>OY365792.1:3296952-4686952 GCA_959347355.1 Napeogenes inachia
GTCACCACCGTCCCGATAAAGACGATCACATATAGAATGTTTAATTCACCGAGACCGACGGCAATACGGTAGCTCAGTTGGTAGAGCGACGAGACGGTTTCCCAGTAGTCGCAGGTTCGATTCCCTGCCCGTATCGGTTCAATCTATATTTATATGAATGTTAGGTTTAGTTTAATTAGTTTTAACTTGAACGCATCCTTTCCCAACTTTTCCTTAACATCCTAAAAAGCGGGTACCTAAAAAATAATATCTTAATGTAAGAGTCTTAAGGAAAGATTCTCTCTCTTGCTGCTCCGCCGCGCCCGAGTTCGGTCGCTCGTTAAATCCCGGAAGTGTATCTATAGCGGCAGCCGTTAAGAACACGGGTTCTCGAGTATATTCGAATCCAGTAATCAACATTTGCAACGAGAAGGAGCCTAAACAGATTCATTTGGTGGCCACCAACATCTTGCACACCGGCGGCGCGTTATCCGCGCAGGGAACCAGCACTAGACCGCAGGTAACCCGCTTTCCTTGTTTAGCCCTAGCTCCTAACACAACATTTTTGGTCCTTCTAACCGGATATATCCTTTCATATCCTGTATTCTACGTGTCCTCATCCGTAACAGTTAATATTTTTTATCGTTCGTGCTTTACCGTCATATAAGTTATAGTTTATTAAAAGGTTTATATTTAAAATTTAATTAATATAAGCCATTAGATTAGTTTGTAATAATAATAGTTTGAAATATATTGTGTATCCGAATATTATCGCCATCTTAAATCGTTCCACGTTGTCAGTCATTTCTCACTTGTCAATTACTCAATTGTCACGTCGATTTTGACATATTGAGATTAAGGTTAAAGTTATATTTCTATTATTGTTTTACCGGTTAGCTTTTATCTATACAATGGAAAAACAACTAAAGGTTGTTTCTAAGGATGATCCTAAATTTGAAATCAACAGAATAAGCATGCAAGTTAATGGCAATTTTATGCAATCGTTGTATAATTTAGCAAATCAAATAAACTCACAATCTGAAAGTAATTCAACTATAACAGCTTCTTTTAGAGTAAGATTTAGGGAAATTGACAATTATAGAGATGGTTTTCAACAGGCATTTAATTATTTAATGGCTAAATGTATTGATGTGAACTTAAGTGGAGAGTTAGAAAAACAGCATAATGAGTTTTATGATATGTATTATTCTACACAAGTAATGAGTGAAAACATTTTATCTACAAATCATAACATTAATTCAAGCAAAGGATTAGCATCTCAGAATTCAAATAAATCAAAGCAATTTAATCTACCAAAAATTACACTTCCACGCTTCTCAGGTATCTATACTGAATGGCCACATTTCAATGCAATGTTTACTAGCTTAATTCACAACATGGACATTAGCAGTGTACAAAAGATGCATTATTTATTGTCAGTTTTAGATAAGGAACCATTAAACCTTATCAAACATTTAGAACTGTCAGAGTGTAATTATCAAATAGCTTATAACATTTTAACTGATAGATATGAAAATAAAAGAATTATAGCAGATAAACATTTAGAGTCAATATTAACATTAAATTCATTTAACACAAATCAATTACATTCAAATCTTAGGAAATTAGTTAATATATTGAAAGAAAATATTCAAGCTTTGTCAGCTTTAGGCTTTGATGCTGATTCATGGAGTTTTATATTGCTTCATATAGTATTAAGGAAGTTGCCGGTTGACCTTAGGAGTAAATTTGAAATGGAACATTGTAGATCATTGTTGTGTATGAAGGTATGCTTAATTTACTTGTTTATTCTTGTTGGCAGAATAAGATTAGCTAAGTGAAGGTAGTTGGCGCCAAAATATATTGCAATGTCATGTTTGTGCTCCTAAGCTCAATATATGTGTTTTCCTTAAAACCGTATTTTATTTAGACTTAACAGTGGCGACGATTGATAAATTGGAACTATGAAAGGTAAATCAGTGAAATTTCAAGAGTTTTATGTGAAGAGTGATAATTGGGACAGTTACATTGACCGGCTTAATTATTGTTTCGAGGCTAATAGTGTAACCGATGACGCCACCAAAAGGGCGAATTTCTATACGATATGTGGTACTGAAGTGTTTGAAACTCTTCTCGCGTTAATAACGCCTAGAAAATCTAACGAGGTGACATTCAGTGAAATTGTCTCGATACTTACGAAACATTTTAGTCCGAAACCGAACGAGATTTCTGTGTCGTATAAATTTTACAATCGTGTTCAAAGGCAAGATGAGTCGGCATCAGATTATATCGCACAGTTGAGGAAAATTAGCAGTGGGTGTAATTTTTCTGACTTAAATCGTATGCTTCGCGATAGATTAGTGTGTGGCATGAAAGACAATAAGTTGCAGTTTGAGTTGCTCAAAAGAGATGGTTTACAATATAAGGACGTAGTGGAAGCTATGTTATCATCTGAGAGCGCGGGCAGGGACGCTTGTATGATGCAAGGTATCGTCTCGTCGCCGGCCGCCATTATGGCGCCACCGCCCGCGTCGGAACCCATGGAAGTTAATGCGGTCAAACCTAAAGCTAATATTCGCCTTTGCTATCGATGTGGTGGACGCCACGGCGGTGAATGCAGGTTTATTAACGCTGTATGTCACTATTGCAAGAAGAAGGGGCATATTGAGAAAATATGCTCGGCGAAGAAAAAAATATATTCTAGAAATGTAAACTATACTAAAGATGATCATGAAGGTGACCCAATGCTGAATGGCATTTACAATGTGGAAAGTTCTCGGATGCGTGTCCCTGCATTCGAGTTGAAGGTGTTGATAGAAGGTGTGCCAGTATTGATGGAGGTGGACTCGGACGCCGCTTTCTCATTGTTGAACTCTGGTTCAACAATGCACGTGGGCGCGGTTGGGGGCGAGCGCGCCGCTTCGACCGCTGCCCAACAGGCTATGCGCGTGGAATAACTCACAGGTGCTCGTGCTCGGTCAGGCGACCGTGCACGTTCAGTTTAAAGATATTAAATGTAACCTTAGTATTGTTGTAGCGAAGGGGTCAGTTCCCAACTTAATTGGTCGTAATTGGTTTTCGGCTCTTAATATTACTGTAAATGTAAATTCCATTTCCGAAATTGATATGTCGGCGACAAATTTGATACTTGATAAACATAAAGAGGTCTTCAGGGACGGACTCGGTACCTACCGTGGGAAACCGGTTTCGATACCGTTAAAGAAGGACGCAGTACCTAGATATTTAAAAGCTAGGCCAGTACCATACGCGATTAAAGATAGGGTCGTCAAAGAAATAGATCGGTTAGTAGGAGAGGGAGTACTACGTCCGACATCTTTTTCTGATTGGGCTACTCCAGTCGTTCCGATAATTAAGAAGAATGGTGATATCCGTTTGTGTGGAGATTACCGCAGCACGGTCAACCAGGCGACCGAGTCGGATACCTATCCGATGCCAACCGCGAGCGAGGTATTTGCTTCAATTTCAGGGGGACGATACTTCACGACGCTCGACCTCGATCGAGCGTACACACGGGTTGTAGTTACTGAGGATACAGCACGACTTTTAACTCTAAACACATGTCAAGGTCTCTTCACGGTGCATAGATTGGCGTTCGGTGTAAAGGCGTGTCCAGGTATTTTCCAGCGACTAATGACGGCGCTCTTGGCGGGAGTAGAGGGCGTGGCGGTCTTGATTGATGACGTCATCGTAAGTGGACGCATTATGTCGGAAATGACTCAGCGTTTGAACATTGTGCTGGAGCGTATACAAAGAGCAGGGTTACGCCTCAATCGGAACAAATGCAAGTTCGCACGAGAGCGTGTTGAATTCTTAGGGTTCGTTATTGATGCTGAGGGTATACATCCAGCGCCGAGTAAGGTAGAGTCAATAGTACATGCTCCGGAACCTAAAAATGTACAGCAATTACAGTCCTTCTTAGGACTATACAACTTTTACGAGCGGTTCATACCTCATAAAACTACGGTGCTCGAGCCTTTACATAGACTACTTGACAAGACCAAAGACTGGCAATGGACAAAACAGGAACAAACTAGTTTTGACACGGCTAAACGTTTGTTATCTTGTGACTTGACTTTAGTGCATTTTGATTTAGACAAGCCATTAGTATTAACTTGTGATAGCTCCGAATATGGCGTGGGTGCGGTATTGTCTCACGTGATGGAAGATGGCCAGGAACGCCCTGTGGCGATGGGTTCTAGAACACTGCATAAGCATGAGCGTCGATATTCTCAACTCGACAAAGAAGCCACAGCTATCATGTTCGGGTTAAGTAAGTTTCACAATTACTTGATGGGAAATATTTTTACCGTAGTAACCGACCACAAACCGTTGCTTGGTATATTTGACCCTAAGCGGCCTATACCTAATGTTTTATCACCCCGCCTGACAAGAATAGCACTAGCTCTTACTTCTCATAATTACGATATAGTATATAAGCCGGGTGAACAAATCGCCCATGCGGATGGTTTGAGTCGTTTACCACTCCAGGTCCCTGAAGAGTCAGAAGCCAAATTTTATGACATTTTACTCATGGCTGAGACTCCAGAAGATTTTCCAATAGACGTAGAACAAATTATTGTAGCTACTAAACGTGATAGGGTTTTGTCACGTGTCGTTAATTATATACTCAGTGGATGGCCAGATAGAATAACAGACGACCTTATTCGGCCGTACTGGTTACAGAGGAAGGAAATGTCTATACATGAAGAGTGTATTTTGTTAGGATGTCGCGTGGTGGTACCGCCATCATTGCGCGAGACAGTGTTGAGTGCCTTGCATAAGACTCACAGCGGAATCGTGCAAACTAAAGCCCTCGCAAGAAGTTATGTTTGGTGGCCTGAGCTCAACAGTGATATCGAGACGATGGTACAGAACTGTGAGATATGTTTACAACATAGACATATGCCTCCGAGGACTACATATGAGTGGATCACTCCAGCCAAACCATGGTCACGTATTAATATAGATTTCGCAGGACCTTTCAAGGGGAGAAATTTTCTTATTATAGTAGATGCTTATTCCAGATGGCCTGAGGTGTTTATGGTTAATAATATGACTTCAGCAATTGTTATACGCCATCTCAGGAATTTATTTGCTACCCATGGACTTTGTGAAACCATCGTATCTGATAATGGAACACCATTTGTTTCAAATGACATGGAACAATTTTTAGGTGCTAATAAAATCAGACATGTTAAAACAGCGCCTCACCATCCAGCTACTAACGGTTTAGCCGAAAGGATGGTACAAACGGTTAAGGATAAATTACGCAAGATGGAAAATTTATCTTGGGATGTTAAAATACCTAATATGCTACTGGGCCTGCGTACATACCCGTGCGCAGCGACGGGTAAAAGTCCTGCGGAGCTTTTAATGCACAGACGATTAAGAACTTTACTCGATGCAATACATCCGAATGATAGGCAGCGCAGGTTAAAAGAACAGCAAATTATCCGAAACAGTGAGAAGAAACATAGACAGACGGATGTAGGACAGCCTGTCATATATCGAAACTTTGGTAGCGGTGCAAGATGGTTACCAGGTAAGGTAGTTAGTAAAACGGGACCGTCCAGCTACCGAGTTGCAACTGAAGACGGTTCAGTTATTAGTAGGCATATTGATCAATTGGTCAAACGTAAGGCTGCAGGAGACGTACAAGATGAGGAAGGTAGGGAGAGGTATGCAGTGAGAGAGGATGATAGAAATGACGTAGAAAGGTTAGATGAAAGTGAAGATTTGTGTGAACAGGACAGTCAGGAAATTATAGAGATACCGAGTCCGGGCCAGTGGGCAGAAATGTTAGGTATACCAGTTGAACCTGAGTCAGGGTATTCAGGAGGTAAAGTTAAAAATAAATTGAATTTACATAATAAGTTACCATATGGTCGACCTGATAATTGTAATTTCTTGATATAGCAATACTTAAATTTATACAAAGTGTTCCTAAATAAGTAAACCTAATATGATGTTTTGTAAGTTTTGTTATTGTTGATTGTTTATCAGTTTTGTTAAAATAATTATCATACTTGGGGGAAAGGTATGTTGTGTATGAAGGTATGCTTAATTTACTTGTTTATTCTTGTTGGCAGAATAAGATTAGCTAAGTGAAGGTAGTTGGCGCCAAAATATATTGCAATGTCATGTTTGTGCTCCTAAGCTCAATATATGTGTTTTCCTTAAAACCGTATTTTATTTAGACTTAACAATCATCGTATAATATCAGTGACATTCCAACTTTTGTAGATTTATTAAACTTTCTAGAAACTCAACTTAAGGTTATGGACTCAGTTATGGGTACTAAAAGTGTGTATTCAAGTAGTGGTATACACACTAATTCAACTAAATCTCTTGTAATTAAGGGACTTATGTCCTGTATTTGTTGTAAGGGTAACCATAATATTTATAATTGTGAAACATTTAACTTAATGACTCCTATATGCCGCAAAGACTTTGTCATAAAAAATAAACTATGTTATAATTGTTTGCGCTCACACTCAGTGAATAAATGCTAATCACAAGGCTATTGTCAGATTTGCCCTAAAAGGCACCATACAAAATTGCACATAGATTTCACTCAGGGATCCCTTGCTCAACCAGCAATTAGAGAACAAGGTGTCACAACACATGGTTCTTCCGTTAACTATATTAATGGTAACACTGGATGCACTATGCTGCTAGGAACTGCTATTGTTGGTGTATTGGATTACAAAGGCCAGATTCATGCCGTCAGGGCGTTACTTGATAGTGGTTCACAAGTAACAATCATTACTGAGAATTTAGCACAAAAATTGAAGCTTCCACGATCAAACTCAACTTTTCTATATGGTTTGGGTGAGTCCAATGCCCAGCGAACCTTTGGTAGTGTGGAGTGCTCGGTATTGTCATTTACAAATAGGTCTAAGCCTTCATTGCGGACTTTAGCAGTTATACTCAACCATATAACAGGCTCTTTACCTAGTGTCACAGTAGCTCCTGAGGTGATTGAACGATGCAGGAACATTACACTTGCAGATACAAAATTTTCTGTGCCTGGTCCTATTGACATGCTGATTGGTGTAGATCTTTATAATCAAGTCTTGGATGGTAGAAGGATGCAGTTAGGTGAAGGATTGCCTACTGCCCATGCTTCGATTTTTGGTTGGGTCTTGATGGGTCCAGCTCCAGTAACTATTATGCATAATCGATGCTTTTCTAGTTTAACTATACAAGGTACGGTCGAGCTAGACCGAATAATTTCTAGGTTTTGGGAAATTGAAGAGGCGCCTGCTGCGGTTGTTCAAGACCCAGAGCATTTACAATGCGAGAAGCATTTTGTGGAATCACACAGTCGGGATGTTACTGGAAGGTTTGTTGTTCGCTTGCCGTTCAAGACAGCACATAAGCCTTTAGGTTCAACATTTGAAAATGCTTTGAAGAGATTTAATAATTTAGAAAGGAAACTTCATCGAAATCCTGTACTCAAGGATTTATATATAAAATTCATGTCTGATTATTTGTCTGCCGGACATATGCAACCCATATCATCTCTTATGTCCTATGATAGATATTACATACCTCATCACGGTGTTCTGAAGGAAAGTAGCAGCACTACTAAACTGCGCGCTGTCTTTGATGCTTCAGCTTTAAGCAGTAATGGGGTTTCTTTAAATCAAGTTTTGTTATCAGGTCCTAAATTGCAACAAAATATTGAGGACATTATCCTGCGATTTAGAACTCATGCTATTGTGTTTACTTGCGACATCAAACAAATGTATCGGCAGGTGCGTCTACATGAAGACGATTGCAAGTACCAGACTATATTTTGGCGCGAATCAACGGATCAACCCATTCAGCAATTTGAGCTTACTACGGTTACGTATGGTGTTTCCAGCGCTGCTTATTTAGCCATGCGGGTCATTAAGGAACTTTCTACTTTAAATGAGATCTCATTTCCTGAGGCTGCTAGGGTTCTCAGGGAAGATACCTTTGTCGACGACATCATCAGCGGTGGCGCTAGCATTTCGTCTGTCAAACTGCTGCAACAACAGGTGATTGATGTGCTAGCTCAGGGAGGCTTTGAGGTTCGTAAATGGGTAAGCAATAGCGATGAGCTTCTTCTGGGTTATCCAACAGACCATTTAGAAAAACCATTCCGCTTCGAGGAATCCGGTGATAATGTCTACAAAATTTTGGGAGTAGAATGGAACTCTCAATGCGATTCATTTTTGTTTCAAGTCTCTGATTTTCTTCGTTGTACTACGAAAAGACAAATACTATCAAATATTGCACGAATCTATGATCCATGCGGTTATTTGACACCTGTCACTTTTTATGCAAAGATAATTATGCAAAAATTATGGAGTTTGGAAGTATCATGGGATGAGTCACTTCCAGAAGAATTTTCCAAAACATGGGATTCTTTTGTCGAAGGTTTACGGTTTTTAAAATTACAAAAAATTTCACGCTTTATATTAAGTACTGATAATTTCGTTTGCCAACTCATGGGATTTTGCGACGCTTCTGAGAAAGGTTACGCTGCGGTTGTATATCTTCGGGTTCAAGATTGTTCTGGCATTGCGGTTCATCTTCTGCTTTCAAAATCAAGAATTGCTCCTCTCAAGCAGAGATTGACCATTCCTCGGCTTGAGTTATGCGGCGCTGTTTTACTGGCTCGTCTTATGAGTCACGTTAGTAACGTACTTTCCAGGAGAGTAAAGATCGAAAAGACAACAGCGTGGTGTGATTTCAACATTGTCCTTGCGTGGCTAGTTACTCCACCACATAGACTAAATATTTTCGAAGGCAATCGAGTTTCGCAGGTCCAAGGCCTCATACCTACCGTCAACTGGCGTTACGTCCCCTCTGCGCTCAATCCGGCGGATTGCGCTAGCAGGGGTATTATCGCTCCAGAAATCCTAAACCACAGCCTGTGGTGGTCTCCCTCTTGGTTGAAGGAGGATCCATCCACATGGCCAGTGGATTCACCGAAAGGAATTGAGGACTTGCCGGGCTTAAAGGCTATTGCGACTACGTCTATGTCAGCTCTTTCTCAGCAAGTTTACAACGCTATCGAAAGTCTTATTTTACGCATTGGTTCTATGTCCAGGCTTCAAAACATTTTGGCGTGGGTTCTGCGTTTCTGTCATAATCTTCGCACACGAAAGCCCAATTTTTCTAAAACTCTCTCGGTATTTGAGCTTACTACAGCATTACACATGGCAGTTAGAGTAATTCAACGTGTGGCGTTTCATAATCAAATCGGTACTAACCAAGGCGATTTAACGGCGAAGAAGTGTTTGGCCCAACTGGATCCTTTCATCGGCTCTGATGGTCTAATACGAGTAGGTGGTAGACTAAGGCACTCAAATTTACCATATAATGTTATGCACCCCATTTTATTGCCCAAGAATCATCATTTGACTAACATCATCATTGATTATTATCATCTCAAATATCTTCATGTAGGACCTAGTTCACTTGTCAACATTCTTCGACAAAAATTTTGGATTATTTCCGCACGATCAACGGTTCGGCGCAGAGTATTTCAATGTATTAAATGCTACAAATTAAAGGCTAAGGTTTTAGAGCCTTTTATGGGTAACTTGCCGCCAAGTCGGGTTCGGGAAGCTCGTCCTTTTCAAAGAGTAGGTGTAGATTTTGCAGGTCCTTTCCTGGTTAAATCTTCAACCACACGTAGTGCACAGCGGAGTAAGGCTTACCTATGTGTGTTTATCTGCTTGGCTGTGAAGGCTGTGCATTTAGAGGTCACCTCTGATCTAACAACAGAAGCATTCATTGCTAGCCTTCAGCGGTTTGTCTCACGTAGGGGTCTAGTTTCGGATGTTTATTCGGATTGTGGGACGAATTTTCAAGGCGCTAAACGTCGTCTCCATGAGATAGAATCTTTTTTCAAAATTAATAATAAAAATGTAGACAACAACCTTTCAAAAATGGGAATAAACTGGCATATGAATCCTCCTTATGCACCGCATATGGGTGGTCTTTGGGAATCGGCCGTCAAGTCTGCTAAACAATCACTCAGACGGCAAATAGGTGAACAAGTACTGACATACGAAGAGCTTGCGACTGTTTTCGCTAGGGTAGAAGCAGTTCTTAACTCAAGACCATTGTGTCCGATTTCAGACGACGTTTCAAATATTGACGTTCTCACGCCTGGTCATTTTCTGATAGGTCAGCCATTAACCGCTTTGCCTGAATACGACTTCGATCACACGCCTATTTCACCATTGAAACGTTGGAAGTTAGTGCAACATTTGTCTCAACATTTCTGGCAGAGATGGCATTTAGAATATTTGCATACTCTCCAACAACGCTCTAAGTGGTGCAAGAAAACACCCAACATCAAGGTTGGAGACCTTGTGTTGATCAAGGATGACAACTTGCCACCGCTTAAGTGGAAAATGGGCCGAGTATCGGCATTGCACCCCGGTGCTGATGGCATCGTCCGTGTGGTAGACCTAAAAATAAATGGTGGATCATGTCTTAGACCACTTAGGAAATTATGCTACCTGCCTCATCAATCCAATAATTTACTTTAAGTTTCATAATTCATTTATCATTATTATTTTTAATTTTTTATTTGCATCTTACTTGGGTTCACAAAATTGCATTAAGGCTGTCTTAATGGAAACCAGCTTTAAAAATCATCATCAGAAAATCATCTTTGGAAAATCAACTTCGGTAAATCATCTTCGGTAAATCATCTTTAGAAAATCATCCTCGGTAAATCATCTTCAATAAAAATCAACTTCGGAAAATCATCTTTAGAAAATCAGCTTAGAAATAAAACTTTGACCAATTTTTGTTTATCTTTAACTTTATTAGACTTATCTAAAGAGCTTAGTAGCTCTTTGGAGGGCGGTTATGTTAGGTTTAGTTTAAATAGTTTTAACTTGAACGCATCCTTCCCCAACTTTTCCTTAACATCCTAAAAAACGGGTACCTAAAAAATAATATCTTAATGTAAGAGTCTTAAGGAAAGATTCTCTCTCTTGCTGCTCCGCCGCGCCCGAGTTCGGTCGATCGTTAAATCCCGGAAGTGTATCTATAGCGGCAGCCGTTAAGAACACGGGTTCTCGAGTATATTCGAATCCAGTAATCAACATTTGCAACGAGAAGGAGCCTAAACAGATTCATTTGGTGGCCACCAACATCTTGCACACCGGCGGCGCGTTATCCGCGCAGGGAACCAGCACTAGACCGCAGGTAACCCGCTTTCCTTGTTTATCCCTAGCTCCTAACACAACAATGAATTTAAAAGTATTATATGTTATTTGGAATTGAAACAATTTTTTTTTCTTTGTTACAATATTTATGGCAGGACCAGGTATATATACAATAGTAATATCGAGGTTAGTTATGCTTTTACCACCACCACCTTTACCATACATGAACTCCAATTTATTTTACCTAATTTGACTTATTTACAGATTTTACTATTGAGTCAACACTATAAAATAAGGTTCATATATGAATAAAATAATATTCATACAGTTTCTTGCCGATTCTCTCCCATCATGTTACATAGTTCCAAAAGATAGGTTTTTTGCAACCGTGCAACTAGTCAACTAGAATTTTTTCGTTAGAGAAATGCATGGGCAATTAAAACAAAAAACACAAACACTGCGTCCGAGTTTGTTAATGCTTTTGAAAAATAAACTGGCTAAGTGTGAGTCGGAATCCGGTACCGAGGTGTCCGTATAAGTCTATAGGTATATAAGAAAAAGTTTACTAATCAAGATAATCGAGTCATAATAATAATAATAATAATAGTTGATAATTCTTGTTGATATCAGTGTCCCGTGTGACGCTAATCTTGTGAAAGCTGAGAAGGACAAACTGTCAAAATACTTGGACTTAGCTCACGAGATTACCGACATGTGGGATGTTGACTCAACAATAATTGTCCCGATGGTAGTTTCCGTCAATGGTCTTATAGTGAAGAGTCTCGATCATCATCTCAAGAGGCTCTCACTAAAAAACTGGATCAAGTGTCGGATGCAAAGAGCAGCAGTTTTGGGTACGCACGGCACGCATTGTGAGGAAGTTTCTTTCGCTGTCGCCCTAACCACCGACGGACTGGTCGTAAGGCCCACGTCGGCGGGATACTATTTTTTATATTTATATTTATAATGTTGTTTTTTTTAATGTTATATGTATAAATGTAAATAATAAGATTAAAATAAAATAAATGATAATAATAATACTCTTTATTGCACACCATATACAGAAACGTTACATATAAATAAGAGGTATTGGTAATACAACAAGAGGGTCTTATCGCTAAATAGCGATCTCTTCCAGACAACCCTATACTGGTGGGAATGAAGAAAGAGAGTACAGAGTGGTGCATAAAATATATATCAAATTTAAAATGTAACAAATATTAGTATAGAGTATTAGTATATTAGATTGTAGTAGAGTCAGTTATGCTATTTAAAAAAAAACTGTGATGTAACTAAAAAGTTAAGGTTTTCGGAGTTTTCCCTTAATATATGCTATAAAAGATTACTTTAGGCCAAATTTTAGGATTTTAGGTTAACTGGAAGTATCTTTTAGGTTTTGATTCCCTTGTGAGTAGATACGAGTTGGAAAATTTGCAGCTTAAATTGCTGTTTCTTTTGATTGCGTTGACATAGAAGTTTGATATAACAAATATACGTTAAAGGTATTATAGACCTGAGTATTTGATATGAATTTCAATTCAATACCAGTTCATGAGGAAAGAGGTAATAATTTAAAATAAAAAATAAAAAAATTGGTGTAACTAAAAATTTACGGTTTTTTTTCATTTTTACCTTAATCTGGTATGATAGCACACCAAATTTCAATATTCTGAGTTCACGGAAAATACTCTATAGGTTTTGATTCCCTGCAGAAAATTTGCGGCTTAAACGGCTGTATTTTTTGATTGCGTTAGCTTAGAAGTTTGATTTGTTTCACAGCTCCAAGGGTAGACTTCAGCATTTGATATAAATTTACGCTGATACCTCAACGCGTTCTTAAGAAAAAGGGTCTTGACAGACGGACGGATGGTCGGACGGACAGAAAAGTGATCCTATAAGGGTTCTTTCGAGGTACGGAACCCTAAAAATAATAACCCTAAAATAATTTGAAACAGGAATGTAAACAATTCAATATTTAATGGACACAACTCTATTTAAAAAATATTGAATCTCTATTAAAAGAGATTATTTGTTTATAGGTATGTCTTTTGCCATGTTGCCTGCTTTGTTTATGTATTGTTACAACAACTAATTTTAACATTATTTAAAAAAAAATATTTATTAAAACTAAACCGGGGCCAAAATCGTGTTTAAACACTAATTAACTATATGATTCTTGTTACATTACATTAAAAAAATAATAAATGTATCTACATCGATAAAAATCATAACTACTTAAAATCAAAATAATATTTTTTTTATTTTCACCAATGATCTGCGTCGTATTACATTATCAGATCAGTAGGTCGTAGGTCTGAAAGTTCGAGTCCACGGGTTGGAGACTCAGTCAAAAACCTGCGGGGCGTCTGACAGCGATAAGAACAGAGGAAACTGAACGCGAAGTTCAAAATCCGTTCGACTTTATCCTAAGTTATCCTCCGGGAAGAGAGCAGCTGAAAGCTTTGAACTCGAAGTATCAAGAACATGGTTATAGCGTATTTTGGTAAAAGATCTTAAATTCTACACATATAAACCTCCACTAGAGCAGAAATTGAAACCAAATGCCTACCATGTACGTCGTGCTTTGATAAAACTTATTCAAGTGGAAGTGGAAGATCACTTCGACTTTACTTATTACAACAAATAAAATTTTTGGTAATAGGTAGGAGATAACTTTCAATGAAAAGAGCAAAAATCGCCTGCAGTTATAGTTTGGGCGGGCTATTTTGGCTGAAAAAATTGTCTGTTCCCATTTTTTAGAAAATGAGCGAGGCAGTCAGGCCTTAAAATATAATAATAGAAGTAGATAGGAGTAAAATGTAATCGATACTTAGCCATGTTACGTACCTTTGTTTTAGATTCCACAAATTCATAATTTGAAGCCTATAATAGCAGAATTCAATAAGCAAGATTAAGCAAATTTTCTTATATTCGACGAGTTTTTTTATTGCAGTTTTAAACGAAATGTAGCATGAAAAACTAATATCACGATAAAGGATGTTTATACAGTCCTTGGATCTCAAATCAAGATACCACTGAATTCTCTGGGTATTCCCAGAGGTATTCCTCAAAGGCTGCACTTGCGCCAATAACACTATGATAGTCCAACTCAAAAACAGCGTTAGGGAGGAAGTCAGCCTTTCCACAAGCAAAGGGTTTGGAAGTTATCACGAGTATGAAGTTAATGAATTCATACTCGTGATAACACGAAATGTTCAAGAAATTGTAACGTCCGTGTCTGTATTACTTTTTTAAAGATACAATTCTAATTTGTCTTTTTTAATATTTTACTTATATATTATAATATATGTGGAGGTAAATCTTTATTTCTATTGTTTTCTAATTAGAGTACTTAAACCATTTTTTAATATATTTTATACAGGTTGTTATTATTATTGTTACGAGGCGGCTGGCAACATTTGATGGAATTTATTACCTAAAAACCAGCATATCTTAAAAAAAGCTATTAAATGTATCCATTTTGCCTTGTTGCAACTGTTTTTAATAACTGTTATTTATTAATACTGTTTTATAATTAATCTTATCTTTTTTCCAGGTTTCTGCCACCCGGAAGCTATCTAGATGGAAGACAGTTAGGTCCAAAGATATTGGCGAAAAAAATGCACGAAATAATTACCGACAAAACTAAGTTCTACGACTATTTTCGTTGGAGGAATCACTTTGTGTATAAAGAGACTTTATGCAAGGAAGATATTTGTAAATTGTGTGAAATGTTAAACAATGAGAAAAAATTTTATCTAACAAGCGAGTGGCCGGGCTTTAGGAGTTGGTGGAACGGCGAAAGATATGAAACTAATTGTAATAATAATTGATTTTCTTACTTTAAATGAAGGTTTTGTTCTTGATTTCATCATGTCTTCGCTAGCCTAGGATGGTTTTGAAACAGATAATTATGTTTGACAGTAACCACTAATAATCAGGTAGATCGTCTTTTTGTGCAGCCAATTATCAAAATATATAATTTATTATATAAACAAATATGTGTTTAAGTATTTTCCTAAATAATAAAGAGTAAAAATTTCATTAAAAGAATCGAGTCCTGCTGGTGTCGATGGTTTTTCATTTACATATTTTTGTTATTTAAAGAAGCTTTAACTTGACTATACTACATGTTTAAAGACAATTTCAAAGATTAATTGTTCGGTATATATAGATTCACCTTTTATATTATTCCCTGTGAAAGGGATTTAAATGAAATAAAATTATAAGAAACTGATGTCATTTTTTTTATTTTTATATTTATACAGGGTTATTTGTAATTAATTGACCACCTCTTGTAAGCAGCCTCTTTAAATCAATCCTAACAACGTTTGTTATACGACTTTTTAAAATGAATAGTTTTTAAAATTTAAATTTTCCCATACAAAATTTATTTGTTGTCTCTGAACTGGCATTAACTCTGAGCGTCGTTATGGCATCCGAGCGTTGAGCTTTTAAGTACTTCTTACAAAATACAGAGTAATAAGTAAAAGAGAAAGCAAAATTTATTTGTTTCTTTTTTTTGTAGTATTAAGATTTGTAAAAAGTGGTATAATATATGTTGTTGGAATTGATATAGAGAGG
Source organism: Napeogenes inachia (assembly GCA_959347355.1). Taxonomy (NCBI): domain Eukaryota; kingdom Metazoa; phylum Arthropoda; class Insecta; order Lepidoptera; family Nymphalidae; genus Napeogenes; species Napeogenes inachia. The sequence goes on from OY365792.1 coordinate 3,312,702, forward strand.
TTGCCTGCAAGAGGTGGTCAACTAATTAAAAATAACCCTGTTTAAATTGAATATACATTTTGATACACGAAGATTATAGAAGAGACTTGCTCGTAAATTTAGTTTAAATGTTAATTACAACTTTTGTGTTGAGTCCCCTTAGTCATATTTGTAGAGTGAGTTCAAATATGATCCAAAAAATATGGATGACTTTGTCTCTGAGTGTTAAACCAAAGATTATGGGTTCGATTCCCATTCCCCAAAATTGTCACATTCTTTGTGAAATCCACAGATTGCTGTTCCGGGTCTTTGTGTACTTTGTGTCCGTTATTTATATGTTTGTGAAGCCCCCCGACACAAGGATATTATTGAGGTACTTGTCTTTTTTTTAATATATACAAAATAAATTACGCGTTCAAACAAACAAACCGTTCAGCTTTATTGTAGAAGTATAGATGATTCAAATTCAAATTCTAATTGAAAATATTTTTATTCAAGAAGAATTTACACGCGCTTTTAAATCGTCAATAAATCACACTTATAAATATAACAAATGCATAACGCAGAAATCAGTGAAGTTTTCACTAAATATAGAATACACATAAAATAAAAAAATTGATAAAAAGTTAAGTTAAAAAAAGTTAAAAACTACATTAAAAAAATATAATGTTCAAATATTAAATTTATTTAAATATAGGATGAAAAATAAACCGATACGGGCAGGGATTCGAACCTGCGACTACTGGGAAACCGTCCCGTCGCTCTACTAACTGAGCTGCCGTATCGCTGTCCACCTTGGTGAATTAAGCATTCTATATGTGATCGTCTTTATCGGGACGGTGGTGACATCTATTAAGTTTCTTTCGAAAAAAGGTTTCCCAGTAGTCGCGGGTTCGAATCCCTGCCCGTATAGGTTTATTTTTCATTCTACACTTATTTTAATTTAAACAAGCTTAACATAGCTAATACATGTTTATAGATATTTTCAAACATTATATTGGCGTGTTTGAATACCTTGATAATTGTATTTATATAATTTCAATTAAAATTAATTTGGGACTGTTAGTATGGAATTTAATTTAACTTCTAATCAATATAATGAAATTGGTATCAGCTTAAATATGACGAATAATAATGTTTAGTTTACGTGATTTTACATCATTATAATGTATTTAAAATAAATGCACCTCGATATAATAATAATAATAAAATAGACCACTGCCCGGGCTCTTAATCTCGTAGGATATTATGAAAAATACCTATTAATCCTATTTTAGTCACTACGTTAATTTCCTTCTTATTAATTTTCACAACAATTAATTATGTCTCGTAAAAACATTTTTTTTATGATTATGATCTACCTCATTCGATTAAGTTGTATTCAGATACTTAAGATGATATCAGTATAATTATATCTGTTTTTTTGTTCAAATAGGTGATTTATAGATATCAAAAGTTAGGAAATGTAAAATGTATAACATATTATATAACAAATGTTTCTAGTAAATAATAAAATAAATATTATACAATTTTATCAAAACAATTTTATTAAAAAAAATGGATGGTCTGTACATATACTGCCAAGATTTTTTTCTGTGACAAGTCGCAGGCGTGCCTGAAGAGATTGCAATTTGAAATAACTTTTCGTACTATTAACATACTTTTGGAATTAAACTTTCGTGAACCATGGTGGTTATTAAATGTATATGTACGCGGCTATGTTGACGTAAATTAATCGGAATATTGCCATACTATTTCTCGTCCGCCATGTTTCAAGCTCGTGAATAGGAACCGCGAATGGGTTCAAAATAGTTACCCAAAATTCTGATTAATTAACGTGAACATAGCTGGGTAAATATATATTTTAAAATAAGTATAACTTACATGTATTCAGTGTGTACATAAATGTTAAATAAATAATATAATTGTGTTTATTATAAATTTAATGAGTACCTACTATCTAATTCTCCGTGAATTTATCCAGGTTTTGTCTATGAATTATTTAAGAACTATTAACTCTTATTTAAAACTGTGTAATAACATATTTGCCATGTTAAACTTATTTATTTTCTAAAATTATAGCATAAGTCTCTATAATAATAATATTTTGTTTCACTTAGGCTGAGAACATTTTAGTTTTATTTAGGAAATTGCTTTTTGGAGGGAGTGTAATAATGTTTGATCGATTTGCTCGCATTCAATTTCCTTATAAAAGGTTCTGAGAAACGTTTAAAGTTAAGTTTGGTGCTAAATTGAGTACTTATTTGTGCGATGTCTGCGTAGGTGTCTTGTGTATAATGTAAATATATGTGATACTTCTTGAAATGTGTGTATTAAAGAAAATTTTGAATGTCTTCTTTACTTTAGTTTACTTTAAGATCGTATACAGGTGGGTGTCGTGGTAATTCGGAGTCTTTTATTTTAATTTATTACTTCTCAGATTATATCACAATGTCGCTCGAAGTGAAATAAAATAGAAGTTGAGGTTAATAGATACAAGCCAAATAGTGATTTTCATTATAGCAAATTCTTTTGTTTATTATAAATATCTATAGGTGATACTGAACATTATTTAGAAACAAGTAAATCATATAATTTATTTAAAAAATGATACAACAGTCTATGTATATGTTTTCAAATATTTTTTGTTATATTTTGCAACAATATTGTTACAAACATAAATAGTTAAACCGTAAAATTCACTTGACATTTCTAAAATTTTGTTTTATTAAAATACCTCAAAAACTAGGTTTAAGTTTTAAAAAAATATGTTGAGCTATAATAGCCTTCTTATGGGTTCTTTTTTTATTTGGCCAATATGTAAGTCTGAGTTAAGAGATTAAATAACTCTTATGAATAATAATATTACAAAAATAAATATTTTTTTTAACTTTCCCAGGACGTATTCATAACTAAAAATTAAGTTTTAATATTCCCAATATTGGTAAATATTCTTAGTAAAATCTATGTAATATTAGTAAAATGTATGTTTGCAAGGCCAACCGTGAAACTTCTCATTCACCAGTTTTCATGGAAATACTACCGATATTTAGGCTAAATCGAAACAAATAAAATTTTCTTCAGCACCATAACAAATTACCTTATACTAATACCTTTCATTAATACTAATATCTAATTACCTTATACTAAAACTTACAAAAAAAATATAATAATATGTTATTAAAAATATCTGTTTGTATAGATGCGAATTACAACGAACCTTATAAAACGAATTTTGTAAATGCGATCCGCATTTACAAAATATAAACTTTGTCATCATATGAAAATAACTATGATTTTTTATAGATGGCCTTCAAAGGAGCATAGCCTTTAACGGTCCACCCACCTTAGTTTTCGATTCGAAAAGTTTTAAAACTCATTTAGAAGTCAGCACACAGATGGAACACTTCTCTCATATGATCGACGGTTTACATTATGTCATCAAAAGGATTCAAAACAATGTTGAAAATAGAATGCTGAATTTAATGTTTATTTAAACCAGACAAACCGTTATAAATTGTAATATGTGGAAAGGATCTTTGAGAGGTCTCGATGATCCGATAAACTGTTGGGGTCCAACAAGAGGATAAATTTGCTTTGTGCGATCCATTTCGATGATTGCACACGGTCATTGGAATAATCAAGTGGCCAGTTATAAATAGTTATATGTAAATTAGCTACTTTTCTCTTTATACCCATAAAAACACTTTAAGCAGGCCATTGCTTATTATAAAATAAATAATCATCATATCATCTTAACTTCAATCATAAATCATCTTCAGTTTCCGAATTTTCGATATATTATGATTTTATTTTTATAATGATTGGTTTAGTGTTATCATATCGAAAGTAATAATCAATTTGCAATCTGAGATTGAACTCAATCTTAGATGACGTCTAATAAACCTAATCCATATCAGTTATGGCCGATATATGTCGGTTATTGTCACAAAAAAAATGGAGACAGTTTGTTCTGGAAGTCGGCCAATCTTGATCTCCATTCCGTTTGTGCTTACCCTTACAAAATATTCAAGCGCACTAGTATACGTGTAAATACCAGCTCATTTATTTAGCTAGGCGGTTACAGAATTGAAGAAAAGTGAAGAAAATTCTTTGTAGTAAGTTTTATAACAAAAGCTTTGTCATTGCCAAGGTATCACTAATTTGGAATGTTATTGCCTATTGACCTGAGATGAGATAGTGACAGAAACTTGTTTTTTGTTATTATTTTATGACAATACTTACACCCTTACATTTATAGTACTTTATTTCTTAATTCATCGTACTTAGTTATTAATTTCTTATTTGTTATACTTCGTATTTGTTTATAAAAACTTTTCTTGTTGTTTTTATTCAAGAACAAATACAGTAGTCACCTCATATTGATTTATTTTTCGTTGTAAATATTTTTTATCGACACTACGTGGTCGTGAAAATGATACCTATAGCCGGAGCTATAGGTATCATACGTATTTAAATACGTGTGTCCGAAGGCTTAACCTTAATAAGATGAATTACAATTTTGTAAATCACAATCGAAATTGGCACAAAAATTTTAAAACTTTAAGATTTATTAAGAACTAGGGGTCGTCCGCGACTTCGTCCGCGTGGTTTTTAGTGTTGCCGTCGAGATCCATACAAAATTGATATTTAAAACCCTTAAGGATGGAATTTAAAAATCTTTTCTTAGTACACCACTACGTAGTAAAACAAATGTATCCTCCAATTTTACCATCTCTACGACCTGCGGTTTAGACTGTATGCTATAACTAAGTCAGTCAGAACCTATTAGATTATATTAGATTTGCAGCATTTTTCATTGCTGCTTAACTTCTATTAGTCACAGCGAGATGACATATACCTTATAGCCTTCCTCAATAAACAGACTATTCAACACAAAAATAATTTTTCAATTCGGGCCACTAGTCCTAGAGATTAATGCGTTCAATCAAAACAAACTCTTCAGCTTTATAATATTAGTATAGATGATTTCATAGACAAATGTAAGGTAATCTAAGGATCTTAGGTATTTTTTTAAAGACAATTTTAAGTTTTACTTTTAATAATTTTAATTTAAATTTGATATGTACAAAGTTTCCTCCATTAATAATAAAACTTGTAATGAAATCTATTTTATGATTATTTATGTAACTAAATAAATTTTCTGTTACAGGACTGGCCTTAAAAGACAAAAGATAATTATTATTTCCATCTCTCCAACATATCTATATCAAATCAAAATGTCTTTATTCGGACATCACATAATAATTAAAAGTAAAATAAAAAAAAATCGAATTTATAAAACAAAAGAAAAAAATTACAATCCAAACGAGAAAAAAATATTCATAAAGTAACAACAAAAGTAATAAAAATGGTGCCCAAATCGGAGAGCCACTCAGCTATTGTAGAGGAAACTGTTTCCTACGCTGATTTTCAGTGACCGCCGCGCCGTTTAGTGACATTTCGAACGCTAATGACGGAGATACAAATACAAACAACACAAAAAAATGTACATATAAAAAATATAACAATATTAAATTAGAAAAGTAAAAAATAATTAATAATAATAATGTGTAAAGTAAATATACAAATAAAGATGATTAACATGATAACTACTATTTACTACAACTATTAACTACTTGCAAGAATGAAAGGTACAATCCTCCGCACCTTGTCTACGATATTTTATGATTATGTAACTACAAATCATAAACACACAACGCCGAGTTAGTCAGAACTCAGACCCTTACAAAAACGGTTCAGTAATATTAAAACTTTAGTGAATTAAGTTTTTTTTTCCGCAGATAATAGATAATTGACGATGATTGAATCCTTCGCTAAGATGTAGAAGACTTTCGGATTAATTTATATTGTCGCTGGAATAAAATGTCATTATTGAGAATATTTTCTTTAATATCAGCTTTCCAATTATTATATAAACATGGGGTAAACTAAACATTATTATAATTTCCGTTTATTATAAATATTATTATTACGTTTATTATAAATATTAGATTTAATATATAATTAGGTTTAATAAGATCCCTCAATATTTAACAACTACAATTCATATAACATATAATTTAATAAAGCAATATAAAATACTCATCTAAAAGTAAAAATAAACTTAATCTAATTATAAAGTTACGAAGTCTCTAAATACAAAACAATTTATTTAAATTAGGAGCCGGTTTATCGAAGGATGATATTGGAATGAAAAAAATATATATTTTCCTTATTTTCTGTTATAATCTGTGTTAACAATTTTGATTGGAAATACAAAACTCGTATTATTAAATCATTTTTATTTCTCCTCAGTTCACGCCACGAGTCAGCCATACTTCGAGCTATTGAGTAAGAACTAAAAACTCTGAATGGGTTCAAAATTGTACGGGCAAAATTATAATATGATTTATTTATTTATATTTTTTTCACTTTGAATCCATACCAAAGATCACCTGTGTACGTCAAAGGAAAGTGTTGGAAGGGCCTATTTTGACAACATACTTATCGAAATAAGCCCTTCTATAAAGACTCTCCCCAGCTTAAGATTAAAGCGAGGGTACGAGGGTTCTAAGCTCGTCCTAGTCTGAGAAGAACCACACAATAAACTGAGCTGGACATTTTTTTATTGTGATCACTGTTTAAAGTTTAAACAAACTAGAACCAATGCAATCAATTCAAGTATTAAAAAAATATATAGTAGATTGACGGGATTGTCTGATAAATATAATATATAGGAATTATTTTTACTTAATGAATTCTTATAGGAATGTATGGATCATTGCATATAAAAGACATCTGAGGGCAAAACTAGGTCTAAGATACAGAACATCTGATTCAAAGTTCTTAAGTGTTATGAAGCGTTATGAAGCGATATGAAAAGGACATAACATCAAGATTCAAGGACAGATAATGCCACGTCAACTCCCGACATTTTCAAACACTCTAGTGGATTGTGCCAGCGTGCAGTAACTAGTCTTCAAGTATATATTCTAATCGTTTTAAAATTACCAATCATAATTATATATATTTTTTAAATCTTTTAGAATTTTTTTTTAAGTAGAAAAAATATAATGATGAATGAACCATCTTTATGACCTGTCGTTGTCGTTGTCGTCGGATATCAGTGTGAGCGCTACCACGCAATTAATGTGCGGGCGGATTTAAGGTAAGAAAAAACTATCTAACGGGTTTGTAATTTAATGACACTCAAGCGGCTAGTAGCGCAGGTTCTTGATCTGAAGCTTGCAGGTATCTTGCAGTGTCCTTTCGCGTCTGTCTTTCTCTCTTTGTTTCTTATTTTTTTATCTTTAAAAGTCTGTTCTACTTATCGGAGATGTTTTGATTTAAAATTCTCTATAGAATATAAATTACGAAAAGGCTTCAAAGGAAACCAGCAAGTATAAGCTCTTCAAATATTTACTTTTTATTATTTTGTCATTTTAAGTTAATTAACCGTTTTAAAATATCTAACAACGTCAGCACTCTCCGAAATTGCGGTTTCTTTATCTCTGAAATTGATTTGGATTGTAGAACAATGACAGTTGAAAAGTTTACTGAGCATATATTGATATGAATAATGAGATGAGAGTATATTGGCATCAGAAATTATTACAAAAGTCCAAAAACACTGTAAAGACTTCACTTCTGTAACTTTAGCATCAAACATTTCTACGAGTGTCTATCTGCATAGTAAAGTTAGTTTGGTTATTTTTTATAATTATTGTAAGTATAAAACTATTAAACAATAAGTTAACTCTTATACAAATTTATAATAAAATATTTATTAATGATAATTTATTAACATTAACATCATTTATTTTATTTAGGTAGATATTTATTTAGGCTTAATAAAGATATTTTGCTTTTAACCAAAATATTAAAATATTGCAAAATAAAACATGAAAATATTTTAGACCTTAATCGAAAATGTTTTTTTACGATTATTAGACTATTTATTAAAATGGTATCGTAAAATCTTTTAATATTCCTAAACATTCATTTATTTATACTTTGATGTAACGAATATACATTTCCATTGAAAATTAGTGAAATAATAAGAGACTATGTGTAGCAGAGCGCAGCCGAGTTGTTGGGCGAGTCCTAGCCTACAAGAGCCGCTGTGAACTAACGCACTGTAAACTAAAGTATTAACTTAGAACTTAATTATTAAACGGTGATATCTCATATCTAACAGAATTAACACAATACTAAAGCTTTTGAAATTAACTCGAACAATGAGTCTGTTCAAAACTTAATCCAGCTATTCAGACGATTACTTAGGGGAATAAGTTTCTCCTATTTTAAACGTGTTAAATATTAATGCGGCCACAATATTTTAAAGTAAAGATTTTTGATGATATAAATTATTATATGTATATTTATATGTTATTTTAGTAATTATCTCAAAACTTAATATTCATTCTATAAATAGTAACCGGTAATAATAGGTATTACCACACATAGAAAACTGAAACAGAAAGTTTCAGATGCTTTACAGTTTTAAAACAACAAGAATAAATTAAGAAGATTACGACACAGAGAGGTAATGTGAAAAATATGTAGAAGCCAAAATTAAGGTGTCATATTGTAATTAAAAACACTTTCTTTATATATATATATATATATATATATATATATGTTCAAATGCGTATTATATGAAATGCTTCTTATTACAAAATAGTTTTTAGACTTCGTCATTGAGTCCATTCCATGTAACCAGTCATCTATGAAAAGTGTTATTAAATGGAAGTTGTATAAAAGTTATACGACATCTATATATTACTACTTTTATCGTATTCATAGTCCAAGGTGGTTTTTCAATTTTACCGTAGATAAAGAATTTCATACTATAAAAAGCATCTTTTAAATTTTGTGCTAAGTTTGAAGTTCCTTTTCTAAAATTACAAATTGAACGCAATCTTTGGTTATACAAAACAGTTAATGTGTATAAAACTGTGTGGTACAGTAAATTAAGTATTTAACATATAGATTTCATCTTAGCTTTACGAAGAATATATGATTTCAGATTTTACATGAATTTTTTAATTGGCTTTGAAAAGTCTGGAATCGTAGTATTCGTTTCAAGAAATCTTAATTCTTTTAAATACCAATCACTGAAGTAGAAAGGATCTTCTACTCCACTTATTTGTCATAATTTATTAAAAAAAAAAACCTAATCAAATTTATTTTATATATTTGAGCTTCCGTACTTCAAAAATAAAACCCAAAAAATAAGTTAAATATTCACGTATTTTAAATATCCTAGTACGTACTGTATTTGGTAAGAACGAGGATCTTTGATACACTTTTATTTTATGGGTAATATGGTGCTAAATATTTTCGTAAAATTTTCCTTTAAATGGAGTAAAATAATTTGCCTAGACAAAATTGCTTTATACAAGTAGAGGAAAAAATCCATAATTTCTAGTCAAGTCATTAACATACATTCTCCTTTTCGATTATAAACTTATATTTGCAGTTGAAAAAATGAAAATGATGTAAACAGGTTTATGTGCATATATATGTTAATATATATTATACTCTAAGAATATATTTGTCAAATATCTTTGACACGTGATTGTCGTTACGAACAAGATATGTTTTTTTTATTTGGCCGTATATATAGATTATTATAATGTTATGCTATTTATATATTTGAAACATTCATTTTTTACATGTGTATTACAGAAGTATAAAGTTCGTGAACGCATTCATTAACATTTGAATAATACAAGTGTTGACAAGGCTTTACTTCTCATAGTATATTTTTATAATAGTTTTACGTTTAGTCGTCGAGTCGGAAGGAGATATGTTTTATTATGCTGTTTAATGTGTTTTATGTCACATCGTAATAGAATCGTTTTAATTTTCAGGATTAAGTATTAATTCCGAAGTTAAGTTTAGTTGTTAAGGTACTACAGAGATATCAGGAATACTTATTTAAATATGTTGGCAATAATTAAAATCCGCTTTTCTTAATTGTAATTTTAAATTATAATTATAAAATACTTCATAATTTTTCCTTAGTCAAAAGGAAGACTATATCTGTCTCTTTTCTTGCGTCGCATTCAGCAGCAGAAATGTCATAAGTCATAAATGGACTTCATCCATAGTTTTACTTAAAATCGAAATGGCAACTAGGATATATCTCTTAAAGAAACAAGTTGATTCTTGAAAAGAAACTAAGCAAAGAAAATCTTTAAAATGAATCATTATACATTTTGACATTAAAAAGCCTGTATCCTTTTTCTTTCCAAGTTAATATATTTTTGGCACTTATTTTAACGTTATATCCTGATTATAATGAATTAAGAAAAATATTATCCTCCTTTATCTTCATTTCAAACCCCATTAGAGTTTGTAGTAGTTTGCTTTTGTAAATAAATTTCTGTTATCTTGACTTTGTAAAGATAAAGATGGAAGTAAATTAATAAATTAAACTTATGACTTCTTATGTATATAAACTAAAATATTTTCTGTAAATATTTAGAGAATTCATAAGATAGGGCAATCTGTTGTCTGCGACTTCATTTGACCTTAACATGTAGAATACAGTATTTAATACCAAGTTCATAAAAAATATTTAAAAAGTCCCCAATGTAGTCGTTTCATCATATTACCGTGAAACTGTAGTGAGTTGTGTTGGTTCGTGTATAGTGTTCGAATTCGTCTAAGGTTTGGAAAGGTGCAAACAATTTACAAGTTCCGTGCAAACAATTTAGAAGTACATACACTTCGTTAGTCGTGTATTGAAAACAATAAAAACATAAACTTTGATTTCAGAAACTTATTTGATTTCATTTTTTTTTGCAATAGATTGCAGTACAGAACATTTAAATGTTTGCTATTTTTATATAAAAATGTTGTTTAAAAAAAAGATTTCGTTTAGGGTATTTCCAATAAAATTATACTGAATAGAAAGTTTTCGATTTGTCTTTCATTGGTAAGAATAATACACTTTAGCTAGAACATTGCTTGAAATTCATTTAACAATTGTATAATTTTCTCTGATATAATTTTTCTAATACCTAATAAAATTTTAAACCAATATAATTTTAAAATTATTTCAAATTGGAAATTAAAATTATTTCTTTTGAATAAATTTAACAGTTTTCTTTGGAGATATTTGTTTTTTAAATTACCGGACCATATTTTACGATTGTTATTTATTTAAATCTTTATATTTTACTGATGAAATGTTTCAATGATACTGAAAGCGAGAGCTTTATTACTGTATAAATTTTAATACATTTATAATATTATATTATTTTTAGTAACAAAATATATTGTAACTTTTTTCAGTCTATTACCGTTTATCATAAAAAAAATATTAAGAGCCTAAAAAGTACTTTGGTACTATGTATGTAAGCACGCTGTACATATTTAATTTAGTTCTTTAGGTATCTATACATATAATAAAATTGTCATTGATCCATTTCTACGTGGAAAATAATATTATACATAATATAATAGTATTTCTACATTTGTACGTGGAAAATAATAAAAAAACATCCCCCTATGATGTTTTTTTTTAATATTTATAAGAGCAAGAGAACCCAAAACAATGGTTTTTCAGTTTGTCTTTTTGCTTCTGTCTGTATATCTGTACGTTAGTGAAGGCTAATCTCAGAAACAGCTTAACCAATTTTAATGCGGTTTTCAGGAATATATTACCACAGTCTTCACTTAACATTTAGTGTTTATTTCATCTAAAACAGTTAAACATCCAAAAGTTATGTCAATTTATATCAATCACGTAATAGGTACCATGCAAATCTTATTCTTCACATGTAATAAATCTATAGAGGAGTAGTCTTTGTACATTAAAAATATTTAAAAAAATATACCAGGATGTAAAGTGATAACCAACAGAATCCATTTTCGCATTTTTTAAATCTTTGTCTGTTTATCTGTTTGTCTTTTAGTTGCGCAGAACAAACTAAAAAAAAAGTATTTTCAAAAAACATACAAGGGGACCTTTATATAAGCAAGAGAACCCAAAATTATGATTATTCATTTTGTCTGTTCGTCTATATGTTTGTGCACGCTAATCTCAGAAGATTAATTGATTTGGATGCAGTTCTCGGTAATATATTGTCATGGGATTCACTTTATATTTTGTTTTTTTTTTAACAATCGGTTTACAAATAAAGAAGTTAATAATCTCTTATTGCCGTACCATTGCTGCTTATCAGTTTGGAGGTTTATACTTTTTACATACATTGGTATACTTACCAATGTATGTAAAAAGTATAAACCTCAAAGGGTTTGTACTCAAAGGGTACGTTTTATCAAAATGGAAACCTACGCGTGCGAAGTCCCAGGCACAAGCTAGTATATAATAAATTAAAAGCCGTAATGATATCTTATTCTTATTTTAATAATTAGAAGCTATATTTTATTTTATTCAACTTGTAGATAAATAATGGTAACCTTACCTAATTAAAGTTGCAAATATTAGTACAAATGATATTTGTCTAACTCTTTTTATCCTTTTTCATTTCTCCCTAAATGGCCCCTAAATGAAGGACGAACTTCATCATTTATTTGGTTAACCACTTCAAGTGGCTAATGTTTATCCTATGTTCTGCGGGAGTATGGTGGTGAAATAGAGGTGAGTCAGCTACTAATGTAAGAAAGTACAAACTTTTTGCTACAATTTCTTTTATTATTACTCTAGATTTTTTTTACAACAAAATAAAATTTCTAGATAGATTTAAATCAAACTTGATGTGGTGTTCATTTTATTTCTAAATCAACAACTCCTCTTTATTCCATAAATTTTACTCAATATAATACACGAATATTGTTTTTTATAATATTTGAGCCGGGGAAGGGTTTCGGAGTATAGAAGTAAGTAAACAAAGGCAACAGATAGTATTATAATATAGTAATTTGTTTTTAAAGACATAAGTAGGTACATATTTTTGCTGAAAACAAAATATCGATTCGGCTACTAAGAATGTTAGTAAATATGTAATTGAATCTGTGGTTAGAATGCCTTTGAGCTTTTCTTAAGTTAAAATACATCCATAAATGTATTTTAATAAAATATTCCCTAACATTAATATCAGAGTATCATGTTTGGTATTGAACTATATGATTCAGATCTCAATCATTCTGTCAGTTGCAAGAAGATACCGCAAAAGTCTATTTTAAAGTTTTATTGCCGCCCACAAATTCTCATGTGGGCGTGATTTATGACGATTCATTTAGTATATGTGTAAAAATTTGAACCACTTTTACATATTCAGCTAGTTTTGAAAAATAGTATGGACCTAGATTTAATATACAAAGTTAGATGCTCAATTATTTTGTAGGCACACACGCACACTCTCTCGCACGAACGCAAACTTGTAAGAATATAGCAACATAAATTTATCACACATAAAATATTCAAGCCAGCCTAAAATGCGTTCGTACATCCAAAAAAAAGCAAAAGCAACTGAGGCTACCTATCTGTCTCTCTTTTTTACTTGTTTGATTTGACTAAGATGGTGGTTCTCTCACTTTCCTCTTTCATTATTTGTTAGACACTCGTACTCACTGGCCTGGTTGTGGCTTCCCTACCCTTTAGCCCACAAAACTAATTACAATAAGTAATTGTAGAATTGTTTAAATACCATACGGAGACGGTGATCAAGAATGTTTATTATTTGTACTTTTTCACTTTCATTTCATCATTATTATATCGACGAACCTTCTTAAAAAGTTGCGGAGTAGTTCCGAGGACATTTTTAACCCTAGTATGTTTACATGTTTTTATGTCCAAAATTTAAAAGAATAAAAAGATTTTTTTTTTAATTAATTATGTCTTCGCAAAAAACTGGTCTAAGTAAGGTTTGAAACAACAATAAAAAATCTTTCTGAGTTTTGAAGAAGAAACAAGACACAAAAATATATTTGTTACATTTTACAGTTACTTGTATAAATCGAAACATTTTTCTATTTTATATGAACCTTTAACATTTTTCACATCATATTATAGAAACGGTTTCATTTTCGCTACCAAATAAATTTCAGAGTTCTAGTTACAAATACAGAGAATGTATGTCGGGCAATTAAAAAATAATTAGACATCAGGTGTCAATCAGTTAAAAAATAATGAAAATAGTGTTGCATGTTCAGAACTCAATTATTAATAAGGAAGCATCATTTCATAGATTCATGTTTTAACCGCCTCGTTGGTCAAGTGGTTAACGCAGACACCTAACGTACAATGGCGCAAAGGCTCGGGTTCGATTCCTGACAGGGACAGACATGGATGTGAGGAGCATAGATTTGGTGGTTTATTAAATATATTCTCAGTATTTATAATGTGTAATTCTATGTATTTGTATCGTTGTGTAACACCCTTAACACAAGTAAAATTATTTGCCTACATGGGGTTTGATGATTTGTGTAATTTTGCCTATTTTTACTATAATAATAGTATAAAACATATAAGAGTTTTTAATATTATAAATATCTTTTATGAATACAAATTTGTATTTATTTTATGTAGAACTGATTCTAATTATTGATATATTGAACTATAGGTCTAAATTAAAAATAAAATTTATTGATATATTTGACAGTTCTCTGAGATCATATATTTTTTCTGTGTCGAACATATATTGTTCGTTAAAATATCTCTGTGAGACCAAAAGTATTAACAAGTCTTTAAAAATATATCTACAATTTACGGTGTAATATTCTGTTCAGTCAATAAATCTTTAATTAGTTTATTGATAATATTAAAATAAGCTACGAAAATTAAACACGGTATATAAAATATGTTTTAAATACTAAAAATATCTTATTAAATTAAAATTATCAACACTTATATTTAGTTTTAGGAACTCATAAAATTAACGTAGTTTTTAATTTTTTAATTTACATATCTTTTTTTATTATATATTTCATAAAAAAATATATAAAACGAAACTATATAAATATATACACATACAATGTATAATTCGCCGAGACGTGTAGCGAAACCGGAGATCGAGCACTTCAATTCAACACGAAACATATTATATACACTAGCACACAAACAACAAGTCGCCATCACTATAATTTATATTAGTAGACTGGTTCATTTATCTCACAGCAGTCTCAAGCTCCTCACAGCTCTCAGACTATAACAAGCTCTTATAATATGAAACGTCTGCAATTCAGTTAAGAGAGAGAGAATCGCAAGCAGTCTTTAATGAACATTATTAAAAAATATTTAAACTACAACATTTAATTTATTACTAGCATACCCAGCTCACTTCACAGTGATTAATTAAGGGAAATATTTATTCAAAATAAAGCAATTAAATAATGGCCATGAAATTAGCATTGTATCTCGATCTGTTTAATTTATTATTTTTCATACATTTTATAAATGAACCCAGCTTAAGAATAGTTATCAAATATTATCTTTTACTGAGAAAGCAATATCCTCTGCTTAGATGAATAAAACCCTCAGATGACCTGATAAGGAATATTGATATTATGAAACTTTGTAAATAATTGCTAATCGTAGTAAAAATATTATTATACTTACACTTTTTAATTTTATTATTATAGTGAGATTTAATAAGTTATTCAATCATCCAGATTTAATCGAAAATGTTTCAAATAACTTAAGTTCAATTTAAAAAACATTATTAGAATTAAAAGCCAAGAATATAAGAAAACAATAATAATTATAATTGCTCAAATTTATGGTAAATATTAAAAATGGGCAAATAACAATTATTGGTGAAAAGGTATTTTTTTTATAATACAGATTTTCATGTATTCAGATATAACCATTAAATAGCGTTTAACCCATAGTATTTTCCTTATATTTTATTGGATAATAAATTTTAGAGTATTATATTCTATATTATTTTCAGATTAGGAGTATTTTTTTTTTATTTTTTTTTTATTTTTTTTATATGATCTAAGGCAATGCTTGACTACATTCCACCTGATGGTAAGTGGAATGTAGTCTTAGATGGTAAGTCGCATTGCCCTAGCAACCTATTCACTCTTCTCTTGAAGACACCCACATTATATTTGGCCGGAAATACCGACGCAGGCAAATTGTTCCAGTCCTTTGCTGTACGCACTAAAAATGAGGAAGCAAAGCGCTTCGTTCGGACAGGTGGAATGTCCACAACAAAAGGATGGATACCTGCCGTGCGTCGGGACGTCCGGTGATGGAAGGGGGACGGGGGAATTAACTCGTGTAATTCCTGCGCACACTCACCAAAATGTATCCTATAGAATACTGAGAGGCTAGCAATTTTACGCCTGTGTTCAAGGCTTTGGAGGTCGGCTTCGACCAATTCGGGATCGCCTATAAGCCTCTTTGCTCGCCTCTCAATTGAGTCCAGAACCGCAAGATGAGACTTTGCGGCACCAGCAAATATGTGTCCACAGTACTCTACACACGACCGGATCTGTGCTTTGTATAAAACAAGAAGCTGTCCCGGTGTAAAGTACTGCCGAACCTTCGCAAGAACGGCAAGCTTTGCTGCTGCTGCTCTTGCTCTGGACTCAATGAACCGACCAAAGTTGAGGTTCGAGGAAATCTCTAAGCCTAACAACTGAAGCCGGTCACTGTATTCCAAGGATACATTCTGGAAAGTAGGAGCCAAGGTGAAAGGGCTCCTTTTGGCGGTGAATAGACACGTCTGCGTTTTGGTGGCGTTGAACTTGACAAGATTGGCATTGCTCCATGCGGAGACTGCCTGAAGTTTGTCATTCAAACGTTGCACCATGGCTTCTCTTTCAGACTGTACTTGATCTCGACTAGCCCGAGGACTCGGCAGATATCTTTCTACAACTGTGCTGTCGTCTGCATACCCATAGATACCGGGCTTCAACAGATCATTAATGTGCAGCAGAAACAGAGTTGCAGAAAGAACGGACCCCTGAGGCACTCCGGCATTTATTGTCAAGGGTTCCGAGGAACACCCGTCGACAACTACTCGGAGAGATCTGTGGCTCAGAAAGTCCGTTACCCAGCCGATCAGACCAGGAGATATACCGTACGCTGAAAGCTTGCATATAAGGCTCGCATGCCAGACCCTGTCAAATGCCCTCGAGACGTCCAGAGAGACGGCGACCGCTTCTCCGTTCTTCTCGATGGCCTCGCCTAAAATGTGAGTAGCATACACTAGGAGGTCCCCAGTAGACCTATTACGGCGAAACCCGTACTGTCGGTCACTGAGGAGATCGTTACCTTCTAGGTATGCTAGTAGGCGCGAGTTCAATACACGCTCCATAATCTTACAGAGTATGGAGGTGATTGAAATCGGTCTGTAATTGGCAGGGTCGGCTCGGCTGCCTTTTTTGGGCACGGGTTGCACATTAGCCAGCTTCCAGGATTTCGGCACTATTCCAGTCATGAAAGAGAGGCGATACAGACGTGTCAGTATAGGAGACAACTCAGCTGCGCATGTCTTGAGCAGAATGGCTGGTATACCATCAGGACCACTGGCTTTATTCACATCTAAACGACACAATGTTCTCCATACCTCTTTGTTAGTGATGCGGATTTCAGGCATCGAAATACCGCAGTGAGGAAGATGTGCTGGAGAAGCATTGCCAGTGTCTAGATGCGAATTCTCATTAAACAGAGAAGCAAATACATTCGCTTTCTCTGTTGCAGTGTGGGCCAGGGATCCATCCGGCTTCAGCAGAGCAGGCAGTGAGGGTTGGCAGAAGTTCGACTCGATCGCTTTGGCAAGAGACCAGAAAGCTCGACTGCCAGTTGGTCTGACAGAGAGCTTTTCGCCATTCTTAACGATCCGATCAAGACGAGCCTTCCGCAATGCCTTCTTGTAGGACTTGGCAGCTTGGTTAAAGGCTCTCTTCTTCAAACTTACATCCGGAGTTTTGCGGGTTCGAGCATCAGCCCAAATGAGATATGCCGAATGTTTTCGGTCTTGAGCATGACCACATTCGGCATTAAACCATGGGCGAACTTTGCCACCGATGGGTACGTCAGCAAAAGGAATAAAATACTCCATTGCCTGATGCACCACATCGGTTATAGCATCCGCGCAACTCGACGGATCCAAAGAAGAGAAGCAGACCTGCCGCCAAGGATAAGATGCAAAAAAGTGTCGCATCTCATCCCAATCTGCTGACTTGTATTTCCATACTCGCCTAACACCATGAGGTTCGAAAGCTGGTGGGGAATATGTAAACACAGATTTCACCAGACAGTGATCGGAGGTTCCCAAGGGGGAGGTGACTTCTACACGATACCTGTCCGGATCAGTTGTCAGCAGAAGGTCCAGGCAATTGGCTGTATGGCCTACCACATCTGGTACCCTTGTCGCTTGCTTCACCAGCTGAAAGAGGTCCAAGGACAACGCAAAGTTCCGCGCTTCTCTTCCAGCATGGTCGGTCTTCTGGTACGGGAACAGCCAGTCCTGATGACAGGCATTAAAATCCCCCAGAAAGACGAGCTGCGCTGAAGGGAACTGATGCAGAGCCATATCAGCAGCCTCACCGAGATACTCGAATAATCTAGTTGTCTCCTGGTCACCGCTGTGCGAACGGTAGACACAGGAATACAGGATTTTTTCGTTTCCTGTGTCCACTAAAACCCATAGGGAAGAAAAAGTGGGGTCTTCAAGGTGACGGAGACGCTGAATACAGAGGTCGTTCCGCGCGTACATACTGACTCCGGCCCGTGAGCGAAAGTTGTGCTCTAACGAGTAACCGGGATAATCCAAGTATGTAGCGCTCAATGGACATTGTATCTGCGTCTCCGTCAAAAAGAGCAAGTGCGGCTGCTCTGTCTCCAGGTGGTGGTGGACAGCTAAAAGATTTGAGTGCAAACCCCTTATATTAGTCAGGTGCACTTTGTATGAGGAGGAGTGCAACCGCTGTGTCAACTTGTTTCTTTTTTTTTACCTTTTTCATAAAATAAAATAAATAAAAGTGAATAGGGATGGGAAATGGCAGTTGAACGAGGCGGTACGTATCAAACCCGACTTCGAAATTGGTGATGTCCTGTCGCTGGGAGGCTAGCCTGGAGACTGCGGGGACGCCCGAACCCCTCCAGGGATCGCCATCGGGCCTCCTCGCCTGGTCGCCAACCAGCACGATGGAGCCACCCTGGGATTTTTCGCAGCTGGCGGGGCAGCCTTTCGTGGGTGGCTAACTCACTAATTGGGCCCCCAACTATCTGCGGGCGGCCAGCGGAAAGCCGTCGCTTCGGATCCCGCTACCCTCCTCGACTAGACACCCGACAAAACAAACACCAACTCGACGTCAACCGGTTCGCCAACGTACCGCAGCTGTTCAAACCCATTTCCCATAAACGGCTTCATCGAGCAACGTGCCGGAACACGACTATGTCGCTTTGCGGCACGACTTTGCCCGATGGGTGGTAACTTTGCCGGCGACCCGATGTTATGGTCTACCACCAAGTATTTTTTTAAGTTCCCATTATTTTAAAAACAGGTTCAATCTTATTCTTAAGAAAAAATAATTCAATATCATTTCTGTGTGACAAAGTAAAAATCATGACCCACACTACAAATATTACTACCATATTCATATTTAATATTTAATATAAATTCCTAATTATATTTTGTTAATTAAAAATTTTGTTAGTGGTGTTATATGCGTTACATTATTGACATTCCTATATATTTAAAATTAATTGTGAAGTAGGTAATTGCTTTGTCATTTTTAGTTTTGTGAAATGATTGTTAAGTCGACGATTTCATCTGCCCTTCTTTTTGAAAACTAATGTCATATATAATCACTCAAAATATTATATAGAATTACATATTTATTTTGTTTTATTTAACTTATTGTGTTTTTTTTATGTAGTATTCGATTTTAAAAAATACTAAAAGTTGTCGTAGGCTATAAGACAACACCGCTACAGATTCAATGAAAATCCATCCAATAGTTTTTATAATTTAATTGTATCCTAAATTAAATTTCTATATAAAAAATCATTTTTTTCTCATTGAGTTACGTCACTAATAGATGTTTGTCAATATCAATGAATGTTTAAACATCGAAATCAAAAATATTTATTGTTAAAAGTATTTTTTGTTCAACATATCTTTGTGATATTATATATTCTCTATTGCAGTTAATTTGTTAGCGTTTGAAAAGTTAGCGTTAGCAAAAAGAACTATTACTTATTACCCACTAAACCGTTAGATATCGGAGCCACAAACACTAAGTAAACTTATCCCTCCAGGAATTTTATTAAACCTAAGTACATAAACTAATTAACAATAATTATTGTAATGTATTTTGTTTTGGACTTCCAACCTACGTTGTTTGTTTTTTATTTTAACGCTTAAAACGCTATATAAACGAATTACACGCGGGCGGAAAGCTGTCTATAATATAACTTCTATCAGATATAACGAAATATATATAAAACTTATTAATTTCAACCCTTGACCATAACCTATTTTAATATCTTACCAGCATATTTTTAACATTAATATTAAAGATCAGAAATGTTTTTTGGAATGAGACAATCTTATACATTAAATACTGCCATAGAGGCAAATTAATGTATCAAAGTTACAAATAATTATAATACATACTCACCAAAAACATTATTCTTTCAAACAGTTTAGCTTTCAAACACCGGTAGCACGTAGCTTACGTGCTACGAGTCGTAGCGGCAGTTAGTAATATCATTCGCTACGTAGCGGACGTGTCGTAGTCCCGACGATTTCGAAAGTTCGAAAGACGAGTTCCCGAAGAGTTCGAAAGTTTATAAAACGTTATTAAAAATATACTTTATAATAAGACTAAACAACGAGAGTTTGAAAATTTATATTTAATGTTAAAATACAGTGTTCTGTGTATTTTTTTTGTCCAAATGTTGGTTCGAATAACAAAATTTAACTCTTCAATAAAAATTAAAACTATAAAACAAAATAAAAACATTGAACTTAATTTGTTAGTGAACACAATTATGATGGTGGAGAGTCACTAAAACATCATTAAATTTTCTGAAATGCTAAACTCAACCAACATAACAAGTCACGAGTCAACATCGGCGATAGATCGGCAGTTCTGGGAGTACTTTGACTCTGAAGACCATCGGAATGTGAGCTGGGAGGAAGTGGCGAGAGAACCAAGTGTCGTGCTTGGTGCGTACGGGGTTTTGCTGGTAGTGGGCGCTGCTGGGAACCTCGCCGTGCTGGTGACGCTCGCCCGCAGCCGCCGCCGACGCTCCAGAGTCGATCTGTTGATGACACACCTCGCCGTGGCTGATGTTTGCGTCACTTGCATTGTTATTCCACTTGAGGTATGACTTCCAAAATCTTTTTTGTATTGATGTTTTTATAAAAATAAAAAGTACAAATAATATGAGTTTCGCTATGTAATAGAAAGCTTTCATTCATATTTATTATCCAAGTTTGTATAAAAAGATTCATTAAAACACGAAATAGTGTTTTTCCAATAGGTACTTAGTTCCAAGTGTTCTTAGTAAATACTCCAGAAGTTGGCAAATATTGAAAACATATTTGTAACTTCTTAGTAACTTAGATGAGGGTGTGAAATAGAGGTTTTCAAATTATTAGAACTATGAATATATTAAACTATGATTTAGAAGGCGTAATTTTATGATTTAATATTTTTGTAATAACAATATAAATTTAAAACTAGATATTGCGTGTTTTTAACAATCTTTTAATATTAATTTAATAATATCTGTTAGGATTTTTTAAAGGAGCCTTGCAGATGGCCAGATAACAGACGATTATATGTAGAATACTAAATTCATTGAATCAAGTAAAGATATGATAAATTATTAGAGCGACGGGACTATTACTCAGAGTTTGGTTAAGATTGTGTACTCGTTTCAAATTATATACTAACTACTAAAATAATTTTCATTTAAATTAATATTTTACTAACTAATCAATCATTTTACTAGCAAATAGTAGGTGTGTAAGTGACTACTACAAAAACTATTTTAGAATGCTTTTAACGCTTAGATTGTTATTACTAAAAGAACCTTTTATTTTACTAGTGATTTATAGAATGGGATGAATTAGTAGTATTTTGGCATTGTTTGGTATTAGTTATTTATTTGATAAGAGCAGTATGGATTTTTTACTATTTTTTTGTATTTAAATACTAATTGAAGTTTGACTCGTTTGTAGCTTTGAGTTACCCTAAAGGTAATAATAAGTATTGAAGTAGCAACCTTAAAGTTTTGTTAATTAATAAAATTAATATAGACGAATGGAAAGAATATAGTAAAAAGCATAAAAGAAACATTTAAAAAAGTACATTTAAACTGTATGTTCCTTTATAATATTAGTTACAAATATATATTTTCATTATATTACACCGCAACATAAAGTACTGAGAAAAATATAATGCTATAGAAAACATTCAAAATTAATTTTTAAATTTAGTTACATTATGTAGCATACAGTATCATTATATCTTACTCATATATAAAACTGAAGATCAAACATTCTTTGACTCTTCCCTTTGCTCATTAAAATATTAGAAATATTTGTTTTTTATCATTTATTGGGGTTTAAAAGAAATATGGAATTATAAGCCGATTATTACAACAAGTATTGTGTCGCAGACAAGTGTTATAGCACTAAAATAGATAAAGCAACGTATTAGAAAAGTGTTTTTTCTGCTACTATTTACTTCCCTGGTTTAATCAGTAGTAATAAATTAATGTCCCGTATTACGAAGTAATGCCCTTCTGTAGCATGAGTGTTGTAACTATTTCTAAACGTTTCAATTGTGTTTTGATTAATTACCAAAATAATTTTCGTAACATTGTTGAAACTATAATGCCAGATCCACACACTAAGCTAAATATAAGACCACATATTAAAAAAATCCAATAAAAGGATTAGTTTGGTTGTGTGATATTTAAATAAACTTTTTTTATACTTCAACTTTCGGGGACCATGATGATTGTTAAATATATATTTACCCGGCTATAATCATGTAATTTAATCAGAATTTGTCCGACTAGTTTTGAGCCCATTCGAGTCATGGCGAATATATACCCATACCTTAGTGCATTACTATACCTATATGGAACTTGAAAATGTTGTGGGATCGCCATTATAGCATTATAATTGGTACTTGGTGTAATAAATATTTTACATTTCAACACATGCAACCATTCTAAAATATGTAAAATTTTCTGGTTTCAAATCGTTTGTTATTGGAATGAAAATAAGTTTTACCGAACATTATAAAATGTCGACGTCCATAGTTTTTTTTTCTCACAACACACACACACACACAATAGCGTACTGGAATGTATGTGTACATAAGTGGATCTTTCGGCAGGTATTGACAAAAGGGCATCAATTTATCAAGTACATGAATTAAATTAGCTTTTAATTTTGTTTACATGTTTAGATTTCTCATAGAAGATAATGGACAGACAGTATTAAAAAAAAAAGTATATCTCATATTAATGATTCTTTTGATTTTATTTCTAACAATTACGGGTTATCTTTTGGTAGTAAGCCCCTTGTGATAAACCTCTCGTCCCATCCAAACCAACTAAGCTTAAGTAAAGTATTTATAAGCACTATATAATTAACTGTATTATTTGCTTATAATTACAGTGCTGAATAACATGCTTTTTATGAGTATCATCAGAGGTCAAAATACTTTAAATTCAAGGTGGATTGTAGATAGGGAAATATATAAAAACAAAATTATATTATTACCAACAAATGGTTGTAATGGGCCTTGCAATATTTCGAAGTTACTTTAACGTAAAGAAACTTTCTTCTTTTATTTCAAACAAGCAATAGGAACTGATGATTCATTCACACCTCCTTATTTCCGGAACACAAAGTAGTATTTTGTTTAAATATTCATGAACCTAGAATCTTATCAGTATTTCGAATATACCTATTGCTCTTTAGAAGTAGAAGATCTTGAACCTTAACACTTAATGCTATTACATGAACGTTTTGTTTTGTTTACTTTGTTATTCCGAGCTTATGTTTGCTTTGTTACAGATCGGTTGGAAATACACGAACGCATGGCTCGTAGGTAACCTGCTGTGCAAGATCCTGCTGGTGATGAGAGCCTTCGGGTTATATCTCAGCTCCAATGTGCTGGTCTGCATCTCTATTGACAGGTCATTATTGTAGTCCACTGTGTAACGTTTTTGGATGTTTAAACAAAGTTTTTAGGTACCTAAATTAAACAAAGATTTCTCTTTTTTATAAGCTCTAAAGTAATATTTTGAGAAAATTATGATTTTTATATCATTACTATCAAAACAATAATATACCATTGTTGAGACACATTTATAAAAAAAATATATATTTTTATTAGAAACCTACTTTTTTGGTTATATCTTCAAACACTGGGCTAAAAGAAAACATATAATGTTTTTAATAAAACAATTTAGCTATATTGTTCTGCCTATGTATTTCATTTTTTTGGTAATAAATGCATTTTTTTTTTGTACATTTCAGATATAATTTTTTTATAAAAATTTATTTATTATTATTATTTATTCGTGCTTACGTTGTAAAAACATAATTAAAATGTAAGTTCCGATATTTTTAAGTTATTCTTAAATACTGCAAAGCTAAAAATATATTTTAAGGTTTTTGAAAGAAACTTAATAGATAACATAACCTAAGGTTAAAATAAAGTTAATAATAATGTAGTCTTTATATAATATTCATAAAAACGACTAAAAACACGAAAGCTCAAAGAGACCTGACATTAATTGAAAAAAAAAATGTTTGTTGGCTTATATTTTTAACACAAAACCACTATATTATTTACTAAAATATTACTAAAAAAATGTATTTTGTTATAGATTCTTTGCTGTTTTATATCCGTTGAAACTGTCAGTTGCCCGAAGAAGAAGCAAACAGATGCTGTACGCTGCGTGGACCATCGCGCTGTGCTGCAGCTTACCTCAGGTAAGTACTTCAGGAAAAATATGTGCATTGGTTAGGGTTGTCAAAAGAAGCCTAATAGATGTGACCACCGTCCTGATAAAGAGACGGACAGCGATAGGCTAGCTGAATACTCAAAAGTTTTGGTAATAGGAAGAAAAAAGGAAATTATAAGCATATGCCACAGGCACATTATTTAGATATCAATGCAGGAATATATTTTAAATGAAAGAATTATTTATTTACATAACGCAATCATACCATATTATAAATATGTATATATGGTATTATTATACACAAACTCTCTGGCAATATAGCTAGTATTCAAATGAACAGTATATTTTATTCGTTTTTTTGGCACAGAAATGACAATATAATAATAATAAAATAACAATTTATATTATGCTTTTCCTTTTTCTTGATCTAAATTTGACTTGGCAAATATTCTCTCTTCATAATATCCTTTATAAAAAAGATACATCCTCTTCTGTTTATTAAACATGAATTTCGCTTAAAATAAACACATTTTTAAATAACAGGGGTGAGTGACCTTTATTTAGAGACCTTTAGATCGGATCCCGAACTAAACATACAAATCACGTGATGTTTGTGTATATTTTACGTAACTAAAAAGGGAAATATATTATAACAATTTACAGTGTCTTTTTCAGTTCAGAGGACTCGTTTTTAAGATATATATATTTTTTCTTTTCTCCATTGTCTCTGATATGCTAAATTCTAAACTGTTCCATTGATATTTTTATACAATAGGTGAAATATTATATATATTATATTATTTATGTTGTGTTATCCGATACCAATATGGATCTGAATAGCTTGAAAATAAAATTTTACAGAAATATGATATTATGTATTTCTCTTGGATGAAATAAAAAAATATTTGAATTTAGAATTCCGAATTAAATGAAATAGAACATAAACCCGTTTTTAAGAGACGTACGAGTTAAGTAAGAAAGAATTCTGTTTTATAAACCTGTCCAAAAATACCTATTGGGTTATATATTGATAATGTTTTATATATAAACATCGAGATATATACTCAATCCCAAATTAGTCCTTAGTGATATATTCGCCTTCAGCACTTTGGAAATTTTAATGGAATGACTCATTTTGATTTTGAATTGAGAAGATTATTTCTATCGGTTTAAACAAAATGAAGACCCTAAATTGCTTTAAATATTCATATATATTATAAGCCCATACGAGTATACTATCAAGAATGTAATATTTTGTCAAAATCTTCAATACCTTTAAAAGGTTACAAAGATAAAGGTTTGGTAGGAACAAACATTTATCGTTGTAACCGCGCAGCACTGAATCGTGAAATAATAAACAGTCCTCTTCAAGAAAGGTCCTGACAAATATTACTACCTACTACTATCAACTGTTCTTAGCGGCTTCGTCCGCGCTATATAGAAAAAAAAAGGCTTGTTAAATCGGTCCAGTAGTTTCGTAACCTATTCGTTGCAAACAAACAAGCAATCAAATCTTTCCTCTGTATAATATTAGTGAAGATGATGATGATTCAATATAGCCTATATTCATTAGGGATAATGTAGAATTCTAATAGTATTTTTTTTAAATCGTTTAAATCGGTCCAGTAGTTTTGAAACCTATTCGTTGCAAACAAACAAGCAATCAAATCTTTCCTCTGTATAATATTAGTGATGATGATGATGATGATGATTAAATATAGCCTATGTTCATTAGGGATAATGTAGAATTCTAATAGTATTTTTTTTTATCGTTTAAATCGGTCCAGTAGTTTCGAAACCTATTCGTTGCAAACAAACAAGCAATCAAATCTTTCCTCTGTATAATATTAGTGATGATGATGATAAAATATAGCCTATTTTCATCAGGGATAATGTACGATTCTAATGGTTAAAGAATTTTTTAAATCGGTCCTGTAGTTTCGGAGCCTATTCAATTTAAACAAAAAAACAATCAGATCTTTCCTCTTTATAATATTAGTGATGATGATGATGATGTTGATAATTAAATTAAGCCTATGTTCATCAGGGATAATGTGGAATTCTAATGGTAAAAAAATATTTTAAAACGGTCCAGTAGTTTCGGAGTCTATTCAAAAAAACAAATCTTTTCTCATTATAATATTAGTATAGATGTTACAAAATAGAAATAAACATATTTATTATATAAAAAATAAATAAAGTGCACTTAAAGCTTTAAAATAATAAATAGTCGTTAATTACATAATTTACATTAATTGTAAAAATACAAATATGTGTTGTTTATGGTTTAAGGGGTTTTATTTATATATTCAAGTTTGCAAACATTATTAGTAGTTAGCACAAATAGAATGGAAAGTAAATACATACAAATTATGATATGATATGGTATGGTCTGGTACGGTCTGATACGGATGGGTGCGGTGTCATACGGTATGGTGCGGTACGATACAATATAATAAGACATGATATCATATTCTTGTTTGTACACAAAATGATACAAAAAAAAAACACAAATAAAAAGAAATGAAAGTATAATAGGCGGCCTTATTGCTAAAAAGCAATGTCTTCCAGGCAACTTTTTTATTACTATACCAATAAAATATTACATTATATCTCATGTTAGAAAAATGTTCTTCATATACCTATCTTTTTTTACTCTTCTTTTATAATATCCACATTCATACAAAAGACTTTTCTCGTTACATGTTTTTCTTCCTTCCCCATTACTCGACCAAATACCACCGGTATCATTTTCGACTTACCTTTTACTCATTTCTTTCTTTATCGATTACAATTACGCGACAAATCCATCTCAATATTATCCTTTCAGGAGCCTGATCCTTTCAACACGGCAGGTGGTATAAATTTCTTATATTTATTTACTTCAGTCTGAAAGGAAAAAATAAATGAACATTGGCTACAATTAATTCATGAGAAGTCCGCTTGAAATGCGTCCGAGGAAACAGAAATTATATGATGTTTTCGCTTCAACGAAACGTGAAATATGTTAAATTTTACGCTTAGCATTAGTTTTTCTTTGTATTATTAGTGTTTATTTATTTAAGTAAAGTATTACTTATTTGCTTATTTTTTTTGCCATTATCAAGAATGAAACCTCAACCAAAAAAAAAAAAAATCCGAAATAATATTTTTAACATGAATATTATATTTTTATTTATAAATAAATATTGATTTTATTATAAAATAGACCACACTTTTCTACCTTGAATTACAATACCTCTATTCTTGTTTGAGTTTAAGTGCTAACGTTCTTACGGGATCTTATTAAAATTATAGTGTCATAAGCATATGAAAGTTTAATTATATCCGTACTAACCTCATACAACATTAATGTGTTAGACATACTAGTACAGCGCAATTAAGTTAGAAAGGCAAGCTCTTATAAGAAGAAATTAAAACTTTATGCCTTATCAACGTTATCTACATAATCTAGCAATTTGGTTAATTGAACGCTGTTATTATTAGAAAATAATATTAATTTGCAACGTTTTATTTCAGCTAATCTCCCCGATTGGCTGATACAAATTGCACTTTTTGAAACTAAAAAAGGAAAGAAAAAAAAAACAATATATACCATACACTGCGAGATTACCAGCGGTTTTACTTTTCGGTTATATTCGTTTCGTTTCGGTTATATCGGGTTTGACAAATGAGAGTTGTTTAGCGTGGACGAAAAAAAAAACGTTCAATATGATATCTCTTTAGGACACATTTTGTGGATTATCTCAAAAACTACTATCGCAAATTGTCTTAATTTACTTCTAGCCAAAGTTCTCGCTTTGTTAATGATTTATACCAAATTTTATGTTTCGGAGGAGATTTATAATAAATTAGTATCGATTTGTAAAAAACTTCGATAACGCTCAGTTTAAAAAAATCTAACCAAACCAGTCTCTTTAGTCTAGTCTCTCTAATTCTTTTTTATTTTAGTAAAATGCTTAAGTATTTTACAGAATATTATTTAATGAAATACTATATGATCATGGATTTTGTTCTTTGTTGCTGTTAATAAATCATTATTCTAAATTTATATAATCATTATTCTATAATCATTATTCTATATATACAATATTTATGGTTAATAAATTACGTTTTATGTAAGTTTACAGCGGTTCGATTTCAGATTTCATTTATTAAGTCTACCTTAAATTATATGCATTAAATTAACTTCCATTTCAATTTTGTTTAGGATAATCAATAAAGTTATTCAAAGTGTTGTTTTGTGTTGTTTTGATTGGCAAACAAGAAACGAGCAACAACGCCTATCGGCAACTGAAAGAAACAAAATATGCAACTGTCTAAATACCCATCAGTATTGGTAGGGATACTCTGTAAATTGGTAAATTTTTGGAAGCCAGCCCACTTATTTGTCTTACGAAACGTTGAATAATACGTGTATTTTATGTGTAAGTAAACCTGGTTTATGTGTAAATAGACCTGGCCGTATATTAATTGTGGTCGAATAACTACAGCTAGACCCCACTCTACGAAAGAAAATAAGAAAGTCCTACTCTTAGGACTGAAACATTTTTTTTCATTACTAATTATTACTCTATTGAAAGCAAAACATTTTACAGAGTGCAGTCTTCCGAGTACTACAGCATCCCTACGTGTCCGGTTTCGAGCAGTGCGTGTCCTTCGACGCGTTCTCAAGTGTAGAGTTCGAAGTAGCCTACAACGTGTTCTGTTTATGCGCAATGTACTTCGTGCCGCTGCTCATCATCACCGTGTGTTACGTGTGCATATTCTTAAGAATACGAAGAACCAGTAACGAAATTAATGGTGAATATTTATTTGGGATTTAAAGATAGATCACCACTATATCTCAAAATATACTTCTCGATTTTTTTTAAAGTGACGTATTACTTAGAATAACCTTTAAGTCAGTTGTTGGGTTTGTAGCTAAGTTAATTTTCTAATTAGGTATGTGGGAGTGCTATGATGCAATTTAAATAAATTGATAATACCGTAATATCATTCTCTTAT
This sequence comes from Napeogenes inachia, assembly GCA_959347355.1. Classification (NCBI taxonomy): domain Eukaryota; kingdom Metazoa; phylum Arthropoda; class Insecta; order Lepidoptera; family Nymphalidae; genus Napeogenes; species Napeogenes inachia. Next base: position 3,342,571 of record OY365792.1, read on the forward strand.
ACTGTAATGTTTGAAATTGTTCGAATTGAAATGCATATGTCACAACATACTTACATAGTTAGAATAGTTAGAATACTTAGTGTAATGAGAATATTTTCATTTAGGAAAATATACAGAAAACTGTGCACCCAACATGAGCAGCGTCCGCCTGCGTCGGTCAGACTGTGGCATACTGCAGCGCGCGCGGCGCCGCACGCTGCGGATGACCGTCGTCATCGTCACCGTGTTCGCGCTGTGCTGGCTGCCCTATGCCACCATGGCCATGTGGTACTCTACTACTTCTCATCAAAACTCTATAACTAGTCTTAAATCTAAATTTACAAATACATTTTTTTTTTATTTTATCCACGTTAAACAGTTAAAAAGTAATGTTTTAAGCTATATAAAATCAGATTATATATATAATATGCTAATACTATAAATAAAACTATTATTAATCTTTCGCAAAATTTTACAAGTTCCTTTATTCTGACAAACCTGCTTCTTTAGCTTTAGAGATTTGGAAACGTCAAATCATGTTAAATTTATTAAAGGAATTAAAAACCTCAAAAAATAAAAATAGTTATATGAATTAAAAAAAAGCATTTTTATCACTTCATATCATGTAGCTTACGATTAATAATAAATATGATTTGTAGGTACATGGTAGACCGCGAGTCCGCGTCTCGTGTGTCTCCTCAAGTGCAGGATCTTCTGTTCGCGATGGCAGTCTCCAACTCCTGCATGAACCCTCTGGTGTATGGCTCCTATGCGTTAAGTCTCACCGGTGTTATTCAGAGGATATTAAAAAAAATCTGTTGTAGATCCAGTACTACTGCTGATACTATTGGTGAGCATTTAATATAAGATATGTTTTTACTATTCATGTATATAAAAATAGGTACCTAAGAAATAGTTCAAAAATATAATTCAGGACTGATGTACAAATACCATCAAGTTTTGCTATAAGAATATAATTTTTAATATGAACAATTATTCTTACATTTTATTATTATAATACAGGTAGACGCCGCTTATTGTGATCACTTTCAACCAGCCCGTTTTGATAACAATAACCGAATGATAACATTATGCGGATGGTACTTTTTCATGCTTGTTGGGGGATTTTAGTGCACATGATAAATGATCATAATGATAAAATATGAATTGTAATAATTTAGAATTGATTTAAGTACATATTAAGTTTCATAATAAGTAATTCTGTTGTTTGCTCAAATTTTCTATTTATTTACACTATTAAAAATATTCTAACATAAGATTCATTTGAAATATCGATCTATTGTTGTTTGACACTCGTTTTCATTCATAATCATTTGAATATAATTCTCAAAATACTATAATTTTTCGAAGTTTGTTGCTCGGTGTTGAACACCACGTCGTATCGAATCGTCGTATCGTCTTCTAAATCGATAACAATAAGCGACTTTTGATCACAATAAGCGACTTTTTTCCAATGTATTGCTAAGGAGAAATTTGGGACCGACCATTTTCGATAACAATAGCCGGCTGATAACATTAACCGTGATCACAATAAGCGGCGTCCACTGTATTAAATTTTAAGATTACTATTATACATTTTATTAATCACCCATTTACCCTTATTCTATTAATGTTATTTAGTGGAGTGCATCTTCACCATATAATTTTTCACACACATCATACTTGTCTTCTTCAGTCACACGAATTTCTCTCTCTTACCAATCCACATTGATAAAGACAGACAGACTTTCTTCAACGAGATGGTAGCGATATGGTAGCCCAATTCGTAGAGCGATGGGACGGTTTCCCAGAGGTCGCGGGTTCAAATATTTGCTGGGGTTTTTTTATCATTCCTTATTTTTCTTAACTTCAAGAAGCTTAATAGATTTACATGATTATAGACATTTAAAAATATACTTCAGACCACGTGAACATACCACAAAAAATGATTACTTTATTTTTTTCTATCACCAGGTACTTTCACGCTACCTCTTATATAGACTTCGAAATTAAAAAAAAAACTATAACGTATTTTGTATTGCAGGTAACTCAGACTCGACTTCTTCAAAGAACAAAAATCAAACACCAGAGACTTGCTTGACAAAATCTGTTAAGGTAAGGTCTATTCGTAAATATTGTATGTTATATCTTTCGGATTATATATATTGTTTCTTTCGGATTGCAACGGACCACTGACAATACTTATTAGACGACTATATGGAGTATGATTCTTTTTAATTGAATATTTTTTTTCTACTCTAAATGCAACTTTATTATAATTTTTCTCTAAACGCAACTTTATTATAATTTTTCTCTAACTGATTTAAAATTTGAATCTAAATCTTGACACCTTTAAGAATAGTTATATTTTTAGATTATCAATACATATAATAAAATTGTCACTGATCTATTCCTGTACATGGAATTAAGAAAAAAACACCATCATAGGGGGACTTTACAAGACCAAGAGAACCCAAAACAATGGTTTTTCAGTTTGTCTATATGTCTGTATGTTTGTGCACGCTTATCTCAGAAACGGCTTAACCAATTTGAATGCGGTTTTCAGGAATACATTATCACAGTCTTCACTTAACATTTAGTGTTCATCTCATGTAAATCGGTTAAAAAATAAATAAGCTATGACAATTTATATCAATGACGTAATAGGTACCATGAAAATCTTATCCTAAAAATATTTAAAAAAATATACCACGATGTGTAGTAATAACTAACAGAATCCATTTTCAGCATTTTTTAAATCTTTCTTTATCTGTTTGTCTTTTAGTTGTGCACACAACAGGATAAAAAAATATTTTCAAAAATTCATACAGCATATAACCTTTATATAAACAAGAGAAAATCCGCGATGGTATATGTTTATCTCTTAGGGATAGCCCAGAATAGCAAATTTTTATCCTTTATTTTTTACGAAAAATTATAGGTTATTTACGAAGCGATTTTAAGAAATACAGCTTTAATCCTTATCTAATAAAGTAACTTAAATACATTTGACATTTAATATGGAACAATATAGACTTTTACAGCATGTAATTTAAATAAATATTTTCGAAGATATTACAGATTTAAAATATAGGTTCTTCGCGTTTGCGGCGGTACGGTCTACCGGCGCGCTGTGGTATGAACCCGTGCAAACCGTCTCAAAAATGGCTTTTGTAAATGTTCAGTATTGAAAAATTTATTAATACATATAACTAACTGAATATTTATCATTTAAAATAGATTTTTTTTAATAAAACTAGACCTGCAAGTTGATGGTGAAAATAACGTCGATTGTGTAGCTCAGAATCCCTCAAGTTTACATGGTAATATTTTGATTATGTTCAATGAAAATCTGTAAGTATGATACATGGTTAGAATGGTTATTAAGTACTCTGTTTAAGAAGTATATAAATGGACGTTTTAGTAAAACCAAGAGAGGTATAAAAATAATTACAGTACCTAATATTGTATCATTATTAATACTTTAAATATACTTTTGATAGTGAGCGATGTCTGCCGATGTCGTAATTTTGATTGTATCACTTAAAATTAGTCATATAGAAGTCAATACAAAAAAAGGGAAGTGGGAATTGTTTTACAACGAAATTAAGGCGTGCGAAGCCGCGGGCAAGAGCTAGTCTATACAATAGAATTGTCACTGATCCATTCCTGTACATGGAATAAAAAAAATATCATAGGGTGGCTTTATAAAAGCAAAAGAACCCAAAACAATGGTTTTTCAGTTTGTCTGATTGTCTGTATGTTTGTGCACGCTTATCTCAAAAACGTTTATTTCATCTAAATCGGTTTAAAAATAAAAAAGTTATGTCAATTTATGTCAATTACGTAATATGCATGTAATATCCATGCAAATCTTATTCTATAAATGTAATAAATCTGTAGCGGAGTAGCCTTTGTACATTGAAAATATTTTAAAAAATATACCAGGATGTGAAGTGATAACTAACAAAATCCATTTTCACCTTTTTAAAATATTTTGAAAAATGTATACTCTTGCTTATATAAAGGTCCCCTCTTTATATAAGCAAGAGAACCCAAAACAATGTTTTTTCATTTTATCTGTTTGTACATTTGTGCACGCTAATCTCGGAAACGGATTAACAAATGTGGATGCAGTTTTCGGGAATATATTGTCATGGGATTCACTTTATATTTTGTTTTTTTTAACAATCAGTCAAAAATTTTTTTAAGGAAAAAAACCAGTTTTAAGGTTTATAGTTTTTATACACATTGGTAAGCAAAAAGGGTACGTTTTTTTAAAAGCGAAATCTACGCGTACAAAGTCGCAGGCACAGCTAGTAACATGATAAAAACAGTTCCATATTATATAATTAATTTTGTATCTGCATTTCAGTAGCAGCTTGCCAATTAATCAGTTCAATAGAATTGCTTTTAAATCCAATATTGGTATATTGGATATATGTATACAAATACACATGAAATATGTAAATTACACGTAATAAATCATTGCATCAAGGGGTGTATCTAGGCGCAAATGTTTTTAAATTATCAAGCTACTTACAAATATTTTTGAATTTAAATGTTTTAATTTTCACTGCGTCTACAAACAAACCTCTATTAAGCAAGGTTTTTAACTAATTTTCCTGCAGCAAAGAAGTAGAATTAATCTTACATATTTTTTGTGAGGTCTATTCCAAACTTACGATGGTTATAATATAAAATTATGATTAATTTATTTTTCACAATATTCAACTGAATTAAATGAAACAAATAATCTGTAAACCAGAATGGGCGCGTGAGACCACGGTTGGGTGTGCGGTTTGCGGAACCGCTCCCGGACGAGGAAGCTTGCAAACCGCGCGGGCGTGCCTGCGCCTGACAGCCACCAGCACGGCTGCAGTGTGCAAGCCACGAGCGCAGTCGGGTGCTTGAAGAGTATTACCGCACAAAGACCACCGCCGTGTGAACTCACGCATCGATATAGTTTAATAATTAACACGTACTCGGACTACAGTGTTTAAACAACTGGTACAATGTGTAAAGCAGGGTTTGCTTAGGTTATTAATAAATTTGTACCTCCATGTAAAGTAATGACAGTTTTATATGTATTATTCTGTAAGTATCTACATTCGAAACTGAATAAATATTTATATAAAATAATAAGAATATGTTTGTTTCGAACTCACCTCACAAATTTAAAAATACACAAATATAGTGTATTTTGAAACACTATGTTAGGTCCGTCCCTGTCTATTTTATAAATTAAAATTAGGTATTTTAGTGTTACGTTATATGAACTATTGTAGTAAATATAAATTCCTATTAATTTGTTTATTCAGTAAAAATCTCACAATAATTATTAAGTACAATTTTATTTTATATTTTTCATTTCTCAACGGTAGAATATGATATTTTATATACAAGTACACCGGAGGCTATAGAATGCTAAAAGCCATTAAAACGAATGACAAACCAAGAAAATATTTTTGTATAAAAATATTTTATTATAATATATTTATATAAAACTTGTTTGTTATTTTATTCTTCGGAATCTGAATTCAATATATTATACACTATTGTGATAACTGTTTGGTCTGTTCAGGGCAACTGCTGTTTGCAAACGAAAAACTCAACGGAGGGTCTGAATGCCAAGATTACAAACTCTAGAGTTATGAAGTATATAGCCGTGTCTCTAGATTATTCTAATGCTAAATCGTTAGATGAAAATGCAAGAAATAAATTCTGCAAAAAAAAGATTGACATGTTAAATATCCCTTCTGGAACATAGAAAACTCCTTGGCTAGAATTTCCATTTGAGTTGTAAGAGTTTTGGTTTGAAAATGGTATCATTTGAAAGGGGTTGGTTTCCCCTTTCTTTTAATACTATTCCCAGCCTGAGAAAATGCGTAGTTTCTTTTTTATATGTTTTTTTGTGTGAAATAAACTTACCGTGTTTTCACCAATATTAGCACAAAAACACAATGTTTAACACAAGAACACTTCACATCTATGCAATATGTTTATCAATTATTTATATGATATTATCAATTTTTCATTTTAATTTAACAAGAAAAACACAATTCGTAACAACTTTGTTGTTTTAGATTCCCTAATGTTAAATGGCGGCAACTTGACATATGACGTTTGTGATTTAAAATGCTTTTGAAATAATTAATATTTATATCACTTTTTTTGTCAAAACTGACTCTGTTAACCCCGACTCCACGTAGTCTTGTCTGCCCTACCCCTAGAGTGTTTTTGTAAATCCGGAGGCGCGGAAGGAGGGCAGCCCTCACCCGCCGTTACACTGAGTTGAAACCCAATCGAGCCGTAGCTACTGAGGCTGGTCGCCTAAGGCGACCGACAAGCCGAAGTGGCGAAGGCGAGCTTGGGTTTCAGTTCAGTGTTCCGCAAGGGTGAAGGGGCTGGCCATCCTGAAGCGCCGGAGACGTCACAGAAGTCTTAATTACTTACATTTTAGGTTAGTTTTTACGAAACTTCAAATCGAAATATCTCCAAAACTAAACATTTTCTCACAATAAAAATGGTGTCAGGGGATAGGGCTTCGACCCCTCTTTTCTCCCTATCCCCCTCTCCCTTCTATTCTTACAACTCAATTGGAAAGAGTTACCAACTCCTTATCTCTTAATGATGATTTTAAGAGCACATTAAGGATTTTTTTTAATACTTACGGGAACAGAGTATCTAGATGTTTTTAATGAATTGTTTGTGTAAGTTCGCACCGTCTATTAAATCATATCGCTATTCGCTATCCATAACATAGCAGCTTTTAAGTATGTAAACAAATTGTGACATGGTGTTACAATTTAAAGACATTTATTGTACAATTTATTTATTTTTCAGATCTAACTCAAAATACAAATTTTGCAAAGCTGCCAAAATTCGGAAAGCAAATAGATTTGACAAGTTTGACAGACGACTTTGGCAACAGACTCGATCAGAGCTTTTGACGTAAGAGAGGAGATTAAAACTAAGCTGGCTTCACTGTTGTTATTTTCACAGAGCGGCATTTGATGTCTATTAAATAACATTTTAAATAAACCTTGAAGGTAGGGGTCAATTCATAACCGCGATGCATCAAGCTCTAAGCATTCAGAAATACTGTAATATCTATTGTAACACCAACATTACATGATTCTTTTTTTATTTTATTATAAGGTAACAATTTTTTTAGTAATAAGTAAATCGTGTATGTTTTTGATACACGTATTATTATTACATATAACGTGAAATAGTGTTTCGAAGAGCATTTTTACGAAACGTAAACGAAACGAACGAAAACGTAACGAACGTAACGAAAAAGTAGTCGTACTTTTATCCGTTCCCGTTTCTTGAGATCTATATTTTTTAAGGCGCGCAGACCCTTTTTGTTAGCTTCTATGCATGTGGTAGTTCGGTTTTGACTAAAAATAAAGATATAAGTTTTTGATTTGACTAAAACAATTGAATCTCTGTATAGATACAGTATAGTTTAATTGATAAAATAAATATAATATTGTATACTGAGTTAACTAAGAATAAGAAGTATATAAATCAGAGCTCGGTTAAGAGAAGGCATTGTGAAATTGGGAGTACAAGTTGTGGGGTGGTACTATTGTGATAAAAATGGGACAGTTATAATAAACCGCTGAGTGTGAGATCGAGAGACTAAGTTGTGTGACAGTGATAGTTAAAGAGTTTAAATGGTAAACAGTTTAGTGTATTTGTGAACAGTGTCATAAAGTGCTTTAAAGAATAGAATGACTGTCGTTGGCGATTTTTTGCGGTAAGAGAGATCTCATATATTGTAGCATTAAACTAAAAAGTAATAAATAAAAACACTAAATATGGTTGCCTGTAAAGTCGGTTTTACGGGCGAAGATTTACGTGACCACGTCTTTTTCTCGGTAGAATATTTATTGATATGAATATTATAAAATTGCACAATATTTTAATAATTTGAGTGATTTTATTGAGGATAGGACGATGAAGACGTTGTCACGTAAAATCATTTTATATATTATTTATTTTATATTATATTATTGATGTTATTATTTTTACAAAATTTATTTACAGACTTCTTCGATACATCAATTAGTTGCGGAGATATCGATCATTGAAGTTATTGTTTGCTACCAGTATTTTATATATTTATTTTTTTCAGTTATAAAAAAATACTATTTCCAATTGTGTCTACCAAGTATGGTCACATGTACTGGCCTACATATTAAATAATAATAAGTACAGATAATGTTATGTGACGTCACTTCTGATTTTATATATTTTAATATTTTTAATTTTAAAGAATTAATTTGAAAATCGAAACACTTATTCAGATCGAAGGTTAAAATTTTTGCTAAATAAATTTGAAATTAATTAAAATTTGTAATTGTAAATAATGAAGTTGAAAATTAAAACATTTACTTAAATTAGATGTTAAAATTCTTGCTCAACACATTTTAAATCAAGTTTTCTTATATCTGCCACTTTTTCTTAATATTTGTAATTTTAAAGAATCAATTTGAAAATCAAAACATTGCTCGGCGGACCGATCATGTTTGAGTGGGAGAGAGACGCAAGGCATTCTATGTGTGTGTGACTCATCGTTACGTTACCGGGCGTTACACTTTTTCATAAGTGACTCCCAGCTTAACCTAATTTAAGACGTTGTCACGTCAATAAGTACGTTAAAAAAAGCAACTTTAAAACTAAAAAGTAAAAAATAATGAAGATTTAATATTTATTAGATACTATCTATTATTTATATGTAATATCTACTAAAAAGTTGGAAGTCGGTGCCAAGCTTTAAACAAATAATTATATTTAATCTCTAAAGTAATACGAGCAAATTAATACAATGAAATGGCTACTTTAATGATTAAGATACGTAAAAAGACATAATAAACAGCAATTAAATAAATAAGATTAATAAGCAATAATAAAATAGTGAAAAAAAAACAAAATTATGAAAATGTATTCAACAATTCTTAACCTAAATGGACATGTGAATTATGAAAGGCCTACTTGAAAAAATAAGATACGTAAATAAAGCTATAAAAGAGCAATTGAATCTTAATACTAGCTTGAATCGATAAGAAGAAAAACAAAAAAATAAATAATTACGAAAATGTATTCAACCCAATTCCTATACTAAATGGCTTGGCACCGACTTCAAACCTATTAGCAAATAGGACATATAAGTGATTGGTAGTATCTAATAAATATTAAATCTTCATTATTTTTACTTTTTAGTTTTAAAGTCAGTTTTTTTAACGTAGTTATATTTTAACTTAGGAAGTTTTTCGTACTATGTGTGGTTTACTGATTGTAATAAAGTTCTCCAAACTTCCAATCCTATTTTGTTAAAGTCTATAATTATTTGATTTCCAATATGAAAACGATTCATCTTCTCACTACGCTGCTTTGCTGAACTACTAAGATTGTATCTGACTTCACGGTAGTGGTATTATTTTCCGCTCATTATTTGCCAGCCCTTGCTCAGGTTACAAAGAGTATAGTTATAGTTATCTTAACAAGCAAACATAATTTGACTTATCGCTTCGTATAGTTTATTGTGAGTAATCCGGTGTATATAGTTTTTCAATGAACAAATTATTTTTATATCAAAAATCAGAGCATGAAATCACCCTTACCTTAGTTGTATGTTCTTGGATTTGTTATTCTGGAAGTTTCTATTTTACCCAGCAATACCAAATACCAAAGTCATTTTCATTTTAAACATTTGAAACATAATTAAACTTTGTCAAACAGGATTTTTTTTTTCTCAATAATGTCAAACTAACTTCTTTTTTGTTTAAAAGACTTACATATTAATTTAAAACTCTTAATTGTAGTCTTAGAAACTTCAATTAACCAGACAAAATATATATTTTTTGAACATAATTTACCAATAACTTTTTTTTTCTATGACACAAAAGTAATTTGACTAAAATAAAAAATTTGGCCTAAGCTCAGTTGGTAAAGATAGTATTAACTACCTTAAAACGTAAATATTTCGGCAGGTAATGTGCGGTATTCTTAGTATAACGAAAGTCGAAACCTATATAGGTTATAAGTATTTGTAGTGTAATGTATATGTGTGCGTACAATACAATTGATTTGGTATTGCTGTATAAATTATTTAAGAATATTAATTAATAATGTTTACTACATGTAACTTATGATACTTACATTTATATATCTTAAAAAAAGAAAACTTAGAATTAACGTAAAATTGAAACTTTTTAACGCTTCGGAGATTAATAATTGGGAATATTCATAAATAATGATAAGATAATAAATCTGTATTACGAAATCTTGCAGTATTCAGAGAACATAAATGCAACTAAAGCTTGTTGCTTCTAAGCGGCTTACTCCTATTAGTACAGACGTAAGCCTCCGTAAGAAATTGGCCAAACAAAACTTTTCTACATAATATTAGTATTATAGTTAAAGAAAAGCTTTTTGGTTTAAGCTAATCTCTGGCACTCCCATTAAATTTGAATTATTATTTTTATATTAAAAAGCTGCATTCAACTTAAGATTATCTGTTCAAATACAAATGGAATATTGTACTATTTGGTAAAATAAATTATATATTTTTTTAAGTATGCCGTGCATATAAATGAAACGAGAATAAAAAAAAACAGAACAATTAATTTTATTGGGATGATATAATGCGTGTAAAGCTTTGTGTGTGTGTGTGTGTGTGTTTTGGTACGGTCTTGTTATAGCTACCTTACCTTACGTTATCCTTACGTTGTGGACACTCCACATGTCCGAACGAAGCGCTTGCTTCATCTTTTTCAATGCATACAGCGAGGGACTAGAACAGCTTGCCTGCGTCGGTATTTCCGGCTAAATAAATGTGGGTGTCTTCAAGAGAAGAGTGAATAGTTTGCTAGGTTAATGCACCTTACAACCTATGAATACATCTCCATTCTTCATCAGGTGAAATGTAGTCAAGCACTGACCTAGATAATAATACATTCAGACAAGAAAAAAAAATGTTGGTTTTATCATTTCGGTATAAAAAAACAGATTTATCGAATACACAGATAATTATTTGTATATTTTTTATACCGAAATGATAAAACCAACATTAAATCCTTTCTTTAGGCAATAAATATCAATTTATTATTCATTCTATATTTAGATAAAATTAAATACATAAATATCTATATATACCTAATTTAAATAAATTAGGTATATATTGCATTTGCACTTGTATTATGAATTGTCAGACTAAAGATCTAGTCGACCGGTTTTAAGCCGCATATTAGGTAAAAACTCCATGGTTAATCTTGGAACGTGGTTTTTAAGAGTCAACAGAGAATAAAATAGGACTCAAATAAAGCTTTGTACCAAAGAGGTATAGAAAAACTAACGAAAGTGTAAACGGAAAATTGTGAATATATATTATATATTTCATGTTGAAAATTGTGAATATATTTACCCAGCTGTATTTACGTTAATTATAGAATATAACTTTTCCTGACTAGTTTGGAACTCATTTGGTGTTATTGTTCATGAGTTTGAAATACTGCTTTAACGACTAAAAATCTGGAATAAAATAATGGATCTGTAGATATAAAGTAAGAACAATATGTTTTTTGGAAGAACAGTCTGAGTCTAGATTGAAAATTATATTAAAAAACCCTCAAACTTTCAAGTGTGTTTTATTATTAAATAGTGAAAGCTTTTTTATAGAATTGTCAGGAACGTCTGTTCGTCTGTCCTTCTGTCTGTACCCTCCATTACTACTGAAGGGTTACGAGTTAAAACTCTAAATTTTATACACAGGTAACCCATAGCCTCATGACTAAGATGTGCTAACTTTTTTATTTTACCCGTCGAAGTTATGGATTTAAATGTCTAAATACGTATAAATGCATGCATATGAATACAATATTTTCGTATTGATCTGTATTTCTGAATGAATTCCTTCTGATTTTTTTCTCAAAAGCTTTCGCTACTTAAAGAGTTTCGCGTGCAACGGATTAATTTATTTCATGTAAATTTACGTTTACCTTCTTACGATAGACTAAGGTTTCATCACATCCTATTCTGAAAACGTATTCAACATCCATTAGGAAGCGGAGCAGTGTCGTAACGAAACGTGACATGAGTTTATTATTAGTTAATCTGATGTCTAAATGGCATTAAGCCAGCCTTTTGTACATTATTTTGTTTTTGTGCAATAAAGTATTAAATAAATAAATATCAAAGTACGTTAATAAACTAAACACGAATGTTATATATCGGTTATTTTATTCATTCCTGCACACACAATATATATATATATATATATATACCTTCCTACCGAATATTTATATATATAGTAGCTTCATTAAAACAAAGAAAAGTGAAAAATATATATAATTACTTTCATATAAAATCTTACAACAGAATTAGTATTCGCTTATCAATTAAATATAAACACAGCAATTTCCGTTCAGTATTTTAACCCTTTGATATATATTATTGATATTGTAAAAACAACATCAGAAGTAGCGGTTATCGTGCAGTTAATTGGTAGTGCATTTATAACTTATGACATTTTAATAATTTAATTCGACAGAAAAAGTATCATTTAAATATTTTTAAAAAAGTTTGTAGTTATTAATTTACAATTGACCTTTAATAAAAAAATACAATAGTTCACACGAGTCTGTCATCCTTCGAGCTTATGAATAGGAACCCCGAATGGGTCGAAACTAGTCGGGGAAAAATTCCGATTAAATTACGTGAACATAGCCACGACTTCTTAGCTTTAAAAGCTTTTTGTTAACAGGAATGTTATAAAGTCTGCTGGAATTCCTTTGTCTATAAATTTAACTTCTAAAAGACCTAGAGGACTGAAAGCTATTTTCTAGTTAAATTAAAAACATTTACTTAAGAATGAGAGGAGACAATGGCTGTGTTATAATTGAAACGAGAAAACATTTAAGTCGTAGAAATAATAAAGTTTTTATTAATCATTTTATTCTTTTACTATTAAAGTAAAAACATGTAGGTGTTTTTTAAATAAATAATTACTATTAATATTATTGTTTATCTAAATTAAAAAAGTATAAATACTTTATTTAAAGTAGTTTTTGCGAGGTTTACTTACGAATAAAAAAAGTTTAAACTTTACTTCAAAAGTAATATATAGTATAAAAGTGTATTATAAAGTTTTTAATTAAAAAATAATTGAGGTTAATTTTGTACGATTATTCGTTTTTCTAAAATATATAGATATAATTAATGACTAATAAGTCATTAATTATATCATATTTTCTCATCTTCTTTACGGAACAATGTTTTACTTGAATTTTAATTTATTGTCACATCTATCATGAATGTGGTTCGAATAGTCAATATGATGAAAAATGTCATAGAGTTATGTATGACTGTTTGAAATGAAAAACTGATTTCCGACATTGATTTGTTGACATTAATTTATTGACATTGATTTATTGACATTTGTTGGGTCGTTTGTCCTATTCTCCGTAGACTCGCCCTCCGCATACAAGCCCATCGTCTTGCTGGATGACATGGGCAAACTGCTCGTGAGAGTAGTGGCTTCCCGTGTTGTCCAGCACTTGGAGAGGACTGGGCCTGGGCTTTCAGAAGCCCAATATGGATTTAGGGCGGGTCGGTCTACAACAGACACTCTGCTGTGGTTTAAAAGATGGACACAGTCCGCAGTCTGCGAGGGAGAAAAGGCGTTGGCTGTCTCCCTCGATATAGCCAACGCCTTCAATAGCCTTCCACACGGGACAATACAGGAGGCACTGCGATACCACAGAGTGCCCCTGTATCTGCGGAGGCTCTTGGCGGATTATCTAAACGGTCGAGAGGTGTTGGTGCAGTGATGCAGCGGTTAAGTCACCGTAGCTTTCGTGCGGGGTTCCACAGGGGTCAGTGCTGGGCTCACTCCTATGGAACATTGGCTACGACTGGGTGCTCCGGGGCACGCTCCTTGCGAGCTTGCGAGTTTCGTGCTACGCAGATGACACCCTAGTCGTAGCCAAGGGGAGGAATCTTCGGGAGGTGTTGCGTTCGGCCGCGGTTAGTACGGCATTTGTGGTCGGCCGTATACGCGCTTTGGGGCTAGAGATAGGTCTTCATAAGACCGAAGCCTTATTTTTCCATGGGCCTCGGGGGGACCTCCTCCAGGTAACCGGCTTACGTTCGATGGAATCCCGGTCCGGGTCGGGACCCAGATGAAATATCTGGGTTTCACCCTGGACGGCAAGTGGAATTTCGGGGCCCACTTTGCCGGGCTGGCCCCGAGAGTCGTGAGAGCTGCCGCCTCATTAGGTGGGTTGCTGCCGAACGTGGTTGGCCCTAGCTCCAAATGCCGTCGGCTGTACTCGGGAGTCATCCGGAGTATGGCAATGTATGGAGCACCCGTCTGGGTGGACGCCCTCAGTCGCGCCATCAAGACCCGCAGCGGATCATCGCTACAAGGGCGATCCGCGGATACAGAACGGTCTCATGGACGGCGGCATGTGTGCTGGCCGGAGATGCCCCCTGGGAGCTGCAGGCGGTGGTCCTCGCCGAAGTGTATCACTTCGTGGCTGATAGGAAGTCCCTGGGGGAGGCCCTTACTCGAGAGGAGCTCACACGCATGCGAGACGCAGGACACCCTGCTGCGTCAGTGGTCTAAAGATCTGGCTTCACGGGTTCCTGGGCAGTGGACGGTGGACGCAGTTAGGCCAGTCTTTTGGCAATGGGTGAGGCGGCGACACGGCTCGCTAACCTTCTGTTTAGTGCAGGTACTATCCGGACACGGATGTTTCGTAAAATACCTGCACTAAATCGCTAGACGGGAGGACACCCCGGTGTGTCATGAGTTTGGTGCGCCACAGGATACGGCGCTCCATACGCTGGAGGTGTGTGCCGCATGGAATCCACAGCGACATATGCTTTCAGCGTCCTTAAAACATAAAAAACAGAAAAGAAGCTTACTCATTAATACGTTTAGGCGAATGCAATCAAAAAGTTTTTAGACGAATTATTAAATTAAACATTATTTAATAACACCGTAGAGTTTTGATTGGCTTATACCGCCATAGATTAATCAGTATTTTTAAAACGGGTTTTTATAGAGAATTTGCTAATAGATATTTATTTTTATAATATCAGCCTTCTAAAAACTGTCTCATAATCAATATTAATTGATTTGTGGATAGAGAGTTTGTAAGTTGATATTACGTATATTATTATATTTTAATATTGCATTGTTCTTCATACTTGTTTACATTCCCTGTTAAGTATTTTGCAGTTCTGTAATATAAAAGTGGATATCAATAAATTTTTACTTGTTATTTCTTGAATATTGTCTCATGACTACAATAACATTTTTATTCCTGTTTTGTCTTTTTTCCAGTGAAGGCTATATAAAATTGATTATGTATTATCAGCTTAAGCCATCCATGAACATCCCTATTCGCTCATCTGTAAATCAATTACAACAACATTGTAAATAATTTTCCTCTATATTTCATTAAAAGACAAAAAATACAATGACATTTACTAAAAATAAATAAGAACGTATTTATAATATTAATGTTGCGGTTCATAATATCATAATATATGTTACCTATACGTACATAAACATATGTGACTTGAATATTTGATTGTAACTTTGAAAACAAATCTTATTCAAGTCTTGTTCGTGTTGCTACGAGGGTACAATCCACGAGTATATAGCAATATCAACCCAGAAATTATATATGCTGTACCTTACCCGATCAATAACATTTGATTAGTTTGAGGTCATTAAACCGCAGTCTAAGTCACAATAATACTGCAACACCAAAAATAATGAACATTTAAATTAAGTAAGTAAAGTTACGTAACGTCTTTTCGATGACACAAATCCGAATCTCTTTCAAAATCGTCTAGTTAAAATGATAAACATAAAGGTTAGTTAAAATTAGTTAATTGAATGACACATAGTTATTATAGTTAAACGTTTAAACAAACCACCAACTTTAAGCATTCCCACAAATTTGTTCATAATTATGAACGTGAAAGATTTTATAAGCTTCTACAATTAAAAACCACCAAAACTATATAGTAGAAGGTATTTAATCAAACTACTTCACACAATTAAATTATGATACATCTCAATGCATTATCTGGATAAGTTTTAGGAAAAGAAAGAACAAAACAAAATATTATTAAAAAAAAAATTTTCACATGTCGGAGATAGATACCTACATATTAGTGACTTGCTCGTTCTTGATGGAATATTTTGGTACAGGATCCGAGGCGTAGGTCTCAGGCAATTAAACCACACAGACACAATATGACAATTCTTGTATTAAATGTAGGTAATCAATTATAACAAATTAGTTAGTAGGAATACAATTATCAGAGTTGCGTGAACCACCGATTCGATTAACATTCCACCGGAACACGTGGGTGCGTGCGCGCACACTCGCACTCAACTAGTAATGGCCGCCTCCCCAGCGCTCGGTATTATGTCTTCCGTCAATTGTCATCTGTCAGTTAAAAATCAACTTAATAGTCTTGTGCGCCGTCATACAAAAAGACTCTCGGTACATGAATATAATAAAAACAGTAATTTAGTTATTAATGTGTACCTATGTAGACACAATTACTAATAACTCAATACGATAAAATACCCACAAAAGATATTACATATATTATAAACACTAAGTATGAAAATCGCTTATTTCCCCAACTCTTCAATACAGATTACTTTTAATAATGGCAAGAAGACAAATTTATAACTAAATAAAAGCGACAGGAGCGCCAACAGTAGCTTTTGGAGTTTGGTCATATTCACAACATTAAACATCATTAAATATCACATAAAAACCATTAAAATAGTACACGATGTTAAATTCCTAAATATATTTGTAACAATGTTGTTTCACACATTTATGGCTTACAGTTAGATATGTAAATATAATATATGAATATCTTAAGGATAGCTTTTGATAGTTTGTTAAATCAATAACTTTACTACTTTAATAATATATCCGTAATAACAATGATATATAGATCTAAATTATTAAATCCAATTGTAACAACAATATTTTGCATACTTATTGTTTACAAAAATATGTAGTTACAACTTGTATAAATAATAATATCTTTATTTTATCCACACCCCAATTACTATATAATAACAATCCTATACATAGCAAAGTAACAATAATATCACACGGCCATACTGACATATACTTCGCTCTCGAAGTATATTCACCTACTTATTACAATAATATCGCTAAACACTAAACGCTTAAAAATAGTAAGGTCGTTAATAAGTAGTTTAAGTTTTGTTTTGATGGGTGTAATTGATTTATTAAAGAAAAATGTCGAGTTTATTTAAAATAATTGTATTATTTCAATGCATATCAATAATAAGAGTGAATTTAATATGAATATACTAATAACAAGATTTCAATTACATAGTATTTTTTTATGTCATGGTTAAGACAATTTATTTACCTTCATGGTTCTTGGATCTTTTGTTAATGCCTGTATGTTTTAGGTATATAATGTACCAATTTTAATATATATTTATTACATACTTCAAAATACATATTAATATTATAAGCTTTACAGGGCCTACATTAATTTCTATTTTAGCTCAGGTTTATTAATTAAATATTTATTATCCTACAAACTAATAATTATAAGCGAGCTATTACAATGTTTTATTTCGCATATTACGAACGAACACGAACATAATTAAGTACGCCACTTAATTTGATAAAAATATTCCCAATAAACTTATCTTACGCAAGTGATAAGGAGTTTATACAGGATAAGTCTTTTACGTTTTAATGATAAACAAATTCACCGTTAGATAACATTTATGTACGGAATAATTGGATTATTTTGACAGATATACTATAAATTTTCCAAATTGTGCTTTTTGATCTTGAAATCGATAGAAATGTAAAACATAGATAGACATATAGATACATACATGATACACAGATAGAGAGAAACGTAGATTTGGAAAAGTTTTAGGACCGGCCGCCGCGCCGCGCCGGCCTTTTTAGGAATACGTGTTGGTGGGATTTCCGACACCTTTCAAAGAAGCCGCTTATGATAAAAATACTTAACTAATTTTGTTTTTTTTTTTACGTATTTGTCTGATAATGGTTTCATTTGTACATTAAAAACTGCAAATTTTGCAAAGATTGTGTGGTGTGATTGTGATAATATATTTATATCCAACTGACGTAATTATTGATAATAAATCAATATTAATCCATTTCTTGGTACTTAAATGTAATTTACTTTACAACTTATATAAATATATATATATATATAAGTTGTGTAGTTATATATATATAACTTATATATATATATTTATATATATATAAGTTGTATAGTTATATATATAGTTTTTTTGTTACCTTTTCTTCAGTTTACAAAAGAATTTAATTATAGGAAATATCATTTCCGTAAAGAACCCCTGAAACTGATTTCAATTAAAATTTCAGCAGTATTTTATATTTAAATTGTGATCTTTGGTAAATAGTCGAAGTATATTCACCTGCTTATTACAATAATATCACACGGCCATACTGACATACACTTTTGCTCTCGAAATTTATTTACCTACTTATTACAATAATATCGCAAAAACTAAACGCTTTAAAATAGTAAGGTCGTTAATAATTAGTTTATGTTTGGTTTCCATGGGTATAATTTATTTATTAAAGATTTTTTTTTTCATTTTTTTTGTTTCTGTTAACCACTTAAGCTTTCCTGTGATACGTTATGCATGTTCGTTAGTTTTGGAACGTAGTTCCTTATCGCGCGTTGTGAAAGGGGGCTAGACGGTAAAAATTCTTACCAAAAGTTGGCACGACATGTTTTGCTATCTCTCTCTCTCTTATAGAAAGCAAGCAGATATTTTCATTTCCATCATTATTATCTTTTGTATTATATTAAATTGCTTAGTAGTTCTTTATTATTTATTTGATATTGAAGTTTTTTCTTTTTGAATCAATTTGCAAATAAAACAGTTTAAATGAAAATAATAATACAAATTCGTGATCAAATATACTCGTAATGTTTTGTAACAACGCCATCTATTTATATCTTAGGGAAACATAACCACATCTGTTATATAAATATATCAGTACAAAGTGAAACCGCTAGGTGGGGACAAAAACTCATGGGTTAATTGATTAACACTTTTTAATTAAGTTATTCATTTTATTTACATTTATTATAAATTATCGGCAAAATATCATACAAAAATTATTCGTTAGCATATTAGCTTATATTAATAATATTTTTTTATTACAATAGGTAATATTCATGTTTTTTTAGACGTAAATTAATCATTTACCTCTCTATATCGTAGAAAAAAAAACATAAATAGGCTTGAAAATATTCTAGTTTTTTTTTAAAGTGAAAATTAAAACATTGAGTAAATTTGAGCCGTTTAAACGCAGTCATTTTGCGCGCGACCTGCGTGACGTCAAATGACTTAAGACACATCCAGTCAATGTTTACTATGAACTTTTTATTTACTTCATACATATTTTAAGTTTTAAGTGCTTTACAAGTCATGGAAGAAGATAGAAACCATCTTACAAGTTTTAAATACTACCGGAATGCAAAAATAGTATTAGAAAACACCCGACAAAGTGTTTTTTGTATTCCAAGAGAAGCGAAAATACAAAAACAATGGTCTATGGTAATTAAAAGGCATAATATATGTCTTCAATTGTGTTTATATTGTTGTGAAGATCAATTTAACGTAAGTATACTTTATTTATAATAAGTTTAATTTAATAGTTTAAATTTATAGTAAGTTGCATTAACTATTGAACATTAGGAAATTTCACTTTAAAATTAACCTAACCTAGTTTACAAAAGTTCAGTATAATTTTCTATAAAAACCGTATTGTTTTTTTGGTTTTACGAAATTTTTATTTTTGTCGATTTATTTCAGGTTAAGGAAGATACAGCAAATAATATTGAATATAATATGTATACCGAAACAACAAGGAGAAAAATGTAATCTAAGTTTGAAGAAAAGAGTTGTTCCACATATATTATTGTGGCAAAAACACCAGTTGAGAGAATGAGAATGTGCATAGTCAAAAGGCAAAGATTGACATCGGTTAATGAAGCCTTTTCAGAGTTAGCTATCAAAAGTAGTGTTTAAAAAATTGGTGACCTTTACAAAGAAGTGACATAGTAAGTAAGCCCTAGTACTGCCCATACAAATGTCTGTGATATTAATCAGTCAAGACAATATTAAATGTGATCACAAGGCAGAGCCTTCCTTTTCGCATATTAAAGATAAATTACCAAGTGACTAAGTCGTGCAAGTTAATATTAAACCGAAGTACAGAAGTAAAGGTGTCAATGTAAATATACCTGCTGAAAAACAAAATGTAGCATTGTTACCTTTTCCTCATTCAACACACAATACTTTTACTTTACCAGTAAAACTAACTATTTTACATAGTTTTACTTTACCTGTAAAACTAACTATTTTAAATAGTTTTACTTTACTAGTAAACTCTGTTTTAAAAATATATTTTTTTACTGAAAACACAGCTGATAATACTTCTATAGCATCTTATATCTTTTATATCTGCTGATTATCAACAAAGTTATTTATCTAAGTCAAGTGAAGTGGAAAATGATTACCTAAACAATCGTATCATTTAATAAAACCTTTAAGCACGAAAATATAGGTTTAAATTACTTATTTTTTACAGTAACACTAATACCACGGTATGAACTTCGACGCCGATAATTTGAATGGCGTGTCAAATGACGTCACATTTCCTTTCGACCAATGGTGGCGCGTTTTGGAAGTTTGAATTTCGCTCCCTTAATTTACACTTTTCACAAATTATTTTATGGCCTTAAATGATTAGTAAGTAAAAAAAAATGTTTTTATTATAATAAGATGATAAAAGTATTTGAGACCATTTTAAATTTTATGCATATTCCCTATTCCTTCAATAATTAATTAATATTTAGATCATTTACTGAAGTTGAAAGTTCAACTTTGCTTCGAGTCAATGTTATTTGATTTTCATTCCCATTCGTATTGTGTATGTTTATTTTGTACAGTGAGCTCTGTTTTATTATTTGAACTTTATTGATATTATTGTATTTCTCATTTTATATTTGTTTACTTTATACTATGTAATAAGTACTTCTTTTGCAATTGTTTTCAATAATCTTTTGAAGTATATAAATATATCATAACCTAATAACTTTATTTTTAAAGTGTATGTATGCGTATATGTATGTACACATGTACGTATGCATATATATATTTTCATCCTTATTATTATGTAGTTATAGTTAAACATGTTGTTGTCTTTTTTGTTCCTTTAAATATTTTTTTCTTAGCTTAACTGTCACTAGTGTTAGTCCCGTCATGGCACGGCGGCCACCGAAAATCATTGCTGGAGTCATTTACTCCAGCAAAAGCCGAGTGGTTAACCGTTTTGGATGTCACAGTTATTATTTCTTTTTTGTTGTTTTTTTTTTATATATTTTTTTATTTTTATTTTCTTTGATTTTATGTTTTATATTTCTTTTTGTTGTACTTTCTGTTACGTGACATCCAAATAAAGTTAATTTAATTTAATTTAAAGTACTTACTAAAAAGTACTTACTTTTGAGTCTAAATTAAAATCGTTTTATGGAACGGAGTCACTTACGGCAGAGTAGGAGGAGGAGGAGATCTATATTAACCTAAGGAACTTCGTTTCTTATGTCCCATGACGCCACAGTGTTTTTTTTATTTTGTGATATACTTTTATTTTTTTGAATTTATTAGTTCTGTTTTGTTAAAAGTACATAAAAAAGTGTATTTTATGAATGAGAGTAACACAAACAATATATATATTTTTTTTATTTATTTATTTTCCCAAACACAGAATACAGTAAGTCATACAACTATAATATTATAGGTAGGCCCTGTAATATGGATCTCCTGGTCTCCCTTGCCCTCTAGACAACAAAAAGAGATTAGATAACATTGTGTTTGAGATATTAAAGATGGAAAAACAAAATATAAATTAACTGAAAAAGAAATAAAATTATAAATTCACAAAAACAACTATGCTTATTTATGCAATCAGAAAGAAACAAATGAAATTGAATATTAAATAAAATAAAATTGAAAGAAATAAAATATTAAACATTTTATTATAGTTTTAGTTGATATTTAGGTTTAGAATAAAGCATAAATTTTGCATGGCATTAGAAAGAATTATTTTAAAAAAGAAATGTAATTGTTTTCTATAATAAAATACTAAAATTGTATACTTAACATTTGATTAATATTATTATATTTGAAAATCTGTAAATAGCAATTTTAAGCGTATTTAATTTTGAAATAAATTTATAATTAAAAATTTATCGATACGGAAAGGAATAAGAATCGTCTTCATCCGAATGAAAGCGACATCTTATCTGTTCTGACTTTTCTACCATTCTCACCTCGAAGAAGAAAGTATTTTTTTTTATTATGTGATACACGATTTCTACATAACTAAATTTTAATTCTTTTGTGATGTAACAAATTCCCTATATATGTAGAATTCAGTAGTTAAATAACAATGCTAAGCTATTTTTAGAGTGTTGTTCAAAATAGTAGCACTAATATAAAGATCTTATAATTAGACCTGCGATTGATGTTCAAGATGCCTCAGGAATATAGTTCCATTGTTTTATTCCGATAAGAAATTCATTCGTTCGTTGTCGTTCATGAGCAGACGTGTGTTTCGTTTTTACTTAAAATACATTAATCAGTGTTGTTCAAAAACAGTCATTAGTGAATTAAAACAGAACTCAATTTCTAAACACAGTGTTTATTAAATTACACCGCTTTGCTCCTACAATCCGCGCGCCGCCTGTGCCAGTGCACGCCGCGCGTGCGTTTCTTCACCTCCGCGCAACAAAGACGGTGGTCATTTTTCTTCTCGCTCGCACAGTGACCTATATACAACACGACTCGAGTCTCGAGACAGAAGAATATATTATAATCCTTTGTTATTAATTATCTACCTATTGCCGCTCAGTAACAGAATTGTTGCGATGAATATTCAGAGATCACCACCATCACGCCGCCGTATTGGTTTGGATGTAAGCAACGTAAGTACAGCGCACGGTTCGCACCCCGATTTATCAAAATTGAGTTCTCTCGCAACAGAGGCGCAAGTTACCTTCCGCAAACGTAAACAGCCGTCGGATCATGATTGTGAATGCTCTAATGAAATTAAAGTAATGAGTTCAGAATTGAGCCGCATAGGCTCATTACTAGAAAAATATGTTGAATCAAATGAACAGATCATGAACAAAATGCAGGAAAGCATCACAGAGGTTAAAGCACAAATGTCTGAATTAAAATCGACTAGCGAACAAACTGTGCATCTCATTCGTGTAAATATTACACAGATTAACGCAATTAAAGCTACCACGGCTAACATGGAAGTGGAACAGAAAGAACTACGCATAACCGTCAAAATTGGAAAAGCAAATTGATCAAGGTGAGCAAAAAATAGTTTCACTGGAATCAGACCTTAATGCCCTAAAACTACCTACTTCATCCCAATCCTCAATTTTAAAGACGAACCGCCTATTTTCGAACGAGCAAGTAATTAAAGAAGTAACAGATCGCAAAAACAGAGAAAAAAATATTATTATTGTTGGGCTGCCAGAACAAACTGCTTCTAGCACGGAAGAGAGGATATTGGGAGACGAAAAGGACGTTTTAAACATTACTTCACAAGTCTGCCAAGAACTTCCAAAACCAACTAAGATTCTAAGAATAGGAAAATACACACCTGGTAAACACCGTCGTGTTAAAGTATTTTTTGATACTGCCAAATCCGCGAATTTCCTGCTACGCAATAAAAATAAAATCCCTAAAAATATTCACATTTACTCAGACCAAACACCAGCACAACAACAATATCTTAAGAACTTAAAAGAAGAGTTACTACGTTGACAAAATGATGGTGAGAATGAGCTAACCATAAAATATATTCACGGAACACCAACTTTAATAAAAAACCTGGCAAAAAACTCCAATTAATAAAGGACATAAACTATGCTAACAATAACTGTAACACCTATCAACTACTCAGTGACTACGGCAGCATAAATACCACCAAATCTCGCCTTAGATTCTTGTACCTCAATGCAAGAAGTATTCGTAAAAGAGGGAAGCTTGATGAGCTAAAATGCATCCTGAAATCATTACCGAGAGTAGTGCACGTCATCCTCATAGCAGAAACCTGGATCCGCTCAGAGGCTCAAGCTGGCATTGCAAATAGAAAATTACACCCATTATTACAACTATAGAACGGACTCAAGGGGGGGTGGGGTTTCAGCATATGTCCACAATGACCTTAGACATAGCCTATCAGAATCTAAATACCAAGGAGGAAACCATTACTTGTGGATACGTTTGGAACGGCATGCGCTTGAAATAGGAGTCATATATAACCCTGGTAACACAAACTTCCAAGAATTCCTCCAAGAATACGATTCGCAGCTACAAAAAAGAAAAAAATCGATAGTTTTCGGTGATTTTAATGTGGATCTATTGTCTAAGGAGAGTAAAGAGACCAAACAATACAAAGCAGTAGTCGAAGAAGCTGGATATACGTTACTAAATAAAATAAGCAAAAAATATTGTACGAGAGATTCTAACACCAAACGGACTATCATAGACCATATAAGTACCAATCTAAAGAACGACCATTTTCATATGGCTGTAATTGGGTCTTCTATGTTTGACCACAACCAGATGTACATAGAACTCAAAAAAGTCCAAACTACTCCAAAAATAAAAGTTCAATACCAGGCAATAAACTACACTAAGCTATATAATCTCATAGAAACAGCAAATTTCAAAAACCCTGACAATGATTACTTAGTATTTGAAAATACATTAAAGTTATGTATAGAGGAAAGTAAAACCGTGAAGACCAAAATTCAAAATCCTCCACAAAATGACTGGATTAATAAGGATATTATTGCTGAAATCAATTATAGGAATATACTGTGGAGTGAGCTTAAAAAAAATCCTAATGATGATACGCTAAAGGCGGAATTTAATAAAAAAAGAGAGTATGTAGCTAAATTAATAGAAAAAACCAAAAATTCCTACTACTACGGGGAATTCACAAAATGTATTAAAAAACCTAAAAAAATGTGGGGTCTCATAAATACCTTAACTACCAATAAAATAAAACAGAGCTATGTCCCTTCAAAACTAGTGTTTAATTCTAAAATCATTACTGAAACAAGTGATATATGTAGGGTGTTTAAAAATTATTTTTCTACGGTAGGATCTCTCCTAGCGACTAAGATACCAGCATCGTTTCACGACGTCTATAATCGTACTTTACCAAGTCCCCTCCCTCGCTACACAGAAGAGCTCTCCAGTTTTAGTCCATGTTCTGTTAATGAAATCAACATTATTATTACTAACTTTGATCTGAACTGCAGTACTGCTCTAGACGGAATAACTACAAAAGCAATAAAAAGCACTAAAGATTTAATAGCAAACAGTATGAGTAAGTGTCTAAATAAATTGTTAGCTGACGGAATTTTTCCCGACGCGTTAAAAATAGCAAAAGTAACGCCAATTTTTAAATCAGGAAACACCACAGATCTTGCTAATTATCGACCGATCTCAGTATTACCTGTTATGTCTAAAATATTAGAAAAACTAATTCACAACCGGTTAGAAAAGCATTTAAATGGCATTAATTTTATCACTGATCGGCAATACGGATTCCGACCAAAAAGTAACACTACTACAGCTACTATAGATTTAATTACGAAAATTAAACAAAACATAGACCGTAAAAACATAGTTCTGGGTATTTACATTGACCTAAAAAAGGCATTTGACACCGTTTGTCACAAGAGACTCATAAAGAAACTGGAATCCATCAACATCACTGGAAATGCTCTCAAAATGTTCGAGTCCTACTTAAAAAATCGATCTCAAGTAGTCAAACTTAATACTCATCAAAGTGATGCATTACCTATAACGTGTGGGTCCCTCAAGGGTCGATTTTAGGCCCCTTGCTCTTCTTGATATACATCAATAGCATACACGAAATCAAACTCCATGTTTTGAAAATATCTTTAAACATGTATAGCCATGTTAAGCTTATTTAAATTTATATAAATATAGAATGTAAAAAACCGATACGGGCAGGGATTCGAACCCGCGACTACTGGGAAACCGTCCCGTCGCTCTACCAACTGAGCTACCGATACCGATACGGTAGCTCAGTTGGTAGAGCGACGGGACGGTTTCCCAGTAGTCGCGGGTTCGAATCCCTGCCCGTATCGGTTTTTTACATTCTATATTTATATAAATTCAAACTCCATGGTCACATAACTTTATACGCTGACGACACCTGCCTATTTTACTTCGGTTCGTCTATTCGTCACATTATTTCACAAGCTCAAGATGATTTAAACTCTTTGTCCACCTGGTTCCAATATAATATACTCACAGTAAATATCTCCAAAACATGTTATGTCATATTTAAGGCAAAAAATAAAATAATTCCCTCACATGACCCACTAACTATTAATGATATCCCTCTGCAACTCAAAACCTGTGAAAAATATCTTGGTCTAAGAATGAACAGCTCACTGACATGGAATGCTCACATTGAATAAATAAAAACCAAACTCTCGACACTTGTCGGTTCATTACGCAATATAGGACATTGCATTCCACCAAAGTTACGGCATACCATCTACAACGCTCTAATAAAGCCTCATCTACTATATTTGATCGAAGTTTGGGGCAGTGCTGCGAAAACCAAATTATTAGAACTTCAAATAAAACAAAATAAAGTAATTAAAATACTATTTAATTATCCGCATTTAACATCAACCAGTAAAATTTACAAAGACACAAAAATAATGAATATCAAGCAGCTATACATTCACAACACATGTATCTTCATTAGAAAAATCTTGAACAATGGTATCCACACAAACATTATTCTCACCCAATTTAAGCAAATTACTCATCGTAGCACCCGAAGAGTTAGCCTATTAGTCCTACCTAAAACTAGAATTAACTATGGAAAAAAAAATGCTGACTTTTGAAGGAGCACAGCTTTATAACAAATTACCATCATGTATTAGAAATGTACACTCGTTCAATGCATTCAAAACTCAACTTAGTCAATATCTGATCGCTGATCAATTACTTTTAGAGAAATGAACGCATTGAATGGGTATAACTGGTCTGTAACTGACGATTATGAACTTCATTATATTACTTTTAATTAATTTATTATTCTCAAGTAAGTGACATGTTAAAATGTTTTTATTGATAATAAAGTTTCTTTAACCATTTTTGATTAAGAATGTGTATGAACATTGTAACAGTCATTATTTTGCATTTTCCTAAAGGTCGTCTGTAGAGCGGCCAAAATCAGTATTTTATACTTACATACTCGTCTTGTACTTGAAATACATAAATATTTTTTTTCTGTTATGTTAAACTTGTAAGAAGTTATAACAGGAACTTGTCTGAAATATCTTCTAGATCTCAATATCGTAAGTTTTTAAAATATAAACAGCCTTAAGTGATGTTTAAATTTAGTTTGAATTCAAATTGAAGGAAGATATGTTTGTTTTCGTTACATTAATATAGAAAGGAAATTGGATCATTGAAAATCATCATTTCCAGTAAGAAAATACAACGCAGTTGCAGGATATGGCTGGATCATGCATGTACTGATAAGGTCTCTTAATCAATCTCATTTGCTCAAATACATGAAAAACGGCAGGAAAAAACATTTTACTAATTTGTTTCCTTTTTTAAAATGTAACATTTTTAATGTCATAAACCAGCCAGATACATATAATATATACAGGGTTATTTTTAATTTAATTACACTCGAATCCTAAATTTAAATTTTCCATTACAACTACAGGAAAAAAAAAATATTTTTCCGAGTTCCACAAGTTTATTGCATTAATTTACCGGATACTTTGAAGTATCTTAACAAGAAAAAGCAGAGTGTTATGGAAACTTGATTTAAGTTTATATTTTGTAATTCTAATAAGTTTTCAAATACTATTTAAAAGCCATATATAAAAATAAAGTATTTAAATTCATATCCAAGTGTGTTAAAATTTTTCCTCTGTAATTATTTTGTTCTAACCTTATATGGATATAATATAGCCCTATAGCTGATAAGCAATACTGTTCTAACCTTATTGCTGATAAGCAATAGTGTGTCAAGCCACAAACACTTAGTTTGGAGTAAAACGTATCTGAAGATTTTACAAGAATTTTAAATACATTATTTGAAAAATCTACTAAGTTCTTTATTATTATTTTGGAAGTGTGTTTCTTGCCATTCACTGAACCACTGAATGATATTTCGAAATAAAATGACAAATATCATATCAAATTTGATTGAGGAACGTGTTAAAGAATTTAATGTAATGTGTAATAAAAAAAAATTTTTTTGGTACTTTTTGGACTTAAAGTGGTTTTGTTTAATGTAGAATATATGACTCATTATAACAATACAAAAATATCTCCAAAAATCACTTTTTGTGGGTTGACCCACTATTGCTGCATCCATATTATATCCTTCTTATAATTTAGATTCCCGATAAACAGTAATCTAATGAAAGAAGACAAAATACAAAAGAAATATAGCACCGCCATATAATAGATTGTTGTGTAGAAATCAAAACAGGACTTCATTGTCTCATAAACACATTATGTTATTATAAAATAATTTATTTCATCTTTTATAACTGAATGCACTTTTATGGTTCAGCTCACGGAGAGTTTTGCAGATCTGGCTGCATTTCATCCATTTTGGGCAAAAATAAAACATGATTTTCAAAATTCCGAGTCGTGAACAAACAAATTTTCTAATATGAAAATATAATCTGAAAGTATTATTAACTTTTGTATATAAATATCACGTTGGCTCTAGTTTATAATGAATAAATAAAAACGTATTGTTTTATTTAAGGTGTAGTTAAGTAGATTTTTTTATGCTCTTCAGTTGCAATTAAGTTTAAAATATGCGTCTAATCCTTTAAATATGATCCTAATAAAATTTTTAAACATATTTTTACTTTTATTGTAATAGTTGTTTGTACCACATTTTGTACTTTACGATGAAAATAAGAAACATTTTTGGAGTAAAAAGTACTGTAAATGTTAATTTCAACAACAGGTCAACAAATTAGAGTATTTTGTCTCATGTGCTAACAAATAACCATAAACGAAAAAAAAAACAAAGAATATTATTTAGATCGTGTATTAAAAAGTAGCAGATCTTTTTTAAGAAATAATGTTTTCGTCTTGCTTTTACTTGTATTCGCCGTCTCTAGATTATTACGTGTCTTGGACTATGTAGGCAAATTGTCTTAATAATTGAAACAATATTTTATACTCCTTCTCATTTTTACAGAAACAAAAACAGTGTTTTATTATTATGTCGTTATTTAAATTTTAATAAACGATTATTATGGTAAGATTACATTTTACCCTCACTTATTTAAATACTAGTTGTTGTCCGCAACTCCTTCCACGTGTTTATTGACAATGTTTTTAACTTTCTATTTTTTTTAATTTACCGCTATGTATCATTTTTTTTTTGATAAAAAGTATCCTAGATTACTTCTAATACTTCCACAAGTGTGTATACAAAGTTTCATAACGATCGGTTGGCTAGTTTTTGCGTGAAAGCGTAACAAACAAACTTACATTCGCATTTATAATTTTAGTAGGAAGTTCCAGTTTTAATTAATTTAATTTATCAGATTTCATTTCTTATAACAGGTACGAATTTGCAAATAAATGTTTGTACGAGCGATCGCAGGAGGTGTAGTTATAAATAATTATTATAATAAATATTTATTATAATGTATTAAATATTTCTTATCATTTTTCTCACATTATGAATTAAAAAAATCACTATAAACAACAAATTTTTGGAGACAACTTTATCTACAGCCTCCCTCCTCTCCTTCGTTCTGAAATTAATTCTGATCCATGATTTCATTTTAATATATTCCAATAACATTTGTAATGAGAGGATTTGCTGATGAGAAAATCACTCTACTACTGAAATAAAACATAAGCCAACCAACATCAACTTCTTTTAAAATACTTCCTGTGGTTTTATCTTATTTCCATAACAAATAAAAAACATATTCTGAAAATGTTTTAAAAAGTCACACAAATTAGAGTCAGATTAGCGCTAAGGCTGCGGTTGTACCTATATAAATATGTATTTAAATAATCATTTTTGACTCAGCACTTAGGCATTTGAAAATGAGTAGAGTGGAAGATAGAAACGGTTTTTTAAGAAATACGCTAAGGTAGATCATCACATAACATTAGACATACATCACACAGATCACATTTTGATACTTAAATCGATTTCAAAATATGTACAACTCGGCACCACTTTTGGGAGAAATAGGCTATTACGATGAGTCTTCAATTATCAACTAAATATATACTATAGGGGATGATTCTGAAATGTTAAAACTTTAAAATTTACTTTGTTCGATTATTGACTCAGTGGTATTAAGAAATTCTGTTATAAATAAATTAAACTCAAAGAAGAATTCTAAACATAAAACCCTTTGAAAAGGCTAAATAATTGTACATTCATTTAGATATTTTATTTATTAAATGAATTTCCTAGTACAAAGAAAATGGATTCGATAATAAGAAAGTATAATCATAATTGGTTGATATTCTTTACCCTCGGGTTGTATATTTAATTTTGGTTTCAGCCAAATAAAAGAAGAAATAATTTAAAGATGTTATAATGTGTTTTGAATATAACTTTGAATTAAGTATATAATAGGATTGCTTACGTCCTGGTTTTCCTAAAGCGAGAAAGAAATATCATGCAGCATCCACTATGAGATTTAAACACTATATATGGAACGGTAAAGTAAAAGTACGTGATTAACTATATTCAGTGAGTATTGTTTTTGTCTTACAAGTAGTGATAAAACAACAGTTAAAGTGATAAAAAGAAACAAATATTAAATTCATACCCAACTCATTCCTTTCGAATACATAATTTTCTTATCGTAAACTCAATTCTATTTATAAAACTGACAATACAGTGGCTGTATGTTTGTAGTTAGAATGAGGTTTAATTACATTTCCTGAAACTCTGTACATATTGATTTATGAAATGTCTACATTGTTCTGTTGAACTGGACCTAGAATACACCATGAATTATTAAATATTATATATTTTAATTAAACTTCAGCTAAATGTTTGTACCCACTCACAATGACTAAAATAAATTAAGCGGTGAATTACTAGAATAAATTGAAAATAATACCTGGAATCCCTTCCAGATAAATAATACCATTATGATTAATCTAGCCCCTTAAACAAAAATGAATTTAGTAGTAAATACTGATTCAAATAATTATAAAAAATATATTATACATAATATTAAGAATATTTGTTTAATAAGTTAATTTTAATGTTTGAAAATATCTTTAAACATGTATAGCCATGTTAAGCTTATTTAAATTTATATAAATATAGAATGAAAAATAAACCGATACGGGCAGGGATTCGAACCCGCGACTACTGGGAAACCGTCCCGTGGGAAGACGATCACATATAGAATGCTTAATTCACCGAGACGGACAGCGATACGGTAGCTCAGTTGGTAGAGCCAGTATCGCGGGTTCGAATCCCTGCACGTATCGGTTTATTTTTCGTTCTATATTTATATAAAGTTAATTTTAATTATAATAAAAAATATATATAAATGTATATTATAACAAATCGGGATTCTTTCGGCGGGACAGTTTCCCACACATCGCGGGTTCGAATCCCTGCCCGTATCGGTTTATTTTTCATTATTTTTGATATTATATTTATTTAAATTTAAAATAAGCTCAATATGTACTAAGATATTATCAAACTATTAGTTAGAGGTTTCACCTCCCTGTTCACATAGAATTCAAATTAGTGTAATTTGTGTTAATTTATTATTTTCGTATACATATCTAACATTCAGACAAAAAGTGGACAACTTCTTTTATCTTACATTAACTATGTATACATTTCTTACATACGGAATCATTAGTGCGCGAAGCTGAGAAGAGTTTGGCCAATTTAAATATTCTGTTATCTTAGTACGGACATTAATAACGATAACAAAGTACTTCAACACTTGTTATAATACAAACAAGATACAAAGGACTATTCCATGTAGACATGAACAGGTTCATACACGTGTTCATATTGTATGATGTCTGTATTGAATTGGTGATACAATAAATTTATTATGTTCACAGAAACGATAGTAAGCAAAATATGACTGTCTGGAAAATAAAACGAATACTTATTCAAAGAAATATGATATTACTTTTGATAAAATTGAAATGTGATATTATTATCTTTATCTCTTATCTTAAATTAATTTGAATTTAATATTACAAGTTTAATGAAGTCATTGAACTGGGTACCATCTTAGAAAAAATCATACAAAAAAATCAAACATATGTTTTAAAGTGACGTATAAGTGAAGTAGGTATGAATGAAAGATATTTTATAAGATTTCATAAATTACCATTATAATATAGTACAAAGCAGTCACTTTCCGCTTTTGTCCATATGTATGCTTAGATCTTTAAAATTACACAACGGATATTGATGCAGTTTTTTTTAATAGATAGAGTGATTCAAGAGGAAGGTTTATATTTATAATAATATGCTTAGATAATATATTAGAAAACCACTGATAATTTCAAGATTTCTAATGCAAATTTCGTAAACAAACACATTGTTTTGCACTTACAATGCAAACGCTAACTGAACTCTACGAGATTGATAAAAATAATTTACTAAGTATTGTATACCTTAAAAAGTTCTACAAGAAAGTCCACGATGGTATATGTTTATCTCTTAGGGATAACCCAAAATAGCCTATTTTTATCCTTCACTTTTTACGTGAAATAATGGCTTATTTACGAAGCGATTTTAAGCAATACAGCATTAATCCTTATCTAATGAAGTACTTTAATTACATTTAACATTTGATATGGAACAATATAACCCTTTACAGCATGTAATTTATAAAAATATTTTCGAATATATTACAGATTTAAAATATAGGGTCATCGCGTTTGCGGCGCGGCGGTACAATCGGCCGTCGCACTATGGTATGGAACCGTGAAAACCGTCCCAAATATGGCTTTAGTGAATGTTCAATATTGAAAATGTTGTTAATGCACATAAACTGCATGTTTAATACATATTATTTAGCATTTAAAATAGAATATATATATATTTTTTAATAAAACCAGACCTAAAATTTGATGGTCGAAATAACGTCGATTGTGTAGCTCAGAATTGATCAAGTTTG
The DNA here is from genome assembly GCA_959347355.1 of Napeogenes inachia. Lineage (NCBI taxonomy): Eukaryota > Metazoa > Arthropoda > Insecta > Lepidoptera > Nymphalidae > Napeogenes > Napeogenes inachia. Next base: position 3,375,940 of record OY365792.1, read on the forward strand.
TATGGTCATATTTTGATTATTTTCAATGAAAATCTATGAGTGTGATATATGGTTAGAATGGTTATTAAGTATTCTGTTTCAAAAACATTCTGTTAAATGGACGTTTAAGTACAAACAAAACAGGTATAAAAAAAACTTGTGTGGTTTTATGAAACCACCGTAAAAGTGAAACTTTTTTTCACATTATAGACATTTAACTAAAAATTTTCGGAATAATATTCCATTAAGGGTATAAAAATTGCTTCATCAATCTTAATTTTATACTTAGAAAATAGGAATGATAATGGGAAATGATAAAAGTAGACTAGGTCTCCAACTAATATTTTTATTGAACTCTGTGTCTTAGAGTACGACATACATAATACTTAACAATTATTGGGATGATATACACATATTAAAACACTGAAAACAATATTTTATAATCGTTGAGTCATTTTGATCCGTTTTCAATTATTTTCAATCATTCTATTATCAATTCCATCTTCATCATGAATTTCACAGTTTATAAATGTAACCAATATTTTATGGTAACTAAAATACGTGAACAGTGACTTACATTCGATTTTTTCAATGTATCTAGTAAAAACCGCATCGATACGAGCGCCTTTCACTTTATCCCTACTCCGCGGCCGACCGTCACGCGACATGCAACACACAGCCGAAAAAGTTTGAGACGATGTAATAAAAGTTTCACTTTAAAAATTACAGTTTCTAACATTGTATCCTTCTTAAAAACTTTAAATAGATTTTTAACAGTGGGCGATGTCTGCCTATGTCATAATTTTGATTGTATCACTTAAAACAAGTCATATAGAAGCCAATACAAAAAAGGGAAAGGGGAATTGATTTACTAAGAATTTAAGGCGAAGCCGCGGGCAAAAGCTAGTTTATTGATATAAGAACTCGAACTCAATAAACGAAGTCCTTAGTGACACATGCCTGTATATCACCGGGAGGAATTTTAATAGAACGTCACATATTGATTTCCGATTCGTGAAAAAGGATTCTAGATCGAGAAGGATTTATAACTATTCTCTGTTATTTATATGTTATATAAATATAAAAAGCTTCGAAGTGGCTTTTACATAGAAATGGGCTAAATATAACGCTATTTTTTTAAAATATCCTTTACAATAGATCCAAAAATATTTCGACTATTCAAATGAAGGTTCTGATATTGAACTTTCGAATCGGTTTAGTTCAGTCAGTCAGGACAAGTTTATCTTTTTTTGCTCGAGTGGTTAGCGCGGCGCCTAACACATGGCGACGCAATAGGACTCGGGTTCGATTCACGACAGGAATAGGCAAGTATGTGATAACCATAGATGTCTGTATTTGTGGATTGGTATAATGTGTATTTCTATATATTTATATCGTTGTCTAACACCCTTAAAACAAGCAAAACAATTTGCTTACTTAGGGAATAGACCAATGTGTGTAATTTGTCCTGATATTTTTATTATATTATTATTTTTAATATTTTATTTAAATTCCAATTTGTACACGTGACAAAACAATGTCAAAATATTTGTATTTATTTATATTACAAAGAGCAAACAACATTCACTAGCTACGTCTTCAACACTGTTGGGTAGCTGGAAGAGATCTCTTTGAAGAGATAAGTTCATCCTATGTGTACGTCTTTGTTATTGTTCTAATTTTTGTAACTGATTATGGTACATGAATAAATAAATAAAATTAAATAAATTCACAAACACACTAAATTAAATAACGGCCATCAAACTAATATTGTCTAGTTACCTATTTGTTATATTGCTTTTATATATTTCATAAATGAAACCCATTTAAGAATGTAACAACCATTATTTCTTCCTTCGAAAGCAATTTCCTGTAAAAGAAATATTGTTATAATGAAATGCAATATTATTTTAAGATATAGTAGTTATATTTTCAATTTTGCAGTGTAAAATTATGAATATTAATTAAGTTATTAATTAATAATAAATAAAAATATAAGTAAATGTCAAGAATATTAAAAAACTCTAACAATTATAATTGCTGTAATTAATATTAAATTGATTGAAATTCTTTACATTAATAGGGGTTACTAATTAATAAATACTTATCATAAACTGTAACTGTTTACTATCTCTGACTTAACATTTGGAAATTATCTTGCAGTGTCTAAGACTTAAGCTCATTATCTCCAAGTAATTTTTTTATTTTCAAAATAAAAATGTCCGAGTTTTTTTAAAGTGAGTATACTCTAACGTCACTTTTGTGTTATGTCATTTGGTAACAGAAGCATCATAATAGTTGTTTTATTTTCCTATATATTTTCACCTTTATGTTGAGTTAATAAAATGAATATAAACAGTTATAATGTTACCTCAACATACATCATCTCAATGGATTCCTGCTTCTTCCCGAATTCACTTTTCCCGTACTCCATTCATGTCTTGTTCGATCTTTATCTCTTCTTATAACCACATTAATACTTGAGACTCTTCTCGTCACACGCTGTTCTTTCTCCCTCATTATGTGACCATAACACGGTAAACGATTTCAACTTTCAACAAACTTTCTCTCATATATCATGTAGTACTATGTAAATTAGGCCTCAATTTAATTCTCAATGACAAAGTAATTGAGGCTATAATGGATGCATATTGTTAGGTTAGGTGGAAGGTTTTTTTTAAGTATATATTTCAATTCCAAAAAACAATGAGGTGCTCATATCAATACATTAGTTGCTAGTGCAGTTGAATATAGTTAAAATAATTAGATAGCTAACTAATATCACCATAGCTAAATAGCATGGTTTATTTTGCATTCTTGCATAATATTATATCTTACAGCAGAAGTAGAATCAATGTTTATTTTACAAGAGAGAGAAATTTGAGTTTTATTCAACGTGAGTCCTCTTTAATCTCTGAAAAATGTTTTAAAACACGCTGGTATATTTACGTTCTCATCACTCTGTATCCTTAGAAAAATAATGTAACGAAAAATAATCAAATATTTAATAAAAATAAGTGACTTAAATAATATAAATACTAGGAATAATAAAAAAAATGTTACTTAGTTTAGACTTGCTAACAAAAAATCTCTGGGCAATGGAATTCCTTTACAAGATAAATTCACAAATAAATTTACAAAATTAGTCACTAAGCTATTGAATTTGTAATTCAAAGATTACATTAAATGCGTAGATAATAGATAGTAGGTAGATTACATTAAATGCGTATTTGTATCTATAGTTTCATATTTGTTAAATGACATGTAACATTTACAAATAAAGTGTGATTGTCTCAGAGAATGAAGTCATTTAATTCGTAGATGTAGGACCAAACTTGTAACGTTTGTTTTGAGTTTCTGTTCGTTAACAACAATCAAATAATATATTTTAAGCTTTTGAAATTAATACCGATTTTCAATTTCGTTATTCAAATTGGAAACTTTTTATAAAAATACGTATTTAATTGGAATTATATATTTTTCTGTTAGAGTTTCAATTTTCAAATTCAGATCGATTCGGAAAGATTATGCGTATAAAATTAAATCAGTTAAAAAAGAAACAAATTCACAACGTGAATTTATGTTAATATTTAATCTTTATCGATATTAATCTTATAATTAGGTATAGACAGGGGTTTTTAAATAGTTTTAGAATACAACGTTATTTTTATGTAAGCAAGAGGCTGGCCTGTAAGGTCTTCGATAATCGCTCTATTGATATAAAAATATTTTTCGGGGCCCAGTGTTCTTGATTTCAATCGCTTCACTTACAACTCCTTAATAGAGGTATCGTTCTGTGAAGAAGACCAGTGTCCGTAGTGCGATACGAAAACCATAACAGTTTACCAAATAGTTAAATCAAAACCTAGAATAATACTCTCTACGAATCTAAATATATTGACATTTTTGAAATATTAAATAAAAAATTAAAAAATCCCTCCATACAAAATAAACCTCTAAAAATGATAAACTACTACTGCAAACACTGGGTATGGTGAGTTTTTAAATTTTATTTTTTTTATTTTCTCCTAGCCCGTTAATTCCAGTTTGGGAATTTTTAAAATTTAATGAAACGTGGTAGTTTAAAACATACTGTCAAATATTGTTGATAATAAGCGCATAATAATAATATATATAAATTAAATATAATGATTATTTTCGAAAATTAAACAGTTGCAAATAGTTAAATAATTAAATATATTTTGTTCACAAATTGAGCTTACATTTAAGTTAAATGAAGTTTCCTCATTCCTAGTTCTGAAAATTAGCAAACATTGAAACTGATTAAAATACGATTATTCAAATGTGTACAGAGTTAACAAGTTGTAATGATTACAGGTTATTTTAATCATAGCTCTGATTGCTACACTTATGGTAGATATATATTTACTTTTACTTTTATTTACTAGGACAGCTATTACATTACCTATTATTATAGATAATGCTTTTATATTTGTTACCATTAACATCCCGGTAATTTCTGCTTTTTTATGGACTTAATTTTTTTTTAGATATCCGGTATGTTCACTTTCCTTAAGTATATTGTTACGTTAGCTGTATTAGTATAAGAGAGTCTAAGTAATGGGCTTTAAAATACAGTAAATTTCTTTTGATGTATTATGTTTATTTTTCATCATTTCGGATTTGAGTGTTTAATTTTATTATTTTTTGAATCAGTTTATTTGTGATTTTGAATTTTTGATGATTTTCTTCCATTAATTATAGAAAAGCTGATATCCAAACAGGATTTTATTATTAATCCAACGATTGTTGTATCATTTATAATTGATTTCTAAATTTATTTCTAGTTGAGACTTTGTATATACTTCCTTACACATAAATAGATGACAAGCAATCACAATACCAATAGTTGGCATGCATTTTGTGTGGGAGATGAAGCTTATACGATTAATACAGGATTTAGTCTAGGGTCCGTTAGATATTCCATGGAATATGTGTGTTAACCCAAGCCTCAAGTTATGCAATGAATTGATGTTTCATGTTAACATTCACATCTCTTATTAAGTAAAGGTTATTATGGTTTATTAATGATTGTAGCACTAAATGTAATTCATAAAAGGAAGATTACTTGTACTGGAAACTGCACATATTTTTTATTTAGTGTTGTATTGTGTTGTTAAAGAACATATTATGCTTTTATAATGATTGCTTGTGTTATTTTTAACCGTACATTTGTGTTTATTATCTATAATGATATGAATGATGTATATGATAATACCTTCATATTTACGCGATTTGCGTAGGATTGAAAACATTGGACAGCATTGGAGATTTAATAGACTGTTTATATAGTCCGATATGTTTACCTACGTATGAAGGTAGCGTTATGTAAAATACACTTTTTTAATAGAATGTATGTTATGTTTGTTTTTAAGGTCGTTAATTCGTTTTTAACTAGAGTATCTTTCAACTATTGTAAATTATTTGTTCAAATTTGTAGATAAATATTTGTCCCTGTGGTCTTTGCAAGTTCAAATTAACCCTTTTTAAACAACATATACATAAATTGATATTTAATGAAAAAATCTGAATCCCCTAATTGTCAAGTGTGTGGAAAGATAGAAGATGTCCAGCATATATTATATGAATGTCATCGTAACACAGCATTAAGGAAGAAAATTATTAAAGATCTTAGATTAAATTGTTTAGATGTTGGTATGTTCCATAGCATCCTGTCCGCCCCAAATTCAATGGAGGCACGGTTAATTTATAAGTTTGTTTTTAATAGTTTACTTTTATTGTAAATCTTAGAATAAGGTACGATGGGGCTGGCATGTTTTATCTAAAACAAAAGCCCTTAAATAAATAAATAAAAAAATAATAATAAATTGACATTGCGATTAAGAGGGCCAAAACGTTTAAGTAATTAAAATTTGTTAAAGGGTTTGTAGAATGTGGGCATAAAGCGTGTTAATAAACTATTGTTACAAAATTGGTTACGAAATATTTTAACGAAATCAACTGAACAATTGGACTTAGTAAATTTTTACGTGATGTAAAACTATTCAGCGGTATAACAACAACATAATGTGTAGGTACCTACCTCTACATAATGTTGTTATACCGCTCATGTTGTCGTTTTTTACAATACAATAAATAAATACTTATAATTATAAATACCTATGTATAATTATTTTTTATTGTTTATTGTACAGAATATCAAAGTAAAAATAAAGAAACGATCGGCAATATGAAAGTAAAAATGTACATGTAAACATGTATCAAAACCATTTTAAGTCTATGAGGGTGGTTATAAGAAAATTGAACATTCGTAAAAGACATCGAAGGCGAGTTTAATTTTTTTTATCGTGAATATTTGTTCTTGAATATTCACTAAGACAATAGAAAAAAATATATAAATTAAACCGATTCCAAATAATAAAATGTTTAAGCGGAATATAATAATTCTTAAGAAATGCTTTAGATCTGAGGAAATAAATTCCTTTTATAATGTTCGAGCTATAATTAGAATCCTAATTAATATGGAATATTAATTAGGATTCTAATTATAGCTCTAATTAGATTCTATACTTATTTATATATTAGATTCTATACTTATTTATATATATTAGATAATATACTGGCCAGTAAATGTATACAAATATTATTTTATAATATTCTTCAGTTCTCTCACTAAATCCTTTTTTCGTAATATAATTTCTTTTAGTCAATAAGTACCGTTGTTCCACAAATCAAAGTGTCACTAAATCCGTATATTGGAATCTATGTTTGATTTTTCAAACAAAGACGACTTAGTGAGAACAGTTGTAATTAAATTAACCTTTAGTTATTGACGTATTTTATCTTATTCGTAAAGTAATGTGGCTTGCGAGGCCCTGGCCTTAATGTAGCCTGGCTGCTAGAGATACATTAACAAATAGACAAGTGTATTATTATGTGTACCTTTCTTTATTTAAGAGAGGATTTTTAAACAGAGAAATGCCAATTTTGAAAATCCATTTGTATTTCTTACAAACTAAAACAAAACCAGAATATCAACGTTTCTTCTCTATTTTTTCCTATCCTCTTCTTTATTATTTTATTTATATTTTTTATCTCATAAACTAAATACAATCAATACAAAATTTGAATACTCATAGTAGTAGTAAAATTACAAAGCACCATTTATCATAAGTACAATTTAGACAATCTTTATTTACGTTGACAAACATTTTTTTACATGTGTTTTCCGTATAATAAATAGCATTAGAATATATGTGTATGCGTAGAAGACATGCTAGAAGAATTGACATTTCTGTTTAAACTCTTCTTCTGATTGGTCGGATTACTTTCATATTCTAGCGTCAAGTTCTGACTCTATATTTTGATTCCTCTATTCGGTCTTTTGGACTCTTTCTATTAATAATTCCTATAAATAGGATCACCAAACTTGCGCTTGCTTTTATATTTTCATTTCAATTTTTTTGTTTATTTTTTCAGTAAAAGAGTGTAACGGTAAAACACAACATTTTTTTGAGGACCTTGCTCTTTTTGTGTAGATGTTTTCAAATAAATATAATGCCGCTGGGTTAACGAGTAAAATGTTGTAATGAAAATAACGTTTGCTGCCAGGCATGGGTCCGTAACGAAAATAACGTTCTAATTTTAAAGATAATTTTAAAGGGACATATTCATGTCTTTTTTACATTCTATGTTTTTGAAAGAGTAATTACTCTTCGTGTTAGTTCGTTGTTTGTTCATTCCTTCCTACCTTCGTTAGTACGTCGTCGTTTAGTTAGTTGTAGCTTCTTCACTAGTCACCCACAGCAACGGCTTTCGGGCGGCTCGAAACTTCACTATTTATCCTATCTGAAATGGTTGGCCATTACTGCTAATTGATATAACTGATCGTGCTATTGTATAACAATGTGGGTTTTCTGTTGTATAACAAATATTAGTTCTGTCTTCTTACAAAATCAGTTCTTAATTTCATTTTTAAGCTTGTTTTGTTAACAAACTAAAGTAAATAGCACAATGTGTACAAACTTGCATGAATTCTAAAGGCACGTGAATATTGACGTGAGTGTAAAATGTTTGAAACTAATTTCCTCATACAAAATGCCCGCCATGTACATTACTATCTACAGCTAGGGGTGAAATTAGTTTGAAACTATTAGAAACGCTATAACTATCTCCGCGAGTATTATTAGTTTCGCTAGGCCTAAACACCATCCACGTCAGTAGTTAAAGGTTAAAATCGGTCTATGTGAATATAAAATGATAAACTTATCATGGTACAGACTATTTTATTTTATTTCACCGCAAAAAGTAGGCATAATATATGTTATATAAACTGCCTAGTGGTGGAAATGGTGCTTAACTTTCTTACCTTAATTTAAATTAAGAAAGTTAAGTCCATTATCTGAGAAAAAAATCATTATTCTGTAGCTCAAAAGACGGAAATTGGTTCTAATGATTTTTAGAATTCGTTCATTTCATCAATAGTCTCGTAACGAGGTAACGTAATGACGTAACGTAAATGAGTCCAAGTTAAATATAACTTTATAGCCGTCTAGTCATATAACAAAAAAATAAAGATAATAATCATGTACATTGAAAATATTTATGATTTTTGAAGATTTTACCTGTTTGTAAAGCAGAAAGTCGCTGGCAACAGCCAATACTACAAAAAAGCTGCAACTTGGTCCAATCTTTAAATTAAAGTCCCTAGAAAAGTCTTGTATGTTTATAAGAACATTTAAATTAGTCAACAATTACGATTATAATTACCTATACAAATCTGAAAAATAAAATGAGAATTTTAGGACAAACGTGCTCGCGAAATTTTTTGCGAAATTAAAGCACTAGAAGATTTAAATTCAAAGTTTGTTTGAGGATCATACAGTAAATTAAAAAGATAAAAAATATTTTTAGGTTTAAGAATTACTTTTTTAATTTCGAAATATATTATAGTCGAGACTTTTGGATCGAAAGATTTGTAAATATCATATTTTATTTAAATGTTTGTAGGGTGTGCAATGCTTCTAAAAATATAAATTAACTAAACTTATTTTAAAAAAAGTGCATTTGCTGGAACCCGGCAATAATAAGAAACATGTATTATTTTTTTTAAATATAGTAGTTATTTTAAAAGTTTTGTAACCCACACTTCTCAAAAGACCTGATAGACGTAGATACAAAGAATATTAAAATGTTTTCTAAGACTTTACTAGTAATTTACTTGCAACACAACTGTATTCGATAACATTTTTTTTATTTTACTCAAGAAAGAAATGTTAAGCTATTTTTCATTCTATATTTATATAAATTTAAGTAAGCTTAACATGGCTATACATGTTTAAAGATATTTTCAAACATTAATTTCGGTAGTGGCATCTTTTCAATGTTTATCTATACAACAAAATTAGAAACATTGGTTAGGATCTTCGAAAGAAACCTAATAGATGTCACCATCGTCCCGATAAAGACGATCACATATAGAATGCTTAATTCACCGAGACGGGCAGCGATACGGTAGCTCAGTTGGTAGAGCGACGGGACGGTTTCCCAGTAGTCGCGGGTTCGAATCCCTGCCCGTATCGGTTTATTTTTCATTCTATATTTATATAAATTTAAGAATTAACTAAATATATTTTTAGGGAGTGGTACAAATATCCCTTTTATGGATAATCCTTCTTAAGTGATATTTTTTTAATGATCAAGGAATTTAAAATTGTGGAATCCTACTAACAATAGATTATTTTTAAATAACAAGATTATTTTATAAAATATTTAAGTAATGTTTTCCAAAAATAATAATCAAATATCAAGAGAGTAGGTAGGAATATCAATTTTGATTCATATTCCTATGAAACCCTAATGATAAAATATTACAGTTTAAATCGACTATGATTCAAAGTAAACTCAAAACAAACGTTTTTTAATATTTTAAAATATCTCTAAACATGTATTGCCAAGCTATGAATATTTAAATTTTAAATAGACATAGAGTGAAATATTAAATATTTTAAACACTCCGATACAAAAATACATACAAAAACGATAAAAATAATATTATCATGTACTTATAGAAGTCGTTGCGTCGGGGGACCGTTGTACGTACGTTGACGATGGTGTCTATTTTATATAATTTTTTTCCCAGTACAGAAAGGTATAAACAGTTGCTCTGTAGTTGTCTGGGTCTGTGCTATTGACTTTGTTACGAATCAGTTGAAAGAATAAAATCATAAGCAACTATTCCACAGATTTATTATATAACATTCCATTTTAAAAATATATAGTAGCTATAAATTTATATATTTTATGTGACGTATAAATTATTCTATCAAGGGACACTAAAAAAAGATTGTACTGGCTATTTATTGTGAGATGTTTTAGTAATTTTCTACGGGATTTTATCTGAGCCAGGGGTGTTAAACAAATACGATTCAATAAATAACTTGTTTTATTCATATAATGTATGATATAATTTAATGTACATAATTTTAGAAATAAACAATAAACAAATGTTATTTGAAATTATTATTTACATTATACAAAATGGAATACTTTATGGAGAATAAAATAAAATGTAGTAGATACACACATGACTTCAATACTCAAATATTATATATAATTATTTTGTTATTTATAAACAGTTTGTTTTTTTCCCTCCTGACTAACGACGCCCCGAGCCGAGGTCGGTGTCTCAATCTGAGACGCCCTCGGGACGTCGTTCCCCATGGGGGCCCAACTGGCCCCCCCTTTTTAAGGGCGGGTCTCCTGACCCACCCGCTCCCCCGGTGACGCTGTAATAGCCAACAGGGCTAACAGCATAGACAATCATAAAAAAAATAAAAAAAAATAAATAAATATAAACAGTTTGTCGCTTATATACACAAAACAAAACGCGTACAAAACTATAAATATTTTACATAGAATTATAAAGTCATTAATTACTTTTGCAAACCCTGCTTTTGACATTGTACAAGTTATTTAAACACCATAATACAAGTATGTGTTAATTACTAAACTATATCGTGGTGCGTGAGTTCACACGGCGGTGTTCTTCGTGCGGTAATACTCTCCGAGCACTCGGCTGCGCTCGTGGCTTGCACACTGCAGCCGCGCCGGTGGCTGTCAGGCGCAGGCGCGTCTGCGCGGCTTGCATACCTCTTCGTCTGTGAACGGTTCCGCAAACCGCACACCCAGCCGCGGTCTAACCCGCCCGCTCTGATTTAATTATACATTAGATTCTCAAGTCGTTACACATTTTTTTAAAGTAAATTTATGTTACTTTTATATAATAATCACAAGATAAGAAAACATTTATAAAAATATATGAGCTTTATTAGTTTTATCTCTTTGTAACTGAAAAAAAATGTGTTTTTAATGTTACTAAATAGATCTGTCTGTATAAGCGGTAAAGAGTCAATCATTAAAATTCAATAAGTTGCAATTTAATATGTCGCTAGAAAATGTTTACCATTTACCCTTCAACTCTAGAGACATCTTACCTAGTAGTTGTAATCTGTAAGTGCTCTGTGAATATTTAATATCTGATTTAAATTTTCTAAGCCATCACCTTAGCCTTTCTTAAAATATACTGTAATTCTATAAAACGTGTAATTTTAGCAACTTATAACTAAAAGATTTCCAAGTTTTTTTATGTGGTATGTTTTTATCATTATCCTAAAAGTCGTATAAAACCTCGGATTTTTGTATTATAGTATGAAAGAACATGAATGAACAATTATGAATATGGCTAACTGTATACTTAATAAATAGCATTCCAAAGAATGACATACTACATATTTATTTAAACTTACTATATTTATAATTAATCCATACCTTAACAGATTTAGTCAAGCACGTCTCTGGGGTGTGATTTTTGTTTTTTAAAGAAGTTGTTCCTGAGTTACCTGCATTTAAAAACACAATATAGATTTTATAATTACAATAATATAAATGTTAAAAGTTGTAAAGTAGGTCCGGTGATAGAAAATATGAAAGCAATCGTTTCATGCGGATTGATGATGTGGTCATGCGGAGAGATGAAATGCACTGAATGAACTAGAAAAGACTTAAGTATGAATGTATCTTAAGTATGCATAGTTATAATAAAACATGGCTGTAAAGAAAATTCTATTAAAGTGCTTGGATAATAATAAAGAACCAACAAGTCTTTAGTGAGGGTTATGGAAAAAAAGAGCCTGGAATAAACTGACATTCAAAATGAAAAAGAATATTTATGGAAAATGATCTGTTTCCATAACAAAGCTATAAACATGATTCTGGTTCTTGCAAAAGATATACCCTTGTAGGGCAATAAAAGCCATAGATAAATAATTTTCAATTCTGTTTCTCTTATTTTATTCCAGTTTGACTTTTTACCTGCCAAATTTTAGATAACTTAGCAAGCTTAATGATCCCGTAGGTATACCCGTAGATATACTTACGGGAATCAGTCGTGTAATTTACAAAAAAAATGTGAACTACCTACCTATTATAAACGAAACGAAAAGGCAAATCTTAAATTAAATGCTCACCAACAGTATCAGCAGTAGTCGTGGATCTACAACAGATTTTTTTTAATATCCTATGTACGACACCGGTGAGACTTAACGCATAGGAGCCATACACCAGAGGGTTCATGCAGGAGTTGGAGACTGCCATCGCGAACAGAAGATCCTGCACTTGAGGAGACACACGAGACGCAGACTCACGGTCTACCATGTACCTACAAAATATTCCATTGTTAGTACTTAACTGTTACCTATACATATCGATAATATTTAATACAATGTGATGGTATTATGAAAGAAAGCAAGTAAGGAGATCAATTCATAATAATCGAGTAGCCAGTTCATTTTATCTTTATCAAAAGAAAAGAACTAAATGAATACGAATGTTATTTAAGAGAGTTAATACGTAAAGACTATTTTATTATTATTATGTTTTAATTTTCTATGGATATTAATATTAACAAATTATTCATACATTATTTATTATTAGGTATTTAATCTTCAAAATTTCTTTCAAGACATGGACAGGTAAATTCTTTGTTTTACTTAACCTTGCTTTTCAATTTAACAAGGTTTGACTTTTTAAAAGCTCCAAGAATAACGAATCAATTGAGACATATTGAATCAACTTCTAAAATGTTCACGATAAATTATTATTAAGATTTAGTAAAATTTTCGGATAACCTCTATAGTCTTCAAATATTTCTAAAGTAATAAAATTAAAACAAAGATAAAACCTTGGTTTAAACTTATAAAAAAATGTTTAATCTTACCACATGGCCATGGTGGCATAGGGCAGCCAGCACAGCGCGAACACCGTGACGATGACGACGGTCATCCGCAGCGTGCGGCGCCGCGCGCGCTGCAGCATGCGACAGTCTGACCGACGCAGGCGGATGCTGCTTATGTTAGGTGCACAGTTTTCTGTATGTTTTCCTTAAGAAAATAACCGTACAACTGTGAGAGTATTCTTAGCTTCCATCAATTATGATTTCAGGATTTAAATCAAAAAGTCTTAAGTATGTGATATTAAATGTATGTGTAAACTAAACTATTGGAGTATGTTTATCATACAGAAATTAAAAGTAAGTAATAATAAATAAATTAGTATCGTAATTAAAATTATTAATATATATATTTAAATTTTATTTTTACCAATAAACATCTACAATCTGAACGCTATAACATCCAACATATAATTACTTTATTATAATATCCAAATCTAATACTTATTTAGGTTTTTGCTGATTGAATATAAAAAGTATAATTGAACTCAAAAATGCGAGTACTGCGAACTATACTCAAAATAATTATTTGGTTCTTATTTGTCGATATTTGGAATCTTAAAACATATTTTATCTTCAAATACAAATACCAATTTATTTATCCAAGTAACATTGTTTAACAGAATATTTAAATAACCTATTTCCTTACAAACACGCGATCAGTAATCGATAAGTGATTGTACAATACACTAAATTTAAAAGTAAAGTTTAAACAAATTTTAGATTACATTATTATACGAGTATTGAACAACTAATTTACGTAAATAATACATTCGCAGTTGTTGGTGTAGTTGGCTGTATACAGATAAAAAATATAAAAGAGTTCTTTTCCTCCTGTGCTAGTGGCAACCGTGTTATTAAGGTTGAGATATTATTTTTTTTAAAACAAATATTTTTGTTATCGCAATCGTTTTTTGCTTAAAAAATGTTGTGTTTTTTTTAATAAAAATGTATTATTATTAAGAGTCAATTTTGTTTTGCCCTTTCTAGAAAGTAAATAATTGGTATGGAATGTTATACACTTAACTAATTTTTTAATAACTTGAAAGCAACTTTCACTAAAAATTTAATAAAAATGTTTAAGATATGAAAGAAAAAAACTGTGGCGTAACTGTAGACGTAATAAATATTTTGATGTTTTTGGATGCAATAGTAAAACAATAATAAACAATAAAATATTATTATTACATTTACTGGGTAAAAAAAATTAGACCCAAGTTCATTTTTTTTTTCAAACAAATAAACTATATCTGTAATCATCATCAACACCTACACATACTCAGTAAATGTATTGACGAACAAATCGACAAATAACTATATTGTTCATATTTGTTGATCTTTAAATATACTATGAACCTTTAAATTTGTTGATTGGAAGTTGTTGATTTTCCAACTTAGTTTATATAAGGTAACAATAATACATAGTCTTATCAAATTTTGTTAAATTGTAATGCTTTTGACAAACTGTACATTTATAAATATAACAATATTGATTAATAAAAAACTCAATAATTTAAACTGTTATCGAATTTAATTATTAAATCAATTTAATATTAATCCTATGTTTTTACAGGTTTTAATATTATACTATTTAATATTGGTAAGCGTTTTAAATCATAAGCAATATACTGTCAAGATTAAAAACTAAATTAAATGAATCATGAACTAAATAAAATACAAAGGGAATATAGTAAACAAAAAGATAAAAGTTGGATAATGCATAAAATACATTCGATATAGAATATATTTGAATCCAATATAACTACCAACCATTAATTTCATTACTGGTTCTTCGTATTCTTAAGAATATGCACACGTAACACACGGTGATGATGAGCAGCGGCACGAAGTACATTGCGCATAAACAGAACACGTTGTAGGCTACTTCGAACCCTACACTTGAGAACGCGTCGAAGGACACGCACTGCTCAAAACCGGACACGTAAGGGTGCTGCAGCACTCGGAAGACTGCACTCTGTGAAATAATTTGCCATTAAGAGAGTAATAATTAGTGATAGAAGAACTACATGTATGCATGTATGTATGTTAATTTTCAATGATGATTTTCACGTTCCCTTCTTTTTTTGTAGAGTGGTAGAGTTTAGCTGACATGACTGTAGCTATATTCTATGGTAGTACTATTCATACATAAATTCAAAGTTAAAAAACTTTATTGTTACATTTCGTTCATTCATTAAGAGAGATGAATCTTATAAATTCTCTGAATAACCTAATATCCAGATGCAGAGCTGGGTATTAGCAAATTTTATCTCTTTCAGAACCCAACGATGCCGCGTACGGCATGTAGTGAACCTGTAGTGTTTTGTCACCAAATCCATTCAAACAAACGTTATAAAAAACTATATAATATAGGTTAACTTCGCATGAAAAAAACAACCAATAAATAAATCGTCTAAATTAAAATGCCATTTTACATAAAATGATTGATTTATTTATTTAAAAATAAATAAATAAACATAAAATGATTCGTTAGAATTGTTGCCAATTCACGCTAGAGAAAGACTTATAATTATTATATGCTGATATCGACTTGAAACCTTTTTTATTACGAATAAATTTTATCTATTTATTTATAAAATATAAATATTCATAAGCAGTAAAATTTAAAACAAAAAACATAAATGTTTATGTTAAGTATTTTATCATTTTTTACGTTTAGTTTTTCTAAAATTAATATTAAAAATGGAGTCTTTGTGGGATAAATCTATCTATCTATCTATATAATACAATCGTATTATTATCTGATTTAGAAATACAGATTGTTGTCTAAAATAATGTTCTGTAACAAGCTTGGGTCGGGATCAATAACAAAATATCTACATCAATCATCTTTTCTTTATTGGAAAAAATAACTAGAAAATAATTCCGTAGTCGAGAAGGAAATCGCAAACAGAAACTACAGCCACTTATATGAAAAATTATTGCCTTAGAAAAAATTTAAGTGAGAACCTAAACAGATTATATTAACACAATAAATAATTACAGACTTAGAGTAATAGGGAATATGCATCAAAATTAATACTCACTCGCTCAGATATACATACTTGATTTTTGACAATTTCGGGAGTAGTTTTGTTAGGTTATCAGACTTGAAAACATTATTAACATTAAATCGGTATAAAAATAATTAGTAAAAACCGTCTTCCTAAAGTTTTCAAGTTTTTACGTGTTTTGAATCCTTATATTTTGAAAACAGGATAAACCTAGAAAAACTTAGAAAACCGTTTAGTTTTGTTATATTTTTATATTAGGAATGAAAGTTTTCGATAGTAGAGAGCGATTTTATTTTAGTTTTTGTTTAAGTGAGCCATTTTAATATAACTTGTTCAAACCTGGTTCTGAATAAACGCTATAGAAATATTTATGAGGTATTTTTAAGACGCTAAGCGTGGGTGTTAATAATATGGATTCTACTGAAATTTATAAAATATAAATACATTTTACTATTAGTATGAAACTATGAAAGATTTATTTTATATATAATATTGTAATCATTTTGTTATAAATAAGGCTATAATCATAGAAAGACATTATATAATATAACATTTTAAAATATAAACAATTATTAAAAACGTTTATTAAATTCTCAACACTTTACAGTTTAGTGGCGGTAAATTGATTCTATTTTACGTTTCGTTGAAGACGAGATCGCATTATTTCTGGCTCCGTGGACTTTTTAAAAAGATTCCTTAGAAATTTCATAAAAAAATATCACCGGTAATAGATTTTATTAAAGTTTACAATTTTGAAAATAAAAAAAAAACAACTTAACTATTTTAGTGAATGAACGTAAAAAGCCACAGATAAGGAAAAAAGATCATATGGCTATGTAAAAATAATAATATTAACCTTTAAGCTCTCACTAATTATGGCATGTTCTGTCAAGAAACATGTATTTAATTATGACATTATATTTGTACACGCAAATTAGAACACACAAATTATGTTACTACAATATTATATACGACAGCGAATATGATTTCTTTTAATAAACAAGACGTGTTTATGTAATACTAGTGACCTTCCCCAACTTTGCATGGGTGCGAGGCTGGTATTATTATTATTATACGACATGACTTTATATACAATGTTCACAACTTTTTGCCATTAGACAATACAAACATCGCAAATTACAAGCTACCGTGAGCTCAATAATCCGTTTATTTACTACATATCATTAGAAGCCCTTAAAATTATCAGTGTTTTTCCCCATTATAAAGTGCATGTATTATAAAGTGCATATAAACCTTTCTCTTTTAACACTCGTATCTATTAAACAAATCGCCTCAAAATTCGCCTTGTAGTTTTTAAGACCTAAACATAAGTATAAAGTTAGCCTCGAAACTTGCCTATACTTATTGTATTGGTAGATCTAAATCAGATTTCCACTTGGCCTAAAATGCGTTAATTATATAATAATAACACAATTACTTTATAAATAACGCTGTAGATTGTTATACTACATTTTCTTTTTGAGTTACATAAACACAATAATTATATGGCTTATTCAGTACATTTAGTTCTGGATTCTAATAAATATATAAATAAACAATATACATTTTATAAACAAAAATAAATGTTTTTTTAATAAAGAATATAGGAACATAAAATATTTGGATAGTCAAATTCAGATCAAGAAAGAAAGAAAAAATATCTTATTATTTCTGTACAAAATAAAACGAGTATAATAATAAAATTATTTTATTTTGATACCCGTTCTGGCAAAAGACTTCGTATATATAAATATATCTTGATTTAAATTTATATAAATATAGAATGTAAAAAAACCGATACGGGCAGGGATTCGAACCCGCGACTACTGGTTTTATCTACCTGCCCGTATCGGTTTTTTACATTCTATATTTATATAAATTTAAAATAAGCTTAACATGGCTATACATGTTTAAAGATATTTTCAAAAATATCTTGATTTTTTTAATGTGTTTTTTCACATGTTATGATAGTATTATGCAAAAACAATATTCCTCCGTTTAAAGAATATCCATTGTTGCTTAAAAAGCCTATTACTAGGAAAAACGGACAGAGTGAAAAAAAAATATATAAATATTAGTTATGAGTCACAAGGTTATTTAAAAAAATAAATATTTTACATATCTTGAAGTCCCGAATTACATCTCAAGGTATAAGTATAAAACATATCCAAACCCACCTATTAATCAATTCCTGTACATTTTACAACAAAAAGCTATTGTTATTTTATTATAATTGTTAGCTTGTGAAAAAAATAGTATCTTGATCTGTAATTAATATTGAGTATTTTATAGATAATTGTAATTATTCTTATAAAAATAAGTAGTAAATTTGATTAAACGAAACGGTTATTTTGTGAAATTTTATAAAGTTTATATCAATTATTATTTTTAATGTATTTATAATATGTTAGTTATGTTGAATTATTATAAAATGTTTTAGTTTATTTAGTAGTTCACTTTTGACTTCCGATTAAAGTGTCAAATTGTCATATTGTTAGTCAATAGAAGACTTGTAAATAAAATTTAATGAAGTTCTAAGATTTGTATAAAAGGACATCAGTCTTCATTGGGCGTGGAAGCAAATTAGTGTTCAGATCCATATGTATTGATAAGTGATAGTTATATAAACCAAGTGTTATTTATAAAAGTATAAAAGAATCAATTGATGAAGAAACCCTTTTCTATTTTGAAGTGTAAAATTTTAACATAAGGATATTAAATATCTACTCCATAATTATTTATTAAGAAACGTGAAACATCAAGTACATAAATTTATAATACCGTGATTCAAAATTACGATCATTAGCACGTGATGTTCTCTACATTAACAGCTACCGAAGTTACCAATTATTAACATGTTATTCTCATTACAATGGTTTTTAATTTAATTTAATTACTGTACCACTTATAAAGAAAAATTGTTTTTTAAACCCTGATTCTCCTGAAATCATGAA
This sequence comes from Napeogenes inachia, assembly GCA_959347355.1. Classification (NCBI taxonomy): domain Eukaryota; kingdom Metazoa; phylum Arthropoda; class Insecta; order Lepidoptera; family Nymphalidae; genus Napeogenes; species Napeogenes inachia. Next base: position 3,395,157 of record OY365792.1, read on the forward strand.
GAAACCATTATTATCTTAGAGCGTCATGACGTGGATATTTTGGACTTAAACGAAATTTGGTTGAAAAAAGTGAAGAAGGTTGTTGCCAGAATATCGATTCGATTAAGTCACACTCCAGTCTCAACCGACGGCATCCATCAAATAGGTGGTGGTGGTGGGTTCTGTATGAAGGGCAATAACACTATGCGAGTTTGTTAACCCATTACATATTTGGTAGAACAAATGTGGCCAAGAGTAAGAGTCTGTAATAAAACAATTATAAAAAGTACCGCGTACAGAACTCTTTCATTGAATTAAAAAAAAATAACAATAGCTATTTCATTAATCTAATAAAGATTTGAATTATCTAATAGGTGATCAAATTCCGATTTAATTTAAGTACATCTTGATAAATATTTATTATGTTTTAATGGTTCACGAAAGTTTAAATACAGAAGAAATTTTACATTTTCGTATATACTTCTTAAAACTAAATACATAAAAAGATATTTAATTTGCACATGTATTTTTTTTAATACTGAGAAGTCATAAATCGTTCATAAAAGTTAATCGTGCATCGTCATAATAGCAGTAGTTCATAGTCATAGCTATGCTTCATAGTTTCATGTTGGAAATGAAGGTTAAATAATTAACCTAAAAGATGTGTCATTCAAGTGTTGCTTAAAATACACCATTTTACTATTCAAACGAGTACTTGATAGTAGTAGCTGAGTAAGTACCTGAGGTAAGCTGCAGCACAGCGCGATGGTCCACGCAGCGTACAGCATCTGTTTGCTTCTTCTTCGAGCAACTGACAGTTTCAACGGATATAAAACAGCAAAGAATCTGCAAAAAAAAAGTTCATTGAGTAATATATCTACTGTCTTAATCGTACTGTGTATTTGTTTAACTTGATGAATATTATTTTTAAAAATAAATATTTTATACAAATTGTTTCGTCATCAGCAGGTATCGAACCTACAACCCTACCCATTTCTTTTCCAACTGAGCTTTCATGTTTTTACTCGTATTATCGTAGGAAAAGATTATGAAGTTTCTTAGTATAATTGTTAATAAAATTATGGCCTTGCAGTATTATATATATATTTTAGAGTTAACAAGTTTAATTAATATTTTTATCTCGTTAGCAGAAATTAATTTTTTATAAATTATTCTCGAGTTTCGCAATTTTAAAACATAAAAGACATTTCAATGTTTATTTAAAAGAATAAATAAAATACATGTTCAGTACAATTCCGTTAAAACGTTTTATTAAAAATATTTTAAGTGTTTTCCAGAACAAATCCCTCCCTGTATTCGCAGAAATAGAGAAAAAACAAAGTCACTAAGAGTAAATAAACCTGTATTTACTTTTAGTAACACTTTTATAAATATGTGGGGTATTCTTTTCCGTTTTACTGATATAAAACGTTCTGAATACACTTAAAATATTACTTTACTTCTCAATAACCACAAAAAAGCCTTTGAAATATTTTGCCTCAATGATCATGGCATGTAAATATATTAATATAAATTTAATAATATAATTTGCAAATTCAAGGTTGCCTTAAAATATTTTTCCCTTTAACCTATTTTTATATACTCGTACGAGCCCAGGATAAAATACTTGTGCAAACAACATGTTTTTGGTAATAGGTAATTACTGTGTTAAGAATATGACACAGATCACCTAAACCTGTGTACCGAAATTTTTGAAACCTCAGAAGAGGAGCGGGACTCAAGTAGTCATTTTTATTTCGAAAAATAAGTGAAAAGAAAAACTATTATTTTATTATGTCTTTGTTGCAGGATATATCTTTTATATATTTTTTTATATAAATAGTATTTTCTTAGATGGCCTAGGTAAAAAAATGTCTCACGTCTAAATGTCTAATTATTTGGGATCGGTACAGTATGCCAATTGTTTGAATATCTTATTAGCCTTCGGTGAGTGTTTTAGTTATTTGTGATCTTATTAACGCATTTGAAGCGTTGTTTCTTAAATTCATTAGCGTGTTTAATTGCAGGGCTAATAATTTAATATGGAATCATTATAATTCCTATTGCCGGCACTTCCCGGGCAGTTTCAAAGTACAATATTTCGTAAGTAATTTGAATCTTTACTCTAAATTAGGAGATGTTTCATAGGTTTTGAGACGTTATTTAATCTTATTACGTGGTAATATTCCAGTATTTGTCCTGATTCGACCCTCGGAGTCGACATAGGCTAATAATATTGCTTGCGAGGCCTTTTTCCTCCATAAGGAGGTATTTTTGTATACCCTAGAAGATACGGGTTAATTTATAATTGGTTCGCGGGGGTAGACGTGAATCTTCGGAGCGTCATCCTGTTTGACCTGTATCCTGTTTCCTGACTAGCTGAGTTTAAGAAGCTCGTCTTTATTGTAATCCCGATATTATGCTGATGTACAAAATTTATATATACCAATAATCAACACTTCCATTTTTGAAAGTTTCATAAAGAACAAGTGTTTGACTGTGATTCTCCAGTACTGACAAGCAGGAGGATCATGCATATGTCTTCGCTTATTATTTGTCAGTTTCGCCTAGGATTTTTTTTTTAGAATTTTTATATATAATTTAATATTAAGGTTCTTAAGTAACCCACCGCTGAGTCTAGCTAGCATTATTTTTTTGGCCTTATTTTTATGGCATTATTTTGTATAACTTTATCAAAATTAATGTTTATGTTTTTTTGTAATATAAACCAATAAAATTTAATTTAACCAAACCCACTTTTATTATTTTTGTAACAATATTAACAAACAATTAATACTCATCTTTTCCATTACCGATTTAATTACCATTCTAACAACCTCATACACTGTAATTTAATTTATTTTATTATTTCTTGTCACACTAAACATTCATCTTAACCTTCCCATTTCTGAACAAAGATTTTTTTTTGTAGCCCAGCATTAAGATATTTGCGACAAAGAGGGCTTATTACTATTTTGTAAAACTTTACTATCCAGTCTAAGGAGGTAACATTATATGACCTTACCTTATTTTTCGAAAAAAATCCTTACACATAATGAACGATATTACAGAAGTCATCGCAATAATGACCTGTCAATAGAGATGCAGACCAGCACATTGGAGCTGAGATATAACCCGAAGGCTCTCATCACCAGCAGGATCTTGCACAGCAGGTTACCTACGAGCCATGCGTTCGTGTATTTCCAACCGATCTGCAACAAAGCAAACATAAGCTTGTAACTAAACAATACACAAAACTTACGCTAATGTTAGTCTTATACAAAAAGCTTTATCAGCAGGTGCAATCTTTATTAGTTCCTTAGTCACTCTTGGATACGAAACCTTAAAAATAATAAAAAGTACTTCACTGCTAATATAGGTTTCATTTGCTTCAAACTTTTCTCCATACTTTATAGTAGTTTTAGAATTCTTGACGCGAAACGAAGCTACTGATCATAACAATAGACAATTATCTATAAGAAAAAAATTTGCCTAAGACGCTAACAATCACAAAATTTTCTTTTTTATTGTAAGGACGAAATTTTATTCATAATATATTATTATTTTTATCAACAAAGCGAAATGTCTATTTCGTAAGTATACTATAGATTTCCTATACATACTATACACTATATACACTATAGTAAGTTCCCATACAAGGTTAGAAAGATATTTTTATACAATTTAGGTCTATTGTGGAAATCAACATGTTTTTGTAGTCAGACCTCGAATTCTCTTTGTAATGTTTGGTGAAACAATGTTAAAGTTTGAATAAGAAGAACATTTTATTCTAAATTTCATTAGCACGAAATTTTGGGTCATTTCAAAGTTAGACAAACAATATCCTGTAACAAGCAAAAATACTTTGCATTTGCTTGTTGCTTGTAAAATTGTATCTCGAATTTTATAAAATATTCGTGAAGTATCCTACAAATATGATGCTTTTAAGGTTACATATTTTTTTCACTTTTTCTCTGGTCTATAAACGGACGCTTAGTGAAATTTAAGAAAGCTATTCTCGAATGTATTTGTTGAGTCATTGCTTCGAAATTAAATATTTCTTATATATTAGATATATTATTGGGATATCTACGAGTTTTTCTTTCAAAACACTTACTGTAATTATAAGTAATCTTCTCTACCTCTGGTAATATAGTATACGAAAGAGTCTTAATGTTATAATTATTAAACCTATAATTTCTATCAATGACTCCTTTGATATATGGTAAATAAATAAGTGAATTACTTCCCTGCCTGCAGGATTGAAAGTTTTTCTCATTGACTAGTCTTAGGTTGTCCCGTCAATTTATTAGAAAAATTATTGGCTTTGGCCATTGGCATTATATTACATTTTTAAATATTTTTAACTATGTTGTTTATCCATATTTATCCTAATGTTTACATTATATACTCATTTTAAAACTGACTATAAAATTGCTGTTTTTGATTTTCATATCACTTTAATGAAAATCAAAAGTAATAAATACAAATATTTTGAATATTTATTTATTTTATTTATTTATACTTTATTGTACAACATAAAATACAATGGGCGGACTTAATGCTAAAGCATTTTCTACCAGTCAACCAACACAGCTAACAGAAAATAAAACGATGAGGGTACAAAATTTTTGAACAAAATGGAAACACTTAAAGCCAAGAATAACAAATATTTGATTACTAAGAGTACATTCTTCGAATCTGAAACGGTGTTTGATATATTTAACCATCGTCTGGTCGGTGATACCACACCGTGTTTATACTGTTGCGTTAAAATTATTTTGTAAACAATGAAGTTTTCAATCATATTCGTGGTTTGAACTACGATTTTCTTATTAACTGTATTATGCATATAATTATTTTGGTACTTAGAGTTTAGAGGTTATCTCTAGAGGCTGAACACCTAAAGATAATAAGTTGTTGTTAGAAATAGATTAAAAAGAGTCTACTACGACATTTATGATATTGCATTTTGATTATTTTGTTTTAGGTGTGATACATTTATAATTTAAGCTAAATTCAGTTCCAATACTTAATAAATGATAAATTTGGCAAATAAAAACACTAACGACAGATTCATACTTTCTTTGCTACCTGAAGCCGAAAATGTACTAAATCTACAAAAGCCTTATTAAATTTTAAGGACTGAACTGTTATATACACACGTACGAGTATTGAAGAGCGCTTGTGTGTTTTGGAGAAACAAACATGGTGGACCTCAACATCCTATAATGTTTGTTTTTGCCTATTTTTATTATAGAGTGGTTTTTAAAACAAATTAAATATATATATATATATACATACAATACGTTTGAAAAAGTGTAAAATATATTTTTACAATTTCTCATTTTAAATTAACAATCATAAGGCCACAATATTTTCGTAAGTATAAAATATGTTATAAAATCTGTAATGTAATGAGTATAAAAAATACTAGTGCTCTAACGGAAGGATAACTAATTGATTGCATAATTTCCTTAATTTGTGAATAAGAACCGAAGCCCGAACAAATAAATCTATTACTCTATTTATATATATTACAATTTATTAAAATATTTTTTTTGTGTTTTAGCTGTATTTCTTCATTATAATATCAACATTGTTTCGAAACTTATTTTGTTAACCAATCAACCGACAGCTGTAACTTGAAGTGTAAGTAATAAAGAAGAAGAAGTATAAGTACAAGTAACGTTAGTTCATAAGTATGATTGAAACTATTCAGAAATATATATATATATATACTAAATATATAATAGTTTTCGGGTATATAAAGTATATAAAGCAAATTATTCGTAATATATGAAACCAAAAATAAGTCCGATGGTATACAAGTTTGAAATTTAAAAATCCCCAAAAAACTTTTTCATTACTTATATATTTTATTACTTAACCATAGAATATGGCAAAAGTTTCGTTTCGAGTTCTGATAAAAGTGTTCTATAACTTTATGCTCCTCTTTTAAGTTAAATATGACTTAAATCATTTTAATATGTAAAATACTGTATTTAACTTTTGCATTGGCTCTGACACACGTATTTTATATACATGGTTGTCACGACCTAGTAATATTTAATAGAGAACAAAAACAGAAATATAAAGTCTTATAAAAAAATACTCAAGCATAAGAGCAAGACTTGGAAAACCATACCTCAAGTGGAATAACAACACAAGTAACGCAGACATCAGCGATAGCGAGGTGTGTCATCAGCAGGTCGACCCTGGAGCGTCGCCGGCGGCTGCGAGCCAGCGCCACCAAGACTGTGAGGTTCCCGGCAGCGCCCACTGCCAGCAGAACCCCGTACGCTCCGAGCACGACCCCTGGTTTTCTCCCAACTTCTTCCCAACTCACATTTCGACTATCTTCAAAGTCAAAGTACTCCCAGAACTTCCGGTCTATAGCGGATGTTGACTCGTGACTTGTTATATTCGTTAAGTTCAGCATTTTGATGTGTGTCTTAGGAACTTATTCCCATAAAAATATTGAGAAATTGTTGTTGTTTTTATTTGCTTTTAAACATTTTTAGAGTTATCAAAAAATACATTTTACACCAATAATTATAAAATTTTCCACTCTCCAAAAATGTCGTCACACTCCACGTATTAATTAATATGAATTATACATATTTTAGCCCTCCTTTTCTGATATTGCAATAACGTATTTTATTAAGAATGTTTTATGAACTTTCGAAATTTTCCCAGTCGAAACCGCCAGGACCACGACACGTCCGCTACGTAGCGGTTGCTATTACTAACTGGCGCTACGACTCGTAGCGCGTAGCTAAGTGGCGTTTGAAAGTTCATTAGAATAATAAGATTTTTCATATATATGGTTGATATCATGTGCTAAAAGGTTTAAGTTGTATCTATAAATTATACGTTCCAAAGAGTTTATTTTGATATCAGTTACTTTATTAACCATTATCTAAAAGGCTAAAAAGCCGAATAAACTTGGTATTACTGAAAATTCCTCCTTTAGATAATTAATCCGCACTATCGATAAACGACTTCCTACCAATGAGTTTCCTTAACAAACAAGTATATGTTTATATAAGAAATACAAACAAATAATATTTTTTATCTAATGCCTTTAATAAGAAATTTATTTCCACAAGATAAATTGTAAGCATAAAGAAAATAATTAATTTTGACATTAACCTATATTTTCAGCATTCAATTAAATAAAATTAGGAAAATATGAAGCTATTACGAATTCTTGAAAAAAATCCTCATTCTTAAAGAAGAAGTAAACCAGATTTACCTGCGTAATCAAAACACAAGCCAATTAGCCGGAGGGCAGGACAAGAACAAACAATATCACAAAGATATGTTTAACAAAATAATATATAATCATATCGCTTATTAGAAATATATATTACAATATACATTCATAATAATTTTTAATAAATGTACCTACGTAATATTTATTTTTTGAAAATATTTTTTTTCATTTTAAGTACTGAATTTATCAATTTGCATAAACGTAAAGGTCATAACTTCCGTCGAAATAAAAGATATTTATTACTTTAGATTATTCTGATGGGCCCTAGAAGAAAAATAAAAAATTGCATTTTTAATACTTCCTTTATTTAGCGGTCCCCCGATGCCACGACTTCAATTAGTACATATAATATTATTTTTATCCTTTTAAGACGTATTTTCGTATCGGAGATTTTTAAAATTTTAATTTTTTTTTCTGCTATTAATTTTTTTTTTCTATGGTTTATACTAAATAAACCTAGAAACACAGTAATTTTACTTGTTTAGGTTTTTACTATCAATGTTGTATAAAAACCTTTCACCAGTACCAATAAAAGCTCCATATCATGGAAACGACTGCTTCTATTTCGTCCAAACATAGCTAAGAACAATCTCGATCTAACAAGCTTCCGATTAAAAAAAACCGCATCCAAACCAGTCCACGCGTTTGGCTGCTACGTTGCCACAGACAGATATACAGGACAAACTTATAGCACCCCTCTTTTAGGGTCGGAGGTTAGTAAAAAACTAATCTGGACAACAATTATAATACAACGGAACTATTGGACGATTAGAATTTTTCATAATATTTTTAGTGTTGTTGACTTATTACCAAAGTCGACATTTAAAATGCTCTTTTGTGAGTTTGTTAAAAGTCTTAGATAAAATATACTAAATATGAATTTCTATAAATTTTACCTTATAACAGATGGTTTACGATTAGAAGTCTCAGAGAGAAGGGCAGACGTAGTCGTTGACTTGTAGCGCACTATAAATTAAAACTAATAGATACGAGGAATTCAGACCCTACTACAAAATATATTACTATACTACATATACTACAAAATATGTTAAAATTCAAAAAAATATAATTAATTATGATATATAACTCCTTCACATGTTTTTATTTCATTTTTTTAGAAGGTCTGTTAAGAATAGTAATCGAGAAGCATTTGATATTTTGATTCATCGCTTTGTTTCATGTTTTAAATGGTAGCATATTGTTAGTTTGTACATACAAATATCAATTTGTATATACATATACATATATATTGACCAGTCTACAAAATGTAATATACAATAAATCTCATATTTCATATAATATTATCCTTTGTTATTAGATTTGATAAATGTTAGTTCTTAACTTAATGTGAAATAAGATTTTTCAATAAATTAAATTGTCGTCGAGTGTAGTAAAAACAAATAACTAACAATCAAACTACTTTTTATATTTAAAATTTAAGAATTATATAGATTAAATTATGGTTTGTATAAGTATTTAGAAAATAAAGGGATTATAATAGGTATTATTATTATAAATACAACAAAAAATTAAAAAAATATATCAACTTCTATCGGAATTCATATTTAGCGTAATGCATTTGAAATCTTTAAACAACTTTGTTTTTGAAATAAAACTATTTTTACGGATTTAACTCGCGTATATTGAATTAAATTTTAAATTTACATTTTAAATCTAACCCGACGTTTCGAATGCTTTGCAGCAATCGTGTTCACGGAAAGACGAGATGGAGGTGTCTGTCAGTAAGTCAGTTAATTAGTCATCTACCTCCAACGGTTTCTAAGCTTCCGGGCATACCGTTCAGGATTCACACAAAACGCACTAACAGTATCTTGAGGTCTTACAGTGCGGTCACAGACATGGGATTTTATATTTTTCAAAAGTGGATCCCAGGTGTTAGATAATCCCCAACCATCTTCTCTATTAAAATTAGGATGTTTTTTAATTTCAATAGCCTCACGAACCATTCTTGGAATATAACGTTGTTCTTTAGCGAGGATTTTAGGTTTATCAAATCTTATATAATGATTGGGCTTGTCTATGGTATGTTCACACACTGCAGACTTCGATGTACGCCTATGCTTGATATCCGAAATATGTTCTTTAACTCTTTTACCGATGCTCCTCTTTGTTTGACCTATGTATGACAAGCCACAATCGCAGTCAAGTTTATATACTCCAGCACATTGTAAAGGAATATTACTTTTGATAGGTCTCAAGAATTGGCTCACTTTCCTTTGAGGTTTGTAGATAGTTTTAATAGAAACCTTTTTTAAGATGTTGCCGATTCTGTCAGTAACTCCTTTCACATATGGTAGTAGGGCCGGTTGACGCTCAACTGTGGGTGGCTTGATGTGGTTTCTGCGACGCTGGCGAGGTACGGGCAGGTGGTTGTTGAACAAGGCATGCTTGACATGCTGCAGCTCGTCCTCTAGGTGTTCAGCGTCACAGATGTGTTGTGCTCTCTGAAACAAAGATTTGCCAACGGTAGCTAACTGGCTAGGGTGGTGGTGTGATTTACCATTGAGGTACCTATCTGTATGTGTGGGTTTCCTATAAACAGTGTGTCCCAATGTATTGTCAGGATTCTTGATAATAAGAATATCAAGGAAAGCTAAAGTATTATTTGATTGCAATTCCATTGTAAATTGTATTTTGTTGTTAATGGAATTAAGGTGTTCTAGAAAAGCAGATGTTTGATTTATAGGTAGTATTGTGAAGGTGTCATCTACATACCGTTTAAAGATGTTTGGTATAGCAGGTGCAGAGGACAGGGCCCTCGCCTCGAAGTGCTCCATGTAGATATCGGCAACAACGGGGGACACCGGGGAACCCATTGCCACTCCATCAACTTGTACATAGAATTCATCCTTCCACATCAAATAGCCAGATGTTAAGCAATGCTTCAGTAATTCTGCATATTCTACAGGCATGTTGTTATCCTCCAGCTTTCTCTTGACAATTTCAATGCAGTCAATCACTGGAAGGCTGGTAAATAGTGACTGTACATCGAAACTAACCATAATGTCGTTGTCATTTAATTTCACTTGTTGAATATCATTAACAAACTGGTAAGAATCCTTGACATAAGTTTGTGTATGTCCCCGGAGAGGTGTCAGTATCCTTGCAACGTGTTTAGCCAGTTTATATGTTGGTGTATCAATCTGGCTGACTATGGGACGTAGTGGGACATTCTGTTTATGTATTTTGGGTAACCCATACAATTTTGGTGGTTTTGCACATGATGGTACGAGTGATTTTATGTCTAAATTTAATTTAGGACTGTATTTTTGTATTAGATCGGCGGTTTGTTTTAAAACTTTATCGGTAGGATCTTTTTCAACCTTTTTGTAAGTGTTATTGTCCGCGAGTATTTCTGATATTTTACTATTATAATCACTCGTATCCATTATCACAGTCGCGTTCCCCTTATCTGCACGGAGGATGGTAAGGTCTTCATTGCTGCGTAGGTGTTTTAGAGCAAGATGTTCGTCACGGGAGATATTATTCTTCGGCAATTTGCTCCGGCGCAGAACACAAGAAATATCCTGGCGGATTGCTTCAGATTCCTCTTTCGTGATTCTATTATTATAAAGACACTCCTCAACGTTGCAAATAATGTCTTCGAACGGTATTTTAGTTGGAGCTGGTGCAAAATTTAAGCCTTTTTCTAGTATCTCAACGGTTGCTTACGGTTTTATCTTTGTTATTATCGTGTTCTAGACGCTCTTAATTAAATTAAAGAAGTGATGATTTTGTTGTGCTTTATGGCCTAAAGTGATTTCTTATACAACTTAGTTTTTACAATCCAAGTGAATGATGGTCGGGGAAAGTAAATACTTTGTATCAAAATATCTTATAATAAGTTTTTATTTTCAAGATTTACTTATAATAAAAAAATAGTTGATTGATGTTGACTTTGTGGCTTCTAATATTAAATATAATATTTTTACTTTAATTTCATTACAATTAAAATATTATATTATGAATATTATAGATATGTATCTTTTAACTTTGTTTTTATACAAAGGAACAAACCAGACGGCTGGAAACGATTTTAAATGTAGAATTATTATAGATTTTCCAATTGAATAGTCTGAAAAGACATTTAAATAATAAATAACATCACATGAAATTAATGTTTCTGTTCATTAAAGTAAATATTTACATATCATTTCAGATGAATGCAGTAATGAGATGGAACTTATTTTTATTTTAATAGCAATAACGTCATAACACATGGAGTTTTCATGTTGTGGTTTTTTAGTTTATCAATAATTTCCTACCTCAATTTTTTTTTATTTTTGTTGCATTATAATCTTTTGTTATGTCTTTATATTCAGCCTCCAGAAAAGGTCAAGTAAAGTTATAAGGACTTCAATAACCATTATCATGTTATTATAATTGCATTGACATTTTGAAGTTGAATTGCATGTATGTGAACGATACTTTATCTATCTTAATATATATAAATTACGTGTCACGTTGTTTGTCCGCGATGGACTCCTAAACTACTTAACCGATTTTAATCAAATTTGCACACCGTGTGTAGTTTGATCCAACTTGAAACATAGGATAACTTACATCCTAATTTTAAGTCACAATATTATTTTATATCAAAATATTGTTATTTCGTTATTGGCCTTGATAAATTTATTTTCATTTTAAATTTTTTCCTTTACTTAGCGGTCGGGGGTTTTTTTTTATTTAATTTTATTTTTTCTAATACCGTGACTTCTTAAATAGTTTACTACAATGTAATAGGTATATCCAAAACCTTAGCAACCACAGCAACGCGTGGCCGAGTCTGCTAGTATATATATAAAAATGAACACCTATTTCCTTTTGTCACGTCATTCTTGAGAACGACTTATTTATCTTGTCATTACATGTGTTATTTGAAATTTACTTTAAATTTGTTATTCACGTTATACTTTTTTGTTTAATGTATGTCGAAATAAATATTAATTAACATCGACATGATCCTTGCGATCTTTGGTACCGCTTACCAAAGATCACAATTTAAATATAAAATACTGCTGTAATTTTATTTGAAACCAGTTTTATGGATTCCTTATAGAAATAATATTTCCTATAATGAAATGCTTTTGTTAACTCAAAAATAGTTACATATATATAATAAGTTCTATAGTTATTTATATTTCAGTACCCAGAAGTGGATTAAGATTAAGATTCATTATCAGTAATTACGGCCGTTAGATAATAATAAATTATCACAATCACACCACACAATCTTAGCGAAATTTGCAGTTTTCAAAATAAAATCATAAACAGACGAACATATAAAAACAATATTAGTTAGGGGTTTTTATCATAAGCGACTTCTTTGAAAGGTGTCGGAAATCCCACCAACATGCATTCCCAAAAAGGTTGACCGGCCGCCGCGCCGGTCTTAAAACTTTTGCCAAATCCTTTCTAATAAAGTTAACTTAATATTAATTAGAACTAAGCCAGGTGGCAGCTATAATCTGTATTGTCTTTATCGGGACCGTGTTGACATCTATTAGGCTTCTTTCAATTGGTAGTGCAACGGACGATTTCGGTTCGGGAATTTAAATAAGCTTAACATGGCTATACATGTTTATAGATATTTTCAAACAATATTATTATATATACGTTCCCATTTATTATTTGTAAATGTCTTTGTATTTTTTGCTGTGGAGTGAAATATAGAGAAAAATTATTGTTACTGTTGTTGTAATTGATTTACAGATGAGCGAACATAGGGATACATATTGGTTTAAACCAACAATACAGTCAATTTGGAACTGAAAGAAACCCGAAAAAGGAATAAAATATATTATCATAGTCAAAAGAAAACACTCATGAAAAAACACGTGGAGGTTTATTGACATTCGTTTTATGTTACTAAACTCCAAGACACTTAACAGGGAATTTAAATAAGCGTGGAAAATAAGCAAATATTAAAAGATAAAAAATATACGTAATCAACTTACGAACTCTCTATTTACGAATCTATTAATATGAATTATCAGACAGTTTATCCAAGGCCTATATTATAAAAATAAATATCTATTAGCCAATTCTCTATGAAAACCCGTTTGGACAATTCTGATTGATCTATGGCGGTATAAGCCAATCAAAACCTTACTGTGTTATCAAATAATGTTTAATTCAATAATTCGTCCAAAAACTTATTGATTGTATTCTACTAAACTTATTAATGAGCAGTAAGCTTCTTTTCCATTTTATTTACGTTTTAAAATCATACTTCACGCTCATTTTGTCCTTTATAAGAAAATACGGAGAAATTCTAGATCGGAGATGGAATAACGTCAAAATTCAGGGACAAATGACCCAACAAATCAATGTCTCAAGTAAAAACGTTCATAGGTACATATTTCAAACAGGCATACATATATGACATTTTTCATCATATTGACTATCCGATCCACATCATTGACGTCACAATAAATTAAAATTCAAGTAAAACATGGTTCCGGAAAGAAGACGAGAAAAACTATAATAAAATGATTATTGGACTAAGAGTGTAGATAGACGTATTGGCAGACAGACAATAATAAAGACATATGAGCAGAATTGTCAACTTGTAATTTATCGGCCTTTCTAGCGTCAACGTAATATTATCATAGTGTTAGAGTCAGCTTTGAAGCAACAACTCTTTACACTGTTAAATACTCGGTCGTGGTCTGACAGAATGTACAATTTGTAATTCTTTTTTTTGGGTATACCATACAATATAACTAATGTGACTAATAAGTTTACAAGAAACAAACAATCTTTGAAAATAACCTCAATTATTTTTGTATTAAAAACGTTATAATTGCTTACTTCGTCAATCTTATACTCTTCTTTTGGTGACATGAATTGTGAAAGAACGTTTAGAAAGAACAAATATAAACAAATACTTTTTATAATTAGTTTTTATGACGCTCTTGCAGTGCCTTGGATACCAAGGAATTCAAATTTTTCCTTCAGATATGAAGGTGTTTTTGGGTGAAATAATACACAGTATAAAAGATAAAGTATATGTAAATCCCGACGTCGACGTATGAGAAGCCACTTGAGTTTTTGACGAAAATGGGAAATGTGGTCGTATTTGCGTAAGCTAAATATGAACCGTATAGCAAGGTTCTGAAGTCTCTCAAGTTTGTTTAATCTGTCTTCAGTTAAATCAATAAAACTGGCACTCTTAAACAACTGTTTTTAATTTAATTAGAAAATATTTTTTGTCCTCTAGGTCTTTTAGAAGTTAAATTTATAGACAAAGGAATTTCAGCAGACTTTATAACATTTCCGGTAACAAAAGGTTTTCAATTTTTGAGCTTGAAATATAAAACTGTGATTGATTTGTTTTTTATTTACTATCAATTGTCAATCAATAACCACAACCTTATATTTATTTTTTTTTATACTTATGCCACATAAATTTAAATTACCTGTTTTAATATGTAACAACATCAGCACTTTTGGAAAATTACTTCACTATACTGCTGAATACTGCTGTTAATATTCCATTATCTCTGAAATTGATTTGTATTTAAGAATAATAATTATTAATCAGTTCACTGAGTACATATTTCTACATAATTCTACATATTTATTTAATTTAATTTAATTTAATTTAATTTAATTTAATTTAATTTAATTTAATTTAATTTAATTTAATTTAATTTAATTTAATTTAATTTAATTTAATTTAATTTAATTTAATTTAATTTAATTTAATTAAATTTAATTTAATTTAATTTAATTTAATTTAATTTAATTTAATTTAATTTAATTTAATTTAATTTAATTTAATTTAATTTAATTTAATTTAATTTAATTTAATTTAATTTAATTTAATTTAATTTAATTTAATTTAATTTAATTTAATTTAATTTAATTTAATTTAATTTAATTTAATTTAATTTAATTTAATTTAATTTAATTTAATTTAATTTAATTTAATTTAATTTAATTTAATTTAATTTAATTTAATTTAATTTAATTTAATTTAATTTAATTTAATTTAATTTAATTTAATTTAATTTAATTTAATTTAATTTAATTTAATTTAATTTAATTTAATTTAATTTAATTTAATTTAATTTAATTTAATTTAATTTAATTTAATTTAATTTAATTTAATTTAATTTAATTTAATTTAATTTAATTTAATTTAATTTAATTTAATTTAATTTAATTTAATTTAATTTAATTTAATTTAATTTAATTTAATTTAATTTAATTTAATTTAATTTAATTTAATTTAATTTAATTTAATTTAATACTAAAATACATTTAAACTTTATTTGGCCATCACATACATTATTATAAAACAATACAAAATACAAAGTATTAAAACAAAAAAAATGAAATGAAGTAATAAGCAAATAGAAAGAATAAATATTTACTGCGACATCCAAAATGGATGACCACTCAGCTATTTCTGGAATACCTACCTACCTATATGACTCCATCGTTGATTTTCAGTGGCCGCCGTGCCATGACGTAACTAACACAGTGACAATTATTAAACCTAACAAAATTACTTAAAACAACATGTACAATCAAAAAATGTATAGAGTTATCTACTGTAACACAACTTTGATTTTTAATTATCATTCTATAAATGATTAAGATTATTAGATTTCGTTTTGTATAGGACCACAGTTAGTTTGAAAGTAAAGAAAAATGTTTTTCAGAAGATATTATTTACTCCTGAGAATTCCTTTACCAGTTGGAATCAAAGTACTTTTTAAGTCTCAATACACTTTTTGCACAATATTATAAAAGACTGTACATTTTATATTGTTACTCTACAAAATGTAATGTAATAAAACAATTTTTTAAATCCTTAATTTGTTTGGTTTCAACATATTCAATGATTCTGTGCTTCTAGTAGTTAAAAGAGAGATGTGAGTTAATTAAATTTGAAGAACATATGGACGGTGGAAATTATTCAACAACATTATAATATTACTATGTAGGTAGTTTGAATGTATTCAATTAGTTTCTAAATGATTTTTCCACCATACCACAATTATAGTATATATAAAAGTTAATAAGCTAACATTTAATAAAGTTTGCTCATGAAATAAAACTTAAAAATATGATTAATAAAAAAATATATTGTTTGAAATAAAACAGTAACTTTAAAGAAATATATAAATAATTATAAATATTAATAACTATTTTTGATTATGTTTAGGTGCTTATTATACATAGCACAATATTATATTTTGTAAATTAATTTATGTGACTATGTATAGCGTATAATAATCGCATATAATTTTACATATAAAATGGCAATCAAAATGCAGAGATCAGATACAATATGCATTTCAAAATTAATGAAATAAACATATTGTATTTTACAATGGCTTTAAATTTACGTATTTAATTTAAGTAGCCTATTTATTATGTTTTACATCATAATATTATAGTAAGCGAGCATATTCACCGTCCAATTAAGTTAAAGAGTTTCAGTTACTTACCACAGAGAGCTTAAGAAATACTTTTTTTACTTAGTGGAAACGCAACTTGTTATTTTCTTTTAACAGTTAAAGCTGTTATTATTGCCTTCTTTGAATTACAATAACAGTTCTTGATAATTTGCTCTTAAACATTAATAATTGTCTTTACATAGAAATGAAACCAAGACTATATTATTAGAATATTTTGTTTAAGTTATTATCAAGCTTTAAATATGTAATCTGTTATCAATATACGGCTTTATGAGATAATAATAATAAAAAATGAAATACTTTTCTACAGAACACTCTTTAAAATATTTTTCCATTGTTGTTTATTTGTTAGAAGTCAAAAGCGACCATATTGTATGGATTTTTATAAATATCGGTGTCGGTATGTTGCTATTATTCGAGTTAATATATACGAACCTTTTCAGTGCAAGAAGAAACCTTACTTCCATGAAAAAATACTAAAGTATTTCAGTTAAAATTTCGATAAAAGAGAAATGTATTAATTTTGATTTTTTTTAATAGCATTTAACTGAAGTGATCTGATTTAAGCTGAACTCAACGGAATCTCAGGAAACGAAAGCAACATCTAGTCTTTAATAACTTTTATTACATTTCTCAAACCAAATTATTATTTAATAATGTTTAAAAAGTGTGTCGATTTAGATTTTAGATTGACTCAGCTAAAACAACTTGACACATCCATTTATCATATGGAAGAAAAACCTTTAATTTATGTACATAATGGTACTATTATTTCGGAACATATTTTAACATGGACAAGTATATAATACTTTTACAATGTTTATACTAAGTTACTTATAATTTATCTTTTGGAAACTTCTCGAAGTTGTTAAATTCTTTGACTTTATTCTTTAGTTTAGACTTTAGTTAATAGTTGACTTTAGAAAGTAAACTTTGCTCATCTTTCGCTAAAATAAATTACATTAGAATAATATCTTTTTATTTTTTTTTATTTCCGTGTATGTATGTAATGCAATACCAATCAATTGCACAATAACCGCTACTTCTGATGTTGATTTTACAATATCAACAATATACATATAATAAAGGGTTAGAATACTGAACGGAAAATGCTGTGTTTATATTTTATTGATAAGCGAATATAAATCCAGATTTACTATTTTATTTATTTTAATAAGCAGACAAGGTCGCATGCAGTAGCGGATTTAGGTTTGAGGACGCCCTAGGCCCGAGACGATATGGCGCCCTTTATCTTTTGTAACAGTATATATATATAAACATATATGTACATAAATGTGTGTGTGTATAAAATAATTAAAACAAAGAAATTCTACCCTCAAAATGGTACTATGTTTCGATAGTAAGAGCGCAATAGAATAAACTTTAAAATTTGGTCTTGCAGTTTACAGAAAACCCAATCGATTTTAATTTTAGTCATCTTAAAAATTTTGGCGCCCCTCAAAATTTGCCGCCCTAGGCCCGGGCCTCACGGGCCTAGGCCTAAATCCGCTACTGGTCGCATGTACACCTTGAAACTGTCTCACATTGATGGTTTACTGAGAGATCTCTTAAGGATACGAGTTGTTATGTTAGATGGTCTATATAGTAAGTAATACTCTTGCATATAGTTTTGTAAAATATTTGGATTGCAGATTAACTCAAATTTTTAATATATTTACTACAACATCCAATTATTTATTCATTATTATTATTTGGAAATATTTTTGATTTCAAGTTCTCAAAAAACATTATTTAATAATCAAATGATTCAAAATTCATATATAGCTTATTTGTATGTCTAACCAGAATATGCCGATTCGAACCAAAGATCTTCGGAACATCAACTCCAAATCTCCAAACGTTTGATTGAGAAAAATATTAACTTCGACTTTAATTTTAATAAATACATATATGAATACATAGAAGACATTTCAACAACAGCAACAAAGACTTATCAAACATTACCAATCGCTCTAGAAATATTATCACGAAATCTTGGTGTAAAAGTAATATGTCTCGGAAATAAATATATAATAAACATTTAGACAATTAAAACAACACAAATCAAATTGTGCCAAATACGACTAGAATAATTTGCATAACACATATATGAGGGAACATATCATTAAATCCTAAAAAAAGAAAAAAAATATGTTAGTAAAATGATTAAGGTATAAGAAAAAACAAAAATATCAAATACACACATAATTGTCCCGTATGGAATCCAAACTATTAGCTATATCAGACATGTACTTTACATAAAATATCTATTTATCTCACACGCTTTACAATATCCCACTTGTAGAAAATATAAATTGTTCTGAAACTATTTTTATTCTGTTTGATTTATATGCATTCTCAAATAGTATAATATTCTATAATTTATATATAATATATTTATATTTATATGTACAGATAATTTTAAGTACAAATGAGCTTTTAGAAACAAAAAAAAATCGATCTGTTTCAATTAATATAGACGTAAGCCGCATAGAACCGAGCTTCCCGACCGTTGACCTTCTAAGTACGTACTTACAAAATAAAGTAAGCGTTCTTACAAAATACAGAGTAATAAGTTAAAGTAAAGTAAGGTTTTTTTTTTAGTGTTGTTTGTCAATATTTGTAAAAAGTTGTAGAACAAATGTTGTTGGGATTAATGTAGAGAGACTGCCTGCAAGAGGTGGTCAACAAATTAAAAATAATCCTGTACATATTTAGTGATTTAGTAGTTTTTTTTTTTATTTACACTTTTAACCTATATGGGTTTTGTTATATTAAGAAGCCGATATTTCCTCCTATTTTGGGAGAATAAAGCTGATATTAGCAAACATTCTTGTATCCTCTGGTATTCGATCCTAATTCTTGAGATACCACATTACCTATCGATATATTTACCTTTTAACACAGTTAATACTATGCTTACCAACTGACTGCATACCATTTTTTTTTTATTTTAGTCAATTTATTTTTGTTTTTAAGATAAAATAGTTATTAGTTAATCATAATAAAAAATATATATTTTGTCTGGATAATTTAAGTTTCTAAGACTACTATTTAGTTAATTATAATAAAAAAAATATATTTTGCCTGGATAAATTATCCAGTTTCTAAGACTACAATAATTAAGGGTTTTAAATTGATATGTTTTACGTTTAAGGAGAATTGTTGTTAAACTCCCTTGAATTCTAATTTCCAAAAGTCTTTCAAAGAAAAAAGAAATTAGTGTGACATTATTAAGATAAATATACATTTCTAGTTCTGTTTGACAAACTTTAATCATGTTTCATAAAGTAAATAAAGCTTAGAGGAGAACTATCACTGTCGTATTTCACTTAATGTAATGTGAATGGATAAAAAGAAATATTCGATTCAGTTTTAATGGTTTGACTGATGCGGTCAACAGATCGTAGGTTCGATCTATTATAGGCGGCTATTGTGCCAGTGGTCTATAGGTAGTAGGTTCGAATCTCAAACAAGAAAACTAATCGCTGGTATTGAAAGAGGTCGTACATGTAATTAGATATTGCACATAAAAACTGTAGGTTCTGTATTTGTAGGGTCTATTCTAATCTAATATAATAAGAAAAAAAGGATATAGTTCCTATCCTTTAAAAGTATTTCATTAAAATTTAGTTTTTTTTAGTCTTGTAATTAACAGTCTCGCTATCAAAAACATGCATGAGATCTTTTATGATACAGTTATTAAATAAGGACATAACAGTTTGGGAGAATGAATACTGCATTGTGATTACACGTATAGCCAAATCACGCGACCCCATACATATGACTTATTTCCAACCACGAATATTAGAAAGGAGATTCAGAAAAACGTCATAATCGGATAATTTAAATCTATAAAAACAAACAAAGTTAACAGCCGGTCGGTGAGAAAATATGCCAGTGGAGAATGAGGTGTTTGTAATATGAGTTAAAGTAGGAAGTAGAGTGTTAATTAAGGAGACGATGATTCATGACCTTTTTTTTAATTAAGACTCTACTTTTCTTCGTAATTTAGTTCTCAACAATAGATTTGCCTTGATTCAAAGCACCTTTTTTATTTATTCTTTGGACACCGAAAAAATAAAAATGACTTAGATACACGATGTAGTAGAAAAATAAGGGAACTTTCCTGTAGGTAAAATTTGAAAAATAGTATTTTAAACCATCAACAGAAAATTCCGAAAAATGCCCTTATATAATTAGAGACATTCGTATGAATGTATCGGCGTTCAGCAACTCTTATCATCCATATATATTAAAAATATAACGTTTCTTAATTATCAGTTATCGTGTTCATAAGAAGACGAGAGGTATGTTTTAGGTTTCTTTTCTTCATCTTTCTTGAGATAAATGTAAAATGTCATATACGATTTGACTTTAATGTAAGTTACTAGAAAACTCTATAACAACGTTGTTTTAAAATACTTGGTAATTCGAGATTTAATTTATATAAATCGAAGAAAGCTTTTCGATTAGATTGATAGAATAGTTTCTCGATTGTTAGAAATGAAAAATATCAGCCAAATATAAAAAATATTAAGATACCATATGGATACTTATTTTTTATTAATATTATATAAAGAAATTTATTTTGTTCATATTTTTAAACTACTATTAATACGTACTAATACTATGTACTAATTAACTAATTTTTAGTTTATTTTCAGTTTTGATTTAATTCACTGTTCGAGTAATCCGTCGATACCAATTAATATAAACTTACTAGATGCGCCGTTAATTAATGTTCCTACATTTATATATTTCAGTCTCTATGTATGTTAATTACATATGTAAATCTAGAGTTTGTTCATTAAAGGTCATTTACATATAAAAGGAACTCCATCCATCCAAATATTATCTTCAAATACAAGAGTATACTAATTGAGTTTTAGAAAGTTGAGTACTTTGATAAAAATGTCTAAACTGACATTAATACTGCTAGTTGTTTTTGACTGGCTAAAAAATTTAAAAGATGTGTGTGTGTCACGTGAAAATTACACTTCATTATGATGGCACTGGTTGAATCTCCTTCAACAGTATTAAGCGGATATGGATCTTGCAAGTCTTATAAGTCTAAAAGTGTGAAATGTTGCCACTGCGCTTTGGTGAAGATCAATATCGATCTATTTGACCTCAAGCCTCAAGCATTTGTGGTCATTATTTTCATTTATTAAGCAAATAATTTGTCTCTATTTAGGGAAGAAATATTATTGTGCGCACAATGAAGTAATTGGTGACATAAATTATCATATTTTAAATATAAGCGTGCAAGTTCTATCCACACCGTCGCATTGGCACCGCCTTCTCATAAACTGTTGTCTGTCATTCTTAAGGCTAGAGTAATACAGATTATAAAATAATTTGTAAAAAAAATGTTGGAATAGTTCCAAAAGACTTACGCAAAAGATGTATATCAAAGATATTGTTTTCCACGCTTTTAAGGCTTCACAATAAATAGAAAATTAAGAAATATGGACTAAATAATTGGGTAAAATGATACGAAATCTTCCGGTAAAAGAAGAAGGCGAGTAATTCATATTCTGCTTCGGATTTTAACCAAAAAAAATACACGTGATATTTAATAATGAACTACACTACAGGTTACTCTTTAAATTATTTTTGCATTTAAAATCAACTTTTAACAAAGATTGCTTTGCATTGAGAAGCTCTTCATATCCTGGGAGAAGACAGGAAAATAATGACCTAGGCGATTACGTGGAACTGTCGGTGTAAAGTGTCACCTTATTGCGAAGGGACATTTTACTCCGCTTGCCTAACAGCGGATATAAACGACCTAATATGTAGGCCGCTCTGCTACGAACGGTCCTAATATGCGCAGTGAAAACTAACTTTCTATCTAACGTTACTCCTAGGTATTTTGCCTCGTCTTTCCAAGGTATCGGTTTATCAAAGAGTTTGATTCGCGGGAGGATCCTTGGGGGGCCCCGTTCGAAGAGCACCGAAACGCTCTTCTCAGGGTTTACCTCGATCCGCCATTTCCGCAGCCAACTCTCAAGGGAGTCGACTGCGGATTGGAGACGTTGGTATATCTCCCAGTGATCCTTAGAGGACGTGTAAAGCGCGGTATCGTCCGCGTACATGGCAAGGTGCACTTTAGATCGCGGCCTAGGAATATCGCTAGCGTAGATGGAGTAGAGGATGGGCGAGAGAACTGAACCCTGGGGAACACCCGCCCTGATGGGGCGGGGAGTTGACAGAACGCCTTCCACTCTGTAGCGAAAGGAGCGATTCGACAGGTAGTCCCGTATGATGAATACGAGTCTGTCCGACACCTTGAACTGGTATAACTTGTACACCAGTCCATTGTGCCAGACCCTGTCGAACGCCACACTACTGTGAAATAAAGTAAATACAGACCTCAACAAAGAAGAATTGCAAACTTTATTTTAAAATTAAATCAATCAAAAAAAAATTTACACGGAATATATTTCGTTTATAAATAACTATACTATGTCAAAAACATAGTATAGTAAAAACTACTTACACACTAAAAATAATCAAAGGCAAACATTGAATATAATGTTTACTGTTAGACCATCGGGCAAAAGAGGCAAGGCAAGAACAAACAAATATATGAGTACAAACAAATATACGTCTGTTATTGATTATGTATTTATAAAATATTCATTTATATTTATTTTAACAATTTTAATAAAGTTAAAATAAAAACAAGAGCAGATATTTTATGTCACTCACTATACTTCCCTTAATAAGTAAACTAATGACTTGAAATTGCATTATAAAAGCAGAAGTTGCTGTCTATTACACACGAGGAATTATGAAGCTCAAGTTTCTAGGAGACCCAACTTTCTAAAATAATAAGTAACATTGTCATGAAGTTTCTTGAATTTTAAATTAATTTATTATAAAACGGAAGTTGCTAGCAATTTAGCTTGATTTTGTAGCAAATAATTAATAATAAAAGTAGAGTTTTTCTATAAATGTACCATGTATCTAAACAGTTAAGTAAATATAGTTAAAACATAAATCTTTTTTCCTTATAGTCGTTTGAAATAAAAATTTTAATAAATTTCTTTTTAACTGTGTAACTGGGATGAAATTTAAAAAATGTATTTGTAAATTTAGAGTTAAGACTAGTTATAGAGTTTTGATGAGAAGTAGTCTAGTACCACATGGCCATGGTGGCATAGGGCAGCCAGCACAGCGCGAACACCGTGACGATGATGACGGTCATCCGCAGCGTGCGGCGCCGTGCCACAGTCTAACCGACGCAGGCGGACGCTGCTTATATTAGGTGCACAGTTTTCTTTATATTTTCCTAAATAAAATGAAATATTAGCTTAACACTATTTAGCTTAAGTATTTTAAGTAGTCAAATATGTTATGATATATGCATTTCTATCAATCCATTTTAAATATGTTACATTAGAATGATATTATCGTAAAGAAATTAAAACTGTGACTTACATATACTAAATAATAACTCCTTATTTTAATGAATGATGAGAAAATCCGAATATTTTTTATGATTAAATTTTATATCCTTATGATTAAATTATATCCTTATGATTAAATTTTATATCCAGTCCATCAATCCATGTCGTCAGACTTGTTTTCACGCAAAGAGGCCAATGTATCATAAAGAGGAATAAGATCAGAATCGTTGCACGACACGCTAAGGCCCCATTTTACATACAAAGTTCTTAGCTGTACCGCTTCCTCTTGCTTTTTTTAAAGCTAGAAAACCCTATTTCGGAATGACGAAAAGCTATCAGACCAACTGGCAGTCGAGCTTTCTGGTCTCTTGCGAAAGCGATCGAGTCGAATTTCTGCCAACCCTCACTGTCTGCTCTGCTGAAGCCGGATGGATCCCTAGCTCACATATCAACAGTGAAACCGAATGTTTCTGTTCTCTGTTGGTGTGTGTATACTGAGAGGCGAGCGAAGAGGCTTATAGGCGATTCCGCATTGGTCGAAGACGACTTCCATAGCCTTAAACACAGACGTAGAATTGCTAGCCTCTCAGTATTCTATAGGATACATTTTGGTGAGTTTGCGCAGGAATTACATAATCTAATTCACCCCGCTCCCTTCCATCATTGCTTCGTCTTTTTTACTTCGTACAGCAAAGGATTGGAACAGCTTGCCTGCGTCGGTATTTCCGACCGAATACAATGTGGATACATTCAAGAGAAGAATGAATAGGTTGCTAGGGTAATGCGCCTTACCACCTAAGACTACATTCCACCTACCATCAGGTGGAAAGCTTAGCTTTATACTTTAGCTGTAGTTAAATGACTGCCGTTAATATACAATTCACCTAGGGCAGGATGTTAAGAAATAAAATCAAAGTTAAGGAGTTTTTTATCTAATATTAGTATGATAAGTATAAGAGCCGGATTCCGAAAACTTTCCAAATGTCCCATTCTTGATAGATCACCAGAAATTATGCATATTTTGTTTTTTTTTAACTACCTTCACACGTGGGCACCTACAATCCTTTAGCACTTTAATACAGTATTTTATGTTTTTATGATTGATTTTATTAACAATGTTTTAAAAATGAATTTTATTAATTACATTAATATCACTTTTGCTCTATTTGATGACACATAAAATAATTTCAAGGCAATCTACAATTTTTTGTATGTTTGTTTGTATGTTCAATTGTCCTTGCCGACGATAGAAGACGTTTATTGGCTTTATGTAGTTCAAGGAATAGAGAAAAATATAGACTATATTCTTGTTTGGTTACATTTAATATTAAATATAAGTGCTTGAGGTTGTCTATAAGCATCCTTATATTTTTTTTTACAAAATAATTTTCGATGTGGGCAGGATTTAAACCGGCTACCTACCATACAATTTAGCTACCGTATCGCTACTCATAAAGAATTTTCATTAAACATTTATTTAAAAAAGAAAATAAATAAATATTCAAGCCGAAATAATGTATTAGTTTTGGCGTTGAATCGTGTAAAATAAATAAGATTTAAATTTATTTTAACTCCAAGCTTTCTTTAATAAAATCTCGATACTGGAATCGTTCGATCTATTTAAATCGGTTTGATTTCTTTTGCTCTTACAAAAGCAATTCGCTAGTATTAAGACAATAAAGTAATTAATAGTGACTATTTACGTAAAATTTTCCATACTTATGCTAATGTAGAGCCATATCAGCAGCCTCACCGAGATACTCAAATAATCTAGTTGTCTTCTGGTTACCACGGTTCGCACTGTCTCTTTCTCGGTGAGGCTGCTAATATGGCTCTATATCAGCTTCAGCGCAGCTAGTCTTTCTGAGGGACTTTAATGTATGTCATAAGAACTGCCTGTTCCCGTACCAGAAGACCGACCATGCTGGAAGAGAAGCGCGGAATTTTGCGTTGTCCTTGGACCTCTTTCAGCTGGTGGGGCAAGCGAAAAGGGTACCTGATGTGGTAGGGGCTACAGCCCTGGACCTTCTGCTGACAACTGACAACTAATCCGGCAAAATATTATGTAGTTGTCACCTCCCTCTTGGGAACCTTCGATGACTATCTAGTATAATCTGTATTGACATATGCCCACCATCTTTAGAACCACAAGGTGTTAGGCGAGTTTGGAAATACAAGTTAGCAGATTGGGCCGTGATGCGGCACTTTTTTGCGTCTTATCCTTGGCGGCAGGAGGACTTCTCTTCTATGCAGTTGTCGAGATTTGCGGATGCTATAACTAATGTGGTGCATCAGGCAATTTGGATCATGAGCTCGCCACGCTGGCAGGCGGGTTGGAGAGCGCAGTACTGTTAAAATGTATAACTTAAGAAGGAAGAACGCTGCTGCCTATCCCCCCGGCAGTTTAATGCCGTGTTGCTCTCTCTGTCGCCTTTTTCGACATCCACGATAAGATAGAGGTGGTGGGAATAGTATTTTTAAACCGCCACCACACGAAAACCACACACATACACCTGAAATCAAGCACTTTTTACGTGATGAAAATTACAAATAAAAACAAATATTTTTAGATCCATATAATGTATATTATACGTTATATGATATATATTATGATATATTACACAATATAATATTATAATTAGATAAATCGATTATAATTATGGAAAATTTTACGTAAATAGTCACAATTAATTACTTTATTGTATTAATTATAGCGATTAGCTTTTGTAAGAGCAAAAGAAATAAAACCGATTTAAATAGATCGAACGATTCCAGTATCGAGATTTTATTAAAGAAAGCTTAAAGTTAAAATGAATTTAAATCTTATTTATTTTACACGATTCAACGCAAAAACTAATACATTATTTCGGCTTGAATATTTATTTTTTTTAAATAAATGTTTACTGAAAATCCCTTATGAGTAGCGATACCGTAGCTCAATTGTATGGTAGGTAGTCGGTTTAAATCCTGTCCACATCGAAAATTATTTTATACAATATATAAAATATAGGCATGCTTATAGACAACCCCAAGCACTTCTATTTAATATTAAATGTAACCAAACAGGAATATAGTCTATATCTTTCTCTATTCCTTGAACAACATAAAGCCAATAAACGTCTTTTATCATCGGCAAGGACAATTGAACAAACAAACAAACATACAAAAAATTTTAGATTGCTTTGAAATTATTTTATATATTTTATGTGTCATCAAATAGAGCGAAAGTGATATTAATGTAATTAATAAAATTCATTTTTAAAACATTGATAATAAAATCAATCGTAAAAACATAAAATACTGTTTTAAATATAGTATTAAATATTTATTATTAAATATTATATTAGCAACATTATTCTTACTGATTGTATAGGATGATTTACTTTCGACGTCTTGACGACTAGTTCGCATATACTAATTATTATTAAGTGCCGACTATGAAAAAACCCAATGTTCGATGATGAAAGAAAACGATAGATTATCAAAAAACGTTTTTTAAAATTATGTCTGGCGCGAAGCGAGTGGTCGTATTTTGTCGTCAATTTAAGTACAAGATATTTAATATTAATATTTTTTCGATTTCCAATAAAATACGTATAATAATATTGGCAGCGTTATTAGCCATAGTAACGGTCTTATACACATACAACAGTGATTTTGTGGATATTAAGGAAATCAGATCTGAATTAAAGCATAAACCATATATTTTGAGCAACAGAAAATTCAGGTACATATTACAATGGACAGAAAAAGACAATGCTCCGTTCAACTTCATGGGAGAAGGTAACTCTGCTTTCATTAAAAACAAATGTCAATACATGAATTGTTTTGTGACCGACAATAGAACATACTTCCCCAGCCTCAAAGACTTCGACGCGATTGCTTTTAACGGAAAGCAGATGAAGCAACTGCTGGAATTTCCATCAGAACGTTCGCTGAAACAAAAATACATTTTTAGTGCAAGTGAATCCGCAGACAATTACCCAGTGTGTCACCCAGTTTACGATGGATTTTTCAATTGGACTTGGACGTACAGATTAGATTCTGATTTTCGTTTAGGATATATCACTATATTCGATCTCAACGGTACTGCTGTAGGTCCAGCTGTAGACATGCAATGGCCTGAACACTTAGACCCTATTAGTGATGAATTAAAAGATATACTGTCAAAGAAAACTAAAGCCGCTGCTTGGTTTGTTTCAAATTGCAAACCTAAAAGAAATAGAGAAAAATTTATGAATTCAGTGGCAGAAGAACTCAATGTGTATAACTTGACTGTTGATATTTATGGTAAATGTGGTAAATTAAAATGTCCAAGGAAAAGGTTTAGGTCGTGTTTTAAATTGGTCAAAGATTACTATTACTTTTACTTTTCATTTGAGAATTCTTTCTCTGAAGATTATGTGACGGAGAAGTTGTTAACAGCCTTAAATAATTATGCGATACCTGTAGTGTGGGGAGCTGCTGATTACACAAGGTAATTATATATTTAAGTACATTTACATTTAAATTTTTGTGTTAAAGTTAAACGTTATCTAATTAATGTAGGTAAATGTTTTAATTATGTTAATTTTATACCATATGCCCAATAATGTAAATAATAATTTATTCCGCAGGACACTTAACATACTTAACTTATATGATAAAGAAACAATCATTATTGAAAGTTAGTTTAGTAAAAACTATTTTATTGTATTGTCGAAGCTACCAACAGCCTGAATATTTATTTATTTATTTCTTTATATCTATTCCACTTAGAATCATAATCAGTGATCACTTGTGTACGTCAACATGGAAATGTCAGGAGGGCCTATTACGATACTAGATTTATCGTAATAAGCCGTTCTGAAAAAGCACTTTCCATCTTAATGTTTAAGCTATGAGGGTTCCAAACGCGTCCTGGTCTGAGAAGAACCACACAACAAACTCAGCCGGATATATTTTTTGTTATTGTGATCACTGATTCACAAACGTCTAACTTAAGTGCAATTTTGGAACAACTAGAACCTTCGCAATCAATCTGAAAAGAAGCCTAATGATTTCAGGCAACGAAAATTAAATAATAATAACAGAAAAAATATATATATATAAATCTTCGGCCTGCCACACAACCAGTCACCGCAAGCAGCACCCGTTCACGAGCATAACACAAATAATTAATTGCCTCGTGAAAAGTGGTGGCTATGCCCTCTAAAACCTTTAGGAGTCATTCTATTATAGAAATATGCAGTAATACTCTTTTGTCAACTAACACACAGACTTAAATCATATTATTGTATTACATCAAACGTGACTAATTCCTTATTAGTCACGTATGATGTTATTTGTGATGTCTTTAAAGTTAGATTTCTATTTACATATATACATTTGAAAAATATAACGTTTCCTTTAAAGCAGTCGGGTAATAAGAAGATTTTTCTCAAATATTTATCTAAAATTCAGTAAATCAAACGATCAAGAACGAGAGCTCCCGTGGCAACTACGTCATCGCGCTACAACCTGTGGTACATAAGCTACTATAACATTTGAAGCCATATTTTGATTTACTAGAACAACAATTTTGTTGCTTAGTACTTTCATTCATTCTAAGGACGCGTAAAACTTATAATTAACTTCTAGGTATCTACTCATGTTATTACCTCCTAATGATACTCAAATAAACTACAAAAAAATAATAATACAACCTGTCGTACATAAGCTACTATAACATTTAAA
This sequence comes from Napeogenes inachia, assembly GCA_959347355.1. Classification (NCBI taxonomy): domain Eukaryota; kingdom Metazoa; phylum Arthropoda; class Insecta; order Lepidoptera; family Nymphalidae; genus Napeogenes; species Napeogenes inachia. The sequence continues at coordinate 3,425,003 of OY365792.1, forward strand.
GCCATATTTTTATTTACTAGAACAACAATTTTGTTGCTTAGTACATTCATTCATTCTAAGGACGCGTAAAACGTATAATTAACTTCTAGGTATCTACTCATGTTATTACCTCCTAATGATACTCAAATAAACTACAAAAAAATAATAATACAACCTGTGGTACATAAGCTACTATAACATTTGAAGCCATATTTTGATTTACTAGAACAACAATTTTGTTGCTTAGTACTTTCATTCATTCTAAGGACGCGTAAAACTTATAATTAACTTCTAGGTATCTACTCATGTTATTACCTCCTAATAATACTCAAATAAACTACAAAAAAATAATAATACAACCTGTCGTACATAAGCTACTATAACATTTAAAGCCATATTTTTATTTACTAGAACAACAATTTTGTTGCTTAGTACATTCATTCATTCTAAGGACGCGTAAAACTTATAATTAACTTCTAGGTTCTACTCATGTTATTACCTCCTAATTGATACTCAAATAAACTACAAAAAAATAATAATACAACCGTTTTTATTTCCTAGATGAATTATAAAATTGGTTTGAATAAAGAGATTTCTTAATTACTTATCTTTTGAATATTAATTATTTGACTATTCAAAGATATCAAGAAATTTTTAAGAAAGAAGGGGACGGTTTTATATTTTTAACTCCTACCAGATATCACATATATATTACGTTTTTATCAAAACTTATTTATATTTTTTGTTATTTAATCTCTAAGTATGTTGTCATGTTTAATTACACACACACATTAAGAAAACACTCATACACACGTTAGAAATAGCACACACCCACATTAGAAATTAGCACAGATGCATATATTACACATTGTGTAACTATATTCTAACATTTCATAAATGCAATGAATTTCCGAATGAAACAAAAACAATAACCTTGATATATGTCTACTTATGTAATCATTTGAATACATTAAACTAATGCACCATATCCGAGAAATTCCATAATTTTTCGGATATAATAACCGTAGCTACCATTAGCTACGGTTTTATTATATAGGTACAATAGTCATAAAATATTAGTACCAATATGTAAATGTCAAATTTTGAAAACGCGATCTTGTGTGTTGTGCAGTGTAGTATTTTATAATGTGAAAATAACGTGATTTGAGCTCGCACATTTTTAAAAAGTTGGTACATCTCTATTAAATAAAAATATTCGGTATTGAATTTGAAAATGTTATAAAAGTAAAAGTTTTTATAACAGTTTAGTATCTATTTTAATAAATACAAGTGCTATCAAAGGTTTAATGGCAGTTCTTTAGTAACTCTACAAATTCAATTTCTAAATATTTTAAGTTATTGCATAGCTTTTATCGCGAGCCTTGAGCGTGGAGACCGTATCCAGAAATTCCGTAACGAAAATAACCTAACACCCCACTCCGCCTACCATGTATTACCATTAAAAAAATAAATTAATAATTAAAAAAACCCGCGATACACAAAGACCTCTAAAAAGAATAAAAATAATATTATTATGTACTTATTGAAGTCGTTGCGTCGAGGGACCGTTGTACTTACGTTGACGATGGTGTCTATTTTACAAAGTTAATCATCGAGGACTTAGACTATACGATTTGATATCGTAATTTCATTATTTGCCTTGTTAACTTACTTGCATTTTAATTTCTTCCTTTATTAAACGGTTTACGGTAAGAGTGTATTCCAAAAGTTTTTAGAGCAGTATTATTTATATTTTTGGTTGAGAACAGTGTTTATTAGGTTTGCCGCGTAATTATTAGTACTACAAAAAAATGAACTTTACTACAATCATTAGTATCTTTTAGGATTTTTTTGGGGCAGGTTCCAACGTGATGGAGCTCTAATCGGTGCACAATATTTTTGGTTGACCCATCTCACATAAATAGATTCAACGAAGAAGCAGGTATAATTTGACTGTATTATGTTCATTATAATATGAGTTTATATATACTTCAGTCTAAGTAATATGTGGCCGTCTATTAACACTAAAAATTAACTCATAATTTATTCTCAGCATCGCGTGTTGGTTATGATGTTAAAATGTATGTGAAACATTTGTACTTTTAACATTACGCCATCTGTTGAACACTAACTCAATCCAGTCAACAGATACAACGCCATCTGTTAAACTTGTTTGGATTCACAGATAATTGTAAAGAAATAATTTGCAAAACAATAATATTTCGACTTAAAATGAAGATGTAAGTTATCCTATGTTTCAAGTTGGATCAAACTGCACACGGTGTGCAAATTTGATTAAAGTCGGTTAAGTAGTTTAGGAGTGCATCGCGGACAAACAACGTGACACGTAATTTATATATATTAAGATAAAGGTTTATCTAGTTGTTATTATCATTGTTAAGGAGTGGCTGGCAACATTTAATGGAAATTATTACCTTAAAAAACTTTTAAATGCATGCATTTTGCCTTGTTGCTATTTATTTAATATCTGTTATTAATTAACACTGTGTCATAATAAATCTATTCTTTTTTTCAGGTTCATGCCACCCGGAAGTTATCTAGATGGAAGACAGTTAGGTCCAAAGATATTGGCGGAAAAAATGAACGAAATAATTTCCGACAAAACTAAGTTCTACGACTATTTTCGTTGGAGGAATCACTTTGTGTATAAAGAGACTTTAGGCAACGAGGATATTTGTAAATTGTGTGAAATGTTAAACAATGAGAAAAAAATTAATCAAACAAGCGAGTGGCCGGGCTTTAGGAGTTGGTGGAACGGCGAAAGATATGAAACTAATTGTAATATTAATTAATTTACTTACTTTAAATAATAAAAAATGAAGATTAGTCTTAAATTAATATTATCAAAAAAAAGAGGAAGACAAGAAAACTGGTAATGTCTATAGAGCTTAAATTTAACAATGTTTGAAATTTACTATCAAAATGTGCGGGGAATGGGAACTAAATCTAATGATGTACTTAAGAATATCCTAACTTCAAGCTATAAAATTATTGTATTAACAGAAATTTGGCTAAACCCTAGTATATTTGATAATGAACGGTTCGACTCGCGTTACATTGTGTATAGGAAAGATCGTATACATAAACTAAAAAAAGATGGTGGAGGCTTTCTTATTGCCGTCGCCTGCGAAATTAAGTCTTCTCGTATTTTAAATTGGGAAACTGATGAAGAGAATATGTGGGTAGTTTTAGAATTTAATAATAACTACGTCACAAAAACGATTGGACTTTGTGCAGTCTACTTGCCACCACCTATTAAATCCGAAACACTGACCAAGTTTTTGGAAAGCGTCGATAATGTGACAAACCATATAGAAGATATTGTTGTTATAGGAGATTTTTACATGGATTTTATTAAATGGAGTGTTAAAGATTCTTCGATGACTCCATCTAATTATAGTAAACCGCTTGGATAATTGCTGGTTGATTTTATGACCATTAATAACTTACAACAATTTAACTGCCTTCGTAATTATGATGACAGATTGCTAGACTTGGTGTTAAGTACCTTACGCCTCGCCTCTTGATCTTCTTAGTAAATTAGACACATACCATCCTCACCTTTTGATTAACACCGCCGATTGGAGTCATATATCTTACCTTCGGTCCAAAGATCGTGTCGATTACAATTACTTTAAGGCTGACTATAATACTATAGTAAACAATCAGATGTCTTGAAAAAAAATAAAAATCTAGATGTGCATAAAGGTGCAGGGCCTAATGGAATTACTCCACTTTTTCTCAAACGCTGTGGGTTAGGAATTGCTCTCCCCCTGACACTAATCTTTAATCGTTCCCTAGACCAAGGTATTTTCCCTAACGAATGGAAAAAAGCGCGAATCGTGCCCATCTTTAAAAAGGGTGATCCTATTGATATAAAAAATTATCGTTCTATATCAATTTTGTCATTGTTACAATTTTATTTCGGCTTCGACAATAATATTTCACATAAAATTTCACCGCTGGTAGTCGATAGTATTACAGACTGTCTTCCTAGTGCGGTCGTGGACACGTCGTTTCTATCGCATTTAATTAATTTGCCGCTTGCCGATCAATTCTTTGCAGCACCTAATAAAGTAGATGCGTTGATCGGCGCACCACTATTCGCACGCCTATTACTTCCCAACGACGATGAAAATCCCGTGTTCCGCATGTCGTCACTACCGGCGTCAACTGCCTTGCGTACTGTACAAGGATATATTATTATGGATTCTGTAGCTACATTATTTTCCAGTCAGTCTTTAACATGCTGCCTTATTCAGGAGCATACATTAAAAAAAATCATTCATTCAGTGAGTAGGTCATTATAGACACTTTCACTCGTCAATGAAGCTATTAAGCTATAATTCATTGAAACCTAACAAACCTTAGAAAATTTAATAAAAAGATTTTGGGAACTCGAAGAGCTCCCATCCTCACCGCCCATTCAGCACCCCGCCGACGTTGAATGTGAACAGTTTTATAAATGTACTACAACCCGCGAACCTTTTAAACTGCCCGTCGACGCTTTATGTGTCTGGAGAAAAAATTAGAAGCTTCGGCCAAAATGAGGTGTGCTTATGATGACGTCATCAGAGAGTATCTTAAAAAAGATTATAACTCACCGGCACCCGCTGATTAATTCATTCAATTCATTCATCCATTCATTCAATTCAAATATTCAATCATTGCCAATGTATGTAATACCTCACCACGGAATAATTCGTGAGGATAAGTCGTTTTCTTGGGCATTTCAAATGTACGTTGTTAAGAAGGAATTTCTCAAGTTTCTACGAGAAACCATTGAGGGAATAGAATTTAAAATATCGTTGTTATTGGTTATATTACAAAATCTATAATTTAAATGTTTAATAAACTTAATTCAAATGTTCTATGCTGTTGATACAAACCTAATATTGAGGATTGCAAACTGTAGAAGAATATTCCAAAATAGATCACACGAATGTATTAAAAAGTAGAACTACGGTTGAAGGCTCTTTAAACTCTTTGCCAATTCGTTAAAAAAAGCCTAGTAGCCGATATGCTTTAGATGTAATATATTGTATATGTCGAGAATAGGTTACTTTATAGTCAAGAATACCACCAAGATATTTAATTTCGCAAGCGAAATATTTTCCAGAAAGTAGTCAATAATATATATTTTTGTCTTCCTAGAAAAAGAGATAATATCACATTTTCTTAAATATAGGAGAAGAAAGTTATTCTTACAGCACTCACTAAGGCGATCTAGATCCTGTTTTAAAAATAAATAATCGCTGTAAGACTTTACAGGCGTAAAATAATCATGTCATCATCATCTCCCTGCCCTTTTCCCACTTTATGTGGGGTCGGCACAACATGTTCTCCTCTTCCATTCTTGCCTATCAGCCGTCGTTTTAACAGTCACTCCTCTTTTACTCATGTCATCTTTCACACAATCCATCCATCTTTTCTTTGGTCTACCTCGACCCACATGTCCTTCCACATCCAAATCTAGCATTCTTCTTGTTACATGGCATTCGTCCCTTCTCATAACATGTCCATACCATGCAAGCCTTTTGCTCTTCATTTTGTCTGTCAGTGGCGCAACTTTCAAACTTCCTCTGATATAAATATTACGTATCCTATCTAATCTTGTTATCCCACACATCCATCTCAACATTCGCATTTCCGCTGCATGCAATCTCCTCTCATCCATCTGTTTGGTTGCCCAACACTCAGATATAATCAAGATATAATCAAATAATCATGTCATCAGCATATAACAATATTTAAGACTTTCGGAAGATGTCACCAATATCGTTAATAAAAATAAAAAGTAACGGCCCTAAATGAGATCCCTGAGGAACGCCAGAAGTGTCTGGTGCAAATGTTGAGCAAAAACCTTTTATAGACACGGATTGACATCGGTCTCTTAAACATGATTCAAACCAAAAAAGCTATCGCTGTAATAACACTTATTGCAGAGTTGCAAATATTAGGGGAATCACTCCCTGCATATATTTCAAAAGACTATTTGAAATGGTCATTAAATAAGTCACACAGTTTAAAAGATCAGACCAATCGATTTCTGTTAATTTTACATTAATTATATCATAATCAGCAGCATACATGAACTTGACGAGGCGAATGGCATAACTTGAAATGACCAGAATGTAACGCCAAACTTTCGACTTCAAAAAGTTAACAAATTCTTCATGGGCTTGAGTCTACGCCTATATCATAAGGTTCCACAAGATATCTTAGATCTTCCTTTCTTAGTTTTAAAACTAAAATTCAAAAAATATTATTAAATAAAACGTATTATAACATTCAAGAATTTGGGTCGATCGAAATGTGTGGAACTTGGGTCCTTGACTCATTTGCTAGGTTGATGTTATAATGTATAAATCAAACATTGTTAAATTTCATTTTAAAAAAGCTGAGTAACTCAGTTTAAGCTGAGTTTATGGCCAGCTCTTCTCAACAGAGGACCTTCTTTGGGCCCGCTCCCAGCAATCATTCACTCCCCGTTACCGGGGACTGGGACGCCAAAGAGGAGCGAGGTTACAAGCGTCGCTGGATTCAACACAACGTTTTCTACAAAAAAGAACTGAAAACTTCAACCAAAGTGCATAAACAAGATACCGTGTTAGAAGCAGTAGTTAAACCTTTCAACAACGCTTTAGTCAAAAAAGAAATGTGGATATTCTAACAGATTTCAGCCTCGGGTCCCGCGCGCCCCGCGCGCTACTCAAATTTGGCTTAAGCAAAATGTTTCAGGTTTAATAAAGATTGACGATTGGCCTTCGGCTAGTTAGGACTTAAACCGTTCGGACTATAAATTGTGGCCTATGCTAGAGGACATGGCCTGCTCTAAGCCTCACCCAAATAATAAGTCGCTCAAGAAAACTTTTGCAGAAGGAGAGAACAAGTTTCCAATAGAAACCGTTCGTAAATCACGAATCACCGGGTAGACACTTTGAATAACTAGTTTTACACTACATATCTTTTTTACTTTACATAATTACATATAATAAAATTGTCACTGATCGATTTCTGTACTTGGAATATATTTAAAAAAACATAATGGGGGGCCTTAATATAAGCAAGAGAACTCAAAACAATGGTTTTCTATTTTGTATATATGTCTGTACATTTGTATGTCTGTAGGCCTGTATGTCTGTATGTTTGTACAAGATAATCTCAGAAATGACTTAACCAATTTGGATGTAGTTATTAGAAATATATTGTATTAGTTTTCACTTCACATTTAGTGTTTATTTGATATAAATCGGTTAGGAAATAAAAAAGTTATTTCAATTTATCTCAAGCACGTAATAGGTACCATGCAAATCTTTTTGTATACATGTAACAAATCTGTAGAGGAGTAGTCTCTGTACATTGGATATATACAAAAAATATAAGCAGGATGTGAACAGATAATTAACACAATTTTTTCTAACATTTTTGATTTTTTTCTGTTTATATATTTCTTTTTTATTTGTGCACGCAACACAAAAAAATATGTGGCCAATGTAAATAACTTTTATACATCAAAATTTGAGCATCATTCTGAATAACATTTAGTTTTTCACTTTCATTGCACACTCTTGACTCTATCAAAAGACATAAGTATTTAAATCGTTACAAAAATTTATGAATATCTATACATTTAATAAAACTGTAATTGTTGTTTAATAAACAAATAAAGAAGTTAATAATCTCTTATTTTCGTATCATTGCGGTAAGACTTTTTTTTAACATTGTAAAAGTGGTTCTCCCCTCAGAGAATAATAAAACCCTTTCCAATAAAAAAAATACAAAATCAGACTACCTACTCTGTTAAAAATTATCTGTGATTACATACAAAAAAGAGATATTAATAAACTTAAAAAAAATAAATTAAAAATTAAAAACCCTAGATACAAACAGAATTCTAAAAAGAATAAAAATAATATTATTATGTACTTATTGAAGTCGTTGCGTCGGGCGACCGTTGTACGTACGTTGACGATGATGTCTATTTTACGAAGTTAATCATTGAGGACTATACGATTCGATAACGTAATTTCTTTATTTGCCTTAGTAAGTTACTTGCATTTTAATTTCTTCAATTATTAAGTGGTCTCCCGACACAACGACTAGGAACAGGTAGTATTGCGTAAGAACCTTTCTCCCGCACCAATAAAACTTCAATATCTTGGAGACAACTGTTAATATTTCGACCAAACATATCTAAGAACCATTTCGACGAACATAGCTTTCGGTTAAAAAAACCGCATTCAAATCTATCTACGCGTTTGGTCGCTAGTAGCCATAGACAAACACACAGACACAGATCGACAGGTCAAACTTATTTCACCCCTTTTTTTGAGTCAAGGGTTAAAAATACTCCTACACGCATAAACTACTTGACGGAGTTTGATGAAACATTAAAGGTTTATCTATAGTTTATTATTAGAGTATGTAGGTTTTATCGAAATCGAAATCTGCGCGTACGAAGTCGCAGGCACAGCTAGTCACATATAAAACTTTTTAATAAATAATCAATTAAGTGAGACCAATAAGCATTTTACTTTGCCTCTCAAAAGTACTAGAAAAGGTTTTGTGCCTTTTTAAAATTATTTATAAACAAAAACCATAAAAATCCTAAAGTTATGTGGATAAACAGCAGAACCAAAAAATTATTGTTATCCACTTTCCTTTGTTGCTTTACTTTATAATCAACCACATTCATAGTAAATACTTCTCGTTACATGCTTTTCTTTATATCGTTACGTGACAATAAAGACAAACTCCTATAAACAAATTTCTTACCCTATCCGTTCTCATTGTGCCATTCATCACTCCAAATTTCGTATTTTAGATACATACACTATCCTTTCATATTTTTCATTCTAATTCATGCACTAGGACAGGTGGAATAACTCTCCTTAAAAATACCCTACAGCCCGAGGAAAATAAAATGAAAAATATTGACTGCAATAGATTCATAGAAAGTCTTTAAATAAGTCCAAGAAACCAGAAATTATTCGATCTTTTCGCTTTAACGAAACGTAACATAGAATCAATTTACTGCCATTGAGCATTAATGTGTTGAGTTTAGAATATAAATATTTTCGTAGTGTCATTATTTATATACTTAAATATTATATTAAAACGTTTTAAATTTAACTTTACCAATATTTTAAGACTATAGTAATTGACCCAAAATTTTACTAATATTTAATAATAACGTTACGTTCGTTCGTTAACATTTTACAAGTTGGTTCATTCTGTCTAAATTGATTCGTTATCCTTGGAGCTTTAAAATCAAGGTTAAGCTAAATAAGGGATTTACTTGTACATGTCTTCAAATTAATTTTATAGATTTAAAAATGATAACACTTTTTATAATTTCCTACCATATAAGTAACGGTTAAATAGTACTAATAATGAAATGTTTTGTAGGTACATGGTAGACCGCGAGTCCGCATCCCGTGTGTCTCCTCAAGTGCAGGATCTTCTGTGCACTCGTGTATGGTTCCTATGCGTTAAGCATCACCGGTGTCATACCGAGGATATTAAACAATATTTGTTGTAAATCCACGACTACTACTCATACTTTTGGTGAGCATTTCATTTAAGATTTGCCTTTTTTTATATTTAAGATTTATTTTTTTAAATATCAGAACTGGTTTAGGTAAGTATAAATATCATAAAACTTCCTAAGATAGATAAAAAGGTAGTTAAAAGGTCGAACGGGAATTAAATTGAAAATGAATATTGGATTTTTTATTCATACATGTTTTATGCAAGAACCAAAATATCATACATTTATACCATTATTACGGGGACAAATCATTTTTTTTTAATTTCAGTATCAGATTACTAATTCACTTGCCTTTATTCCATTTGTGTAGTCGCGGCAAAGTATCAACCTCATCTAAGTTATTTTTTTCTACATGTCACTCGCTACTGAGAGAATTTGTTGGCAATTTTATACATATAGGCATTACATTGCTGCGATATGAAATTGAAAATAATAACATACATACACATCACACACACACACAGCCAGGGCATTATTCAGACATACGTAATAAAGCATATGAATATGCAATATTTTTTATCAAATATTATGTTTTTGAGTAATAGTTCAACTAAAGAATTTCTGCATAAACATAATCATAGCGAGTTCTAATAAAAGTGAGCGCCATCTATTGAGATTTTATGTAACTAAATTTAAAATGGGCATATGCTCATATTCAATTTATTATTTTATTAAAATTCAGATAAAACAAAGTAGAAATTCTAGCTTTATCTAAATTAATTAAGTTTATGTAAGCGGCATTTAACTCTGATTAAAAGTTTTGAAACAGTGCTTGAAATAAATTTATAATTGACCATAACTTTTATTTCCCTTAACCAATTTTGACGAAACAAAATTTTGAAAACGCTCGAGATTATGATTTATGATCCAGACTATGCATTACATATAATCCATCTGTGAAAACCACGTTCAAAATCTGTTGAGTAGTTTTGACGTTATAACGTCCCAGACAAACACAAAAATTCCAAAAAGTTTTTTTTGGTTTCTCTTACTCGTGTTTTATCGCCCCCTATCAGTTTTTGGAAAAATATTTAATGTACAGACAGATTTGGGATATTAATATTCATTTCACAGCGTAAATTAAATTTTCTGAATAATAATATAAACACCTGTTGTTTATATCAAAGCGTGTAATATAGAATTAATTAAAGTTACAAATCTTCGAATGTTACAGCACCAGTAAGTAATTTATTTTCCATATTAGAACCAATTTAGAAAGTAATCACGATCAGTGATTAAAATTGCTTTACGAGTCAATATTGTTTGACGAAGATTTCAATTGTGTTGAATTAATATAATATTGTAGAAGATAATTCAGATCAACTGTTGAAGATTTGTATATAAGCCAGCGCGGGTAGATTCTCGGATTCACTTATTGCGTAACGCTCGATTCGTGCGGTTGTAGTTTTTTTTAGTATCTCGTGTTTAGTGATAACGTTGTATTGTTAATTTGTAAATTCATTTCCTTATTATTAGTTTGAACGTATTATAGTTGTTTTCTAATGAAAGGTTAGTGTAATTTTGTAATATATCTTTGTTAGCGCTTCGTGCCTGAACTACTCCAATTTGCTCAAGTTTTCACAAACTTATCGCTTGAGTAACTCAAATCTATTGCACTTATCGTCTTAGTAATCCTAAGAGTATACAGAAGCCTAAGTCTGTTTTATTAAAATATCAAAAAGTAGCTAATAGTGTTATTTCAAAATGTATTATTAATTCAATATCAATATAAATATTTTATTTATTTTTTAACGTCCAGAAATCCAAGTCATCAAATTTTTGGATACCACCCAGCCACTGCCCTGGGGGGGCCGGGATGGTTATGTGGGAGTCAGGCACTGCAGCGACTGACTACGGCGACTACTAGGCAGAAAAGACTCGGGCTGGACCCGTCACCTTCCACCCGGCCTACCCCGTTGGTTCGAGCGCTCAGTGCGCAGACGGCTACCGAAATTATCGTGAGGGATTGCTCAGTGCTAAGCATAACACCCTCCCCGGGACTTATTCTCGAAACAACTCTATTCATATTCTCCTTTTTAAGGGTAAGGTCCCCACAGTCGACGTAGACCACACGGGACAAGACGAACACGACTTAACAGATCACCAGAATTAATAATTTTTAACATTTTTTTTTGAGTAAGAATAACACAAATAAGGCACGTTTGCGGTTTAAGAAAATATACCGTATCGGTTAATGTCCGTAAATCATGAAGAAGCTATTAATTCGAAATTAATAATTATATTCATTTCTGAAAATAGAGTAAATTTTATTTCAAAATATTTTTTTGAAAATATTCAATAAATATATTTAATATTACTTTTGTAGCATTTTCGAAGTTATTATAACTTTAATTTAACTTTAACCGTCGGAGGACGCTAGTGTCCAAATTTCCTTAGCTTCCCTCCTGACTAACGACGCCCCGAGCCGAGGTCCGTGTCTCAATCTGAGACGCTCTCGGGACGTCGTTCCCCATGGGGGCCCATCTGCCCCCCCCCCTTTTTAAGGATGGGTCTCCTGACCCACCCGCTACCCCGGTGACGCTGTAAAGCCAACAGGACTAACATTATAGACAAACAAAAAAAAAAAAAGCAGCTTTTATCCACAAAAATTTTATTATATTTGGCCTATTATTCATTCTCATATTACGAATTAATTTTTGCTTTTTATTTTTTAATCATCTTTTATAGTTTTTTAAACTATATTTATTTTATTATTTTTTACTTCTGTATCAAATTCGACGTACTTCTCATATATTTTTTGATTATATAATGACCAAAAAATGTTTATATGAAAAATATAATATTTATCATTTTATAAAATAATTAAAAAAGTAGATTATTGTTTAACAATCGGTTTTCAGTAATGATTTTTTTTTATAAAAATTTATAATTTATATATTTTATTTTATTTTTTTTTTAAACAACAAGATGTGGTCAAAATTCAAATAGTATCAATTTAAATGCTTGAAAAAATAATAAGAAATATAATAGGAAAAACTTAATAACTATAACAACCTTATCAGGTATATATATAGAGAGAGATTCTACCTTATCAGGTATATATTATACAGAGTTATTCAGCATACCAACAATAACGGAAGGGTCGACTAGAGCGTAATGAGTCTTAACTATCTATTATACAATGTGAGAGCTAAGAATCGGAGACTTGGTTTCAAAATTTAAAGCATGGCACTGACCGCAAATTTATTTTGTCTCTCGCACTCTCATACAAAAAAGATCTGTAAGATAATTATTAATACTGGAGATCCTAATCAGGATATTGAGATAATCTCATCGAGTTAAGAATTGACTACCGGTTCTTGATACATGTACAAAGTTTGAACAAAATGGGTTCGTGGGAAATGAGATAAAATAGCATTTGAAAAAGTCGGTTACAAGTAAACAAACAAACAAACAAGCAAACATATATTCATGTGAAACTAATAAAAGAGTGTTAATATAATAAGAAGTGTGAAGACTATTCGGAAAAAAAGGTACCGTGAGTTAAAAACAAGGATTCGTATATATCCATTTATTTCAGAGCAGTTTATATTATTTATATATACAGATCAATAAACATACAAAAATCTAATTACTTTAACAAACCCTGCTTTTCACATTGTACCAGTTATTTAAACACTGTATTCCGAGTATGTGTTAATTACTAAACTACATCGTGGTACGTGTGTTCACACGGCGGTGTTCTTCGTGCGGTAATACTCTCCGAGCACCCGGCTGCGCTCGTGGCTTGCACACTGCAGCCGCGCCGGTGGCTGTCAGGCGCAGGCGCGTCTGCGCGGCTTGCATACCTCTTCGTCTGTGAACGGTTCCGCAAACCGCACACCCAGCCGCGGTCTCACGCGCCCGCTCTGATATAGATGTGGATAAAGTTTTCAGTTCATTTTATTTAATTTAATTTAAAGTAGATATTTTGATTTGTTTATGAAAATGTTTTTATTTTATTTTAGTCTAAAAATAATATTATTAAAAAAAGTAAGAAAGCCATTTAAATTAAAATCGATTTAAATGCAAAAAGAGAAAATCTTACTCTTTTTATTCATATTTATTCTTATTTTTACCTTAACCTGATGAATATTGTCAGTGTGGACAGTATTTTCTAATGTTATAATAAAATCCAGTATTGCTAAAAAACAGCAAACAAAGAAAGAAGAGTATACACATTAATATATTTATAAAATATTTATAAATAGACCTTACCTTAACCGATTTAGTCAAGCAAGTGTCTGGTGTGTGATTTCTGTTCTTTAAGGAAGTCGAGCCTGAGTTACCTGTAGTTAAAAAAAAACAATATAGATTTTTTTATCTGTAGCAAAGTCAATGTAAAAAGTTGTTTGAAAGTAGATAGTGATAGAAAAAAGTAATCTAAGGTAGGAAAACCATAATTTTGAACTGAATTCAACCTATTAGGTTTTATTTTAACATACATGAAAAGTAAAAACAAATATATTAAATGCTAACCAACAGTATCAGAAGTAGTCGTGGATCTACAACAGATTTTTTTTAATATCCTCTGTACGACACCGGTGAGACTTAACGCATAGGAGCCATACACCAGAGGGTTCATGCAGGAGTTGGAGACTGCCATCGCGAACAGAAGATCCTGTACTTGAGGAGAGACACGAGACGCGGACTCGCGGTCTATCATGTACCTACAAAACATTTTTATTATTAGTACTATTTAATCCGTAACTGTAGGAATTCAGAAATGTGTGTAACTTTTCTATCGACTTATTTATTTATTGTCAATTACTGAACACTTGTAACCCGTGTTTAAAATTTATATAAATATTGTTTTGTTTGTAGTTTTATTTTTTTTTCTTCCATTAAACAACTGAATATGATTGTTTTTTTTTTGGGAATGAATTAAAAGATTTTATTTGAGTATTCAATCCTTTTATATACATAGAATACTTATAAGTACCTTAAATATTTAATCCATTAAATTAATTCGTAGACATGAACAGGATATTAGTTAATTGCTAATAAAATCCCTTATATTTCCTGTCCTTGGTTTGAAGTTTAACATGATTTGACGTTCCAAGATCTCTCAAGATAAAGAAGCTTTGTCAGAATAAAGCAACTTGTAAAATCTTAGTGAAATATTAATAATAGTTTTATTTATACTGTTAATATATATGCAATCTCATTTTATATGTAGCGGGAATGAAATAAAAAAAAATGTATTTGTAAATTTAGATTTAAGACTAGTTATAGAGCCTTGATCAGAATTAGTCGAGTACCACATGGCCATGGTGGCATAGGGCAGCCAGCACAGCGCGAACACGGTGACGATGACGACGGTCATCCGCAGCGTACGGCGCCGCGCGCGCTGCAGCATGCGACAGTCTGATCGACGCAGGCGGACGCTGCTTATGTTTGGTGCACAGTTTTCTGTATATTTTCCTAAATGAAATAAAATATTCGCATTGCACTAAGTATTCTGAGTTATCAAATATGTTGTGACATGACATGTGTGTTTCAAATCATCAATTTCAAGTATGTTACAGTATATGAGATTAATACAACGGGAGTGGAATTATCATAAGTCACATATCTTAAATATTAACTCGTAATTTAAATTAATGGTAAGAACATTGGAATACTTTTTATGATTAAATTTCATATCTCATCAAATCGTTATTATTACTTAGGAATTAAATGAGGAGTATAATTATGGTTCAACTAAATTTCATGACATCAAACATTGTTGAAGAACTTTTTGTCAAACATATCCTACACACAACTCATATAACATGAGCACCTATTGTCAACTGATTGACAACCAGAGTACTGAGAGAACTGAGTACTGTATTGTCAATCGGATATCTGTCAATTCATAATGTATTATATAATTGTCAATTAGTAGGAAATTATTAGATAATGAAGGTAGCCTTTGGCCGCGGCTATTTACCACCTACCAGACTAAACCATGTCGTCAAGCGTTTGTTTTCCAGCAAAGAGGCTAATGTACCATAAAGATGAATCAGATCAGAATCGTTGCATGACTCATTAGGGCCGCTTTTACATACAAACTTGTTGCCGTACAAAGAAGTCTGCTTTCGGCATATCTGATATCCGGAAGACCCTGACTTTTCCGTGCTTTAGTCACTGGTAGATACAGTGGAAAAAATACTCTATACCTGGGTTTATCACTAACATACTGAAGATCAGTGACGACTTTAGTCAAAGAGTATCTGAGTGAAGACTGTAAATGCGGTTAAATATAAATATCAATTGACCCATTTATGTAAGTCTTAAAATTGCGTCATTGCACTCACACATAACAAATCAGAAAATTTACTGAGCTAAATCCGACAACGGACTTTAAAGTTATTGTTATAATAATATTGACTTTAATTATAATATTAATCTATACATATAATAAAATTGTCACTGATACATTTCTGTACATGGAAAATATTAAAAAAAAACATCATAGGGGACCTTTATAAGAACAAAAGAAGCTAAAACAATGTTTTTTCAATTTGTCGTTTGTCTGTATGTCTGTATGTCTGTATGTCTGTATGTTTGTGCACACTAATCTCAGAAACGGCTTAACCAGTTTGAATGCGGTTTTCAGGAATATATTATAACAGTCTTCATTTAACAAGTTTTTATTTCATATAAATCGGTTAAGAAATAAAAAAGTTATGTCAATTTATGTCGATCAAGTAAAAATATACCAGGATGTGAAGTGATAACTAACAGAATCCATTTTCAGCATTTTAAAGATCTTTGTCTGTTTATCTGTTTGTCTTTTAGTTGTGCACACAACACGAAAAAAAAATATTTTCAAAAATTCATACAAGGGGACTTTTTATAAGCGAGAGAACCCAAAACAATGTTTTTTTCATTCTGTCTGTTCGTCTATACAGACATACAGACATACGTTTGTACACGTCAGAATATACGTTTGTGCACGCTAATCTCAGAAACGGATTTATCGATTTGGATGCAGTTTTCGGGAATATAATATTAGTTTTTTTTTAACAATCGGTTTACAAATAAATAAGTAAATAATCTATTATTGTAGTACCATTGCTGCTTACCAATTTGAAGTTTTATAGTTTTTACATATATTGATAAGTACAAACGGTACGTTTATAAAATATTTTTTTTTAATATAAAACTAGTAATGTTCAATTTATGAAATCAATAACACGTATAATTAACCTGAGATTATTAAATAAGTATATTCTAAATTATACATCTATTCTAAATCCCTAATACTTACCATTAATTTCGTTACTGGTCCTTCGTATTCTTAAGAATATGCACACGTAACACACGGTGATGATGAGCAGCGGCACGAAGTACATTGCGCATAAACAGAACACGTTGTAGGCCACTTCGAACTCTACACTTGAGAACGCGTCGAAGGACACGCACTGCTCGAAACCGGACACGTAGGGGTGCTGCATCACTCGGAAAACTGCACTCTGTGAAATGTTTGCTGTTAATTGACAATTGATTAATAATTGTTAATAATAGAAGAATTATGTCACTCCTTAGGGCTGATGTCAGCAAACATTTAGACTACATTTAAACTTTTATCTTAGAATGGTAACGTTTAGAAATAGTTACTTAGCTGCAGTTAATATACCATTTAATCAGGGTAGAATATTAAGAAATAAAATCAAACTTAGAGAGTTTTTGCTACTATTTATATGTAAGTGTAAGAGCCGGATTCCAAAAACTTTCTAAATGTCCTATTCCTGTCAGATGACCAGATATTTTTCATTTTTTCAATTATCCTCAGACGAAGGCACCCAAAATTGACGGAATCCTTTAGCACTTCATGAAACCAAGCAACTGTATAGATACCCTAAATAAAAATATATTTAAATACACTTTTATTTTACTTTTTTTGTATTTTATTTCACAAATATTTATTGGAAAGACTAAACATAAAGAAAATTTACGTTATATGGTAAGATTTTATTATTATTCCATTTAGAAATTCGCATTGTTGTCACTTAGAAGGTTCTTCTTAACTTCGAGAAGTGTCGGCGACAATTCTCGACATTGATTATTATTGATATTTTATTGTTTTTAATCATAATTTATTATTTTCATATAACTCAGTAGAAATTTAAAATCACATAGAAACATTAAATAGTAAGGCTTTGTCGCACTTGCTACGGAGCATTCTTTTGTGCAACAATAAGAAAGAGAGAGATAGCATTCGAAGGCTATCTCTTTTGCTCTCGATATACCCCGAAAGAATGTGAAAATAGATAAATCTTGTTAATAGTAAATTAAATAGATAGTATATAACGGGGCGAACATAAAAAGGTATTACACTTTATGTGAAAGAATAATAGTTTATAAGAAATTAGACTTTGAAACTGTTTTTATTGTATAGAATTTCTTATATTTTTTACTATTTTATTCTTCGAAACTTTTGTATTTGTATAACTTTCATTAACCATTTTATGTGTATATAAAGATAATTTTGTAACCTTTTTGAATATTGTATTGTAATGTCTGTGTATATAAAGTAAATAAAGTTATGTGTAACTCAGTCACGGGGGCATAGTAAAAATACGCGTAAAACGCGTTGCTATTCAGCGGCTCTCTTTACGGTAAAGCCGGCCGGTTATTAAGCGGCTAAGTATGGGGATGAGGTATTCCATTCGCCTCGGACCTCAACATTGAAGAAAGAA
Source organism: Napeogenes inachia (assembly GCA_959347355.1). Lineage (NCBI taxonomy): Eukaryota > Metazoa > Arthropoda > Insecta > Lepidoptera > Nymphalidae > Napeogenes > Napeogenes inachia. The sequence goes on from OY365792.1 coordinate 3,443,243, forward strand.
GAACAGTGAAATATCGTAGAAGAGCCCTGAATAGTAACGTCGTGAGGGATTATCGTAGAAGAGCCCTAATATTGTGCGGGAGGATCGTAGAAGAGCCCGATTGAAAAAGCTACTCGTGACTGGGTTAACTGAGTGTCCGTACATGCTCGTTTTAATTACCCCTTCGAGTCGAGACCCCCTATATCCATGAGAAACGAATCACCGGCGCCCGTTAGGAGTGATCATTAGTCACCCGACTTGACGTCACTCCTGCGGACAGGGTTCGTTTCGCCTACAAAAGCGGAAGGGTGCGGTAGCTGAGGTCCATTCTAGCGACCTCAGCGTAACGCCGCTCCGGTCTTTTGAGACCGCAGCCCCCGACCGCGACATCTGGTCCTTCGAGCCGGATTTAAGGGGTTTAGATTCATTAAGGGTGTATATTAAGTGGTTTCGAAGCAACCATGCCGGTCACGAGGAGCCACAAGGGGTCCGAAACTGTAGAACGACCGTCGGCAGAAGAAGCAACCGCGACGCCGGGAGTCGCCCGTACCCCTCCCCGTACTTCGGGACGGGAAAGTAGTACGGAGCCATCCACGGAGCTGACGACGGAAGCGACCACAACGAGCTACGAAACTACGAGTACAGAAGTGACTGCGAAACCCGACAACACGAAGAACGCGCCGACAGCCGCCACCGTACGCGAGAGAGCGTCGTCGGTCAGAAGCACTGCTTCTAAGAAGAAACAGCTAGAGGCACGCGCCGAACTAGCGGAGCTAGAGCTCCGCGAGGCGCAGGCTCGGGCCGCTGTGGCCAGGGCCAACCTAGAGCTGTCGCGGTTGGCTGACTCGGACGACGAAGAGATTCAAGATAAAGAAGCGGAAGTGCATCAATGGTTGGAAGATGCTGCCAGTGTCGTGCCCAGGAAGGGGCACAGGGCCGGCGACGTGCCAAGGAAGAGCATAGAGGAGCCGTCGAGTATCCAAGTTACTTCGCCCGCGGTAGTCAAACCAGAAGTGCACTCATCGGTGTCGGGGAACAAAGATTTGGCTGAGGCAATCATTAGGGCCATACAAGCGGTGCCGAAGGCGGGGACGGCGGCGCCGAGTTACATGACGGAGCTGCCCCTATTCGACGGCGCGATAGGCGAATGGATCGCTTTTAGGACCGTGTATGAAGACACGGGAGGGCTGTTTACACCCCCTCAGAACATGGCCAGGCTCAGGAAGGCCATCAAGGGGACAGCAAGGGAGGCGGTGAAGAGCCTCTTGTATTCGGAGTGTCCACCCGAAGATGTTATAGACGCCTTGAGGCGTCGCTTCGGGAGGCCAGATGTGTTAGTGCTCGCCGAGATGGACAAGCTGAAGGGGCTGTCGAAGATCGGCGAGAATGCGCGCGACGTATGTATATTCGCGAGTCAAGTGAATAACGTCGTAGCTACAGTGAAAGGATTAAGAAAACCGCAGTATCTACAGTCTCCAGAGATAATGAAGACAATAGTGGAGAAGCTACCTGCGGTGTTGAAGTATCGGTGGTTCGATTACGCCGCCGATCATGAAGAAAGTGACCTGGTGACAGTGGCCGACTTCCTCAACAGAGAGGCGGATCGGTGCGGGCCGTACGCACTTCTGGAACCTACGATAAGGAGACAAGGTACGTACAGACAACAAGCCGCGCACGCCGCGGTCGATGTTAGTGTTGAGAAGAAGCCCTCATGTCCGCACTGTCAAGGGGAACACCCGTTAGCGGGATGTAAGAAGTTCTTGCAGGCGTCCGTCAAAGAGAGATGGGACATAGTGATAAAGCACGGAGGGTGTTTTAATTGCCTGCAAGGCAAGCATAGAAAAGAAAATTGTAAGAAGCCGCCTTGCAAGGACTGCAAGAGGACGCATCATAACCTGCTTCACTACTACAAGAGAGAAGGCCAGAAGCAAGAAGAAAAAGAAAAGTCAAACAACGTAGTGCTACCGGTGAACGCATTGACCGCGCCGAGGGCGTATTTGAAGATGGTACCGGTAGAGGTGTACGGCCCGAAGGGGGCTGCTACCATATTGGCGTTATTGGACGAAGGGTCCACAGTGACTTTACTTGATGCTTCAGTGGCACATGAGATCGGCCTGAAGGGGCCGAAGGAGCCTCTACGTCTGGAGACGGTCGGAGGCAAGATCTTGGGAAGTGAAGATTCCATGCGCGTCAACCTCAAGCTGAAGGGTGTGCATCACTCGCGGCGGCAGACACTCGAAGGAGTGAGAACGATAAAGGATCTACACCTCACACCTCAGAGGTTAGATAAAACGAGATTGAAGAAGTGCACGCACCTTAAACGTATGTTAGAACGTTTAGTATACGACGAGGAGAAGCCTCGTTTGCTCATCGGTCAAGACAACTGGCACATCATCATAACGCGGGTCATAAGAAAAGGAAAAAGGAATCAACCCGTAGCATCATTGACTCAGCTGGGGTGGGTGCTGCACGGCTCCGACGGTGGAGCGTCGAGACCAATGAACGTGATGACGTGCGCGCACACCGCTGCCTCAGAAGATGAACTGGAGCAGCTGATGAAGGACCACTTCGCGATCGAGTCGCTCGGGGTCCAACCGCGTCGACCCTCTACCGACGCGGAAGGTAAGGCTCTGGAGCAACTCATCAGAACCACAAGGAGAATGGAAGATGGCAGGTTCGAGACTGGGCTCCTGTGGAAGAACGAGAACGAAGAAACGCTCGATAACAGAAAGTCGGCTGAGAACAGGCTGCGGAATATCGAGAAGAAGCTAGATAAGGACCCGGCGCTCAAGAAGGAGTACGGAGAACAGGTGCAGCACCTGTTGGACAGCGGCTACGCAGAGGAGGCTCAGCAGGAATCCACGTCTGCAAGGAGATGGTATCTGCCTCATTTCGCCGTGACTCATCCGACTAAGAAAAAGATGAGGCTAGTGTTCGACGCCGCAGCTAAGTTCGGGGGTAAAAGCCTGAACGATATGCTACTACCTGGGCCAGATCTACTTCAATCGTTGTTCGGCGTCCTATTACGATTCCGTCAGCGGCCAGTGGCCGTGGTGGCCGACATAAAGGAAATGTTCCTGCAGATAAAAGTGAGGCCTGAAGACCGGGACAGTCTGCGCTTCTTGTGGCGCGGAGATGATCGAGAGAAGCCTCCAAAGCACTACCGCATGACTTCAGTGACATTTGGTGTTTGTTCTTCTCCTAGCGTGGCTATCCACGTGAAGAACTCAAATGCTGCTGAACACGAGGGGGAGTTCCCCGCGGCCGCTGAGGCCATTAGGGCTAACCACTACATGGACGACTATCTGCACAGCTTCTACACGGAGGAGGAAGCGAAGAAGGTCGCCCGCGAAGTGTTCCAGGTTCACAAGAAGGCCGGTTTCGAGTTGAGGGGATGGGCCTCAAACCGACCTGCGGTACTCCAGGCGATCTCCGACGAGAGAGAGGCGAGTTCGGAGGTAGAACTGGGGTCGAAGGAAGAGAAGACGCTGGGTCTCCGTTGGTTCACGCGAGACGACCACTTGGGTTTCAGAACTTGTTTTCGGAACGTAGACGAGGACGTAGTCTACGCGGAGATGACGCCGACGAAGAGGCAGGTGACGAGCGCAGTGATGTCTACATTCGACCCCCTGGGTCTCGCGTCTCCAGTCCTCGTACAGGGCAAGAGGTTGATTCAAGACTTGTGGCGTAGCGGCATCGGATGGGATGAAGCTATAACGCCTGGGTGCGAAGAGACTTGGCGGTCTTATCTACAGAACGTAGAGTTGTTAAAGGACCTGAGGATACCGAGGTGTTTCGCGCCGTCTAGAGAAGAGGGAGAATTACACGTCTTCACAGATGCCAGTGAGACTGCCTATGCGTGCGCGGTGTACTGGAGGCAGCGTCAAGGCGACCGTTGGACGGTAAATCTATTGGCTGGGAAGGCGCGCGTGGCGCCGCTCAAGCCAATATCCATTCCGAGGTTGGAGCTGCAGGCCGCGCTACTAGGGACGAGGCTGGCGCAGTCGGCCATAGAAGAGTTGGACATCGCCCCGAAGAAGAAGACTTACTGGACGGACTCAAGTACAGTATTATCGTGGATACGTTCGGATCCCCGGACGTTCAAACCGTTCGTGGCGCACAGGTTGGCGGAGATAGAAGACACGACGCGTCCAAACGAGTGGCGTTGGGTACCGACGAGTCAGAACCCGGCGGACGACGCGACCCGAGGAGCACCGAGACAGTTCGCGGAGGGCCACAGATGGTTCACGGGGCCTGAGTTCCTTAGTATGAACGAGGAGAAATGGCCCGAGCACCGAAGTTTCAAGTCGCAGCCTACAGTCGAAGACAGAGAAGTGAAACACACAGTGACCGCGACGACCGCAAGCGGCTCGTCCACGCCAGAACCTGCGAGGTTCTCTAGGTGGGTGAGGCTATGGAGAGCAACGGCGCGGGTACTGCAATTCATCGACTTATGCCGAAGAAGGACTGAGAAGACGTTAATCACACGTAAAAAGGATCCAGCCTGGAGAAGATACGCTAAGAAGGCAAGGGTGAAGTTGCCCTCGCCTTCAACGCCCGACGAACAGGCGTGCGCGCGGCCATTAGGGCCCGACCACCTGTTGAGGGCGGAACAATTGCTGCTACGAAGGAGTCAAGAGTGCTTCAAGAACGAGATCAAGAACACAGCGGAGAAAAGGCAACTTGACAGAACTAGCAAGCTTAGAAGGCTGGATCTCACCATAGCAGACGGACTACTAAGGGTCCGAGGAAGGATTAACGCGGCGAGAGGTATAGACGGCGACCTGAAGCAGCCCATAGTATTGGATGCAAAGGACGGGATCACTAGGTTGATCATCAAGCACTATCACGATACCTTCAACCACGGGAACCACGCGACAGTCATGAACGAACTAAGGCAGCGGTTCTGGATATTAGGACTACGATCGGCCGTGCGAGCGACGGCCCACGAGTGCCAGTGGTGCAAGGTGCGCAAGGGCACCCCGAAGACGCCGCCTACAGGAGACCTACCACAGGAGAGACTGAAGTTTGGTGAACCACCGTTCACCTGCGCCGCGGTGGACTACTTCGGACCAATGACCGTCACTGTAGGCCGCCGTAACGAGAAGAGATGGGGGGCGCTATTCACTTGCTTAACCACCAGAGCAGTTCATTTAGAGCTAGTCACCTCATTGACGGCGGACTCTATGATCCTCGCGTTGCGACGTATGGTCGCACGCAGGGGAACGCCGCGGATCATGTTCAGCGACAACGGCACTAACTTCGTGAAGGCGAATAAGGAGCTACAGGATGCTTGGGACATGCGCGAGCAAGAGAAGCTGGCTGCAGAGGCGCAAGTTATAGGCATGCGTTGGAAATTCATACCGCCAGGAGCGCCCAATATGGGAGGCGCATGGGAGCGACTAGTGGGCTCCATTAAAACGGCCCTGGCGGTCACCCTTAGAGAAAAGCAGCCGAAGGAAGAGACGCTACATACACTGCTATTAGAGGCAGAACACATCGTGAACTCTCGACCCTTAGTCGAGACCGAGGAGGGAGAATCCCTCACCCCTAACCATTTCCTAATAGGTAGGTCGTGTGGGGCCCCGAGAGTCGGGGCCTTCAACGACATTGAAATAAAGCGACACACTTGGAAGGCGGTGCAGCATCTGGCCGACCGCTTTTGGGCGAGGTGGGTCAAGGAGTACCTGCCCACGCTCATCCCGAGGAAACTTGACGGCAGAAGAGACGCTCCAGACCTGCGGCGGGGGGACGTGGTCCTCATCGTCGACTCTACGCTGCCACGGAATACCTGGCCGCGCGGAGAGATCATGCAGATCTACCCGGGACCCGACGGCCGCACGCGCGTGGTTGACGTGCGCACGGCCGGAGGTCTCTTGAAGAGGCCTAGCTCCAAGGTGGTGCTGTTGGTCCCGCACCAGACGACGTGCAACGGGACGCCACCGGACGAGACGACGGCTTCATAGGAGCGCAACGTCGAGAGGGAACATCGAGTCGCCTAGCTAAGAAATGGTGCTTCGCACGAGGGGGAGGATGTCGGCGACAATTCTCGACATTGATTATTATTGATATTTTATTGTTTTTAATCATAATTTATTATTTTCATATAACTCAGTAGAAATTTAAAATCACATAGAAACATTAAATAGTAAGGCTTTGTCGCACTTGCTACGGAGCATTCTTTTGTGCAACAATAAGAAAGAGAGAGATAGCATTCGAAGGCTATCTCTTTTGCTCTCGATATACCCCGAAAGAATGTGAAAATAGATAAATCTTGTTAATAGTAAATTAAATAGATAGTATATAACGGGGCGAACATAAAAAGGTATTACACTTTATGTGAAAGAATAATAGTTTATAAGAAATTAGACTTTGAAACTGTTTTTATTGTATAGAATTTCTTATATTTTTTACTATTTTATTCTTCGAAACTTTTGTATTTGTATAACTTTCATTAACCATTTTATGTGTATATAAAGATAATTTTGTAACCTTTTTGAATATTGTATTGTAATGTCTGTGTATATAAAGTAAATAAAGTTATGTGTAACTCAGTCACGGGGGCATAGTAAAAATACGCGTAAAACGCGTTGCTATTCAGCGGCTCTCTTTACGGTAAAGCCGGCCGGTTATTAAGCGGCTAAGTATGGGGATGAGGTATTCCATTCGCCTCGGACCTCAACATTGAAGAAAGAAGAACAGTGAAATATCGTAGAAGAGCCCTGAATAGTAACGTCGTGAGGGATTATCGTAGAAGAGCCCTAATATTGTGCGGGAGGATCGTAGAAGAGCCCGATTGAAAAAGCTACTCGTGACTGGGTTAACTGAGTGTCCGTACATGCTCGTTTTAATTACCCCTTCGAGTCGAGACCCCCTATATCCATGAGAAACGAATCACCGGCGCCCGTTAGGAGTGATCATTAGTCACCCGACTTGACGTCACTCCTGCGGACAGGGTTCGTTTCGCCTACAAAAGCGGAAGGGTGCGGTAGCTGAGGTCCATTCTAGCGACCTCAGCGTAACGCCGCTCCGGTCTTTTGAGACCGCAGCCCCCGACCGCGACAAGAAGCATTTCACATAGAGAAACAACGATCGTTACGCAACCAGAATGGTTGCCTTCGATATTTTAACTAAGAACTCAACAGAGACGAGTTACTATTCACTGACTCACTCTATCTGACAAACGTTTTCAGTATTACACAATTTAAGAAATGAGTTTATGGGCTGTTTAAGTTAACTTTATATCATGTCATTGTCATGTACTTCCGCCTACAAAAAGTTTCCGCAGGTTAAAAAACAGGCAGACGGTCTTTTGTTTCTTTCTTGTTTTGTGTTATCATTGTAACAGGTAGAGAGCGACTATATTTTATTTTTAATGAAGCATTTAATATGTATTTATTAGTTCCAAATAGATACATTTTAATCAACCAATAAGGAAAAATAGCACAGAATTAGATTTTGCTAACTTATATTATTTTCATATAACAGCTTTCAATAAACCAGTTTGTTAAAATATGAAGATGAACGTTGTGTGTTAGTGAAATCACGTTAACAGTATGTTAAGTTTATATTACAGTTGAATAAGTGCTTGCTTTTCTAACTTAATTCTAACTTAATTGCGCTGTACTCGTATGTCTTAACAAATTCATGTTGTGTTAGGTAAAAACTTACGTAATTAAACTTTCATATGTTTATAACATTAATATTTATATATGTTCCCGTATGTAACTTTGTATCGCTGCAGCTTACAACAACTTACCGTTAATAAGAAAAAAAAATATGGTATGTTCCCAGCGTATAGTGCTCACGCTGCCAAAGCATAATTTTTTTTTTAATAATTATCCGGATTGCGACCTAGCCTCGGCGCCGTTTAGATCTAACTAAAATGTTATTTAATTCAAACACAAATAATGTTAAGTAAACTCGGAGTCACAAAAATCGCACCTCTATGTTTTTTTCAGTAAATCGCTCCTAGAATCTAGCACATAAGTACTACGTATGAAAAAAATATATCATTCTAAAGTGCACTTCAATACCTTTATATTAATTACCTGTATCATTAAAAAAACAATTACCATTTCTAACCAGGGACCAATCAAAAAAATGTTTAAAAAATGCTCACTTAAGGAGCACTACTTGTGCTACCTTATAAGGGTATAAAAGCTCCATGTAAAGGTAAAAAATGGGTCAGTCGCTACACAGACTTCAGAGTGAACACACCGGAATAACATACGCAAGAGAACAGTACCTGAAGATGGATACAACCCCTGATAAAGCTGCTCAAATCATTGCGCTATTGCAATCAGGACTGCGACAGGTTGACGTTGCTCGACAGTTGAACCTTAGCCGATTCTCAGTTCGACGAATATACCAACGGTTCCTTGAGACTGGTGGCTATACTCGAAGACGTGGATCTGGAAGAAAACGCTGCACGTCAGAAAGAGACGACCGCTTCGTTGTTTCCACATCCTTGCGGCACCGCTTCAGCAATGCTGTTGAGTTGCAACAAGAGCTCCGATCAGCTTGCAGAACGTCTGTGAGTGTTTCTACGATTAGAAGAAGACTGAAAGAAAAGGAATTGAGAGCTCACAGACCTGCTAGGGGCCCAAAATTGACCGTGCAGCATCGAAGAGAGCGGTTACGATTTGCCCAGGAGCATGTCAACTGGACGAGTGAACAGTGGAAAGCCGTTCTCTTCACCGATGAGACACGAGTATGTCTTTTCTGCAACGACAGACGCAGAAGAGTATACCGAAGACGAGGAGAGCGATTTGCCCAGGCTTGCATAGAGGAATCCGTCGAATACCGAGGTGGGTCCTATATGTTCTGGGGTGGCATATCCGTCGAAGGGAAAACGGAGCTTGTGTGCGTCTCTCGGACTGATGGTGGTCGCGGGCAAGGGTCGCTGAATGCTCGGCGGTACATAACGGAGATCTTACAAGACCATGTGGTTCCGTATGCTGGTTTTGTTGACGATGGGTTCATGTTAATGCATGATAACGCCCGTTGCCACACTGCGTTTGCTGTGCGGGACTATTTGGAAGAGGTTGAGATCCCTGTTATGCAGTGGCCAGCACGAAGTCCAGACCTGAACCCGATCGAGCATCTCTGGGACGATGTAAAGAGGCACGTACGTGCACGAGATCCTACTCCCACCACTCTACAAGAGCTCCAGGATGCCGTGAAAGACGAATGGGACAACATACCCCAAGCAAGAGTGGTGACCCTCGTGAGCTCCATGAAGGATCGGCTGGAAGCTACCATCACAGCAAGGGGTGGAAACACTAGATTTTAAGGCCTTATTTGTAATTTTTTATGATGTTATTAATTTTATTTTTTGTCACTTTGTCATGTTTTAAGTTTTTTGTTATTAAAGAATTAAAATGCATACACATGTTTTTTATTTTCTAATAGGCAATTGAATTACCTTTCCAATGATATCCTACAATCATATCCTTACATTTTACATTCACAAAGTTTGAGTAAAATTATTTTGAAGTTACTTTTTTAAAAGGTGCGATTTTTGTGACGCCGAGTGTATGTCATATTTCCCCTGCATCCTCCATTGCGTATATACATAATTCGTACGTACGTAAGTAGGTTCGACGAATCCCACTCGGCTGGACAGCGTTCGGGAAACTTTGTCACATCTTCATGTTCAAAATACCTCAGTGCCTAAAGACAAATGTCGTCAACCAGTGTGTGTTACCAGTGATGACTTACGGAACTGAAACGTTGCCTCTTGCTATGAGCCACATAAGAAAGCTTGAAGTCACTCAACGAGCTATGAAGAGGGGGATGGATCGAATCAGAAATGAAAAGATCAGTAGAAGAACAAAAGTCACCGACATAACCCAGCGGATTAGCAAGTTGAAGTGGCAGTGGGTGGGTCACATAGCTCGATAAACCGATGGCTATTGGGGCCGCAAGGTTCTTGAATGAACAAAACAGATTAACTCATCCTAGAAAAGGTACCGGTCTCTAAAAGCTATTCTAAAAAATTCATCCATACTATCAGAAGTAAAACACAGAAATGGGTCAAAGAAGTCATAGAATGGTACCCGAAGGAAGGAGAACGTAAGAGAGAAAGATCAGTACGCAGATGAGAAGATGATCTGAAATATCAATAGCAGGAGATACATGGACACGAATAGCTCAAGACCGTGAAATGTGGACAAAACGGGGTGAGGCCTATGCTGGTAAGCAGAACGGAGAAAACTACAAAATTATTTAAATTATCTGATGACTTTAATTGTTCGTTTTATATATATCGAATTATTGTCAATCATATTATTAAAAAAATATGCAGAACCGTTGGCTTCTAATAAGCCATTGGTTCTGCCACTTTCATTATCCATTTTACACTAATTGAATTTATTATTTAATCACTTTTCCTTTACTTCACTACAAAACCACTTCTAATTTTAACAATTGATTTTAAGTATTTATGAGGAATTACTAAAACACCTTTTTAGTTACTATACACACACTTTACTTTTAATCTCTCGTTATTACACCGTACTTATAATTAATGTTTTCACCGTCACTATCACAATAATAATAGCATCCAAGACATTGTACGAAGTCTTAAATACGTTTCAGAAAGACGTGTTTTCGCGCTAATTCACAATCAAGTCATTTTAGTTATTTTTACTTATTAACTACTAAGTACTACAAACTTAGTCTGTACTACATTGTTTACAAAAATAATCAAAATATTTTATCATACAATTTGCTTTAAAACAGCCTTTAAAAACATTTAAGGTTTTTGTAAAGTTTTGCTAATATTAACTTCAAGTGCTGCCATCTATCGGAACAGACTCATATTTAATTTAGTCATTATGTTTACTAATAACAATAATAATAATGAAACATTAAAGTAAATCAACAAAATAAAATAAAAATAATTAAACTTATAATTTTAATTTTAATTTTTATTGTTCGCCAAGCCTACGCGGCGACATATATATTTATATATAAAACTAACATTCGGTAATAAAGGTTATTTGAATTTGAACTGTAATACAATATGTTTTTAATTGATAACTGTTATAAAAAAATACAAAAAAATTAAAGCGTATAATAGGTATTATATTTAAATAAATAAATACTAATAATTTCAGTTTTTATGGTGACGACTGATGATTAGATATAAGGCCTATATTGTTAAACCTATATTGTTAAAGAAATCAAAATTAAAACTTGCAATGGTCACCATATGGTAATAATTTTAAAAAACATGTGCATTAATGACAACATAACATTTAGACACATCAAAGTGCATAAAACCTAAATGTTTTAGTAATATTTTTTCAGGATAAAACACACAAAGAAGTCCATTCCATACGTGATGTATGATATAAAAAGTACTTTAAACATAACGATAATACAACAACAACAGGTAAATATTTAGTACTTTTGGTAACCAAAGTACAATTGCAACAATATTATGATTACAGTAACATATCAGTTATATTAATCTTAATAATTAAATTTAAATTATATGTATACATGTATAACGATATATACGCATATACACACAATAACGTAAAACAAATACACACACATAAACATATCCAGCAATACATTATATGTTATTAGTACTTTAAAATAAATATTAAATAAAAAAACATAATTTATAATAAAATTAAATTAAAAATTTAAAAAACCCCCGATACAAAAAGACCTCTAAAAAGAATCAAAATAATATTATTATGTACTTATTGAATTCGTTGAGTCGGGGCACCGTTGTACGTACGTTGATAGTGTATTCATTACGAAGTTAATCATTGAGGACTTAGACTATACGATTCGATAACGTAATTTCTTTATTTGCCTTGTTAACTTAGTTGCATTTTAATTTCTTCATTTACTAAACGGTCCCCCGACGCAACGAATTCAATAAGTACATAATAATATTATTTTGATTCTTTTTAGAGGTCTTTTTGTATCGGGGGTTTTTTAAATTTTTAATTTAATTTTATTTTCTGCTTTTTAAAGTTATGTCACTAGTTTCTGAATTTTCAATTGTTTTAGTAGAAAAGATTTGTTTGTTTGTTTGAGTTGAATAGGCTCCGAAATTACGGGACTGATTTTTAAAAAATCTTTTAGTATTAGAATCCTATATTATGATGTACAAAGGTTATATTTAATACGAGAAATATATATAATATTTAATAAAATAAGGATCCACGTGAAAGTTTCGACAATGTTATAAATTATAAATGTATTAAGTAACATGATTTAAGACTTTTTCATATGGGTAAGTAGGAAGGTTTCATATATACGAATATTAATAAATATAAACATTTAGAGTTAAAATGATGTATAATCACTAATAACACTATGATGAAGAGATTTATATTATCACTAGCTGTTGCCCGTGATTCTTTGTGACTACGATTATAAGCCATATAAATATATTTTTACAGTCTCTGTGGACGCAGTCACGGGCAACAGTTATTCCTAATAAAATACTTTACCTCAGTACGTAAGTGTAAAAACCTTTTGGCCTTCATAACTAGGCTTTTTTCCTATATAGCGCGGGCGACGCCGCTGTGAACCTCTCCCACACAAATAAAACGTCAATATCTTAGAGATGACTATTTCTATTTCAATCAAACATAAATAAGAAATATCTCGACGAACAAAGCTTTCGATTAAAAAAAACCGCATTCAAATCCGTCCACGCGTTTGGACGCAAACAGCTAATTATTGCATAAGAACCTCTCCTCCGCACGAATAAAACGTCAATATCTTAAAAATGACTATTTTTATTTCAATAAAACATAAATAAGAAATATCTCGACGTACATAGCTTTCGATTAAAAAAAATAGCATTCAAATCCGTCCACGCGTTTGGTTGCAAGCAGCTTATTATTGCATAAGAACCTCTCCCCCGCACGAATAAAACGTCAATATCTTGAAAACGGCTATTTTTAATGCAATCAAATATAAATAAAAAACAACTCGACGTAAATAACTTTCGATTAAACAAAACCACATTCAAATCCGTCTACGCGTTTGGCCGCAAATAGCTAATTATTGCATAAGAACCTCTCCCCCGCACGAATAAAACGTCAATATCTTGAAAACGGTTATTTTCATTGTAATCAAACATAGACAAAAACCATCTCGATGAGCATAGCTTTCGATTAAAAAAAACCGTATTCAAATCCGTCCACGCGTTTGGCCGGAAATTTGCCACAGACAGATACACAGATACACAGATACACAGATACACAGATCGACAGGTCAAACTTATAACACCCCTCTTTTTAGTCGGGGGTTAAAAAACAAAATAAAGTACATAAATAGAGATCTGTATACTTTTTTTTTAAATATACATACATATATAAACGATGGCATTCTTACATACTCCCTATGATTTTTACTGCTTTTGCATAATTAGGAAATATGATTTACACTTTCTTTTAAATGATAAAATACTTTTCAGGTCACGCACGGGTTGAGGCAGATTATTCCAGCAGCTGGAATATTCTGTCTATAGCAGCTGGAATAATAATAAGAGGTATAAAATTTTCTTGTGCAAACTTAATTTGGCAATGGACCTTTGCACGAAACAAAACAATATCCCTCAAAGACACAATTTGAATATTATGATAACTGCTCGATAGAATATCTGTTGAAATTACGGATTACAATATAAGAGACACGTATATGTTTTTGTTATTATATTATTATATATTAAAGGGGTGACACAAACTGCGATTTGCGAGCCACATGTGGCTCTTAGAAAGATTATTCTCGAAAAATTTACCCGAGTCCCCTTTTATAATCGTTTAAAATGTATTTTAAATTACTGTTATTAAATATGAAAGACTAATTGCAACGCTGTTACAAATTTAATTTCCGTCTAAGTTGACAATGATATGATCTTCCATCAACAATACTTAGATATGGGGTCACTTACAAAATCCAAGCTAGAAACCTAATTCTAAATTAGTTAACTACTTCACATATAATTTTGACCCAAAAACATCTGGAGAATAAACATTTAATTGTGGATCTGCAAAATCAGTCTCTACAATTAAAATATAAATCAACTTCGGAATTTTGGAAATTTGTAACAGAATTGAAGTATCTTTTATTTAAAAAAGCTGCTTATAGAATAATTTCAATATTCGAAACAACGTTTGCATGTGAATCATTTTATTTTACTAAAATTCGTGATATCCAAACACCGAACAGTAATAACCAACCAGTGTCTCAAAGAATTGATAACTTAAATGTGTATAATTTTTATTATCAAAATTCTATACTGATTTACTCATCTTTATATGTTTTCAATATATATAGGTCCTCCATACCCTTAAAATAATTATTTAATTGCAGCTCGCGAAATTTTTCAATTTTTAACATTTTTAAATTTGGACTATCACGGAGCTGGCCATACCTACTATATTACCAGTACAGATATCGTATATCAGTCAGTCACTTGTCGCAGTTGACTAAACAAAACTGGAAGTTCATATTTGTCAAAAGCTTTCTCGAAGAGGACTATTCAAATATTTCACGATACGTTGCTATGCGATTACTCTGCTCGAATAAATAACGGCTTCAAAAATAAGAAGTTACATTTTGCTCTTTTTCATCAAGGTTTTACTTCGAATCATTTTATAAAAAAAATATTTTGGATAGTATATTTGTAAAAATATATGAAATTCGTAAAAAATCGATTATATGTGTAAAAATTACACATAATATTTATTAGTAATAGTTTTCATTATGTTTTACCAGATAAATCGTAATCTACTCGATTAATATTAGTTTTTTATTTTCCATTTAGCGATTTTTTGTTGGTAACGAACCACTACAACACAAAAAGTATGCAATATTGACACATGTAAGAAAAAAATGAATAATTTAATGGGTACCGTATGTAAATAGAGAGTTTCTTGTCGTTTCTTCTCTACCACCCAAAGCACTTTCCGAAGTGGCGGTATATTTCAAAAATGACTTAGCATAAATATGTTTTTCACTTTAATACATTAAACTAAAAAAAAATAACATACAAACTGCAAAAATAGCGTCATAACTTGATTTCATTTACTTATTATATAATAAATGTCACATTTCACTGATTATATCATAAATATAACTTGCCATAAAAAAAAGAAAAGTTAGAAAATTTAATCAATCCATGGTGTCCTATTATAACGGCGGCGGCAACCGCCTGGTTTAGTGAGTAGGAGTCTCACATAACCACCTCCATTATTCCCTGGATGAAGTGGTGTACTAATGATGGGTTCCATACGCAAAAAAAAATACTATGAATTGTTAATAAAAAGAACACTGTAAATTGATCTTGTATATTTCCTTTTTAACCCCCGACTAAAAAGAGGAGTGTTATAAGTTTGACCTGTCGATCTGTGTATCTGTGTATCTGTTTGTGGCAAATTTGTGGCCAAACGCGTGGACGGATTTGAATGCGGTTTTTTTAATCGTAAGCTATGCTCGTCGAGATGGTTCTTATCCATGTTTGGTCGAAATAAAAATATTCGTCTCCAAGATATTGATGTTTTATTCGTGCGGGGGAGAGGTTCTAATGCGACTTCAGAAGTACATAATAATATTATTTTTATTCTTTTTAGAAGTCTTTTTGTATCAGGGGTTTTTAATTTTTAAATTAATTTTTTCATATATTATGTAAAATGAACACAATAATGACGTGTTTAGTGCGGTACATTTAGTTCGGGTTCCGAATTAATAAAGGTCACTCACCTTTGTGCTATTTAAACAAGTATTTATGTTAAGCGAAATTATTTTTTAATGCAAAACCAAATTGAGATCAAGAAAAAGTAAATAATAATATAAATTGCACAGGATGTTACAATGTAAATATAAAATATACTGCTTTATTTTATACTAGCTATTGACAAAGATTATTCGAATAATAATAATAACGTATTTACATATTAATAATAGTGATTGCGTTATGTGAAACAAATTATTCCTTCATGTGAAATGTATTCCCGCATTAATATCTAAATAATATATATGCCTGTGACATATGCTTATAATTCCCTCTTTTCTTCTAATTGCCATTACTTTTGAGCAATTAGGAATGAAACATATATGTTAAATATCCTTTAAACTTAATTTTCTTCTCAAGTTTACAGGCATATCCACAATTTTTTAATGATAATTAATTGATTCTTGTATATTTTGTAATTAAGTCTTATTTGTAACTTCATTGTAAGGATATTTATTTCATTAACAATCATATTAATTTATATTACCGAGATCCAAAATTATGATAATTAGCACAAAAAATATTTTTTATCTCATCTATTCAAAAACATCTGCTTGGTTCCCTAAAAACAGGGATTTAAACACTGCTTTAATCCCTCCGGGATTAAAACATTTTTGAATTTCGAACGCCAATATTGAAAAGATGTGTTTCGTAAATTTCAACTACGAAAGAGATCGATTACGAATCTTGTATGAAAAAAGTAAAAAAACAAAACTGTGACTATGCACTTTAATAATTGCACAAATATAAATATTAACGTTTAATTTTTTTCTAATAAACTGTTCTTATTCATAGCTTGCATTTTACTTGTTTTCTCATAGATGTGATAAAAAGCAGATTGTGCACCTCGGGACTAAAGCTACTTTAAGCTCGAGTGATGTACTTTGAATCCCTCGCTCGCTCTGGATTAAAAAAACACTCTCCCTTTAAAGTAGTGCTTTAGTCCCACGGCACAAAATCTACTATTGTTTAAGCTACCAAAATTAACAATTACATATTAATATGTAAGTCTGCTTGAAATCACTATATAAGAATTTATTATGTACAATATTTGTGTTTTTGTAGTCATCATCCATTTTAATTTTAAAAACTTGACGGTAAGGCAAACGTATAAAAAATACATTTTGATATCTAAAGAATAAGTCTGTGATATATGGAAATACGGAAAGGGTTAAATTTATAATATTCCTTTTGAGTCGTTTGACTACAAATACATTTTCTAGTTATCTCTCAACCTTTATTTAATTTCGGGTTTAGTTATAAAGGCACATATAAAATCATTTACTGATTAATTAAACACATATTATGTTACCTCAGGTACTTACCTGAGGTAGGCTGCAGCACAGCGCGATAGTCCACGCAGCGTACAGCATCTGTTTGCTTCTTCTTCGGGCAACTGATAGTTTCAACGGATATAAAACAGCAAAGAATCTACAACAAAATACGATTATTGACAAATATATGAGTAATAATTTATTTTTTTCCATAAATCCCAGGTCTCTTTCACCTTTCGTGTTTTCAGTCGTTTTTATGAATATTATATATAAGCATCCTATATTATTATTAACTTAAAAAAGGCTTATCTATAAGATTACTTTCAAAGACATTATAATATGATTCTAGCTTTGTAAGAAGCAGGAATAGCTTTTTATGAAAAAAAATCTTGACATCTGCAATGCAGAATAAATCAAGTGCATGTGTATTATGACAGAATAAAAGGACTTTTTGATTGGGTATTTTCCAAATATATATTTAATAAATTGAAAAAAATAAATAAAGTACACACGCAATACAATGTGGTTAAATTGCTTTATAAAAAAAATATGCGTTTTCTTTTATCTCTGTATTCGCCGACATATAGATAAAACTATGTCTCTTAAAATATTTAAATATTTTTATTAATGTCGAGACACATTAATAATAATATTTTTCTTAAACTATTAATTTACAGGTTAAAAATAAGAAAAAGACTTAATTTACTTTATCGAAGACCTTGTTTTAAATACCAAATAACATTACAGAGAGCCAAACAATAATGACCTGTCAATAGAGATGCAGACCAGCACATTGGAGCTGAGATATAACCCGAAGGCTCTCATCACCAGCAGGATCTTGCACAGCAGGTTACCTACGAGCCATGCGTTCGTGTATTTCCAACCGATCTGTAACAAAGCAAACATAAGCCTATGATTAACGAAGTAATTAAAACTTATGAAAAAAATGAATATCTTCAGGTGTAACCGTTACAAAAGTTTTATATATTTTATAACAACAAGGGTAAACTTTTATAATCTGTACCTCAGAGGTAGTAACTAACTACTTGAGCGTTTTATGAAACATATTTTAAAACAAGCAAAATATCTTGTTATCTATTATCATAATTGGTTTTCTCTTAAAAAGTGATTGTTTTGAAAAATAAAATATTTTTTCCGATGACAATTAAATTTCGCGCAAAAAACTAGATCACGTGATATAATAGAAGTAATGCCGTCACTACACTACAATACTTCAAATACATTAATAATGTATGACTTCTCTGTTGTTATACGGTTTTCATTGGAAATTGTTAAGAATGTGCTCTTAAAAGAAATATGCCAATATGCAAAAGTACGACGTTTAAAAATCCTGGTACTCAGTTTATACATGTTCCTAAAAACAATGGATTAAGTTAGCACTACGAATCCTTATTTTGATATCAAGTAACTGTAGGATATACCTACTTTTGTAAGGATCACTTTGATGTAAGTAATTTATTGTTGATATATTTCACATTTTTTTAAAAACACGTATTTAGTAGTATATTATTTGAATCCAATTAACATTTTGAAGTTAGGTTATGATCGAATTTATGAAAATAGTACAACTATAATTTTCAATATATTTTTTTGTGGTTTCCAATGAGTAATCAAAATATTTTAATTCTTTTAGAACCTCCTAATGACTTACCTAAATACTTTGCAGGGATAAGAAAAAACATAATACCTTCCTAAGGTACAACTAAAAAGAAAATCCTATAAAAGCATATTTTCTTTGTTTTCAATGGCAAGGTTAGCATTTTGAAAATGTTTATTCTGTTTTAATAATAAATACAAAGATAAGGCCTTGTTGAAAATAATAGCGTTCTTCATAATAAAAGAAAATAAATATAGGTAAGAAACACTTAAACACCGCCACTAATACTAATGAGAAAACTCCTTTAGTTCATTTGGTATTACTATTTACTACTATATTTTCAATTATAAGATTGTTCATTGGCCACATTTTTCTTTACAGCTACCAAATGATATAGAAAATTACTTAAAATACAAAATTGTAACAACTTATAACGTAGAACACTATTCAACTTGTGTCTGTTTATTGCGACGTGACGTCACGGCAGCCTGCTTTTAATTTAACTTAAATCGCGCGAATTAAAATTCATATTAACCTAATAAAAGTTACAATAAAATATTTAATGTAAAAGATAAATTACATAGTTATAGGTCTAATAGCCAATTTTAGTTATTGGCCAAATTATATTTTTATGCCATTTTAATGCCAAAATTAAACTGAATGTAATGGTATAAAGCGTTAATATTGCAGCGCTGGCTGGGGAGGACTTTTCACCTACTGAAGAGGAATACCTTGCAAAAACTGATGAGAATTCTATTGATTGAGAATATTTGGACGGAGAACTACGCATATTTACTCCGTAAAAAAAAAAGGTTTAATTAAATCATTAGATCCTTTTATTTTTTTTGAAAAAAAAATTCTTTACACTAAAGCCAATTCAAAACACGGCAAGGCCCAAAAATGTAGTACAATAACTTTCAAAAATCTCACCTCTCTCTTAACCTCAAACCTTAATTTTAACGGAATCACTGCAGCAAAGGCAAGATATTATATATACAAAGAAAATTTGCTTAGAAACAAATACTGGTTTGCCAAACTCGTATCAATCTCAAAGTAGATATTTTTATGAGGACGAAATTTTACACATGAATTTATTTGCAATCTTTTAATAAAAATAATAAGAATATGTAAATTGTGAAAATATTTTCGAATTTTCTAGTTCTCTTCATAGTACACTAACGTATGGGTAGGTACCTCAGTGATTAAAAGAAAGTTTTACAAATCCTATACAACCAAACTAATATACATCTCCGATTATTAGATTTTATGAAAATGTGTGTTTTTATGAAAATAAAAAAAGATTTTATGAAAATGTGGCATTATAGTTTCAATAATGCTATCAGACATTATTTTGATAATAATCCAAAAGACAATTGAAACGTTTAGAGATAGTTTCAAGACGATTCCGTCATGTGTACTATAGAAGGATATAGGAATCCGAAACATTGACTTATTGCTACTGATTGAAATTGGGAAGAAAACAGAAGCAGGAAAATCGCTTTTCTAATACTTTGCTACATTTATTTTAGTAGTAGAACACTTATCTGGGATACACTACTCATTGTAATTATTTATTGTTATTAAATTATCACATAGTATTGATGTTTCTCAGTGTTATCTGTTATGTTGCATGTTTTCTTGTTTCTTTAAATCTTATACAAAAATATCGAATCTTACTTAAATATCGAAGAAAATATATATTTTTGAATAAAATAATATTATTTTATTCAAACATTTTTTTTTTGCTTAGTGTTTATAAAAAAATATATTTATTTTTGAATAAAATAATATAATACATACATTTTTTTTCTATTTACAATTCTTTATAAAACAACGACCCTCTCTCTTGCTTTCTCATTGTTTCTGTATATGTGTTTCGAAGTGTAAAAAAATATATAATAATAAAAATATAATAAGTGTATTCAAGTTTGTCACGTAAACATCTACGACATTCATTTCTCAGTAAAGTGATATTTTCATTGCTTATTATATCCCGGTTCTCTACCAATGGAGCTACCGTATCTTATCCGCTTAGGTGAAATTAATGTTCCACAATAAATAACCTTTTATCTCCAGATAACCATCGACACCGACATCTATTAGGCTTTTTCAAAAATCCAAACCAATGTTTATACTTATTATTATTATTTCTTAATTGACATTCAATAATAGTTTAAAAATGCATTACATTAATAATCAATTTAAGTCTGTAATGTTACAAATATATTAAAACACTTGATATTGACATGGCCGGCGCCCACGCTGTTAAAGTTAAAAAACGGCCTTGTTATGTCGGACAGCCGCCTGAAAGTTAAAAAAGTCAATCCAATGCTGAAACTAGTAATTGAATTGACCAGGAAAATAATGATTTACCGAGATTACTGAGACGAATGATCGACTGAGCTTTTTTGCGTAATAGAACAGTCATGAAACTAAGCTATTTATTGGGATATAAAGTAAATTTCTGGGATCTTATCGATAAAAAATATAGTGTAGAAATTTAAGTGAACAGGTGGTTTACTGTACTAGTGCAAATATTTTATATATTGTAAGGAATCAATTCTTCTATTTTGACGCTATTTTGATATAACTTTTGATCATTTGATAGGATAAAAGGAATTAACCAGGATTATCCACCATCCTTTTTATTAAATTTCATCCAATTTTTTTCATCTACTTTTGCGAGATTGAGGGACAATCATACAAACAAATGAAACCCAATAAAATCTTTCATAATATTAGTTAGATATTGTTACCCTTTGTACATCATTTAACAATTTTATGGCACTAATAATTTAAAGACCTCTATTTCACATCCTTACTTAAGTTCCTTAGAGGTTAAAAACATATTTGCAAACTTCGGAAGTATTTATAGATACTAAGAACACTTGAAGTGTTAAAAAGTTTCACGAAAACACTGTTGCGTTTTCTAATGAAAATGTTTATACAACCCTTATAATTCCCTTGTAAGTTAAATAATACCTATAATTATTTGTATCCGTACTTTTATAATAATTATAAATTTTATTATTAAAATTTATAGATATATATTTTTTTTATTTAAAATTTTGTTGTGCTATTCTGTTGTTTTTATTATTATAATTTTGTAGTTTGCGAACGCCTACCAACATCCTATCCGAAGTCTGGCTGGTGGAGAATCTCGTGTACAATATTTTGTTTTTGTGTAATAAAAAATTAAATAAATACATAATACTCATAATATATAACATGAACAGTATTTCATATTCGCCTAGACTCAGATATATATATATATATATATATACTTATATTTTAATACAAAACGATATTCTGAACTAGTTTTATTTAGAAAAAACAAAAACAAGATAAAAATAATTACAAAAAAAGTATTAAGTATTACGAAAAGATTTGGAAAAGCCATACTTCAAGTGGAATAACAATGCAAGTGACGCAAACATCAGCCACGGCGAGGTGTGTCATCAACAGGTCGACTCTGGAGCGTCGGCGGCGGCTGCGGGCGAGCGTCACCAGCACGGCGAGGTTCCCAGCAGCGCCCACTACCAGCAAAACCCCGTATGCACCAAGCACGACACCTGGTTGTCTCGCCACTTCCTCCCAGCTCACATTCCGATGGTCTTCAGAGTCAAAGTACTCCCAGAACTGCCGATCTATCGCCGATGATGACTCGCGAC
The DNA here is from genome assembly GCA_959347355.1 of Napeogenes inachia. Lineage (NCBI taxonomy): Eukaryota > Metazoa > Arthropoda > Insecta > Lepidoptera > Nymphalidae > Napeogenes > Napeogenes inachia. The sequence continues at coordinate 3,465,560 of OY365792.1, forward strand.
TTGGTATATTCGTTGAGTTTAGCATTTTAAAGAATTCGATGATATCTTAGTAATTTTCGATAATCATAATTACTTCCACTGTTAAATTAAGTTTAATGTTCTTATATTGTGTTATAGTTTTCATTATTATTAAAGAGTTTGAGATTTCCAAATAAACATTTGGACAAAAAAAAATCCGTTGCACATACACAGAACATTGTAATTTAACATTAAATATATATTATTACACTCTCGTTTTCTAGTCCAGTATAATTTAAAAAACGATCTTAAAACTTTCGAACTCTTCCGAATCGTAACCGTTGAGACTACGACGCGTCCGCTACGTAGCGGATGATGTTACTAACTGCCGCTACGACTTACCGGCACGTAGCTTATCGGCGTTTGAAAGCTAAACTGTTTGAAATAATAATGTTTTTGTTTGTATGTGTTATAATTATTTGTAGTTTTGATACATTAATTTGTCTTATGGCAATGTATAAGATTGTCTGATTCCAAAAAACATTTCAATAAAAAAAAATGTATTGCGAAATATTTTTTAATTCTTTTTAAAGAGAAAGGTCCTCTCTGATCTTTAATATTAATGTTAAAAATAATCTGGTAAGATATTAATATAGGTTATGATCAGGGGTTAAAAGGATTAACCCTACATATATTTAGTTATATCTGATAGAAGTTATTTTATACACCACTGGTTTTCCGCCCACGGTTTCGCCCGCGTATAATTCGTTTATATAGCGTTGTAAGCGTTAAAATAATAAAAAAACGTAACGTAGGTTGGAAGTCCATAGCAAAATATACCATATTGATTTTTTCAAAATAGCTTATATACTTAGGTTTTTAAAATGCCTAAAGGAATAAGCTTAGTGCTTGTGCCACCAATATCCAACGGGTCAGTGAGTAGATAGTACTAATGAATGAATGAATGTTATTTTTTTCTCTTTGGTTTTTTGGTTTTTGAAATCGAATTGAACATGAATTATTTCGGCGCAGTTACTAAATCAAGGCAATAAGATATGATTTTTATTGTTAATAATATTTCACTCATTTCTTACAAAATTCAACATATTAAATATTGGGGTTCTCATTACGTAATTACATTGCATTTAATATGTACACCTCTGCCTTTAAATTAAAGGTCTTAAGGAATTTGTAGGCGTGATGTTACTTTTATTACGCATGTACACATGTTTAATATTATATATGTTACAGAGATTAGAAGGCGAGCTGACACGCAATTACGTCTGAAAGTTGTCATTCAAATTTAAACCCTACATTATAGTTCTTAAGGAGGAAGAGAGGTAAATTTCCAAAAATCTTTTGTAAGTGCTCACTTCTTTCATTTGAGGAACCTACACATAAAGTTCCAAGTAAATCTATTTAAGAAATAAAAGTTTCGGCTTATCCCCCTTTTCTATTACATACTTCCCGAAATACTCTCTTAGATAACCCCTACACTTACCAACAAACACACATGCCAAATTCTTTCAGCTTCTTGCGTTTAGTTATTTCGACTGTGCGTTGTCTGTCAGTCAGTAATTCACTCAGTAACGGAAGAGTTTTATATACATAGATAAACCAACCGCCTAAAAATAACTAAAAACTTAGTAAGTCTAAAATTCCCATTTTTATTGATAAATATGAGAAACGATTAAAACATTTTTATTTATTATTATTACACATTACATTATTACACTTATTTTAATAGACACATTTAGATTATTAGTGTAGAAAATTTTAATCTGACTTATAAAAAAGGATAAAAAAATACTATTTATTTGAAAAGAACATTTAAACACGAATTTATCGTGAAAATTTATAAATGCTTTATTGTACTAAAAAACGCTAACAAATTAGCCGGAAGGCAGGGTCAGAATTTGATATACATATGTTAAGCAAAAAATACTTTAAACAGTAAATATTGTTGACTAGGGGTCGCCCGCGACTCCGTCCGCAAGGTTTTTAGTGTTTCTTCAGCGCACGCGAAGAAAGCTCTCAAAAAAGAAATCTTTTCCCGTTCTTGCAGCATTTTTCATTGCTGCTTGAGTTCTATAAGTCACAGCGAGATGATATATACCCTATAGCCTTCCTCAATAAACGGACTATTCAACACAAAAAGAATTTTCAATTCGGACCAGTAGTTCCAGAGATTAGTGCGTTCAAACAAACAAACTCTTCAGCTTTATAATATTAGTATAGATTTCGATATATAGACATGATATTAACATACATTTATGAATGACAAGTCTCAATAAATTTACATAAATATAGAATGAAAAATAAACCGATACAGGCATATCTTATCAGTACGGTACGGTAGCTTTTTTGGTAGAGCGACGGGACGGTTTCCCAGTAACCGCGGGTTCGAATCCCTGCCCGTATCGGTTTATTTTTTATTCTATACTTATATAAATTTAAATAAGCTTAACATGGCCATACATGTTTAAAGATATTTTCAAACAAGTTTCAATAAGATAAAAAAAGTGTTTTCTTGGAAAAAACAAAACTGATTTAGGCCACAATTAAATAAAATCTGTGTATTTGTCCAGTCATATTATTATTATTTTTAAAAGTTATGGTAAGTATAGATTTAATAATGATTTGTATTAAAATTTAAGGGTTACACTATTAGCATTATAATTGGTTCAACAACTATGTTAAAAATAATTTTTACATCTATCTGTTGGTATTGCTATTTAGACTAATATGTTTTATAAAAATACAAGGAGAAAAAATATTTGCAGATATTTCTGATTGGTAGTGGTAGTGCGATTCATATCAAAATAGAAGAACATAATGTGTAAAAAAATATGACAAAAAATATGAAAAAACAGAAAATATGTGTCAAACTGATTATAATAAATCTTATTTGTTTTCCATTATCTAAAATTATGGTATTTATTTCAATTCAATGTATTATAGAGATTCATCCTTTCACCGTTTCATAGTATTTGAAAAAAAAAGGTTTGTTTATAAAAGGCGTGTCCGCAAGAAAACAAGTAAAAAAACGTTGTCGAGCATTACAGGAAGAAATCAACTTACAATAAGGATAAGAGACATTTGTCACTTGGAATAATTTAACATTTTTGTTAAACTGCTTTACTGAAGAATATAATAAAATAATAATATGATTACAAAATTTAAATAATAAATATGAAGTTTGTTGAATAACCACTTCTTTATAAAAATGGTGCTACGAGTATATAAAAATAAAAAGTTCTATATATTTTTTTTATCTGATACGAGGAAAACGAGCAAACGGGTCACCTGCTGGTAAGCGATTCCGTCGCCCACCCATGAACCTCTGCAACTCAGGGGTTCCATCGCGTTGCCGTAGTAAAGACATATATTATATTAAAAAACATGATTATAAAAAGTTCTCAACTTAAAAAAAATATTCTGAATTTCTGCGTAAGCGAGTAAGCAAGTATTAATCATTGCTTATGTCACTGCTTAATATTTGCATAGCATTTAGTCACATACTTTTGTCTTAAAATCTGACGTTGCGTGAGATTCTCTCTCATAATAAACAAGTCGCTTTACTTTGCTATTCTACAAAACAAACCAAAACAAAATATTCAAATAAATAAAACCCGTTCCCCATTTCTTCTTTGATTAACCCGTTAACAAAATTAAATACAACCAGAGGGTATAGAGTATCAACCAATTATTGTTAAAATTGCTTATCAGTAAAATCATATTGCTTTTACGATGAATTTATTTGTTTTATTAATTAATGTACAGTTTTATATTTAAGGTTTAATAAAAACACACAAAAAAAACATCGTGCATTTTCTGTTGTTTTTTTGCAAATATAAAATATTATATAAAATAACATAATAAAATAAAATATTATATATAAAATTTTGGAAAAAGACTTGAACATATGGAGGAGAATGAAAGTTTTTAAATGGCGTTTTATACGTTGTAAAATAGAACCGATATTAAATAATTTTACATAATAGTACTCCAAATTGAAATAGTCCTGAAAAATTCAGACATATTGATTGATATTAATATTTAATCTAACAACACATAATAAATGGGATATATATTATTAATGGTTAGATCTGGATTTAGCGAAACCATAGTTTAAAAAATATCTTATCTCCAATAATCTGAATATATCTTAATGTACCTTTGTTACATATTTACAATAAATTTCAACAATTATAATTGTTTTCTATTCTTCTTTTTGTTCGTATTCTTGACTTTTATTTTTAAAATGTTTTTTAAAATACAATTGACTACATTTTAGATTAAATCTGCACGAACGACAAGCTTATTCAAAGTTATTATATTTGTAGCTTAATTCACTCAATTAAAAAGTATCAGTAATATAAAATATTTACTGCGATTAGCAATTATTTATAAAGTTTCATAATAGTAATATTTTTATCAGGTAATCTGAGGATTTTATCATCTTAACAGATTGCTTTTGAGAGCAGAGATAATGTTTGATCGATTCTTAAGCTGGTTTCATTTATAAAATGTATAAAATTTAATGTAATAAGTAGGTAAGAAGAAAATTTTAGTTCTATGGCCATTATTTAAATTAATGTGTTTGTAAATGTTGTTTGCTTTGTGTAGTATAAATAAGGTAGACCTGACAAAACAAGTACATATTCATTTTACTTTGTTTTGTCACTTGTACAATTGGGACTATAAATAAAATGTTAAATGACTTGACAATATAAAAAGATTAAAAACATAGTACCAACTAAATATTAATACAGAATGGAGGACTTGCTTTTTATGAACAGATAAATAAATGTATAAGGAAGCTTTTCTTCGAGAATTTTTAAGTTGTACATATTTCTTTTAGGTATAGAAAATATGTTTATTAGCTTTAATATAATAAATAAAATATGAGTTCATTTTTAATAATGCCAGTTCTTGCAATTCTCGTACCATAATATCAACTCTTAAATTAATTGTATACGTTTCATATTATAAGAGCTTGTTATAGTCTGAGAGCTGTACGCTGTTTGAGATTGCTGTGTGATAAATGAACCAGTCTATTAATATAAATTGTATTTGTGTGCAAGTGTATGTAATATATGTATACCTATATAATATGTGTATGAAATACAATCTAATTGGGAATAAGTTAGTTATTAAGTTATATTCGAAAGTAATAATAATAAATTAGTTTGAATAACCAGAATAAATATTTAGTTATCCTTTGTTTTTGTTACTTAGATATTAATTCATTTATAATCGAATACATTTAAAGCAAATAAGCATATAATTGGATACTCTAAAAGTGGAATCTTTGATGTTAATAAATAATGGGAAAATTTAATTTCTTTAATCCAAAAATATAACTTAAACATTTTTCATTATAACGAACCCAGATTACTTTATTCTAAAATAGATTTCAGTGCAAATCTAGTATATTTGACATTGTAAAAGATCACCAGTGGAGGTCAGATGAGGATGGCAGAAGACCGGGATATCAGGCCTAAAATGGGGGAGCCTAACTTGAGACGTTGAGACCAACTTACATTTTTAATAAACTTGTCTCCAATTTTCACTACTTCGGGTCTGGTTATAAACAGAATGGTCATGTTTTGGCAGTCGCCAGCAATGAGCTGCTGTTATCAGGAACTTATCGCTGATGAGTGAGCCTCCGCACTTGTACACCCAATCATCTTCATAATTTTCTAATGAACTCCATCCTTAAGCACCCTGGTAATAAAATATGCAACAAGTTTGAGCTTTTAATCGAAGAACTTCAGAAATATAAATAGTATTTCTACTTCTAACACAAGTTACCATGAAAACTCAAGTTACCATGAAAACTCACCATAAAGCGCCTATGATACTCGAGTCTGTATTAAATAACAAAGAGTAGGTAAAAACTAGAAAAATACCTTTATAAGTGCACAATCAAACCCCCATTTTTGTTTAACAATTAAAGTATGTAAAAATCATAGTCATCACTACTTACACATTTTTCCATTGGGTTGTCTACTTAAAGGAATTATTACCATATATTCAAATTTCTGGATATCTTTACCAAATATTACTTGCAATTTCTCTTTCTTTCATTTTTATGATATCCCAAATGTAATCAAGACATTCTAGAATAAACTCATGGATATACACTTCTTAATTACATACTATGAATATGAATATTCATTGATTGCATAATTTACTGTTGTTTGAAATAAATGGATTTTGATAATTAAGCAAATAATAAAACGATTATACAACTTATTGTATCTTCTAACAATTCATTCCCTGTAACTTGACTTCCAACACGAATATAATTCACCAGTAGCAATAAAAATATAATTATAATCTGTTGTAAAAAACTTATTGAAAACAATTTAATATTTCCCATACCTTAAAGTATTTAAACTAAGTTTACTTTAAAATTGGATACCTAAAAAAACTGAACATAATCCCATACTATATATTGCCATTTAAATCAATACTTACTAATAATAATTAATAAATAAAACTTTACTTATCAAATATAATCAATGACATTCAATCTTTATATTAAATACAAATAATTAATTATATATAAAACATACTAAGTAGGTAATGGACTTATTGACAACAGTAACCTTCTTTTTTTAATACATATTAGAAAAAACTACCACAACATCCAAAAAACTCCATACTTCCTATTTGAAATGTATGTTTAAATAACTTATCGTCATATTAAAACTCTTTACCTTAAATATTACTTGCTACGTATTTTTTTAAACGTATTCTTTTATGATTTCGGGCAACTGGCACTGATATTATTTATTTCGTTATATTAAGATTGTTAGATTTAACAAAAATACTAGACTAGTAATAGATAGAACTTTACACATGAGCTTAGTTATTACTTCTTACATAGTTTAATTAGCTTAGTTATTACTTCTTACTAGTACAATTGAGTTTTTCTTTCATTTGTTTATTTGATTTATTTATTTTTTTGCTTAAGCCACTTATATGTTCTTACAATTTTAAAGTTTTGATATTATTCATCGTACTCAATCTATAATTGTTTTTGTGTCAGAATATGTCTAATGTGTTACATACTTTCACAAATATTTTTTACATCTACAAAAAAGAGATAGTTTATTCGTAATTAATCTCCAACGATTTATAAGATTCCAAGAATAGAGTTTAAGATGCACCTAAAACGAACCAACGAATCTTGAGGTCTGACGGTGCGGCCACAGACGTGGGACACAATGTTTTGTAATTTGCAAATTACACGTCACCGTCAACGTCACGTTGAAGTTTAACAAATTCTAACCTGTTATTTAAATCTCTCACAGATACTAAATGGATAGCCACAATCTACACCCACATGAGAATTCATATGTGGCAATAAAGCTAGCTTCAAAATAGACTTGAACGATCTTCTTGCATCTGAAAGAATGATTGACATCTGAAACATGTAGTTCAATAACAAACAAGATACTCTGATATTATTAGATAACATTTTACTGAAATACATATATGAATGTATTTAACCTTAAGGCAAGCTCAAAGGATTCCTAACAACAAAATCCAATTAGATCTATATTACATTCTTAGTTCAAAAGTAATCGAATAGATATTATTGTTTCCAAGAAAAGCACTGTTTTGTTTACTTTTCCTCACATCTTCAATTCCTTCACCGGCTAAAATATTAAGCAGTGTATAATAAAACGAATATTTATATTTCCATGATATTGTGATATTGAGAAAAAATATAGAGTAATAAAGAGATGTTGACCTTGTTGATGAGAAATTAAGTTAACACTACACCAATTTTGACTCATCCCTATTCCTTTATAGTGTTAATATCATGGTAGTTCTAATCCTATGATACTCCTGAAGAACGTAAGATTTCGATTAACCATTTTATTCCGATTCAGAACTAAAGAGGAATGAGACACTAACCTACATGGAGGGGAAGCATAAACAAGTTCCACGGGATAACGAGGATTTGACAAATATTAAAGTAAATCCTATATTTGAAAACATAATGATAAATTTTTTTACCGTTAAGACGACTGAGTCAAAGTATAGCTTTTAATTTTTAAAATAAGAATGAAATATCATAAGGGATTTCAAATTATAATGTATACGTTTATAGAATAAATATCTGAATTAAATACGCTTCAAAGCTCTTAATACGCTTTTATGTAAACATTTAAATGTAAATAGACTAAATAGAATTATTATTAACAGAAAATTTTGTTTCCCAGTTCTATTATACATAACAAAACATAATAAAGAAGTAAAAATTTGTAACTTCTTGTATTTCAGAAACATTTCACCATTTTTAAAAAATAACAATTTAAATAAATAATACTCGTACAATAATCTGGAAATTTTATAATCAAATAGCATCTTCAATGACAATTATTAAATTATGTCATAAGGTTAGAAATAATTTTAATATCCAGTTAAAATATTTTAAATTTGATTATCAGGGAAACCATACAATCGTTAAGTGATTTCCAAGCTATTTTCTAGCTAAAATGTGTTATTCTTAACAAAGAAAGACAAATTGAAAATTTTCTATTGAATATAAATTCAAATCGAAATTTACTGAACAAAATATTCAAATAACTTCTTTAAAGTAAATATTTAATTGAAATAGCAAACATCTAAATGTATTGTACTGCAATGTAAAACGAAATTTAAATAAAATTTATTTCTGAAAAGTTCTTGTTTTTGTTCTTTTCAATACACGACTAACACACACTATTGTAAATTGTTTGCACCTATTCAAAGCCTTCGTCGAATGCGAACACTATTCACGAACTAACACAATACACTAAAGTTTCTCTGTAATTGGATGAAACGAGTATATTGGGGACTATTTCAATTATTCCTATGAACTTGGCATTAATTAGTGTGTTACTTGTTGTGAGGCAATATTTTCCATTGGACGTTCGTTTGCTGGAATTAAACTCATCACCTCACAGCTGTTATTATCTTGTTTTAAACTACCAAATTAACTTAACTAACGAGACAAGCACTTAAGCCATATAAAAAAAATGACTATTTTTTTTACATATATTTAACATAAAATGCCAAAGTCGCGAAGAACAGCTAGCTTAAAGTAAAAATTATTATAATTAGCAATTATAATATTAGCAAGACATTTTATGTACATAATACCACTAAAAGTGAAAGACATAGCATTTATATCATTTATACCACTTACTAACTCTTCCACTACATACTACTCGGTCATTATGATCAGCTAAAAAAAGCCTAACAAGACGTTCTAATTTTTTACCATCCTTCGATGAGATACGGGAAAAGCTTATTCTGATGAGAATCACAACTTTACACGCCGTTTAAGATCATATTATTTTATAATGAAGAATACTTAGTAGGTGATTGTTTTTCTCTTTTTCTAACTAAAAAGGATCTAAGTTTTCGGTTTTATTTTTGAAATCCTTTTAATTTTACGTGCAGAACCCTAAAAATAAATAAATACATTTTTTATCGTTAAATATTTAAGAACAAAGGTATGGTAAAAGAGCAGATGTTTTCCTTAGTTTAGTTGACTGATTGGAACTTATAAAAATAAAGTTTTCTTCAAAGAATTATTATGGGCAAAGGAATCCATAAATTTCAAAGCAAATTAAAAAACCATTACTCTGATAACTATCTTCATTAAAAGATAAAAAAATATAGTTTTAGTTACGTTATAATATAATAATATATAAAAACGATTTTATATCTGTAGATATATACATATTCGTTTTTATACGTTTTTTACGAATATATATATATGTCAAAGCTTACATTCTATAATATAAGCAAGCATTTTGTTTGTAATTTTATATATAATGTAGGAAGATTTGATATCGAAATTTTCTAGATATAAAACATTAAATAAATGTTTTTTTTCCATTTTTTTTTTTAATCAAATCAATCCCTCCAACAAATATTTAAAATTTAAAAATGTCAGCTAAAGAGAAAGTGATGATCAGTAGAAAAGAAAGCCTACCAGAATAGTTTTTATTTATAATTAAAAAAATACGATGCGCTATTTTTAGAAAACATAACCGCCCCGTTGGTCGAGTAGTTAGCGCAGACGCCTAACGTGTCACGGCGCAATGGGGCTCGGGTTCAATTCCCGGCGGAGACAGGCATCTAACTAAGTTTCCGAATATCTGGAGTACTCTGTTTAAAACTAAATAGTTTTGAACAGACACTTTCTTGGAATTAATTTAAAAATCTTTAGTCTTGTATTAATTCCGTTAGAAATGTTAATAATGGTAATAACCGTTTAATTATGATAAGTTAATATTTTGATTTATTTCAACACTTTAAACTTCACATATCTGTGACTGTGACTTCACATTTGCGATTTTTAATTGTTGAACATTGTTATTAGCGACGGTACCACTTATCATCCGACGGATCATTTGTTTGTATATCACTGAAAGCTATAAAAACTTAATGAAAAATGCTTTGCACTATGATATGATTCTTATGAGAAATTATTTGGAAACGTAACTTCATTTCAAGAAAAATCGAACTAAAAAAATATTAGTTTTATAGGACATTTATATAATAATGAACTTATTGAATCTTAGTTTACTTTTACCAACATCAACATCTATAACGATAATTATACTAACTTTTTTTATTATATAGATTGAATAACAATTATTCTCGTAGATTTCCGTAGTAAGTTACAGAATTTTCAACGCCAATATACTCTCATCTCATTATTCATATCAGTATATGCTCAGTGAACTGTTCAACAGTCATTGTTCTAAAATCCAAATCAATTTCGGAGATAATGAAACATTAACCGCACCATTCTATTATAGAGAACTCATCTTCGTATAGTGCTGGCGTTGTTAGACATTTAGAAACGTTTTATTTATTAAAAATCACAAAAGGATAAACAGAGAATATATCAAACACTTATACTTGCTGAACCAGCAAGTCATGTAGTTATAAATGAGAGGCAATAAAAGGAAATAAGAATATCTTAATACCATAAGTTTTTATTCTAAAATTTGTTGCTTTAGAAGTCTTTTATATTTTCGATTCTAGAAAGAAGTTGTTTAATCATAATTTTTAATCAAAACTTCTCCTTGATGCTGAATCGACTTTCAAGTATTGAAAAATAACAAACACAGATACGGAAAGACAGTTGTTCAAACTGCCTGCAAGTTTCTTAAGGCTCATCAACGATAAACCGTTCCGATTGTTGCCTTAATTTTTTTAAGCCCCAATTCCGCCTGCTTATACATTAATCGCTTGGTAGCACTATAATCGTCACAGGTAATAAAGATGGTTCTATTCATTCTTATATTTTTCTACTTACAAAGATCTTCTGAAAAGTAAAAAATCGGTCAATATAAGATTGGTAATTCCAACGATTATGGCAGATCCTTAGAGACTAGTCACTTCTCACTGGCTCATTCCATCAGAAACCCTATTGGGTTGGGCTATCTGTCTTTCAAACTTGATAATAAAAATGTTCTTTTAATAACGGACAAATCACGAACGACAAACGTATTACTATATTTAATCATTAACACCAATTTTGAGAAAGATTTTCGGGACTTTATACTTCTTATCTCAAAAGTCATATCGAATGCAATGATCCATATATTTCAGAAAGAATAAAAAAAAAAATAAAAAAAAAAATCTTATACAGAAATATTTCTGGCTGCATTCCCGTCATAACACCCAATCTTATTCTTCACCTCAAAGCACTGTGGACTCGTCTCGTGTACTGAGTAGATAAACAAAGTAATTAAAAGTGTTATCAGGAGTTTCGATTAGCTTAGACGAATTAAAATTGGTAACACGGGTTTATAGAAAATGAGCAAATTAATATATATTTTGAGTGCCCATAAGAGGTCTCCAGTGGTTAAAAACGAAACCCTTTTACAAAGACTTATCAGTATGTCTGACCATCTGTCTTTTTCCAGATTGTATCTCATGAATTTTAATAGCTCGACAGTTGAAATTTAAAGAAAATATGTAGGGGAACATGGGGGAATGGGAATCCAAATAAATAAATGTAAAAATATGATACAGATTAAGAACAAATTATGTTAAAAAAACATAAATAGAGTAACTAGAAATTTGTTTCAAGAGAGCACTACTGACGAATCATCTATTGATGAAAATAATATTTGTGATTATGGTTCTGAATATTCTGATGGATGAATAAAGCATCAACTTCATGAATCCTTTTTAGCCGTTTTGTAACGGTCAAAACTATAGTTCGCACACATACTTCTACAACTACACTAAGTAATCCTTATCTGATAGTAATCACATCTCTAGCAGGCCGTTAAAATATTGGTGTTCCTGGTCCGAAATCTAAAAAGGAGGTAGTTTTCTGATTATAATACATTTTTAACATATATTATATACATTGAAAATGTAAAAAATATGTTTACATTTACATAAATAGTTAAGAGTTAAATTAAAATTGAATTAAGAACTACATAATTAATATACAGAACATTGTAGTTATTCATTATGGTATAAAACACCTACTGCTACAAAACCCATATTTGCAACAACCGCGGCAATTACAAAGCTATAAATAAAAAATATTAAAAAAGATATTATCAATAATATGCATAATATATAAGATAGTATAAAAAATAATAGATACGTCGAGCAAACAGTCAGAAGATGTCATATTTGTCCAAGAGCCAGAGACAGAAAAACAAAGACTGTCTGCACTTAATATCAAGAAAAAGTTTACAATGACTAAATGATTGTTTTCTGCAGAAATTGCGACACCCAAAAACTTATATTTGGTATATGGTTATTACAAATTTTATAAATCCGCTTCGTTTAATTGAAAAGCATTAAGCATTACACACACTACATTGCGATACGTAACTCACTCTTCTTCATTGTTTATGTTAACACTGTCAATGCCAAAAATGTTTCATGTCTAGGCAACAACGAGTTTATTAAAATTTGTATTGAAATATAAATTTTTATTACTTTCGCTTATTCAATATTTAAATTTTACTTTATAGCTACTACTTAAGCTTTATGTTTGATGATTTATCCCAAATAGTTAATGATTCATGCTTAATGCTACATGCTTAGTGCTTATCCATTAATTGTTGAAGATTAATGATTGATGATTGACGCTTAATGATTGATGATTGACGCTTAATGATTGATGATTAATGATTGACGCTTAATGATTGACGCTTATTAATTGACGCTTAAAAATTGACGCTTAATAATTGACGCTTATTAATTGACGCTTATTAATTGACGCTTATTAATTGACGCTTACTGATTGGCGCTTATTAATTGACGCTTATTAATTGACGCTTATTAATTGGCGCTTATTATTTGACGCTTATAGATTGACGCTTATTAATTGACGCTTGATAATTAACGCTTATTAATTGACGCTTATTAATTGGCGCTTATTAATTGACGCTTAATAATTGACGCTTATTATTTGACGCTTAATAATTGACGCTTATTAATTGACGCTTATAGATTGACGCTTATTAATTGACACTTAATAATTGACGCTTTATGCTTATACTTTGATGCTTAATGCTTTATTACAAATGCTTTGTGCTTACTGCTTGACACCTATTACTTAATGCTTAATGCTTAACACTTTGTGCTTGACGATTAATAATTGATGCTGGATGCTTAGTGCTTAACACTGAACTCTTCATGCGATTCAGCAGTTTTTACGTAAAGGAGTAAAATACAAACAAACGAACATACAAGCTTTAGCATTTATAATATAATAACTTAATACATACATGTAGATAAAGTTGTATTTAATAAAAATGTACTTCTAGAAACTACCTTACTTAGTCTTGGCATCAATCTTAACTACATGCTATTGTATGGTAATAAATTATATTGACTAAAACGTAGTTTTAATTAATATATAAACTTTACTATAATATACGCCAATCACTTTAGTTTCAAATAGAAGTAACAATTATAAATAGAAGTAACGATTATTAAAAAGGTTATGATCAATAATATGCATAATATATAAGATAGTATAAAAATAATAGATACGTCGAGCAAACAGCCAGAAGATGTCATATTTGTCCTAGAGCCAGAGACAGAAAAACAAAGACTGTCTGCACTTAATATCATGAAAAAGTTTACAATGACTAAATGATTGTTTTCTGCAGAAATTGCGACACCCAAAAACTTATATTTGGTATATGGTTATTACAAATTTTAAAAAATCCGCTTCGTTTAATTGAAAAGCATTAAGCATTACACACACTACAATGCGATACGTAACTCACTCTTCTTCATTGTTTATGTTAACACTGTCAATGTCAAAAATGTTTCATGTCTAGGCAACAACGAGTTTATTAAAATTTGTATTGAAATATAAATTTTTATTATTTTCGCTTATTCAATATTTAAATTTTACTTTATAGCTACTGCTTGAAGCTTTATGTTTGATGATTTATCCCAAAAAATAGTTAATGATTCATGCTTATTAACCCCGCCGTTAATTTAACCGCCCCGTTGGTCGAGTGGTTAGCGCAGACGCCTAACGTGTCACGGCGAAATGGGGCTCGGGTTCGATTCCCGGCGGAGATAGACATTTATGTGATGAGCATAGATGTCTGTTTCTGGGTTTGGTCGTTTATTAAATATATTTTCAGTATTTATATGTGTATTTCTATGTATTTGTATCGTTGTCTAACACCCTTACCACAAGCAAATAATTTGCTTACTTAGGGGTTAGATCAATGTGTGTAATTTGTCCTGACATTATTATTATCATTATGCTTAATGCTACATGCTTAGTGCTTATCCATTAATGCTTGAAGATTAATGATTGATGATTGACGCTTAATGATTGATGATTGACGCTTAACGATTGATGATTAATGATTGACGCTTAATGATTGACGCTTATTAATTGACGCTTATTAATTGACGATTAATGATTGATGCTTAATGATTGACGCTTAATGATTGACGCTTAATGATTGACGCTTAATAATTGACGCTTAATAATTGACGCTTAATAACTGACGCTTATTAATTGACGCTTAATGATTGATGCTTAATGATTGACGCTTAATGATTGACGCTTATTAATTGACGCTTTATGATTGACGCTTTATAATTGACGCTTAATGATTGACGCTTTATGATTGACGCTTATTAATGGACGCTTAATAATTGACGCTTTATAATTGAAGCTTATTATTTGACGCTTAATGATTGATGCTTAATGATTGACGCTTAATGATTGATGCTTTATGATTGACGCTTATTGATTGATGAAAATCTATGCATGATATGTTGGTAAAAATGGAGAATTATGGTATCGTTGCAAAACTTGTGGCAAATGGGCCCATTCTGAGTGTTCAGGTTGCGATCATCCTAAAGATGATATTTGCAATTTTTGTTTAAATCCCTAAATTACCTTTTGTTTATATTTTATTTTTTGTTAAAAATGATATATTTTATGGTTTGTTGATTACGTTAAAGTTTTGAATTGTTTAAATTTCTGTTAAATAGGTGAAAATAGATTTTATTTTGTTTATTTTTATTTCATGGCTCTCATTTCACATGTTAAAGCTTCTTGGCTCTCATTACCCGATGCGAGGGGTAATGGGGGCGAAAGTAGGATTTTAAAAAAAGGTGATTTTACTTATCTAATGATATATTTTATAAATGGTACTTCTCAATTATTGAAAGCCAGATAACTAAAAGACTGATTAGTATCTAAAAAAGTCTATGATTGTAACCGAAACTGTTTTTTTTTTTTCACTTTTCCTTACATAGCTCCAATTCCCCCACTCTCCCCTATTTCTGTTGCCGCTACAACAACAAGTACTTAAAATGTAATAAAACAATTTGAGAGGAGTCCAATACAACAAACGCGATTTTATTGCTCGATATTAATACATCAAACGTATTTTTTTTGCCGTTTTTTATATATAATGAATCGACGAAATTATTAAAGAATCGACGAAAAGATAAATTTAATTCAAGAAATTGTAAGATTAAAAAACATATTGTTTAAAATATTTAGGTAATATAAAATTACCAACGAAACAGTTTAAACGTAAAGCAGGTATAGGTTTAAGCTACATAATACTGTATATAATATATAATAGGATTTATTTGTCATTTATCATTATTTAATATGATAATGTTAAAGAAAATCATAATAATGATTAGTTTACCTCATGTTTATATAATAATTGGAAAGCTGATATTGACGAAAATATTCCCAATAATTATATGTTATTCCAGTGACAACATAATCAATTAATCCAAAAATCTTTTACATATTAAAGGTGAAAAAAAATGTTTTGACATATATCACTTATTTAAAATATAGCTTTAGCTCGGTAAAGCCATACAAATATTGAAATATATATAAGTAAACTTTAGTCGCCCTATACCCATACCCTTAAAATAAATACGCCCTAAACAATCAATATTTTAATTATCAAAATCTATAATAATATGTAAACATACTAACAAAATCTATTATTATATTATATTTACGACTACTAGTATTATATAATACATATCTATAATATTTCAGTTGTTATCATATTAGTTCAAATATGTTGGAGAGATGGAAATAAGAATTATCTGTTGTGTTTTAAGGCCAGTCCTGTAACATGAAAGTTATTTAATTACTTAAAAATTAAGTACCATAAATGTAAGGTTTTAAGTATTGTTATTAAAGAATAAGATAAAATAAGTTTCTGTCACTAGCTCATCTCCGGTCTATGGTAAATAATATTAAAAGCTAGTGGTAGTTTTTAATCTTTAATAAAAATCTTTTGTTATAAAACTTACAACAATTCATTTTATAATATTTATTCTGCAACTCTGTAAAAGCCTAAATAAGGTAAGCCGGTAACAACACGCATACAAGTGCGCTTGTATGTGTAAGCACAAACGAAACGGATGATTGGATGAATTCTATATAAACAATGTGTTTGTAGGGCGATTGAGTGTAATCTCAGATTGTAAATTAATTATTACATTCGATCTCATAATGCTCGACCTATTTTTATTCCGCTTAATAGATAGAGATATAGAGACATGAAAATGGTAAATGTTATGATTTATATTATTTTTACTGTTACAAACATAATATAAGCTGTTTACGTATTATGCAACAACATAGTTTCTACAACTATGTTTTCTGGGATTGATGTAGAGAGGCTGTCTGCAAGAGGTAACCAAATAATTACAAATAACCCTATATATGACTCGCCACTGATAGTGGTTCAAATCACCGTGTACAATCATGGCAATGGAATGCACAAAGCAGATTGATTCTCTTGTGCAATTCTCAACAGTTAATCGAATCGACGAGAGCTGCCAAAACCCATGGATCCTACAAAGTAGATTAAATCTCCTAATCGAAAATCCTCTCAATATTGCAATATATAATTATTGGCCTGGTTTTAACAAACGTTTAATCCGACTTTCATATCAATTTCAACGTTTTATATACTATAACGGGACTTAATCGCGTACAATTTTTAATCGAAGTATTTACCTCGACTCCTCGACGTTTCGGCCGTAATGCAACGGCCGTGGTCACGAGTAGACTGATGCTCCATGGTGTCACCGTCTTGTAGCCGCGCGAGTTTTTCGTACTACCCGCGGTTGATCTCCATTATTTTTATTCAAAACACTAAGGTCCCGACACACAACGCTCACAACATCCGACGATTCATCTGAAGATTGATAATGACGTCTACATTTCCCGATAACCGGATTCCATGAAGCCGACAACCTATATCCGTCCTCCCTGTTAAAATTTTTGTATTTCCTGATTTCAACCGCTTCACGTACCATCCTATTATAGTAATGACGTTCAGTGGAGAGGATTTTCGGGTTGTGAAGTTCGATCCAGTGGTTCGGTCCCGACTCAAGTAGATGCTCCGCGATCGCTGATTTATTTACCTGGCGATTCTTAACTGCTGCTATGTGCTCTTTAACTCTCTCAGCTATCGTGCGCTTAGTTTGACCTATATAGGAACTACCGCAACTGCAGTCAATCTTATAAACGCCAGGTGTTTGAAACGGTATCACATCCTTAGCCGTTCTCACAAATCTCGCGATCTTAGACGGTGGCATGAAAACAGTCCTGATGGAAAACCGGTCTAGCACTGCACCAACCTTATCTGTTATTCCTCTTATATATGGTAAAAACACGGGTTGCCTTGAGACATCTGGACGCTTTTCTCTCACTCTTCGCCGTTGTTGTTCGTTCGCCTTAGTGTTTTGAATAAAAATAATGGAGATCAACCGCGGGTAGTACGAAAAACTCGCGCGGCTACAAGACGGTGACACCATGGAGCATCAGTCTACTCGTGACCACGGCCGTTGCATTACGACCGAAACGTCGAGGAGTCGAGGAAAATACTTCGATTAAAAAAAAAAAATAAATAAAATAAAATAAAATTGTACGCGATTAAGTCCCGTTATAGTATATAAAACATGAATACAAATCGTGAAAGCTTAAAACAATTTATAATTTCAACGTTGTTTTGAAATCTATTCCATTTATTGTTTTACCGTCGATTCAATATTTCACTGGCGAAGGAGTAGGAGTATCAATTTTATATTCAATTATTTTCATGCAATTCGATCCAAATTGAGTTAACTCTACCACATGAAAGACAAATAAAGTGGCGTTTTATTTTTAAATTAAATAAACATTGTACGAAATGTGTTAGCTTGACGCTATTAATCTGACAAATATGATTGATAACCATTAAACAATATTTAAATATTTCACGAAAAGTAGATTTTATTTTAGAGACTTTTTAAATCATAATTCCATTTTTAATAGTAAGCAGATAGTATTTTTTCATACAGATTTTATTATGATTATTTTTTTGATTATATTTTGATTATAGATTTGTGTTGGTAAGATACAACAAACATATTTTTTTGCCGTACCTATACATTTTATTTTAGTTTCTTGGACATTGTTTAATATTGTTAAATGTTTTGTACCTACAGTCTGATTGTAAAAGAAAGCAGAATAAGTGTTAGCTTTTAGTAGTTTGGTTTTGACTAAAAATAAAGATATAAGTTGTTGATTTGACTAAAACAATTGAATCTCTGTATAGAAGTTTAATTGATAAAATAAATGTAATATTGGATACTGATTTGACTAAGAATAAGAAATATATAAATCGCAGCTCGGTTAAGAGAAGGCATTGTGAAATTGGGAGTACAAGTTGTGGGGTGGTACTATTGTGATAAAAGTGTAACAGTTATAATAAACCGCTGAGTGTGAGATCGAGAGACTAAGTTGTGTAACAGTGATAGTTAAGAGTTTAAATGGTAAACAGTTTAGTGTATTTGTGAACAGTGTCATAAAGTGCTTTAAAGAACAGAACGACTGTCGTTGGCGATTCTTTGCGGTAAGAGAGCTCTCATAAAAGTATTTGTAATGTTTACAAGTTGGCAAGTTTTATATTGAAAATAAAGACAACAGAGATACAGACACTGGCTGACACCATTCTCACAAACAGTAGCTCAGCACTTTTCTCATGCATGCTTCACACCTTTTTTTTTTTAGCGTCTGGAATCCTCATGGAATCCTGGAATCGTCTGGAATCCTCTCCGTCATAATGGAGCGCCACGGGAACGCTTGCGCACACATCCGCGTTGCTCCGACGGAAGGCCGCGTGAGCGGCCACCACCCCCATGGAGGAACGCGCCCGGTTGACATGAGCGCGCCCCACTCCGGTGGCCGCCTTGTTAAGTCGTGAAGGGTTCCCCTGCCCTCCACCCAAGACTCCCTCCCCAAGGAGATGCCAGCAAGCTGACGCCTCGGCGAAGAAGGTTTCCCGATCCGACTCACCCTCACGGGCCCGGACTTGGCCCGAAAACGGTCCCGATCCGAACCCGAAGCCGCCACCAGCGGCTGGTGCACGCCGCAGGCGACCCCCCGAAGGAGACCACCACGACACACGGGGCCGGAAGAGATACGCAAATCTGCGCCGCAATTTAAACTGCCGCCTGCAGACGACGCAGGAGTTGCAACCTCGACCGTCCCGCCACCCCGCTAACGGAGCTCTCCCTAGGAAGAATTCCGCAGCCACCACGCCCGGACTAATCATCGTCGAGCGCTATTGCACCCGACTATGACTATTCCGGGACACCACACCGCCCTCCCCGATGAAAGCCCCCTCCCCGAAAGTAGGTGACGTCCGCCCTTCCCCCCCGTCCGTCATGGACCGGGCACTGACACCCCCATGACCGACCCCCAGCAGGGTAATTTATTATAGAGGTTTTCTTCCTCGCGGCCAGACGGACAAAGCAAGCTCCGTCCGTCCGGCCCTCATTCCCGATCAGTGCGGGCTTACGAGATCTTGTGGCCGTGCAATGGTCGCTCCGAAAGGCAAGCAGCCACACATGCTAGTAGCTGTCCGCGCCGGCCGAAGCCGGTGCCCCCCATATCTGGGGGGACCTCCCCTATCCGCAACCTGGGGACGCGCCAGATGGCGGCACTAGCGACCGCACACTGGGCATGCTTCACACCCGCTGCAACTGAGACAACTAAGGAATACCGGCAGTAAATCCAGACATACCAGGTCAAGTAACTAACTTTTTAGTGACTATTTAATTAAAATAAATTTGTTGAATACAGAAATGGTGATTAGTGTTGTTTTTAATTGAATATAAAACTCTTTCCGTACATGGTATTTTAAATACTATCATATTCAATTCTATTCAAACTTGACATTAATATTCTTTAACGTTAATTAAAAAATCTTTTACGTGATATATCATACTACTGATTAATTTATAGGGAACATTTTTTGTAAAGATATCGGGCCATGGCTTACATACAATTATGATACGATTTGCTCATCCGATAAAGTGAAAGGTGGGACTGACCAGTTCAACACTTAAATTAATTTGCAACATATATTGCAACTGATTCAGACAACTAAAAAAAACAACACAATCTTATACAATGATTATTATTTTTTTTTTTTATACAAAAACTAGGTTAATGCTTGACTACATTCCACCTGATGGAAAGTGAAATGTAGTCTTAGGTGGTAAAGCGCATTAACCTAGAAGCCTATTCACTCTCCTCTTGAAGACACCCACATTATATTTTGCCGGAAATACCGACGCCGGCAGATTGTTCCAGTCCTTCGCTGTACGCACTAAAAAAGATGAAGCATAGCGCTTCGTTCGGAAAGGTGGAATGTCCACAACAAAAGGATGAAAACCTGCCGTGCGTCGGGTCGTCCGGTGATGGAAGGGGGATGGGGGAATTAGGTCGTGCAATTCCTGCGCACACTCACCAAAATGTATCCTATAGAATACTGAGAGGCTGGCAATTCTACGCCTGTGTTCAAGGCTGTGGAGTTTGGCGTCAACCAATTTAGGGTCGCCAATAAGCCTCTTTGCTCGCCTCTCAATTGAGTCCAGAACCGCAAGATGAGTCTTTGCGGCACCAGCAAATATGTGGCCACAATACTCTACACACGACCGGATCTGTGCTTTGTATAATACAAGAAGCTGTCCCGGTGTAAAGTACTGTCGCACCTTCGCAAGTACGGCAAGCTTTCCTGCAGCTGCTCTTGCTCTGGACTCAATGTACCGACCAAAGTTGAGGTTCGAGGAGATCTCTAAGCCTAACAACTGAAGCCAGTCACTGTATTCCAAGGATACATTCTGGAAAGTAGGAGCCAAGGTGAAGGGGCTCCTTTTGGCGGTGAACAAACACGTCTGCGTTTTGGTGGCGTTGAATTTGACAAGATTGGCATTGCCCCATGCGGAGACTGCCTGAAGTTTGTCATTCAAACGTTGCACCATGGCTTCTCTTTCAGACTGTACTTCATCTCTACTAGCCCGAGAACTTGGCAGATATCTTTCTACAACTGTGCTGTCGTCTGCATACCCATAGATACCGGGCTTCAGCAGATCGTTAATGTGCAGCAGAAAAAGAGTTGCAGAAAGAACGGACCCCTGAGGTACTCCGGAATTTATTGTCAAGGGTTCCGAAGAACACCCGTCGACAACAACACGGAGAGATCTCCGGCTCAAAAAGTCCGTTATCCAGCCAATCAGACCAGGAGATATACCGTACGCTGAAAGCTTGCTTAAAAGGCTCGCATGCCAGACCCTGTCAAAAGCCTTCGAGACGTCTAGAGAGACGGCGACCGCTTCTCCGTTCCTCTCGATGGCTTCGCCTAAAATGTGTGTTGCGTACGCTAGAAGGTCCCCAGTGGACCTATTTCGGCGAAATCCGTACTGTCGGTCACTGAGGAGATCGTTACCTTCTACGTACGCTAGAAGCCGCGAGTTCAATACACGCTCCATAATCTTGCAGAGTATGGAGGTGATTGAAATGGGCCTATAATTGGCAGGATCGGCACGGCTGCCTTTTTTGGGCACGGGTTGCACGTTGGCAAGCTTCCAGGATTCCGGCACTTTTCCAGTCTTGAAAGAGAGGCGGTACAGACGTGTCAATACAGGAGACAACTCAGCTGCACATGTCTTGAGCAGAATGGCTGGTATACCATCAGGACCACTGGCTTTATTCACATCTAAACGACACAATGTTCTCCATACCTCTTTGTTAGTGATGCGGATTTCAGGCATCGAAATACCGCAGTGAGGAAGATGTTCTGGAGAAGCATTGCCAGTGTCTAGATGCGAATTCTCAGCAAACAGAGAAGCAAATACATTCGCTTTCTCTGTTGCTGTGTGGGCCAGGGATCCATCAGGCTTCAGCAGAGCAGGCAGTGAGGGTTGGCAGAAGTTCGACTCGATCGCTTTGGCAAGAGACCAGAAAGCTCGACTGCCAGTTGGTCTGACAGAGAGCTTTTCGCCATTCTTAACGATCCGATCAAGACGAGCCTTCCGCAATGCCTTTTTATAGGACTTGGCAGCTTGGTTAAAGGCTCTCTTCTTTGTACTTACATCCGGAGTTTTGCGGCTTCGAGCATCAGCCCAAATGAGGTATGCCGAATGTTTTCGGTCATGTGCATGACGACATTCGGCATTAAACCATTAATATTAATAGCAGACTTCATTCGAAAATCTTAAATAATGTCTCTAACGTGGGACGAACTAGAAGGTCTATCTTTATATAAACTCTACAATGATAAATTTATCAAAGCAGATAGATCGGATATGGTAGCTCAATTGGTAGAGCAACGGAAAGGATTCAAAGAATCGAATCCTTGCCGTTTTAATAAAATATTCATTCTATATCTATTCTAAATTAGAATATTTTTAATATGGTTGTCAGATAGATACTGACTTTGAAGTAAATATTTTTTCATAATATAAGTATACTCATTTAGGTATATGGACCATTTTTGTTTATTTATCATTAATAAGCTTTATTTCGTACTACATTTACCTGAAATGTACCCTTGGGGCATTATTAAATAAATAACTAAATAAAGTACAAACAATAACATTCAACACAACACCTAATTATACCGTCACATTACATAACATTGTTTTATATATGCTTGTTTTATTTGATGTCGGATGAATTTGTGGATTAATAAAAGTTTAGCTCACATTAACTTCTAACCCGCAATTTATATATGAATTTTATAATTCTGATCAATATATAAAAAATTTTACTCCGAAAATGTAATTTTAGAAGAAATCACAAAATACATTTAATCCTCTTGAAATAAATGAAGAAGGAGGCGTAGAAATTGTTGGTGGTGTATGTTGATTTTAATTTATTTGTCCTTAACTTTGAATTATTTTATACGTACTAAAATACTCTGTCATTAACTACTCTCTTAAGATATGTTAAAGTATAAACTTTTACATGTGACAAAAGCAGACAAAAACAACAGAACATTGAACAGTAAACAACAGAACAGAATATGAAAAGTGAGGAAACAATAGAAATTAAGAAATAATCACCCTAAAGCTAGAACATTAAATGGCATCATCAAATCCTTTAGAACATTTTAACCCTGTCGGAGACAGTCATTAGTCAGACGCTAAAAAACCGCGTCATTAATCATATGAGATTTCATTGGACTAACTCCGACAAACCTATTAGTTTCGAATATTTGGAAGAAAAAGTCATCGTAACATAATCATAAGTGTATGCACTCAAAAGTCTTTTTGAAATTTATGTTAAAAATTTACTTGATCTGTTATTTTTATTTTATAAACCGACCTGTAATTGGATAATCTTTTTTATGTCACCATTACAAATCATAACTAAAATATAGGACACTTCGTAAGGAAGATTCTTTTGCTGATTGCTGTCCTCTCACTATTCTATAGGATACATTTTGGTGAGTGTACGCAGGAATTACACGACCTAATTCCCCCGGCCTCCTTCCATCACCGGACGTTCCGACGCACGGCAGGTATCCATCCTTTTGTTGTGGCTTTGCTTCGTCTTTTTTACTTCGTACAGCGAAAAATTGGAACAGCTTGCCTGCATCGGTATTTCCGGGCGAATATAATGTGGTTGTCTTCAAGATAGGAGTGAATAGGTTGCTAGGATAATGTGCCTTACCACCTAAGACTACATTCCACTTACCATCAGGTGGAATGTAGTCAAGCATTGATCTAGATTATAATAATTAAAAAAAAACATTTCATTAGCATTATATACACATTATATACTACACACCTACGCACACCTACTCACTCAATTTAGCACCTAACTTAGCTTCAAGCATTTCTCACAACCCTTTACAATAAGGAAATTCAATGAGAACAATCTATCAAAGATTATTACACTCCCTTCAGGAAGCAATTTCCTGAGTAAAACTAAAATGTTCTCAGCCAAAATGAAACAAAATATTATCATAATGACTAAAATATTATTTTTATAACGAATTCGTCTTCTATATATTTTTAAGAAACAAAATAAACATAAAATGGCTATAACATTTTTATAGTTTAAAATAAGAGTTAAAAATATTATTCAATAAATTGCCTATAAGCACTTAAATAATATAATATATTTAACATTTATGTACCTACAGAATACGTACAATGTAATACTTTTTTTGACATAGACTCGAACAAGAAATTACTGATTTCAAAATGAAATCTCTTACAGATGACCTCTGAAAGTAGAGCAAAAATTAAGTGGCAGTATATGTACAGATCATATAAAACATGTTAATATGCTAGTTTTATAACATTATAGATTATTTATTCAATAATTTAATTATTGATATTTTATTATAGATATAAACAACGCATAATATGTTTTTTACGTTTCCCTATTTTTACATACATTTATCACTGATTTAAACAAAGTACAGACATCATTATATTGTAGTGATCTTAAAACATTGAATGACTAGGTCGAGTGTAAAAGTTAAGATCAGAAAAAAAAACGGATTAACATAACAAAAGTACCTAACAGAGTGTAGTAATTACCAAAAAGTAAAATAACGTGGTAACAAAAGTTGCATTTCACGGTTTTTCTATTACATGGAGGTGAATTCCTTGTATCATAATAGTGGAATAGCCTAAACTAAATTACTACTCATCATATTTGAGTCGATATGAATTTCATTATATTGATTAGAAGTGAAATTAAATTCCATGCCAACAGTCCCAAATTAATTTGAATTGAAGTTATATAAATACAATTATCAAGGTGTTCAAGACCGCCGATATAATTTTAATCATATTAATCGAACAAATTTATTTATTAATTAGTAATATGATTAAAATAGAAAATTAATTAATTAACCATAGAAATTTATTCTGATGCATAGCAATTAATTTTGGTGACAGAGCATTATACTTTTCGGACTTGCCAATTCCTAAATTATTTCAAAATCTATTATTAAACTAAAGACATGATGAAACAAAACTATTTTTAAGAAATTTAGCGCGCTTGTAGTTAGATTAAATTTTAAGATCTATACTTAACCCGAATTTTCGATTTTGCAGTAATCATATTCACTGAAAGTAGAGTCGTAATTAATCACTTACTTCTAACGGTTTTTAAGATACCGGGCATATAGCTCATGGTGCACAAAACGAATTAAAAGTATCTTGAGATTTCTCAGTGCTGTCGTAGACATGAGTTTTTATATTTTTCATTAGTGGATCCGAGGTGTTAGATAGTCTCCAATCATCTACTCTAGTAAAATAGGGGTGTTTTTTTTAAATACTTAAAAATATATATGTATCAATGTGTAGTACTCTTGAAAATCTAAGGAAAAACTTAAACACTTACTTTTAAATTTTCTTATTATATTTAATTAATAACAAAATCCCATCAACATTCAATGACACCGAAAAAATATTTACACATATTTATCTTATAATATTTATGTCTTTTTTTACTAAACGAATTTAATTTGTTTCTTTTTCTTTGGTTTATAGTTTTGTTTACTACTAAAACTTTACAAAATTTTGTTTATGAAATAACGTTGTTAAGCCGTTATTATGGATATAATATGAGATGTTAACTGTATTATGAGTTATAAAACTACACTGTAAAGATAAATACATTTTATTTAAATTAACAAATTAATTAAGTTCTCTAAACTTATCCTTAACATAATGTTAAAGCTTAATATGTTTACAGACAATTTAATAACAAATAATATTTCTAATACATATATATTTTTAATACATTATGACAGGCCAATTTATAAAACTACTAAAAGTATTGTAAGATTTTATTTCTGTACTGTACTTATGAGATGAAGTTGTTCACAATTGTACACAAGTGATATAAAATAATAAAATTGTTTAGTAGTAACAAAATTTTGATTTATGTAAATATAGAACAAAAAAATGGCTATACATGTTTATAGATATTTTCATACATTAATTTCGGTAGTGGCATCTTTTCAATGTTTATCTATACTGCAAAGTTAGAAACATTGGTTAGGATTTTCGAAAGAAGCCTTATAGATGTCACCACCGTCCCGATAAAGACGATCACATATAGATATTTTTTGATCACATATACATAGACTTAATTCACTGAGACGGAGAGCGATACGGTAGCTCAGTTGGTAGAGCGACGGGACGGTTTCCCAGTAGTCGCGGGTTCGAATCCCTGCCCATATCGGTTTATTTTTCATTCTATATATAAATTTAAATAAGCTTAACATGGCTGTACATGTTTATAGATATTTCCAACAAAAGCAATATCTAGTTGCTGTAAAGTTTTAAATATAAAAAATGTATATTTGAAAATATGTAACAGGGAAAATCAACTCAACTTTCTTCAAATATAGTTCATGAGTATTAAATCAGTATATTTTTCTGGTATGTTTTGAGATGTGTATATGTAATAGTAGAAGTAATTGTGCCTCCAACATTTGATAAATAATATTGTTTATGGGATCTGTGAGAGGATGGTGTATGCTTCAGTTATGATAGATGTTTTCTATTAGTACGTGACACTTGTGACATTTGTCATTTGTAGCAAAACTGTCATTAATTATATAAACCTACATGATTTGTTTTTTATGGTCGTGTTCCGAAATACATACCAGTATCCAAAATCGACGCCATGCTGGTGAAATGCTTTGAAATATGATGGCCATCGCTGTACTTTGACAGCATAAATTAACACTATTGACAGAGTACTACATGAACTTAGTATTACAAATTACTTATCAGTCTGTGACTACATATTTATTTCTAATGTGTCTGTTTCGATGGTTATACATTTTATTATATCAAATAATAAAGTTCCAAGAGAATGAATTTACAAAGCAATTACAACAAAAAGTGGTATTGATCAGATATTTAATTCTAAAAAAAGTAAAAAAATATATTTAATAACATTATGATAATTTTTTTGAAACTTGTACACAGTGATGTTATTTTTGCTGTCCTTTCCCGCTACACAGCATATACAGAGACTTAACTTTGTTGAATAGTAAATGATGAAACGAAAGAAACGAAATAACTTTAAACCTAATAAGAACGAAAATGAAAAAACCGGCCAAGTGCGAGTCGGACTCGCGCACGAAGGGTTCCGTACTATTATTATCTATTTAAAAAAAGTAACGTTTGTTGTATGGGAGCCCCCCTTAATATTTATATTATTTACGTTTTTAGTATCAGATTTTATTGCGGCAGTAGAAATACATCATCTGTGAAGATTTCAACTATCTAGCTATAAAAGTTCATGACATATAGACAAACAAAAAAAAATCACGTTTGTTGTATGGGAGCCCCCTTAAATAATTATATTATTCTAGTTTTTAGTATTTGTTGTTATAGCGGCAACAGAAATACATCATCTGTGAAAAATTCAACTCTCTAGCTATAACGGTTCATGAGATACAGCCTCGTGACAGACAGACGGACGGACGGACGGACGGACGGACGGACATCGGAGTCTTAGTAATAGGGTTCCGTTTTTTACCCTTTGGGTACGGAACCCTAAAAAGAATCATCTATTTACTTTAAATTTAATTTACTGCATAGATACTGTACATTTATGTAACTGTAACTGTGATAATAATTTATAAAACAAATATAGCAATGACCAAAATGAAGGTGTCCTTTATTTACTTGACAACTACAATATGTATTTTCTCAAAAGTAAAAAAGGCGGTAACTCTAGTAACTGTTGTAATATTACTCTGCATTTACCTTTATCTCCACCGAGTGCTATAAAGTTTCCTCACCAGTACAATATGGCGGACACCAGTGCAATATGGCGTCGGTGTCATGACGTCATTAGCACTGGCCAGTATACTGGTATGTATTTCGGAACACGGCCTATATCTACTATGAGACCTTCAGTTTTTCAATTTAATCAAAATATTTTTTCTCCAAGTTATGAACATAACTTTTGACAGGTTACTTTTTTTTTGTTATATGTTTTATGAATCATTACTTAAATCAAAATATGTTAGTACATTCGTTTCGAGTTTAATGGAGTGTAGTTAAAGTCATTTATTGTAATAGCTTGAAAAAAAATATTTCTTGATTTCTTTTTAAATTGTTACTATCGAATGCTTTCTTATAATGTATATTAACATGTAGATTTTTGTTTTTGTTAGTAGAAGTTTAACCGGCAGTTTCGAATGCTTTACATTAATCATAGTTACTTAAAAATAAAAGTTTATAATGTAAAATACAAATAGAACTATATAAAAAAATCGTTTTATTTAAATTTACATTCGTGATAGTGTAATCCAATGTATATTTTATAATTTGGTTATTTTGTTTACAGTATTAGAAATTACTGTATTTTACTTTTTTTTTATCGTTCATGTTAGATTTATTTTAATCTACGTTCACTTGCTTGACAAAGAAAAGTATAGAAGGCTGAAGGTTAAAGAAATATTTACAAATACTAAATGTAAATCTCTCAAGGTAATTGCCTCAATTTATTTAAATGTTTAATGTTAGTAATTATTTAGCTAATTAAAAACACATTAAAAAGA
This sequence comes from Napeogenes inachia, assembly GCA_959347355.1. Classification (NCBI taxonomy): domain Eukaryota; kingdom Metazoa; phylum Arthropoda; class Insecta; order Lepidoptera; family Nymphalidae; genus Napeogenes; species Napeogenes inachia. The sequence continues at coordinate 3,494,926 of OY365792.1, forward strand.
TAACTATAGGACATAATTTATTACAGATAATACCAACTTGTTTACAATAATTGCAACTACTAAAAATATATTTACACGTCTGTATTCACGTAAATTAATAGGAAATTACCAGACCATTTTTAAAACTATTAGGGATTGAATACTTGAACCATGGCACACCCATCACGAGTCTACCATGCTGTAAATTTATATTAATTTACGTGAACATATCCAGGTATCATATTTTGCAGGTTCGCATCATTGATTCGCGAGCTTTAGTTCCTCCTCAAAGGCAGCATAAATACTATGCAACTTCAATTCCGGGTCTGCCCACTCTTTCTCAGTTTTATCAAACCATATATATTTTCCTTTCAAGGACTGGTCAGCGTCTAGTGCTAAATATACAGGTGTTATACTTGCTTCTTCAATTGACATAAAACCAGCATTTTTAGTCATATCAGTTTTAACGAAACCTGGATGCAAAGAATTTATAGATATGTTTCTCCCTATTTCTCTTTGCTGAAGTCTTGTTAAAGCACATAAAGCAACTTTTGACATGCGATATGCTAGCAGAGGTGTTTCTGCAAAATCTTCATCCTTTAGTGTTCCATTTTTAACAGAATCTAAAAACCATGCGACAAATTCATTAATATCTTTTACATCTATGTCGTTTTTTGTTAAACGACTGATCCAGTATTTATTTCTTAAAATTGAAATATGACCGCAATCGCTCGAAACGTTGACTACACGAGCATTATCTCTAAGAATTGGAAATAAAAATTCTTGTATCACCAAAACACCTTTATAATTGACATCAATCACATATTTAGAATCTTCGTATGAAGTTTTCGTAAAGTCTTCTGTAATAACACCAGCATTATTTATAAGTATGTCCAAGCCAGCATGAGTGGTCTTTATATAATCCGCAAATGACTTAACATTATTTTCATTTGTTACGTCTAGTTGATAAAAAAGTGGAGTAAGACCTTCTTTTTTAAGAGATTCTATTGCTTCCTGCCCTCTTTTTTCATCTCTTGCAGTTAAGTAGACAGTTTCAACTCCCCTTTTACACAGTTCTCTGACTATACCAAAACCGATGCCCTTATTAGAGCCGGTCACTACAGCAACTTTATCCGACATATTCGCTCGCTTGTTCAAACACCACTACTTATAATTCATAGCAGCATACAATAGCACCGCAGTCTATACATTTTAATGTGTCTGATAAGCGTAATGTTTGCAAAGGATTTAAAGATGTAGCAGACATCATAAACATTTTATATGTTGTTGATAATTAGCTGCATACAATTTGAGTATTATTTAAATAAGATTTTAATTAATTATTGAGTTTTATATTTAAAAAATTAATACTTAAATGAAAAGAAGGTGTTTTTGGTTCAAAGTCGAAGTTGTAAAAATAAAAAAGTTCAATATTAAAATAAATTTTAGAGTAGCGACTAGAAAGGACTTTTTACAAGTAAAACTTCCAAATTATATTCCTTACGAATTAAACATCAAAAACCATATTTTTCTTAGTACATCCCCACAACTCTATTACGGATTCTAACTCTTTTTTAAATATATGATGAATGATGAATGAATTTTTTTTTATGGAAATAAGTAAAATGTTTCTACGCATATGTATTTAGTAATAGGATAGATAAGTTGCAAAGTAAGATAAAAACTTACTAAATAAAACTTAGATATAACTAACAGGTCCTTCGACTTTGATTCGTTACTTTGGTTGAAGATTTAAACATTCTACTTAATCCGGGCATAAGTTCTGTTACATAATATGAAAATGCACATATTTTTTGAAAAAATGTTGTCTTAACGATACTTATCTGTATATATTTATTTAAATGTTGGCAACACAAAAATATTATGATTTAAAAGTCACCTTTGGTTATGACACAGACCATTTATCTATCTAACCTCAAATGTATAGATCTACGCATTGTTTCAAAAAGAAATTATGCTACTGTTTTCTCCAGGAATTAAATCGCTTAGAAATAAACCATGTCCTAAGGACTGAATATAATTTGCTGTCCAAAAGGTTATAGTTTTTTTCAATCGTGGAAATTAGAGATATTTGTGTACCTTTCACTTTCGTATACAGAAAACATGGTTTTTGATAGATTCACTTTTTAACTGAAAGGTTTGATTAAAACCTTAGGCTACATATCAATGAGAAATACAAAGTTGCAGGTTGAATGAGTTTTGGCGAGAGTATTAATATCTTAAAAACATTAACAACCTTTTCACTTCTAACTTCACTTAACAGTAGAATGTTGTTATATATGAAAATAGTTTTATAACTATCATAGCTTTAATAGCTTAACATCTTATGATGTTAAGCTACTAACGGATTTGGAAAATAACCTACAGCTCCATATTAATTTTGTACAAGGCATGACTATGACTCTGCTCTCTTCAATTTCAGTGTAATCACGAAACCATGAAACTGGATTTAAATCGACTGAAGTTTCAAACATAATAAACACGTTTTAAACTTTTGTTAAGACACTTGAAAACGGTACAACAATTTTAAATAAATAAATAATACCTGAACCAATATTATTTTGTTATTTATTTGTGATTTTATTGTCTAACCGATCCTTACTAATGTTAGTAGTTCAATCCTATAACTATATTTCTCTTGAGCTAAAATTATCAATTGATCTTAATATATTGATATATGATACTAGTACGAAAATTACTCCTCACAAAAAATAAGGTAAAAACATGTTTGTTCTGTAGTGACAAATGTATGTATATTAATTATTTTTAATTTGTGATTCGTGGGAATCCATTCCGGAGGTCACAGTTGCAAGTTGTTTTTTTTTAAGGATTTTATTCGTTTTTGTTTATGATTTGATGATCATAATTGATGAAGATTTTGTTAAATTAAACAAGCATAACATTACCAAAATGTATATATAATGTAAACAATAATCATGATTCTATATTCAATCTAGTTATAAGTTATCTATAACTAGAAAATCTATATTATATAGATTAAAGAATAAGAAAATCTATATTATATAGATTTTCTTATTCTTTAATTTAATTTGTAGTGTACTCATTTGTTACCATCTTAAATATAATAATAATAATTAAATTTAAAATTAAATACCTCAACTGTACGATAATTTTGATCAATCGTGTTCAAAGAGCTCTTTCAAATCCCAAGCCGGTGAATTTTTAGACCGACTTTAACGTTTTCGTCTTTTTTGGTAATTTTAATTTAATTGTTGCAACCTCCCTGTTGGTCAAGTAGTGGAGCGCAGACGCCTAACGTATAGCGGTATAGTGTCGTATAGTATAGCGTGGTGTAGCCAAAAAAATAGAAATACTGGCACCGAATATATTCACATCAAAACCGAATAGTTCGGCCGAATACGAATTGAGAAAAAGATGACAAATACACCGAATACCGAATACTTACCCAACATTCGGCTCATAACTAATAATTATTATATTACTGTATCATGGGTTAGGCAATGGTAATAGAAAATCAGTCATAGAGGTCGCTATGTTCTTTACATATTGCATCTTTGTAAAAAAACATAGCGCTCCACATCATTATTTTTAATCCCCGACCCAAAAAGAGGGGTATTTAGATTAGGTATCTGGGTAATTGATTGATTAGGAAATTGGGTAGATTTGTGTATCTGTGTGTCTGTCTGTGGTAATAGACTGAAATTCTAGAAAAACCGAGCCGACATTTATTTAAAATCTGTGACATTTTACTTTAAGTTCGAAAGTGTGTCGTGGTAACACATTTTTATATATTTCTATATTTTGCTTCTAGATTGTAAGAAAAAAATATTATATACTATGTTAAATAAAAGGTTTATGAAATTGCAAATATCAGAGAGTTTTAAAGATATAATTTTTTACGTTCTTATTAAGTAAGATTTAGCTTCTTTATTATTTTGTATCAATTATTGATTTTTGCATTTAATTTTATATTGTTCGTGCATGAGAGGCTGTCTCGTCTTACTGAAGAGCATTTAGACGTCTATATTTAAGTCTATATCTAAAGTATCCTCTCCAATACCTAAAGTACTTAATGAGATCTAGAATTAGATTAGTCTTTATTGTTTGATTCGTCCTAAAGTTGCAGCATTTTTATTAAATTCTATGTATTTGTTAAATAACTATGAAAATATAAATTATTTGACTTTTCGCAACAAAACCTTATCAAATTGCAACGTATAATAGAATTAAAAGGTTTTCAAAGTTTAAATCTTTAGATGAATATCTGTAGTCTATACTTTCTTTATTAATTTAATCTATTACTTCAAACAAATTTGGAAATACTTATAGTTTATATATATAGTTGTGTTTGAATAAATGTGGTTAAAAAATCTTTCAGTCAGCAAAATCTCATTTGTAATCACTTCATACTAACAACATAACGTCATAAAAAATATAACTTTACCCACAGGTATAGAATAGACTTTTTTCAAATCTTTTTAAGTTAATTTTTAACAAATTATCAACTTCTTTATTTTTCTTATTATAATTTTGAATTATAAATATAATAGAAAAAATATTGAGATATTCATTTAAGTTTAAAATTAGGTACTATAATAAATAACCAATGTCTGTTGTTCTTATGTATAAAACTTATTATGCTTGTAGGTTCTGATTTCTCAAAGGTGCGATGTATGTATTTAAAAAATATATATATACATATATATATCTTGACTTTGACTTTATGCCACTACAAAGTCATTAAAGACATGTATAACCGAAATCACATCTTCTTTATCAGATAGAAAATTGGCAATTTCATGGAGATTTTAACGTTGGTGAAGAATTCTCCGAATAATTCTAACGTTATTTTTATGACGATGAAGTGAGGTAAAAGAAAATTGTATCTGTTGACTATTAATAATTTATAATATATTTCAACAATTGATTCTCTATCCAAGTTTAGATTATCTAACTCTTATATGTTTGTATAAATTCTAAACTATTTTTGGAATTAAGTTTTGGAAAAATATAGAAATAAATAGGGAAGTACTTTTATAGCGAGAAACATACCTATGAAGATTATGGTCAAAATAAGATTTAGTTTTTCTTTTGGAAGATAAACTTTTTAATGAAGCCTATATGTTCTTCCTCTAAATAAAAACTAAACTCAATCTTAATAAAACAGAAATATTTAAAGAGAGATATCGACATACAAGCATTGAACAATTAATGTTTGTATATGTTGTGTACAGTATACGTACAGTATCCATCCAGATGGATGATCCAATTGAGATTCTGTGGATACAGATGTATCCACAGATTCACAACAAGCAATCATAGAATAACAATAATTTTGAGTATCTGTTCCCTGTAATCTTGTATTATTGCTATTTTATGATAGCTATTACTTTTATCAGGATTATAAATATAAAGGACGAGATATATAAAAGTAACAAGAGACACTTTTTAAAAATAAGTCGATTTATTGTAATGCAGAAATGAATCGTCTCGTGGGTCATTTTTAAACGACTATTGACGATACACTATCACAGGACCTCTTCGCCGAAGTCATAATCCTTGGAAACTTGAATGCGTACTACACCGATCGGCTTAGGTCACATGCCACTGACTACGCATTGATCTCTGTATTTAACTTTTGGATTCCAATTGATTCAGACGTCATTCTTCACTGGATCTTTTGCGGACTTCTTATACATAGAACTTCGTTGTAACTGTCAACGCTCCTCTGGAGTCACCTGGCCAATGCTTGGTACGGAGTGTAGTGCCAGTAAAAGACTTGCCTATAGTCTTACACTACAAATCTTCAGCTTCTACCAATAGGTGCAAGTTTGCTTCTGTTTCGGTGATTGTAGAATATATATATTTATTCAGTAGTGGATTTAGGTTTGAGGACGCCCTAGGCCCGAGACGATATGGCGCCCTTTATGTTTTCTAACAGTATATATATATATAAACATATATGTACATATATGTGTGTGTGTATAAAATAATTAAAATAATAACAATAATAATAAGAAATCTAATTCAGGTATAAATTAAACATTTATTTTTTTAACAACTTTTAGGACTAGCCTGATTAATTATTTTAACAAAGAAATTCTACCCTCAAAATGGTACTATGTTTCGATAGTAAGAGCGCAATAAAATAAACTTTAAAATTTGGTCTTGCAGTTTACAGAAAACCCAATCGATTTTAAATTTTAGTCATCTTAAAAATTTTGGCGCCTCTCAAAATTTGCCGCCCTAGGCCCGGGCCTCACGGGCCTAAGCCTAAATCCGCTACTGTATTTATTCTTAATTCTGTAGGGCAGATTGTGGCTCTGGTAGGATGCTTGTATTGGAGCAGCTACCACATTGCAAGCAATAGGTGTATCGTTCCTTAACTGAAGCGCTTGTTACCAAAGAGCCAAAGTCGTAAAGTTTTAAAGAAAAATATAACCTAGCTATGTTGTAAAAATAAGAGAACAGCGGACAAGAAGACGCTCGGAAATTGAAAAGGTGTAGGCGCTCCCATCGTTGCACGTAGATAATGACGCTCTGACTCACATAACAAAAGAGAGAGTGAACCTTGGCGCTCTCTTTGCTTCAGACTTAACTATGGATGAATACACTCCGTCCACCATTCAAGGGTCTCAAAACTTGAAACTGGATTTCATCTTCGAATTTTTATAAATTCACTGTCAATTGTTATATCCCCCCCACCGCGCTCTAAAAATTTGGTCTAATTCATGCAACCGATTTTTATACACATTCAATGAGAATTTCTAGAAAAAATATTATAAAATTAAAGTCAAAACATTATTCTCACTATTAAAAGCGATTAGAAAGTCAACGTCAATGATAAAGTATTTAATTATAAGTATATGTTCCGGATAAACTCCGAAATGGTTTGACCGATTTTAACCAAATTTTCAGAAGATCTTTAGATTGACCCAGCGAGTAATACTGTAAAGTTTGGTGACGATTGAAGTATTTTTTATACAACTGTCAGTGACAATTTTTTTTACTACTGATATTCTTTTTATATCAAACTTTTTAAGATCAGTTATAACGTCATAACACTATCCATTTACAAGCTAGATAAATGAGTAGAAGAAAATAAAATTCAGGTTGAATGATAATTATTATCGCGGTGGTTTATTCTAAATAGGTTTAATATATTTTTTATTCTGTATTTTGAGTTAATACATCTTCAAATTAAGCCCGGCGAAGCTGGCTGGATACGCTAGTTGTCTTATATTTAGACGGTTATTATAGCATATTTTCCTGAAGGGTATTTACTACCCACTACAATCCCACGTTCATCTGAATTTTAAGGACCAAGTATAAGAAATTGAAATAACTAAAATAAAATCACAGTCTATTTAATAAAGAGAGATAATTGTGGGGTTAATTCTAGTATATTTTTTGTAAATATGTCTTCCGATAACATTGGAATTGTACTTCATTATTAACTGTTTTTCAATAGTTAAGTGTTAGACGAAAAGAGTTAAACTTAAAATGTCATTGTATGTCGATTTTCTTGGAGATTTTTCAATAATAAGAATAAAAAATGACGATGAATTTTATGTCATTTATTTTATTAAATTTGTTTATACATAAATAAAAAAGAAATAAATTAAATTAATTTATTTTATCGTGGTAAAAATTTTACATAAATAGGTTCGTTAGGTCTAAGTACGAGGTCGAATTTGAGCTCTGGTCTCGCGCCCTTCACCATCGGTTCCAGTCTGAAGTTACGTATAATTTCACTTATCACGCATTTTAATTGAAGCTTCGCGAAGCGTTGGCCTGGAAATAAATAAATTAATAAATAATAAATAAATGCAACACGATTTTACGACGATTTTCCGATTTGGGTTCCAGTGCAGAAATCGTTTGAAGCCTTTGTTGGGGATTGCAAAAAGCCATACAATGTACACCTGATAAAACTCCATATTTAAGGTCTTAGGAAAACCTCTTGAGAAAGATAAATATCATGTTGCCTTGTGGACAAATGTTTCCGAAATGCAGATGTGATGTAAAGCAACCAAGTGACGTAGATACCTCCAAATCCCGTTTAAGGTAAATATCATAGTAAAGTTAATTACAATATTGATAATGTTAAACTCTCAAACCTATACAATTACGAGGCCCAGCGCTAAATGGTACATAGGCATAGGGATGTCTCGTGTCTCCGTCCAGGAACCGCTCCGGTTTAAATACTTCTGGCTCAGGGAACAAATCCTCACGGCGATGAACAGCGTAAATATGTATTATCACTTCAGTACCCTTATTAATTTTGATATCATCTGTAATATAAAAATTATTAAAAACTTATAGTGCAAGATTGGTTAGGATTTTCGAAAGTAGTCTAATATATGTCAACATTGTTCCAATAAAGTCTAATATATGTCAACATTGCCAATAAAGATGATCATATTGATTGAGCGACAGGATAGTTTTCCAGAGTCCGACAGACGGTGGGTTGGAATCGGTTCCCGTGTAAGTTTATTTTTCATTCTATATTTATTTTAAAATCAAATAAGTTATGGCTAAATATTTATAGATTGTTTCAAACACTCTTATAGATGTCGCCTCCGTTATGATAGAGACGAATACTCAATTATATATTAAGACTCGACAGTTTCTCAGAGGGCTCAAATCCTTACCGCAATTTTATTTTCTCATAATTATTACAAAAATATAAGAAATCAATTAATAAACGGTCATACAGAAATAAAAACCCAGTTAAATTAATGAACACGTTCCCTATAAATGTATCAAAACCTCACCTAACATAAATTCCTCAGTAATTTCTCGACCAATAAAAGGTACACTTGGGTACATCCTAAGTATTTCCTTGATCACAGCTTCTAGATACTTCATCTCATTAAGTTCAGATACAGTAGGCTCCGGACCGACACTCATACACTCTTCATAGAGGCGTTCCTGTGGGTCATTTTTTGTGATAAATAATATCATCTTCAATTAAAACTTATGTATTTATATTTCATTATTTTAAAGTATTGATAGAAAGATAATTAAAATCCGTGTAAAAAAATAATTAAATGTCGTATCAAAATAAATTATGTAAAAATATACCGTTAACTTAAAATGTTAATAAATTGTATTGTTTATTGAATATTAAAAATTATTGATATAAATATATATAACATTTATTTCTCTAAGATGATATGAATTCTAATGTATGCCTTAATGAGGTAGTCTTGTTTACTGTATACAGTATGTTGGTAATAATATAAGTAGTCGTTCGAATACTGCTGTAATTAGTATATTTTCTTTTAAATATTTATTGAAATAAATTTATGTTAAATATAAATTTATATTTTTAAAATTTGAACTATTAAAAAAAATATTGATGATTGTCTGTAAAATTTGTGTTATTTTGAATTTGTTTCGAATCTCGTGAAGATCTCTTATATTTTTCCTGTTATCGGGAATTCCGGAGAATATTAAATTACTACTTGACCTTTCTCGGTTTTTGAGAAATAGTAGAAAAAAGTAATTATCTATTGAAAGCGCGAAAATCTATTTATTCTTAATAATAAAATCCAGAAATATAACACATTTTCAAATATTTCGCCTAAGAAACATGGCATGGCATTATCACCGAAATAATGGAGAGTATTATCAACAGTTCTTGGGATACCCAGAGGAACGCCAGTGTTAATAGCAATTAATCCTTCAATAGTAGTAGTACTATTTAAGGATTTATAACTTATCTGAACTCATATAAATATAGAATGAAAAATATACCGATACGGGCAGGGATTCGAACCCGCAACTATCGAATACCTGCTCGTATAGGTTTATTTTTCATTTTATATTTATATAAATTTAAATAAGCTTAACATGGCTATACATGTTTATAGATATTTTCAAACATTACCTGAACTTCTTCGTGGTCTGCCAGCAGCATTAAACCAAATGTTAAGGCCGTAGCGGTTGTATCATGACCCTGAAAGATTCAATTATATTTATTTTATATCAAACTTCCAAAAAAAATAATTAAATACTTTAATTCAATTCTGTCCAATTACCTCAAACATAAATGTATTAACTTCTTCCCGAATGCCTTCTAAATCAATCTCGCCGTTCTTCTCAGCCTCCAACAGTAGATCTAATAAAGCTAATCTCCTTTTTTTTTCACTATCATTTTGAACACCATCGTTTTCATTCATCTTCTTTCTTTCCATAATAACGTTATCAGCAAAGGCATGAACGTTATTCAAACATTTCGTAAATCGTTTACCAGAGGGGTGGTTGTAAAATATCAATTCATTGTGAAGCCAAAATTTGGTGAGTCGTTCGATCACCAAGCCGCCAATATCCATGATGGCATTTTTGTATTTTAACTTTGCGGCTGACTTGTCTGAATTTAACTTGATGCCCATTGCTGTTTCTGAAATTGGATATAAACCATTATATAAATGATACTACGAGAAAATTATAAAAATAGTATTTGTACATTCATTGCACCATTAGAAAACTTTCATGAAAAACGTACGTAGTCCAGGTTACCAAATTCGACCATATAATCACAAGGTATGGACTATGGTAATTACAAGGTTTGTTTATTATATGCTTGAGTCACGCTTTTAAATAAACCCGCTGTCAAGAATAATATCTATACTAAGGAGTTCTTACTCCATATTTACAGAAACTTGGAAACGATTCACAAAAATCTAAATATTATTTTGTTATATTTTATTTTACGCAAACGCGCTTTGTAATTATTAACTAATTGGACAATTCTCTTCTACAGACCCAATGCCTCTACCTTCTAGCTCTACAAAAAAATTAAGAGCTTTATAGATCTGCAAAGTCCTGTCTTACCTTGAGGATCGTTGAGGATAAATCACGTACCTAATGTACTTAACAAGACGATGGCCATTAAAAATAAGAAAGGAGTCCAGGAAGTTAGTCTGAATATTGCAAAAGCGTTCGATCTTGTATAACACAAGGCATTAGATGTTATGCAAATAGATCATCGCTTTCCTTAAGGAACGGGCGAATCATATAAGTACTTCTAGTCGGTTTTTAAACAGAGCCCAAGCCAGTGGACGCTAGTGCTTAAAAAGGCTGCTTGCTATCCCCAACATTTTTCCTTCTGCATTTAAGGGGCTTGTGTTAAGCACAGGTCCAGCCACATTTGTAACACTGCTTGGATCTCTGCTCCAGATTACAACGATATCAGCTACTAACAATCGATCACGTAGATTAAAGGTAAATTTTAAACAAACTTAAACCGAAAAGCACAAGGACTTTTTTTTAATGTCCGATATATGATAATTCGATAATATACGTTAGTTGGGCTATAATTTTCCTATTTTTTTGCTGTATCCATTTATTATATATTCCCTCTATTATAAAATTGAAATTAGTTGGATTAATATTATCTACTGAATGTATATTGTATAAATTTTCCTTTTCTTTTCACAATCTATCCGGTCAATAGTTTCAAATACAAATTACGTCGGTATTAAAGGTGTGTGTAGAATATAACATCAAACCAAGTAATAACAAAATTACTTGTTACAAATTATAATAAATGTAGGTGCTTAAATATTTCTAACAAAATTATGTATTGATGGTTATCCGAAAAAATATATATAAATACTTACATGCTTATATCTTAAAATTTATGTTAGTGTCAGAAAAAATGTATGAAACACAAAGAAACAAATAATAATTTGTGATTAAAAAGTATACAACTAATAATTATTAATAAATAAAATAATTAAGGCTTCCAAAGCGCTTCTAAAATAATTAACGGGTACTTATATTTTAATATTAATTTCACCCCTCAAAAATAATTAGGACAAATTTGAAAGCCTCAGGCTTTACATTATTTGTAATTATATGCACAAGTTACGATAAAACATCTATACATATACTTATATTTAAGTCCTGAATACCAATCATCTGTAAAGAAATATAAGCCAATGATGTACTTCTACTTACCACAGATAATATAAAGAGTAAGATCACTTATGACAGTCATGGTGTCAATAATATTAGATTCCTGGGTTCGCTTTTTGAGCATCAGCGTAAAGTTCTTGCTTTGTTCTTCAAAAACTTTCACGAAACCCTTTAGAATGTCGAAGTGGAACGTCGGTGTCAGAATCTTGCGGCGCTTTTGCCATTTATTACCTGAAATATGATTTTTATTTATTTATGAAAACGATGTTGTAGATATGTCTTTTATTGGTTTGTTATATTTCAATAAACAAGTTAAAATAAGATATTCCAAGTTAAATACGAATTGCTATAACTAATACAACTTTTCCAAGGAAAAAAAGTTACTAATTTCTTAGCATAGATACCAGACGTAGTCAACTTTTATTACGAACTCATTTAGTGCGTACTTTACATGATAGTTATAAGTGTTTTTGTATGCAGGGTTAATTATAATTAATGGGCCACCTCTTGCAGGCAGCCTCTCTACATCAATCCCAACATTTGTTCTACGACTTTTTAATATGAATAGTTTTAAAAAATAAGTTTTACCATACATAATTTATTTATTGTCTCTGAATTAGCATTAATTCTGAGCATAGGTATAGAGCCCGGGTGTTATCATTTTAGGTACTTCTTACAAAATACAGAGTAATAAATAACCGAGGTAGCAAACATTTTTTTGTTTCGTTTTTTTGTGATTTTGTTGTAAAAAGTCGTAGAACACATGTTGTTGAGATTGTTGTAAAGAAACTGCGTGCAAGAGGTGGTCTATTAATTATAATTAACCCTGTATAGCAAAAAATGGACATATATCGTCTTTACAGCAAGTAAAAGTTATATAATAATAAAGAAAATACCTGTACTGATCAGCAGACCAGTTCCCAACCAAGGCTCAATGAACGCGTAAGGTCTATTCTTCTTTATGTTACGCGAATGCGTTAAAAGTATCTGCAATTAAATGTATTTTAATTATTACTATTAATAATGACCTTAGACCTCATTTATAATAAATACACAGTGAGTGAAAGGATTTTATTCTCAAAAGGAATTGATTGAGACTTCAAAGATATCTCTATACATATTAAAGGCAACTTCTCTGTCTATTTATATTTCATTCGAATATCGCTGAATAATTTAAGTTAAAGAACAAGTCAATATTAGTTTCTAATATTAGCGTACTCACTCAACGTTGATAGAGAATCAACCAAATCAATAACAGTTTATAATAACGTAATTAATTCGTCATTACCTCAATATCTTCGACGTTGTAAACATGTAGGACATACCGGTTCAACGCTTTTATTACGACTCGGTTGCCAAACTGTTTCGGTAGATCAAGGATAACCTTAAACAATTCACCTGTAAATAATATTATATGGATTATTAGTATTCTGACCCCGAAGAGTAGAAACGGAACCCTATTAATAAGACTTCGCTGTCTATCTGTCTCAAGACTGTATCTCATGAACCGTGATAGCTCTATAGTTGAAATTTTCACAGATGTATTTCTATTGCCCTTATACTAAAAACGGAAGAATAAAATAAATATTTGAAGGGTTCCCATACAACGAATATGTTTTTTGGCATTTTTTGATATAATGGTACGGGTACCCTTCGTGCTCGACTCCGTCTTTCACTTGGCCGGTTTTTTTGTCTGATAACTATTGACAAGCTTTACTGATATCTATATATTTACCCGGCTATAATCATGTAGTATTAATCGGAATTTACCCAACTAGTTTCGAACCCATTCGGGGATCCTATTCATGAGCTCGAATCATTGCGGACTCGCAGCGTGAACTGCGTGCAGCAGCTCGCTGAGGGCGTCGACGATGGTGGTGGGGGTGGTGAAACTAGTCGGGCGAATGCCAATTAATACTACATGATTAAAGCCGGGTAAATATATATATTTAATAATCATCATGGTTCACGAAAGTTTAAATACAAAAATTTACTGATATTAATAAAATTTGAAAATATAATATTTATTTATTTTCGTGTCAGTGTTGAGAGCACTAATAGAAGTTCAAAGTTCAACTGATATTGCACTTCGAAGGTTTTAATTCTTATTATCACTTCTATTGAGTACGCTTATATTGTATTTGAGCTTTGTTTTATTTATTTATTTTTCTGTATAGTTATTATTTACTTAGTACTTGTATTTTTGTTTGCTTCGTACTGTGTATTCTGTACTTCTGGTTAAATAATCTACAATAATCTTTGCAACTGTTAAATGTTTGAAGTCCTTATAGGAATTTTTAAATCAAAGTTTTGTTTTTTCTTTTAATTATTTCTTCGTTTTATTTATTATTTAAGTACATTTATAATAGTATTACTTTCTGAAATATTAGAAGAAAAAAAAATATCCGAATCCTGAAAATTGTTTTGCAATTAAAAAGATATACGCATAATTTTTACTAGCATTATGAAACTATCGTGTCATAGAAAAATGATTTTGCATCAGCAACATTTTCGTTCAATGGCTTTTTAAGATTTCAAGTCCAAGTTGAAACCTGATTAATCGTTTAATCAAATTAGCTGGTATACACAAGGCGCCTTTTAAAGCCACTGTGATCGTAGTGTTTTAGATCGTAACTTTAACAGTAACCGTAGTGGAGGATTCTTTTGCACAAGGTCGTCACCTCGTCATTTCAGAAGCAATTGCGAAGGTTCTTACCGCTATGTTTTGAAATTCGTAATAGGTCATCACCTATACAAAAACAAACGCTGGTCAACACTTTACACCGGGACAGCTTCTTGTTTTATACAAAGCACAGATCCGGTCGTGTGTGGAGTACTGTTGTCACATATTTGCTGGTGCCGCAAAGTCTCATCTTGCGGTTCTGGACTCAATTGAGAGGCGAGCGAAGAGGCTTATAGGCGATCCCGAATTGGTCGAAGCCGACCTCCACAGCCTTGAACACAGGCGTAGAATTGCTAGCCTCTCAGTATTCTATAGGATAAATTTTGGTAAGTGTGTGCAGGAATTACACGACCTAATTCCCCCGGCTCCCTTCCCTCACCGGACGTTCCGACGCACTGCAAGTATCCATCCCTTTGTTGTGGATAACCCACCTGTCCAAACGAAGCGCTTTGATTCGTCTTTTTTACTTCGTACAGCGAAGGATTGGAACAGCTTGCCTGTGTCGGTATTTACGGCCGAATATAATGTGGGTGTCTTCAAGAGAGGAGTGAATAGGTTGCTAGGGTAATGCACCTTATCATCTAAGACTACATTCCACTTACCATCAGGTGGCCTTAGATTAAAAAAAAAGTGAAACGAATGAGGAACGTCGGAAAATGTTTAATTACTAGTTTTTTCTTAATGTATTTAGTATCGAGTCACTTAAGAAATTAAAGTATAAACATCAGAAGTATAGTATAAAGCAGCGTACATTACCAAATTTTTGGTAACTATTTCTAGTTCTTGCTGGTATACAACTGTGTAAGTGCTCCGTTGCTCCGGCGTTCTGCCGTCGGAGGACGCTAGTGTCCAAATTTCCTTAGCTTCCCTCCTGACTAACGACGCCCCGAGCCGAGGTTCGTGTCTCAATCTGAGACGCCCTCGGGACGTCGTTCCCCATGGGGGCCCATCTGGCCCCCCCTTTTTAAGACTGACCCACCCGCTCCCCCGGTGACGCTGTAATAGCCAACAGGGCTAACAGTATAGACATAAACAAAAAAAAAAAAAGCTGGTATAAGCAACAAAGGACCGAAGCCGTCGGACAACGGCACTACTACTAGTCTTACTAGTAACGGTTATTCACATAACAGCTGATTTTTTTATATTCTAAAATTAAAAAGCTCAAAGGGTACAGATTTCATTTTCAGAAGACACGGTGACTGCTTTCGAGAAAGCCGTAAGGATATTTCTTTTGCAGACTGAATAATATGCTTAGAAACTTCGATTACACGCATGAAACTTTCAATGTACGCTGATGGAGCAATCTTTGAAGACCATTAATAAAAAATATGACCTATAGAATATATATGCATCTTTTTTTTCTTTCTGACTACATAGATTAGTACGTTTTCATCAAATTCTCAATAACAAACAATAATATCCGAACACTTGTTTTTAATTGTTTATTTTTTTTTTGTTTTGTAGATTTTTGATTGACTTGTTTTTGATAGAAAAGTAAAAAATAATATATATTTTTAATTCTTACTCAAATATTTTATTTTAAAATACCATAGCAATTAAAAGCGTTTATCACCACTAATGTCAAGTTTTAACCCCATATTACAAATAATAGGTTTTATTTATTACCTTACGTTGGAAATAAAATAACAATGTTATTAATTATTATGAAGATATTATTAATATACATTAATAATGTTAACATATATTATAAGACTTATTTGTACTTAACATAAGATTCATATTATTATTAATTTTATATGGTGTATTTATTTTATTTAGTTTATTTATTACATTTATTTATTTTCATTATTGTATTTAGTTTATTTCTTATAGTTATTTATTTTATGTATTTATGTTATTTATTATATCACTTTATAGCACACAAATATATATCAAAAACAAAATATAAACAAGTTAGTGGAAACATCTAAAACATTTGGTATAAAGTCGGCCTAGTCATTAAAAGTGATATTTTCAAGCAACCTACAATTATGTGTAGAGCCTTACTATTAGTTATGTTGAAGGAAGTATTGTGTATGTGTGTGTATATTTCCTGTGTAAATATTGATTGGGATCTCTTGAGAACATATTCTTGTGTTAAAATCAATAATAGAGAAAATGTAAATTAGTATAATGTACATGAATACTTTCCGTGTAGTGGGGTAATTACTTTTTACGAGGGAGGTCAAAAAGTTCGCGGAATGAGAGGGAAGGATGTTGAGTTTAAATACAAAACTATTTTTCCTTTTAACATATTCACCCTTAACTCTAATATTTTTTTCAGACCTCTCAAATAACTTGTTTATGACATCGAAAAAAAATGCTTTCTCTTTGATGTCAAAATAGGCCGAAATTGCAGACTTCACTTCTTTATCGTTGTCAATTTTTTTCTACGCAGATATTTCCTCTTTTTTGGAAATAAATAATAGTCACCTGGTGCCAAGTCTGGACTGTAAAGTAGGTGGTTAAATTGTTCGTGAATGGCAGCCGTCTCAACAAGTCGCAAAAGTCGATGAACCCAGGTTTCATCATCAATAACGATTCGGGCCATAGCTTCTTCCTATCTCTCTCCACAGAGTTCCAAAAACTAAAAAAACACTCGACACGCTCACGTTTTTGAATTTTCGTGAGCATTCTCGGAACCCATCTTGCACTGACCTTAGTCATGCCAAGATGATGATGTAGAATATTCAAAATACTTGATTCGGATATTCTAATCATTGCTGGAAGCTGCTTTTTCTTCAACCGGCCATCTTCCAATACAAGTTTTTCTACTTTATTAACGAGTGGTTTCCATTGGCCGTCCAGAGCGTTGGTCGTCTTCAATCGACTTTGTTCCTTGTTTTCAAAGGCCATGCCACTTGTAAACCATGGTTTAACCACGGGCAGAGTCCGCATAAACCGCCAACAGCTCTTGAAAAGCAATCTGAGCGGATTTTCCTTGCTTAGGAAGGAACTTAATAACGGCGCGGTGTTCAATTTTCTCCATACTGGCTGACTTCTTCCCGATTCAGTTATTAACAGGTCGATAACTTAAAAGTTAATGACCCGATTAGCTTCAAATTTGGTATATATATATATATATAAAAACCTACCCCCAACAACCCTTCTATTCCGCGAACATTTTGACCTTCCAGCGTATTCATTCATAGGTTATCACTTATTTTTTTGTGTAAATTTATATAATTAGTTTACTTGTTGGGATTGATGTATAGAAGCTGTCAGCTAGAGGTGCCCAATTAATTACAAATAATCCTGTACATGGTAGTTAGTAGTAATAATACGAGTATAAGTAACCTTGTAAATAATGATTTGAAGTAATTATAATAACACTGAATACTACTGCAATATAAATAAAATAAAGTTGAATAATAAAACTAAAAACTAAACAAAATTAAGTTAAATAATAAAATAATTAATAGTTTAAATATGATGTATAAAAAATAAAAACTTGATACTAATATTAAAAAATGTACTTACTCTGTGATTTTCCCAGGAACGCAAACACGCTTCCAAAAAATGGTATTTTGCGTGGTCCCGGGAGACAAGCCAGGTCATTAGGCACTTGTGTTAGAACTTTCCAGATCACTACACCAATAATAAGTGCCAACAATATATACCAAAACATCTTCGCTTCAGATGAAAGATGCTTGTTCTACACGTTACCTAAAAATATTGAAAATTATTATTATTAATGAATAACTAAATTTAAATAATTTATATTAAAAAATATATTGCATGATAAATTGATCAGTTACGGTTACGGAATTCAGGGCTTCCAATTCTCTGGGAACCATCCCAATGCTCTACACATAGAGTCACCGTATCGCTTTACTTCAATGATTTTAACACACATATATATTTATTTTAAATTTAAATTACCTTAACAAGGCTTTATATGTTTATAGATACTTTCAAAAAATAATTTCGTTTGTGACATTTTTTCAACGTTTATCTATATTGCAAAGTATTAAAATTTACCACAAACTTATCTGATTTACAAGAAAGATTAGAGATTAAGATATATGACTTATAAAGATTTTATTATTCCGATTTGACATCATTAATAAAATAAACTTATGAATGAAAAACATTTAAGAAGAAAAACCACAAGTATAAATTTGATGGTTATAAGATGGCCAAGAAGAAGACACGGATGGAGTGTATTAAAAGATGTATGGCGAAAAAGAAAATCAGCAATGAAGTTTCATAGAAGAACATTAAAGATAATATATTCATATTGCGTCCAAATATTTATGATAATTGTATGACTATAATAATTAAATATGCTACTCATAATAATTACATATTATCCATACTAAAGTTTTAATTATAAAATTTCCTAATATATTAAACTTTAACTAAATATAGAATGATGGAAATCTAACCCGCGACCCGTTACCTGCTACCCTAAAGTTAGCGACACTTATTGAGTCGAACGACGATACGGTTTTCTAGAGATCGCAGTTTCGAATCCATGTCCGTATCGGTTAATTTTTCATTCAATGTTTATTTAAAATTCAAATAAGCGTAACATAGATATTTTCCTGTAATAACTTGTAAAAGATCTTATTACTGGAAGTATTGTCTGTCCATAGATATAGTCATTTATCTGAAAATCCTCTCTCAAATTTACGGACAAAATGTTTTAGCAAAAGTAATAACTTGAAGATCTCAATATCGTAAGCTTTATAAAATATGAAGCTTTATAAAGTATGAAATTAGTGATGTTTAAATTGAGTACGAATTGAAATTAAACGAAGATATGTTTGCTTAAGTTAATATTGAAAGGAAATTGCCGAAATCCAAATGTTCTAGTGACTTCAAAATATTTGAATTCTTATTTTTTTTTTAAATTTTTATAGCGTAATTACTTCTTTATTGATGCCCGATATTACAGGTGCAAGATAGTATTCAAATATTGATACTATCTTGCACCTGTATTCAAATATTGATACTATCTTCACACTATTACTCATAAAATTATAATTTTACCATTCTCAGTTTTTAAGTATTTTATACAGTAATAGAAATAAATTTGATTATGCATACTCATAGAATATTAATATAGTTTAGGTACAAATGTGTGGAAATTGATGTTATTTATAAAACTTAATATAATGTATGAACCTCATATGTTTTATAAGTTTTGTATTTTTAAGGAACGAGCGACGATGAAAAGATATAATTATATTAAATTGCTATAAATAAATTAAATATAATAATGACTGATAAAGTTATTAAAGTAAGTGTATCTAAATTAATGCTTGACTACATTCCACTTTTCATCAAGTGGAAAGTAGTCAACATTAATTTAGATTGTATAAAAAAAAACTTTAGGTAAGCTTAAATTACGCTATAGTTAGTAGTAAATAGTATACTAGGTAATAACCTATAAACACAATTTGAAATTAAATTATCAGTATTTAACGGTTATTATTTGTAATACATACGCCATTAAAATTTACTATATTTGTGAACAAAGTTAGTATTCATCTGTTTGATCAAATACTAACAAACTATAATTGTACGGCTTTTATTATAATGTCATTAAAATAATTACTTTAAAATAATAATTATAAGAAAAACTTTTTTTTTATTGGTCGTTTGATTTTAACAACAAAACAAAACACATCTTTAAAAAAAATAAAGTGTTTTTTAAGTTAATCAATGATATCGAGAATCAGTTTAAAATAGATACGAATTATTAATTACGTTATTATTCTGTTGCAATAATTCTATATTAGATATCTTGATACGATATCAATAAAATACACCTAATTCTTACTTATCGCAATCTTTAATGAAAGCCACGTGATGACCATTCATGTTTAATATTGAATAATAAGTTCTTTGTCTGCATAGGCAATATGTATACTTTCATCTAGTTTTTCCATTCAATGAATATGTATGTGAGACACGTTATTTTTTACAGTACATGTCATGCCTTGCTTTTAACTACTCTGTTAGTCGAGTAGTTAGCGCAGACGCCTAACGTATAGAGACGCAACAGGGCTTGGGTTCTATTCTTGAATGGGACAGGCATTTATTTGATGATGAACATTGAGCAAGATTGAGCATTTCACACATTGAAAGGTCGGCACAACATGTTATCCTCTTCCATTCTTGCCTATCAGCCGTTATCTCAGCAGTCGCCATTTCACACAATTCATCCATCTTTTCTTTGATCTACCTCGACCAACATGTCCTTCCACATTCATATCTAGCATTCTTTTTATTACATGGTATTCGTCCCTTCTCATAACATACCCATACCAAACAAGTCTTTTACTTCTCATTTTTTCTGTCAGTGGCGCAACTTTCAAACTTCCTCTGATATAAGTATTACGTATCTTATCCATTTTTGTTATACCACACATCCATCTCAACATTCCCATTTCCGCTGCATGAAATCTCCTCTCATCCATCTCTTAGGTTCTCCAGCAATCAGAACCATACATCACGACAAGTTTTATTACTGTTTTGTTGATTTACCCCTTAATGTTAAGAGGCATACGTGGCCATATCATCTAACCTACATTTATTCTTTTTGCTCATTTCGGTCTATATTTCCAACATCTCAGGTACCGAAAGTCGGAGCAGACTAGAAGGGATACACTATTTAAAGCAATGGAGGAATAATGTGCCACCAAAGTCGCACAACAGGTGCTTCATTTTAGTTCTGCAGACCTTTAGTTCGACACTCCACTTCCAGTCTCTCCTGCCACTTTGAAACTCAGACACATCCTCTTCAACAAGGACAATGTCGTCGGCGAACAGTATGTTAACATTTGTTTATCTTGACGTGTCCAAATAAAAGTAAAACATTTTCATGGAATAAAGAATTTTTGACTTTGACTTTGTTACTTACTCCCAAATTTTCATACTATGTGACATGAGCTTTATTCCTCTATAGTTGTTACAGTTCTGTACATCACAATTGTTTTAAAATTAGGCACCAGTAAATTGCTTCACCATTCCTCTGAAATCGCTTCCTCTTGTAACAACTTT
Organism: Napeogenes inachia; assembly: GCA_959347355.1. Taxonomy (NCBI): domain Eukaryota; kingdom Metazoa; phylum Arthropoda; class Insecta; order Lepidoptera; family Nymphalidae; genus Napeogenes; species Napeogenes inachia. The sequence continues at coordinate 3,516,530 of OY365792.1, forward strand.
TTAAAGAATAAAGTCAGCACTTTCAACCCATCTATATTTAAAACCTTCAACAATTCATCTGGTATGCCATCTGAGCCAGTTGACTTACCATTCTTCATATCTTGTACAACAGTTTTAAATTCGTCCAATGTAATCTCTTTCACCAATGCCATGTTTACTGGCGGTCTAGGTAGAGCACCATTCCAATAATTCTTTTCATTCATTAACTTTTCAAAATATGTGTTCCAACGTTCTTTTATTTCCACATCATTTGTCAAAACCTTTCTTTTTTGATCTTTTATTTTCTGGGATTTCTGTTGTATTTCTGGGTTTGGTCGTATATTCTCAATAGGCATTTATAATGTGTATTTCTGTGTATTTGTATCAATGTCTAACACCCTTAACACAAGCAAATAACTTGCTTACTTGGAGGATAGAGAAATGTTTGTAATTTGTCTTGATATTATTATTTTTATTATTGTTTATTTCTCATTTTTATTTTTACAACTTACAACTAATACCTGGTCGGAAATACCTACTATTTATTTATTTTTGATATATTTGTTTACTTTTTTAGATTAGTTTATATAAAATGTAAACAGAATATGGGTAATAAAATCATACGTAAACAACTACAATATACGTGAGTAAAATCTGTTTAAATATTTACACAGTGGGAGAGATAAGTGAAACTTTACTTAGTTTAAAGCCAAGTCGCTTCCCGCTGTCTGTCCCTATGTTATATTTTTTGTATTGTATATAATAGACATTAGTCTATCATGCATATATTTGCCCGGCTGTTTTCATATAAATTTAAACCGAATTAGACTCATTAGTTTTGAAGACATTAGGAGTCATCTGTCATTGTTCATGAGGTCGAACCGTGGAGAACTCGCGGCGTGAAACTAGTCGAGCAAAATCCGATGAGATGGAAACAGCCGGGCAAATCTATATATATATTGGTTATAAAATAGGTAAATAACGTATTATAAAAACTGCCATAGCTGAATATATTAATATTAATGTATGTTAATACTTAGGTATTTAATACAACAGCTGACAATAACATCAAAATAAAAATACCCGAGTCGAGCCAATCAAAATACAACTACTCGCAAAACAATGTGTAATTAAAGGTTATTAAAACAGAAAAAAACGATAATATAAATAACTAGCGTATAAATGTTTTTAAAACACAAGATAACCTTACAAGATATACTTTTAAATTATTTGGTTACCTACACTTTACACAAAAAAAAACAAAATTAAAATCTGATTATTTTCAGATATTATGTGTTGTTTTTCGGTGGTTTTAACTTAACAGTTGTGAAATGTCACAACAAAACTAGATCATAAAGTATTTGTTTGACATAATAATTTCATTGTTATATTTGATAATGATGTTTTAATTGACGAATTTGTCATTATCAGATAAAATATGTCATTATAGATGTTACACACATAAATAATAGTCCAAACATGTTAGGTTATGTTATTTAATATATTATATATACTTACGTTATTATTCAACACAAACTAAGGTATGGGATTGATATTTATGTACTAAAAGAACACTGAACGCGAGTTCAGACCACGGGATAGAAATATGTACTGATAGTAATTGGAGTCTTAAAACCGGACGTACACGATACGATATTGTATGTAATACCTAATACATTTACAACTGTAAAGACGTCTACGACACGATTTTGTGTTTTAATCGATATTATTTTAGTGTATAGAAATGTCAGAAAAATATATTATTAAATATATAAGATCTATATTAGAATGTTCATCTTTTTTAAATAAGACTTTAGTTTGTATTTATTATAGTATAAATAAGTAAACTTGATCTCCAAACGAGTTTCTGTGTCCCTGACACGAGTATATTAACTTATACGATAGCGTTTAACTCGTTTACCTTTTTTTTTCATTTTGCAAAAAAAAGGATACAAAATATGTCATAATAACATGTTTTGTTACAAAGATTAAGGTGTATTTGCTCACAAAACCTTTAATACTTTCATTATATTTAAAATATGCTTTAAGAATTTCAAATCTAGAGCATAGCGCTTTTTATCAGTATTTTTATTAATAAAACTAATATAAACCATAAAAGCAGAGAAATGTATAAACAGACATATTTAAAATAAAAATAGGTTCTATATTTGTGTATCACTAAATATTTATTTATTCATATTCAATAGAATTACGGATCTGGAGGAGCATATGACGAACCAATATTTTTTAATTCACAGTCTTCCTCCAAAAAGTCTTTCATAAGGAGTTTCTTTAAAGCAGTGCGTCTCACCTGAAAAATATTTATTTTTAATTATAATCTGGATTAAAAATACTTTCAAACAAGATTAATTATCAATTAGTTATAATTAGTGTTATCATCTGTATTATATTACATAGTAACTATCTTAATATATTTTAGTTAATTGTGCTATATATTATAAAAAAATCAATACAGAAAAATACTGTAATTCATCGCTTATTTAATTGTCCCGTTTTTTTTAACATCCCTAAAACACCAGTGTTTTTATAAATACTATATTCCTTTTAAAAATGTAGGAACCCTAGATATGATATAATAAAAAAACATTAATTTATTTTTTGTGGATATATTACATATGTACTCAGTTGAAATGAAATCACACAAATAAACATTAAAAAAACTGGTTATTTATTTTTCATTTAAAATAATCCATTTTTTTATTTCTGATTAAAGATTATACTCAATGATATTAGATGCGACGTAGTAAATTTATTATTCTGTAAGCAAACAACCTAACAGCAAAATCCAAATTTTTTGAGACTAATTGCAGGTATAAAAAGGCATGCTTTGAATTAAACCTCATCAACCGTGCTCGAAACAAGCTGCAACGTGCTCATGACCTCTTGTCCGAATGGCTGGCGGAGTGGAGGCTCTCACTTAATGTGGCAAAAACCCAGGCAATAGTGTTTGGGCTCCACCCCACGACTCCCCTCCTCCGCTCACACACCAAGGCACGGTGATCAAAAAGGATCGCCACATCACTTACCTGGGCGGAGCCATTGACAGACGACTGTCAATGGCAGTCCAGGCAAAGAAATCCATATCTGCGGCGAAAGCCGCAATGCACCAGTTGGGGGCTATTTTTATTCTAGCCTCAGGCGTCAGGACACACCTGACGTATGACGCGCCGGCGAGGTATGCGCTTATTAGCTCGAATCAGGCGAAGCTTATGAGCCGAGTTCAAAATAACGCCCTTCAATACGCATCATCACATTCAAGACATCTTGCCCTGGCACACACCCTACCGACAGGTCTACACTTCGACTTCCGAGGGATGTTCTATCCCTCCCCCCCCCCTCTCCTAACTTCCGAACTGCTGCAGTGGTCGTTGGTTACCTAAACCGGACCTTCCCGTCTGGGGTTTCACCCGGCTGGATTGACCGGCCCTGCAGCATAATCAACCAAGAGAGTCTGGTGAAGCCAGAACTACAATGCCGCTATTTCTCGAAATGCACATCATTTTCAAGAGCTGCGATAAGTGGATGTCAGTCACAAGAAGACTTGCTGAAGTTGGCCTAACTGCGCAAAAGCCAGTCAATGGCCGTAAATTGACGGCAGCTTACCACAAGACCCATTTTCGTTTTGCACAAGATCCTGAACAGTGGACAGTATACCAATAGAGAGCAGCTCCGTTCTCAAATGAGTCCAGAATGTGTATATGACCGACTAGGAAAAGTCTAAGACTCTCTAAGAACTATTCCCAGTGTTGCATTACAGAACGTGTGGCATACGCCAGTAAATCGTGTATGTTCCGGGAGGTATTTCACTCTAGGTGAGGACTAAGCTTGTCTTCATTGTTGGGGCGGTATTAGGAGACAAAGAAGAGGATTAACCTATCAGCGGTACATAGAGAAATTCTAAGGACCATATTTGGGGATTTCATGTGGAAAAAAATCTCTTTATGCATGACAATGTAAGACTTCTTACCGCTGCCATAGTACGACAATACTTGCAAGAGGTGGATACCTCCGTGATGGAGTAACCAGCTCGATGCTCAGACTTTGATCCGTAAGTGGAAATGTAGTCATAGGTGCTAAAGCGCATCAACTTAGTAACCTATTCACTCTTCTCTTGAAACATCCACATTATATTAGGAAGGAAATACCGACGCAGGCAAGTTTTGTCCAGTTCTTCACTGTACGAATTATGAAAGAAAAAGCAAAGCGCTTCGTAATAAGGCCGCCTGTTGTACTTCTTTATTTGTGTTTTTCTTTTGATTTTTGTTTCTTTCTTTCTTTGTAAAATGAAAAATATCTTCTAGTTTTAAAATAAGAAACCGATAGTGCACTAATTAAGACATGCAGTTGGTATTAGGAGTAATATTTGTCTGATGCTCTAAATGTAGCAAGAATCGCAGTGAAATAAAACTATTTTTTATATAAGACCTCACGTTCAAAGGTCTTACCGTTAAAACGATTGCTGCAAAACATTCGAAACGAAAAACAAAATGGGCTAACCCGAAACGGGATGAATATAAAATGTAAATGTATAAGAGAGACGAAGCTTCTTAGCAATCCATGGATTCACCGTGCCGGTGCCGGGCCCATCGCGTTGCAAGGAGAGGAGTGCAAGCAGTGCCTGGGACTTGCGACCCAGGAGTAGGTTTAAGGGGCCCCTTTATTGTGCGCAAAAACGCTCACCTTCACCCTCCACACTCCTCTCCCTACCTAACCAAATTTGGAAAGAACCTACTAATGCCGCCTTTGAAATACGTTCTAGAAATGAACCGATGCTTGTTCTAGAAAGGCCAAGGTCTTTAAGTAGGTTATAGAGAGATTTCGCTATTATACCTCTCGCTCCCACTTCTACCGCGTTCAAACTAACTAGAAATTTATTCCTGATCAGTTCGTTGGTTAGTTCGTAATACTTATTGAGCTTGAATGTGTGATCCCTTGGGATGTTTGTTTCCCAAGGAACAGTAAGCTCCACAAGTATCACGCGCCTCAGATGTTTCGAATACAAGAATAAGTCCGGTCTGGATGACGAAACACCAACATCCCCAGGGATTTTGTAATGCTTTTCATACGTGTCCATCATGAGAATCCAATCAGGAGCCGCGCCTGATATTGAATAAGGCTTCGCTTTAAATTTTTTGGAGGAGCCTTCTTTTACGAATTCTATAGATCGTTTGGTGGTTGTTATACCCTTCCGCGCTCTTACTACTGAAAGACTAACCGCTTCCCGTATAATTTCTAATACCTTGTCGTGGCGACGCGAGTATTGACCTTTATCTAAAAGTACCCTACACCCTACTAATAGGTGTTTCGCGATTCCTATTGCCTCCCCACAGACGTTGCAAGACTTTTCGGTGGCTTTGCCCCATCTTACTGCGAATACAATTACAATTATATGCGAATTAAATACGTAAAAATATTTTTACTTCAATTTCAAAATTTATTTTGATGAGATCTTACCGTCAAATTAAAGGAGTAATCTGAAGGTACCCTAATGGATGGGTTGTAGTGGACCTCATAGATTAATAGACCCTGTAATGGGCTTGTTTTATTGATTTTGATAAGATCTTACTATTAGACTTGATGGAGTGATTTGATAAAGCTGTTAGCGACGAGTATGTAATCTTTCTATTCGTCTAGGAGATCCAGTAGCATCCATCCATCTAGAAACCTTCAGATGTCTCCATCAAGTCTGATGATAAGATCTCATCAAAAGCAACAAAACAAGCCCATACTTGGCGCACCAAGCTCTTTTCATCTAGGAGATCCACTAGCACCCATCTATTAATATACCTTCAGGTCCACTCCACCAAGCCTGGATTTAGTATCTCTTTATGATTAACACAACGGGCCAAAACTCGACTAGCCTTGCTTTTTTTTAGTCTAAAAGATCAAGTAACAGCCACCGAAGTATTCTGCTTTTTAGGTCACAGAATAATTAATACGTATATCATAAATGTAATAATAATCTGTAATTTTATCACATGTATAATATGTACACTTAATCATCAATAATATGAAATAATTTAAAGAGGTAATAATTAAAGATTAAAAATATGAGAAAAAAAATATATATAATATCGAAAGCATCATAATTGTTTCATTCGCTCAATATTCTCGCACTATACACGCTTATGTGTGCGTAGTCGAGATTTGTCTATGTTGTGATACGATTTTCTACCTATCAGTTTTATAAAAGCGTCCTTAAGGAAAACTCTTATTATCTTAATTGTTGATAAAATACTCAATGAATGTGAAGTTATCATATTGATTTATATAATAAAATATTGAAGAATTTAGGAGCGCTAATATGTTTTACTACATTTTCACGTTGCTATTTAGGGGCGCTAATATGTTTTACAACAATTTTGTTTTGATATTTCAGAAAGCTAATATGTTGTACAACAATTTTTTGTTGCTATTTAGGAGCGCTAATGTTTTACAATTATTTTGTTTTGCTCTTTAGAAACATTAATATGTTTTACAACAATTTTATTTTGATATTAAGGAAAGCTAATAATATGTTTTACAACAATTTTGTTTTGCTCTTTAGGAACACTAATATATTTTACAATAATTTTGTTTTGATACTTAGGAAAGCTAATAATATGTTTTACAAAAATTTTGTTTTGGTATTTAGAAGCGCTAATATGTTTTACAACAATTTTGTGTTGCCATTTAGGACAAAAGGTTTTACAACTTCCAGACACAAAAAGCAACCATAGAGTTTCTTAATACTTATTTTTAAAACCATTTGTATTAAATTATTATTTACTTAATCTACATTACCTCTGCATACAAACTTACAGCCAGGGTCTGCATCTTCGCTTGACGCAGTTCCTCTCGTATAAACATCATCTCCGGACGAAGATCTTGATGAGCTTGAGGATCCATGCTGATTTGAAGCTTCGGATCTATCCCCGACAACTGACGATCACTGACGAGTAATAATGATTGTTAAATTCCGTTAGCGCAGAGGCCTAACGTATTTCTTTTTTTTTTCTTTTTTTTTTTTTTTTTAGGTTTCGCCAGTGTACCTTCGCGTGGGTGGGCTAAGTTAGTGTTTGGGTTATAATAAGTTTTTCATTCTGTGTTTTTTTATTGGTCATGTGGTGAGTTGTGTTGGTTGGTGGGTATGTTGGTTCTTTCTAGTGTTTCTCACGGTGCGCGCGCAGCTTTGTTGTAATTTGCAATTGCATTACTAATTACATTACTAATTGTTTTTACTTTATTTTCATTTGCTTACTTCCATAGCTACCGCGCTGGTTATATTTGTGATTTGCTTTTCTTTACATTTATACTAGTATATGTTACAGGTTTTCTGTCCTCGGCTAATAGGTAAGTACGTTATTGATTTTATTTATAGGACTATTTTCTATTTCAGGTTACGTCGCGGACACAGGTGAGTGGCACGTTACTACTGCATATTTTTGCTAGCTATTTTGTCATCTTATTGACTAATTAGTATTTTGTTCTACAGGGTCTGCCGCTGCTTTGACACAGACAATAAGTTTGTGTGCCTAGTTATTCCGAGGACATGGTATTCTTAGGTAAGTATTTTAATATAGATGTACAATATTTGGTTATTTGTTTCTACTTCTTTCCTTAATTTGCTTTCAGGTTCTGCTGTCCTGGAGGAGGATCAGGCAGATAAGTAATTTCTCGTCCACGAATGCCTGACTATAGACTCTGATATTGTCCAATTCGTCAAGAAGCGGGTTCAGTAAGGCATTCCAAAAGAAGGGTCCTCTTACTGATCCCTGTACGCATCCCTTCGTCGTTTCTCTCTCCGTTTGTTTCCTCAGGTAGTTCACGCGCACTCTTCTTCCGCTCAGGTGGTCGGCGACCAGCCTCCACAGATTCGCGGGACATCCGAGTTCGTCAAGCTGGATTTTTATTGATGGCCACCACGCGCAGTCGAAAGCGCCCTCTATGTCCAAGGATATCACCAATATTATTTCCTTCTTCTTTCTTTTCTCACGAATATAATTTACCAGGTCATATAGGGCGTCTTCCGTACTGCGCTGCGGTGTAAACCCGTATTGTCTGGGATTAAATTTGTGGAGGAGGTACCAACGGAGTCGCTTGATGACTATCTTTTCCAGTGTCTTTCCCAGGATAGACAATAAGCCTATTGATCGGTACGATCGGTACGACCTCGGTATATTCATCTTTGCCCGGTTTCCTGAGGATAACCACCTCCGCCGATTTCCATGCTGTTGGGAAGACCGAGAGTTCGAGACACTTGTTAATGATCCTCAGGAAGACCTTAAGTGACACCCTCATTGCCGCCCGACATATGTCCGCAAAAAAGGTGTCGGCCAGACATTCTGCAGATTCACTGTCCATTAATGTGCGCCCGTCCTTGATCAGTGGCAGGTCTTCGCTTCTTTTGTGTGAGTTCCTCAGTACGCGGTAGATGGAGTCCCACATCGTCTCCTGATCTTGTTTGGTGCAGAACTCCTTCCAGCTGTTTGTCTGCGCCTTCCTCGCAGCCATCTCGTATGTGCTCTTGCTGGCCAGATACTCGGAGATTAAGTGTTTGCGCCTCTTTTGCGCTGCGGCCTAACGTATTTCGGTTCAATAGGGCTCGGGTTCGATTCCCGACAGGGACATGTATTTATATGTATGTGGTGATCAGAGATGTCGGTATTTTTGGGTTTGGTCGTTTATGCAATATATTCGCAGTATTTATAATGTGTATTTCAAACTATCCATTCATATTATCTGTCGTCCTTCTATTTTTATTAAATAAAATATGCTATGAATTATAAGCTTATATCTAACTTGTACATGTCCACTCACATACTCGTTGCTGATTAAATCTTGTACATATATATAGGTATAGTTATATACGATATGGTACCTCAATGAATAGACCGACGGGACGGTTTCCCAGAGGTTGCAATTACCAATCCCTGCTCGTATCGGTTTATTTTACATTCTATATTTATTTAAAAATCCATCCTCATTACTCTATACCTTTACATATGCCTCTTATTCATTCAACCATGTCTTTTAAGCCCAAAACTCAGAACCAAATCAACACCAATGAGTTCGTTAACCCTCATTTTGTTAGACACATTATTTATTTCCAAATATAGAATAATTTTTCGCATTCATGTCGCTATCAGTTTGTCTCAGCTTTTCCAACTATTTGACATGAATTTCTTTTCTCGATGTTGAAGACTCGTTGTTTACTGCAATCGTTTCAAGAATAAATTTGGCTACTTCCATTCATACTCACTTCATTCGCTAACTAAACTTCGATACATCTGCCTACACTTCTACGGTCTACCCCACGACGGTGATGCTAGTAAATAAGTTAAATCCTTGCTCAATATGACAACAATTACGACCAGCAATGATATCCATTGGAGGTAATTAAATTTTCATCCATCATCTTTTTCTACACACACACAAATTAAATTTCTTGAATTGAATGTGAATAATTTCTTTACGTATTGGTATCTACATTTTTTTAAAGCAACTCCCGCATTAGGGATTACATTACTCCTATATCACGGGGCTTCACAAACATATGTATAACGAAGACAAAGTACACAATCTTATAGGTATGTAGCTAACTGTAGATAACTCACGTAGCTTCAGTGCCCTAAGCTTTTGTGTCGGAACACTGCTGTGTAAAATTTAATGTTATTGCTTGTTTATTAATTAGGTATTATATGTTTTAATTTAAGATTATTGTTAAAATCCTATTTTTTACGTATATGAAGGTACATTAGCAGTGCATAAATAAATAATTAGAATTTGAATATCCTTTAATTTGTTGTATTGCTTGTGACCTTACAAATTAGCACCAACATCTGCCTCCAGTATTCCTGCTTCCTCTATAGATTCAGGATCTCCTTCATCTTCTTTATCTTTCGACATGATAGAAGATATTAAAGAAGATTACAATGCTATTTTCTTTCAACAATTCACTTACTTTTCCTTTTTAATAAATTTTTAATACTGACAAACTAATATTTGTGTCAATAAAAGAGATAATAAATCTAATTTGCGTACCTACCAGTCTCATTAATAAGGGTTTAAAATAAAAGCAGGTTCCATATAAAAAACTGTAGATCACGAATAACCATTTTTTATTTTGTATAGTTGTCTGTTTATTTGTAAACGATAATGATTAAAAACTCAACGAAAACAAAAATTGCCTCCAAATATTCAATATTTTTTACTCTAAAAATTATGTATGTACTTATATGTACATAGCTTTATCATTGCTAATGTTAAATATTTTACTTATTTATTTTATTTATTTATTTAATAGGAAGCCAACGTGCTACGCAATGGAAAACATTTGTTTTACTACAGGTATGTTATGTAAATATAAGTTACAGAATGTATCCCAATTATAGGCTAACTTAACATGCAACTTTAGGATGGCTGTCCACAAAATCTTAAAAATAAACATTAAAGTAAATGCCACAGATTTCATTTGCAGAGTACGTAAAAATTTAATAATATTAAAATAATGTAAAAATAAAACTTATCTAATCATAAATAAGAACTAAATAGAAAAAAAATATTAACTTAAATTGTAAAAATAGTATATATCAATAAATTAAATAAACAAAAATATATAATTTAGCAAAAATAGAAAGAAAATATTTTTAGGAGTATTTTGAATTTTTTTTTTTATTTATTTATGTACCAGGTTAAGTGATAAAAAACAATGCAAAAGGAAAACTAAAAATACATAGGATAAACTTATCTCTAATAAGAGATCTCTACCAGCTACCCGTGAGAGTGACACAGTTAATTTTAATGGGCAGAAATAGGTACACACTACATATATGATAAAACTGGATACAAATATAGATTTTAAAGAACATAAAATAAATATATATATATATATATATATATATATATATATATATATATATATATATATATAAATATATATACATACATACAAATAAACATATAAATATATATGTTTATAATTGGGAGAGGTAATAAAGCTTTAGTCTTTGTTTGAAAGATAATGTAGATGGGCTATTTTGAATATGATATGGTAGAGTATTCCATAAACGTGCTGCATGTATGGTAAACGATTTAGAAAATAAAGAGGAATTATAGTAAGGCACATTGAAGGTTTTAGCTGTAACACAGGAACGTTTAGGACGGCTGCTTGGTAATGATAAATGGAATCTTTCGTACAAGTAAGAGGGAGCTAAATTTGCAAGGATGTTGTACAGCGTGGTTAAAACATGCATATTCCGGCGAAGGGGAATTGGGAGCCACTTAAGTTGACGTCTAAAGTCTGTAATGTGATCAAACTTGCGCAATCCGAAAATAAAGCGGATGCACAAGTTTTGAAGGCGGTCCAATTTATTGAGCAGCTCCTCATTAGCATCCAGGTAGCAAACGTCGGCATAGTCGAGAAGAGGAAGTAAGAGGGAGTTGGCTAACAAAATTTTGCATTTCAAGGGAAGGAAATTCTGCAGACGCTTGAGCGAGTGGATTGAAAAATGCACTCGACGACTCAATTCATTGACTTGCGTAGTCCACGATAAGTGTTTATCTATCGTCAGTCCCAAATTTTTTACATCATCAGAAAAAGGAATAACAGAATTATTATACATCACGTTAGAGAGCTGGTTAAGATCTACTTTATTACGAAAATATTTACTACCAATAAGAATGGCTTGAGACTTTTTAGTATTAACTATTAGGCCAAATGACTCAGTCCATTCTTTAATCAAATTAAGGTCCTTGTTTATATCCTTAATGGTAACATCGATGTCTTTTAAAGAGGTATGTCTGTAAAGTTGTAAATCGTCTGCGTAGAGATGGAAGTGAGAAGATATTATTTTGGTCAATTCATTAATAAAAATGGAAAAGAGTAAGGGAGATAAAACGCCGCCCTGAGGGACGCCGGCAGAGAGAACAGCCCAATTAGATTGTGAGTCATCAGAGCATGTTATCTGACGACGACCGTACAGGTAACTATGAAACCAGTTAATCACGGGTGGAGATATGTTAAGACTGCGAAGAACACCAAGCAATATGTCGAAATCTACTGAATTAAAAGCATTGCTGAAGTCAAGAAGGACAAGAACGGTTAGTCCATGATTATCCATAGCAAACCTAATGTCTTCTGTGACTTTCAGCAAAGCTGTTGTTGTACTATGAGCGGTGCGGAAACCCGACTGAAAAGGACTAAGGAGGTTATTATGATTTAGGAAACTTGATAATTGTTTAAATACTGCTTTTTCAAGGACTTTAGATAGGAAAGGTAAAATAGAAATTGGACGAAACTGTGAGGGAGAACTAGGATTACTTATTTTAGGTAGTGGCATGACATGTGCATATTTCCAGATTGATGGAAAGGAATTGGATGTTAATGAGAAATTAAGGATATGTGTTATAACAACCAATAAAATGTCGAGAATAGGAACTAACATGTCACGGCTAACATTATCGCTACCCATTGCTTTAGAACTTATGTTCAAAATTGCTGCCTTAACATCACACTCCGTGATTTTTGTAAAAGAAAAGCTGTCACAGATAGGTGAGGTGGTCGTATTTAATTTATTTAAGATTGAGGTTTTTAACGAATCTGGGAGGTTAGATGATGAAGATGAGAAAAAATTATTGAGTGCGTTCAAGTCTAATAAATGGTTAGAAGTGGAGTGGAGTGAAGTGGAGTTAGAAGTGAAGAATTTTAAGACTTATCGACATACGAAGGATCTCTGTGTAGATAAAATAGCGGGAAAAAAGATTTTTAGAGAAATATAAACAATATTTATTTATTCTGTTGTCTGTTACGAAAATTTGCATTAGGTTTGTTTTAGATAAAAATCTATTTAAAGCAATGATTAATGAAGAGTGACTAATAGCGCTTACGCACTGTATCCGATCCTAGTAAGAGAAATAACAGTCCAAAGTAGTCGTAGTATAATTTGTATCAACGCTTACGATTTATACCCAAGTTTTGTAATCTGATGTCCGAATTTCTTTTAATCAGAACATGTTCCTCACGGACTAATCATTAAATAATATTCCCTGTATGCATATGAAGTTAGATGATGATTTAAATCCTAACATGTTTTTTTAGTCATTTTTTTAAATAAATTACATTCAATTTAGGTTTCATGTTTAAAAACTATTCTTTTTCATCAGTAGCTTCATATGAAATTGATTATTTAAATTACCTTCATCTTCTTTTTTTACTTTCATTCTATAATATTTAAGGAAATAAATATATTTTGAAGGAAATAGATGTCCGTAACGATGAGAGAGCAATACTAAGTTAAACAAAACCACTAAACAAGAATATTTTAATACCATTTACCTTTATTTTCTCTAAATTGTAATTCTAATTCGGTCTGATTTTTTTTATTTTGCATAAGGTGAGTGAGCGCTCAAATAATGACATCGCTAACATTGTTTATAAAAAATAAGAACTGTATTTGACCATCACTAAAATAACCCCATCGATAGTGCATTAAATACCTAGTATGACTAATATAAATATGAACAAAAGATGTCCAAAAAATTGATAATAACTATTAATACTCTGTAACGTCACGTGTAAACAGATTTTATATAATCTGTGGAGAAAGGGTGACTGAACTGCCTCATTGTTATTTATTGCATTTAAGTCTAATAATACATTAATTAGCCATTTTAAGGGTACAGTGAGTGCAATAACACACATAACAAGCAGTGACAGCCATGCCGATGTGAGTAATATCATAGGTGTGGCGGTTGTGATCGGGCGTTGTTTCTTAGTGTTCTGTGACTTTCGTGTTACGAAAAATAATTCTACTATCACGTCGCAAGATGACCGAATACAAACTAGTGGTTGTAGGGGCTGGTGGCGTTGGTAAATCCGCATTGACTATACAGCTGATTCAGAATCATTTTGTGGACGAGTACGATCCTACGATCGAGGATTCGTATAGAAAGCAGGTAGTGATAGATGGGGAAACTTGCCTGTTAGACATTCTTGACACTGCTGGTCAAGAGGAGTACTCCGCTATGAGAGATCAGTATATGCGAACAGGCGAAGGTTTCCTCTTAGTCTTTGCAGTGAATAGTGCAAAGAGTTTTGAAGACATAGGGTCTTACAGAGAGCAGATAAAACGGGTGAAGGACGCAGAAGAAGTCCCTATGGTTTTAGTTGGTAACAAATGTGATCTCCAAGCTTGGGCTGTGGACATGACGCAGGCGCGAGAAGTAAGTATCTTTCTCTTATATAACTCAAAATATAGTAAAAAATTTATTTTATAAATCAATATCATAATATTGGACTATGCTCTGTACAACTTGTTGAATACATCAAAATCTTTGGGGCTTAAATTTATAGATTTCTAGATGTAAATATTACTTTAACTTGTTGTTATACAAATATGAAACCTCTTCTATTAATAAACATTTAAATTAAATCTATTGAATGTTATTCTTTATATATTAAATTTATAAGACAAATCTTATGTTACATAATAAACTAGTATTATTTAATTCTATAATAACAAAGTGAGTTCTAAAAACAATTGCTGGCTCTTGTGTTATGCTCGTGAACGGGTGCTGCTTGCGGTGACTGGTTGTGTGGCAGGCCGAGGATTTGTGTATATATGTGTATATATATCTATATATATATATATATATATTTACTGTTATTATTATTTAATTTTCGTTGCCTGAAATCATTGGGCTTCTTTTCCGATTGATTGCGACGGTTCTAGTTGTTCCAAAATTGCATTTAAGTTTATAAAATAAATAAAATTGACTCATTTGCAGGGTTGATGTTATAATTTATAAGTCAAACATTGTTAAATTTTATTTAAAAAGAGCAACTGTTGAGTTTCTGGCCAGCTCTTCTCAGCAGAACAGCATTCCGAGCTGGTGGTAGCTTACTCACAGACTGACTATACTGACCAATTTAATGTAATTGACGATTCAAAAGTGCGTGTAAATGCCTACTTGAATAAAGATATTTTGAATTTGAATTTTGAATTTGAATTTGAATTTAAAATGAATCAATTTTTCTTTTCTATACAAAAGTAAGCATTATTGAGTAATCAATTTCTATCAAACACAATTATTATTATTACATCAATAGGTTGCTTTTGACATTTGAGAGCAAATAATTTGTTAGTGAAAACATATTGACGGTCCACATCTTTGTAGATATTTGTAATCAGATAATATTACGGATACTAAATATGTACATAACTCCATTTTGCAAAAAAATCTTTCTTTAAATAAACAGTCCCAGAACCGTTGATACTGACTAGTACTTAGTTGTCTCTAACTCTGTCAATTCCATTATTCTTGGAAGGAATGTTACTTAACTTTGTAAGAAGTGAATAAAGAATATACAGGCAATGTAGCTTTGGTGCTTGCTCCTTTTGTTGAACTATCATTCAATGTCATTTTCAAATACTCACATATAATTTTTAATGTAGTTATCTAATTAAATTTAATGAACAAATGCACCATATTTAACAAACAAAAGAAAAATAATATTGTCCTCCGAGGTTTAAAATCATAATATTTTGTTAGAAAAATTGATTGACAATTTGTTGTTGTTATAATTCCATTACATATTTGTATAACTCTTTGTAGAAACTAAGTTTTTCATTCTGTTTTTAAAGAATTGTTTAATAGAAGTATTCAATTTTCCTTCTAGTTGTTATATTTATGCTATTGATGCTGTAACTATTTACCAACATTATTAAAATAGAATATGCAATGATTTTTGTTAATGGTTATGGTTATTTTTATATTCAATTTTTTCTTTTTTTTTTATTCCTAAATAAACCTGTAACAACATTCAAATGTTTATTTTATATACTTTTTAAATAATTCTATTTTATATAAAATTCTATTTATTAATTAATTATTTATATCAGTTGTTCAAACAATTTACATCCTCCAGCCTGACCACAAAATATTTACAAATGTTTCTTTTATTATAATTCACATATACTATTATTATGGAAGTGTCTGTTATTTATTAATATTAATTATTACATATTAACTTTGTAATTGCTTAATTTTAGGTGGCACGAAGTTATGGAGTACCATTTGTGGAGACATCAGCCAAGACCCGCATGGGCGTAGACGACGCATTCTACACGCTAGTCCGAGAGATTCGCAAAGACAAGGAGAGTCGCGGGAAGAAGTACAGGAGAGGAACCAAACATGGCTCTCGACGTTCCCTTAAATGTACACTCATGTAATTACTAGATATTATGAATATCATTTTCTATTTTGACTTCCATACGGTATTTTTTATCCCAGCTAATAATGAACACTGACTCAATTCAAACATTGTTTATACTAACTTCTTGAATGCATTTGATAACTGGAACAGTGCCATTATTTGATAAATTATCAAATATTTTCAATAAAATTTCTAAATGAATCTTAATTACTAAAAGTTATATATCCAATGTAGTTAAATAAAACTATTGACATTGTGTGTATTATCTCTGACTTGAGATTTTTATCATCACAAACTTTGAATGTTTTAAATGAACAACTTATACATTTTTATAGTATTGTTTGTGCATATTTTAAAACTTAATATTGTTAATGAAAAAAATATATAAAAAATCCTAGACATAAGCTTATGCTATTGACATGTTTAGGTAGCAATATATCAATTTATATAAGTATTTATAACTGTTAAATACTTATTAGAAAAATGACAGTAAATTGAATTGTAACTTTAAAATCAATTGCCTATCTATCTTTGTAGGATAACAAGGTTTAGACAATATTTCCTTTAAGTATCAGAATTTATCATCATATTGCCAAAACTACTTCCAATATAAATATATTTCTATAATTTAGTTTTACAATACTAACTACAGTTTTTTGTATCTGTACAAATTTAAATGATATTGATTTCATAATTTTCAAACATTTTTTGTCTGTATTTTAGATATGTATTTTTAAACGGCAACAACTGATGTAATGGGGTGCTAAAGCAGAGGTTGTGCTTGGTTTTTAAGAATCCTAACCTTTTTTTTTTATCTTGAGACTTTCTTTTAATCTAAGCAAATCAACTACCAATAAGGTTTGAATTTAATGGTATAACGTTGTGGTAAATGTAAAGTATTTTACATAAAATACAACCTACTGAGTAACAGCCGCAAGTATTAAAAAAAATATAAAATGTTGCAGCAACTATAAAAATGGCTGTAACATAAAATATTATTATGAAAATGCCAAGTGCCACCATTTTAATAAATGAGTGAAAATAAGCAAGTGTTGGGTCTTGTTTCTTTGATATTTACATAAATATAACAACATACACACTGATTGCTTTAATTTTATTTAGTTACTAAATCTAAATATAACTATACTAGACTATATAAATCTATCTGTTGTCTAAAGTAAATGTTTGTATTTAATCTAATGTGAATATATAAAAAATCATTTATTAATATTAAAGAGAAAGTAACAGACATTACTGTTAAAACTCAAATTTAATTATGCCCTTTTATTTAAAAAAAATAAAACTAGCAAAATTCTAACTTCATTATTTCTTAAAATGTATGTAGGCTGAAATATATTTATTATAAATAAATCATAAATATATTTTTTAAGACTTACATATATGAAAAATTGTTTTATTTTTTTTTAATATAAATAAATTAACTTACTTCCGAAAAAAACTGCTTAAGAAACGAACTTGGCTGACTTTTATATAACATTGAATTACTTAGCTTTATATAAATAATTGTTTTATAATTGCATTAAATATAAATTTACAAATAACGACAAATATTTTTATGAATTATTATTTTTAAAGAAATATCCTTTATATAATCTCTATAATTATTTTATTTGTATATTGAAATAGCTACAATGAATTCGAAGTAATTTTGTCATTTCTTTAGGTTTAAGTTAAAATAATGATTGCGTACCTTAGCTTAATAAATATGTGTAATTAATTATATTTAAAGAAATAAACATTTTTTGAGTAAGCTGATCTTGGACATTCAATAAGTTGTCTTTAAATATTGACAACGTCTGTGCAGTGATTTATTAATAATCTATGTTGTCATAATGCTTTTTTCTGATATAAAACCGAATTTTTGCACAATTTTTTGAAATAGTAGATAATTTCAAATACCATGTTAATATCATACTAATAAGTTTATTAAAGGCACAATCAAATGTGCTAGTCGATATAAATAAATTTTGGCAAAACGAATATTGTTCATTATTTAACCCTAATTTTATTTTAGGGGTTCCTAGATAAAAAATATGTATTCATAGACCGCCGTACCAACTACCTGTTGGTACACAGCTGACTATTTTATATCATGATTTTCCTAACAGTCACCATCTCCTACTGAGTAATTGTACTGCATTTGCGTTAGAGAAAACCTTATTAACAAAACCTCATACTAATTTTGTATAAAAACTGTTGAACAGAGTTGCGATAAGGGATTCTTTCCCTTTATTTTTAATTTTATTGAAGGTGTGACAATTCTGCAGCACAGATCTGGCCACCTATGAAGTCCAGCTTAAATATCTCTGAGCATGATTATCCCAGTAGCTTCTTATTTGACCGCTTACAGCTACGTAAAGCAAAACGCAAGGGGGTAAAAAGGAATAAATGACTCGTTTGCCCTTGTCAATAAGTAAATTAGTTTTTATTTATGATCCCCAAAATATGGGTGGCCCATGCTAAATCACTATTTCTTTAAAATCTATTGTCATATTAAAAAAAGAACAAGAAGTATTTTTGGGGGTTAGTCCTTTACACTTTCCTAAGTCAAAAGCAGTAGATCTTGGCCAAATTATGATAATTATACCAAAACTCCGTTATAAAATTTCCACTAATTTTGAAATACGATTAAACATATCCGTTAAAGTGGTTGTGGAATCCAATGCTCTTTTAGAGATAAAAAAATATGGGACACGACAACTGACAACAGACAAATTGTCAAGTCACCAAGTGATGGTAAATATTCAAATTGACTATAAGAAAATCACAACATTCACTAAAGAGATATCTGCGCTTTATTAAAATACTTTCAGGATAAGTTTCTTAGGTAAGGATTCTATTTTAGCTTATAATGGAGCCTAAAGATGTATGTATAGAGATAGAAAATGATGAATTTTACAGTAAGTTCTTAGTGGATTCGGTTAAACCGATAATAAATGAAAATATTTCAGTAACAGAACAAGTAAATAAACTTACTCAGGGTATAGAGAGGTTAAGTAAAAGCCTGGAAACCCAAGTTTTAGCTAAACACAATGATCTGCTTACACAAGCTAGTAACATATCTGATCTAGAAACTATGTTAGATTCAGTACGTACCCAAGTGCAAGGATTGCTAAAAGGAGCCGAAAAGCTCAAAGAACGCGTTAATGTTCCATATTACGAATTGGAGAATCAGACAATAATGCTAGAACGAGTTCAAATAACGTGTAATTTACTCCGTCACGCCGCCAAAATACTTGCATTGTGGAATAAGCTTAGTTCTGTAAAAGATAACCCTGCCAGAGAAGCTATGATACTTTTTGAAATGAATGAATTGATAAGTGATTATGATTTTCAAGGGATAAATATACTTGAAGATGTACTAAAACAAGTGGATTACCAAAGAAAAGAATTGTTAAAGAATTCAACAGATTTGTTACAGTCTAGCTTATTGGATGGTGATAAAACAAAACTTCTTCAATGCTTTAAGGTATTTCATAATCTGCAATGCACTGAAGAACAAATTAAAAATACAGTTGATTGTATCTTGAAAGACTTGAGGAAAGAAATAGCAAATGCTCTTAATGTTCAGATGGTATCCATAGAAGTCAAGAAGTCTAGCTCTGGTCGCATAGCCCCTGGAAAGGCCAATATTATGAATACTCAAGATTTTAAAATTAAACTATGGGACAACATTGAAAAGTTGTTCAAAGTTGATATTTACAACAGCTGCATGAAGGTTGTGATGTTACAGAATGTTGTTAATGAACTACATGCCATAGGTAATTTTAGAAACATAGCCAATAACTTCTGGAAAGAACTTTCTTTAATATTCAGCAATGAGCTAGAAAAAAGTCCAACAACAGTGAGTCAATCTGTAGAAATAGATTTTCCTAAATTGTTGAAATGCTTTAATGATTTACTATCACGACTGAAATGCAAAAATCTGGAGATGAACCGTTCAAGCTTAACAAAATGGGAGAACTCTTTCTTATCTAAATCATTGTCTAGGCTCTTAGAACCAGTTAGAAGCATGTGGCATCTGAATCAAGTTCCAAATATGGATCAGATTGATAATGCAATAAGAATAATTGCTGAAGCTCTCAGTATATCACTAGGAGATAAACAGTTGAGCATCAGCTTGGCTCAAAGTGTTGCAAAAAGTATTAAACAGATGAATGTAGAAGCAGAGCAACGGCTATCAATGGACAATGATGTTGCTCAGATTATTGAAGCCCCAACCAGTTCTCAACAAAAAAATGCAGACCTCTGTAATGTATTGCATTACTTTTCATCGCAAATCAATAGAGTACTGGCCAACATGAATTCTTTATTGCCACAGGAAAGTGTACAAATAGTCCAAAATAGTTTGAAAGATATATCAAGCTTGCCTGTACTTAATTTATATGCGGAATCCATAAAAAAATCGATATATCTTATCCTAGCAACTATGCACGATGAACCTGATTTAATAAAGGCTGATGATGTAAATAGTAAAAATATGACATGTTCTCCATACATGAAGGAGTTGCAGCAGTTTGTGTCCAGATGCCGAGACATATATCTATCTTTGTTCACTGAGAAATCTGCTGTTAATGAATGCTGTATGGACATTTCAAAGAGTTGCATCGAAAGATTCATCCAGCATGTTTGCAATGTACGACCCTTGAGCAAGTATGGTCGAGCAAAACTTCAAGCCGACTGCAAACATTTAGAGACTTCATTATCACCTTTGGTTAACGACATCACAGAATTGGGTGATCATTATCGACAATTAAGAGCATTATGCCTGCTTCTCGAAAAAACTCCACAGGAAATATTAAAAAGTCAACATGAGGGGGCATCGCTGCCTTATTCCTTGGTGACTATGTTTTTGTTCTCTCACGGTGGACCTCAATTACTAGCACCACACACTTGTGCAGGATGGAATATACAGAAATTAACACAATGGTTGGTTTCACATAAAAACGAAAAGGACAGGCTTGAGTTTGTCGCCGGTGCTTTACAGAGATACCAGAATCATGTAAGACAAAACCAGCTAGCCACTTATGATGATGTTTATCCTATATTGGTGCAATTACTGGAAGATGGGAGAAAATCTATTAAGAAATAAATAGTTGCCACTAACAGTGCTATCAATATTTTTAAAACCAAAAAAAAACCTATCAGTGGTTGTTCTTTGTGTATAGGAAATAATGTAGTCTGTTAAAATTATTTATATTATTTAAATAAAAATACTATATGTAATTAAACTATTTATTATATTTTAATACAATTCTTGAGGTTTCCGTCCTTGTCCTTGTCACATAGATGAAGTATTTGAGACGTCAATTCCTTCAACCTAGTTATAGATATAAATTGTTAATTTCGGCAAACAAACAAAACTAGTCTTAAAATATATATGACTGAAGTTCATCAGTGTCGATATCAACTAACACTGATTTATATTTCATATATTTGTTGATTACATATATGTATATATTTTTTTTATATAATAATAATATAAGCCTTTATTATCCAGAACTTGGAATATTAATTGACAGAGTAAATAGTTTAAAAAGAGTTATAAAATCCCTAAGTTTGGTGTGCCTATTGGCATAGGCCTCCTCCAATTCCTTCCAGTGCACCCTATCTTTGGCCACTTTCGACCAGAGTGGTCCAGCTGTCACCTTTAAGTCATCTTTCCATCTTTTGACTTGACGACCCTTGTTCGTCTTCTTCTTCCTTTAAGTTCTGTTTTTTATTCTAATGTTCGTGTTCCTGACTCTATCCCTTCTCTTTATATCTACCGTGCTTCTTTCAATGGCACGTAGACATCTTGCAAGTTTTTCCCTGTGTTGTAGATTTACTGACCCAGTTTCACATCCATATGTAATGACTGGCAGAATGCACACATCAAATCTTTTCTTTTTTTATATTGTTCCCTTGTTTCTCGCTTTTCATTATTTCCTTTAGTTTCCTTTTTTTTTTATATATATTTAATACTAATTACAGATATAACTTCTAAAATGATAGTAAAGATATAACTTCTAAAATGTAACTACACAAGTACCTAAAGGATAAAAGAAAAATACTTAAAATTGTTTTCAATAACATTTTAATTAAACAAACATACGAGATTTATGGAACAAATGAATTATTTGTCATATAAATCACAATGTGCAAACTTATGTGAACTTATTTGGTGTATAACAATGCTGAACCACCACCAAATCTACATTTTTAAAATAATTAAAATACAATATATAATAATTATTAATTACCATAATAACTAAAAATAAAATAAATTTACCGTCGCTTTCTGCCATAAGGTATGCTGTTTTTAGCGCATTTATATAAACTCCTGTTAACTGGTAAGACATCAAAAATCTTACTTCATTGAAGATGTAAGGATAGAAACTGTTTGTTAATTATTTAAAAACAATCTATTTATTAAAAAGTAATAAAGTTAACAATTAAACACTACTTGTCTTTCAAAACACACATTATACTTAATCTAGAATAATAATACATTAAAACTACTCAAATAAAGATATACAATATGGAACAATCAATCTACAACTAACCAGACTATTTTACAATTATAAAGTACAGTCAAGCGGTCAACGCAAATGGGGAAATATATCTTATTCATTTATAATCTTAATCCTTTACACATGCACAAATTTATAATTGTACAAGGTTATTCCTGTACAAATTTATTCTTGCACAAATTCGTACTTGCACGATTTGGTAACGATAGTTCCAGGGTTCGATTTTTTATTGCGAAATTAAATTATACAGGGTTATTTGTAATTAGTTGGGCACCTCTTGCAGGTCGCCTCTCTACATCAATCCTAACAGGAGGTGGCTGCCTGCAAGAGGTGACCAATTAATTACTAATAAGCCTGTATACATATTTGCAATAACAAAAAAAATCGCTGATATATTACTCCACTAGGCTAAAAATGTTCACCAATAAGACCACATAGCCCTGAAACCGTCATTATAATCAGTACACATGTACAAAAATGTACAAATATAAATTAGTGCAAGTATCTGAAGTTATAGGAGAATAAAATGGTTGTATAAAATGTGTGCTGTTGAACTACACCTGTCTTTGAAAGGCGATCTTGAACACGTCCTCGTACTCGCTGACGAAGTTGACGTCGATACCGTCCTTTATGAAGGAGGGGAGGTCGTCGAAGTCTCGTCTGTTCTCTTCGGGCAGGATCACACACGTCACGCCCACGCGCTTTGCCTGATATATTTGGTACATATTACGTCATTGACATATATTCTTTATTTATTTGTAAACCAATATAAATGAACAAAAAAATAAAGATTAGGTGAAGCACCATATATTCCAGATAACTGCATCCAAATCGGTCTAACCGTTTCTGTGATTAGCGTGAGCAAACATACAGACAAAATAAAAAACTTTGGTTTAGGTTTCTCTTGTATTTATAAAGACCCTCATTACGAATATTTTAATATATTTGTCATGTATAGCGATCAATTACAGTTTTATTATATGTATAGATTTACGAGACTTTCTTTTATATGTATGTAGGTATGTACCAATATTCGTAATCGGTTTCCTATTCCTTTGGAACTATTAGATCTTTTCAAAATACTTAAATAATAAGAAAACTAAACAAAACTTATTACAAAATGAAAATATAATAGTGTGATAACTTACTGCGATGATCTTCTCCTTGACCCCTCCCACGGGTAACACTCGTCCAGTGAGTGAGACCTCCCCCGTCATAGCCAGTCTGTCCCGCGCAGGGGTCTGCAGCGCCAGCGACAGCAACGCGGTGGTGATAGTGACTCCAGCAGACGGACCGTCCTTGGGGGTGGCGCCCTCCGGCACGTGCAGGTGGATGTGACTGGGGGGAGGGGGGTTACTTTATGACTTGACTTGGTCATATTACATATACAAAGTTATGTGTAATTAGTTGGCCACCTCTTGCAGGCAGCCTTTTTACATCAATCCCAACAAAATTTGTTATATGACTTTTTAAAATCAATAGTTTTTAAAATTGTATTTTCCCATACAAAATTTATTTGTTGTCTCTGAACTGGTATTGACTCTGAGCGTCGTAATGACCCTGACAAATGACATGAAATGACAAATAACCCTGTACATGAAATCTAAAGCTATTACAGTAATATCCTAATGATCAGTTCTGTGCAATTACCAACTGTAATTGCTTCCAGGGTATTGGTCTATTGGCGTTCTTTGAACGATAAATAGGGTATATAATTACAAATGTGTTCAATATTTAAGGTTAGGCTAATTTTAGAATCCTTTGAGGCGTTGTAAAGTGAACGCATCATAGAACTTGTAGTGGTTTGGTTGGTAACTCTAGTTTTCTTTAGGAACTTATTACAGATAGATAAGACGAAGCTTCTTAGCAATCCATGGATTCACCGTGCGGGTGCCGGGCCCATCGCGTTGCAAGGAGAGGAGTGCAAGCAGTGCCTGGGACTTGCGACCCAGGAGTAGGTTTAAGGGGCCCCTTTATTATGCGCAAAAACGCTCACCTTCACCCTCCACACTCCTCTCCCTACCTAACCAAATTTGGAAAGAACCTACTAATGCCGCCTTTGAAGTACGTTCTAGAAATGAACCGATGCTTGTTCTAGAAAGGCCAAGATCTTTAAGTAGGCTATAGAGAGATTTTGCTGTTATACCTCTCGCTCCCACTTCTACCGCGTACAAACTAACTATAAATTTATTTCTGATCAGTTCGTTGGTTAGTTCGTAATACTTATTGAGCTTGAATGTGTGATCCCTTGGGATGTTTGTTTCCCAAGGAACAGTAAGCTCCACAAGTATCACGCGCCTCAGATGTTTCGAATACAGGAATAAGTCCGGTCTGGATGACGAAACATTTATGTTTTGATTGTTTAAATAAATATAAAATTAAAAATTTATCCACATCTGCAGGACTAGAACTTGCGACTTTTGGGAGTCCATTTTTGTCATTCTTCCAACTGAGCTACCGTGTCTGTACTCGTTTTAATGGTTTTCTTAATAAGACCTACTTACCTTGTGTTCAAGAAATTATTATCTGGGTGATGATGGTGGAGGTAGTTCCTGGCGACTGTGAGGGCTATTCTAGCGGACTCCTTCATGACGTCACCGAGATGTCCCGTCAGCTCCATGGAGCCCGAGACCTTCTTATCCTCCTGCAAGGTGTTGCGCAGAGCCGTCTCTATGTATAGGGTGCTCCCGCCTGGAATATATATTATAATAATATTAATAATATCAGGACGAATTCCACAAATTGATCTAACCTCCCAGTAAGCAAATTATTAACTTGAGTTAAGGGTGTTAGACAACGATACCAATAAATAGAAATACACATTATAAATTCAAAGAATATATTTACTGAACAACCAAACCTAGAAATACAGACGTCTATGCTCATCACATACATGCCTGTCCCTGTCGGGAATCGAACCCGACCCCTTAGCGCCACTATACGTTAGGCGTCTGCGCTAACCACTCGACCAACGGGGCGGTTAAGGTATATATTATCATACATCCGGACATTGTATTTTTTATTACAATTACATTCAATAATATTGTAAAACAATATTGTATACAATCAACTTTCGCCATAATGTGTTTTTATTATCAGTATGTGACGCCTCAATATTAAAGTACATCTGTAGATCCAAAACGTATTTTCCTGTTTGGAATCGAACCCAGGATATTTCCGCAATTAGGTTGACTAACCACTGCACCAGCAGTTAAAATAGATGGACAAAATTCTTCCTAAAGGTATGTATTCTTCTACCAAAATGTACTTCCTAGCGACATCTATGTTATGTGTTAAAGAAAAGTTTATAATAAATGTATGAACGTGTCGGTAGATATATTAAAGTTAGTAAGGAAGATTTATCTAATATAGGGATAGTCACCTAACATCAATAAATCGAATTTATTGGACGTTTTCCTTATGATATATCGGAATGTTTGATGTATTAACAAACATTTATTTGATATATCGATAAACATGCTGAGACCCGATCTTCAACATCGAATATAAATATCTATATATTTTTACATATATTAATTCTAATACGCAACTTACCCATGGCAGTCCACGCGAGCCCCATGACAACCCCTGGTGGTGTGACGTCATACATGCGGTCATGCTTGAAGGTCGGTTTCCCCACCAGCTCGCTGAGGGTGTCCTCTCTCACCGCTAAGGGCCCAGGCTCACCCTTCACCAATTTGTAGGCGACTTTCCGGGCGATCTAAAGATTGATATAATTAATATAATATATTATTAATATTATGTCTGTGTGATGTTTTTTTTTTTATCACAAAACGACTTTTTTAAGTTAATGTAATAAATAAAAAAAACTTTAATGTTGTTTATTAAACTGAATTTTTTTCATGTTTCACAGACATGGCAATAAATAAATATACTTTTAATGCAATTTAGTACAACAAGATTTAATTACTTTCTCAATAGGATTTCGATTTACAGAAATAAAAAACAATTTAAAATGGCGGAACATGACATGTGTCAAGAGTCAACGAGGTTTTATTACCTTTTCAATATGCTTCTGTAAGTTCCTGACGCCACTTTCTCTGCAGTATGACTTAATAAGCGCATGTAATGCTTCTGAACTTATATCCAATTGTTCTTCAGAGAGCCCGCAGTTCTTACGCGCGGTTGGTATTAAATATTGTTGTGCGATTGCCAACTTTTCTTCTGCTACGTAACCTGAATGTTAAGATATTTATTATATTATTTACAAAATAAATTATAATGAATTTAAAATTAAAAACGAATACTGACATGATAGCTCAGTGGCCATAGTGACGGTAACAATCCAAGAGGTCGAAAGCTTGTGTTGATAAATTTAATAAAAAAATATATTAAACCTAACAATCCTAGTTTCAGAAAACTAACCGTTTCTCATATAAAACAGTGTTCTCTTTACTTTACTCGTATAATTGGTAGTTTTTCGTATAAAATTAAAATCAAAAGTAAAGAAAATAATATTTAATTCAAGGTTTCTATTTTAAATTATAGTTCTATACAAACTAATTCTTTCTTAACCAATACTTATGTCAGGAGGGAGATATATATTTTAAATTCCAGATTTCAAGGCTGTGTGTTGATAGTCAGTCAGTACAAACGATTTCATAAATGAATAAGATACATGAAGAACTCTATCTTCATAGGTACTGTTGGTCCAAGACCTCTTATCTTATTATATAGTCCTGACCACTCACCAGACATGTCGATGAGTTCCATCCTGTCCCGCAGTGGTTCCGGGATGCTGTCCAGCACATTGGCCGTACAGATGAACAGCACCCGGGAGAGGTCCACCGGCACGTCCAGGTAGTGGTCCAGGAAGTTGGCGTTCTGTTCGGGGTCCAGCAACTCCAACAACGCGGAGGACGGGTCCCCGTGCATACCCCTGCAGGAAATACAATATATTAGCTTCTAAATAGTGTTTTGATTTGTTTTGTTGAATTTTTAATTATTTATTAATTGAGTGTGTGTGAAAATAGAGCAAATTTAATGCTTAAAACATTTCCTCCGCAAATACCATACAACAAAGTGGGACTTGTAATATTTATTTAATCTGCCTTTAAGTTTTAAAGTGTTTTCCAATTTTTTTTTAATTTATAAAAAACTCTAGTAACCTTATGTCTCAAGGGGTTTTAGGAACATAAAAATAACAAAAAGACTCGATAAAACGTATAAGTGGATGAAGCACAGTATTGACACATCATCCCCGATCATTGCCCAAAATCTCGAACCACTACCAAAAAGTATAATATAATAATTTATTATATCAAAATACAGGTTAAAATATCAACTAGCAACAGACTTTTTACAAATCTTGATAAACAACACAAAAAATAATAAACAAAAAAATTTTGCTCCCTCTTTTACGTATTACTCTGTATTTTGTAAGAAGTGCTTAAAAGGTACGCCATACATACACTCAGAGTTAATATTAGTTCAGAGACAATAAATAAATCTTGTATGGGAAAATTTAAATTTTAAAAACTATTCGTTTTAAAAAGTTGTTGAAAAATGTTGTTAGGATTGATGTAAAGCGACTGTTTGCAAGAGGTGGCTAATTAATTACAAATAACCCTGTATTATTTATAATACCAAAATAGTTTTATAATACCAAAATACCAAAACAGTTTAAAATATCAACATATGAACAAGCCATAATAAATATGTATTAAATTTTGTAACCAAATCCTCCGTAAGTAAATCAACTCACTTCCCAATCTTATCCACCTCATCGATCAGCACCAGAGGGTTCTCAGTGCTGGTCTTCTTCAGACACTGCACCAGTTTGCCGGGCATAGCTCCCACGTATGTCCGTCTGTGACCCTTGATCTCCGCCACATCAGTCATCCCGCCCACTGAGAACCGGAAGTACTTCCGGTTCAATGCCCGTGCTATTGACCTGGCTGGACATAGAAAAACAGAATTAGAATATGGTAGAGTTTGCTTGATAGGTAATATATTTATGATTTTTATATAGTTTATATATATCAAGTGGATTAACAACTTCAGACTTTATTACACAAGAAAGGAGGATTAGGAAATATACATATTAGAAGTAAATCCTCTAAAAACTCTGCTAAATTATATATATATACATGTCTCTTGAAAAAAATCTATGTCATAGCCATGTCTAGGCCATATCTATTGCTATTTCATTATATATCTAGATATCTATTGCTATTATAAAATAGCAATACATATGCACAAAAAAACTTAAAAAATATTCAAATAAATAAAAAAAACCATTATTAAAATATTCCTGCTTATTTAATTTATACATATTTTTTCATTTTTAATTGTCTTATATTTATCAAAATATATTATTCTGTAACTTTATGATTGCTTTAAGATTCTTATTTTAATTAATTAAAAGTTAGTACCAACCTATACTAGTCTTCCCGACCCCGGGAGGTCCATGGAAGCAGAGGATCTTCCCCTGGGTGCTCCCCTTCAGCTGAGACACCGCTATGAACTCCAGGATACGTTTCTTGATATCCTCCATACCGTAGTGGTCCTCATCCAAGATCACCTGTGCATCCTCCAGCTTGAGATTCTCTTCCGAAGACACCCCCCAGGGTAGTGAGGTCAACCAATCCAGGTAACAACGGGTCACACTGAATACAAATTATTTAAAATTAAAGTAATGTACATGGTTATTAATAATGTAGACAGTCTCTCTACATTAAACCCATCAACATTTGTTCTACGACTTTTTACAAATCTTGATAAACACAAAAAAATTATACAAAATATTGTTTGCGCTCTCTTTTACTTATTACTCTGTATTTTGTAAGAAGTACCTAAAAGGTCAACGTCCGGGCGCCATACCTACGCTCAGAGTTAATGACAGTTCAGAGGCAACAAATGAAATTTGTAGGGAAAAACTTGAATTTTAAAATTATTCATTTTAAAAAGGACGAACAGATGTTGTAGGGATTGATGTAGGAAGGCTACCTTCAAGACGTGGCCAATTAATTACAAATAGCCCTGTATCTCAAAAAAAGAAAGTTCAATATCTTTTTCTGCTCTGTATCCCAACCATTTTGTAAGATGCAGATATTTATTTATAAAATTTTTTATTTGGAAACTGGTAATATTTGTATAACTACAGTCTTGATTTTTCGAAGTCAAGTCGAAGTCTTTGTTTATTTTTATTCGCTATAACGAAACAAGATTTTTCATTC
Organism: Napeogenes inachia; assembly: GCA_959347355.1. Lineage (NCBI taxonomy): Eukaryota > Metazoa > Arthropoda > Insecta > Lepidoptera > Nymphalidae > Napeogenes > Napeogenes inachia. The sequence goes on from OY365792.1 coordinate 3,546,457, forward strand.
GATAATAATAACGGCAACAGGTGACGCTTGAAATTCTCAAAGAATATTTAATTACATATTAATTTCAAGAACGAATAAGGGCTTCCATACATAAAAGCGAGATTTCTTCGGTGTTTTTATATGCGATAGGGAATCCTTCGTGTGCAAGTCCGACCCGTACTTGGGCGATTTTTTTTTATTTTACTCTTTTAAACTTTTATTATATTTATTTCTGATTTTGTTTTATTTAACAGGTCCCCCTATTACTTGTTACGTTACGAAAACTTTGAGTTTACCAAATCGTCTCGTTAGAATCAGTCTATAAATCATCTAAGAAACTAAAGATAAATATTTTTTTTAACAAATTATTTTAAATATGTTAATAGATTTTGATTCATAGAATGTATAATCATTCTCTGTTTTGATTTTACGATTTGGTAAACTATCATAGTTTTCGTAGTATCAAAATTAAAAACTCGTAGTAAGAGTACAGTTTAAACCAAATACTAACTTAAACTCTGAGCTGTGACTCTCTAGGAAGTTAAGTTTGTTGAGTTCCTCGTCTATGACGGTCTGTACGGCGGCCGGCACGGTCTTGTCTGCGAGGCGTTCCTTGAACTTGTCTCCTATCGCGTCTTTATCGTCTTTTTCTAGACCCAGCTCCTTTTTAATCACCTGTTGATAGTAAAACTGTATTAACGAAAACTACTTTATTGAATCGGCAGGAATGTCCGTCTGTACCTTACATAACTCCTCAACTCTTAAGACTACATGTACACAGGTAGCCCATAGTCTCATGACTAAGAAGTGCTATTTTTTTTTCTGATTTTAACCCCGCTGGAGTTGTGGATCCAAATATATATATAACGTAAGATAAATAATAAATATAAAATGAAAAATGAAAAATAAACAGAAACGTTCAGGGACTCGCACCTGGGACCTCTGGGAAGCCGTCCCGCTCTAGCAATTGAGATATCAATATATATCGATGAAGGAGAGGAAGTTTTCCCAGTAGTCGCGGATTTGAATCCCTGCCCTTATCGGTTTATTTTACATTCTATATATTTTTTAATTTAAATTAAATTCACATGGCTTTACATGATTAAAGATATTTAAAACATTAATGAGATTTTTTTATTAAACTTGTTTATTACAATAATTTAAATACTAACCTTCAGCTGTTCGTGTAAAATGTACTTCCTGTGCTGTTGCTTCACTTTCTCCTCCACTTCTTTACCGATCTTCTGCTGCAACTTTGACAGCTCGTACTCCTTCTTCAGGAGAGACAGAGACAGCATGAGGCGTTTGGGGATCTGCCAGATTTTAAAATGTAATTAGAGTTTTATATTATTTTCTTGTAATACTAGATGAGAATTATTTAAAATGCAAGTTTAAGAACTTGGCATAGCGGTAAAAAAAATTTATATAATGACTTTAAAAGAAAACTCTTAAAATAATTAATGATTTAATTAGACAAAATAATCATATGATGACGATATGAATGGTGCACATGTAAGCAGTTCGTATAAATTCAAATTCAAAATATCTTTATTCAAGTAGGCCTTTACACGCACTTTTGAATCGTCAATTACATTAAATTGGTCAGTATAGTCAGTCTGTGAGTAAGCTATCACCAGCTCGGAATGCTGTTCTGCTGAGAAGAGCTGGCCAGAAACTCAACAGTTGCTCTTTTTAAATGAAATTTAACCATGTTTATATAGAGTGTATAGTGTATATAGTGTGTGTGATTAAGTTTGACCGCCCCGTTGGTCGAGTGGTTAGCGCAGACGCCTAACGTGTCACGGCGCAACGGGGCTCGGGTTCGATTCCCGGCAGAGCACAGGCATTTATGTGATGAGCATAGATGTCTGTGTTTCTGGGTTTGGTCGTTTATTAAATATATTCTCAGTATTTATATGTGTATTTCTATGTATTAGTATCGTTGTCTAACACCCTTAACACAAGCAAATAATTTGCTTACTTAGGGGTTAGATCAATGTGTGTAATTTGTCCCGATATTATTATTATTATTATAAGTTCATGTAAGTGCTGCGTGTGTGTGAATAATGATTGTATGTGAGTAGTGCACGTGTAGAGTTCAGACATATGAGTAGTGTAAGTTGTGCATGTGTGCGTAGTGATGGTGTGTTAGTAGACGCAAGTGTGCGAGGTGAGTACTCACATCCATCTCCTGCAGTACGGGCTGCAGGTCAGCTGGCTCTGCGGCGGTGAGCGCGGCGCCCAGGTCGGCTAGATACACCGGGTCATCCACAACGCGCTGACCCTGAGCCAACATGTGGTGGAGGGACTCCCTGTGGGGATATATATTTATTAAGACATCAAAACAAACATATTGTAAAGGGTTAAATTTAGTCAAGTCATATTTATTAAATTTTGAATACATAATAGTATAATCATCGACATGCACAGGACTCGAACCTATGAATTTCATCTGTTGTTAATCAACATACGGAATTAAGGAAGCAGGACCAATATTATTAAATAACATAGTGATAAATTTTAATCAGTTATATACAAGTTAGTTTACCCGATTAACAGTTATTTCCAAAATTGTAATCTAAAGCCGTACAATAAAAAAATATGTATACCTATACAAAGGATTCATATTGATAATATCCCGGATCGTTTTTATGATTTCCTGAGTCAATGCTTTGACTTCCTCGTTCTGCTGGAACTTATCATGCAGCAGATTTTCGACCTTCACCATCACGACCTGATCGGGAGGAGGTTTCTTTGTCTCCTTTGCTTCTTGAGTTTCCTTTTCGGGATCCGTCTCGGAGTCGTTACGTTGTCGTCTCGTGTTACGGTACTTCCTCCTACGACGTTCAGCGTCCGATTCTTCGCGAGTAACGTTAAATTCCACGTTAAAAACAGGAAACTTGAGCTTCATTTCTGAAATGTCATATTTCAGAATTGAAGCTACAAGCTTTATTATATAAAAGATAAGATTACTCTACAATATTCCGTATATAAAGGCATACAAAGAAATAAATAGGAATATATTGACGTACCTGCCGGACCAGTTTCAATTTCATCTTCAACAAATTGTCCAGTTATTTTTATACGTCTATGTGCCATCACTACCAGACGTAGCTTATAATCCATATCTTGCATTTCATGGATCTGAGCAAACACACCCACATCGTGCAAATCTTCTAAGCTAGATACAACATCGGACTTCTCGTCTTCCTTCTTGCGTAAAAATATACCAACATATGGCTGGTTTAGTTTAACTTTTCTTCTTATTAAATCTATTAAAACCGGATTTGAGATCTGTAAAAATAAGTAGTCATTGTTGAGTAACCAGACATAGAACCAAAGGTAAAACTATACAATAAATTACAGACAAGGTTAATGTTAAACTTTCACAAATATTTTTTTATAAATGCAATAGATATACATAAGTCAGTATATTTTTTTTTTTTATGGTTCCAAATTCAAATTTTATTTTATTTTTTGTTAGATTGCACAACTGTTTTCTATTTTGGAGCGGAGTTATAGTTGCATCTGTTATTTATATTAAAAACAGTGTTGTTATTACTTATATCTTATCTATTGTCTGTGGGAAAATCGTAATGGACAAAAAGTTAAACAATACACGAATACTTAAAAAATAGTTTTTTTTATATTTTACATCGCATCAGAATTTCGTATTAGGAGTCGCTGAAAATGTTACAGAAGGCTTACGGTGAATCGACTTTATAAAAAACTCGTGATTGTGAGTGGTAAAAAGCGTTCAAAAGCGGTCGAGATGTGATGGAAGATTGGCCTCGCTCTGGTAGCAATCAATCAAAGTCTGCAACTGAAGTTAACATCGAAGAAGTGAAGGAAATAGTGACTGAAAATCCTCATTCAACTTTGAGAGAGATAGCTGCCGAAGTTTCTGTATCTAACGATTCGATCTAACGAAAGGCATTGTTACTGTTGACGTTACTGGTGACGAGAAATAGTTTTACGAATTTCACATGCAAACTAGTCAGCAAGCTTCGGAGTGGTGCCTTCTAACTGAACCGAAACCGAAAAAAACCACGCCAAAATCGTTCAAAAATCAAAGTGGTGTTGACTGTTTTCTTATACTATCGCGGTGTTGTGCACTCGGAATTCTTGCCGGAAGATCAAACGGTAAATAAGGAACATTATTGGAGCGTTTTAGAGAAGAAATACGACGAAAAAGGTCAGTTTTGGAGAAAGAAAATTCTTAGATCTTGCACCACGATAATGCACCTTCACACAAGGCCATTATTGTAAACGAATTTTTAAGAAAACACTCAGCAAATACTATCGAACAAAAATCATTTTTTCTTTTTCCTAAACTTAAATTATCACTTCCTGGCACCTGGTATCAATTGGTCGAAGACATAAAGAAGCCATGGCGGCGAGAACTAACCTCAGTTCCGGTAACAGCGTTCAAAAAACGTTTTGATGATTAGAATATTCGTTGGCGTAAGTGTATTGTTTCTGGAGGAGCATACTTTGAAGGTGATAAAATAAATTTGAATGAATACCAGACAGTTTGTGTATTATTGATTTTTTTTACCGGTATTTTCTTGACAGAGTAGTACCAATTAACTGTAAAAATGATATTAAATTAAGTGAAGCCATTTTTTCGTGATATTTATTAAAAACATCAAGTAATCAGTAATTTGGTTCTTATTCATTTTTAGGCTTCCGCACGGCCTACCCAAGAGTTAAAAACGGAACTCTACTTTTGCTACTTGTCTTTAGCAGCAGCTTTAGCAGCTTTACCAGGCTGTATATCATGAACCGTGATAGCTACCTAATTGTACAAATGATGTATTTCTATTGCCGCTATAACAACCAATACTAAAAACAAAATTAAATAGATATTTGTAGGAGGCTCCCATACAACAAACTCGATTTTAATAATGGCAACAAGTAGGCTCTTGACTTAATTGACAAAATATTTAGTTATATGAATTTATAGTTATATAAATTATATTTAGTTATGTAAGTTATATAAATAAATCTTTACATTAAAATATAATGTTTGACTGTTTAAGAGAGGCTCCCAGAGACGATGCTTCTTAGCATTCCATAGATTCACCGAGCGGTTGCCGGGCACATCGAGTTGCAAGGAACGCCTGGGACTTGCGACCCAGGGGAAGGTTTAAGAGGCCCCTTTATGATGCGTAAACACGTTCGCCTTCACTGTCTACACTCCTCTTCCTACCTGACCGAATTGGGCGACGCGAGTATTGACCGCTATCAAGAAGTACCCTACACCCTACTACTAAGTCTTTCGCGTTTCCTACTGTCTCCCCACAGCTGTTGCAAGACTTTACAGTTGCTTTGCCACATCTTACTAATTTACTTTGATCTGGGAGAGTCATTTGGAATGAATTTAGATAAAATTTTAATAATGCTGGGGATCAATCATAAAACAGGGTGCGCCAACGCAAAGCTAGTGGAATACGAAAATCTTCTATGGTCACCCATTTGTTTTGGATTTCTAGGCTCATCGCGTGCAGACGGTAGTAATCGTTTTCGTCGTGTCTAATAAAGGATTTTGTTATGTCTATGTCTCAATCTTTCCTACCTGATCCTAGCCCTACTTTACTTGTTTGAGCACCTATCTCAATTTTTTTATGGAGTTGAAGTCATGACTCAACAACGCAACTTTATCTTTTGGGAGAGATGTTACAGTAATCATTATCATCAGCAACATCTTTAGAATTTCCGATGATGTCTTTTGGTAGCTCTTAGATGTTTATAGAGCTCAAAAAACTCTCCTTACCGTTTTTTATATGTAATGGTACAGAACCCTTTGCCATTATTTTTATGGCATTAGCTCTAACAAAGCACAATAAACAATTATGATTATTAAGCTGCAATTACATAAATATTTTTTATTGATAAACAAAAAGCTTCCCTAACTGTAAAAACATAATATAAAATGCAATTTATAAGTAATAATTAATAATCAGGTTTTATTATGATTGATGTAAAATGTTTCAAAAGAAGGATTTACTGTCGTAATAGTAAATGAATATAAAAAAAAAATACCTCAATTAGCTTAATAAACCTAGGGAAGACTGGGCTTCTATTGATAGCAATGACGGGCACTTGCGGCCATACTTCAGGCACCGCTACAGTTGCTGGCAACTGACTTGAGAATAATGGAGGATCTTCTTTAGTGTCTGTAGATTCTTCGTCTTCTGGATTGCTTTTACTGGAATAATGTCTTCTAGTATGTGCCTGAAAAGTAAATTGATACAATATTACTTAAAAAAATGTAATAAAAAAAGTGTATTAAAAAGTATATTTTAAAAATACATATTTTTAAATGTACAGTACATATGTACAGCAGAGAGTAATAAAAGAAGTTTTAATAATATTTAAAAACTGTAAACGGAAATCAAGGAATGTGTTTTTCAAGAATTGTATTTTTTTTAAATAGAAATGTAGGTTTATATAAAAATATTTGAAGGTTCAGTTCCCTGGAGTCTGGGCTAAAAAGTCTGGAATTGACGTAGGTCCTGTCAACTAAACTAACCTGTTTTACCGCCGAATATGCTTCATTATAACTACATCTTCTTGCATTACGAGTTCCGTAAACATTGAGTCCACTTGAAAAGCGACTTCCCACCGGCTTACAATATGATGCAATTTTTGTTACATTGCGAGTTATTTGTGAAGATAGTCTTATAGTCGGATTAAAAAGAACGCTATTCCGAACTAACGCACTCGCTATGTGCATATTTTATGTTTATTCTAAAATTTACCTATTTCATATAGAGTAATTTCATTCAAAAAAATAAATTAATTCTTAAAAAAAAGGTTAGTTTTCCAGATTCTTCAAATTTTCAGTGTTCAAATTTCGCTGTCACTTCTCAACTAAATTCGTCGACTGTCAAGTGTCAAGTGTCAGTAATCAGTTTTTCAGTATGATTCCGAATAGTAGTACGGTTAAATTCATTTTTGAAAAATAATAAAAAAATATTAGGTATTTTTTGATAATTTGAATAACAATTTATTTTTATCTTTAGGACTTACATTTAGTTAAATATGAAAGTTATTTTTTAATTCAGTTCAAATGTCAATTTCATTTATATGAATTGTGAAATGTGTCCACCACAGAGTACTATAAAGTGTCCACAAATGTGTCAAATTGTTGGGCATACATGTGGATTGTGTACAGTAAAAAATTATTATGTTTATTAATTTACATTATGTATTTTAATGAAATAACATTATAATAAAACTTGTAGAATACATATTAATATTCATGAGATATTTACAACTTCTTCGAAGGCTTAGTACCGTTAGTAATTGTGTTTGAATATTTTTATCTTATTCCTCGGACCTGTAAATCTTATATTCCTCTACTTTGCAATAGGGAATTATGAAAATGGAAGTATCAACTGCAGAAAGTAATCAAAAATCTATAAAAGAAGGACAAGCTGAAATACGCCTTGCTTCCGAAAAAGTTTTCTATAACCCAGTGCAAGAATTCAATAGAGATTTAAGTATAGCTGTTCTAAGTATATTTACAGAAGATTATAAAACTGAGAAAATTGCTAAAATTCTGAAAAATGAAAGGAAAGTTTGTAAAAATGTAGTTGAGGATGCAATGGGAGATCATACTGAGGTTTGATTTATAACAATTGTTTTGTAGCCAATTAAGCAGACTTAAATATGGTGATAATAAAAAGATACATTAAATATTTTAATGTTTGTCTATTTAAAAATGCTTCTAAAGAGTTATATACTAAAAAAACACAAACTTACAGCACTGTAATCATGAATAAAATCTTTAACTTTTTAGGTTCCCATAACAATCTTAGAGGCATTATCAGCCACTGGTCTAAGAAGCATTAGATATGCCAAGGAAGTGCCAAACATTACCAAAATAATGGCCAATGACCTCTCCCAGCAGGCTGTGGACACTATACAGGCCAATATTGTGTATAATAGTGTTGAGTCACTTGTGGAGACCAGTCATGATGATGCATGGTGAGCAAATGTGCATGATTATTGGCCACTGAAGTGTTGTTCCTAGGTTTTTTTTAGTAATATGTACCATTGTACATGTTAATCACTAGACTATATTATAATCCTTGGAATGTGTGACTTTTAAAAAAAATCTGATAAAGAAAACTTTTTGAGTGAAATAAGAAAATTTTTATATAAAATTAATATAATTAATACTAAAAATGGTGAAGGCTAAAGCTGTTTTTATAAACAGATACTCTATTCTAAAATATATAAAAATTCATACATATATATTTATACATTTTTAACAAATAAATATATATATATATATATATATATATATTTGTTTTCTTTTAGCATGATTATGTACAAACACAAGCATCCATCAAAGAGGTTTGCAGCTATTGACCTAGACCCATATGGCTGTCCATCCATATTCCTTGACTCTGCAGTTCAAAGCATTCAAGATGGCGGTCTGTTATTAGTGACAGCAACTGACATGGCGGTATTAGCGGGAAACTCACCGGAGACATGTTATTGTAAATATGGAGCAATCAGTTTAAAGACCAAGTGTTGCCATGAAATGGTACTGATTAATACTCATTTAAGATTTTTTATATTTTGACATAAATAACATGTTTATAAATTAACCATTTTATTTTCTTTTTTTTTAACAGGCATTAAGAATTTTACTGCAATGTATAGAGCAACATACCAACAGATACAGTCGGTACATTGTACCACTCATAAGTATATCAGCTGACTTTTATATTCGTGTCTTTGTTAGGATATACTCTGGAGCTATACATTGCAAAAAAACTACCAGGTACGTAAAACTATCCAATACTAATTTCTCATTACATTGTTCTTTGAGGTTAATAGATTTTAATGTAAATATATGTGTATGTATGTATTTTTAGTAATAATAATAATAATAATACAGGACAAATTACACACATTGATCTAACCCTTAAGTAAGCAAATTATTTGCTTGTGTTAAGGGTGTTAGACAACAACACAAATACATTATAAATACTGGGAGTATATTTAATAAACAATCAAACCCAGAAATACAGATGTCTGTGTTCATCACATACATAAAAAAAAATATATATATATAATAAATTTCAGTAAATTATCAATGGTGTACCGCTGTGTTGGATGCGACAATATAACACTACAACCAATGGGTGGGTTCAAACCAAATCCAACTGAAAAGAACCCACATCAAATGAAGTCCTATCTACCCACGGGGCCACCTGTTGGAGAACATTGTAAACATTGCAATCAAAGGCATCAAGTGAGCTTACAATCTTTTGTTTGTTTATATTATATGTTACTTTTTATTTATATTTTTGTTATAGTATATTTATATTTTTGTTTGTTTATATTATAATTATGTACATGTTTAACTAAAAACTTTTAACTTCTACTATTGTCTATCTCATAAAATTATTTTTTTTTAAAAATAATGACATTAATCAAACCAAAATATTTGTTTAGCTTGGAGGTCCAATATGGTCCCATCCTATTCACGATGAGGTCTTTGTGACCCGAGTGCTCACACACGTACAGAATAACCCGCAACTCTTCAACACCAGCAAACGGTTACATGGTGTACTCTCTATGGTGAGGGAAGAACTTGACGTCCCTCTGTATTATACTTTGGATAAATTATTTGGGAGAGTCCATTTGGAAACCATGCCTATGTTGGTTATGAGGTACATTGTTGTAGATTTTTAATTTAGAATTGAATATTATTTTTAACCCCCCATTAAAGGGACAGTTGTTATAAATTTGACTTATCGATCTGTGTGTCTGTCTGGAGCACTGTACCAGCCAAACGCGTGAACGGATTTGATTGCGGTTTTTTTAACCGTAAGCCTGATTCGTTGAGCTAGTTCTTAGCTATGTTTGGTCGAAATAGAAACAGTCGTTTCCAAGATATTGAGGTTTTATTGGTGCGGGTGAAAGCTTCTTATCCAATATTGATAGAAATACTTAAGCAAGTGAAAATTTGTGTGTCCGTAGGTTCATTTAATACAATAATGAAACCAGTAACATAAGTTTAAAAAGTAGAAAAAAAATATTAAAAAGACCTCTAAAAATAAAAATAATATTATTTGGACTTATTGAAGTCGTTACGTCAGGGGACCTTAATAAGGAAAGAAATTGAAATGCAAGTGAGTAGCCAAGGCAAATAAATAAATTACGATATCGAATCGTATAGTCTAAGCCCTCGTAATTTCATAAAATAGACACCATCGTCTACGTACGTGCAACGGACCCCGACGCAACGTTTTCAATAAATACATAATAATATTATTTTTATTCTTTTTAGGGAGTTTGTATCTGGGGTTTTATACATTTTATTTTATTTTTTTTAATTCGAAATTTTTAACCTGTAATCATAATATTAATATAGATAAATAGTTAACACAAATTAAAATGTAAATAACTATCTCCAGGTCAGCGATTCTTAATGCAGGATACAAAGTGTCCTACTCCCACGCAGCCAAGCTCTCTCTCAAAACGTCTGCGCCGGCGCAACTCGTGTGGGACATTGTACGCACGTGGGAGAAAACACATCCAGTTAAACCTTCAAAGTATGTATTAAATCATATTTGGTCACAATTCTTAAAGATATTAATATGTTACATTAAATTAATTACAAAACCAACTACATTTGGACCATAAGAAAGCAAATATACAAATATTATTGCAAAAAAAAATCTATCCTAATATAAATTTAAAAGTCAATCAAACTAAGCTAAATCATTACAGGTTGGAAGCTGATCCAGTGGCACGCTTTATTTTACAGCAAGAAATCATAAACTATGTAGACCTCAGTGAACGGCCAGATGCTAATCCTATAAGCAGGAAAGATGGTCAGCTACGATTCCAGTTGAATCCTACTCCAAATTGGGGCCCAGGTTCAAGAGCAGTTGTAAAGTATGTGCGGTTAAATTATCAATGTCATTCAGACGCATACATTTTAATATTGAGTTTATTTTACATTCTATTAACAATTTTGTTTCACAATAACTGAGTTCTTTGAAACAATATCTAGTAATCTAAAATAAATATCAAAATAAAATAATAATAATAATGAAATTTAATAATTTTTAAGTTTAAAATACACTGCATTTGAATTATTATATATATATATATATATATATATATATATATATATAGATATATATATATATATATATATATATACAGGCTATGATCATGTAATTTAACCGCGATTTGCACAACTCTACCGCGAATCCGCCATGTTTCGAGCCAATTATTGCCGAGGGTGTATATGTATATAATAATCATGGTTCACGAAAGTTGAAATTTGGATTATCTGGGTTTTTGCAACTGGGTTATTTTTAGCAATATATTAAGATATATGTACAGGGTTATTTTTAATTAGTTGACTACCTCTTGCAGGCAGCCTCTCTACATCAATCCTAACAACATTTGTTCTACAACTTTTTACAAATCTTGATAAACAACACAAAAAAAACAAACCTTACTTTACTTTTACTTATTACTCTGTATTTTGTTCGAAGTACTTAAAAGGTCAACGCTCGGGCGATTTACCGCTCAGAGATAATGCCAGTTCAGACACAACAAATCAAATTTGTATCGGAAAATTTAAATTTTGAAAACTAATAATTTCAAAAAGTCATAAAACAATATTTGTTGGGATTGATGTAAAGAGGCTGCCTGCAAAAAATAGTCAACTAATTACAAATAACCCTGTATATATAGAAACAAAATAAAAAATATGTAATACCCTTCAAAAATGATGTGTGTAAACCCTTTGTTTGATATAATATTTTTGCAATAAAATAGTACTGCATACATACGAACACACTTTTCATTGTAGTGTCGGCGACGAAACAATTTCCAAGGCAATACGAAATCAAAACAAACACAGCAAGAATAAACACGTCGAGAAACGTGTTCATTCGCCCACTGATGAGGAAGCGCGGAAGAAGACGACTGCCGATTTAGTACATCGGTCGTGTGAATAATATTTAATGAATATATATTTTTAGGTGTTTTATTTTGTACAATAAATGTTGTTTTGTGACTATTGTCATTGTTTTTAACCCCCGACTAAAAAGAGGGGTGTTATAAGTTTGACCTGTCGATCTGTGTATCTGTGTATCTGTCTGTGGCAAATTTCCGGCCAAACGCGTGGACGGATTTGAATGCGGTTTTTTTTAATCGAAAGCTATACTCGTCGAGATGGTTCTTATCTATGTTTGATTTAAATAGTAGTACTCGTCTCCAAGATATTGACGTTTTATTCAAGCGGGGGAGAGGTTCTTATGCAATAATTAGCTGTTTGCGGCCAAACGCGTGGACGGATTTGAATGCGGTTTTATTAAATCGAAAGCTATGCTTGTTGAGATGTTTCTTATCCATGTTTGATTGAAATAAAAATAGTCGTTTTCAAGATATTGACGTTTTATTCGTGCGGGGGAGAGGTTCTTATGCAATAATTAGCTGTTTGCGGCTAAACGCGTTGACGGATTTGAATGCGGTTTTGTTTAATCGAAAGCTATGGTCGTCGAGATAGTTTTATCCATGTTTGATTGAAATAAAAATGGTCGTCTTCAAGATATTGACGTTTTATTTGTGCGGGGAAGAGGTTATATGCAACAATTAGCTGTTCCTAGCGGTGTCGCCAAAAGGATGAAGGCCAAAAGGTTTTTACACTTACGTACTGAGGTAAAGTACTTTATTAGTGATAGCTGTTGCCCGTGACTGCGTCCACGGAGACTGTAAAATCAAAACAAAAGATAAAAATATAGATAAAAATTGATTTCGGTAGTGACATCTTTTCAATGTTTATCTATACTGCAAAGTTAAAAACATTGGTTAGGATTTTCGAAAGAAACCTAATAGATGTCACCACCGTCCCGATAAAGACGATCACATATGCTTAATTCACCGAGACGGACAGCGATACGGTAGCTCAGTTGGTAGAGCGACGGGACGGTTTCCCAGTAGTCGCGGGTTCGAATCCCTGCCCGTATCGGTTTTTTACATTCTATATTTATATAAATTTAAATAAGCTTAACATGGCTATACATGTTTAAAAGATATTTTCAAAAATATAATTAATAGAATTGCCTAGTAGCATTTTTGAGTATTAGACAGTTCAGTGGAGAATAACTATATACTTAATTCCTAACCATATCCTATCAAAATATTATTTATTGAATACCTGGCCAAATTTTTGACTTCTGGATATTTCTTATGGTAGGTTTTACGTTTACCTAAAAATGCAGACTTTTTTATTAAAAAATATATTTATTTTAAAAAATAATAACTATTTCTTTTTTTTATTGTATTGATACATTGAATACTAAAATATAACAAAAAAAGCTTATATAAAAAATTAAACTTATGTTATTTTATTAGACTTAATTAATAATCTGAATAAAGGAATTATTTAGGTCTTTAATTGGGTTGTGGAATACGATAATATTTCTTCTTGTTTATCAAATTTCATATCTAATTTCAATTTGTAGAATAGTACTAAAATCCAAATTGCCATATCAAATATATTACGTTCCTAATTCTAAGTTGTCAAAACTAAAATGTCAACGTCAGTAAAATCAGCAAATTCAACAATATATTTTAACATTTACATTTTACATATTGTTCCTTGAGTGTAAAGACAAAGGGCATTATTTAATAAATAAAATAGTTGAACCACGATAGGCGTTATCAATTATATTACCGTAAATGTATTCACGTGCTGAGGTGTTTATCGCGTAATTAATGTAGTTTTTATTGACTTTTGAACTAGACCCCTATAATCAAATAGTGAATGTTTATTATAAAAATGCAGTTTCCTCTTTCGATACGGAGTCACCTCAAATCTTTGTTGATTGTTATATTAATATCCGTAGCGTATGGCCAAGATAGAAAGGTAAATATAAACTTTATTACTATTATTAGTTAAAATATATACTTTATGCGTTATTCTTCACTTATCAGATTACTGCAAAACTTAACCCTGGCTGCCCATCATGCACATCAGATACAATACTGGTTTATGCAAAATGTGATGGTTCTGCAGACACAATCCATCAGATATGGGATTTTACAAGACAGACACCAACAGTTATCATCACAGTTGCTTCTTTAAATTCTACTCTAAATATTACATGGAATAAGTCTCTTCCAACAAGATTCGCATTCTCTGAAAAACCGAGGTATAGCTTTGCAACTGCAATTGATAAGGTAACATTGATTTTATGTACATTTTAACCATTTTGTGTGCCCACGTTGTTCAAAGATGAAACCTAGAAATATCAATTCTTATATATTTATATATTCTCCATTATAAAATATTAAGTATTTATATAAATAGGTCAGGATATAAGAACATTAAATATTGTTTAAATTATTCTATATTAACACAGCTTTTTTAAATTATTAAAAAAAATAAATTGAGTCAACTATAATATACAATAATAATATTGCCACTGATATTACTGTTTGTCTAAAATATTCTATAATTCCATAGTTTTAAGACCCAAATTTCATTGATTATCTTTATTTAGATGTAATGATTCAGAAACAGTATGGGTGGATATTTTATTGTATTCTGATCTTTATTCTATTGTGTTAAAGCTTATAACCACTCTGGCAGTTATTAAATATGGGCCAGTTCAGATGTTTATAGAGCAATATTTGTACAAAATATATTCAATATTTATTTTATTTTTATTGTACCTTGCTTTAATACACAGTTAATATTATGCTTTTTCTATTATTATCTATATTATATATTGCTGTTTTGTTTATGATATTGGTTAAGGAAGTAACAAATTATAATTCTTCCAATTCTTATGGGCCGTATTGTACAAAAACATGATAAATTGACTTAAACTGGTTTAAAATAAAAATCTCAATAGATTATGAAACAAATATACAATAAACCATATAATAGGCGTTTAAAAAATAAGAATGACTTTGTGTTACGTTTTTCTTATCTCTTAATATTCAAATTTCTGATCCTAGTAAGAGTTTTGAAGTTATAAAAATTATGAGAGTTTACAAAATTGTAAAATCAAAACATAGAATGATTACAGAATGATAACACTCTGACGATGAAAATATGTATATTAAAATATGTTTTCAAAATTATATTTAACTTTAGTTATAGATTTCATTCTAAATAACTAAAGATAAATATAAGGTATTATTATAGTGTATGAAATTAAAAGTGTGATTTTTACAGATATATGAATATAATGATTTAGAAGACAACGGTCTTATTGAGCCAAAGTTCCCCCAGAAGGAGTTCAGGTTTAACAAAATTGTGTGGCACCTCAATGATAGCAAGCTTACTGAAAATGAAGCTATGGTGAATTTGTATGGACCTATTCATGAAGATTGGTTACATGGAAAAGTGAATATTAAAGTAAGTATAATAAATCTCATTTACATACAGGTAAGGCTTCTGAACTAATTAGTCTCAAAGTTAAATTACATTTAAAATAATAATATAATTAACAGTCAGTTGTTGTGTGTTTAATTCACAACTTCAAAACAGTTTGACTATTTAAATATTTATTTTTTGAAAAAACCAAAAATGGTAATTACATTTGTTCCTATAAAATATCAGGTTACAGATTCCTAATTCTTATAATCCATCAATCTTAAGAAAGTTTCTAAAAAAGAACTAAAAAATACTCAATTGATAGAATTGAAATTATTTTATTTTAATTAACTGTCAATCAGATTTTGAATTTTGACAATTAATGGGTCCATTTACAATCAACAGTGTACTATTTAATCCCAAAAACAGCACAAAAAGGTATCCAGCAATCAGATGGCTGCACTAGCTCACTAACTGCCTTATCACAATGTGATATTAGTACACTAGTTGACCTAGATCTTAATGTACAGTATAGTGGCCAGGGCAGCCTACTTTAAGATTTGAATACATGTCATTCTTTAAAATATGTGACTACTCGCTGAATTTGTATCCAGGTCTTCTCAAATATGTGAGGTCTTCTCTAACATCTCACAGACCAGCTATAAGCTGGACCAGATTACACCTTATAGCTGTTCTGTTAGAATTATTTTTCCGAACCAGTTTGTTAGCTGTGATAGTGAAAAAATGTTTTGTTTAAACCTTTTTTTTTAATTTTAATGGTTGCTTAAGACAATTTAAATATTTTTAAACCACCAGCTGGATCTAATCCCGTTCAAAGATTATGCAGCTGACCTGCCCCATCTTATCCACACTGCAAACTCAACTCTCTTTGACATAAGCCTGGAGAATCTTTCCTCTACCCTGGAGTACAATGCCTCTCGGTACTCACTGCACTTGCTGGCACTGAGCACCGATCATGTCACCGATAACATGCATTACACTGTTAGGAAGAGTCTTGATGATGAACATACTCCAGCAGTGTTTGAGGTGGGTTCTATTGTATATATTATGTACTGTATTATTCATAATATTGAAAAAAAATAATTTAGATAATATTTTTTTTGCGATTTCTGAATTTTGACTCTTATTTTTATTAAAGAAGTAAGTGTAATAATAATAATATCACAGGATAAATTACACAACTTGATCCCACCCCAAGTAGGCAATTTATTTACATATATTAAGAGTCTTAGACAACAAAACAAATGCATAGAAATACACATTGTAAATACTTTGAATATAGACTTAGACATGTATGCTCATACATACATGCCTGTCGCTGTAGGGAATTGAACCCGAGCCCCTTTCCGGGATACGTTAGGGTTCTTCGCTAACAACTCGACCAATGGGGCTTTAATGTGTGTGTAACGACGACTTAAAAAAATACAAATTTGTTTTTATGCACATAATATACAAATAATATTTGCTATATTCCTATGCATCGAATCGCTGATTAGACGCACAGGCATGATAGATAGATAGATATCAAGCATATTGCATCAGAATCCAATTGTAACGCAAGGATATCCGAAACCTTTCTTTATTCTTATATTTCTGTAATGCTTTTAATTATAATTGGATCTATTTAAATCAGTCTTGTCTCGAACCTTGAATGAGTAACACGTAGCTTTGTCGGTTAGTTATAATTTTTAAGTTTTAATCTTCTTTGTGTGTTTGAGAAGTATACACGAGTATATAAAAGTGTCACATTTTTTTTAAAAAAGCTTAGCTTAGAAGGTTTAAATAAAAATACATAAAATAACTAAATAACAAAAATTTGTTAGGAATGTTATATTATGCAATACTACAATAATATAACAAACGCATGCGCTTACGACCATATACATCATCGTTAAATTTTCGAGACACAAATTTGTTCACACTTTGTAAATAGAACGACAGAGTTTGCTTATTAATTAAAGAATTTTTATTATTTTGGATCCTTCGACTGTAATCGTCGTATTTTATTTAAAAAAAAAAAAGAGAAACTATGAACAAATACCAAAAAATACTATTTTATTAAATACTATACACCATTGATAGATACCTAATAATGATCCTTACTCCACAGGTAATAGAGATCAAGACTCCATCCCTGTTCTCATCGGGTGAAGGTGGGTACCTCCAGTTTCGTCCCGTGGGGTACAGGCAACCCATGCGTGGTTTCGCCAGCTCCACCACCGCCCACGTGTCCGACTTACACAGGTTCGTATATATATAATATCCATATTAGATTTTTTTTATTTCATCAGATTTTTTTTTAATAATGATAATCGGCATCAGATATTTATTTTATGCTTTTTTATGCAGATATGGTCATTTTTTAAAAATCTTTTTTTAAAACGACATTTAGTTAGATTTTTTAATAAAGTTTAATATATTCTAAATCAGATATTTATATTATGCTTTCTTTTTACACAATATACTGGCAAACAAAATTATAATAATTTAAATTCTTTTCAGAACTATTATCCCTCGCCGCAGCACTCTGAAGTATTTCTATGAAAGTTTTGATGACAGAAATCTATTAATAGAAGACCTGTTTATATCTTTTGGGGAATCAGGCGACGGATTTTATAAAGCGCATAATTATACCTCATGGTAAGTTTAGTTTTTATATAACAAATAATAATAAATAAATGATTCGCTTTATCATGGTTAGTTTATATTTTATGAAAAAAAAAACAACTGCCGTGACTTCATGGTAAGTAAATATTTAAAAAATATCTAAAATACAACTCGCACTTGGCAGATTTTTTTTATTAAAATATATGTTTTCTTCGCAGGTCATTTGTTGCTGGTTACGGGACACCACCAGTGGAAAAGTTTTCATTCTTCGTAATTATGGTTATAGCCATAGGTTTAGGAGTACCTGTTCTTCTAGCTTTATCTGGTATCGTGTATGTTGTTAGACGAAGATACACACAACGTATTGATAGAACTAGATTCACGAATGAAGACTAAGCTTTATAAGGCTGTATGTACATTGAGATCTGCCTTAAATTATGTTAATTTAAACACAAATATTTTAGTTCAATTTAAATTATATAATAGACAAAAATTATGAAAGTAATCCTTGTAAACAAAATTATTTTATTGACATTTTACTTATTGCCAAATGTTTTTTTTATTAACTGAAAAATAAGTATTTATTTGTTAATTTTCATCAGATTATCTGTGGTCATTATTTGACAATGTGTCATTTGGAGTATTATTTACATAGAGTTGTTAAGCTAGCCTAAAAAGTGTAAAAAAATCAAATCATCAATTGAGGCTATGTCTCTCTTTCTTGCATATGTGATTAGACAAAGATAAGAATAGGTCTCTAATCTTCCCTCTTTTATAACTTATTAGACACTCGCACTCACGACCTGCCTATGACTCCCCTACTCTATGTATAATAATTATTGACTATTGACATGAAACATAAAATAATTAAATTGTAATAAATATGAGTATTAAATACTAAGACATAAAAAGTCAGAAATGGTTAATTTGCGAAAGATTATTTAATGACATTAAACAGACACATTATCGATATTATGTGTATCGAATTTATAAATATATTGACATATATCAATATTGACGTAATACATTATTTTATCTCAATAATTGCCTTACATTTGTTTTTAAATATTCATTCTATTTCTTTGACAGATCTATAAAGCGTATATCTTATTTCTTTGGTTAGGTTTATTTTAGTTTTAAGATAGACATTGGATTCTGTTATCCAACTCAGGTGTAAACGCCCTTAGGAATGTTTGTGTTATATTTTAATAATGTACTGGCTTCTTATCTAAATATATATTTAAAACCTTTCACATTACTAACAATGATCTACTTCTAGTAAGAATTCGGTATTAAGACAATGTGATATTACTTGGTTATTGTATAAATGTATATTACATTAAATATTAAAGAAATTTTTGCTTTATTTTTCTGTAACTTGCATTTTTATTTTATTCGTTTATATGATAACTTTATCTTTAAACATGAAAACTACCTATAATATATTATTGAAATGAGCGTAAGCGAAGCTCTTAACCGTTTGGGAATCAATGTTTTGAGGCAACATTACAAGAAAACCACTTGACCAATGTTAACCAATATTGACACGCATTTCAAGGACGTGACTGGGCTTCTACTCCAAGAAACAGAATAAAAAAATATTGTTTCGTTTTAAAGATATGGTCAAAAAACTGAATCTCCCATAGAATTAAGCTTAACTGAACCCTCGCCAATCGTTGCTCTTAACCTTTCCGGTGCCAGCAACTTCATTGGAAGTCCTTAGGCGCGAAATAGACCGATTTTAGAAGTATAAAAAAGGGGGAGGGCGTGGCGGATCCTAGTAGAGATTATTACGTTGTAAAAATGTAAGAAAGTTTGGTTCTAAAATAATATATTTCCATATACCTACATATTAATTTATAAAAAACGAACATATATTTCAATATGTTTTAAGAAGAAAACTGCTATAATATTGTGTAACAAATACAACAATAACAATAATTCATATTATTGACCTCTCCGATAACCGCATAATTTATATTCGTGTCTCGAGTCTAGATTCTTAAATCAACAATTAATTCTGAACTGTCTTGGCCTCATTTATAGGAATTCGACACCTTTTAATGCAATAAACATTAGATTCCGTTAGGATCCTAAACCTAAGTATGTGTGGACTCACACACAGCGCGCACTAACACATTCACAGCGTCAGCACGAAACATCCATATACAGGCGCACTTACACACTCTTATATCATGTATGTTAGATAAATGTCCAAAACAAACATTTATTTATTATAAATATAATATTACTACAAACTATAAAGAGGTAATAATGAAAGTTATTATAATTTTGTAAGTATTTATTTTCCCTTTTGTTTTAGTTAACAATTGAAAGAATAAAAGAAAAAAAAATAATGGAAAAGACAGCCTCATATTTAATTCCAGAATTGCAATACTAACATTAAGGAATTGTTGAGAATTTTATTTTCTTTGGAAGAAAAAGCAATGTGATTACGTGTTTACGTTAAAAACCACCTTCTCAAGTCAGACAATCTAAAATGGCGCGTTTGTCAAATTTAAAATTAGCCCAAGATGGCGCCACGAAAGTATAATACGAATTCTCTTCGACATCATTAATTGGACTGTTATCTTTTTGGACTGGAGAAAAGTTTTGCGTATGAATATTTTGTGGAGTAAAAAGTTGACGTTTCGACATTTTTCCCGCCTTTCTATTACCATTCCCATTATTTCCGTTATTTGTTTTACTGTTGCTATGATTCTTGTACACTTTTTGAGTAGAATTCTGTTGATATTCCTGTATCTCATTTTGTAAGCCTTGAGAAATTGTTTTGTTTTTATTCTGACATGTATCTATATCTCCCATCGATTTGTGGCGGGTACGCTTAAATACTTTTTGGTTCCTTTCCGCAACCCAGCGCCTCATACGTTTAACAAATGGCAGTACCATGAAAAAGGCGTTGGGACTGACTCCCATTTTGACCTTGGGAGTCATATCCTTCCTATTTGCGGGAAGATCTGCTATTGGAAACCATTCACAAGCCTTAATTTCATTTCTTGTTCTCGGCTGGAACTTAGTTTCTCGTGGTATATTACCGATTATGTAGAGACGAGCAATTTGATCATGTATTATTGCCTCAATAAATTCTTGTTTGTTTATAAGGCTACTTATGTCAAACCCGGTTTCTTCTAGCACCTATAATGAAAATAATTGTTAACAACTATAATGTATAAAGTTTAAAATACTATTATAAAAAGGCTAAAATAAAAAATATATAAAAAATCAAATTATCCTAAACTTATTTAAAATTTAAATAGGCTAATAATATTTAACATTATGTATATGGACATTCCATAGTGTTATCATACATAGAGTAGGGGAGTCAGCCTATATTTATATTTAATTTTAAAACTGGTTATGGAATAATTGTATTTTTAAAATTTTTCTTAACTCATTTTACCTCTCTAGCTGCACACTTCCAGGGCTCCTCATCTTCATTCACCTTGCCTTTGGGGAAGCCCCAAGAGGCCTTGGTCCAATAGGATTGCACTAATAACACATGGGTAAATTCAGTATCAAGGAGAATAGCTCCATATGTTGGTACTGTTTGTTTGTATTCTCTCCAGTTGTCCAAGACTTCATCAAGGTTCTGAATATGCTCACGAAGCTGAGGGACATGCTGTGTAATAAAATATTTTTTTAATAAATAATTGAGCAAACTTATGCAATTAGCTTCAATGCCATCTCCCTGATGCTTCATTTCCTGAACTAATGACACAATTGTCATCAGTTCCTTTTTATTAGTAGCATTATCATCAATGGTTTATACTTTATAGCAACAAAACAAAATCAGTGATTGGTCATGTACTTGAGAAATATTTACCAAAAACTAAATTTTGCAATATGTAAATAAAATAATTGGATCTCCCACTCAACAGTCAGAATGGCTGTCAAACTAGTATATTATTGTTTAATATCAAAAACTAAACTTTTACTGTAGTTTCTAAAATATTGATGATCTTCGTGAATTACAGAAATAATAAAAACTTAATTTTATTTAACTTGTAAAAAATGATCACATTTAGTATATAAAATTTGACAATAATTCCTTGCTACCCAAGCAACAGTTTTATGATTTATTTAGATAAATTAGTTTAATTATATAAATTACCTGAAATATATGAGCCGCAAAATCCCTTATCCCACAAGGATTGAGTCTCGTACTCTCGTCAGTGCAATAATAGTCCAAATAGAACCAGTGTGCTAACTCTATTTGAAAACAAATTCTCACCAAATTTGCTTTGTCTTCTGGCGGCAAGTTTATTATAAAACGGCTAAAAAAATAACGTATACTTAACGGAGGATGTATTTATTATTAATGCTAGCGCCATTATTTACTATGCAAGTATTTTTAACAATGAAAAAGGATATAACCTTAAATAACATAATTCCAAAGGAACTATGAAAATGTAGCACTGTTATTAGAACATAAAAGCTGAAATAATGTTAGAAGTATAAAGTATAATTCTACCTGCAAAGGTCATCTAATATATCTGTAGGTATTGAGTGTTTGTTATGACGAAAATTACTCTCTGCTGAAGCCATATTTTCGATTTATTTTAATTAAAGATGATTAAAATATAAACAGGTTCAATTTCAAAAACGTTAAAATATATTATTTATAAAAATATTTTTACTGAAAAAGCTTGAAATTCTAAGCGGATTGTAGGTACTAGGTAATAAGAACTTTATATTACTCAGTGATAAGAACGAAATTGTTTGTCAATAATCAATATAAGACTTTCTAGTTTCTTTAAATAGAAATTCTAATAGAAATTTCAATTGTCAATTTGGCATCTAATTTGACAGGATTAAATACATAGAGATATTATACATGTATATTAATTCTATGATTAAATACCGTAAAGTGTCCACAGAGTACTTTTTGTACTTTGGTCTTTCGACATCTCCAGATTTAAAAAAACTACTTTTCATTTTCATTCAATTAAAGAGCATTAAGGCTAGCGCAATAATATTGTTGTCGGAGATGATTGAGGAAATTAAAACTTAAAAGAAATTATTTATTTATTATACCAAAAACTACGTAATTTTAAATTAACTTGCTACATACAGAATTCAGTTTATGTGTTTGAATAATTAGAAGAAAAATCATAAATCTAAATCTAAACGTAAATCATTTTGTATATTATAATTTAAAAAATCAGCGGGTCTCCTGACCCACCCGCTCCCACAGTGACGCTGTAATAGCCAACAGGGCTAACAGTATAGACAGACAAAAAAATATATAATAATTTATAAAAAAATATATATAATTGTTAATTGAAAAAAAAAAACAATAATTAATATCTCATAATATAATAATAAGTTAGCTCAATACTAATGAATTCTATCAAAATAATATTGGGTATGATTATGTTTTACTCTCGAGTTATTGTAACTTTTATATTGTTTTTTTATTATTATTGTATTGTTATTATTGTAAATTTAACTATAATGCCAGGTTCTAGCCTGAGCATTGTTTCTTATAAAACGAAAAAAATATTTATGTTACTCAACGAAAAAGAAGGTGAAGGTGTAAAAGACGTGAATAAAAGTTTTCAACAGTTTATTATAGGTATCGACATTAACAAAATGCGCTTAGCGAAATTTGGAGGGGATAAATGCGCATCTGTACTTTAGCGCACACAATGCAAACAATTTTTTTTTTTATTTATTGTAAATAGTAGACCTAATATAATCATTACCTAAAAGTCGTATTGTTTTAATTTAAAAATTATTTTGTAAAAAATTGTTAATAATTATTCCCTAACTATAGTTTATATGGTATCTAAGATATGATTATAACCTAAATTTATTAAAGTTAGGTAATAAAAATAAAAAAAATAAAAAGTTAAAAATAAAAAACATAACAAAAAAAAAATATAAAATATTACAAGGGATAACGATTGAGCAGTCGACTGTACACGGGAAGTGAGTGGGATCAGGGGTGTCGTATAGGTGGGGAGGAAGTAACGGGACTGGAGACTGGAGAGCTAGTCATAAGTCAGCGCCATGTACGCCCGTCCCTCATCTCTCGACCCTCGCACTTCCCAGTCCCCTCAGATACCTTAATTTTAACTTCTGCGCAGTCTAGTTTATGGACGCTATTTCATGTCGATAGTTATGCCATCATTACAATTTTGATTACAATGGACTCGGATTGAAAAAAAAACTTCTTACTTAAAAACGAACTGTAACAATATCAAAAATATTTATTCCAAGTACCCAATAGAAACATTACAAACTAAATAATTATTTTTTTATTTAAAAATATTTTAACCATTACACTTGGGAAATCCACCTCTATAACGACTACAAACTCCAATATTTTCAAATATATACTTATATTTATATTATTTGTACCTAAGACTAAGATACAGAATTGTTGTTGGAATAGCCCGCTCCCTTGAAAAAACGAAATGAAACCCATAAATTTACCGTGTCATAGGCTGCATGGCCGTTGAACTTCGCCTGATTCACACGATAAATGCAACAAAACAACAACTTGCCATGTGTCAAATGTCAATGTCTATTGTCTTCAGTCACGTCACTTCAAACTGGAGTATTCGAAAAGTATTTATTTATTTTAATATTACGATTATAACTAAAAACATGGATATAACTCCATTGTTTAAAGCTTGTATAAAAACCGTGAAAACACGGAATAAAGCCTTCGGCATTCACAGCCCATCGAGTGAAGACAAACAGAGAATACTTAGAACTAAACCCAAGACTGCTTTTATGATAACAGCGAAAGATATAACTTTACAAATAACAAAGCTACGTGATTTTCTGCTGGAGCACAGAGAAAGATACTTAAGTTTCTTTAATAGCGTAACCGGCGATGAGATGTCAGAGGCTGAACGGGATCAAATAGACACAGGGGCGCAAAGAATAATTAATACCTGTTCACATCTGTTAAAAGAATTTAGAAATGATAATCGTAAACTCTCTGTGCCACAACAGACGCGGGACTATATGGACTCAGTAATAGACCTTATAGATTCATACTTAAAAGCAGTTTGTAAAATACACAGTGAATTGAAAGCGTTAAGAGTGAAAAGGGCGCTGGATATTCGTAAATTATCACGACTAGAGCAACCTCTGATTAAATCAAGCATTCCAAATCCTTTTACAGATGATAAAATAGTTGAACAGAAGGAAAAGAAAGAAGAAGAAAAGATAGATGAAGAAGTTATAGAAGAGACAGACAGTCTAAAAACCAAAATGGATTTATCTGAGAATGAAGTAGCAATTATGTCAGATCTTGGAGAACTTAGTGCGGAGGAGTTACAAATGTTTGAGTCAGAAAATGTCCAGTTATTAAATGAATTGAACAGTATGACAGAGGAAGTTAGGCAAATAGAGAGCAAAGTACTCCATATTGCTGAATTACAAGAGATATTTACAGAAAAGGTATTAATATTTTATTGATTAAAATGTTCTAAAATGTATGTTTATATAAAATACATTAATCAAATATTTTATTTTAGGTGTTACAACAAGAACAGGATATTGACAGGATAGCTAATACCGTTGTTGGCACTACAGAGACAATGAAAGATGCTAATGAACAAATAAAACAAGCAATTCAACGAAATGCTGGCCTAAGAGTGTACATACTTTTCTTTTTGCTTGTAATGTCATTTACTTTACTATTTCTAGACTGGTATAATGAATAAAATACTATTTCTAGACTGATATAATGAATAAAATAATTGTAAGTGCATATGTTGTAAATTATTGTTTTAATGTTGTTTGAGTGAAATAAAAAGTAACAGCACTGAATATATTTTTATTGTGGTTTAAATATTAATAAACATAATGGTCTATCCAACTTTTTTTTTCTACCATTACCTAAATTAAAAAATCCTTAATAATTAGTCTTTAAATTTTTTAAACAGTTTGCAACGTAGTATTTTAAAAATATCTTAAATGTAATTTATACTTATGCCTAACATTACATAAAGGATGGTATTTATTTTTACTAGGAAGATAGAATTAATATATTAACGGGATAATATCTATTGCTGTAAGTCAGAGAAGTGCCGATGTAGTCTGTGGTCAGAGACTACCTGAATAGATCGTATTGATTTATAAGTGTCAGTTAGTGAATAATGAAGTGTCATTAGAATTCTTATTGACGTAACTGTCAAATCAATTTTTTCAATAATACATAAAATCAATATATGTTGATGTTTTTGGTATTTATCAAATACATTACAAAATGTTTTAATTATTCATGTTTGTATTACGTAGAGCATTGAAATCGTTACATATTTATAAAGTAATATTAGCAGAAAGTGGCTCGTTGAAGTGTTATTCAACAGTTGAAATGATGTCGGCTGTCAAAACAATTGCAGATTTAGGATATACATTTAATTCAGGTAAACTTTCAATATGAAAGCAAACCGAATTTTGTAACAACATTCGTATAACTTCGATAATACCATGTTCCAGAGGGCCAGTTAAGAAAAATAGGAAAAGATGGTAAGCCCGGCAACGAATTGTTTGAGTTTAATATCAGTAGTGATCATCAAGAATGTCAAGCCAACTACGAAATCCTCGGCGCAGCTGTGACCCAACATATTTACCATCTTTTAGAGGCTGAGGTGAACCTTATAAGATTGCCTGTACCAAAAGAAAGTACAGAAGAAAATGGTACTTTCATATTTGTCTCACCAGATTATGACAATCGAGATGTTTTATTGGTGCTGATTCATGGCTCGGGTGCCGTGCGTGCTGGACAATGGGCACGATCGTAAGACTTTATGTAATACTACTTTATATTATGATTAAAAATTAGAATGTTCATATTTTTTTTTATTTCAGACTTATCATAAATGATAACTTGGATACTGGCTCACAAATACCATACATAAAACAAGGACAGTCTAAAGGCTATGGTATTGTTGTTCTTAATTCAAATGACAATTACAGAGAAGAGAGGAAAATTGATCAAAGCAATACAGCCGAGGAACATGCCAATTATGTTTGGAAAACTTATATAAAACCTACCAAAGCTAATAGTATATTAATTGTTGCACACAGTTATGGGGGAATCTTAACAGTTTTATTATCAGATAATGAGAAGAAAGAATTTGAGAAACGAGTTAAAGCTGTAGCATTTACAGACTCTGTTCATAGCTATTCTGGTGTTAAAATCACTAAATATCTTAAAAAGGTATTAGTAACATTAACAATTTTATTTATTATATTTGGTTTCTATATTAAATAATTATATTTCTATAGGTTTCTAAGAACTGGATATCTAGTACATCCCCATTGGATGCTCCAATGAAAACTCCAGATTTTGATGTCACCAGAGTTTCAGCAGGTATTAAAAATATAATGTATTAATGTTAACATATAAATATATATTTGTCAGTTTATTTGATGTTTAAATTATTATTCCAGGTCATTCAAAACATGAAATGACTTCGTTCACATGCAAACAATCAGTTTTTAAATTTTTTGATGAAAAACTGAATGAAAAGTAAATCATTTTGAAGAACACATGACACTAAATATATCTTAATTAATATGCACAAATAGTACACAAAGATATAATAAAGCCTAATTATAACCTAATATACAAATATTTGTCAAGGCTTTCATCATGTTTCAATGTTGTTATTAAATTACAGTAGAAACTCGATTATCCAACTCTCGGTTATACTGATTCATAGCTATACAACTCTCAGCTCTACAGAGTCACGGTTATCTGGATTACCAATAGGGATGAAATATATAACTTTAGGCAAGTAAAATGTATGCAGAAATAGTAGTGTTGGAACTTGCACTACCTGATTCTACCCATTGCATTCCCTGTCCCAGGATTTAGTGTTGTTCTAGTTTAGTTAGATGGAATGTAGATATGAAAAATTATTTAGGATCATCCAAGATTATGAAAATTACCAAATATTGTAAATTTAACTAGCTACATACATGTTTGAAAATATCTTATAATTAGTTAGTAAGTATTAGTACATATGTATATTATTTAAGAGAATGTATGTGCATAAAAACCATCTAACATAATACCTCTTTTTTTTTCATACATTCCATTAACCGGATTATCAATTGTATGAATGCATGACAACAAATAGTTTAGTGATAGTCTAGTGAATCGAGTTTCCACTGTATATGAATATAAATGGATTATTGTAATGGTTGTAAAACCTTTATAAGTGTTAAATAATACAAAAATGTATGTATATAAGTATATTTTTAGTATAAATTACATGTTAGAAATAGATCTATTTTTTCTTGCCCTTAGAATAATGCTTCATCCAATATTTAATGTCCTGTTTATCGGCTCTCACTCCTAACACTGCAGACTTAGAATTGACATCTTTCATGACAAATGGAGAAAATCCAGCAATATAGTCAGCCGAGAGAGCATTAGTTTTGCTCCGAGCCATCTTTGTGGCAAATCTTTTATGGATGTGTTGGTCCTCTGTAAGTATGGGATACTGAAAATGCTGACCACCTTTAGGTGTTGGCAAACTAAACCTCTTGCCTCTGGATGTAAGAGGTTTTTTTCCATTTATATGAATGTGTTGATTGCCCTCATCATCCACACTTACTGAAACCTTTTTCAGAGTTGCGTGCCCACATTTTGGACAAAACAATTTTGTCATAACACTAGTGGTTTTGAAGCAGGTTGTGCAACGAAAAATAAACGTTCTGAGATGTCTTATCACTCTGCCGTCAATGGATGTAACTTTTAAACCTATCTGTTTTAATACATTCTGCATTGCAAAGTCTGATGTTATGCAGGCAACTTCTACACTTATATCCTCAAACTCTCCATCTTCCATTTCTTTTTTCTTCTCTTTAACATTTCCTGGTGTAATCCATTCCCCTTCGTCACTGTCAGAATCTTCTTCACTTTCCTCACTACCACTTTCTTCTTGATCCGACACCCGAATTATACAATTATCTACTTCGTTCTCATCCCTCAAATCCATGTTTTTTATTTGCTCAGCTATTTCTTCAGCAAATTTACTATCTTCGTCACTGTCATTACCATTTTTTATATCTTCAGTATGATTATTGTCTAGTTCTGGAACTACTGCAGATGCTAGGTTTTTATTCTCTACTAAAATCGGACCTGCTTCTTTGTTAGTATCGTTTAAATTATTACTTTCATTGCTTTCAGGATCTATTGTTTCAGACGAGGCAGACGCATTATTGGATTCTGTATTTGTATTAAAACCGGGAAGACCAGTAACTTTGACAGTTCTTTGCATTGTAGGCTCTGTTTTAAGGTGATTGGTTCCAATAAATTCTTTTTCCATTTGGTATGTAAGAGCCATAACTTTAATATCAGTGGCGGATAGACTAGTATAATCACCAGTTTTTTTTGAAAATTCTGTAATGAACTTAACATTCTCAGTAAACACATCTCTAACTTTTAAATCATATGGTAGTACCACCAGCTTACTACGCTGCCGGTCATTAGTGATTTCATCTATGACCTCTTGGACAGTGTTAATTTCATCTGCTATGTCTTGTAGATTGGCTGCTCGAATGAAAGCAGTCGTATCTACGACTAAATGTTTTATCTTCTTCGACATATTGGATTTGCTTTATAAACTTGCATGGAATACCTTCAGCTTTTACTTTTTATCTATTGTACTTGATGGAACCACGGTTTTTTTACTATTTTAATAGATTTAAATTTAATTTTAATATCCACGTGCTAAAATCAAGACCATTTTAAGAAATGACATTAATTTTGATTTAAAAGATTGACGTTTGATGACACAAAATTTCTGAACGTAAGAATAAATTAAGATTATTCCATAATTCAAATATTTTTAAATCATTAAATCAAATCTAATTATTTATATTACGGGCACATATAGAAATTTGATATAAAATAACACAACCTTAATATAACATAATACATAGTTTGATTTGCCCAAAACTTTTTTAGTTTTACAAAGCAATTATTTTTAACAAAAAAGTTTTCATAAGAAACCTGTGACTAAAACTACTTGCGGACAATTTCCCGTATTATTTAATGATTAATGTTAAAATGCTGTTTTACTTCTAATATTTTTGGATAAATTATATAATAACCATCGTCGCAGTACATAACGTATTTCTTATTAGTCTACGACCTACGGCGAGAATAGAGATTTCATTTTATTATCTGTCTACTGCCTGTCTGTTATTTTCTTACCCTAATAGTTTTCGAGTAAACAAAAATAATATTTAGTTTACAGGCATTTATGATAATATATTGTTATCTTCACCTAGAATAATATCAATATGAGTTCTAAAAAGGGTAAGCGTATTATAAGCAATAAGCATGCTACAATAGCTGAATCAGTAAGCATAGCCTTAAAGATCCAGCTGGATAAATTTCTTAGTGATGAAAATGAGACGGAACTTAAGTTTCCTTCGTTTTTGTCGGCTCAAGAACGAAGATTCATCCACGAGACTGTTGCTAAGTTGGGGCTTAAGTCCAAATCGCGCGGCAAAGGTATTGAAATCTAATTTTTAGGACAGTCAGTGTTCTATTTTTAAAAACATCAAATATTATAATAATATTTATTCTTATGTAATTTGATTTGTTAATGTATGTACACACAATTATTCATAATAGTTAATTAAAAATCTTTAATTTAGATGTAATAATATTTCACAATATATCACAACATTAAACAACTACTCATAAATATACATAACAAACTTAAAACATTTTGTCAGGAGTCCATCGCTATATAACAATGTACAAAAGAATCGGCTCAACAATCATACAAAATGATGCTAAGCTGATATTAGACTCAAATATGAGATGTAGTATTGGAGAGTTGTTCAGTACATTTCCAATTACCAGCAAAGAGAAGGATGATTTGAGCTGTTGTCCGGAGAAGGAGAGAAGCCCTCAGTTGGCTCATAAATCTTTGGGGCAGTTGAATAATGGTGTAGCACAGGTAGAATATTATTAAATTTAATTAAATATAGAATGAAAAATAAACCGATACAGGCAGGGATTTGGCACCGTGACCTCTGGGAAACTGTCCCACTGCTCTACCAATTCAGTTACCATATTGCACCCCGTCTCTGTGAATTAAGCATTCTATATATGATTGCTTTTATGAGGATGGTATTATTTATGTATATGATTCTTACTGTATATTATTATTCCAATAATAGATCATTATATTATTATTATTGGCAATTTTGAATGTAATATTTAATTTATGAATATTCTTTTCAGATTCCGAACACAACTTACAACCCAGAATTAATAAAGTTTAGAGAGAGGTTACCAGTGTATGAACAAAGGCAAGAGCTCTTAAACGCCATACAAAACCATCAGGTAATAGATTGTTCTGTTTTAAATAGTATTATTTTTCCTAGAAACTAAAACATGCAATAGAATAAATTTATTTTTTTCCATTCCAGTAGTAATCCAATAGGATGCATCATCATATTAAATTAGGGTGCATCCATTATATTAAAAAAATACTATTTTTTAATCTTAATAAGACAGTGTATTATTTATATATACTTTGGTTGAGTTACAAATTTCTAGAGATGCGCCAAATAGTGCTTTCACAATGTAACCAAATACTATTTGGCTTAACCTTTCAATGTTTGTTTGTCAAAAACATGGACTATTTTACATGTGGCTGTTGGTTACATGAATAAATGTGTTGTAAGTGTGGTTTAAAAATATAAAAACAATATTTAAAAATAAATGCTGATTTAAGGTTCAAAATAAACGTTGACTATACTAAAAACTAATTGTAGGTTACAAATAATAAAATAAATGTGTTGACTTGATATGTTTCTAAATAAATGTATGTTTGAAGCTTAATTGCTTTATATTAATAAACTTTATTCAACATATTATTTATAAGATTTCTTTGAGTTATAGTATGATACAAATCTTAGTTTTGTTGTTTAGTTCTTTACCATGTCATGTAGCCCAGAAACTTTAAATTCTCGAACCGAATTTATTCAGAACCCAAACCGAATTTATTCAGCACCCAAACCGAATTTATTCAGCACCCAAACCGAATAATTCGGCCGAATACAAATTGCGGAAAAGATGCCGAATACACTGGATACCGTATACTTACCGAATATTCGGCGCATCTCTACAAATTGCTATTTTTAATCCCCGACCATAAACTGTTTACTGTATGAACTCTGTCAAGTATTCACAGTTAGCCAACTATTTGTACGTTCTGTTATTCTAAAGCAGAGGTTCCCAAACTTCTTTCGCCCAACGCCCACTTTGAAAGTCAGTTATTTTGTAACGCCCCCCAATTTTTTTAATCTTAAAAACTTGAATAACAGATTAAATTCGTTTACTTTCTGGTAAGATAAGTCATCTTACCAGAAAAAGCAATAATAGTGCAACCTTACAATATTAAAAATATTTTTGATTAAAAAATTGCATTTAATATTGAGCAATAAAAATAAACTTTTCTAAATAAAAAGCATCTTTTATAAAAAAATAACAACAGTTAAGATTGATCAATAGTAATACAAATTTTTCACAATTAAAAGTTTTCTTCTTCATTTTCCTGGTTTTCATCCTGACGTATATCATGGTCTGTCTTCCTGATCAACCTACTCCACTTTGCACGATCTTCGACATCCATCCAGCACTTCCTTGTACGTCCGGGAGATCTCACTCCAGGAACAGATATATCAAGGCTTTTCCATCCGACATATTTCATAGACATAATATTTTACGTATGTGGTCAGACCGCGTAACGCCGCACATCCAATTCAGCATCATTTCCTCCCTCGTCATTCGGTCAGTCATTTCCGTGACTTGAATTTCCTGTGTGTGCCGAAATGGTACTGGCAAACATTCGCTGCCGTATATAAGAACCGGTGGGATGACGCTCCTTTTGATCAGCCCTTGATTTTAGGCGATATTCTGTGATTACAGACTACACCAGTCCAGGCAGCGCTTATCCGGCCTTGGGAATCGTAATCGATGCCTCCAGGCTCGTGCATAACAAATCTAGGTTACCTGAACTTTACCAACTTAACGGCTGGCTCAGGACCTGTATGGATAGTAGTTGAGTCTGGGCTCCTGCAAGCCATGTACTCGGTCTTCGATATATTTAGTTTAAGACCACCGTTCTCAAGCGTACCCTTTCATAGGTTTAACTTACGCTCCAGTTCCGTTTGGTCCGTTTTTTCTGCAAGCCTTTATCTGCTGTACATTAACGATCAGCTGAAGCCTGGTATCTATGGGTATGGGTATCAGATGAGAACACAGTTGTAGAAAGATATCTGCCAAGTTCTCGAACTAGTAGAGATTTAGTACAGTCCGAAAGAGAAGCCATGGTGCAACGTTTAAATGACAAACTCCAGGCAGTTTCCGCATTCCGCTAATCTTTTCAATTTCAATGCCACCAAAACGCAGACGTGTCTGTTCAACGCTATAAGGAGCCCTTTCACCTTGGCTCCTACTTTTCAGAGTATCCTGGGAATATAGTGATCGGCTTCAGTTGTTAGGCTTGAAGAACTTCAACTTTGGTCGGTTCATTGAGTCCAGAGCAAAATCAGCAGCAGGACAGCTTGCCGGTCTTGCGAAGGTCCGACAGTACTTTACACCGGGACAGCTACTTGTACTATACAAAGCACAAATTCGGTCGTGTGTGTAAAGTACTGTACTGTAAAGTACACATATATACTGGTGCCGTAAAGTCTCATCTTGCGGTTCTGAACTCAAATGAGAGGCGAGCAAAGACGCTTATAGGTGACCCTGAATAAGTTAAAGCCAATGAGTGCTATTTCATCGGCATACATCATCAACCATGGAGACTGGTCTTGGATGTGACCCGAGAGTGAATAAGAACGGACACAGGGCTGAGCCCTGGAGAACCACTACTGTTATCTGGAAGGGTTTTGGTGTCGCCAACGGAGGTCCTAACCATAGGAGTCGTGGTACATGTCTCTGATAGTCTCAATGTAAGGATGGATGGATTTCTTTAAATCACAATGTCCACCAGATACACTGACGAGGCACACAGCCAAAAGCCTACTGCAAATTTAAAAAAGTTACGCGCAGAGCTCTTTTTTTTCTGTAAACTTCCATCAGAGTTCTGAAGACAAAAATAGCGTCTATAGTACTCGATCTTGGCTGAAATCCACATTGAGACTCAGAGACAGTGCACTTTTGGCGGAGCCTGAGGTCCCTCATGTGCACGAAGATCTTCATGGCTCATGACTCATAAGCTTAATGCCCTTATAATTACCACAGTCTTGAACACTGCCTTTTCCCTTGTAAATAGGTTTAATAAAACTATGTCGCCACTGCTTAGGCATCTTTGCAGTGTTCAAAATGTGGTTAAAAAGGTCAGTAAGCGTTTCGTTTCGGTTTTATGGCTGTTGGTGTGGTCGTACCAACAGAGCTAAGCGATATTCAAGCTTCTATCCGAAGATCGTCAGGTCGTACCATTTTTCCGTTCTTCAGACGTCGAAGGCAATCACGAGTTTCGTCAAAGGTTATTAGGGTAAGTCCGAGTTTGGATGGTATGGACTGACTGCTGTATAACGACAAAGCAGCGTGCCCTAAATTTCTGAAGCAAAGACATTTTGCGATATCTCGCGTCGCTTCATCTCGAGCTCGTGCCATTTTAATTATATATTATAAGGTTAATTTAATATATTGTCAAGTTTTATTTATACAATAAACTAGAATATTAATGGTGTATAAATAATTATAAACTTGTATAACTACTGAAAGTGTATTCTTTGTATTAAATATAGATGAAAAATAAATCGATACGGGCAAAGATACGAATTTGCGACTTGTGGGAAACTGTATCTAGAAGAGATGTGTTTCGGTAACCATGTATTTTTCATTTTACATTTATTTAAAATTTAAAAACATTAATAAATGGATGTTGTGTAGTAGAAGGATATTATTTTTAGTGAATTTTCAAATAAGAATAAGATAAAGTTACAAATCATCTATCGCCCCCCTAAATGACACCAGCGCCCCCCAAATCTTTCTCGGTCTCTTACCGCCCCCCTCTAGGGTTCCAGCGCCCACAAGGGGGCGTTATCGCCCACTTTGGGAAAGACTGTTCTAAAGCAACACTCAGAGATTGAACTCGATTTTACCAGTGGTAAGAAACGTGGGAGAGGTATCGTCTGCAAACTAAAAAATCCTTTTAATACCGCATTTAGTCACAGATTTTATAATTACTTGGGTCTGGTTATTTATAATAAAGTAAATAAAATCTTAAATATACATAAATGTAATAAGAAAAGTTGTAACAAATTAAATGACTTCCTCCTGCAACTGTCATATGAAGATACAGAAGCACTTCTTAAAAATAATTACTAGATATCTTGTATGCACGCAAACACGCGCAAACATACACACACTCATACACAAATACACACACACACACACACAACATACTCACTCGTACACATAAAGCTTTGTTCGTCGATATGGTTCTTTGCTATGTTTGTTCGAAATAGAAGCAGTCGTCTCCAAGATTGGAGCTTTCTTCAACAGCTTTCGTTCTTATACAATATTGATAGTAAAAACCTGAACAAGTAAAATTAGGATATTCGTAGGTTCATATAGTACAACATAGAAAAAAAAAATTAAAAAGAAAAAAAAATAATAAAGAACCCACGATACGAAAAGACGTATAAGGATAAAAATAATATTATTATGTACTTATTGAAGTCGTTACGTCGGGGGACCGCTAAATAAAGGAAGAATTCAAAATGCAAGTAAGTTACCAAGGCAAGTAACGAAATAAGAATGTCAAATCGTATAGTTTAAGTCCTTATTAATTAGTTCCGAAAATTTTGTAATATACCAACGAACGTACAGCGGTCATAAGTACATAATAATATTATTTTTATCCTTTTCAGACGTTTTCTTGTATCGGGGGTTTTTAATTTATTATTTAATTTTTAATAAACATTTTTTATTAAGGTCATAATAGTTGCGGGTGCAACAGGTTGTGGTAAGACGACACAGCTACCACAACTCATTTTGGATCACTGCCAGGAGAGTCAGTCTCCAGCGAGGATATACTGCACACAGCCCAGGAGAATATCAGCTGTGTCTGTAGCTGAGAGGGTGAGTAAGGAGACTTTCATTTGTTGTGTTATTGAGAGGTTACGAAATTTTATATTAGTTTGTTATTCATTAGGTATGAACATTGTTTTGTTGTGTTTAGGAATGGATTATTTTGTTATTCATGCAAATACAAGTCTCCTACTTATTAGTTCTGTAACTGTGATTTTGGGGTTATATTATTGTTTTGTTATTAAATCAAATTTAAGTACGAAACTTTACTTTTTACGTTGTGGGTCACTTAAGTTCTTACTACACTAGTTAATAAAACTTTGAATAAATTTAAGTATGTGATTAACAAATATGAAAGATCAAAAAGGAATGTATTAATCATGAAAATAACCAACAGGTGGCGTATGAACGGATGGAGAAGATAGGCCAGTCCATCGGCTACCAGATACGTTTGGAGTCCCGAGTGAGTCCACGGACAGTGCTGACATATTGTACCAATGGGGTGTTATTGAGGACATTGATGGGTGGAGACACCGCTCTCACAGGTAACATATTTATAAACATGTAAGTGATCTTAATTTCTGTATACGTTACTGACCTGTTGGTCGAGTGGTTAGCGCAGAGGCCTAACGTAATGCTTCGCATTGGGGCTCGGGTTCGATCCCCAACGGGGACAGGGATGTATGTGATGAGCATAGATGTCTCTATTTCTGGGTTTGGTCGTTTATTAAATATATTCTCTGTATATATAATGTGTATTTCTATGAATTTGTATTGTTGTCTAACACCTCAACACAAGCAAATAATTTGCTTAATTAGGGGTTAGATCAATTTGTGTAATTTGTTCTGATATTATTATTATTATACGTGAACATTGCAGCAGATTATGTTAATGTTATTATATAAATACTACTTCCAGGTGTAACACATGTGCTGGTAGATGAGGTACATGAACGTGATAAGTTCAGCGACTTCCTTCTCATCGCCTTACGTGATGCTCTCACCAGGATGAAGGACCTCAAGCTCTTGTTGATGTCTGCGACCATGGATACTCAAATCTTTTCCAGGTGCCCATACATTGGAATTAAAAATTAATTTAGTGATCCTTTTCTTTTAGGGTCATAATTAATGTTTTAATTATACAAAGGTGTAATACTTACACACCTATATACCCCAAACAATATATTCAGGCATTTTACTTGGGTCAATAGTACAGATCTTAAGTCATTATACTATAAATAATATTTTGGTGCAGATATTTTAACGGGTGTCCAGTGATTACCATCCCGGGGCGCCTGCATGAGGTGCAGCGCTACTACCTGGAAGATATATTGAAAGTTACCAAGTATAACACAAAAAAGATGAGTCAAGTGGAAAAAGAACTTAAGTCAAAACTCAAAAGTGGACAAAGTTACTGGTCTCAACTTGAAAGTAAGTTAACATAATAATTTGATTGAATACTTAAATAGAGTTGTTGAATTGAACAAGAGAGTTTTAGGTCAGAAGCAGAGTCAAGAGGAGAAAGACGTAAAGGATGAAAAAGAGGCTTCAATAGATGCAGCGCTTCAGACAGATATGGATGAGTTCTTGGACGAGTGCTTCAATGAAGGCAGCTTGGTAAGTAATTATTACTGCACAAAACTTAAATAAATAAATAAAATATTATATGAATAAAAAGTTTTATAAAAATATTTATCTTGGTACTTGTCATTCGTACGTAAATTATTGATTTATATTTGTTGTATAAATATATTATCGCTACTTGGTCGTAGGATTCGTTCAGTCAGGTGTTATACATGGTGATGTCGGAGGGCGTGCCCGCCTCGTGCTCGCACTCGCGCTGCGGACGAACTGCGCTCAGCGCCGCCGCCGCGCACGGCCTGCCGCATGTGGCGCTGCAGCTGCTGAGGATAGGTAACACACATACACTGACACACACACACCTACACATACAAACACACACGCACACAAGTTTTAAATTTTTATCTTCATTTTTTTGGAGTTTTGGAGTCGGCATCGCAAAGCAACACAAATCCAAAGTTTTAGTAAACATTGAAAAATGAGATCTCTACACAAATAGCCAAAAAAAAGCACATACATACCCATATACATATTTCAAAAGCTCTTTCGCGTAATTTCTAAACAAAGCAAATATACTGTAATAGTTTAATACTTACAGGGGCGGATCCTAACACAAAAGACAAAAGTGGCAAAACCCCGTACGACTACGCAGTTGATAACGGTCACACCGAGTGTGCAAAACTTTTGTCTACCTTCAACCACGCCGAGGAACCGAAGAACAACCAGGAAGAAGATAATGCGGCGGATAACTTCCTATTAGATGTGTACTACCATGCCTTCTCGGAGGAGTTAATAGACCACGACCTGATGCTGGCGTTGGTCAAACAGATACATTTGAATATGGCTAAAGGAAGTATCCTAATATTCCTCCCAGGTTACGATGATATAGTCACTCTAAGAGACTTGATTCAGAACTGTTCAGATATGAACACAATGAAATATCAAATATTTACTTTACATAGTAATATGCAGACCCTGGATCAGAAGAAAGTATTCAATCCTTTACCAAATGCGAGAAAAATTATAATATCAACGAATATAGCGGAGACTTCAATAACGATAGATGATGTGGTGTATGTGATTGACTCTTGTAAGGTGAAGGAGAAGTATTATGAGTCTAATGGTGGTGTTTGTTCGTTACAATGTGTGTGGACGTCGCGTGCGTGTTGCCAGCAGAGGGCAGGACGAGCTGGAAGAACGAAACCTGGACAATGCTACCATATGTGCTCAAAACGGAGGTTCAAGACCTTATCTCTGAACTCAGTACCGGAAATATTAAGAGTACCGCTGCAAGAGTTATGTTTGCATACGAAGCTTCTGGCACCTGGAAACACTCCAATAGCAGATTTTCTATCAAAAGCTCTGGAACCTCCATCGTTTTTGGCGGTTCGAAATGCTGTTACGTTACTTAAAACTATCGGTGCTCTAACACCCATGGAGGATTTGACGGAAATTGGACAACATTTATTGGATCTTACCGTTGAACCAAAATTAGGAAAAATGTTGCTATATGCGTGTGTTATGAAGTGTCTGGATCCAATTCTGACAATAGTTTGCAGTTTAGCCAATAAAGAGCCCTTCCAAATCTCAATGAATCCAGAAAATAGAAAGAAGGGAAGCATGGCCAGGAAAGAGTTTGCGGCGGACAGTTATTCAGATCACATGGCACTCTTGCGTGCCTTTCAAGCTTGGCAGATGGCTAGAACCAATGGTACCGAGAAAACCTTCTGCAGCAGGAACTTGATCTGCGGTGCGACCATGGAGATGATTGTTGGCTACCGATCACAATTACTAGCACAACTCCGTGCCCTAGGCCTCGTTAAAGCAAGAGGCTCGGGTGATATTAAGGATGTCAACTTAAACTCAGAGAAGTGGCATGTTGTTAAAGCAGTTCTAGTTAGTGGCCTCTATCCGTCCATAGCGAGAGTGGACAGAGATTCGTTTACTCTAAGAACATCAAAGGAAGTGAAAGTTGCATTCCATCCGAGTTCGACTCTACACCGTGGTGGAGGAGTGGCAGGGTCCCAGAAATCGGTTCAGAGCTTACCCACAGACTGGGTGGTATTTGAAGAAATATCTAGGGTCGGAAGGTTCTGCTTCATAAGATGCAACACCTTAGTGACACCATTGACCGTAGCCTTGTTTAGTGGCCCTCTACGAGTTCCGCCTGGAGCACTCACTCAGAGGGCGAATCCCCCGGGACTTTCAAGTGATTCGGATAGTGAGGCAGATGAGAGCAACTCCTCACCAGATACAGCAGTTCTGACGCTGGATGATTGGATGGCTTTCACAGCAGACGCATCAGATGCAATTAGCGTTTACTATCTAAGACAGAAGTTATGTGCTCTGGTCATTCGCAGAATGTCCAATCCAGCAAAACCGATGACTCCGCTTGATGAACAGATATTAAACTCTGTTGTTCAAGTACTCGGAGCTGAAGAGAAGAATATTGGTCTTAATCAACCCAGTGGTATTGGCCAACGGCCGAAACCACTCACATTGGACTCGCCGAACTGGCGCATGCGAGTTGACGAAGAACAGTATAGACACGAAAACAAATTTTACCCACAGTACGGTCAAGGGGATTTTGCGAATAATTATTATCAAAATAATTATGGGTATAGAAACGGTCAAAGGGGAGTTTGGAGGGGAGACGCGGGGCCCGGGTTCTCGCCGCAATATGGTGGACCTAAGAGTCCCATGTCTCCAGGAAAAGCTATGGGTAATATGGAAAAATATGTTGACAATAATGATGCTAATACGCGGTACTTCGTGGTGAGAGCGGACGAGGCCCACAGTGTGGAGGCTTTACAGGCGAGTGCTGGCGGCATCTTCACCCAGAACACTGTCAAGAAACTTATGAAAATGAAACAGGTTGGTCTGATCTTAACCTCATTTATTTCTCATATTGAAGTTTTTATTTTCTAACATAACTGTTCTTGGTAGGATGGAAACCGCGTTGTGGTATTCTTCTCATGTTCCGGAGCGTCCAAGTTCATCGGTGCGGCCGCCATCACCGACAACACTAGCACCAACACTACTAGTGGTACGAGTGGTACTAATAACACTCCTGCCCTGGAGTGGCTCTCCACCCAGCATGTTCCGTATCATATGGTGCGGTAAGTTAACTATACTCAACCAGCAAAGTTCTTATCAATTTGTTGATATTGTAAGTAAATAACATACTCAAGTTTAAAGTCAGTTAGACTTTAGTCTTAAAGTAAAATTATATATGATATATTAGTGAGAAGTTCAGGCAACAATCTCTAGAATACTTGAATCTATTATTATTCTTGATTATTTAACTCTTATTAATATTCAATCGTAATAAAAATCTTTAACAACTTCCAGTCACATCGGCAACTCTCTATCGGGCGGCAGTCGTGTATCATCGGCTCGTGACGGCACGGAGCTGTGTGCGTCAGGTGCGCGCGCACTATTAGCCGCACTGCGGCGACGACACGCGGGACACGCGCGCCCCATACAGAAACACGGGGGCGACCTGTAGTGCGTGCACTTGTGTAGTGTGTATTCGTGATGTGTATCATAGTGTGTGTGCCCTCGCGCGAATCATTCTCCAGTGTTTTTATGTGATTATGGTGGTCTGCGTGACGCTTATATACAATGGATACTACTAGTATGTACGCTTCTCGCACGCATTAACATATATAGTGTTGTATTTATGGATGCTCGTCTGCACACAAGCAAAGAGCTGTAAGTATGTGTGCGTGCGTCGGCAGATATAATGGTTTAGTTTTTTAATAGCACAAATATTATTAGCAATAATGCAGACTGTAAATAAAATTACTGTGATCACATTGACAATGCTCATTGAAATATTATGTGTTAATACTAGTATGTAACAAAAACCCTGTTAATTTTTTAAATTAAAAAGGTTAAAAATATTAACTAAAACAACATACAAAGGACTTAAAAGCTACTTCACTTAATAAATTTTATATAAACATTGCTGAATGTGTGTATCTCATGTCAATAATTAAAACCAACCATTGCCGACTAAATAAATGTAAATATGGCATAATTAAATATTCATATTCTTGAACATTCTACCTACAGTTATGTAGGTAAATTAATAATATTTATTTTTAAAGCGGCAGTTACTTATTTTAGCATAATTATTAAAGATCAAAATGTGTTATTATTACAGTTGTACCCATAATTGAAGTCTAATTTTATTCATTTATTGATTGACAAATTATCAATTTCTTTTTTTTACATTCACCAGTTGTATTAGCTTTTTTTCTTAATATTGTTTTGTTATGATTTTTATAATTCTTCCACAATTGAGTAAAGGATTTGTTTACATAGTATTATTACTTAATGTTGACAGTATATATAAAAATTCTGTTTTACCAATTTTGTGTTTTTTCTTAGATATTTTTTTTTGATGATTTTTCCTACTTTTACTAGTTATGTAATAACACAAAAACATATACACCTCTGTGTGTTCCCGCATCACATGATTGTAAATTCTAGACTCTGGTACTCATATTCTTGGAACTGAAGAAATGGTTTATTATCAAGAATGCTATTAAAAATTTTGCTAATTTATTAACTCTTGATGGTAACTTCTTACTGACTTAAACAACATATTTAAAATAATATAACATTTATTTCAATGAATAACATGGTTTTTGTTTCATACTCAAAATAACATCTAATAAATAAAAATGCTAACAATTATTTTGTTAGTACATACTTAAATATGGTACTACTTTAAGCCACTATAATACGTAAACAAAGAAATTACTTTTACTAATGTGATATTTGCATTTCTTATTTTGTAGGAGTAAAAAGTCTTTGTTTAACTCTAGCTCTAACAACTAAGCAACCATCTAAATCTATTTTAAGTACTAGATCTAGTGTTCTAATATCGCATTGTGAAAGGACTATTTAGTGAGCTAGTACTGCCATCTGATTGGTAGAAATTCTTACTCACTACTGCTAGTGCTGCCTTCCGATTGGTAGACACTATTTATTGAGGCTAAGTAGTGTGCTATAGATATAATTATTATTTAAATTCACATTCTTGTCCATATTTGTGGATACAGACACAAATGTATTCTTTATATACTTAAATTTATAATCTGTCCTAATGGCTGCTGGTAGTTTATTAAAATTCTAGAAAAAATATTACAATATTTAAATACATATATTAATTTATACTTTAAGACATTTGAGTTTCAAATCTGTAGCCATTATAGTATAATATTTCATGTTCTTATAGTATAATGTTTCTCTTTAGTTTCATCTTCTTTTACTATAAGAACATGAAATAGTGTATTTATATTTAACATTTGCAAAAGGAAATACCTCTCAAAAAAATATATACTTCAGCAGTATTACAGACAAAGTCGCAGTATTTTAGTATATTATTATTGAAATACTTTTTAGAGTTTTCATTGTTACTTTTTCAATAGAAGTTCATTTGTAGAATATGAATAAATAGTAATTAAAAATCTTAATAAATTTTACTTATTATTACAACTTACTTACATTAAATGGTCATAGAAATGGAGAATGGACTGATTAAAATATTACTAATTTGACAGTTCTCTAGAAAGAGACAAAGCATAAAGCGGACAATATCTGTCTCTGTTATTAATTGGACCAATCAGAATTCAAGAATAAATAAGATAATTGCTAGCTCTTACAGTCTGTATATCTTACATTTAAATTTGGATAGAGTTATGTCTCTAATAGCAAAATATTTTTGCTACTTTAAAAACAAACTGTTTTAGGAAATTATTAAATAAATTATTGTTTTACCTAGAATAGCCAATTGTATTTATATTGCTATAAAAAATTTATAATAGTTGCTTGTTTGTTTAAGAGTATATTCAAATGAAATGTGCACATATTGTTGATTTGATTGTGATTTTTAACATGTCTGTGACTTGGGGAGTGCTTCTTGTGACATATAATGAGATTTTAATAACATTTCTGTTATTGTAGTTTTATATATTTATTGATGTAAGCGCTTTTAAAGACAATATGGTAAAAGCAAAATTTTGACACTCGTTTCTACATTTTATACTTTTTTTATTCTATACCCCTAATACGAGTTTTTGGTCATTAGCACTGGCCAGTTTACTGGTATGTATTTCGGAACACGGCCTTTATGCTACAAAAACTATGACAGTTTACAAAATCGTAAAATCAAAACTGAATTATTGTACACTTTAAATCAAAATCTATTGACATATTAAAAAAACGGTTAAAATATATATTTCTCTTTAGTTTCATCATCTTTTAGGATCATTCTATAAATAACTAAATATACTTTTTTAAATATGTCAATAGATTTTAATTCAGAGAACGTATATATAATTATGTTTTGATTTTACGATATGGTAAACTGTCATAGTTTTCGTAACTTTAATACTCGTACTGGGGGCTCTGAAGTGAAAATTAAATTATTTATATGTTATTGTAGCTTATATAGTCAAGTGCTATATGTTAATGATAAAATATAAAAGCAAAATTTTGACACTCGTTTATAGTATTACTCTGGTAATTAAACTAGTTTTATTTGTACATTGATACATTTTTTTATTATTACACACATATAAAATTTAGGTTAGACTTTGTGATTCACTATTTTTTAATTTATATTTATTTAGGTAGCTACTTGAATATATTTTGTAACTTTGTTTTACAAATATTAGTACTGAAATACTATTTGCGTATACTTGTGGTATATAAAATGATTTGTATACTGTTAGATACATAGTATTGTGCACATTAGTTTGTATTTTACTGTAATTGGTGCTCTTAAGCTATTTATTAAAGTTATGAAGTCACTTCAATAACATAACTCCCTGTGTATTGTTTTTCAAAGTGTGAAAGCTAAAATAAACCATTTAATTATTATTTGTCGTTTATATTCTAAATATATTTGATCAATATCATCTCATATTGTCTACAATATTCTAATTAAAGTATCCAGAGTGGTAGTTAAAGGAAAACCCAACTTATTTAAAAATGATTAAGCAATAAGAAATAGCAGTCAAATTTGTGAAATTAATTGTTACTCAAATATTAAAAATATTTACTTTACGTAAAAGAAAATGCTTAATTAGGAGTTTTAGCTTTTTATCAATATATAATGTTTTTTGTGGCATCCAATTAACGATAAAATGCTATTTATGTATATGTATGTAAAAACACT
This sequence comes from Napeogenes inachia, assembly GCA_959347355.1. Taxonomy (NCBI): domain Eukaryota; kingdom Metazoa; phylum Arthropoda; class Insecta; order Lepidoptera; family Nymphalidae; genus Napeogenes; species Napeogenes inachia. Next base: position 3,591,283 of record OY365792.1, read on the forward strand.
GCAAAAAGTTTTTTTTCAATTTATAAATTGAAAAAAAAACATATATGCTGAAATCAAGATTGAAAATTTCTGCTGGGACAAAAATATCATTTAAATTTTTTGTTTACGAGTATAATTTATGGGTAAATTTAATCAATTATGGTAATAGCCATTGTTTGAAATATGGAGCAATTTATAATAGTATTCAGTGGGCTTGTGAGAGAAAAGCGACCTAGTAATGTATCAGTTAATTTGAAATGAAACAATATGAAAGTGTTATAAGTTGTATTGCTCGGCCTTGTTCTGTTTGTCCTGCGCCTGCGCCTCGCGCGCCTGCAGCTGCTGCAGCGTCAGCAGCGACACGCCCAGCTGGTCCTCGCGACTGAACGACTGTGCCATCTGGCGCAGCCAGCGCTTAGAGATCTGGAACACAACGTGCTGGTGTTGTGTGGGATTCTTTAACTCGGTGCAGTGTATAGTGTTACGTAGTATTTACTAAACATTCTGTCAACTTTTTAGAGGCAATTTTGAAGTAATTTAAGATAAATTATCTGTTTGTATGTGTGTTCTGTCTCTGTGTGTGTGCATATATATTTCTGTCAATATGAATGTCTTTGTGTATGTGTTTATAAATATGTGTACGTCTCTGTGTCTGAGTGTGTGTACCTGTACGGCCTCCTCAGTGCTGAGATTGCAGAGTGAGTCCCTCAGGTGTTCCTGTATCCAGCGCGGCAGCTTGCTTCGCTTGTCGGAGCGACTGAAGCGCTTGTCCGCGAATATCATTATACCGTAGTCAGTCTTGCCTCTGTAAAGTACGTATATATTATTTATCTGTGATGTTTTAATACTCATAGATAGTATAAGTAGTATGCAACTCACCGCAGCGCTCGTCCCACGCACTGGGCCGCGTGACGCATCGCGTCAAAGGTTAGGAAGTCATTTTCGCGGATCTGTATAGTAATAATAATATTAATTTGATGGTAATAAATCAATTATTCCAGCCCTCAGTTATCCGGATTCGCGATTATTCGGACTATTGAACGATTTTATTACTACGAAGATAATTAAAAAATACCGTTATTTTTACGGCGTACTATTTATCGGCTTACGTATGTTCGAATATTCTCAGCTATTAATCTATATTCAATTGATATTTAATATCAATTAAATATCTGCAAGTCGATTTTCGTTAATATGTAATTGTTTTCTTCAATAGACCTATAACATTATGTACAACATATGCAAAAAACCGAGTTTTTTATACGTTAGATTATTCGTATTCTCGATTGTCCGAATGCAACAACAATAATTAGTCCGGATTATCGAATTTTTTAATGTATTCGTTTTTGAACTACAACATTAAACTCCAATGCTACATTGAGTATTGAGTAACGTTTAGTAGGGACCCATAAGTAGGCCTGTGAGTGCGAGTGTCTAACAAATAAAAAATGAGAGAGATCCATCTAATCTAATCATCTAATCTTTGTCTAATCACACATAATAAAGAGAGACAGATAGGCAGCCCTATATTTTTACCGGCCACATGCTAAGCTAGCTTCCCTACTCTATCTATAATGACTCTCTCCACTGACCTGGAACTGATCCCGCAGGTACTCGAGGCGCGCCTTCAGTATGCGGCTCTGCGTGAAGACGTACGGTATACCGAACATCAGCACGGCGCGCCCGAGGTGGTGGTCGAAGTCCACTCCCTCCGACACCTTGCCGCGGGCCACTGACAGCAGCACGCCGCCGCGACCACTCTCACACGCCTGGAGATGAGAGAGGAACAGAGATAGCAGAAGATCAAAGATAACAGATGATGACCGGAGATAGCAGGAGATGACCAGATATAGCAGGAGATGACCAGAGATAGCAGGAAATGACCAGAGAGATGAGGGCCATTTTTTTTACTAATTCTTTATGATACTGAAGAAGATCCTAGTGTGGGGTAGGTACCTCGTGGTAAATAAAAAAATATATACAAGGGTAAATACAAATTTAAATACTTAATAAAGTTACATTTTTAATATGTATGACAGATTAGCCCTTACGAATGAGGTTTTGAACCCGTAACATTTAAGATCCATGCGCCGCTCTTACAATTATGCCATCACTTTCGCTAGATTGGTTTAAAAGTTCGTTCAATATTTATTTAAAATCTAAACATGGCAATATGTTTAAAGATATTTTAAAACCTTCGTTAAGTTAATTTAGTGACTTTATTGTAACTTTTTAAACATATTTATAGAAATGAAAGGCTACCTTGATGTAGTTAATGAGAGCGAAGCTTGTCTCGGCGGAGTCCTGTGTTTCGATGAACAGTAGCTTGTGTCGCTGTAGACTGGCTACTACTCCTGTAAGTAGGTAATATGAAGAGTTTATACAATTCTCAATAAATAATGTTAACAATACCCCTTAATTAGTTATATTTACGTGTATATGGATGTGTGCTTGCTTAAATGCGTCCGCAGATTTGCGTATACGTGAACGTACAATGTCTTTAGTGTTTGTGTGTGTGCGTGCATATGTGTATATATTTGTGCAGTGCTTGTTTGTTTGTTTGTATTGGTCAGCTTGCATTCATGTTTTTGTATGTGAATACGTACCTTGATCGTACCAGGCGCCCACGACGCTCTCTAGGTAGAGGTAAGACGTGAAGAAACAAACTACACCGTCCGGCACGCACGCTGCTATCTAAGAACATTAATTAAACAAATAGATATTTATATATATTGATTCATTTAGGCCGGCCAAGAGATTAATATGCGGAAAAAATTGTGAGAAAACTATATATGTAATAGAAAATGATATAAATTATCTTTTTTTATTCATTTTTCTATTGCTTGTATACTCATAAAAATGAGGAAAACATTTTTGTTATATAAATACAGTAACTTATATTTAGTTAATTAATAATAGTTATATGTAAGTACCTCGACTAGTAGTTGTCCGTAGTTTCGTATGACGGCGACATCTTCTCGCGTCTCGAACTTGGACGAGATGGCTACCTGGTCACTGCCCTTGGATACTATCTGTACAAAAATAAACTAAGATACATAAATTTCCAACACACATAATATATAGAAAAGATATTAAATGTTTGAAAATATCTATAACCATGTATGGACCTGTTAAACTTATTTAAATTTTAAATATATATGTATATTAAATATATCGAAAGGATTCGAACCCGCGACGTCTGGGAAACCCTTCCGTCGTTCTACCCATTGAATCACTCGCTACCCTATAACCATAGAGGTCGCAGGTTGGATTCCTGCCTGTGTTGATATTTTTATAACATTAGTAATATAGTGTCACCATGGGCAGTATGCAGGGTCGAGCCAGCGTCATGGTGAAGGAGCACAGCACCACGGGAGAGAAGTCCAGGATCTTGGGGTACATGTCCAGGGGAGACAAGGTACCTACACATATACACGATTACTAAATCACATAGTTTCACTAAAATATTAATTCTCTCGAGTTCCGAGAGTTGTTTGCAGGCTCTGTCAGGCAATGTCTTTAAAAATAATATACAACATTTTCAAATCTTTTTAAATATCAAGGAAGCGCTATATTATTGTTCTAGTCTTGATTTAGAAATTGCATTAGCCGGGATTCCAGGACACAGGGGAATAGTAGACAATGAACATGTTGATCGGTGGGCTAAAGAGTCGGTCACTACTGGGTCCTTGACATACTAATCTGTCTATACATTCTTCCTTTAGCTAAAACCTACATGCTGAGAAATTGGAGTTTTAGGTGGTCTAACAGCCAAACAAATATTGGGAATCACTACAGAAGTATTCAGCCGAATATACCTAGCAAACCTTGGTTTTTTAAATATAAACAATTTAATAAAAGAACTACATCAGTATTATGTAGATTATTTCTTGGTCATGTATGTTCTGCGGTTTTTTTTATGATAAATCAGGATGAGGGACAGCTCGCTTTATGAATGTGGTATTGATGAAGGTTCAGTTGAATATAACTTCTTTAGGTCCATACCTTCAAGTATTCATTCCTATATGACTTGCTGCCTATTGACATCCCTCGACCAATTCATTTTATTTCTCTCCCTAATGTTTTGAATTCCGTAAGTTGTGAAATGTTTGTGTAATTATATTCATCATTACAATATTAAATTATAACATCTTCTATTTAAAGTATATGTATATCGGTGTATTATATTTTCTTACGTCAAGATTTGGGTTAACAATATGTCCCTGGTTTAAGGTTTTATAATCATTAACTAATATAATTTGTGGTGTTATTTTGGGGTTAATATTCGTCAAAAAGGAAAAAGTTTCCAGTTTTTTTTTAATATTGATATGCAGAGGAAATAGCACAACTGTACAAATTGCATGCTGTCTTTTCCACGACATTGACATTGCAAGCAACAACAACAACAACGATATATTATTTAATTATATTAGGATTTTTATTAAAATATTATTCAAAGATAAAAATAATTTCATAAAAATACTAATACCAGATATAAAATATAATAAAAAATACTTACCAGAAGTAATAATCACAGTCTGGAACCTCGAGAACACAGGTCGCATTGCTATAGAGCAGTCCATGCAACTACGAGATATATATATAATATATTAACACTATATACATATAATATAAAAATGTAATTATATAATAAAATTATTGTTGAATATATAACACCATAGCTTTCAGTATCAATTTTAAATAAATATAGAATTAAAAATAAACCGATAAAGACAGGGATTCGAACCCGCGATCATTAGGAAACCGTCCCGTCACTCTACCAATTGAGCTACCGTGTCTCTACCCGTATCCGTGAATTAAGCATTCTATATATGATCCTCTTTATCATCCAGAGGTTGCGGGTTCGAATCTTTGCCCGAATTTATTGCGATTGCAATTAATACTTATTTTTCATTCTATATTTATTTAAAATTTAAATAAGCTTAACAGCCTATATATGATCATAATTAATTTCATACAGTCTGAATATTTAACAAACATAAAATAAGAAAAAATATGAATTAATCTTACGAGAAATGTAAAATCGGATTTGATACTGTTGGTGTTTTATCATCAAAGGGTTCTATGATGATAACAAAGCCCTTAGTGTATGTGGAGACGAGAGTGGCCAAGTGTGCTATGAGGGTCAGGGCTCCGAAGTTAGAAGGGTCTGGTATTTGGAGGGTTCGTAGTAGAGTCTGCAGGCGAGACGACACGAAGCGAAGAGGTTTTCGTTCTATACACACCCTTGAAGATACATCCTTTAAAAAACCTGGAAACATTTACATGTTTAAGCTTTATATTAGAATAAAATATATCTCTAGTATATAATTTTTTAAGAACTCTGTACTAACAAATTAAATTAGTACTGACTTAATAATTATAGGATAATTTTTTTATCAAAAGAATTTTCATGTAAGAAAAGGAAATTTCAAGACAATTTTTATATTAAAAATAAAATAATCTGTTTTCATGAAAATTTGTTATTTATATAATTAGTACATAAAAGTATTAATATTAATATTTACCTGCTGGAGATTCCTGTACCACATGTTGTATTCTCAGTCTGGTTTTAAGATATTCTATAAAACGTTTCAAGAATCCAAGGAAATGTACAGCATTCCTTATATTACCCGGAACCACCTCTGAAATTAAATCATACTTTATCTTTTGCACTTATAGCATATCTGTGTGTGGTGGCTTGTTCATGTTTGTGCATGTGTGTGTTTAGATCTGTGGGCCCAAGCAAGTTAATGTTGTGTATGTGTTCATGAGTTTGTGTGTCTTCTGTGTTTGTATGTGTTCATTTATAGTGTGGGTATGTTTGTGTGTGTGTTCATGAGTTGATATGGGTGTTCATTTGTATATGTAGGTGCGTTTGAGTATGTGGGTTTGGTTGTGTGTGTGCTCATTTGTTTGTATATATTTTTAAGGCTTTGTATGTGTGTGCATGTATGTTCACCGTTAAGTAGTTCATCAGGCAGCACGGGGTTCCCTAGCAAGACGTCACTGTCCCTCGCCAGCGCGGCCTCTCGCAGTCCCTCCACCATTTGTTCGTACTCTAGAGCAAGACGCATTTCATCTTCTTGTTTCAATCTATGGATAATAATAACAGTTTAAGTATATTAAGTAATAAATATGCTAGATTGACAGATTCAAAGACTTTATTCGTGCATTTTGCGAAATTAAATTTTTCGGTGCTAATACCTCAAGTACATAACCGACTACTGATCAAATAAAAAAACCTGATGACAATCGGTTCAGCAGTTCAGAGGAAGAAACATGAGGGAGATCGCGTTGAAGCCAACTACAACCTATAGCTAGGTGTGATCAGACTTACTGTGACACCGCTTTCTCCAAGGTCTGAAGGGCCTGTGTACTCTTATCGATAGTCCGTCGAGTGATCTTGACACTGAGGGAGTCGATACACACGTTGTCGATATTATGGGCTTCATCAAACACCACTACTGCCTCCTTATTCAGCTCCTTTGATACCACTTCAGCTATCTTGGGGTCCAGGAGGTAGTGGTAGGAGTATACTACTATTTCTGCGTGGACTATCTGTTGGTGAAAAGATCAAAATGTAATATATATCTGTTTTATTTACTATTTATTATTGTCTCATTCTTCTACAGTTTGATCATATTTTTTATAAAATAAGTTTTACTTGTTAAAGCTTTTGATAAAAACCAATACAGAAACAAAAAGTACAAACTTCACATAAATAATTTATCCATAATGAAAAACAACAATAATCGCCTATTTATCGAGTCAGACGAGTGGTTAGCGCAGACGACTAACGTATCGCTACCCAAAGGCCTCGGGTTCGATTTCCGACAGGGACAGACATGTATGTGATGAGCATAGATGTCTGTATTTATGGGTTTGGGCTGTTTATAAAATATGTTCGAAGTATTTATAATGTATATTTCTACGTATTTATATCGTTATCTAACACCCTTAACACAATCAGATTATTTGCTTACTTAGGACTTAGATAAGTGAGTGTAATTTGTCCAGTGATATTTTGATTACTTACAGCAAACCTGGACAAGAAGTACGGGCACCAGTTCCGATCAGCTCCATACTGTTTCAGATCATCCATAGTGTACACACCGTAGGGAAGCATTGACTCTCGACCTTCACGGTTGAAACCTTCATAGAACTGACCTTGGGATTTCAATTTATATTTCATCAGTATCACCCTAATTACATTTAAATTTTTATCTTATTAGTTTATAAGCACAAAAAAACCGGCGAGTGCGAGGTGGACTCGCGCAAAAAAGTTTTCCTACTATCATATATTAAAAACTGCAAAAATAACATGTTTGTTGTAGGTGAGGCTCCCTTAAATGTATTTTTTATTTCGGAAGTGAATATATAACTAAATATTCTGTGATTATCTAGCATAAATACTATGTTTGTTGTATGGAAGCCCCTTTCAACTTTAAAAAAAAGAAATAAAAAAAAATTATAAATAAATAAATAAAATAAAAAAAAAATTGGGTATGGAATCTTAAAAAAATTATAAATATGTACTATTCAATAATTATTGTAGAATTAAAGTATATTATAACAATATTTACATATTGGAATGGAGCTATCATTTTCGTGTCTGTCCCGGATGTAGCTTGCGGTGAGAGAGTGACATTTGCCGTCTACCAGCTTGCCTTCTCGTTCTCTTGATACCTGATTTAATTTGGCATTTTGGTGAGTATTTAACATTTTATGTAGAACAATATGACCGTCAATTGGACTATATGAAATATTGAGAAAGCTGTTTCATTGTATTTTATTGTTGACCTCAATAAAAACTGCAATACTAATATCATTCAAATTTAAGATATCTATACTCAAGTCAGCATTTATGTACGCTTTGGAATTGTCAATGATCACATAGAATTGGTCAGTATAGTGAATCCATATGTAAGCTAACACTAGATCGGAATGCTGGTCTGCTGAGAAGAGTTGGCTGGGCTTTTAACAGTGGTTATTTTTCATTCAATCAATTATCATGGAGATGGTGTTTAAAAATTATATTAAATAATTTATTTTTAATAACCTCAGGGTGAATACATAAGTTTTTCCTTGAGCTCAAAACAACACCAGTCAGATTTGGCTTCTCTCCTTGACTCTTTTCATAATATTTTATGAGATTTTTGAGTTCCTCTAACACTTTTTCTATTTCAGGCATAGTGCGAGAGCAATAGATAAGTTTTCTGAAAGAACAAACATCATTTTTATATTAGTATGAAAACAAAATTATTTGTATTTTACTATGAAAACTGTTGTAAAATAATGTTACCTAACATGATGTGGATTCTGTATCATATAAGCTACTATAAGAGATAACAGTGATATAGTCTTTCCAGTGCCAGAAGGCATTTCCAGTAACCCATGACCCTGTAATATATTAATAAAATACTTATAACGCTTTTTGTATTACTATAGATTTATAATTTATTTATTTTTAATTGTTATTTTTGTTTTGTATTACTAAGATTATTTTTGTATTCATAGTTGCAGAATATGATGAAATGTTTAAAAAATTGTTGAGTTTAGCAAAACAGTTTTCCGACAGTTTCAGATTTAAGCCGCTGCTTTTTTAGCGATATGCCGGTAGCGACATAATATTAGCGACATTTTTTTGATATTGTGAGCATGATATAACCTAGAAACCTTTTTCTTTTCATATTATCTTACTTTAGCATCCAGAGCCCGCTTCAGTTCAACCATGTACGCATACTGTTCTGGGTAAATGTAATCGTAAGGGAAATAAACAAGCAAACCATCTACAGTCAACCTAAAAAACAAATAATTGTTACATTTTTTATTTAAACATTTGATATATCGTATCATAGCTATGATTATAATTCTATTTACTTCATGTTTTTGAAGAAAAACTTCTTAAACACAAGTTTTTTAACTTAATATGAGATTTTTAAACAATAAACAACTTGTGAAAATAAAATGTTTTGATCATTTGATGGTGAATGTTCAACTGACATTGACATCATTGAACTTTTATTTTAAAATTAACCATAGATATTTTTTTTTTTTTTTGGTTTCATTTATCCCTTAGTGGGAAAGGCAAAGGCTTTCTGAACCATACAGCCATTTCTGTAATATTTCATCACATCTTGAGAGTAATCGAAGGCCGAAGCTATATCTTTGGTTACTAAGTTTGTTTAAAGGCCGAAGCCATGTCTTTGGTTACTAAATTCATTTAAAGGCCGAAGCCATGTCTTTGGTTTTTATTTCTGTATAAAGGCCGAGGCCATGTCTTATGTGTATTTATCAGTGTAAATAGTCATAGCCAGTAATTGTATCCAGTTTGATTATTTTTCCAGTCCATGAATTTGTCTTTATCGGATAAAAATGCCAAATATCTCAAATATCCCGGATTGTTGCCCAAATATATTTGCACAACGCAAGGTAACACTGCTGGTTTTTCAAAATAGCTTGCAGAGAGCGCGGGATATTCTCTCTGGTTATATATATTTGCGACAGATCTTCAAATAAATTTTGCCTTTCTTGTTCGAATTAATGGCAATCGAAAATCAAATGATCCAGAGATTGAATAAGGTTCGTGTTACAGAAACCACATAAAGGAGATTGTACCAAATTCATCCTGTGAAGGTGTTCATTGAAATGTCCATGTCCAATTCTCAAGCGACACATCGTTGTATAATATTTTTTATTAATATAATCTTGTTTGCAGAACCAAGGTTTACTTATAATAGATTTAATTGCTTTGTACCATTTCCCTGTATGCTGTGAAGTTACTTCCCAAGTTTTCGTCCATTGTTCCTTATTTATTTTCTTTATCAGTATTATACAGTCAGTTAAAGGTATTCTTATGTTCTTAGTAGGTAGAGTGTCTGGTGTATTGGTAATAAATCTAGCGAATGAGTCAACTTTTTCATTCCCAGCAACACCAACATGAGAAGGCGTCCAGAACAAAACTATTTTAACATTTTGCGTACAGATTCTGTAATACTTTTCCCTAATCTGGTAAATCATAAACAGGGTCTTAGATGAATACGATGGTTTCGCTAATGCAAAAAGAACGCTCATGCTATCAGTAACTATAATCCATTTATTCAATTCTGCGTTTGAACGTAAATTTTCTTCAATGTAGTCCAAAGCCACGGAAATAGCATAAGTCTCTGCCGTGTAAATGCTAGCAACACTTGGCATCTTCAAACCATACCCAGTTTTAGTTAAAGGATCATAAATGGCTAATGAAACGTTATTTTCATTTTTAGCTCCATCTGTGTATAAATGTCTATAATTTCTAAATTTTGATAATTCATTATAAACGTCAAATTTGTTGTTTAATGTATTTAAAATTAATGTATCAACTTTGTGAAATTTACTAAAATAACTTTCAGTGTAACATGGCAATTTATCACTCTTGTAAATGTTACTGGTATTTACGATATGAGAAACTTCACTAATATTACTAGTTAAGAAAGTACCGGATGAATTTAGAAGCTTGGGAAGAAGGAAAGAGTTGGTTTCTGATGATAGTTTAAGCAAAAATCTATATAACAAACACTGAAAACGAATGAGCAAAGGAGGGAGATTACATTCAACTTGCATCGAATTGATCGGAGATGTACTCATTGCACCCAAAACCAGTCGCATGCCTTGGTTTTGAATCTTTTCAATTTTATCAATAAATTTAGTAGAAGAAGCATAACAGAAAAATGCATATTCAAAGTGACTACGCACTAGTGCTTTGTACAACATTAACATTATTTTTGGATCTGCACCCCAATTGAGTCCAGTAATTGATCTAAGTATATTTATAGCCCTTGAGGCTCGTGCAATTAAACAATCGACATATTTTGACCAAGTTAGATTTCGTTCAAATTGAACTCCTAAAAATTTTACACTGTTCTCTACAGGTATTAAAGTGTTATGATAATATAGATTAAATAAATTTATGAAAGTGCTCTTTTTTGAAAAAATAACTGCTTTACTTTTAGATGGATTAATTTCCAAAGATAATGAGAATAAATATTTCTCGAGATTTTGAAGTTCTTTATTTAAGATAGCAGCAATTTCTTGAAGATTATTCCCACTACAATATACGACAAGATCATCAGCAAACTGAAGATTACTAACTTTAGTGCTCAAGATACTATTAAGTCTATATATGTATAATATATACAATAACGGGCTTAATATACCCCCCTGACAAACACCCCTGTAAGAAATCCGCGGACCATACAATTTGTTGCTATATTTAACAAAAACTTCTCTACAATTTAAAAAGTTGTATATCCATTTTATAATTTTTACTGGCATACCTAGGGAAATAAGGGTTGAACAAAGAATATCGATATTTACATTATTAAAGGCTCCAGTTATATCAAAAAATATACCAACAAGATATTTATTAGAGTTTAAGGAAGAGTTTATGTCTAAAAATAAATGAGCTATACTTTCACGGGCCGAAAAACCTCTGCGAAAACCAAACTGATTATTAGGTAATAAGTGATTGTGTTCTATGTAAAATTCAAGACGCATTTTAAGAAGTTGCTCAAAAATTTTTCCAAAACATGACGTTAAAGCTATTGGGCGGTAAGAGTCAGCGGAGTCTTGATTTTTATTCGGTTTTAATACTGGGACCAAACAATCTACTTTCCAATCTATTGGTATTATACAATCTTTCCATAGGGTATTAATTATATTTAAGAATTTTCTTAGGTTTGTATTGGAAAGGTTTTGAAGCATTTTATAAGAAAGTCCGTCAAGACCACAGGCTGTATCTTTTCTAGATTTTATAGCGGCAATAATTTCGTCTAATGTAAATGGATTAGTGAGATAAGTATTACAAGGAGTGGGAATAGATGATTTATCAAACATGAGTGAGGTTCTAGCAAAGTCAGGCGTATATTTGTGGAGAAAATCACTAATCCATGCTGGCGTTTCATCAGATAATTTAAAAGATGAAAAAGATTTATTAAATTTACGAATTATTTGGTATATTTTAGACAGTGGAGATAGCCTAGATAAGCCTGAACAAAAATCCTTCCAGCTATTGATACGCTCTTGTTTGATGGTCTTCTTCTTGAGAGCTTGTAACCTTTTAAATGCAATGTAATTTTCCTGAGAGGGATTAAGTTTAAATTCAACAAATGCATCTTTACTGTTTTTGACTGCTGAAGCACATTTTTCATTCCACCAAGGAAGTGGAGTATATTTCCTATTTTTGTTTTTATTTATTTCTGTTGGAATTGGTTTTTGAACGAATGACTTACCCGTGAATCGAAAAATCGTATCATCAATAGCTGTCAAAATCAAACTACAGAATTTATTATATGAAGCAAGAGGATCAAAATCGACATCTAAAGGCAAAAAATAATCTAACAAGGCATTTACATTTTCAGCATAAGATCTCCAATTTATCATTCGTAAATTACGCTTTTTGAACGACTGTACATTGTTAGATATAAGTATATTTGGTGATGGACTAGAACTGAATATAATGTTTGTTCTTGTTGGTAAGTGATAACTTCCCAACGGGTCATCATGAACCCACCATTCACATTTTAGAGCTAAAGAAGGACTTGCAAAAGACAGGTCCAAAGCATTCGACCTCCATGTGTTAGTGCCAACAGTTGTAACCTGCCCATTATTTAACAAAACTAAATCGCAAACATGCAGAGAATCACTGATATCTCTGCCTCTGGAATCTGTGGTTTGACATCCCCACATAACATGATGAGCATTAAAGTCACCAGCAATAAAAGTTGGTTTTGGAATTGTATTTATTAGATTTATGAAGTTTGTTTTAGAAAAAGTTGGGATACTGTTTGAAGGGGAATAAAAACTAGCAAAAGAAATTGATGTATTGTTAATTTTAACCCTTATTACTATATTTTGTAATGCATTGTCAAACTCAATTGATAACCTTTGATAGCAAATACTATTATGTATGATTATAGCAACACCATTATGATAGTTGCCACAATCATTTCGTTCTATTGAGTAACCTTTTATATTAAAGCGATGATGCGGCCTTAGCCACGTTTCGGATACAAGAGCTATGTGGATTGCATTTTCATGAAGAAACAAAGTAAATATATGTCGATTGCTTAAGAGACTTTGGGCGTTCCATTGAACAATATTTAACTGGTTTTGGGTGAATTTTGTTGATTTATAGATTCTGCCTGAATAACTTCTAAAATAACATCCTGAACATTTTTTGAGCAAATTGAAAATTCTTTTGTTTTGTTTAGTGTTATGATTTTAACTATAGACTCAACTATAACATTTAAAATTTTTGGGTCTGTTTTTAATAAATGTTCAAAATTAAAATGTTTTTTGAATGCACCAAGAGCTGGAAAAGCTTTTGTATCAAGAATGTCAGCATAAGGTCTGGGTTCAAATTTTCTTTTATTTTCTATAATTTTTTGTTGTTTGACTGGGCATAATCCAGAAATACTAATATGATTGCCCTTGCAATGGACACACACAGCCTCTTGAATTGTAATGGTGCATGTTTTATAATTGTGATTTTGGGAACATATTGAGCATCTTTAAGCATTTTTACAAAATTTAGATAGATGGCCATACCTCAAACATTGATAACACTGTTTTATAGGTGGAATGTACTGGATAATATCATGACGCCAACCTTCAAGGTCTACAAACTCTGGAAGTACTGATGCTGCGAATGTGATGGCGACAGTCTGAGTTGGTTGACGTACAAAACCAAATTCAATATTGGACTTCTTAAGAAATCTGCGAACACATATTATTTTTTTTGTACTTGAAAGCATAGTAAATATTTTTTTGTTTGATAAATTTGTAGGGACATTTCTTATGATACCAGTTACTTCAGTACTATTTGCTGGTATGCTGGCCTTAAAGTGGTAATCTGTTAAAAAAGTTTTATTATTTAAAAAAGCATTGGCTAAAGTAACTTTCTCAAAAAATACACCAATTTTAAATTTGTTCAATGAGCGTAGATATTTCACTCCTTTATTGAACCTTTTAAGGCAACTAGAAAGTGATAACAAATCTCTTGTTCCAATGGCATTCTTATCCGAGGACTCTACAAAGACAACAAATTCAGTAGCTAATGATTCTTCAGGATATCTTCGGGTGTAGTCAGTGACAAAATAAGGAGCATATTTGGGCTCATCAGGCTTATCTTCTTTTTCCATTTCACTCGAAGACTCTTCTGAAGGCGGCGAGTCAATTCTTTCTTCTTCTGAAGCTCCATCATCTTTTTTCTTTCTTTTTTTTGGTGCTTTACTTTTCCCCATGGTGAATATAAATTAAAAACTTTAAACTTGGAAACTATTTACACTATACACACTTAAATTATTGAAATATAAACTAGTGAAAATAAATAAATAAAAAGGGCCAAGAAAAAACCGCCTTTTCAATTCGTAAGTTCCCGCGCTTTTCCTTAGAATTATCTAACCATAGATATTATTATTAATTCTATAATTTTAACTGAAATAGAAACTATCATGAAGGTTCGTTTAGGAACAGCGACTCATGTAAAAATTAAGATATAGGTATTTGTCTCGTTACTAAATTGCTTTTACATTTTAGAACATTATAGAAAAAACTAGAGGGAACGCAGATGTAATAAAAATAATAATTCGATATACAGGGTAATTTGTAATTAATTGGCCACCTCAAAACAATGGTTTTTCATTTTTTTCTGTATGTCTGTATGTTTGTGCACGCTAATCTCAGAAACGGATTAACCAATTTGGATGCAGTTTTCAGTAATATACTGTAGTAGTCTTCACTTAACATTTAGTGTTTTTTATTTCATATAAATCGGTTAGGAAATAAAAAAGTTAGGTATTTCAATTTATGTCAAGCACGTATGCAAATCTTTTTCTATATATGTAACAAATCTGTAGAGGAGTAATCTCTGTACAAATATAAAAACAATATATAATTTAGCAAATATAAAAACAATATATAACCAGGATGTAAACGGATAATTAACACGATATTTTTCTAACATTTTTGATTTTTTTGTCTGTTTATCTTTTTTTTTTTAGTCGTGCACGCAACACGAAAAAATATGTGGCCAATGTAAATAACTTTTATACATCAAAATTTGAGCGTCATTTGAATAACATTTAGTTTTTTACTTTTATTGCACACTCTTCACTATTTAAAATTAAATATTATCAAAAGATATAAGTTTTTAAATCGTTTAAGAAATTTATTTATATCTATACATAAAATAAAACTGTAACTGATCGCTGTCTGTACATGGCAAATTTTTTCAAAAATTCATAATAGGGGATCTTTATATACCCAAGAGAACCCGAAATAATGTTTTTTTCATTTTGTCTGTTCGTCTGTATGTTTGTATGTCTTTATGTTCGTGCACGCTAATCTCAGAAACGGACTTACCGGTTTGGATGAAATTTTCGAGAATAAATTGTCGTGAGCTTCACTTCACATTTTGTTTTTTTTTTAACATTAAGTCGGTTAACAAATTAAATTAATAATCTCTTATTTTCGTATCATTGCGATAAGATATTTTTTCAAAACTATTTTATTTTTTTATATTTCAGGTAAGAACAGGTTTCATACTTAGTAATTTTATACTTCATGGTGGTACGTAATGATAGTATTTATTGATAGAACATATTGATAGTACATGTTGATGGTACATATTGATAGTACATATTTATGTGTACATAAATATGTATGTATAATATTATATAGTGATAGTACATATTGATAGCATATAATGATAGTAATTATTGATGGTACATATTGATAATATACATTAAGATACAATATCTGCTAAAATTTGAAGATCTGGCAAAGTAGCTTGCCTTTGTAGAGAATTGAAGAAATATTCTTATTTTATTATAAGATTATACATTAGTTTCCGAATAAATGTATGATAATCTGAATATAATATAGGTAATATAATCTGTTAATAGCGGCATTTCTACGTAAAGAAATACCATATTTTAAATAACATATCTGACTCTTGATTGTTGTCAAGACTCTCGGTTCGGTTTTATTGATATGATTTGTAGGCATCTTAAAGCAATGAAAAAAAGTTACTCATATCAAAATTGTAACCGCAAACTAGTCTGGTAATAGGGTAGGTTGGACCCCACAAGAAACTATGAAAACCTGATAGCAAAAACTATTGAATAAATCTAAATCTTTATGAATATAATGATTAATTCTCAAATAACATTCTCGTTTCTAAAATAACAAAAGCACCCCAGGCAGCTACTACTACAAGTTCGAAAGACACCTTTAAATAGTGTGATTTCAAATTTAGCATCAACAGTATCTAGTTGTCGGTATTCCCAAGGGTGTGCAATGAATTTCATGTTATATGAAAAGAATTTTAGAAAACGAAGTATAAATGTTGAAATAACGTACAATAATGAAACAAGATGTTATTTATTCCGTGTAACTAATGTAACTTATGTACTTCATATGTTGTATGTAATCTTATCTTTAAGTGTTGTGTTAATGATAAAATAATTAACATAAGACCAAAACTATAAATCAGCCTTCACTATCTTTAATTTTACTAGTAGAGGTTTTGTTTATGATTAACGAGTTTTAGTAAAAGAGCATACGAATATATATCAAATTATATATAATTACTAGCGGACCCGACAGAAAAAATCAAACTTTAAAAAAATATATATTAAAAAGTTATCACAATGTCTAACGTCATTACACGTACATTTATCATAATTCGACCAATCGATACCGTATGAATATGTAAATAAAGATTTTTTTGTTTGAATAAATGAATTAGTTCCAATATATTTTTTTAAATTTCACTTTTTACGTAGCGAAGCACGTATCGGGCCGCTAGTACTAAAATATTTTTCTTATTTCTATAGCAACGCCAACTGTTAGGGCAGACTATAATTAAAATATAATATTATTTAATATTGGACATTGCCATGGTAACGCAGTCCGTCGGAACCAATGTGAAACATTCCAAAATCACCACCTACTTACACATTAAAAATTAATCAAAAACCATTTTCCAGTGGACCAAATTGTGAATCTAAACAATTCTCAAGTCCCCTTGAACAGACACAAAGAATTTCATAAAAATCGGTCCAGTCGTTTAGGAGGAGTTCAGTGACATACACACGCACACAAGAAATATATATATAAAGATTATAAAAGATATTTCTTTTAATATTATGACATTTATACAAATTTTATTTCTATCTTTATTGCATACTTTGTTAAGATTTCATAATGTGTCGAATTTCTAAATAGTTCAGACTATTTAGAGAAATTCGATTCATTATGAAGTTTAAATTCAAATTTAGACTTGAACAACAATCTAAATTCAGACTCCAGAGTTCATTAAAATAAAACATTTATGATGTAAACGCAAAGTTCTGTAACACAACATGTACAGAACATTTACAAAGTAAGTTCTTAAGTGTATATTTTCGGTATCATAATTTATAATGAATGCTAATCATTTGAGTGATAGTATTTGATGGTTTCATACATTTCTAAGATGAAAGTTGCCGTTCTTGGTGCTGGAATAAATGGCTTGACTTCTGCCGTACAAGTCAAAGAAAAATATCCTTATGTAGATGTAAGTATATAATAGTTTTTTTTAATATGCCAAATTATCATTAAATTTCTAATCAGAAAAGTTAACTCTTGGAAAATTTAAGAATATAGATATATTGTGGTTAATTGAAGAGTAAATGGTTTGTATCGTTTATCTCTGGCTCGCTCGCTCTATCAATTTATATGACAATTCAGTTCAACACAAAGAAAAAATACTTCAAACTTATGAAACGTCAACTAGTGAAAAATAAAATTGTTTTATTAATAAATCACTCAGCATGTAGCAAGGTCAAAATTAAGAGCTATGTAATAGCACTTAGTCAATTGACCATAAACTATTTAATTGATTTCGGTTTGAAATAGCTATTTAAAAACCGGTATCAGTATCACGAATAAAATATTATTTTTAACCATTTGTTTTAAACAATAAATGCTTTATTGTTTTATTAATAAATAATACCTCTCTATTCTATTCTTATCTTGTCATGTCAACCTAATAGATATAAAATATCAAAGGTTAAGCAATTAACCCTTAACAATTTATTTCCCGTTAATAATAACATTATTTTATTATTATCTGTTTTCGTTAATAATCTTCATCTTCAAATAACTTTTGATATTATTATAATATTATATATATCCTTAAAAGAGTTTCAATTACAGTTTTAATCGTTTTTATAATAATATCTAGGTCGAGTTTACACGGTTCATCAAGGTTAAGTCTACAAATAAAGATACATTTTTAATTGTAATTTGTAGGTAGATGTAATATCAAAGAATTTCTCTCCCAACACTACAGGCGATGGATCGGGAGGAATGTGGACGCTCTACCTTTGTGGTTCCACAGATAAAAATAAATTGAGGTAAGCAAAAAAAGAAAATGAAAAACTACTTTAGAGCGATATAGAAAACTATACATAAATGAATAAAATCATATTATATATTGCTACTTACTAGTCTCTTAATTCCTAATAATATTACTTTCCAAAATGTCCGTAGATACATCTTCAGTTTTATCATAATTATCTCCCAAAACTATATTTTTTTATAGAAAGTATCCTATATATGTAATGTTCTCTTTAATTTATTTAAAGTATTTAAAAAGTCAACGACCGGGAGCCATATCTACGCTCAGGGTTAATGCCAGTTCAGAAACAACAAATAAATTTTGTATGGAAAAACTTAAATTTAAAAAACTATTAATTTTAAAAAGTTTTAGAACAAATGTTGTTGGGATTGATGTAGAGAGGCTGCCTGCAACAGGTGGCCAATTAGTTACAAAAAAACCCTGTATATTATACATGGATTGGTGAAAAATACCATTATACCTTATTTTTATCAAAATTCGTGTAGTTGATTTTGAGTGGACGAGTAATACCTATCTGCATAAAAGATGAACAGAAAAACTAACATAAATGTTGATTTGGAACCTTTATGTGTTCTATATTTCACTGAACATGGACTTTAAATATATGAAGAGAATTACTCATTACTACTTTACTATATCTACAGGCATATTTATATTGTTTTAAAGAAAATGGGGCATCGAAACATACAAACTACTTCATGAACTATGGCTTGAAGGAGGTCACAGTGTAACCATGACACCTTTATACGAATTATACACAGAGGAGACAGATGTAACAGCCGAATGTTGGTCAGATGACTTGTTTGGATTCAGATTGATGAACAAAACGTATCTCGACTACTTGAGCGAATTACATTCTGCTAAATATGTGTAAGTGTTATTGTCCTCCAGGCATAAATTAATAAATATATACAATAAGTTTCACCTGTGAATTAAGTAGAGAAGAAAACCGGCCAAGTGCGAATCGGACTCAAGTTCCTTGCTATTATCTATAAAAACCTGAAAAAAATACTTGTATGTTGTATGAATTTATCATTGTATTTTCTAAGACTTTCACGAGTACTAAAGATTGAAATAGAACAATTTTTACGGATTTAACTTACGTATAATTAATTAAATTTTTAAATTTACATTTTTAATTTAACCCCGAACCTTTAATGGTGTTGGACACCTCCATCTCGTCTTACCGTGAACACGATTGCTGATTGATTGATTGCATTCAAAACGTCGGGTTAAATTTAAAATGTAAATTTAAAATTTAATTAATTATACGCGAGTTAAATCGGTAAAAAAAAAAATTTTCAATGAATTTATTATTGTTTAATCAATATTTTTAATTATTTTTTTAAATTTTAATTTAATTATCTTTTTAAAGCGATCATATACCTTAATAAATTCTTTTAACATTTTAAGCTTTTAGTTGTTGCCGGTTTTACTATCGTTCAAAAACCCACGTTTCTGGTATGAGAAATATCCATTTTATTCTGTTTTCATACGGGTATTATATAATAACAAAATAATTGTATTAAAGCGTATTTGTTGTTAATATATAGTTAATATTCGGCATCGTTCACGAAAGTTTAAATACAAAAAATCCAGTCTTTGTACTAAGACTTATTGAAGAAAGAGAGAAAATATAGTAGGTAGCTGCTATTTAGAATAACAAAATAAAATACTAAATTGCTACAATAAATATTCACGATTATTTATCTTAGTATTATTTATGCAAATATTGCGAATGGGTAAATATTTGTCGAGATAATTAATGGCATTGAACCAGAAGTTAGAGTTATTGTGCATTTGGTTCATAAAAAATATACCTACTTAAGAAAATTAGTTTTGTAATAGAATGTCTTTTACATGGTCACCCCAAAAGTATAGTCGATAAATACCAGTAAATATAATACTCCTAATATTATTGAGTAACTAATATCTCCTTAGGTATATTATCTTCATTTTTTTTTAGGAATGTATTATTTTTTTCTAATAATGATAAGAAATTTAGAATTATAGTATTTTAGGGACATTTAATATTATGTTTAGCTTTAGCCATCAAAGTTCTATTTATTAAATAATTATATAGATTAGATTCTTATAATTTTTTAAAAAATAATATATTATTTTTCATACTATATATATATATATATATATATATATATATATATATATATATATAATGTATAGTAAATTTGACTAAAATAGAGTAAGGTACCTAGTAATAGTAATGGTAGACAAATTTATATATCCTTTTCAGATTTTACTAGCTTCCCTCTGCCGAGTAGTTTTTGAAATTGATATACTTACTTGCTATTATTTTCCAGAGCTGGAGTTACATTTACTACATTTGCAGTGTGTCCTACAACCATGCTAGCGAATTTAACTCAGCGCTTCAAGGCGGCTAACGGCAGACTGGTGAAGGGTACTGTGAAGACATTGAACGATCCTGAGTTGTTGGAATATGACGTGATTATCAATTGTCTAGGACTTGGTGCGAGGGAAGTTGTCCCTGATGATACGGTGTACCCTGTTAGAGGGCAAATAATAGGGGTAAATTTTCAGTTTAAAATAAATGATATAATGTCATTTGACGCCAGACGCTAGAATAGCGAGTAAAAATTTCCACCAATCAGTTGAGGCACTAACTCACTATCAGCATTTTCACAATGCGTTTAGTAACTAGTGTACTAATATCGCACGCTCTCATCTGATTGATTGTACCGCCCCGTTGCGTTGGTCGAGTGGTTAGCGCAGACGCCTAACGTGTCACGGATGTCTGTGTTTCTGGGTTTGGTCGTTTATTAAATATATTCTCAGTATTTATATGTGTATTTCTATGTATTTGAATCGTTGTCTAACACCCTTAACACAAGCAAATAATTTGCTTACTTAGGGGTTAGATCAATGTGTGTAATTTGTCCTGATATTATTATATTATTATTAGTATTTAACTTACTTTTTATATAACGCTTTATTGGTATTACGCGTGTA
This sequence comes from Napeogenes inachia, assembly GCA_959347355.1. NCBI lineage: Eukaryota > Metazoa > Arthropoda > Insecta > Lepidoptera > Nymphalidae > Napeogenes > Napeogenes inachia. The sequence continues at coordinate 3,612,698 of OY365792.1, forward strand.
TTCTCTGGTTATCTGATAAAACATTATTTTCAGGCAGTTGCACCTTGGGTTACTCAAACGATAATAAACATGAATACTGGTAACTATATAATTCCTAAGTGAGTAATGTTTTAATTATACAATACATTATATATATTTCACATTATTAATTCACTATTCATGCGTATGTGTGCGCAGTAATGCAATTTCAACTTAAATTTAAACCTATCTACCTGCTTCTCTAAAATATTTAACGTAAACATCTTTATAAATATCTTGAGCATGCACAATACGCGTCCCCCACTCTCTCACTCCGTAAGCAATATGCAACTATTGTATTAGATGTGTGTGTGTGTATTTTAGTACATATAATTGTGTCCTGGGCGGCACGGATCAGAAGGACGACTACAATACTGCTGTCAACAATGAGGATACTGAGTTTATAGCCGATGGATGCTCGAAAATTATACCAGGGCTTAAGGTACTTTTCTTAAAGCGACGATTACTGTATCTTACTTGTTACAGGTTCAAATCTTGCTATGAATTTTAAATTTTATGTAAAAAACTAGCTGTTCTAAAGAGGGTCACTAAAGAGGGTACTCCACTCTGTACTAATTTGTTTTTTTTTATAACATAATTATTTTAATTTCGGTTGTTTAAGTATAAAAATCGTTGATACGTATTTTCCCAAATTCATTTTCAAGGGTTTATACATAATCTATATTCATAATTAAATGGCACATGGTATAAAAAGATATCTACAATGATTTTCTTAATTTCTGTGTTTTGTCGAAACAAATGTAATATTTTAAGTTAAACTGGCTTTCTATAAGAGAGCGAAGATCTTCTAGATATCTATGTCAATTATTCTCTATTCTTAATGATCCACTTTCACCCCAGTACTTGAAACGTAAATTTCAATTACTGAGTAATTCTTACGACTTCCACCTGCGCTCTTATTCTAACCTCAAACTATTAATTCCTTCACACCGTACCGGTTTTATCTCCAGTTCTTTCACTGTTCACTCTACTAAACTCTGGAACGGCCTACCCGAATCCATAAGGCGCGCACCCAACAGGGTGCAATAATTAACAATATATTATGTTTTATTAGATAGACACTTATATATATTGTGTATAATATTGTACTTATTATTATAAAACATATTTGTGTATTGACATATGTTACATATATGTACTTTTCTATATTATATATATATATATGTGTGTGTGTTTATATGTATGTGTATATATTGTGTATTATATTTATTATTTCTTTATCTTTATTTATTTATGTACATTATTGGTATATATATATATATATGATTGAGTTTATTTTCTTTTTAAACAACATTGTAAACTAAATAGTACATTGTATTTGTTGTGCACGTTCTTAGTTTCACATATTTGTTCCAATGTTTTTTTTTATTATTTTGTTTGAATTATTTAAGTTACTTAAACTAGTATATTTAAGTTACTTAAACTAGTATATCGCCTCTTAGTGTTATCTTTTACTGGATTCTCAGGTTGACTGGTAGAGAATGCTCTTAGCATTAAGTCCGCCTTTTGTACCTTTATTTGGCTCAATAAAGATTTAAATAAATAAATAAATAAATATTTTCTCTGTACATATTTTTTTTACGAAAAAGAAGAATAAAAGTGTAAAAAACTACTAAAAACGTGTCATCCCTATCAAATTATCGTCTATTATCTTGATTGTGGTGCCAAAGAAACTTTTCTTACGAACCATAAAAATTTGGAAATAACTTTTAATTGTGATGTTACTGAATTTTACTTTGGCCTTTTACTAAATTCCTGGCTTTTCATTACAGCATGCAAAGGTATTTAAAAATTGGGTTGGTTTGCGACCTTGCTCAGAAAGAATTAGAGTCGAACCAGAAGAAAGAAATGGCAAATTATACATTCACAACTATGGACATGGTATTAATACTACTTTATCGATAATTTAAGTCTTTCGGGACATTTAATTAAAATAAAAACATATTACAAAACTAAAATATAACTATTTTTAAAGATCTTACTCGCATATCTATATTTTACATTATTAACTTTAGATTTAACCTGACCTTTTGAATACTTTACAATCGTGTTCACGGAAAGGCGTAGTCATGTAGGCAAATTTAAAGTTTATAACGTAAAATATAAATCCATCTATATGGAGTGCGGGTAGCTCAATTTCAAGAGCGACGGGACAGTTTCCCAGAGGACTCAGGTTCGAATGCCTACCCATATCGGTTTATTGTTCATTCTTTATTTAAAATAAATAAGCTTAACATAGCTATACTTGTTTATAAATATTTTCAAACATTCCGAAAAAACAACTTTTTTTTATGTAGGTATGTGTGAAAATTTAACAAAATACTTAATACAAAATTACTCTAACAGAGAATCATTTTAATTGTTTTTTCTTTACAGGAGGAAGTGGCTTTACAATATTTTGGGGATGCGGTTGTGATGTCTTAGAAATATTTGACAAACACATTAGTTCTGGAAGAATTAAAGAAAAAAGCAAGCTTTAAATTCATAAACTTATTCATAGAAATATACATAATGTGTTTTGTTTTCAACTAATCTATAATGTGATACATTGTTTTGTAAAAATAAAATATATGTCGGAGAATTTATGAGGTTTTATTTATACTTTAATAATTTAATTTGAAGAAGTTAGTGAACCTAAGATCCAACTTCTTCAACCAGTGCAAGTTGCTACTGAATAAATCTAATGTATCGTCTGCGTATCCATAGAAACCGGGCTTCAGCAGATCGTTAATGTACAGCAGTAAAACAGTTGCAGAAAGAGCGGACCCCTGAGGCACTCGGACATTTATTGTCAAGGATTTCGAGGAACACCCGTCGATAACTCGGAGAGATCTCTGGCTCAGAAAGTCCGTTACCTGGCTGATCAGACCAGGAGATATATGGTACGATGAAAGCTTGCTTATAAGGCTCGCATGCCAGACCCTGTCAAATACCCTCGAGATGTCCAGAGAGGTAGGTAGATACTGGGAGGTCCCCAGTAGATATATTACGGCGAGACTCGTACTGTCGGTCACTGAGGAGACCGTTACCTTCTAGGTATGCTAGAAGGCGCAAGTTCAATACACGCTCCATAATCTTGCAGAGGATGGAGGTGATTGAAATCAATCTATAAAAGCCAGGATAGGCACGGTTGCCTTTTTGGGCACTGGTTGCACGTTGGCAAGCTTCTTGGATTTCGGCACTTTTCCAGTCTTGAAAGTAAGGCGATAAAAACGTGTCAGTATTTAGTAGTAGTAGTATTTAAAATTGAAAAACTGCCTTAGTCAGCCCTGTAAGTTGTAACTTCCTAAGTTGTTCCTTCCCAAAATTAGTTTCGTCACTTCTCTAGGACTACTAATATAATTACTTAGTCTAGCCATTAATACTGTAACAATTAAAAATAAAAAAATATTACATTTGAATTTGGAATCTGTCATTTTTATATGATTGTTCACTGTCTTTTACCATTTTGGCGCCAATATATTGTACAATATTTTGCGTTATTAAAATGGGGTGGGGTGATAAAGAGAACAGAATCGCTGTGATTGCATTACGCAAGATAGGTATGGAGCCCAATGCAATTTTTAAAACTCTCCATACATTTGGTATTAGTCAAATGTTTGTGTACCGGGCTAGTAATAGGTACAATGAGACTTCCTCTGTTTGTGACAGAGAAAGATCTGGCCGTTCACCTAGGGGTCGTACGAAAAAGGTGGTCAAAGAAAGCAGTAAGGGAAAGAATTCGAAGAAATCCTGTCCGAGAGCAAAAGATTTTATCTCGGAAAATGAAGATAGCACCTAGAACCATGTCGCCTATTTTAAGAGATGACTTAGGACTTGCAGCCTACAAGGGACGCACTGGTAATTTCTTCAATGATAAATTAAAGATGAATAGGGGGTGATAAAGTCGAAACAACTACTGAAGCGGTACGCAAAGGGAGGTCACAGAAAAACTTTGTTTACGGATGAAAAAACTTTTACAATCAAGCAACATGTTAACAAAATCACCGTATTTATGCTTAAAGCTCTAAGGAAGCTTCCCAATTAGTCGACAGAGTGCAGCGTGGGTGTTATCCGAATTCAGTGATGATTTGGTGGAATATTAGCTATGAAGGAGTGACTGAGTCATATTTTTGTAGAAAAAGGTATCAAAACATCTCATTCTTGAGAAAGTAGTTAATAACACCATAATAACAACACCCCTTAATAACACCATGTTCAATAACCAAGTAAGGTCCTTCCAGCAACCAACCAACCAACCAACTGAGCTACCGTATCGTCCCGACGGGACGGTTTCCCAGTAGTCGCGGGTTCGAATCCCTGCCCGTATCGGTTTTTTACATTCTATATTTGTATAAATTTAACTAAAGATTATTTTGTATTCTAGATGTGTAAAGATTATTTTGTATTAAAGTAGTCAAAGTAAAAAAAATCATAACGAGGAATTTCCAAAAAATATATACAGTGTTTTTAATTAGTTGACCTCTTATTGGCAACCTCTCTACATCAATCCCAACAACATTTGTTCTACAACTTTTTATAAATCTTGATAAACAACACAAAAAAAAACTTATACTTTACTTATTATTCTGTATTTTGTAGAAGTACTTAAAAGGTCAACTCTATAAGGAGCCATACCGACGCTCACAGGTAATACCAGTTTAGAGACAACAATTAAATTTTGTATGGGAATATATAAACTTTAAAAACTATTAATTTCAAAAAGTCGTAGAACAAATGTTGTTGGGAATGATGTAAAGTTGCTGTCTGCAAGAGGTGGTCAACTAATTAGAAATAACTCTGTACAATATATAGATTCATTCCCGTTACCATTTGATTATAAGTCGATTAATATGAAAGATTAATTATTTATAAATATTTGCATTGTTTTAACGCTCTTTGACCTTAATGCCCCAACGATTTGATAATGAATACTTATTTCTTCTCATCGTCAGTACAGTGTTTGTCGTTGATAATATAAAACATCTTTAAGATGAAAGTGGCTGTGCTCGGCGCTGGGATCAATGGTTTAAGTTGTGCTGTAAAAATAAAAGAAAAATATCCTAATATAGATGTAAGTGTTTTTTAAATTAATTAATTGATTAGTCGTATCAATTTGAGGACGTTCCTACAAGTTCCTCGCCAATAACGGCTCTGAAATTTCGATTGTCGGTTTCGAGGTCTTTTGGAGGACAAGGCAAATTTTGGATACAATTGGGATTGATCAATATCAAGGTATTATTATTAAGTATTATTAAGTACTAGTGTTCACACCGGACCAGAGGCTGGTTCTGTATAAAGCGTGCCGGTCACATACTACTGCTCTTTTCTGTGAGCAAAACCAACTCAATATCTGCTTCTATACCTTTTCAACAAAGGACCTTGTGCAATATAAGCGACTGGATAGACATTAGGTGCACCTAAGGTGCAAATACGTAATTTAGTCAAGGGGAAGACTTTTTTATGTTTTTAATTATCTTTCCCAAAAATCGTTCTAACTGTGTTAAATAGTAATAATTAATAGATGTGATACCTCTAGGTATTGTATTGACGATTGATAATCACCTGAGCCCTATTATTCTGCCGCTTGTAATGTCGGAGGAACGTAGCATATTTCAATCATGCGTGTTCTAACGCGTTCGTTGCGGAAAATATTCTGAAGAACTATTTAATCTGCGTGGCTATATCCAACAGTGTAGTTTTTAAACTATTAAGAAATTATTATTACTATTTTATTTAACGTTGTTAAATTGTCAGATATCATATTTATGAATAAATATCACACGCCGAACGGTAACTAGGAGAAACTCCTAAAGAGATAACTTCATCATTTGTACATGCTATTATCGGTATATTTATTTGCCTTCTTTAATTTTTGAGGCTACTTAAAGAAATAAATAAAATTAATAAAAATAAGATAAGGGAGGAGCTTCTTATCTGCTTACTCTTACTCCTTTCTCAAGAAAAACGCTCATGTGCATCCTCGGATGTTGTCAGACGCCGTGATCACTTCTCATAAAATGTACCGCATGTTCGTCTTCAATATAATACTGAATTGTGTCACCTAAAAGCTAATTTTAAGCCTCATATTTAATATATTATTCCAATATCTATATGTATTTTTAGGTAGTTATAATATCCGAAATATTGACGCCAGAAACGACGAGTGACGGGTGCGGTGGACTTTGGAAACCCTATTTTTGCGGGAAAACACCTGAACATCTTTTAACGTTAGTATAACATAAAAAAAGAAGTTAAACAAAAACGTCCCAACACTTAATATATACTGACTTCTTTGGGATTACTCTGAAAGATCACAATTAATTTTAGACCATTTTTTTACAGTAAATGGGGCATCGAAACATACCAATTATATCATAAGTTTTGGCTCGAAGGTGGCTATGATGTAAGTATGATGCCTCTGTATGATCTGTTTAGAGAAGAGACACACCTATCAGCACCAGAGTGGTCAAACTCCGTCTTCGGTTACAGGATCCTCGATAAACAACACGTAGATTATTTAAGCGAATTACATGGGAATAAATATACGTAAGTTTTTGTTCTTATTATCATCAGATTAGTCTGTTAAGAAAGAGAAATCAATGGCCTGTTAGACGGATAAAATTTGCCATATTTGTAAATTGAAGATTGATAAAGAAGTACATATTTATAATAATTGTTGACAATGTTTGACCAATCCTTTTTGTAATGTGCTTTATTTATATATGTATTTAACAATAATGCATAATGATCATGTTCTTTACAAGAGTTAATTTATTTTTTCCTTTCTTTCTGAATAAAAACATAATTATCCAGCATATCCAACCAAAGATTTAAATGATTATCCTTCCAACAATCATTTTCCAAATATTCAAAACCATTATTTAACTTCTTTTATTTGATGTAGATAAATTAATCTAAGTATACCTATCTTATTCTAGTTACATTATAATATAAAATTTGATTGTAGGCTTATATTACAATACAGACTTAACTTAATTCTAAGATTGAATATCACAATAAACTTCTCTTAAAAATATGTAGCCCTTTATAAATTAACAAGCATAATAAACTACTGTTAAGTTAAAATAAATGACCGTGGGTGGCGGTGGTGAGAGTATAATATTTTTTTTATAACCATATGTAATACTGATCTTATTTTTAGGGCCGGACTTACATTTACTACGTTTATAGTGTGGTCTAAAACCATGCTAGCACATTTAGCACAGCGCTTCAAGGCGGCTAACGGCAGACTGGTGAAGGGTACTGTGAAGTCATTGAACGATCCTGAGTTGTTGGAATATGACGTGATTATCAATTGTCTAGGACTTGGTGCGAGGGAAGTTGTCCCTGATGATAAGGTGTACCCTGTTAGAGGGCAAATAATAGGGGTAAGTAAAACGTAACAATATTGCAATTTAGGTACATAGTAGAGAATATAAGTTGTTATCTAATCAAAGAAAAATAAAAGACCATAATAAGAGTTTAATAAGGTATTATTTAGTTTTGTATAATTAATACAAGTATACCTACACAGTGTTATTTGTAATTAATTGACCACCTTTTCGGACAGCCTCTTTGTTTTGTTTATCAAGATTTGTAAAAAGTCGAAGAAAAATTGTTGTTAGGACTTAGGATTGATATAGAGGCGCTTCGTGCAAGAGGTTGCTAATTAATTACAAATAACTCTGTATATATAACGGGCCTATAAAAAATTTCATGAATCTGTACCCAGGAGAGTTTTGGGGGCGCTAGATGGATCTAGCTGGGTTTCATTTCTAGAAAATCTCGTTATCTGCATTTTTAGTCAATGAAAAACTGATATAATATCATTAGAATACCAAGGTAAATTTCGCCATATAGTATAAGGTTATATAGCCCAGGTAGGGCATCGGGCGTTCTCATGTCTAATAAACCGATACGGGCAGAGATTCAAACTCACGGCCTCTGTGAATCCGTCTTGTCGCTCTACTAATTGAGCTACCCGCGTCGGTGAATCATCGGTCTTCTTCGGTTTAATTACTTTAACCTAAGAATAATATTTCAGATTGAAGCCCCATGGCTCAACGAAACAATTTTTGACATTAAGAAAGGAATTTACATTTTACCGAAGTAAGTAAAGCGTAATAAAATAAAAAAATAGCACACCCGGAACATGTTGTCGCGCGGTATGGTTTCATCTATTTTCTATTTTCAGTACAGATAGAGTTATTATTGGCGGCACCCATCAGGAAAACAACTTCAATACAGAAATTAGTGATGAAGACACAGATACAATTGCCAATGGGTCTTCTGGCATTGTTCCTGGTATAAAAGTGAGTATACAAATACTCACTTTTGACAAAGCTTTATTTATCTTGCTGTAGTTTTAATTATGTTGACGTAGTTTATTTATTCCTTGATGTATTTTCCTTATACTAGTTTTATTTTTCTTGCTGTAGTTTTATTTTTCTTGCTGTAGTTTTAATTATCTTGACGTAGTTTATTTATTCCTTGATGTATTTTCCTTATACTAGTTTTATTTTTCTTGCTGTAGTTTTAATTATCTTGACGTAGTTTATTTATTCCTTGATGTATTTTCCTTATACTAGTTTTATTTTTCTTGCTGTAGTTTTATTTTTCTTGCTGTAGTTTTATTTTTCTTGCTGTAGTTTTAATTATCTTGACGTAGTTTATTTATTCCTTGATGTATTTTCCTTATACTAGTTTTATTTTTCTTGCTGTAGTTTTATTTTTCTTGCTGTAGTTTTATTTTTCTTGCTGTAGTTTTATTTTTCTTGCTGTAGTTTTATTTTTCTTGCTGTAGTTTTATTTTTCTTGCTGTAGTTTTATTTTTCTTGCTGTAGTTTTATTTTTCTTGCTGTAGTTTTATTTTTCTTGCTGTATTTTTATTTTTCTTGCTGTAGTTTTATTTTCCTTGCTGTAGTTTTATATTTCTTGCTGTAGTATAACTTTTCTTGCTGTAGAATAATTTTACTTGATGTAGTTTTATTTTTCTTATTGCAGTTTTTTTATACATATTACTGTATTTTTTTTATTTTTCTCGGTGACTTGTTGGTCTAGTATTTAGTGACTTTGTTGCTAAGTGCGTGGTTTTTATTTTCACATACGGGATCATCTTTACGTGATCCAAAGATTGTTTAGCTGTTTTTTATATAATCTGTTGAATATATTTTGTCTTCAATATATTTCAGAATGCAAAAGTATTGTCAAAATGGGTGGGTTTGAGACCGTGTAGGGAAGAAATAAGACTCGAACAGGAAGAAAAAAATGGTAAACTCTACATCCACAATTATGGACACGGTATGTAAGATAAATTATTAAACCATAGATGTATTTAATATTAATTATTAGAAGTAGATTTGATATTTTTCTTTCTGGTTTTGATTAAAACACGTTATAATATTTAAATATATATATAGAATAAATAATAAACCGATAGGAGCAGGGATTCGAACCCGCGACCCCCGTCGTGATACGAGCTATTGTATCAAGACGATTGAGCAGAGGTCACGGATTCAAATCTTTGCTCGTATCTATTTATTTTCAGTCTAAATTTATTAAAATTTAAATAATGTTAACATGGCTATACATGTTTATAAATATTTTTAAACGTTAAAATATATTTAAAAATTCAATATGTATGTTTGTATTGCAGGCGGCAGTGGACTGACATTTTTCTGGGGCTGTGCTTCGGATGTATTAGAAATTTTTGACAGATTTGTAAATACCAAGAAAATAAAAAAAATGTCAAAACTTTAAGTAATATATTTGTATATGTATGGTAACGTGTTAATAAAAACTTTTTATATACAATCTTTTTATCATGATATATATTATCTGTATTATTGGAATGTCTTTGGTTTTAACACGATTTTGGGATAGTGTCATAGACATCAGTTCTTCTTTGAACTTTTATTGGTATTTGGCTTCGAACCTCATCCACTAGTGTTAAATCTGAAACAAAAACTCTAGTTTAGTTAGTTAGTGTAGCTAAAGGAACGTCAACTTCAAGTCGGTCAAGTAAGATTGCGAGAACGGTATGAACTATTATTAATTTAAATAATAGTCATTATATGTAGTAGGCATGTAATTTTTCAAAGCAGGATCAACAAGTCACTTGTACCTAACTCTTAAGAGGAAAAGAGGTAGAGTCTTTTTTATTTATATTTATTATATACCCTCTATAATCGTACATAAGAAAACCCCGCCAAAGTATTTTCAAATATACGTATGTATTATGTATGACTGGGGTATTCTAAACGATAGAGATATGATAATGAGATCATAATGGGTAGTGTAGTGTGGTGTAGTACTGTGGTACGTTAAGGCATCTCATGTGGTGTTGTTGTGTAGTGCAGTGGTGCAGTATGGACTGCCATGTGGTGGGTAGTGTGGTGTGGTGTAGACTGTGATGTATTATGAGCGCCGTGTGGAAGGCAGTGTAGTGTAGCATTGCTGTGGAACATTGCTATGCACTACTACACTGTACACTGTATAGGATGGTGGTACACACTCGTTGCACTCACCGACATCAGCCAACAGCACGCCGGGTCTGTGGTCGAGTTGTCCCGAGAGTTTTGCCCAGGGGTCCACGAGTGCGGAGTGTCCCCACGCCACGTAGCCGGCCGCCTCATCCCTCGCGGGGCTCACGAGCGCCACCCACAGCTGCTCGTCATTCGCTCGAGCACGAGCTAGGAGTTCCCAGTGTTTGGGGCCAGTCGTCATATTAAACGCCCCCGGGTATATCAGTACGGAACATCCTGAAAATAGATAGCGTTCTAATATTCCGTTCGAATCATTACGTAGGTCGATGTTTCGTGGCATCACCTTGTAGGGCCATTAGACGAGCGAGCTCCGGAAATCGTAGATCGTAGCAGATACCGATCCCGAATTTAACACCACGGTAATCGAAGGTCGAAACCTGATCCCCGGCACTTAGCACTTCGGATTCCTTGAATGTTATTTTGTTTGGAATATCTATATCGAATAAATGCATCTGGAAATAATGTTTAGAATTAATAGTTGTGTTCAAATTCTTATAAGTAAATTAAATTAAATTATGATATGATATTCTTTATTGTACAAATACATAAAAACATGAATAAAAGATAAACACAAATAAAAAGCAAAAGTACAATAGGCGGCCTTATTGCTAAAGAGCAATCTCTTCCAGGCAACCTTTGGGTACAGGACAAGTAGTGGAATGTGGAATAAGTTTTTAAACAAATAATGAATATACATACATAAATAACATAGTACTAAATAATAACATATATGCACTAAAATATACCATATAATATATATTATACATACATATGTTCATACATAATATATACGTAATTTAATAAGTACACGAAAATAATATTACTATAAACAAAATAAAAGTTTATGGCAATGACGACTAGGAAATAAACATTGACAAAAGAAAAGGGGGTTTTTTCTAAAGTAAGGTTATCCTCGGAGCGAAGAGAACGTTCATGTGAGGAACCCAAACAAATGAATCGTTCTTTGAGGTAAGAAGGGGTAGCGGGATTGAACAGAACGGAATAAAGAGTGTTAAGGATATGAGCACTCCTGCGAAGACGAATTGGGAGCCACTTGAGTTTAGCTCGAAAATGGGAAACATGATCATATTTGCGCAGACCAAATATAAATCTGATACAAAAGTTCTGTAAACTCTCCAGTTTGTTTAAAAGTTCCTCGCTTAAATCAAGATAGCATATGTCGGCATAATCGATAATAGGTAAGAGAAAAGTTTGTGTCAGAGCAATTTTGGTTGAGATTGAAAGAAAGTTCCGCAATCTGCGCAACGACGCCGCAGACGCAAAAATTCTCCTACTGACCTCGGTTATATGAGGACCCCATCGAAGATACCGGTCCAATGTGACACCCAAACTTACAACAGAGTTACTATATGGAATATTGACATTGTTTAATACTAAATTGGGCAATTCAGAAAGATCAATCTTATTTAACAACTTAGAGCTACCAATAATTATTGCTTGGGTTTTAGCTGGATTGATACTCAGACCATGATTTTTACACCACCTGGCTATGATCTGCAGATCCGAATTAATTCGAGTGATAGCAAGTGGAAGTTCTTTAACACTAACATGTTTATATATCTGGAGATGGTCTGCATACAAATGGTAAAGAGAGGATAACTTTTGATTTATTGTATTTATAAACAAGGAAAATAGCAAAGGAGATAATACGCCACCTTGCGGAACACCGGCATTGACTTCCAACCACTTCGAATACGAATTCCTTGCCGGCGTCCATACAAATAACTACGAAAGTTAGTCAGTTACCGCAGGAGATATGTTAAGAGAAAAAAGAATTATCATTATTTTATCTTAGTTCCTTGATGTTTATTTAGTGTAGTGTTTTGGTTTTTTGATTAGGTTAAGATTGTGTAAGTTTTACATAGTTTTAAATCTGTGGTTATGCCTTATAAATTATAATAAATGAATAAACTCTCCAGTCTAGTCTATTAATAAACACTTCTTATAGTACCTTCCTGTACTGCGCCAGTAGTTTCCCCGTATGATCCCACACGGTGCACGTATTATAGAGTTTGTCTCCACATCGCTCTGGTAGAGTGCCCCCCACTACACACACGCCGGCCGCCGCCGCCGCCGCGGACAGCGCGCGGCTCGTCACACCGGCCGGCACTTCCTCAGCGTACTCCGAGAAGTAACCTGGTTAGGATAAATACTCTAGTGATGCAATTTGACTTAGAGACAAGTCGCATCTCGACTCGGCTGCTCTTCTACGTCGCTCGAGTTGTACTTTAGTTTTAAAGTCACATGAAGTTTTCGAGTTTTGGAGTCACTCGTATTGACTCATTACAGCAATTAGATGAATAGGAAATTAATGAATGAAATGCCATGACCGTGACTGGGTTAGTAAAATCGTTTATCCGCGGGAAACAGGAAACTTATTTAACTGTCACTTATGATTAAATTTATTATTATGCAATAACAAATGCCTAAATTAGCAATGTTTTGTATATGTATAATAGTTTGACAATAAATTACAATATTTGATGATAAAAAAAACTGTCTAGACATTTCCTCTTTATATGATAATTTTTACATTTCAATGATACTGATAGAACTTATAAAAGTCAGTTAACTTGTTATAAAAATGTTGTGTTCGAAAACTCAGAAAGTACTGAAAGTATTTAATGGTTTTTTAGTGTACATTTCATTTCTATACTTGAGTTTTTTTTTTAAGTTTTTCAATTTTCCAACAGTGAAAGTCACAGCAAGTCTAATGTTCTGTAAAATGATTTAGCGCAAAAACTATTCTTAGTATTGAATTGTTTTTTACAGAACATTCAATTTCTATATGTGATTGTTAAAAATAAGTTTTTTCATTGCCCCATTAGTCAAAGTCACAGGGAAGTCTAATTATTATATTTTTAAAACTATTTAATTTATAAAGACAAACCAAATAAGTAAACCAACAAGTAAGCAATATTAATTAGTTAATAAAAATATTTACTAACTAGTTCCATACGGTGAGTTAAAGCACTCTGGCAGAGCTACCACATGAGCTCCCTGCTCCTTGGCCTTGTGTATCTCGCTGACGGCTGCCGCTATATTTTTTGACTTATCTGGACCAACTGACAGTTGGACAAGGGCTATTTTGAAACCTAAAATATATTAATTGTATTGCAGAATAGAATAGTTATTTAATTTAAAATAAGTTATTATAAAGAAGTTTGATGTTATTAGGTAGGTAGCTTTGTTTATTATTATATATTATATTTATTTATTAATTTCAATAAAAAGCCTCAGTTTAAATTACAACAGAAAAAGGTTTCATATATTTTTTAATTAAATAATAAAAGTAAGAATAATAATGAAACTTTTTAACTAATATATTTAGAATAATAATTATAAAGTATGGTGACTTCTAAATATCTAACTGTCTTTATATATTTTTTATAAGTATATGCACTTAATTAAAAAAACAACCAGTGGAAAGTACTATACTTTCCATGAAGGTAAGTATAGTTCTAAAATAAGTGTTACTTGACTTGTTATATTATAAAACGTGTAAATCAAAAGTGGATAGTAAGTTATTTCTTGTGAAGGTTATCATAAGGTAATAATGAACTTTTTAAATAAAAGGAATTATAACAATAATAACTGATAAGAATAGTACACATATGTATTATCAAGCAGCTTACAGTAAATATTTGATTTTTAAGCCTGAATACTATACCCGTTTTATAAATGACAGGTTTCTTTAAAAATCGCGGATGAACCGCATCTGTTGCACTTTCACACATTTTAAGTTAATAGTAATGAGCCTGGTTATTAAGTTTACCTCGCTTTAACATAATTTACTGCAAAACTCAACAAATTCTCTAAATAATAAATCTTCAAAATAAAGTTACTACAAGTTCAGGATAGAACACAGAATTACTGAAAGATTAAATGAACACAGAGGACTGAAGTCTAAATACTGATGAAATCCGAACTGCTTGTTTTAAAAGTCACGACCGCCGGTTTTGTTCAAGTAATATCTATAAACTACGAGATAACAAACAAGTGATAACATTTGTAACAAACTTTATAGTTTATTATTGCTCATGAAATACGTCAAAAGGTTGTCAAAAGTACCGAGCCATAGTCTTCAAGTCTTGTTTAGTCATATTCAAGTTTTCGTATTTGTCAAACATTAAACCGTAAATTTACATAATAAAAACCGTCCGGTTTAATGTAAGGAGTGAACATAGAGATGTGTTTAAAGTAAAGGATTTAGCTTTGTAACTGCTGTTTATATAATCTAAACGTAACAAATCTTAAATATTTAGTTTGTCTATGCTTTAAACAAACCCATAGTTTAGGGACTCTCAGCATTACGTAACCACTAAAGAGGGGATTTACTATTATACTAAATTAATTTCATCAATTTTGATTTGAAGACAACTCACAACGGTACCCTGCTTATCTACTCTCGATAGTTAACGTATCTACAGTCCTACAGAGGTTCCGGGAATAATATGATATGCTTAAGTAGCACTTTTACAGCCTTGGTGTTAATTGCTCTTGGTACGCCTTAATTGTATTTGCTTAATCAAACCAACACATTTTGATACTTCGGAGATCTGGCTATACGTTTAATAATTTCATAGTTAATAAAAGCGTTAGACTGATTTTTGGTTTGGCCATATAATAAAATACATTACTAACATTCGGTTCTCCCAAACTTAATTTTGAATTATAATTAATTTATTGAAATATTTTCAATATTTATTTCTTTTAGATTTTTTAGTGCAGAGCTAGCTAGGTAATATTATAATAAAGTTATGTAACAATACATACATATTAAATGTATTTATTACTTATTCTTTCACTTATATTGAATATAATTTGTTTTTTTTTTTTTTTGTATACAATTTATTATGTAATATATTTCTATTAGTTCTGTTCCGACATTTTTCTATTAGTTCTGTACTCAGATCAACACGTCGCGTCGTCTAGTGAAGCCCTTGCGATGATTATTGATAAAAATATTTTTTACATATTGAAATTTAGCTTAAGAAGGTACATTACGAAAACTCTCACAACACACAATAGTTCAGTTCTATGGTAAAATTAAAAATATGCTTTAACTTTTTTTTATAATATAAAAAAAAACAACAAACACAAATTTAAAACTTTACTGCATTAAAATACACTTTGCCTTATTTATCTAATGCTGTACATTAAATACCGTTATTATTAGATTGAGTATCATAATAATAATAATAATAATAATATAAGCCTTTATTATTCCAGAACTTAGAATATTAATTTAACAGAGTAAGTAGTTTAAAAAGAGTTATAAAATATCCCTAAGTTCGGTGTGCCTTTTGGCATAGGCCTCCTCCAATTCCTTCCAGTGCACCCTATCTCTGGCCACTCTCGACCAGAGTGGTCCAGCTGTCAGCTTTAAGTCATCTTCCCATCTCTTGACTTGACGACCCCTGTTTCTTTTGCCATCTCTTGAGTGCCAAACAGTAACCTGCTTACTCCACTTGTCAATCGGGTGACGCAACATGTGTCCAGTCCATCTCCATTTTTGCTTGTCTATTTGAGCTACTATGTCTGTGAGTTTAGTTTTTACTCTAATGTCCGTGTTCCTGATTCTATCCCTTCTCTTTATACCTAACATGCTTCTTTCCATTGCACATTGACATCTTGCAAGTTTTTCCCTGTGTTGTAGATTTACTGACCAAGTTTCACATCCATACGTAAGGACTGGCAGAATGCACACATCAAATGTTTTCTTTTTTATATTGTTCCCTTGTTCCTTGCTTTTCATTATTTCCTTTAGTGACCAGTACTTTTTCCATCCTTGAGCTACTCGTTTGTTTATTTCTTTTGACATTTGGTCAGAAGTTGATATTATTTGGCCCAGGTAAACATATTCTTTAACATATTCAATCTTACTGCCATCCACTACTATGTCAACTTCTTTGGAGTTTGTCATTAATTTTGTTTTATTTGCGTTCATATTTAATCCAGCCTCTCTACTTTTGGTAGCTAGTCTTTGCATCATTTCTTCTATTGCAGCTGGATTTTCTTCTAAAAGTACTAGGTCATCAGCAAATCTCAGGTGGTTAAGTCTAGCTCCATTTATGTTTAATCCTAAGTGATCCCAGTCTAACTGTCTGAAAATGTATTCAAGGACGGCAGTAAACAATTTTGGAGAAAGAGGATCACCCTGACGGACGCCCTTATTGATTGGAAATGAATCACCTTTATATTCTAGTTTAATACAGGCCCTACTAGATTTGTAAATGTGCTTTAATAATACAATGTAAGTGTTCTGGACCCCCTGCTGCTTAAGGCTTCGCCATATGTGTTCATGTCTCAGACTATCGAATGCTTTAGAATAGTCAAGAAACGCCAGATAAATGGGTTTATTGAATTCGTTTGATTTCTGTATAAGCTGTTTTATTGTGTGAATGTGATCTATTGTACTAAAGTGTTTCCTGAACCCTGCCTGCTCAATGGGTTGGTTTTCGTCTAGCGTTGGTGTTATTCTTTCCAGAATCACTTTAGCAAATACTTTGTATATGTTTGATATTAGTGAAATTGGCCTATAGTTCCCTATTTCGTCTTTAGGCCCTTTTTTATGCAGCAGTATTATGTGACACTCTGTCCATTCTTTTGGGATTCGACTGGTTTGTAAGATCTCATTAAACATTTTTGTCAATACCGGACCGATTTCATTTATGGTTCCTCTTAGAATTTCGTTAGGAATATCGTCTGGCCCTGGCGTTTTATCTAATTTTTGGGACTTTATTGCTCTTGTTACTTCAGAGACTAAGATGTCTGGCACCTCGGTAACTTCCGTTTCCTTGGCTACGTATATTTCCGTGATTGGTGGTAATGCTGAGTCAAATTTCTCTGAGTACAAAAGGCGATAATAGTCTGTAGCCAGTCTTTGGATTGTGTGACGATTTGTAATAACGCATTCGTGTTTTTTTAGCTTTGGTATCCATTCTTTACCACGTTCGTTTAAAAGTTTTAGAGCCTTCTTTGTGCCTCCTGTTCTACTGATATGCTCTTCCAACACCTTTTTTCTTTTATTTTTACGGTCATTTCTCATATTCACCCTAATTTCTTTACTAAGTTTTATTATTTTTTCGCGTGTGTCTTTTCCCTTTTGAGTTCGTAGTAGTTTTTTTCGTTCTTCGATTAAATCCCGTGATCTTTGACTTAAATAACTTTCTTTATTTCTAGGTTTGGTAATAATCATGTTTTTCAATTTGTTCTGTAGTTTCGTGTATTTTATTTCGATCTGAATTTTGGAGTTTAAAATTTCGTTAAACGATTCTGTTGTGCGGGGTTCTATAGTGGCATGACCGGTGCTGTATACTGAGGTTAAATTAATTTTATTGTTCTTTGATATTAGCTTTGTTCGAGCTGTTTTATTTTGGTTATGTTTCAAGCACCCTCGTACCATGTTGAGTATCATACAGTTATCTTACTTCGGAGCCAATTACACTTATTACGTACAACTTACATTACCAGTTAGTTTTCATTATCATATGTTCTTACAAAAAATAGTAATTACTTATTTTTTTATGTTTAATACAGCCTTATTTAATAATAAATCGTTTAAATAGTCAATTATCATTACGAGGGTTTCAGGGCTATTTGGTCTAAGCATTTTTTTAAAATGGTTTACATACATATTTAGAATTAGCGTTTTTTTTCTGATAAAACCCTGGATTACTACTACTATTATTATACTGAGATTACAATGATAAGTTACAGTCTTTAGGTGCGTGTGTCGTGCCCTCAGTGAAACACAGTTCAAATAGCCCATTTAGGGTGCGTGGAGAAAGTATGCGCTGATTCATGTACATAACACGGTTCCACCAGGTGTGCTTTAAAGGCGCGGTCCTACTGTGAGCGGCTTTTGCTAGCACTATAGTTCAGTACAGATAGTGCGTGGAAAGGGCGTGATCCTTGTCAACGGCTCTTGCTAGCACTATAGTTCAGTACAGGTAGTGCGTGGAGGGAGCGTGGTCCTTGTGAGCGCGGGCGCGTCGCTCGAGGCGGGCGCGCGACACGTACGGCGAGGGCTGCTTGAGGTGCACCGTACGCACGTGCAGCTTGCGGCTGTTGGACTGAGCGAAAGCCTTCCCACACACCTGGCACATGTACGGCTTCTCACCGCTATGACTCTGGAATGACGATAAGTAACGCTCGGTTAAGATTATTATGTTAATGTTTTTGATTAGTAGAAAAAAATATAAATAGGCTTGAAAATATTATTTTTCGCCGTCATCGTCGTCATTTTGCGCGCGCTTAGCGTGACGTCAAATGACAAGTCCAGTGAGTTTAGTTTAGTTAGATTCAAAGAAAGAAATATTTAAAAAATGTAATGTGTAGTAGCATGCGAACTGCCATTGAAAAAGATCCAAAAATGTTTTTAGGATTACTTAAACAATCACATCAATCAATAAAACTTTTAAGCACAAAAATATAGGTTTAAATTATTTATTTTTCTCAAAATCACTAATACCACAGCATGAGCTTCGATGCCCATAATGTCGTGTCAGATGACGTCACATTTCTTTTCGACCAATGATGGCACGTTTTGGAAATTTGAATTTTGTTCCCTTAATGAATTTACACTTTTCACAAATTATTTTGTGGCCTTAAATAATTAGTAATTAAAAAAACTTTTTATTTTAATAAGATGATAATAAGTATTTGAGACTATTATACATTTTTTGCATATTCTCTATTATCTTACGGTAAAAAATTACTTGCATTCCAAGTGAAGTTATGGAGTGCCCTTGGAGGGTTCTTTTTGGATCAAAATCATTGTTATATATTGTTTATTAAGGCCGTTGTATATAACAAGAATTGCAGATATATAACTAAATAAAGGATACATACTCTGAAATGTCTGTCAAGCGCGCCCTTGCACTTGAAGGCCTTGTCGCAGAGCGCGCAGGGATAGGGCCGCGCGTCAGAATGAGTGCGCTCGTGCATCTGAAGGTTGTTTCGGTTGTGGAAGGCCTTAGGGCATTGACCGCACTTGTATGTACGTTCAGACGTGTGCGTACGCTTATGGTAAACTAGGAACGCGTTGCCCTGTAATATAAGTATTTTACTATGTTTCTAAGATTGTCAAATAAAATCACCTATTACAAATTATTAACTCTAGTGGACATTACACTTACCCGAAAACTCTTCCCGCATATATCGCACACGAAATTCTTCTGTGTAGGGTAGGTCTTATCTGGATGAACGCGTCGGAAGTGCGACCAATACTCTCGAGCATTTGGAATGACTTCGGAACACTAGAATAAAGGGAACAAAATTATAAAGCTCTATATGAAGTCCTAAAACTACTTTTGGGTATAATAATTGTGGATTAATAGATTATAAAAAGATGAATTGCTTCACATGTTAAACACACATATACGTACTTATTTGTCATAATTTGAATACATATTAGCAAGGCATTCGATACGACCTACGTTGTGTAAGTAGTAAGTTAGTTATATGTCACAGTTAGGAAAATAGCACTGGTTCGGTGAGGGGTGCCTCACTTAGGGCCTACATATTTAACGGCCTTGATAAAGAAGTAGTGAAATATAAGCACATATGTAATGTGTTTGCATGTAATGGTGTAGTTGAGAGTGTGTGTGTCTCACGTGTTCGCAGGGCGCCGGCCAGGCGAGGCGCGAGGGTTTCTTCCCGTAGTTCTTAGGTCTGTGTCGCGAGTGCTTGCGGCGGTGATGCAGGCGCAGCGCCTCCGCGTCCGGGAACGTCTCTCCGCACTCGCGACAGCCCGTGCTGTTGGGGTTGGTTTCAACAATTAACTACTTTACTCGAATATTGAGGATCGTAGTACTCATTTATTTTGTATAATTTTCCTTTTTTTTATTTAATAAAAGTTTCAAATATTTCACAAAGCTAAGATGTTAATGTTTATTATATAAAAAGTAGGTGACAAATCTAACAAAAGGCACGATAATCTTAAGAGCATACCCAAAGTCGGTGCTCTGCGTGTGTTTGACCGAGGTCACCATGTGTCTCTTGTAGGCCTCCACGCTGATGAACTTCACGTCGCACTCCTCGCAGTACGGCGCCTCCTTGCTGTCGGGGGTTTCGTTATCCTGGGAATGATATACATGTTTATTGTGATAATAGTTATAAGCTCACACGTGTCTATCTCATTTTTCAAATAGATCTTGTAATTTGGTGGTGAATAATCATTTTATTTTAGGGTTTTTCACTCATTAAAATGAACTTAAATGATCAAATTAATGAAAATGTCATTCAGGTAAAGCTGGACTCTACCATTTAATTATGATCTGTGTGCAGTATAAGCGTAAGTAATTGCACTTCTGTGTGTGTGTGTGTGTGTGTGTGTGTGTATGTATGTATGTATGTGTGTGTGTGTGTGTGTGTGTGTATGTATGTATGTGTGTATGTATGTATGTGTGTGTACTCACGACGAGGTCCTTGTGCATCATGGTCCGGTGCATATTGAGTCCCAATCGGCTCACGAAGGAGTACCCGCAGGCGCCGCAGATGTACTGTGACGGGTGTTTGATGCGCACGTGACTTAGGTATGACGTCCACTTACTATAATATGAAGCGGACATTTTTAACATCAAATTGAAGTCATATGCGACGAAATAATTATTTATCATCATTATTGTATTATTTTTTTTAATTACGAATATTAGTTATTTCATTCTACAACTCTCAGGTGTGTCACATAATATATCAAAATATTGCTTGTTAGGTTTCACCTTAAATACAAGTAGGATATGCTATACTCCTAGTACTGCCATTCTATATAAATTAGAAAAAATATATCGAAATATAATAACAGATAATTAATTGATTTGTATTCTTTACTAATTATAATAAATTGAGTGCAGCGGAAACCGAAGTCATGTAGATGGCTTCAATGCCATCTCCCTGATTTCTTCTCCTCAACTACTGAACCAATTGTCATTGAGTTTTTTTTATTTGATAGCAACATTATCATCGATGGTTTAAGCACAAACAAATCAGTGATCAATTTAAGGAATAATCTTATCTAGTATATTTTAAATAAAAAATAATTCAAATATTCTTACGTAGAAACTTCGTCGCAGTGTTGACATTTGTACGTAACTCCTTTATGCCATTGTTGGTGTTGTTTGGCTTGAGTTCTGAAAGCGTAACACTCCTATAATATACGCAAATAAAATATTTTAATATAATGCGAATTTTTATTCAATTTATAAAGCACGTGACCCTACAAATAGTAAGAGTTTCCACCAATCAGATGGCAGCACTAGGTCACTGACAGCCTCACACCATACGATATAAGTACACTAGTTGATCTAGTGCTATGAGAATTAGATAATGAAATGACTGCTTAAGTATGTTATCAAATACTGAATGGCGCAGTGGTTGGAACTCCGAGCATTGTGCTGGAGGATTTGGGTTCAATCATAGAAAATATTTATTTAAAAAATATATATTTTTCAATGCTCTAGGTGCTTTTTATATGTATTAAACAAATCGTTCTTATAGGTCTATCAGTTGTCTAGTACCTATAGTAAATATCTGCTTTACTTTGGGGCTAGTCTGTGTTGTGTTGAAATATCCGAATATTTATAATTATTATTATTTATAAAACTCACGTGGTTTTAGATACATAAGAACAAGATTTACAAGCAAATTTCTTCCCATGGTTAGCGGCGTGCTTCTGTAAGTTGCGTTTAGTTTTGAACCGAATCTTACATACTGGACACTCAATATCACCTGCGGCCTGAAAATAGTATAAAATATTTAAAAAATAAATTTACTTACAAATATATATATTTTTTCCTTGCAATCGGTTCTAATAGGAACATTCAGCCAAAGGTTATGAGCTTTATAAAAGGGTGTCTTTCTTTTTAGTCGTTTGAATATCGAATGATAGCTCATCAAGTTTGCAGCTAGTGCATTTGGTTGATGATCTAATTTGTTTTTGTATGATGTCATAGAGTACTTCATCTTTGACTGTTTGAACTTCGAGATCACTACACCTGATCCTAATCCTGAGCATTTTGGAAATATTTCTATATTAGAGGTTGAGGCGGTTCCCCAGAGTTGCATCCCGTAGGGGTCCAGATGAGTTTTAAGATAAACTGGTATAAAAGAAGTTTGTTTTCCAGTGATAATTGTGAGTTTCTGCCGAGTAGCCAATACATCTTTCTTAGCTGTATTCCTAGCATTTCGTAAATATGTGCTTCTTCCAAGTTAGGCGGCGATCCAAGTAAATTCCAAGATATTTGGTTTCACTTGATTGTGGTATTTGAACGCCATTAAGTGATACGGGAGGACAGGTACCGCGCCTCATTGTAAAGGCAACTTGTACGCACTTGGTCTCGTTTGCTTTTATTCGCCACGTGGTTAACCATTTCGTGATGTTGTCAAGACAGCGTTGTAGCTTGTTGCTTACCTCAGTAGGTTCGTCACCTGTAGTCAAGGTTGCCGTCTCATCAGCAAATGTACCAATTACGACACCATCAATCGTAGGCAAGTCTAAGGTAAATATTAAATACAAGGTGGGGCCAAGCACGCTACCTCGTGGTACACCAGCAAGTGCTCTGTGAAATTTGGTTGCGTCTTCGCCTTGCTTTACGTAAAAATATCTTTCCGTGTGATAAGTAATATATGGTTTATTTTTTATCTTTGTAGTGATTGATATTATTCTTTATAAGGATTGCCGATCCACCATGGGCCGCACCATGGGTGCATTGTATGGTAAAACGTGTAATTTGGGATTTTAAG
This sequence comes from Napeogenes inachia, assembly GCA_959347355.1. Classification (NCBI taxonomy): domain Eukaryota; kingdom Metazoa; phylum Arthropoda; class Insecta; order Lepidoptera; family Nymphalidae; genus Napeogenes; species Napeogenes inachia. The sequence continues at coordinate 3,636,031 of OY365792.1, forward strand.
AAAACTTTTATTTGTGAAATGTGTTTCCGATATCAGTAAAATGTCAATTTTGTTTATTTTAGGAATGTCTTCACTTCTAAGACATGGTGTGATAGCCAGTTAGCATTCCATAGAGCTATTTTTAGTGAATGGTATTGTTCAGTTTGGTCATAATTTCCATTAGGAGATTTGTAATTGTATTTAATTGTTGCATTAGTTTTGTTATAGACTGTATAATTTCTTTAATGTCATTATTATTTGTTTCTACGTGTGGTAAATGTTCTGTACTTTGCTTGTTGTCAAATACATGTGGAGTATTATTTGAAATTAATGCTTCCATGTATGATTGTCTGCTATTTGTTTTGATAGAACTTGTTTGATAGATATTATCAGGAATTTTGTTGTTTGGTTAACAGACTCTGACCTTTGTTTTCGTTCACAGTTTATAGATGCGTGATTTCCGGCACATTTAATACATCTTGGTTGTCTAAAGCAGTATTTTTTAGTATGTCTATGTTGTTGACAATAGGGAACATTCATGTAATTTTTTTTTGACGTAAATTAATCATTTACCTCTCTATATAGTAGAAAAAAATATAAATAGGTTTGAAAAGATTCTAGTTTTTTTTTCAAATTAAAAATTAAAACATTGAATAAATTTGAACCGTTCAAACGCCGTCATTTTGCGCGCGCTTTGCGTGACGTCACGATGACACGTCCAGTGAATGTTTACTATGAACTTTTTAGTTACTTCATACATATTTCAAGTTTCAATTGCTTTACAAGTCATGGAAGAAGATAAAAATCATCTTACGAGTATTGTATAGTACTGGAGTGCAAAAATAGTATTAGAAAAACACCCGACAAAGTGTTTTTTGTATTCCAAGAGATGCGAAAATACAAAAACAATGGTGTATGGTAATTAAAACGGATAATATATGTCCTAAATCGTGTTTACATGGTTGTGAAGATCAATTTAACGTAAGTATTATATATATATACTTTATTTATAATAAGTTTAATCTAATAGTTTAAATTTATAGTAAGTATTAAACATTAGAAAATTTGAGTTTAAAATTAACCTAACCTATCTTACAAATTTCAGTATAACTTTCTATAAAAACCGTAATCTTTTTTTGTTTTACGCAATTTTTATGGTCTGTCGATTTATTTCAGCTTAAGGAAGATACAGCAAATTGTATTGAATATAATATGTGTAACGAAACAACAAGGAGAAAAATGTAATCTAAGTTTGAAGAAAGGAGTTGTTCCTTATATATTTTTGTGGCAAAAACACCAGCTGAGAGAAAAGGCAAAAGGCAAAGATTGACATCGGTTAATGAAGCCTTTTCAGAGTTAGTTATCAAAAGTAGTGTTTAAAAAATGATGACTTTCATTAGGAAGTGATATACTAAGTAAGTCCTAGTACTGCCCATACAAATGTCTGTGATATTAATCAGCCAGGACTCAGTACTTCTCCTATTGAATGTAATGATCATAAGGCAGAGCCTTGGTTTTCGCATATTGAAGATAAATTACCAAGTGACTAAGATGTGCAAGTTAATATTAAATCGAAGTATGGAAGTAAAGGTGTCAATGTAAATATACCTGCTGAAAAACAAAATGTAGTATTGTCACCATTACCGAAAACACAGCTGATAATACTTCTATGGCATCTTATATCTTCTATATCTGCTGATTATCAACCAAGTTATTTATCTGAGTCAAGTGAAGTGGATAATGATTCAGAGAAAGAAACATTTTAAAAATGTAATGTGTAGTAGCATGCTAAATGCTATTGCAAAAGAGTTTGTAGGTATTTGTTTTGTTAGGGTTTGAGTATTGAAAAAATGTTTTTAGAATTACCTAAACAATTGTATCATTTAATAAAAACTTTAAGCACAAAAATATAGGTTTAAATTATTTATTTTTCTCAGTAACACTGATACCACAGTATGAACTTCGACGCCGATAATTTGAATGGCGTGTCAAATGACGTCACATTGCCTTTCGACCAATGGTGGGGCGTTTTAGAAGTTTGAATTTCGCTACCTTAATTTACACTTTTCATAAATTATTTTATGGCCTTAAATGGTTAGTAAATTAAAAAAAATGATTTTATTATAATAAGATGATAATAAGTAATCAAAAAAAAAATATATATTTGGAACCATTTTATTTTTTTTGCATGTTCCCTATTGGCACATTGTGGAATATCTCGTTTGGGTCTAGGTATAATATTTTATTATATTATAGAACGAATAACAAACCGATTAGGGAACATTAGGGGGTAGCATACGTCAAGGGATTCGAAGCCGCGACCTCAGGGAACCCTTTCCGTCACTTTACCAATTAAGCTACAGTATTTATTTAGCATTTCAGCAAGAGAATTTATCATTTTTGCAGGAGAATTTAGCATTCTATACATGATAATCTATTATGCTTTATTTATTTAAATACTAAATCAGCTTAACATATACATACTAGTTTATAGACATTTTTAAATATATCATAATTTCTTTAGATATATACGTATTTCTTTTAATTTATCTCATCCGAGATTTGAACCCACTTACCGGATCGTGTTTAGCGACATGGTGTTTCCAGGCGTGTGTGTCAATGAACCCCTTGTAGCATAGATTACATTTAAACACCGCGTTCATATAGTTGAGAGACTGTTGTCGTTGATTCACCTCTTCTTTTTGTTCTTCTTCCTGTTAAATAACAATTGGTTTAGATTATTGTCTATGGTATAATTTACTTTATAGTTTTACTAATATTAATTTAAATTGCTTTTAAGTTCAAAATATATAATACATTTAAATTAAATAAATTTAGTTTGAAATAGTATAAAAACATGTTTATCAATATATATTTTTTTTGTTTTCGACTAACACACTCGTGTTTATTTAAGAAAAAAATAATAATTGTGAAGCACATTCATTTTTAAATAAATACAAAATTAAATAACATTGATAACAAAATATATACCATATTGCTATCGGCTTCGGTGAATTTAGCATTCTATATACATTTGTTTTTATTGGGATGGTGTTAACATCTATTAAACTTTTTTAGAAAAAAGAAAAACTAGGCTTAGTATGGGGTATGCGTGCTTGGATATTTTCAAACATAAATTTCTGTTGTGATATCTTTTCAATTATAATCTAAACTGCAAGGTTAGAATTATTGGTGACGATTTGCAAAAGAATCTTAATAGATGTCGCCACTGTCCCGACAATTACAATCATAAAAAGAATTTCATATACATCAAAGCGAGTAGCGACACGGTAACTCAATAAGTAAAGCGACGGGACGATTTCTTGGAGGTTTGAGCTCGAATCCCTGACAATATTGAGGAATTATTTATTCTATATTTATTTAAAATTTTAATCTAGTAATTACTTTGGTGATTGATAAACATACAGTTAATTTAATAATAGTGCAGTAATCCTCTATATCCAGTCCGTCGTCATCCACCCCTCCTGTATTGGCAGTTCGACGAGGTTTTGCCTTTTTGGTATCTTTCTTTCTAATTTCGCCCTTTTTAGGTCTTCCCCTTTTTTTTGTTGTAATTATATCATACAATTCTTGGAGAACTGTACTCGCATTGGCCTGTAATATGAATAGATTACTACGTGTTTTATTAATAATAAATTTAATGATGATTATGTCTTACTTCATCAACTTCAGTTTCAATATTCTCTTCTATTTTACTTCTCTTTTTCTTTTTGACAGTCTCTTCTTTCTTCTCTTTATGTACAGATAACGGTTCATCATCATCACTAGATAATACGCTAAAGTCATAAAAATCGTCTTCTTGCTTTATATTTTCAAAATCATTAAATGCTCTGTCTTGAACTACTTCTTGCTTCAGAATCTCACTGTCCTCATAATATATTCTTACTTGAACATCGGCTGGTTCTCTTTTAAATTCACTTTTATCTTCATTGGAGTCTATGTCAATGTTGTATACTTTGAAACTAGATAAACTAGAGCATAGGTTTTCTTTGTTTATTTGACTTATACTTTCACTGGTTATCTGAAAGACACATTTATATTAATGCAACCATTTCATATCTAATACTGTTAGTGAGCTACTGTTATCATCTGATTGGTGGAACTTTTACTCACTATTTTTTGGGTCAAATAGTACACTGTAGATATGAAATGAAAACGGCAAATAAATCTTATATTAAAATAAATAAAATAATATGTTATTAAAAACTTTTTAAATAATTGGCAACTTTAGAGTACTTCTGGAGCAATTTTGATTGCAATGAGGTTTAATTTAGTAATATGTACTATGTAACTATGAATTCAAAATCAAAAGAAAATTACAAACATGTCAATACAATAATTAGCTCTGAGGTGTTTACAAAATAGAGAACATTATTAAGATTAGTAGACTTAATAATGGCTTAGTGTTTTTTGATAACATAGGATGCGGACTTCTTTATAATTATATTGCAATGAATTGTGCCAACATGATAAAAAATATATATTGTATCTTCATATAGCCAAACTGCTACATTTTTTACTATGAAAACCAAAGAAACAAACATTTTATATTCACATTAATTGACTATTTATTGACAAATCATTTTACACAATTGTATTCAATGCCAAAATATATTTTCTATAACAACAAAACTTAAAAATAAACCATAATTATCTTTAGTATAAGAATGTCCGGACTAAGTTTAGAATTCACAAAAGGGTAAAATAAATATTAGTTAAAAAATCACACTTTTATAATATATGAAAATTAAAAAAAATATTTAAAAAAACAAAATATATTTTTTTATAAATTTGAATAAAGAATAGTACAAATAATAAATAAATGTGTGGGTTAGTGTTATAGGTGTTAGTTATAAGTATTTTATTAACAGATATAATCAGGAGGACAATCATCTCACTATGTATCTTCCTACTGTGGTAGGTAGTTACTACTTATTTACTTTTAAAAACCCTAAGACATAATAACTATACTGTAAAATGCACATTTGTATAAATATTACAGAATATTATATATATATTTTTTTTACTAAATTAATTAATGACATGCACACAAGATTGCTTCTCTGTATTGACAGTAGTTTCTAAAATAAAGAACCAATATTTAATAAATAGTAGCAGTATTACCAATTACCAGAAAATTTATAAAAAATTTGAAATGTATTATATTTTTGAGACTAGATTACTTATAGACTAGACTTGATGTGCACTTTTCAAATATATTTGACCTCAACTTATTTATTTCTTTTTAATTGATCATATAACCATACCAACTTTTAAAGTTAAATTAAGTTTATTGTTCTAAGTCTTAGTGTACATAATATAAAACATTTACTTACATTTCCAAAAGAGTTCAGCAAACCATACAATGCCGACTGTCCTTGTAGACACTTTTCCTTAAACAAGTGGTATTTTTTCAGTAGTGGTGCACACATATAACATGCATACCCCTGTAATTGCACCATTTTCAGTACCTGTAAAATTAAATTATTTAACCTGTTAAACATTTTACTTAATATTAATATTTTCAAAATAGTTAAAATTAATAATATAAGTATGTATATGTATAAAAAAAAATTCAATTGATTCTGAAAAAGAGACAGAGATAAAACAAAAACCTAAACTATAGTGAAAAAAATAAATATATTTTTTCACTATAGTTTAAGTTTTTGTTTTATCTCTGTCTCTTTTTCAGAATCAATTCTTTATTATAATTATGAGTTTAATCAAATAACTAGCATGTAAGTATTATTAAACATATAACTAGATCTGCAAAAAAAATATATAAAATCATTTACAAGCAATAATGAATAAGGTTGAATACTCACATTAGTACCGATTAAATTTTCATAACAGATATCCAGAGGGTAAGTGGACAGATCGTGCATTTTTACATCCATAGCAAGACATATTCTGCACACTTTGAGCTCTTCCATTGTTAATATTTATTTTAGATATTATCAATTAAGATTCAAATAAGTCACGATTTCGCGGTCAATAAACATGCCGCGATGCGATAGAGCTAGAAAATATTAGAACTTCTACACGAATACGAATAACTAAAAACCCGAAAACAGTGCATTTAATTTACTAATCTGCTTGATACATATATTTTATAAAATTATAAAGAACAATAAACATGATAAAGATTTAAGGAACACGATAATTATTTTTTATTTTGGACAGAAATACAAGAAGAATGTCTATTTGAGCACAAGACGCCAAAAACAGCCATTTTTGTTGACAGCAGTTGTCTATTGTCGTTTGGTGAAGAGCAACTAACAAATAGTTATAAAAACGATGCAGTTTATAGCATATTTATTACAAAAAAATAATATTCGATTGTGAGAAAAAAATACCTAAAAATGTAGATAAAGGTAGGTAGGTATTTGTATAGATTAAAAACCGCAACTTACGCAATACAACTTTTTTTTTAACTATTGTTCTCTAAACTTAACGTAGAATTAAAACTGTATATATTTTTCATTTCATTCTTGTTCCTGAAACATAATAAATGAATAATGATAACGAAAAGCTATCTGGCCACCTGTGCTACCATTTCACGTTTTTGACATATTTTTATCTAATAACGAATTAGAGCAAATAGAACATTTGAAATAAAAATACATCTTTTAATCTTCCAATCCTAAGAAACGAAGAAAACTTTTGACACGATATAACTCCAATAAACACTTTGTTTCACCATTTTCAACTTAATATATAAATCAGCTCCAATATCTTTTTATAGTTTTTATGATGAATGTGTCACACTTGCAAATCACTTATAATATTAGAAAATAAAACACCCAAGAAAGCATGTTTACCTAATGTGAGAGTTATTCAAACAAAAATCGAAAAACATTTCCTTGAACCATTTTCGCATAATTCTAAGTATTATTAGTGAGCGAATTAAATGATTATATATTATTTAAATTTTTCTGGCAAACCTTCTAAAAAGAGGAGCTTTTTTATGTAGACTGATTGCATTCTGTCTACACCTTATTATTGATTTTTTAACTTCTGGGAATCTTTATAAATTCACGACTTCCAAGTTTCTGTCGCCAGCTCTTCTCACATAGGTGATATATGTTTTTTTCTGCTGCTGCAGCTGGTGGTAGTTTAACAATGAAAAAAAAGATTTATTTGAAACTTATCTTTAATAAAAAAATTATAAATAATTATTTATTAAAGATAAGTTTAAGTAAGGATTTTAAAAGCTAGGTTAGTTTTTTTTATAACATAATTCCGACGTCCCAATGTCAGCAATTATTGTTGATACACGGTGGTGTAGATTTATGAAGTTTTATAAGAAATCGGTAATATCGGCCATTTATGATGACATTAAAACTAAAACCAGTGAATTTCGGAATTCACCCATAATCTATAACTATGAAAACATAGTGTATATATACACATTAGATTCTAGCATTGACAGTCAAGACGAGCAACCATCAATAAAAACTCAAATACCTACATCGTTTACTCAGGCAATCACATAACTACGCAAAGCAATAGTAAGTAGTGGTCTACTTAGTAATACCCTTTTGAAGGTCACGTCAAAGTAATTTGATGTCAAGGTAAAGAAAGGCAAATTAAGGTTAAAGAAAAACTGCAAACGTTTCGCCACGAAATGCTTGCCTAGCAAAATAATTTTCATAGTGACTGTTTGAACGTTATACAGTTTGATACAATCAGAGTCATCAAGTGTGACTGCAAAATGTAAAAACCGCTAAAAATAGGTAATTTGCATACCTACTGAATTCAGTACTACTTAGGTTAATAACTCATTAGGTGCACTCTATTATTTAAATCTAGATATTTAACCAATTTGACCTAAGTAGATAGGTATGTAACATCTTCTTTAACCATTCCGTTCGTAGCCTAGCATTCTGATATTGATACAACACGACAGGTCGAATTACTGTTGCCGTTGCCATTTTCGACAGTTCTACTTATTTCACCATCAGCTTGAACCAGTTGGTTAGGGTGCCGAAAGTGGGAGAAAACTAGTAAAGAACAAGGTCATGCCCTATATCATAACTGCTAATCTTCTAAAATTTTTGAGATCACATTTCCAATTTGCTCTAGATCAAAGGCTTTTAGCCGACAACAATCTAAAAATTCAAACAGCATACATCTTGGTGCTTTCCCCTGTATGTCCGAGGTCCAGGTATCCATTATCGACAGGATAAAGTAAGGGTTTAAAGCTGACCCTTGATGTAGGCACTACAACTTGTATTACCGAAAGTCGTTCTAACATGGGTACCAGACAGACCTTACATTGGATGAGCGAACTCCGCATATCGTTCTCTTTTAGGGATAACAAAAAAAACCTTAAGGGTACTCTGTTGTTGGGCTTTTCGAGATCCAAAATCTAACTTGAATTTTTTTTTGAACAAAATTGCATTTTTTTTTTGCATAAATCTGTTTTTGCAAATATGGCAACTGTGGCATACAAACGACCTTTTTTTGATGATTTAACTTTTTTCACTCAGTAATTTTTCTACAACCTTTCGATCGTAACATGAGTTTTATTCGTCAATAGTAGTTGCAGTTTTTAATATCACTCTTATTTTTTAAAAAGAGTACTTGAGCACTAGTGTACCATTCCTGCGGAAGCACATCCTCTTGGAACAACTTATTGAAGAACAAACTCGACCACTTACATAAATTCTTTCGAAGTAACTTCCACACTTCTACTAATGTATTACTTCTCAAAATATTTCATCCTCGTTTTTATGTTTCATCATCTCCTATCAGAAATCTTTCATTATTACCTTTCATACATCTGATATGCGAAACATCCAAGGTCAGTAGTGAATTTAGGTTTGAGGACGCCCTAGGCCCGAGACGATATGGCACCCTTTATCTTTTGTAACACTATATATTAACATATATGTACATATATGTGTGTGTGTATAAAATAATTAAAATAATAACAATAATAATAAGAAATCTAATTCAGGTATAAATTAAACATTTATTTTTTTATCAACTTTTAGGACTTGCCTGATTAATTATTTTAACAAAGAAATTCTACCCTCAAAATGGTACTATGTTTCGATAGTAAGAGCGCAATAAAATAAACTTTAAAATTTGGTCTTGCAGTTTACAGAAAACCCAATCGATTTTAAATTTTAGTCATCTTAAAAATTTTGGCGCCCCTCAAAATTTGCCGCCCTAGGCCCGGGCCTCACGGGCCTAAGCCTAAATCCGCTACTGTCCAAGGTTTAACTTTTCTTTCTCGTCATCATTCGGTAAAGTTGTTTTTGCTCTTTAGAAGGTTTCATCCAGCACCTGGTATAAAATATTGTGACCACTAGATCTAGCAACTGCTTCTTTCATTATATAGGTCTCCTCTTCCATTTTTCCTTCATTTTCGTCTTTAACACTTTTATATTTGAAAAAGGCATTGTGCCACTTTTTGAATATTTCTTCTTTTCTTTTATCATAATTTGAATTTTTTCACTCCACCACCGTAAATGCATTTCTATTACATCCTTCCCTTTCCATTCGCCAAATACTTCATGTGCTACTCTTCTTATACAATTTGCGATCATAATTTAAATACCATTCACTCATACTTTCTTTTGTACTCTTCCACATTCATATAATTTTTTTAAAAAACTTACTCGTGAATATAAAACTAACCATCATTTATTTACAAAAGTATTATAAAATTTACCTACGTTTTGGGTAGATTTCTCAAAAAATCTTTCTTACAGAGTTAAGAAATTACATACAAAACAAAAAAAAAGCAGAAAAAAAATGTTAAAATTAAAAAAACCCGGATACAAAAAGACCTCTAAAAAGAATAAAGATAATATTATTATGTACTTATAGAAGTCGTGGCGTCGGGAGACCGTTGTATGTATGTTGACGATGGTGTCTAGTTTACGAAGTTACGAGGGCTTAGGTAAATTTCTTTATTTGTCTTGGTAACTTTCTTGCATTTTAATTTCTTCCATTATTAAGCTGTCCTAAACCTATCTTTTTGAGTCGGGGGTTAAAAATAATATTAAATCTTTTCAACAGTTCTCACGTATTTCACATTTTTATTAAATAATAATATTATATACTTAATAATAAATATTCAATAATAATAATATATACATAGTGACTGATACACTACAATTTGCTCTCGCTTTTACCAAGGACCGATGGTTTTAAATGTCATGTTTCAAAACTTTTGGATTTATATAACTATAGCTACTAATACTATGGGTACCATCCACCACCATAAAACATATATTATCTTTTAGTTAGTTTAGCTTTTGATGGTGTGTACTAACTATAAATATATGCTATGTTTTAGTTAGTTTAGTCTGGGATGATGTGTACTAACCATAAACGTATACTATCTTTTAGTTAGTTTATTTTATTGATGAATAAATATACAAATATACATGAATATACTATCTATTGAATATTAAGAAGGCTATTATCTATCATTGCATTAAATGCTATATTATTTTGTCCATCTTACATAGTGTCTTTGAAAGAATTTTAAATAGTACGCTATGATCCGATAGATTTCGTTCTGGTCGAATTATTACAAAATAAATCAATCAAGCTATTAAATCCAATACAATCACTGTTAGAATGTTTGTTTGTCTGTCTATATGTTTGTTCGCATATCACTCAAAAAGTACAGCAAAACATCCGGTATGATTTAAACAGTTATAAACCTGAAGGTAGATGGTATGAAAAGTTTTCGACCTCAACGTGAAGATGACAGCACTCGTAAACAAAAGCTACTGAATTTCGTTGTTCATCTGTTGATAATTATTCACCAAAGTTTCAGCCATTTTGGACGCGTAGTTTTTGTGTAAAAGTCGTTTGAGTGAATTGATGTGGTTTTTTTGGTGAAAATGGACAAAATCAAGTATCGAACATTTCCTTGAACATCAACATCAGCAACAATAATTTCGAATAAACATTTCCAACGCTGTTTTGGCGCAGTTTAGGCGAAATATATTCGAGTTTTGGCTCCGATTAATTATTGTAGATGAAACTTGGATACAGCATTATTGGCCCGAAACCAAAATACAGTCCGTCAGTTTATCTTTATTAATATTCGTCAGTTTATCTTTATTAATATTCGTATATATGAAACTTACCTATCTACCTACCTACTATGAAAAAGTCTTGAATCATGTAACTTAATACATTTATAATTTATTACATTGTCGAAACTTTCACGCGGATCCTTATTTTATTAAATACTAGCTTTTGCCCGGGGGTTCGCACGCCTTAAATTCGTAGTAAAACAATTCCCAATTCCCCTTTTTTTGTATTGGCTTCTATATGACTTATTTTAAGTGATACAATCAAAATTACGACATCGGCAGACATCGCTCACTGTCAAAAGTATATTTCAAGTTTTTAATAAGGATACAATATTAGGTACGTAATTATTTTTATACGTCTCTTGTTTTTACTTAAACGTCCATTTAAATACTTCTTAAATGGAGTACTTAATAAACATTCTAACCATATATCACACTTACAGATGTTCATTGAACATAATCAAAATATGACCATGTAAACTTGAGGAATTTTGAGCTACACAATCGACGTTATTTTCACCATCAACTTGCAGGTCTAGTTTTATTTTAAAAAAATCTATTTTAAATGATAAACATTCAGTTAGCTATATGCATTAACAAATTTTTCAATACCGAACATTCACAAAAGTAAAATGTACAAAGACTACTCCTCCACAGTTTTATTAAATGTATAGAATAAGATTTTCATAGTACCTGTCACAATTTTATTATGTGTATAGATTGGATATATATATATATATATATATATATATATATATATATATATATATATATATATATATATATATATACGAGAAATATATATATATATATATTTCTCGTATTAAATATAACCTTAGTACATCAGAAGGATAATGTAGGTTTCTAAAGATAAAATATTTTTTTAAATCGGTCCTGTTGTTTCAGAGCCTATTCTATTCAAACAAACAAACTAATCTTTCCTCTTTATGATATTAGGATACATTAATAGAAATATTGAAGCAAAATTTTGTGTATCTGTAGGTTCATTTAGTACAATTCAGAAACCAGCAACATAACCAGCAGAAAAAAAAAATGTAAATTAAAAAAAATCCCCAATACAAAAAGAAACCGGTTACTGTACTCCAATCTTAAATTCGGGAAAGTAGGAGCCAAGGTAAAAGGGCTCCTTTTGGCCGTTAACAGACACGTCTGTGTTTTGATGGGGTTGAATTTGACAAGATGGGGATGATTTGGCATTGCTCGATCCAGAGACTGCCTGAAGTTTGTCACTCCATCGTTGCACCATGGCTTCTCTTTCAGACTGTACTTGATCTCTACTAGCCAGAGTACTCGGCATATTCTACAACTGTTCTGGCGTCTGCATACCCATAGGTACCGGGCTTCAACAGATCGTTAATATGCAGCAGAAAAAGAGTTGCAGAAAGAACGGACCCCTGAAGCACTCCGGCATTTATTGTTGAGGGTTCCGTGAAACACCCGTCGACAACCACTCGAAGAGATCTCTGGCTCAGAAAGTCCGTTACCCAGCCGATCAGACCAAGAGATAGACCGTACTGAAAGCTTGCATTAGCAAGCAAACAAATTATTAACAAGATTATTAAATCTTGTTAATAATTGTTCTTCTCGATGGCCTCGCCTAAAATGTGTGTAGCATACACTAGGAAGTCCCCAGTAGACCTATTACGGCGAAACCCGTACTGTCGGTCACTGAGGAAATCGTTCCTTTTTAGTTATGCTAGAAGGCGATTTCAGGACTATTCCAGTCTTGAAAGAAGGCGATTCAGACGTGTCGGTACAGGAGCCAACTCAGTTGCGCATGTCTTAAGCAGAATGGCTGGTAGACCATCAGGACCACTGGCTTTATTCACATCTAAATGACACAATGTTCTTCATACCTCTTTGTTCGTGATGCGGATCTCACTCATCGAACACCGCACTGAGGAAGATGTGCAGGAGAAGCATTGCCAGTGTCTAGAGGCGATTTATCAGCAAACGAAGAGGCAAATACATTCGTTTTCTTAGTTGCTGTGTGGGCCAGGAATTTATCCGGATTCAGCAGAGCAGGCAGTGAGAGCTGGCAGAATTTCGACTCTATCGCTTTGGCAAGAGACTAGAAAGCTCGATTGCCAGTTGGTCTAACAGAGAGCTTTTCGCCATTTTTAGCGATTCCATCGAGACGACCCTTCCGCAATGCTTTTTTACGGGACCTGGCAGCTTGGTAAAGGCTCTTTTCTTTGAACTTACATCAGGAGTTTTGCAGCTTCGAGCATCTGCCCAAATGAGGTATGCCGCATGTTTTCGGTCTTGAGAATGACCAAATTCGGCATTAAACCATGGACGAGCTTTGCCACCGATGGGTATGTCAGCAAAAGGAATAAAGTACTCCTTGCCCGATGCACCACATCGGTTATAGCATCCGAGCAACTCGACGGATCTAAAGAAGAGCAGCATACCTGCCGCCAAGGATAAGACGCAAAAAAGTGCCGCATCTCATCTCAATCTGCTGACTTGTATTTCCATACTCGCTTAACACCATGAGGTTCGAAAGCTGGTGGGGAACATGTAAACACAGATTTCACTAGACAGTAATCGAAGGTTCCCAAGGCGGAGGCGACCTTTACACGATACTTGTTCGGATCAGTTGTCAGCAGAATGTATGGGCTACCACATCTGGTACCCTTGTCGCTTGCCTCGCCAGCTGAAAGAGGTCCAAGGTAAAGTTCCGCGCTTCTCTTCCAGCATAGTTGGTTTTTTGGTACGGGAACAGCCAGTCTTGATGACAGGCATAAAAGTCCCCCAGAAAGACGAGCCTCACCAAGATACTCAAATAATCTAGTTGTCTCCTGGTGACCGCTGTGCGAACGGCAGATACAGGAATACAGGGTTTTAGCGTTTTCTGTGTCTACTAAAACGCATAGAAAAGAAAAATTGGGGTCTTCAAGATGACGGAGACGCTGGATCCAGAGATCATTCCGTGCGTACACGCAGACTCTGGCACGTGTGCGAAAGTTGTGCTCTTACGTCTATCCGGGATAATCCAGGTGCGCAACGCTTAACGGACATTGTATCTGCGTCTCCGTCAAAAAGAACAGATGCGGTTATTCTCTCTCCAGGTGGTGATGGACAGGTAAGATATTAGAGTGCAAGCCCCTGATATTACTGAGGTGCACTTTAAATGAGGATGAGTGAACCCGCTGTAAAAACTTTTTTTTTTTTGTCTATCTTCATAATAAAAAAAAAAGTAAATACTGATCGAAAATGGCAGTAGACTCGTTCTACTATGGATACGTATTGTTACCGACGTCGAAGTTGTTTAAGTTATGCCACTGGTAACCTGGAGACTGTGGGGACGCCCGAATCCCCCACAGGAATCGCCATCGGATCTCCTCGTCTAGTCAGCAACCACCACGATAGAGCCAGCCTGGGATTTTTCGCAGCTGGCGAAGTACCCTTTCGTGGGTGGCTAACCCACTGATTGGGCACCAACCACTGCGGGCGGCCAACCGCCCTCGCCTCCTTCTGTCCTATTGATTATGTATATAGCATCTCAAACTTGTCAACCCTCTTGGTTATAAAGTATTGAGCCGCTATTCATGTGGTCAAGGTTTACCCCTGTCACATGGACCCTTATACGGCAGGTCTGACCTCCGAAGTCATCCGACAACGGCACTATAAGACTAGTAAGCTCGCAAGGCTATCGGTCATAGACAAGTCCAATCGCGACCACCAAGCTACCTTTTCTCCATGAAAGGTTCCGGAGCTGTAAGGCACGCTCACTTCCCGTGTGATTTCTCGCACTTGCAATTACTTGCTAGGAACGTCAGAGAGGCTAACTACCAGTTTCCAGCTGGTGCCGGAGCTGTAAGGCACGCTCACTTCCCGACAAGCAGTCAGGCCGCAAGACTACTCTACGTGACAGTCGGGTGACCGGATAGATGCTAGCACATCCATCTAACCTCTAAGCAGGGGGCTACCCGAACTGCAGTGACCCCCGAAAGGATCTCTGCTTAAGGACCGTTCCAAGCCCCGAAGTAAAAGACCGCAGCAGCCCTTCGCCTTAGGCTGGTCAATCACCTCTCGCTGCGCACAAGATCCGACGAGCCCCCGACAACTGTGGGGACCCAGACGAACAGCGCCGAATCTCTGCAGCTAACCACATTACCACTACGAATCCAACACCAAAACCGGTAACCCGGCAGTTTACACACGCAAGCGCATGCATCGCTGCCGGAGGGCTTAGGTACCGGGGTCCCGTAGTACCCTGATCTTAGCAGCTGACCCGTAGTTCAGCTGCAAACTATCTACCGCCGGGTGTCTCAGTAGATAGGGCCGGCCGACGGGCGGCCAGCGGAAAGCCGTCGCTTCAGATCCTGCTACTCTCCTCGACTAGACACCCGACAAATCAAACACCAACTTGACGTCAAACCGGTTTGCCAACGGACCGCAGCTGTTCAGACTCATTTCCTATAAACGGCTTCATCGAGCAACGTGCCGGAACACGACTAGGTCGCTTTGCGGCACGACTTTCCCTAACAGACAGATGTGACATGTAACCAAAACAAACTGGTGGGATATGCGGTCGATAGGTAAGACGAATGACTTCTTGACAGTAATATGTAGGTATATACAGGGTTATTTGTAATTAGATGACCACCTTTTGCAGGCAGCCTCTCTACATCAATCCCAACAACCTTTTGTTTTACAACTATTTACAAATCATAATAAACAACACAAAAAAGCGAAACAAAAAAAATTTGCTCCCTCTTTTACTTATTACTCTGTATTTTATAAGAAGTACTTAAAAGGCCATCGCCCGAGCGCCATAGCGATGCTCAGAGTTAATGCCAGTTCAGAGACAATAAAAAAATTTGTAGGGGAAAAAAAATATATATTTTTAAAAGTCGTAGACGGTAGAACAAATGTTGTTGGGATTGATGCAAAGAGGCTACATACCTGCAAGAGGTGGTCAACTAATTACAAATAACCCTGTATATATTATTAAGTAGTTTTCACAAATAGTAAGTAGGTAGGTAAAGTTTGTATTTAAAGTTTTTTTATCTACAAACTTTATACGTAAATGATGCTTTGTTTTGCTAACCAAAACAATGTAATCTAAAACAAACAAACAATAATAATCTTATGTTTATTTTATTTATAAGGCCCCAGGCTAGTTTTAAGATGGAGCGATTCCAACTAAGACCCTTGTAACTCATTTAAATGTTTAAAAATAAAATCTCAAAAATAAATTAAAACTCGCTTAATATCTGATGGAATAAATAATTGTCAATTAATAAAGAAAACTTGCAAATCATAAATGGTTCGATTTTTAAAAACATACAGTTGTCTTCCCAAGTATTTGAATAGTAGGTAAGTATCGTGGTACACATACATCTAAACTAACACATTAAATACGTGGAAAAAATAATACGTGTAGACATAATACAAATATACCACACGCAAAGTAACAAATAATAACTTATTATATTAATTTGGACATATTTACAAAGACATTTACAATATGGAATAAACACAAACATTATCAAACCTTAAATATTTATGATGCAAGGGCTGGTACGGGGAAGGACGATGTCGTGGGGAATGGTATCTACAAGGGATGGTACGCGACAGGACGTCCTCGAAGGGATGATATTAAGGACATTAAAAAATAAGGGGGATACAATGCCTTCAAGATTGCGTTCACATAAGGGATGATCCGTGATTGTGAATCTAAACCATCCATCCAGCCACTTTTTATACTGTTAGTCTTGGTGGTTTCCGTCTATTTAGGATAAGTGGTCTACTTTGGTATCCAGATTTATTTTTAATCCTTATCCAGTTTTTACGGCAACCTCGGAAAGATATGGGCCGGTCCTAATTTAAGCTGAGGATAATGAGGGTTGAAGAATGTAGCTGAGGAGTCAAAAATCGATTAGATAAAAACGTACTCCATACTATCTTTCTATGTATTCCTATTTTAAAAGATGACTGATTTAATGCCATTACAGCCAACAAAATAATTACTTTGATCCAAAAAATTGGACAAGGCATTATTACATTATTATAACTAAGTTGATTTTTTTATATATTGTTTTTAAATGAACCCCCGGGTGGAAATGATGGATGTAATTTTGTATAAACATCGAATTTTTTAATGTTTTTTCAAATCTTTTAACTTTACGATTAGAAATCAAAAATGTGTTTATGTTTTCTAAAATTTAAAGTTTTTCAAAGTAGGGTGAAAGACGAAAGTTTGATCCAAAATCCGACATTTTTGAACATTATATTCCGGTTTCGTGTGTTGAAATAATAATGTTTGTTGTTCGTAAATTTTATTCCTTTTTTATTTTCATAATTATAGAGTTATGTAAAGATTATTTCTTATTATTTTTTTTAAAGTTTTTTCAAACATGTATATGATTGATGTGAAGGTTATTCAAATTTAAATAAATATATAATAAAAAATCCATAGATACGACAGGATACGAACCTTGGATCTCTGTTTACCTCTTTGTGGATCTAGTATGGGCAGAGCTATTACTAATATAATATACATAGTAAAGATTGGATTTTTTTTTGTTTCTTTTACCCCTTTTATAAATTATTATACTTCTATTGTTGGGTCATCTGTTAAACATCACATCAAAAATCTATTTATTTCAGAAAACACACAATACACGATTGCTTTAAACGTCTGTATTGGAAACGTCATTTTAAGTTAATAATGTCAAAAATAAACCTAACTATAGATTCGTTAAAAATAGATTTCCTTAAATTTAGTTATAATTTCTACGATAGTCTAGGATACTTGTTTTTTTTTATGGCCATGTGGTGTCTACCTTTAATTAGGTTCTCATTTTATCTTAGTACTTATTATTACAATGATCATTGTTTAAAAAAAATGGAAGCTGTTGATAAACCTAATAAAAGAAAGGAATAATCTTTATTTTTCAAAATGAAAAGAAATACTAACAAGTTATTAAACACAAGAAGTAATAGAAAGAAGTTACTAAAAGTTCCTCCGAAAAATGTACCGAACTAATATTCGAACATTTTCTCCCTTCTATAGTCGTACTGACGCAGTAATAAAATAACATTCAATACATAACCCAATATACATTAGCGAGGCACTTCAGAATTTTTAACGAACTTGTAGCTCACTATCCTATATGTAATCCAATAAAAAGTCTTAGCCCTAAAGGGTCTCAGCCCTTAAAGTCATGATATACCTACATATAATTCTAGTCCACCTATTACAGCGATTGGGTAACTTTTCAATGATCACATTGGATTGGCACAACACTTGGCTATAGTTCAATTAGCTCTTTTTTTGTCTATCAATATGAGATCAAAATTCAAAAGTGGCGTAACAATAAGTCTCGGATACTATATTTGGTGTAGGGTGCTATTTGACTTGTCGGCTATTGTCTAGTTTGCAATCTGATAACCAAATCAACTGCATAATTGGCACAGTGTGGACCAATAAATGACCAAAGATTTTGGCTGCCCCAAAATAAAAATTTATTTAATAATATCTACATATAAAGGGTCTAAAATAATAGTCTTTTGTTGTATGTTTATCTGTTTGTTGTGGGCCAATAAACAACTAAACTTTCAGCCGATATAAAATCTTGGGTTTAAGGGGCTTTAATTATATATGTATTTAAAACAAATTATTCGTATTAAGTATATAAGTACTTAAATAATAGATTTGCTGTATGTTCGCCGGTCACGAAAAAAATATTAAACATATTTTGATGACATTTATAATGATTTAGTTGAGACTTGAGAGGCAACTCTAAAGATGAATTATTATTACAGTGTAGATAAAGACACTAGCAACAGCTAGTTAAAAGTAAAAGACCGGCACTGACTTCTATCTAACATTTTTAAGTATTATCAAAAAGATAACGAAATATTTTATCTCGAAGAACTTTTTAAGTTATTAATAAAACTTTATACCTAAGCATTTTTAATACATAAATAAAGTTAATATTATGATATAACGTTAAAAATTATAGCTACGTACATAATTCATATAACAAATTATACATAGATATTGTTTGTAAACGGAAGAGTTTAAAATGTTAATTGCTATTTATGAAAGTTGCGAACATGATCTAACTATACAGGATATGATTATCAATATTATAAATACACAGTATATATTTAAATTAATTTATTAAATCCAATATATACCTACTTAAATTTAAAGTAGGTTAAGCGTGCATAGGTAGGCAGTAATTGCATTACATATCTACCTACGTTCTCTTTACGCTTATAGTAAAATACCTAAACATTTGACATCTACTTTTTACTTATTGCTATCTCCCTTACTCGTGTAAGGGGATTATTGTTCATGGAATGCGCGCGTCGGCAAGCCTCGTGTCTGTGATCGTTAGGCGGATATTATTATTACTACCTATAAAATTAGCTTCTATCTAACATGCAATAAGATCCAATTTGGAAATCGTGTTTATCCAAATGAATCTTATCGTCCGTTTAACTTTGACACGAGGCTACCCGTAGCTACTACCTACTTTGTAAGAGTACATTCATAAATCTTATTTATTATAATTTCTTAATTATAGAATATTTGATAGACTACGCAGATAAATACTATAAAAATAAATGTAAATTTTAATTTTATTGCAAGGCTGAAGTCTTGATGTGTTTCTAAAATAGCTTGATAGTTGAAAAACTAAAAATGAAAAGTCCTTGAGAACTAGCCTCACGGGGAGTGCGGTTACGTCACAGACTTGATTTTTGTAGGTATGTATATCGTTAGCAATGGCCTGATTGGCCAACTAAGCCTTGTTGGCGGCCATTTTGTTCAATGCTGAGTCACCAAAAGGTGAAAAATGTACATGAATTAATGCGCACTCCCCACGAGACTATACAACGGTATTGGGCATTTCCCTCGTGAACACAAAATTTGGGTTTCATGTTCTCTCGTTCGCAGCGTGGAAACAAAAAATTGTTTATCTCACTAAGAAATAAAGTAGAGCGTTATATATGATTTCAGTAAAGTATAATATGCCGGATAAGCTGAAAAAATAAGTTTCAAACGTCAAAACGGAAGTTTACAATCGCGTTTAAAATCGCCTGTCTAGGCGACCAAGTGGACGTTGTTGAGTGACTGCATTAGTTTCTCACAATAATTTAAGTTATTTACAATATAAGCTACTGATAACAATCGAATAACCTGTAATGTGCTCCGTACGTCGTTAGTCTGTCAAAAAAGTGATTATATTAGTGTTGTGTATGTACATAATGTTTACCAATTGTGATTATTGGTAGGTGGTTTAAAAACACGATGTAGCCGTGTTTTAAAGTGACGTGTTAATATATAACTATAGTGTTTTGTGAATATTTTGAGTAGTTATATTTTCCCGCCTCAAAATGACGGATTCAAATTCAGTCAAGATTAAAACTGAACGCCCAGATGAAGCCGAAATCAGGGAGTTGGCTGCGAAGATGGTGGAAGCCAACAAAGCGAAAGCGTTGGCTGCTTCTGTGGCGGCCGCGCGACCGCAACCCGGCGCGCTTATGGGAGCTTCGACGCCGGCCGTCGGCGGCCAAATGGGAATACTTAACTTTCTCACCAGAAAACCAGGAAGTACTCAGCCTGTCGTAGAACAGCGACCACCAGCTGATGAGAAAAAGACACCAGCTCCCGACGAAGCCAGCTGGAAGGGTCACTTCGGTTGGGACATGTTAGGTAAATGTCATATTCCCTACATTTATCGATCGGGAGAGAAATATGTAGCTGTACGAATGGTGGAAATCAAACTTCTCAACAAGTATCTGAACTACCTTCATGCAGACATTTACTCCTGTACTTGCATAAGAAGTTACTATATTACAGATATAGAAGCACGTTTACTCAATGAAATCAATAACAGGCATTGTGATGGACAGTTTGGCCGTGAGCCATTTACACAGAAAGATTTGGTGGTACGCTTATCAGATGCCTATGAGTTTTACAACTTTTTGGATGTATGTTATAATAAACTTCTTCGTGGCACAACAAACAATAAAGATAAATGTGGTTTTATAAGGATAAACAAGGAATCTGTAGTACCATACACTGTTAGGGATAGCCAGAAGTTTGTACCTTTATTTTATTTTGAAGGGGAAACGGACAATTTAAAGTTGAAGGCAGATCAATTAAAAGGATGGGATCTGTCATACCTAAAGTTCTGTTGTAAAGTACAAGGGATAAGGAATGAACTGTTTGCTAGTGAGACATGTTCAGTTATAAGTTTGACGGACATTAAAAGTTATTTCCCACCTGGAACAGAGTTTGAGGAATACTGGCCTAACAAAGTGGTTGACTCGCAGCTGCTGATCTCAGCAAAGGGTAAGTTATTATTTACGTATGTCATTAAACTATATACTAAATTCCAGATAATTTTTAAAATTTAAAGAAGTTCTTTGCTAAGTTCTTGTTAACTTAATATATTTTTTTTTGTTATTTTTGACAATTTTAGTTTTTTTTTGAACTAAACAAAAACTGGGGTTAAAAAAACTTGCACAACAAAATAATAAATGATTAGACAGACAGTTCTATATTCCTTATGTATTATTTTTACCTACTTGCTCAAATTAAAAAAAAAATCAAAATGAAAAAGATATTAACCTACATATTTTTCAAAATCTAAAATTATTTCTTGTAAATTTGCTAATGCAACAAATAATTACTTGTTTGTGTATATGTATTTATACAATATACTAATTATTTTCAATTTGTTTAGTTACATTCTATATTTCTTATATATTGTTGTTTATTATGTAAACAATAAATGAATTACTTTTGAATAGACAAACTAGTTATCAGTCAAATTAAGAAAAATCTTTAAATCAGCTACAGTTAAAATGCAGGAGTTATAAAATCCGGAAAATGCATGCATGTAACTAAGTAATAGACCAAGAGGTGTAGAATGAGACACTTCATAAAAGAAAATTAAATTTTAAATTCATCATATATTTTAATAACTCGAGTAAATTTTAATTTAATTTAATAGGATAAGATTTTTTTATTATTTTGTCATAATATTCATGTAGTAAGAAAAAATGACTAAATTGTCATTATATTATGGGTCACGAACTGATAGAGATGACCATCTATCCCACTTCATTAGTATTCATATTTTTCATTGAAAAAGGATTTTGGTGTATTTATTATTAGAACCAGAGATAGAATCAACTCATAAATAATAAATAAAATAAACCTCTAAGTTGACCCAAAAATCTCTAGCATTTTGTCTATTTATTATTTGAACCAGAAATAAATCAACTAGTAAATCATAAATAACATAATAGTTCAGCTAAGTTGACCCCAAAAATGTCTGGCATTTTGTCTATTTAGTATTTGAACTAGAAAAAAAATAAACTTGTAAATAATAAATTACATAATAATCCAACAAGTTGACCCAAAAACCCTCCGGCAGTGTGATCCATACCAAATAAAGGTTTAATGAGTGTTTTTAAATATTTAATTATTCGAAGATAAATCTACTTATACTATATTTACTTATTTGAAGAAAACAGGGAATAATAAAACAAAACAATCTAATATATAATAAAAATTATATATCATTACATTTTGTTTGTACAAAATGATTGGACAACAAACTTCTTGAAAGAGATCTAAAAGATGAATTTTATTAAAATATCTTACACACTCAATAATTTACACAATAATTGTTGCAACTGAAACTTTTTAAAGAACATGATTATACTGTTAAATTTCATATTATAAATAACATTATTTATTGCCTTTGTCAATTATGTAAAGCTATATTGGACTTCAGACAAATTTTGTTTACATGTTTTAGTGCTTAAAACATTATAACATTCAAGAGTTTTTGATCAAAATGTGTGGAAATTGGGTTATTGACTCATTTGTAGGGTTGATATTATAATATGTAAGTCAAAAATTGTTATATTTCATTAAAAAAGAGCAACTGTTGAGTTACTGGTTAGCTCTTCTCAACAGAGCAGGAGTCCGAGCTAGTGGTAGCTTACGCACGGATTGACTATACTGACCAATTTAATGTAATAATTGATAATTTAAAAGTGTGTGCAAATGTTTACTTGAATATATATGAATTTGAATTTCATACCTAAAAGCTTCTCTGGCATTTTTAATGCTTATCAGCTAAATATAGTCTTGGTCAGTAATATTATTATGTTTCTTCTAAGAATTATGAATCACAACCATAAAATAGTATACATTTAATACATAAAGGAAAAAACATACATTTATTTGTCAAGATCAACATGTTCTTAAGTAATGTATGGTACAAAACAAATAACCATTGGGTAACAGAGTACATTCAAGAGATTTTGTTTTCGAGCACTAGGAATTATTTTATCAAAAGTCAATTTTATATACTATATTAAAATGTACTATTTTAATAACTACTGTTGCCTCTGTCTCCACTGTAGATAAACTAGTAATCAAACCACTACATTCAGATTATGAGGTTAAAATTTTTAGTACATATATTGATGATGTGAGTTATTTTAGTATATAAAACATTGTTCATATATGGGACATAATTGGTTCTTGATACTTTGTCCGATATTGTCTGATACTGTTGCCCACAATTTTGACTGTACATAAAAAAACCTTCATAGTAATTAGATCCCATATTGGTGCTTGTGTTTTCATATTAAAAAAAAGGTTTTTTTTTTGTAATGCCCGTACGAAAATGAAAAAGAAAAAATATTGTGTAGTCTAAGACAATCAGACTGACGTTTTTATAAAAAAATATATAATTTTTTAATCAATATGTTAAAAGTTTTGTTGATTAGTCTGTTTATAGACGGAATAAATATACAAAGAGGAATGGTGCATTTTTTTTGTACCATATGGTGCATTTAGTTACACCAAGGTTATTCATCTAAATAAATTGGCTTTTAGTGTTCCGTACCTAAAGGGTAAAAATGGAATCCTATTACTAAGACTTTGCTGCCAGTCCATCTGTGTTTCTCCAGGTTGTATCTCATGAACCGTGATAGCTAGAGAACTTTAATTTCCACAAATAAAGTATTTTTGTTGCCGCTATAACAACAAATACTAAAAATAAAATAAATATTTAAGGGGGGCCCCCGAAAGGATATTAAAAATCTGATATTTCGCGGTTTTTATATGTTATGGTACAGAACCCTTCGCGTGGAAGTCCGACCCGCACGTAGCAGATTATTCTATTTTTTTTTTCGCAAAATCAAATAAAAAGGATTTCGGAACAAAAAATTAAAAAACTTTATTTGTTATTTGATTTATCTCGTTTCTTGTTTAGGGGTGGAATTTTCAGGAATATTTAAATATATCTGTGTATGTGTGTATGTATATGTCAGGTTATATTAAAATAAATATTTTATAACCTCCATAGCACTCAAAGTTGTTTGGTATTGAGGTAAGACCTTCAACAAATCCTTGACACGAAAAGAATTTGCATTTACTGTACGACTAGAAGTTTCCTTTTAAACATTGTAAAGATATATATAGGTATATAGTTATAGAAATAATTTGAAAATAAATAAAAAAATAAAAATATATAGATGCGGGCAAGGATTCGAATCCGCACTATATTGAGACCTTCTAACTTGACTAATTAAACTACCCGCTTCGATGAATTCAGCGTTCTACATATAAATTTTATATATTTTTTCGTACCTACTATATTTATTTCATAAGTTTAATATGTTTATACATGTGTGTAGATATTTTCAATCATTCATTCTAAATAGCCGGACCTAAATTATCTTTATAATCTTTGCGGTTAGACTATCTTGTAAATAACGATCTGTCAAGGTCCTATAGTATATTTTTTTTGTTTGATTTTAATAAATATAATTATTTGTAGCTAGACAAGAATTCTATTGCCCTTGATAATGGAAAGTTTGTAGGATGAACAGCACATTAATATAATTAATAGTTTTATTTAGAACATTATAATTTTAGTAGCCATTTCCAATTGATTGCGCACTAGTTCTACTAGTGTGCTAAAACTGTATTGTGAAGAGGCTGTAAGTGTAGTGCTTCCAGTAGATTGGTGGACACTCTTACCCACTATTTTTTGGTCAAATATTTCGTTGTAGATTTATGGATATTGAAATAGGCTAATTAGTTTACAATAAACGAATATAATAAATTATGATTGGTTAAGTTTTATTTTATTTAATAGGTATGGAAGGTAAAAATATGTGTAGTATAGAAACAAATTTAAATTGATTATATAAGTAGGTATTTATTTTATCTAGAAGAGATAAAATGTATATACCCAGGAAAGAACATAAAAAATCGAGAGTCGAATAATGTTAGTGTCTTTTAATTTATTTAATTTATTTATAGAAAAACTTATTTTTATAGGAGTATTTGATGTGGTATGTCTTTTTATAAATAGGAAAGTTCGGATCATATTGCGGCAATGATAACCCTTTAACAACTTAAAAAGTATTTTAAATTTACGAAACATTTAAATGGTTACCAAATATAGTATTTTCTTTGGACATTTATGACATGACATTCTAAAAACAATTACCTATATATATGAATTAATTGTTTTGATCATATCGAAACAAGAATGTTTAACTGCACATTAATTATTGTTATAAATATTAATATATAAATATCTTTAATATATTTTATATAACCATATTACCTCTACACTAGCTGATGCCAATTCCGTCGTTGAAGGTAATTTGTAATTAACTCGTTTGTAAGTTTTTATAAAATTTTACAAAATTGGTCTCTGCTATAAGTCCTTTGACGTGAGTAGAATAACTTAAGACTGTGCCCATTTTTAAGGTTTTACTTAGTAGTAAAGTAAGTTTAGAAATCGGCGAGATATTTTTAAAGATTGGCTTTAAACTCTAAAAATATATGTAAAAAACTATACACATAAAAAATATATGTATTACTTATTTGCACTCAATGCATAGGTTTTATATAACAAAAATTTACTATGGCAGACAAAAATGTATGAATATTAAATATAATATCCGATCATTTAGAGCTGATGAATATTCATCTAATCGTTGGTTGTTATGGTTAATTTATTGATAGTTAAAAATTGTGTATTTAACCACGTTTTAGGTTATAAAGCCATTCATAAAATCGATTTATTTATCCAGAACGGAGTAAAAATGAATACGCCTCCATAACGGAGTAAAAAAGATTACACAATGATCGTCATAATTATTATAAACATTTCATGTAATTTCGTTGAATCCAGCGTTAATTATAAGAGTCAGTATAGTTTACATGTTTTCTTAGAATAAGTGTCATCCCAAACTATCTCTGTAAGGGAAGATTGCTAGTAGTAACTAAAAACTATAATTATATATTATTTATTGTATAAATAGCACTAAAAATACTACTGAGTAATATTTTAAAATAATAATCTAAAATAATTCTTTACCAGGTTCAGTATCTGGCGGAGGCCAGTGGACGCGAGCACCGCCCGCGCCACCCCCAGCGGTGGGCGTGGGCAGCAGCGTCTCGCTCACGAGCGTGCCTCGTGGGCGACGTCCCGCGCAGCGGCACTCGCCAGCGTCCGCCGCGATGCAGATGCCCCACGCGGGGCTCTCTGCTGCCGCGGTACAGGCCCTTGCCAATGGGTGGAGCCTACCTGGGACTCTCACTCAAGCCCAAACTCAGCAAGTGCTACGACTTGCTCAGGTATGTTACATTTGACCTTGTTGGGGGTTTTAAAAATAAATGACGGACACCAAATACAAACAGAATATGTAGAATAATCTGTTTATAATACAAGAAGAATTTGCTTAATGACTGGTTATATACCAATAGGGTTTAACTCAATTATTGTGTGTATATGTATATATTTTTTTTTTCAAATACTTAATCATATATAGATTATTTTAAAATATCAGTTTGATTTTCTCCTCTTGAAAATCCAAGACTAGCAGATAATATGTGATAAATAATTGTTTTTTTTTGTTTCGTTGATATAAACATTAATACACGAATTTAGTACAAAAATAGTTTTTTAAACATTGACAACAAGAAAATTAAGAATATTGTCAACAATATTAAGTCACGCTTCTTTCTCCGTTAATTTCGACATATTCTGTATTTTTCGAGGTCCGACTTAAATAGCACAGTACATTATTATATATATCAGGTACATGGTACCGGGTTCAATCCAAGATTGAAATTAATCTTATATAGGTGTAATATAGACTTAATTCACAGAAATTCTGTAAAGTTTAAACATTGCTATAAGTGTTTGTGTAATGATGTGTGTATCTGTGCAGGCGCAAGTGGCTGCGCAGGCGCAGGCCCAGGCAGCGGCGCGGTATAGCAGTGCGGCCATCGCCGCAGCCGCCCTGCCGCAACACCGCTCACAGCACGCGCGGACAGTGCAGGTACACGCACATTCATACACACATACATACAGACATAGCTCCGCACAACACCACACACTACATGTGGAATACTACCTCCGTTAATAGCCCCTTTTCCCCTACCCACTTTTTTACATACTTCTATACTTAGTTATCCCACCATTCAATTTCCCTCATTTAATTACCCTTATACCCTCATTTCATTACCTCATACCCTAATTTAATTTACGTTAGTAACACACAACATTAGGTAATGTTAAATGTGACTCTGAAACTTAGCAGTTACGTTTATCCTTAAAATAGTTTTGTTGTTTCATTTCCAAAGAATTCTTAGTTAATTCTTGTTTGAAACTATATTATTTGTCCCTGTGGATTGGATTGGGTAGTTTTATATTAATTTTATTTTTCTAATTTGTTATTATTATACACAAACTATTTATTTTTTATATACTTTGAGGATTTTTATAGGCAATATTTATTATTATTATTATTTATTAAAAACTAGCTTTTAACCGCGACTTCGTCGGCATTAGACAGTTTCTTTGGGCAGTAGTTTTATTTTTTACGTCAAGTACCTACCTACTTGCATATTATTAGTGGGGATTACAGGCGCGCGGCGGGAATGGTGGGAAAATTCATCTTTTTAAATGTACACAAAACCAAAAATATGTAATTAAAACTACTTATAAACATAATGACTCAAATATTTAGGTAACACATACAAATACCTAACATATACCAACATAACATATGCAAATCAAAATGTTCCTACCTATCTGAATTATAAATCTATTAACATTGAATCAAATTACCAAAACTATTGTACAAAATAATAACATTGAACTTAGGTACTTAGGTAACTATACTTAGGTAACTACTGTACTTAATCTATACGAATCAAAAAGTAGGTATCTACTTTCATTAATAAAGCATTGTTTTTATTACTTAAGCCGCTGCCGTAACTATTCACAATTAACTTGTATGTACAGACTAAAAGGAACCAAAATGAAGAAGAACTTGAGAATTATAAAAATACTTAATTTTGGCCTTAACATTAATTTAATTTTTTTTATGAAATAAAGAAAAAGAAATTATAAAAAAAAACACAAAAGTTAAGAAAACACTTAAGAAGAACATTGTATCAACTACTATGACGCCAGTGTATGCGCCAGCGATCTACGTTGTTTTCCGTGGGAATGAGATATTTTCCTGTAGTAAAAAGTAGCTTATGTCCTTCCTCTACGTCTCATCTATATTTATTCCAACTTTTATCAAAATATGTACAGTGGTTTAAGCTTGAAAACGTAACAGATAGACAGACAGAGTTACTTTCGAATTTATAATATGAGTAAGTACATTGTACGTATTTTAAACACAAAACAAATTTTAAAGTTAAAGTTTCCCCTATATGTGTTTACATTCGCCATAGATCATTAATAAAAATAAATCTTCTATGATGACTTGTACATATAAAACTAGTCTCGTATTTTGTTTATATGATAATTTTTCCTTAATCCTTCACAATATATTTTTTATGTGTACACACCATAGAGCTGAGTATTACAAATGAAATTATTATTGTTCCCATCATCTCTTAAATTGGCAAACAAACCACACACCACAAACTCTTAAACTCCTTTAAATCGAACCAGAATAAAGAAAACAGGTTTTATATAAATTCCATTAACATATATTTAATAAAACAAAAGGACATTCAAAAAAACCACACACCCTATAGTCTCGTATAATACATAATATATATTTAAAAGACTAAAAAACTGTCAACATTAAAAAACACACTATGTATATACATATAAACAGTCTCCCTATACGTATGTCTGTACTTTCAGTTCCCGAACAGTGCGTTAACAATGGCGATGGGTCAGCAGCCGCCCCCGCCGCTGGTGAGGAGCTCGGCCAACACCAACACCATGAAGTGAGTATACAAACACACTCGCACACTATAACATATGCAATATGTATGTATTGGTTAACTGAAACTGACACACATCGCACTTTCGCACGCGTATACGCTTATAGGATGAAAGAGACAACTTTATACAGCGTGTTTATTTTTATATATCTTAATTTTTTTTTATCTCTGGCCTATCTTTGTTTATGTCTTTAAGACATTTTTGAGTTTTGGGAACTTACCAGCTTTAGTTAACCAAGATATACTAATTTTTTAATCATGATTTAGTTTAGAGTTTTTTGTAGTTCAGGGTTTAGAGAACCGTTACTACAAAAAAGAGTTTAGTAGTTCAGGGCTCATAAAATCCGTTATTTATAAAACATAATAATTATTATTGTTATTCATATTTTTGAAATAGACTCGGTTATACATAATAATGACTATTATATTTTCTAATAACGCAATTTATGGTTGATTAGTAAAAGAAAACCAATGTTTTTGTTATTGAAAATCATCATTAATGCAATTAATTATTGAATTAATTTCTATTTTATATAAAGAAAAGATTATAAGGACTCCCAATATTTTTGTTTTACTTATACATGTTGATGTTACAAAATAAATATCAGTAAATAAACATCGTATCAAATGTAGATAATTAAATATGATAGAAATTTCTCTATTAAAGATTTTTGAAGTAAAATTTTTAATCTGTCGTTCGGAGGTCGGTTGTAGAAGTTAACTATAACCGTCACCGTTATGCCTTTAGTTGTGAACACACAATCTTTTCTACATTTTAATTACTATTAGTGTTATTTAATTAAATAATAATTATTAAAAAAATACATCCCTCTATTTAAAAGCAGTTTTTTAAACATATTACAATTAATTCATTTACTTGAACTACTTTGAATTTATACTAGAAATCGCTTATATCAGTGACAGGAGT
The DNA here is from genome assembly GCA_959347355.1 of Napeogenes inachia. NCBI lineage: Eukaryota > Metazoa > Arthropoda > Insecta > Lepidoptera > Nymphalidae > Napeogenes > Napeogenes inachia. Next base: position 3,666,317 of record OY365792.1, read on the forward strand.
GCCTATTTGTACCATACTTATCATAATAAGCTCTTCTGTAAAGAAACTCAAAACGAAACTTAAAATTAAAGATAAATCGAGGAGAAACACAGAACAAACTCAGATGTCTTTATTGTGATCACTGTTTCACAAACTTGAATACTAATAAAATATATTATTGACTAATAATTGTTACACAATCTTTCTTTTACTTTAATAGCGTTTAAAATATAGTTTAATCAATAACTCAGATTCTCAAACAATTCTCATAACTTCGTCGATGTACGTATAAAACTATCGAAATTTATATAAATAGACCCATGCAGGACTTATGTATTACCGGGAAGTTACTCGTAATACATAAACAAGTTCAAATTCATCAAGACACTTAGTGACACGGTACTTTTGAAGACAGAGCGGCGAAAACCACATCCCAGAGGTTTAAGGTTCAAATCCTATCCAAATTGATGAATTAAATATTATTAATTAAGATATGACTCAGGTATTTGTAACATATTTTGCTAATGTTTTTAATTAAAATTTCGATTGCTTTGCAATTCGTTATAAATAGCTTTTTTTTTAAATTTGTACTATTGGGAAAGTCTAGGAAAATAATTATCACTAAGTACTTTACTGCGCTAGAAGGGAGTGTTTTTTTTTTATTTTTTTTTATAGCATATGTGATACATTTACAGTGCATAAATAGATATTATTTTGATTTAATATTAAAATATTATTTATTTACATTAAATATGATACAAGTTATTTTATCCTTGACTTTTACTTATAAATTTTGAACCAAAATACATATATAATTATACACATGCAAGAAAGAGAGAGATAGATAGTTTCATTGCATGCAAGTATAATAACTCTAAGAATGTCGCAGACAGAAATAATTTACACAAAGTACACCCAAGCTCTGGATAATACAAAGAATAGGGAATCGAACCCACGACTATCGAACCTTTGTGGGTAAATAAACATAAATAAAACAGTTTATTAACTGAAGGGGTTATCACAAAGGTCGTAAACAGCCAAAATAAGTATATGTAAGAATTAAACTATAAAAAACATGTAGAGAAATTATATTGAGAATTCTAGAAATGGGTTAAAGATATAGCATGTGTTTATTATTAATTACACATTTTTTTTTCTGATTAAGAATTAACTATATTAATTTTAACCTTGTATGTATCCTGGAAAAAGTAATTGAAAAATCGAGTTTGATTAATAATAATAATATATAATAATTTCGATATTTAGTAAGTAACCTTAAAAGTCGTACGTCACGGAACTGATAGTAGCGAAGCAGAGGTGTATGTGTGTGTAAAATAACTATTTACGGAATCGGACGGTTTGTCAGTTCTTAGAGTTTATACTTAAAATAAGATTTCATAATAGCGAAACTTCAAAATAAATACTTTTAGTATTTATTATTATTAGTATGTATTTCTTTGTTGAACCATTGTTGAACGTCTTCGTGTTATATAATAAGACTTGTGGGTCATGTCATCTGATAAAGTGGTACGAGGACCTAACAGCTGTAAGCGAAAGAGCTGTATGTACATGTGGAACTTATGTAGCTGTGTGCTAATGGAAGTGACAAGTGCCAGGTAACGGTGACGGTTCTTCTGAATTTACTCCGACCGGCAAATGATGCTGTAAAAGCTTTGCCTCAAAATATCTGATAATTCAAGCTCAGATGGTGATGAAGAATGGTAGATTTTACTCCTCACATTTTTCTCATACCAAGCGCCTTATATCGGATAAAAGACCGATTCTTAAGGAGTAAACTCCAAAAATAATAATAATAATGAATCCTGACAGTGTTTCTGCACAAGTTCCTGATATTGCAGATGGAGTTAGGTAAGTGCAGACTGTATACAGACAATAATAAATGCATTTGTATTTTAAGCAAGCACGCATTATATCCTCTCTTAATTATTGTGCTAATCAAGTCTTACGCATTAAAATATGTGTACGCGTCATAATTTTAATAAATTTAAAAGCAAATCATATTTTAATATTATCAATATCAGAACGTATGTATTTAGCAAGCCGTGCGTGTTCTAACCTATACGCTGTTGTTTTTACGAAGTTGAGAGATTATATGTATATAATATATATATATACATATAATCTCTATAATAGTAATTATACATTTTTTTTATTTCAATAGCGTATCAACTAAAGCATCGACTACTGAGGTTCAAACTATAACATCTGGGGAAAGGGAAAAGGGAAATGCACACAGATGTAGAAAATATCGTGAGAGAAAGAAATTAGAAAATACAATAGTACAAAACATAACTGAAGAGAGATCGGATAAATGTAGTGAGACTGATCAATTACCAGCCAAAAGACCTAAAACCAATGCAGAAAGAAGAAAAAAATATTATGAAGCGCAAAAATTAAAAAATAAAAAGATTAAAAAAATACCTAAAACTAATAAACAAAAAAGTAAAGACTATTACTATAGAAAAAAGAAACTTCAGGCTTTAAACGCTTTAAATCATCATTCAGATGCGTAAGTATGATTATGATTTTTTTATCTTTCTAAGGTATATTTTTTGGAGTCAAATATGATGTCTTTTTAATTAATATTTTTTGATTGGTTACTTCAATGAGGACAACGTATTTTGTAGAGTTTGGCTCGAATTTTGTGGATCAGCAAAGGGTGGGCAAAAAGCAAGAAAAAAAGCTGCTTTAATAGCTGTCCAAAGAAAAGTTAATAAAGCTGCTGTACCTATTGAATGGCGAACATCCAACATTACCATGACAACAAATAAAGCAGTTACTGATAAACGTAAACATTTTCCAATCATTTCTGCTTGTGCTATGACGATTCATAAGTCACAAGGTGGAACATTTGATCAAATTGTTTACAAGTATGACAAAATACATCCACAACAACTTGTTTATGTTGCTCTCTCTCGTGTAACAAGCATCGAAGGATTACTTATCGTTACATTTGATGATGATGAAACTAAATATCGATTTCTTCATAATCGAGTACAAGCTTCATCAACAATATCTCTAGTACAAGAGTTTCAGAGATTGTCATTAAATAAGCTTGAAACGAAGGCTAACTCTGATTGATTGATTTCATTACTAGAGATAAAGGCATTTCATTGTGTACGTTCAACGTCCAAAGCCTTCGTAAACATTCAGTTGATTTAATCGACTCTGTTACAGAAAAAACGAATATTTTGTTATTATCAGAGACATGGTTGGACAATCGAGAAGAATGTGATATACCGAATTTTAATTGTATAACCCACTTTAAACGTGATTTTATTCGTTCAGGTGGAGTTGCGATATATCACAACACAAAGGATACGACCAATCTTGTAACACCAAATATGTCGGTCATAAGGAAGAATATCCAGAACTTGCACGCAAGACGTACAGGTGTTGCAGATTTATGTGCAGCAGAGTGTGTAATGAAAAACGGTGTTATCTTATTTATGGCAGTCATATATGTCTCACCGAAAAACAAAGTAATAGATATTCAGGTGTTCATTCATCGAGCACTGCTAGAGTATTCTAAAGACGTATCTCGAACGCTTAGCAGATACAACAAAAATTCAGATAAAGTTCCATTCATTTTAGCCGGTGATTTTAACATCAACTTCGGTAATGAAAAATCAAAACTATTTCTACAATTTCTAGAGGAAGATTTTGATTTAAGAATTAACAATAATCCAGCAGAATCAACAACAAAAGATAATACTACCATTGATGCAGTTTTTTCAAGACATTTAAATAAAGTAGATAGACAAACATATTTCCTACATCAGTTACCACACGCCAATTATTACTAAAATTGAGCCTACCGATTAAATTTTTAAGTTTATATTTAATAATAAAAAAAATGTAATAATAAAAAAATATATATTATTATAACTTAAAAAAAATATATATAAATCCTTAAATAATTAGTCGAAAGGAACTTCGTTCCATCCGGGTGTCCCTTGACACCTCTTAGTTTTTTTTTTATTTTATTTTATTAATAACATATGTGATACATTTATAGTGCATAAATAGATATTATTTAGATTTAATATAAAAATATTATTTATTTTATTAAATATGATACAAGTTATTTTATCCTTGACTTTTACTTATAAATTCTAAACCAAAATATATAATTATACACATGCAAGAAAAAGATAGTTTCATTTGCATGCAAGTATACCACGACTATCGAACATTTGTAGGTAAATCAACATAATAAATAAAACAGTTTATTAACTGAAGGGGTTATCACAAAGGTCGTAAACAGCCAAAATAAGTATATGTAAGAATTAAACTATAAAAAACATTGTAGAGAAATTATATTGAGAATTCTAGAAATGGGTTAAAGATATAGCATGTGTTTATTATTAATTATACATTTTTCTGATTAAAAATTAACTATATTTATTTTAACCTTGTATGTATCCTGGAAAAAGTCATTGAAAAATCGAGTTGGATTAATAATAATAATATATAATAATTTCGATATTTATCAACCTTAAAAGTCGTACGTCACGGAACTGATAGTAGCGAAGCAGAGGTTTATGTGTGTGTAAAATAATTATTTACGCCTTAATGGAATCGGACGGTTTGTCAGTTCTTAGAGCTTATTCTTAAAATAAGATTTCATAATAGCGAAACTTCAAAATAAATACTTTTAGTATATATTATTATTAGTATGTATTACTTTGTTGAACCATTGTTGAACGTCTTCGTGTTATATAATAAGACTTGTGGGTCATGTCAACTGATAAAGTGGTACGAGGACCTAACAGCTGTAAGCGAAAGAGCTGTATGTACATGTGGAACTTATGTAGCTGTGTGCTAATGGGAGTGACAAGTGCCAGGTAACGGTGACGGTTCTCCTGAATTTACTCCGACCGGCAAATGATGCTGTAAAAGCTTTGGGGTCAAAATATTTGATAATTCAAGCTCAGATGGTGATGAAGAACAAAATTCGAAGCTAAATAAGAAAAGCAAGTCACGAGCTCAATTACAAAAGGAATACAGGCAGAAATTAAAAGATATTCATATACAAATTGACAAAATCAGACGAGCGAAACAAAAGCAGCAAATTCTAAAGCATATAGAGAGCGCAGAAAACAATTTAAAGATGAAGAGGAGAATCAGATATTAAATTCAAAAGCGTATAGAGAGCGTCTGAACCGGCTTAAGGGAGAAAAGGAGAAGAGTCCGGCTCAAGAGTCGGAACTTATGTTAAAAAGGTTCATACCTGAATTACATTAAAGCTTTAAAGTTTAGACTATAAAACAATCTGCAGTAAAAATATATAATATCTATAAAAAAGGAAATATTTCATGAGTCTAATTTATTATTACTTTTTATCACAAAATCTTGAATAAACTCGAAACACCATCACCGAGTTTCTTACAACTCTGCTTGGATTCTTGCAGACTTTCTCGAAGTTATAATTATTTTTTACTTTTTATTTTATTGCTGAATAGACCAGAGGTCATTACATTTTTTGGTTTCGTGGACCAAAAAGGTCACATGGGTGCATTTGACTGCACTTATGCACTTGAACTTATTTTTAACCAACGACTTAAAAATAGGGGTTAACACCCCTGTTTTTATATTTGACCTGTCAAGCTGTGTATCTGTGTGTCTGTCTGTGGCATTCTAGCAGCCAAACGCGTGGACGGATTTGATTGCGTTTTTTTAATCGAAAGTCTGGTTCGTCGAGATGGTTTTTAGCTATGTTTGGAATGGATTGGATGACATATCTATTTGTGTGGGTATTAATGTAATACTGATCTAATTGTGTGAAAGTATCAAAATTAAACAGCTATCATGACGAAAATAAATTTCAAGAACTTTTTTCAGATTCAACGAAAATATATACGAATTTAAGTAACATTTTTATAAATAATGTTGACCTTATATGTTTCAAAATTCCATTCTCATTGGCTTGGCATTGCCTTCCAAAAAATTGCCGTAAAAAAAAAATACTCAAATTTAATGATATGACAAAAAAAGAAATTATTTTAAAGTAAAGATATGTTGTTGTCCAAATAAGATAAGATCCTGTTATGTTTGACCTACTTTTCTAAAAATAACGGCATTCCGAGCCGTTTACCTCGATTTTCTGTCTTATTAAAAATAGATTAACATTTTTATTGATAATTAATTTTGTTTTTTACTAAATTAAATCAGAATTCAAAATTGAAATATGAGAGTATAAGGTGACTTGACTTTTATTTATAGAAGTATATATTAAATAAAACTAAATATAGAATGCGAAAAAAAACCGATGCGGGCAGGGATTCGAACCCGCGACCTCTGGGAGACTCTCGTCGCGTTACCAATTGAGCTACCGTGTCGCTACCCGTCTCGGTGAAAACATTATATATATGATCGTCTTTATCGAGGCGGTGTTGACATCTATTAGCCTTCTTTTCAAAATCCTAACCAATGTTTCTAACTTTGCATTATATATAAAAATTTAAAAGATGCCACAACCGCGAAATTAATGTTTGAAAATATCTTTATGCATATATATAGCCTATTATATATGTTAAGTTTATTATATAATTAATTCTTTTTAATAACTATTTTAATGTTGTTTGTAATTGTACAGTTTATTTCCTCAGTGTACCTCCTCAAGTGACGGGATCAATGAATGGCCACTCAACCTCTCACGCGGTGGACACTCGCAAGAGGCTCACACCCATCCCGGACATCAATATCACTGGCAACCATACGCCGTATAAGGTAAATGTCATAAATAAAAAAAACCGACACAAAGTGACCTCTGAAAAGGATAAATATAATATTACTATGTACTTATTAAAGTTTTTGCATCGGGGGACCATTGTACAAACGTTGACGATTGTGTCTATTTTACCAAGTTAATGAATGAGGACTTAGACTATAAGAATAGATTCTGTTATTGCGTTATTTGCCTTGGTAACTTTCATTTTTATTTGTTTCTTTATTTAGCGATCCCGGCGACGAAACGACTTCTATAAGTACATCATCATACAATTTTTATCTTTTTAAGAGGTTCTGTTTTTTTCCTCTTTTTTAATTTGATTACTGGTTTACTATATTGTGCTAAATGAAACTATAAACACAGACATTTTTACTTGTTTAGGTTTTTACATATCAACATTGTATAAGAACCTTTCACCAGAACTAATGAAAGATCTATAAATAAAGCAGTCAGTCGTCTCTGCTTTTATTTCAACCTAACATAGCTAAAAACCATCTTGACCGAGCAGGTTTTCGATTACAATCGGCAGTGCGATGCTACAAACAAACACATAAATACCCATGTCAAACTTATAACGCCCCTCTTTTTGGGTTAGGGGTTAAAAATTTTAATTCGAAAATAAATTTTATATATAAAAATGATATCCGCAGGTCCAAAAAGCTTTAGTCGAGAACACTATGGTCCCGTGCATCAACGCCAAGCAGTACCAGTACACGGAGCTGTTGATGACGCTGCCAGACCTCGCCAGTCACTTCTTTCCGCGCGTGTCCCTCACCAACTGCCGCGCCATGCTCGACGCGCTGGGACTCACGCTGTATAGGCCTAACTCGTGAGTATAACTTAAATTGTTGATGGGATTCTCTCCTTTAATAAATTTATTTCCATCTGTTTAAAAACCTACAATTTTTAATTAAAATCATGAGGTTTCTACTTTTCTCAGACGGCTATACTCTAGGTTAAACTATTTTTAGTAATACACATTTTCTTACCATTTTTTCCTCCAGTGTTTGTGTTTTATCAAGTATAAGTGCACTTATCTGGTGCAGTAAAAACTATTAGAACAGCTTATCTGAATTCATTTACTTATTTTGTAAGAGTATACATGATTGCATTTAAATAAACTTATTAATAAAAACTATGAGAAAAATAATCAAGTCATAAATTTTATCTATATACCTTGTTTCAGAACGCAACTTCAAGTTCTCCGCAATTCTGGCAAGTGCAAGTCTGCGGCCGCCGGCGAGAACGGTATGGCGCTGGTGCAGATCCGCGACGTGATGCAGCACATGCCGCAGTTCAAGTACATGCTGCGCGGTGGCTCGGCCGCAGACGAGCCGCTGCAGCCGCCGCGACCGGCACACGCGCAGCCAGCGCACGCCAAGCGCGCTCGAGCCAATTAGCAGTGGGTCATGGGCTGGATGAAGCCCGAATGGGAGTGAACTGTGCAGTGATGTCTTGTGCTTCCGGGTTATTGGGTTTTAGTTTGTGATTATGGCCGCCGGTTGAGTTGTTTCGGCTTATGACTTTTATGGTTAAGATGTTCAGTGCAGGTTTAGTGAGTTGGAATCATTTATTTGTGTTGCAGGACCAGTATGTGGATTGTAATGTTGTGAGACTTTTGGTTTGTGAACATTTTAAAATAAGTATCCATGAAACTTTTCAAATGTTTGTGAACTATAATGTGGACTTGTAAATTATGAAAAAGAAATATCTTATGCTATAACCAATACAAACTAAATAATTCCCTTTGAAAGTTAAACAATGTGTTGAAATGATTACAAAAATTATATATACATGCATTTTTGTGAAGGATTGTTAGTGATCTAATACTTTCCTATAAAAGAATGTTAATTATAATAATATTATGGATTCAACCTTTACCAGTTTAAAATTGCATCTATACGAACATTCATTGTCTCCACCTTTTTAAAATTTGTAGACAGTGGTTATTGCTATATTTGTTATCCTGATTTGTTGTTATATAAAATCTTTGTACAGAACACTGCCACTAGGTGACCGACGCGCAAAAAATAAAATCTATGGCTTGTGCAGTGTATATAGTATTGATGGGGCTTCCATCTATATTCCGAGACTTGGTACAGTGGTTGTATAAATAGTAGACTTGGTTACTCAACCAAAATAATATCACAATGTACTTTTGTAATATTAAATATCACTTATTCTAAGATATGTCAATTTCTGTGTTGTACAAAATATAAGATACACTGAATCCCGAGATCTAATTTAAATGATCTATATTAACTATTTAATAGAAGACTGAGAATTTTATTTTTTAATTATTTCTTAGATCGAAATGCTATTGATGTTGTGCAAATATAGATTTTAGTTGAGTTATCTGTGTCTTGTATGTATCAAATTTTATGTACAATCTGTAAATATTTATAGTACTGTATTAATGCAAATATTTAGCAATACTTGTAATAGTAAAGAATATAAGATATGTCATCACTTAGAGTGGGCTATAACATTTATAACCTTAGATTATAATAATGTTTAAAATACGCTTAAAACTTAATCATCACAAATAATTCAGTATTAATATTTGAATTTAAAAAACCAGTTATGTTTTCACAATCAGTCACAAAGACAGTAAGTGTCTGTGGATTATCAATGACAAATTTGGTTTAATATTTCTAATACTCTGAGTACTTTATTGTTAATTTACAAGGAGTTTAAGTAAAATAAAATTTGCTTTTTCAAAGTTAATTGTTTTAAAATTTCAGTCATAGATCAGTCTTTGTCTAAAAATATTTAATAACACAAATAACATGACAAATATTAATCAAATTCCCGAATTTACCAGTGATTTAGGCTATTTTTTAATTTAAAATCACAAATTTTAGGAGAAATTAGAACTTTTGTTCCTATAGTAGTGTAGTGTGACTGGGTCAGGACTTCAAAAGAGGCGAGATATAAAAATAACATGAATATTTAGCTGTTAGATTTGTAAAAAACCTGACCAGCTAAACATGATTTTGGAATAATATTTTGTTATATAAAATTTTGTTAAACTAAGCTTATATTGAGAACACTGAAATTAGTCCAAAACTATTTCTTCCAAACAAGCTACATAATGAAGTCTTGGCTTAGTTAATTCAGATTTCGTACCTTCACAATTATTATTTATTTTGTTGTAAGTTAGTTATGTTAGTATAGAAGACTTCATGTTATGAAGTTAAAAAACTTTTGATAATGTATTGCAGAGCTGTGTATATTGTATGCTAAATTATTTATGTATAGTTTAAGTAACAAACTATTTGATATGCTATCACATTAAATTCGTAATAGGTCTTCAGATTACAGTGTCTTTTGAGTCTTTGACTCTGTATTGCAAAATAAAAAATACTTTATATGAAGTGGTTTGATTTTAATGTGCCCTCAATTTTATGATTATTTTCTTGTTTTGTTCATGATTTTAATTGTAACAAGGTTTTTTTTTTTTAAATATAGAAATGGTATGTAGTTGTTATATTTTTTGATATGAAAGCTGGAGAGGAGTTCCTATGGACTTCCGCTAACCATTACTAATTTACCAAAAATATATAGTACAAACTAGGGGTCGCCCGCGACTCCGTCCGCGCGTTTTTAGTGTTTCCTCAGCGCACGCGAGGAAAGCTCTCAAAAAAGAAATCTTTTCCCGTTTTCACAGCATTTTTCATTGGTGCTTGACTTCTATAAGTCACAGCGAGATGACATACCCTATAGCCTTCCTCAATAAGCGGACTATTCAACACAAAAAGAATTATTTAATTTGGGCCAGTAGTTCCAGAGATTAGTGCGTTCAAACAAACTCTTTAGCTTTATAATATTAGTATAGATGGGAAACGATCAAAGGCGTCTAATGCGCCAAAGTGGCAAACAAAATCTTTGTATAACGTTATACAATTTTTTTTTGTATTCTGGGACAAATATTTTCTCTATTGCATTTCTCTTTTTTTAAATAATGGTATCCTTTAATCTTACCCGCCTTTCAGACTTTTAAAGCTATTTTTTTTATTGTAAATAATAAAAGTATAGTTTCTTTTCATAAACGGCACTAAATAAGATTAAATAAAATTATTGAAAAATATGTATGTAAAATGAATAATTGAAAAATATTTACAATTTTTTTTTTAAGGATTCGATGTCAATAAGATAATTTTCTAATTGGGTGACAAGAAAATTAAAATTTAGTGTAGACATTACGACATAAGTATGAAATTGTGGGAACTTCTAAAAATAATAGAACGATTTTACCTAAAAATAAAATTGATATTAAGTATACTTACCTTTCTCCAAGCCATAAATTGAGAGAGACATCTTTTCCTGTCAAGTGCACCGATTTTAGCGCAAAAACCTTCCGGTCTACTCTATCAGACAGTGGGGGTAAACATTGTGCTTGCGCAGCACAACTCACATAATTATTCCGACTCAATTTATGCCAATAGAAATTGTGCCTAAATGTTTATGAATTAGCAGACAGAAATATACGTTGGCTTAGAGAAAGGTAAGTACGCTTAATATTAATTTTATTTTCAGGTAAAATTGTTCTATTAAGCTTCGACTGTACCATAAATTGTGAACTGTGCCATAAATTGTGAACTGTGCCATAAATTGTGAACTATTTGTTATCGTCTGCTAGATTGTTTAATTAAGGACGCCAATGTGATCAGTTATTAATTATTTTAATTATAAAACAAAATTAAGGGACTGTTTGAAACATTTCGTAGAATTTGTTATGTGTTGATGTACATTTTTTAATTTCTTTTCTATAAAATTTATTGAAAGTCAGTGTCGAAAGCCAGTTACCCCTTTTTAATATGTCATCTATAGGTACATTTTCTAACCAATTGGCAGAAGCGACTGTAGATCGTACACTACCCGGACTACAATTGATACCTGTTTCTTTTAAACTGCAATTGATCCAACCTTCAAATACAGTTCTACTTGCTGGTTTAGGGGTACCACAGGTGTTAATAAACAGACTTTTCAGATTGCCTATAAGTGAAGCCGGAATGTTCTACTAATTTATTTACCCAAAATACGGGATCTATACTTTTGTTAGATTCGCATCTAAATAACCGCCAACCAGATTGTCTGTACTTTGAGTTGTCAGTTTTGGAACCGAAAGATGGCCATAAAACTATTGAACTATTTTCTTAAATAAAATTATCCTTTTCAATATTTAACAATGTAAGATCATGAACTCGGCGCCCTGAATATAGTAGCAGTAGTATTGCGGCTCTTTTAGATATTTCAAATAACGAATAGTTAGGGGGAAGATTATTAGTCAAATATTCAATCAAAGAATTTACGTCCCAAATACGTTTTTTATTCTTAAGTGTTTGTTGTGACGCTATACCTTTTAATACTTGCTTAATTATTATATGTGAACTTAACCCAGCTCTAATACCTAGTGGGACAACAAAATCTACAGACAACAGATTTGTGAACGGCTATTGTACTATATGAAAGTTTAAACTTCAGGTGTAAATCTGTTAGGAAACGAGCGACATCTTCAGGCGGAGGTTTTAAAGAATTTACATTATTTTGCATAGACCATCTACACCACGGTTGCCACGCAGGCTTATAGGTATTTAATTTAGATTGTCTCCAACTGTTATTTAGGAGTTTTATCTGTTCTTGTCTCCAAGATTCTACCAAGGAAGACCACCCCGTATCAGCTACACTTTTAAACTCACTTTCCTTGGTGGTAGACCATAACATCCGATCGCCGGGAAAGTTACCACCCATCGGGCAGAGTCGTGCCGCAAAGCGACCTAGTCGTGTTCCGGCACGTTGCTCGATGAAGCTGTTTATAGGAAATGGGTCTGAACAGTTGCGGTGCGTTGGCGAACCGGTTTGACGTCGGGTTGGTGTTTGTTTTGTCGGGTGTCTAGTCGAGGAGGGTGGAGGGATCCGAAGCGACGGCTTTCCGCTGGCCGCCCGCAGATAGTTGGGGGCCCAATTAGTAGGTTAGCCACCCACGAAAGGCTGCCCCGCCAGCTGGGAAAAATCTCAGGGTGGCACCATCGTGCTGGTTGGTGACCAGACGAGGAGGCCCGATGGCGATCCCTGGGGGTTCGGGCTTTCTCGCAGTCTCCAGACTAGCCTCCCAGTGGCAAGACATCACCAATTTCGACGTCGGGTTCGATACGTACCGCCTCGTTCAACTGCCATTTCCTATCCTTATTCACTTTTATATTTATTTTTTTATGAAACAGTTAAAAAAAAGGAACAAGATTACATAGCGGTTGCACTCCTCCTCATACAAAGTGCACCTTACTAATATCAGGGGTTACACTCTAATCTTTTAGCTGTCTAACACCACCTAGCACCTGCTGTTGCTAGGTTAATACGCGTTACCACCTAAGACTACATTTCACTTACCATCAGGTGGAATGTAGTCAAGCATTAACCTAGTTTTGTATATAAAAAAAAGATAAATTTGAGGAGGTGGAAGGTTTGTTCTCGTGTCTATTAAAACGTAGTCTAGGGGTAATATCCGGTATGGACGCCTTAAGGCACGCGTCTCCAGATCTAGTTTCCAAAAAACATTCTGCCAATCCAGAACTACCAACAGGTAAGAGCCGGTTCCTCGATTCAAATGTGCTAGAATCCTGGGAATGAGACATGGTGGAGGGAAGATCCAAGCTAGCTTGTAATGCCACTCGCGACTGAAAGCGTTGTGATTAATAGCTTTTTGATTTTGAATATCGAGAGGCACATACTCTGCTACGACATGCGCAATCTGCGACGCGAAGAAGTCTATCTCGGGAGTACCGAAATGATGAAATTTTTTTATCGTGGCTCCTAGAAAAAGATGTCATTGCGAATATCCCATTTCTCTCGAAAGCCGATCTGCTGTGTAATTGTAACGATGTAATGTAATTGTCCGGGTAGGTGATACACTGCGATTGTATTTGGTAGCGATCTTGCTCGTGTAAGACTTCGTAAGTTAGGTCTAACAAGGCCTGAGACCTCGTGCCCCCCTCGTTTCGTAAATAGGCGACCACAGTTCGATTGACGCTCTGTATCATTAGACTTGAATGGTACATGGTATGATCCCTTTTTTGAACAACTTTTAAAATGGTTACCATCTCTAAAAGATTGTTCTGATAAATCATTTCTAGCTTTGACCTCTGACCTGATAGTTTCGGTGTTCAGTTGCGCACCCTAACCGATTGGAAGAGTCGGTTGTTAGAAAAAACGTCAGTGGAGCGTAATGCAGTGGCGATCACACCGTACAGTTCAGCATCCACCATCGTAGGTTTAATATTGCAGGGTGCGGAAGATCAGAGCGACCTCTGACTTCTTTCAGCATCATTGTGTCGCTGAACAACTGAACGGCACGGCAGTACAGTCGCCCTCTGGGAATGACGAAGCTGCGAAAATTCCATAGCCGTAGCAGGCTCTGAACCTCTTTCTGACTCACCTTCTTCAGCGTAAGCAACTTCTTTGTTTTGTGTCGAAGCGATTGAATCTTGGTTTGCGTTAATGACTTGGTGTTGTTCCAAGTATCCCAAATGATTCTCAGGTACTCGATAGACCGCTGTGGGATCAATACAGATTTTGTAAAATTTAATACAAAACCAAGACTTTGTAATAAAGGAATAAACGAATCACCAAATTTGTTGCTGAAGAGTGTCTCGACGTTGATTCACTATCAAAAAATCGCCGAGATATATCAACAACCTTACTCCTTATTCTCTTAGGATTTGCGCAATCCAATTCATCAGACACGCAAAGACCTTTGGTGCCGTTGCCAACCCAAATGGAAGGCATGTCATTTGACAGAGTTGGTTGCATATTATAATCCTTAAGTAAGGACGATTAGCTGCTGCAATAGGCAGATAAAAATAGGCGTTCATTAAATCTACTTTTACAAGCTAATCTTGTGGTTGGAGAAAGTCGGGGACCTTGTACATATTTACTAATTTAATAAATGAAATTTTTGGACATATTGGTTTAATAATTTTAAATTGAAAATCGGCCGAACTGAGGATATCGTATCTTTCTTTGAAACTAGAAAGATTTTGGATACAAAACTGGGTGTTATTGAGGCTTTTTCGATTACTGTCAGATTTGCCATTTTTTCAATTGAAATAAGATTCCTTTTGAATTCTTGCTATAAAATTTTGTTGAAATTTTGGATGGATTTATTAAAGGAGGTCGACTTACAAATGGCATTCGATAACCCGTAATGATTTTTAATATGTACACTGGTGCTCCCAATGTCCTCTCAATGCTTACCTGATTTTCTATTTTCCCAGCTCGAAAGGTCTGATGATAGTCAATTTTCGAGTTTAACGCCTTCCCATTGAGGCGTGTTTCAATTCAATTCAATTCAATTCAATTCAAATCAATTTCAAAATCAATGAATGCTATCAAAAATTTATACATAGAAAAACTTCAAAGATTTGTAGTGACCCCTTTAATACTGGGTCATAACTTATATCATAATAAGGCTGGATTTACAACTTTAAGAAGATTACTATAAAAAATTCTGTACCTCTCGATATGAAGCACGAAAGTGATGAATTAAATGACACCAAATATACAATAAGAATGTATTACAATACGCTAGTCATATTCCAAGGGCAATAGTAATTGGTGTTCCTTACTTTAGGGAGACTCATAAATTGTTTTAAATCTGATTTTACGTGAAAATGATTATAGATATTTTTCTGCATGAATAATATCTACAATAGATAAGAAAAAATAAAATAGCTATCAAAAATACTGTATTTATTTATTAATAACTTTCGTTTTTAACTAGAATAACTAATATTTTAATTTTCTTATTGACACAATATAGTTTTTCAAAATGTAGTGTCAAAAATGTTTTACACAAAGGTTTTAACTTATCTAAACTAATATTATAAAGAGGTAATATTTTTTTGTTTGTTTGTTTGTAATGAATACGCTCAATAACTACTGGACCGATTTTAAAAATTCTTTCACCATTATGAATGTACACCTTATCAAAGTAACATATTGTATAAGGCTATATTTTATTTTGAAAAAAATTAGGGATCCTTGCGAAAACTTCAATAACATAAACCACCGTCGATAAAAATCACTATTGAAATACCTTAAATCGCGTGCGCTGCAATAACTATTGATGATGGAGCAAAATAATGTACTACGATTTTGTAGACCACATTATTATCTACAGAAAAGTTTGCGGTAGGGTATATCTAAGTATTATAGTTGCGCCAATATAAAAACTTTTATAGTTTAACAAACTATTTAAATCGGCAACGAAAATAAGATGTCGATTTTCATACCATGGTATTTACTTATCTAAATAACTATAAATACTTTTTATTTATCAGTAGTTCAATACCTTTACATTGATGTTTAAATTATTTTAATCGGACACTCCATTCAAAAGATATAGCGAGTTTAAAAATTTGGATAACTTAAAAATAACACTTCTTTCACAGAACTACATGTGCTTTGGTTCAACCATAAATTTATTTTTACCAATATCTTTTGAAAGGCTGCAGTTCCCCGTGAAAATATCATTCGCCTTTACCATAAATAAGTCACAGGGGCAGACGTTTTCGACAGTAGGCATCGACTTAAGAAAAGAGTGTTTTTCCCATGGCCAGTTGTACGTAGGCCTTTCTCCAGTAGGATCTCCCGAAAACCACTACATATTACTGCCACAAAACAATTGCACTGCTAACGTGAATATAGTGTAGCTTTAAGGTGATGTGTAACGAATTTATCATTTTTTCTATGTTTTTCATGATTTTTAAAATATTCTTTAGTAACCAATATGTATCATTGCATTACTATTCTATTAGCCAAAAGTACCTTAATGTACTATAACTGAAGGTTGGTACTAATAAATAGTTTTGAAATATATATGTGTAATTTAAGGTAGTAGATTCCTATTTCTTTAATTCTTTGGAGAGATAGATTTTTATCCTTAAATATCAGGACTTCCGTGGGTGAAACCGCGGGGCGCAGCTAGTTCTAAATAAAATAGTAATAAACTCAAACATTTAGAGGATGTCCTAAAAAAATGACAAAGTATTTAAATTTAAAACGCGTCATGAATATTTCTTTGCGCATGTGTGATTAAACAAAGACAAACAGTGTGAAATCTTGCATCTTTTTTTTACTGTCTATCAATGTCGGTCATACGAATGCCTATGGCTCACCTATTCTATGTATATTAATTCTATGACAGTTAAAGCTTAATATAAATCTATGATATAATTTAAAAAAATGTGTTTGTGTTCTCTATAACTGTCATCTATAGACTATAGACAATCTGTCACTGACTGTTACATTTTTATAATTGTCTGTCAATTTGATCATTTGATGTTGTTTGACGTTTGTGGATCATTGACTTTGTGATGTGCTCGTTGAAAATTGTTTGAGGAGATACGATAGTGTTTCCTATTTAATTCTAATAAAAATATATTTAGTTACATCAGTTATGATACAACTTAAAATAAACAGGATGGGAGCTGACTTAGGACTTCTTTTTGGTCATATTTTCATTTTAAATCGAATATAATTTCTCATAATTTATAAGCATTGTCTTTCATTGTCTTTCACTTTTTTTTCCTTTTATTCTCATTTTAGTATAAGCTGAGGTTCATTCCTTGATTTAGATTTAGTTATTAAGTAACATATTAGATACACGGTAATATGAGTATTCAAGTATGTAGGGACATATCGGACGCTGTGGCGTTGTATCTGCCTCAGCGTTTGTATCTCAAGTCGTTTGCCAAGCTAAATATTTCTGTTCAGCTCCCAGCTCCGAAGGTTCACGGAAAGTCATTGTCAAATTGGGAATTGATGGAAAAATTAAGGAAAATGATCCAACCTGACGGCTTTTCATTATTGAAAGTGACGAAGCATAGTTCTGAAGTGATAAGGTTTGACGCTGAATTAGAGAATCGGCAGAAGTTAGAACGAGTGCTATCTCGCCTTGAAGATAGAATAGTTCATTTAAATGATTATCCAGATCCCCTGAAGGTGAAGGTTTCAGAGGCTAAATCAGATTTTCCAAATCGCCATGCTTGGGATTCATTTTTTCGCGATGCTAGCGATATGGATGAAATGAAGCCAGGTGAACGACCTGACACTATACACTTAAAAAACTTGCCCATTCGTTGGTTTGTTCACGAAAGAGATAGGGATGAGGATGCAATACCATCTGAGAGTCTATTTAAAAAAGTATTTGAGAAATATGGTAGTATAAGACAAGTGGATGTTCCAGCGGCAGATCCATACCGAATGCAGATGAAGGCCCAAATGAGGGGTATAACAACACCACCTCAAGAGAGTGCATTATATTTTGAAGGATATCTGCAATATGCAGAATATGCAAGTTTTATTCGCTGTATGGATGCATTGCGTGGTCGTAAGTTATTAAGGAAAAATGAAGACATTTCTGAGTGGTGCAATATTTATGTTGAGTTTGATAAAACAAAACACATGACTGATGCATCTGTTAAAAGAAGAGCCATAGTGCGCGAGCGTCTTGCAATGCGACAGAAGACTAAGGATCTTGAAGAAAGACAAGAAAAGGAAAAGTTAGCAAAGCGGGAAGCTAAAGAAAGGTAAATGATGTGTGGTTTAATTTATTCTAATTAAGACTTTTAATTTGTAAAATTCTATTTGGTTGTTTCATCAAAATTATTTTTAAGGCAAAAAATGGAACACCTAGAGCAGGAGAAGATAGCAAAAATGAGGGAAAGAGAAGAACGTAGAAAAAAAAAACAACTTGCAAAATTGATGGGGAGAGATGATGTGGACTTAAACAGACAGATAGCTGAAGAAAAGAAGAAATTGCTTAAAGCGCAAAAACGATTGCAAGCTATTCGTCTCATTGAGGAATTGTTTCAAAGACTTGAGGTATTTATAATGTTTAAATTCATAGGTGTATCCAGTTTCTTTGCTAGGGGCGGGGGGGGGGGGTGGTCAAAGTAGATTTCTAAATGTATTTTTGTTATTTTGGAGCTTTCCTTTTAATTTTCTGAGCATGTTCTAACAATAAAAGATCAAATGCTCGTGATTAGTGATTTTTGCCGAGACTAGATTCAAATGAAGATTTTAGACTTTAAAGTCTTTGCTAAAAGTTTTACTAGAGAATTGTATTTGTTTGTAAAATAGATCTAGAACAACTACAAAGCCACTTTTCTCGTCCCCAACTAACCTTTCTGAGAAAGCATTTCTAAACCTTCCATTTTTAAATTTAATGGGTTTTTTTGTTTATATAAAATATCAATTTTTATTTACAATAGAAGGTAGTAGAGAGTACGATATCCCCTCCCTCTGTACGCCTATGTTTATTTTACATTTTAGGTTTGACACCTTACATTTTATCAATTATATGTGTGGATATATATTTATGAGAGTTTTTTATTGAGATAGGTGTTTTATTTATCAAGTAATATTTAAGATATTTTTATATGCACATTATTTTTAAGTACCTAAGATAGTCTTATATGCACATATGTTTACTGTAATTTTGTATGAAAATTATAGTCCTAAAGTAATGAAGTAACACACAGAATAACGCATTGGCTAAAATAATGTAATACCAAAATAGCATACATTAATTTCTCTATTTATAATGGTATATTTAATTCCAGCTCCGTCCAGAATTACACAACCGACACAATCCTCAGCGGTACTACAACGTCAACGAGCGCAGTCGCCACCAGGCCGTCACTAATATAAAACGATTATCTGAGAAGGCAGTGGAAGAACAACGGGAACAATTACAGCAGGCTCTTGACGGTTTGTGAAATTTATAGTTTGAGCAAGTCAGATTTGTTAATGTTTTCTAAGATGTATTTATGTATTGCTTCCAATAAAAATTAACAAAACTTAGCGGCCATATTTAAAAAAAAATACATTAAAAAAATATTAAAAGTAACTTAACATCGCAAATTGAATTTAATTCCAGGTCGTATAATAATCCGATCAGTGCTTGAGACCAAGAAGCCAAAACGAGAGTCTTCAATAAGCTCAATATCAGAGGATGAACGGAGTCACGGGCACAAACGAGTCAAATCTGAAAGGATGTCACCAGAACGGGATTTATATGGAAAACCAGGTAAGAACATACTTTACAGTCCGACGATTAATTCATTTTAATGTCATAGGACCCCTTATTCAAAAGTAAAAATAATTGTCAAACATTTTTTTTATAAATAAGTATTAGAACTAATAGCTGGGCTATTCTTGTCTTCTTTTGGTACCTTCATTTACTTTGATTTTGAAACGACATAACCAATTTGAATGCGATTTTCAGGAATATATTGTAATTGTCTTCACTTAACATTTAGTGTCTTCACTTAACATAATTGAAATAGTGGTTCTCACCTCAGGGAATAATAATACCCTTTACAATAAAAAAAAATATCTGTGATTAAAAATTACAAAAAGATATAAATATAAATTAGAAATTTTCCAACACGCAAAAACTACTTGACGGTGTTTGATGAAACTTTGAAGGGTTATAGTTTATACATTGGTATGTACAAAGGGTACGGTTTATCAAAATCGAAATACACGCGTACGAAGTCGAGGGCACAGCTATATATATTTTTATGTCACCTTATCTTACAGGAGTGTATGCATACCCTAACCCGTACTTCGGCTACCCGCTGTCAGTGCCGCCCTACCACTACCCGCAGAGTATGAGTATCTATTATTACCATAATTATGTATTATTATATACAATTGAAGTAATGTGGTAAATTAAATATTTATACTAATGTTTAATTTTTTATATGTACTGGTTCTATAAATAATTTAAAGTAGGCATTTATTTTATTGATGAACTTTTCTGGGAAGTTACTACAATCTCTCGGTTTTCAAGCATAGATTATAAGTTAATTGGAATTAATTTAACTTAGTCTTCAGTAGACAAAATACTAAAAACTCGACATAGTACTAGTAAAAATTGCTTAAAAACATATATCTTAATATTGTATTTTAATACTGTGATGCTTTGTAACTTCGGTTATATTATTTGTAATTATAACGTAATTGTATATAACACACCAGTTAAGTAATTTCCGCGTAAATATATTTTTAAAAGTGAGAAAATCAAGGCGAAAAGCTAATCTTATTTTGACGTACACTTTCATAGACAGAGATGTGTGTATTTGTGTATATGTGTGTGCCTGTATGTGCGTAAACGTATACGCCTATAGTTATATGTGTATACTGTATACGTGTGCGTATATACAGGATTATTTTTAATTAATTGGCCACCTCCTGCAGGCAGCATCTACAGAAATTCGAACAACATTTGTTCTACGACTTTTTGAAATTAAAAGTAAAAAAAAAATAGTTTTCCCATAGAAAAAATATGTTGCCTCTGAATTGGCATTAAGTCTGAGCGTAGGTACGGCGCCCCGGCGTTGACCTTTTAAGAACGTCTTACAAAATACAGAGTAATAAGTAAAAGAGGGAGCAAACATTTTTTTGTTTCGTTTTTTTTTGTGTTGTTAATTAAGATTTGTAAAAAATCGTAGAACAAATGTAGGGATTGATGTAGAGAAGCTGCCTGCAAGAGGTGACCAATTCATTTCAAATAACCCTGTATTTGTATATAATATATATGTATACGCGTGTATGTGTGTGTATAAGTACCTCTCTCAGACTCGCTGTACTACCCGTGGCGGCCGGACGCGCGGCGCCGAGGACGCGGTCGCGGACGAGCGCGGGGACGGATGCCGTACTTCGACGGACCGGACGCCAACCGGCAGTACTACCAGTGGGTTTTAACATTTATTTATATCTATTTTCGCACAAAAATAACCCTTACTCATAAATTCTTATCATAAATCATAAATTCTTATCGTAAATCATAAATTATTATCATAAATCAAGGAGCTTCCAAGTTTCTGCTTATTTTTTTGCAATAATAATTAGTTCGTTGCACGCGAAACTGTTGAAATAACGAAAGCGATTGAGAAAAAATGCAGCACATGAATTGATTTAAAATTATAGATTCGGATATAAAATAGAAATAACAAAAAATATTGTATGCATGCAATATTTTCAAGCATACATAAATATTGTATGCAACAATTCATTCAAATGCATGAATGATCATGCATCTATGGATTATTAGACATTTAAACCAATAACTAAAATTTAAAAAATATCACATCTTTGTCCTGAGACTATGAGCTACCTGTGTACATGTTACATGTAGTCTTAAGTCATAATACTTCAGAAGTTATGAAGGGTACAGACGGTCAGACATCCCTGAAGATTGTATAAAGGAGCTGAATAAAAATATAATATTAAACAAATAATACCTATTTTTCTAGATATTTCAAGAAGCTATCCGAATTTGAACATCGCAATGATCCCGACAATCGTACCCGCTCCCGCTCTCGCTCCCGCTCTCGTCGCCGCTCGTATTCGCGTTCTCGCTCTCGCTCACGGCGTCGCTCCTACTCGCGCTCTCGCTCTCGCAGCCGAAGACGATCCCGTAGTAGAAGTCGTCGCTCCAGGTCTAGAAGTCGACGGTAATATGTTATATTTATTTAAAGATTCAATGACAAGCGCAAGAAGGTCGTTGGTTTATATGTTTTTGATTTTTTTCACATTTTTAAGGATTTTCTGACTGAGACAACGAACTGAACGGTATATGTATTTAAAAAATGTTTATATTTTTATGTTTAAAAAACTTGTAAAATGTATTTCCTAACCATAACGCAGGTATAGTAAACAAATCACTTTCGAAATCGGAATCTGATCTTCTTTTTATTTAATATTTTTAAACGCAACCACTGTTTTCTGGGCTACATAAAATGTTTTCTTCCAAGGTTTTTTTTTCCGGGAATAAATAAAAATTGAGAGGTCAGTGCTATACGGCGGATGACCCAGTAATTCCACGTCTGACGTCAGCTGTATATTCAAACTGACGTGACATAGACAATGTTTAATTTGCTGGCAAATTTGAAAACAAATGATAATTGTATGAAACACATACTCTATATTCTTAGCAAAGAGTTCCATTTTTAAAATTGTCATTTTTTTTTATTATATTGTTTTCAAGTTTAGCCAGTTTTAAAAACTTTCAGTTTGACCCTCGTATGATATATTTATGTATAACAGGTAATTTCAATCTATGTAAATATAATATTGTATAAATTGATTTGTAGCTAACATTTTGCAGATCTAGGAGTAGGAGTCACCGACAAGGGTCTAGTAACCGGAGGTCAAGGTAAGGACCAATAATTAGCTTTCTAATAGTATACTAGAAATCATACTATATATTTTTATAAATATCTATAAACATGTGAAGCTCATTAAAATTTTAAATAAATATAGATTGTAAAATAAAAAGATACGGGCAGGGATTGTAACCCGAGACCTCCGGGAAACAGTCCCGTTATTCTACCAATTGAGTATACTACAGTAATTGAGTATAGTAGAGTACCAACTATACTACTAATATAGTTTGTTTTTCATTCTCTACTTATTTCAAACATTTATAATTTTTAATCTTATATGTTTTCTAGATAATTGATTACTATTATTTTTTCTTTATTATAAATATAAAAGTCACATTTTTATTTGACAGATAAGGCTGCTTTAATAGTTTATATATTTTAATAGATTATCTGTAGACGAAATGTCAAAACGTCAAATAAAATTAATCATTTTACATCATAAACAAAATGTTCCCGCCACAATTACAATTTCAGATCTCACAGCCGTTCAAATTCAAAGTCACGGCGACGGTCCAAGTCAAAGTCGCGCCGTTCGAAGTCAAGGTCCAAACGAACACCTAGTCCAAAACAGAATGAAACTACCAACGGATCGCGACCTCGATCCAAGAGCTGGTCCCTGCCTAAAGAAACCAGAAAATCCTGGTCTAAAACTCCGGAGAAATTACTACAATAAATATATTTATAATGGGTATTGTTTTATTTTGAGATATGATTGGCTTTTAAATAATAAATTGTTTCTAAAATACTCTGAGATGGAATAATAGTTAAAAAACGTAAACAATTACTATCACCCAAAAATATTTAATATTTCTTGCAAATCCAAAAACATCTAAAATAAGTATTGCTTTTTTATATTATGCGAAAGTTATGTGCATGTGTCAGCAAAACAATATATAACCATGGGCGGAGGTATACCATGGAGATCGTATACCTCCCTACTACCTTCTATTGTAAATTAAAATTGGTATTTTACATTAAAAAATAAAACCAATTGAGTTTTAAAAATTTGAAAATTTAAAAAAATTTGAAGAAGGTTTAAAAATGTTTTCTCAGGAAGGTTAGTCGGGGACGAGAAAAGTGACTTTCCAGTTGCTAAAGATCTATGTATTACAAACAAATACAATTCTCTAGTAAAACTATTAGCAAAAACTTTAAAGTCTAAAACCTTCATTAGAAGCGAGATTAGGCAAAGACAAATCACTAGTGTTTGCTCTTTTATTGTTAAACCTTACTCAGAAAATTAAAATTACGTCTCCAAAATTGCAAAAATATATTAAAGAAATCTGGTCCCCCCCCCCCCCCCCCTAGCACAGAAGCTGGGTACGCCCATGTATATAACCATTTGTTTTGTACATAATCCGTTGGATTACATGTAATAGAAAAACGTACGAAAATATGTTTAATACAATGGCAATGTCACAGGAACATGTAATGATTACCAAAGGGTAATCATTTAACCATCTCATTAACGACGTATCCGATAAATATATTTTTAATGTAACTAATTCTGATTTGGAATCATCAAGTCTCACGTCTAGCGACAGCAAATAAACTAATAATGTTACACTGTTGCTTATTTATATTTCCTTAATATTTTTCATAGGATAATACTTAAAGTTAAAAAAAAAACTAAATTAAATGATTATAAAATTATTTTATTGTATTGTACTGAAATGATCATAAATATTAAGTATTTATGACCATTACAAAAGTAAAATATAAAAAATAAACCAATTTATAAAATGTTGATTATAACTGAAATAATACTTTGAGATGTAACGTAATGACACTGACAATGAAAGTTCTTTGTTTACATTTTCCAACTATTATTACATAGATAGATAGATAGATTGATTTAATGGCTTTCAGTTGTGCCAGTAAAGCACGCTCGATTCCGCCAATGTCACGTAGGGTGGAGAACACACGGAAGAGATTGATCGGTGAAGATGAGATAACAGTCTCAATTCAATTTGGAAAATAGACGAAATAGTCAGACTTTCATTGTTGCACCGTGATCTAAAACAACACAAATATATAATGTTAGACTATTAAAAAACTACACTTTACAATTACACTAAAATTAACTAATTACACTAGGACATTCACATGGTTACAACTTAATTTATTAATTTCAAAATATTTACACAGAAATGAACAGTAAGGACTAAACACTAACATTAACAAACATTGAACATTTATAGGACGAGGGATTTCAGAGGGAAGAATGTCATATATAGGACGGAGGAGATTGGGGCATGAAAAAAGAATGTGGGAGGTCGAGCCTTCGTCAAGGCCACATTCACACAATGAGTGATCACGAACTCTGATTTTAGCCAGGTGAACAGGTGTACACGCATGACCAAGACGCAGGCGACAGATGCTAGAAGTGACCCAGCGGTTAACTTTCTTATTGAGAAAAAACCAAGGGCGTCTGGGGATGTCTGATTGAACATTTGCATAGAATTTTCCCTTAACCGATTTTGATGAACTCCAAAATGAATTCCAGGATTTGACCATGTGGATTTTGGCTAGGGAACGGAGGTCTTGACAGGAGTTTTTAAAATAGTCAAGGACACCAGTTTGAATTGCAGCTTTGGCACAGGAATCCGCTGTCTCGTTTCCAGCAATTCCAGAGTGACCTGGAATCCAAACAAGAACGATATGCAAGCCTTTTTGACTACACGAGAGTAAGGCCTCCCTGATCTTAAAAACGATAGAAATTTTCAATCTGCTACGAAAGGGATTTTCCTTAATCGCTAAGAGACAGCTTAGTGAGTCAGTCAGAATAACTGTCGGACCTAAGTCATGGGAGAAGGCGAAAAGGATAGCTTCCAGTATAGCAATAGCCTCACCAGAAAACACAGATGTTTCAGGAGGGCATTTATATTGTAAAGAAATTTTGAATTTAGGAATCCAGCAAGCAGCACCAACACAGCCTGATGGGGAGAGTTTTGAAGCATCCGTATAGATGAGATAATGCCTTGACCAATTTTTATGAATAATTTCTTGAAATTTGAACTTAGTATCAGGATCACCTTTTATAAGACCCAAATCTGTGATGATGGGAACACTATAAGTAAGCGCTTTGAAAGGAGAATTTATTAAAGCTGATTAAAATATAGGGAAGTGGACGATTTGGATTGTAAAGTTGGGAGAGTTTGTTGAGCTTAGACCAGAGAGGATGGGAAGATAGTTGCAACGATTTAATAACAAAACGATCGCTTAAAAATTGTCTTCTGATTTGCAAAGGAGGGTCAACACACTCAACTTGTAGGGCATTAGTGGGCGATGATTTCATGGCACCTAGTATAATACGTAGACTTTTGTATTGAATTTTATCTAATTTTTGTGATAGGAATTTACTAATAGGGTCTAAAACAAACAAACAATAATCCATATGGCTACGAACAAGGGAATTATAAATTAATTTTAAGCAGTAGGGATGAGCACCCCACCAAACACCTGCAACTGCTCTTAATACATTTAGTGAGTTTTCACACTTTTTGGCGATGAAATCTATATGAGAAAATCCGTTCAGTTTAGAATCGAGAATAATACCAAGAAATTTTGCCTTGTCCACTAGGTTGATATGTTCACCCTCATAAATCAAATCAAAAACAGGGACTAGTCTTTTTCTAGTGAACGTTACTGCCTGGCTTTTGTTTATCGATAAGGATAAACCATTGTCAGACAACCACTGGCCTAGATAGTGCAAAGCAGAGTTAAGTCGAAAGGATAAATTTTCAATGGATTTAGATTTGTAATATAAAACTATATCATCTGCATATTGCAGAATGTTACAAAAACTTTCAACAGACTTATCAAGATCATTTGTATAAATACTATAAAGCAAGGGACTGAGGACAGAGCCTTGAGGGAGACCCTTCCAGACAAGTCTGGGAGGAAGTACAAGTAATGGGTGTCTCACAGATATTGATCTGCAAGACAGCAAGCTACATATGAATCGAACAATTCTTGATGGAATACTCAACTGGTGCATTTTTTGCCTGAGTATAGGAAGAAGGACATTATCATATGCAGAAGCTATGTCCAGAAAAATACCTACAAGATATTCTCCCTTAGCAAAAGCTAATCGAATGTCTGTTGTTAATAAGCTTAAACTGTCAGTTGTGCTGAAGCCCTTCCGGAAGCCAAATTGGGAGGGAGAGAGTAAGTTTCTACTTTCTACTATCCATTCCAAGCGATTTTTCAGAAGGTGCTCAGTAGTTTTAGCCAAAGTAGACGATAAGGCAATAGGGCGATAGGAATTACTGTCTAGAGGGTCTTTACCGTGTTTTAACACTGGGATAATTACTTGAGATTTCCATGATGGCGGTACGATTCCTGTCATGAACAAGGTGTTAATTATATGAAGGTAACGATGCTTTGCTTTATCATTTAAATTTTGAATAAGAGAGTATGGAATGCCATCTTCTCCAGGGGTCGAGTCCTTTAACCCATTCAGAGCGCATTGAAGCTCAGAGAAGGAGAAAGGAGCATTCATATCATCGTTTAAATCCATTGAAGAAGCTGGAGTGGAAAAAGAGATATTGTCTTTGTAAGGTACAAATGGGGGAGCGAGTCTGTCAGCAAAATCGTTAAGCCAAGTGAAAGGATCATTAGAGGATGGGTTATTAGAAATTAGAGAGCGGCGAAATTTTTTTAATTGGTTCCAAACTAAGCGAGGGGGAGAGCGAGGACTAAGGGATTCACAAAAATGTATCCAATCAGATTTTTTCTTTTTTGATACCAAACGTTTAAACTTAGCATTTACTTTTTGATACATATTAAAATTTTCAGAGCTCATCCTCAGAGAATATATTTTCTCTGCTTCCAACCTTAATACAGCAAGACGTTTACAATCCTCGTCCCACCAGGGGATGGGAAGTAAATGAGTTTTAGAACTGTGCTTTTTAGGAAAATGAGAGTTTGCTGAAATTAAAATAGCTTTAAGAAAAAGATCATAACAAATTAAAATATTTCCATCATCTTGAGAGTCAGAGACAGAATCTATCATGTTGTCAACGGAGTCAGCAAAAGAGGAGTAATACGTGGATCGAATTTTAAATTTCAGTAATGAACTAGAATGAATGGGAGAGAAGGATTGATGATTCATTGATAGAATAATAGGGAAATGATCACTGCCAAAAGTGGATGGGAGAACGTTCCAAGATAATATGGAGGCAAGGGAAGGAGAGGCTAATGACAGGTCTACAGCAGATTTGGGGTTCTGACCAGGATATACCCTACGAGTTGGAGAACCATCATTGAGGATGCAGAGATTAACATCATCAAACAGGTCCAGCAACAAGTTACCAAATCTGTCATTGGAGTGGGATCCCCAGGAAAAGTGGTGAGAGTTAAAATCACCCATGACAAGAATAGGGCTCGGAAGGGAAGAAAAGATGAGACGGAGATCAGGAATAAGAGAAGGATTGGGATGAGATATATACAGAGACAAAAAGGAGATGTTACAGGATCGTACAGCAACAGCATTAATAAACTGGTTGTGGGAGGATAGAGGAATTTGGGAAAAAGGAATAGAGTGCCGGATAAACACGGCACTACCCGCATACCCATCACTTCTGTCATCTCTCAAACAGGAAAAACCCGGAACTCGAAAGCGAGAGCCAGGGACCAACCATGATTCAGAGATGGCAAAAATGGAAGGATTGTGCAGGTTAATTAAGGATAGAATTTCATGCTTTTTTGGGCGGATACTCTTACAGTTCCATTGAAGGAAGCTGAGTGGGGCCATTTTGAATTATTTGGAAGAGACGGGAAAGTGATTCGGCAACGTGGGACGGTAGGGGTACATCACTACATGTAGTAACAATATTGAGAGCCATTTCAACGAGGTTTTCAAGTAGGTTATTATTATAGGGAGATGAGGGACTATGATGATTGTTTAATGCACACCCATTAGGAAGGGAAGAAGGAATATTGCTGATAATAGATTGATGAGCTTGTTTGTCATACCCTTTGGTTGAATTGACTCTGGGACGAGGAGAATTTGTTACCGTTTTTCGATAGGACCAATTATGAGAAGAAGGAGCTTTTGTAAAGGATGGAGGTTGTGTTGACGAGGAAGAAATATAAGAAGGGGGAGAAAACATTTCCTTTGCAATCTCTGCATAAGATCTTCGGACTGGAGGATATCGGGAGGATGCTTCTAAATAGGATATGTTATCCTGGGACATATCAGATTTTATTTTTATTTGCCGAAGGTATTCCGGACAGTCCTTTTCAGTAGTGAAATGTTTACCAGAGCAATGTAAACAAGATGCATTTTCTTTTGTTACATCGCATGAATCACCTGTATGCAATTGTGAACACTTGTAGCATCTTGGTTTTGACCTGCATTGTGTCTTAATGTGGCCAAAACGGCAGCAGTTGAGGCACTGGATGGTAGGTAATTTGTAGGTCTCGACTGGTAAGGAAGTATGGTAAGAATAAACTCTATTTGAGACCCCTAAAAGTTAACACAACTGACTGTGTTGGAACCCAAGTAATTAAACCTTCCTGAACATTTTTGCGGTTAAGTCTTCGTGCCTTCATGATTGCACCACAGCCAGTTGGAAGATCCAACGACTCCACTAATTCATCTAATGACCAGTCAACCGGTATACCCTTAACAAGACCCATTCGAGTAATGTTATAAGATGGAATAGCAGTATTATATTTACACATTCCTAGAATTGGATTATTTAAAAAATTATTAGCAGCATGAGCTGATACAAATTCAACAGAAATTTTGTTTCTGCCTGCATTTTTAACTCCATCCTTTAAGACTGAGCTGATTTTGTGGGAATGAAGAAATTGGCCAAATTTTAATGCGTGCATTGTAGTTCCTGAGGCTAGGTCTGGGGTTTCACGGGAGACATGGACAATGAATGGGCCTTTGTCGTCATCGGAATAACTTTTGGGGCCTTCAGAAAAGGATGGGTGGGTGTACAGTGATTGCATGGATGCACTAGCTGTTGATGGATGAGCGATGGATTTTTTCGGAAAGGAATCGCTAAAATAATCCGAGGCAGCACGTTTTCTCAAATTTTGTTGAGAGGAAGAGAAGTTATTATTCATGACTTCGAAAGAAGAACCACCCGTGTCAGGCGGGTCAGGAGGTCGATCATGATCCATTTTAGGATCAAATACTTACTGTAAACTAAAGAAAAATTACAACTAAATACTTACCTACAATGAAAAAGTTACTTAAACCACTAATCGCACAATTATCTACTATTTACACGGCATACAATATGAAAAATTAGAAAAAAAGCACCAAGATCACTCAAACACGTATGTTCTTCCCAATTACGATCGTCTTTTTTTTTTTCAACTATTATTACATTACAGATAATCAGAATTCGGGTTAAACGGGGTGACAGAGTACGGGTGGTCTAGATTATAAAAATGTTAGTTCAAAGCTAGATAATTTTATTAACGTAGAAGGAAATTCCACGAGTGCTGTTAAAGTCGCGGGCAAGAAGTATTATAATATTGCTTATTTAATCTAAAGTATTTTATATGAAATATTTACTGCCGTAATATGGTTCGGAAGGCTAAGTATATTCAGATGAAAAGGCAAGAAACCACAAGAATACTCTTGACTTATTATTATTTTTTTGTCCGGTAAAGTGGTAATTGCAAATTTATTATAAAAACGAATTCTATTATTAGAAGATATTTAGAAGTTTTCATGCGTAATAATTATATCTAGTAGAAATTATATACAAGTCACTTTTTACAAAATGGTTTTACTTACAATATATTTTTTTAAATGATGGAAGTTTTACCGCAATAGTAACGCTTCCACCAGTTTCTTGGAAAATAATTCTAAAGGACTCCTAAGGACTCGTGTTGAATATAGCTGGAACGCCCCTTATGTAAAATAAAAATAAATTCTTCGTCTGCTCAAGATCCCCAGAGGATAATACTGTCTCACATAACTGATAACATTATGAAAGTAAGCCAAGTCAGCCAACCTAGCTGAAACGATATCAGTTGACTGTCTCATTTTTTCTATTTTATAATGTATTGTAATGAGCGTTTTACTGTAATTTAATTAAAAAATGCGTTTTAATTAATAGTCTGAATTTTCTTGTCAAGAATTAAATTAAGGATAACTTAATAAAAACTTAAGATAAAGACGGCTTAACGAACTCAAAGATTTTTCGTCATTGCTGTGCTATGTCCGTGTCTTTTCTAGCAACTTTAAAAAACAGCGTAAAAAAATGTAAGCGGAAACAGATTATATTGCATTCATTAGTCATCAAATATGGTAAATTAATAATAAACAATAAGCTAAGAACAAAAAGGACCAAGAATTGATAAGGAACGTTTTAATAATATTCCCGATGGTAGGTACTGCACCGTTTACCTACTTCCTGATGTTTATTTGTCGTGGCAGCCCGGCCACGAACTATGTAAAGGTAAAGTTAACGAACTAAGGTATTCTGGTTAACGCAATCAAAGGTCTTAGAACACAAACGATCCAATTTCATC
The DNA here is from genome assembly GCA_959347355.1 of Napeogenes inachia. Taxonomy (NCBI): domain Eukaryota; kingdom Metazoa; phylum Arthropoda; class Insecta; order Lepidoptera; family Nymphalidae; genus Napeogenes; species Napeogenes inachia. The sequence goes on from OY365792.1 coordinate 3,697,790, forward strand.
CTTTGAGAACTCCAGACCCCCAAACTGTGTGACCTGTTCTACACCCTCATTAATGGTCAACCTCTCGTCAAACCAAGTTTTACTATGTATTACTCCGTTTATATTCAAATATAACATCATTTGGAGTATTATCATTTTGTGTCAGATTCTACTAAGTGACGGTAGTACGATATTAAGTCTGTAATTAAAAGGATTATTTTTATAATTGATTTGAAAATAGATATGACTTTAAATATAAAGAAATCGTTATCTGTATTATGATTAAAAATGAATACAAAAACAGGACAAAGGCGTAAAATTATTCAGAATGCTAGTGACACTAAACTTTAAGACATAGGTAGGTACCTACCGTACAACCAATAGATGGTGTTTTTTGCTTTAGACTTTATAAATGGAAATTAGGAGTAGGTAATTAGTTTAAATTAAAAAAAAACATTTCTAGTAAGTTTGCCGTACATTCCTACATTTTACTACATTTTTACGAAACTCTAAAAGATTGAAGAGTTTTATTTATTTATTTATTTATTTATTTATTTATTTATTTATTTATTTATTTATTTATTTATTTATTTATTTATTTATTTATTTATTTATTTATTTATTTATTTATTTATTTATTTATTTATTTATTTATTTATTTATTTATTTATTTATTTATTTATTTATTTATTTATTTATTTATTTATTTATTTATTTATTTATTTATTTATTTATTTATTTATTTATTTATTTATTTATTTATTTATTTATTTATTTATTTATTTATTTATTTATTTATTTATTTATTTATTTATTTATTTATTTATTTATTTATTTATTTATTTATTTATTTATTTATTTATTTATTTATTTATTTATTTATTTATTTATTTATTTATTTATTTATTTATTTATTTATTTATTTATTTATTTATTTATTTATTTATTTATTTATTTATTTATTTATTTATTTATTTATTTATTTATTTATTTATTTATTTATTTATTTATTTATTTATTTATTTATTTATTTATTTATTTATTTATTTATTTATTTATTTATTTATTTATTTATTTATTTATTTATTTATTTATTTATTTATTTATTTATTTATTTATTTATTTATTTATTTATTTATTTATTTATTTATTTATTTATTTATTTATTTATTTATTTATTTATTTATTTATTTATTTATTTATTTATTTATTTATTTATTTATTTATTTATTTATTTATTTATTTATTTATTTATTTATTTATTTATTTATTTATTTATTTATTTATTTATTTATTTATTTATTTATTTATTTATTTATTTATTTATTTATTTATTTATTTATTTATTTATTTATTTATTTATTTATTTATTTATTTATTTATTTATTTATTTATTTATTTATTTATTTATTTATTTATTTATTTATTTATTTATTTATTTATTTATTTATTTATTTATTTATTTATTTATTTATTTATTTATTTATTTATTTATTTATTTATTTATTTATTTATTTATTTATTTATTTATTTATTTATTTATTTATTTATTTATTTATTTATTTATTTATTTATTTATTTATTTATTTATTTATTTATTTATTTATTTATTTATTTATTTATTTATTTATTTATTTATTTATTTATTTATTTATTTATTTATTTATTTATTTATTTATTTATTTATTTATTTATTTATTTATTTATTTATTTATTTATTTATTTATTTATTTATTTATTTATTTATTTATTTATTTATTTATTTATTTATTTATTTATTTATTTATTTATTTATTTATTTATTTATTTATTTATGTACCATAATCAGTTACAAAAATTAGAACAATAACAAAGACGTGCACATACGATGAACTTATCTCTTTAAAGAGATCTCTTCCAGCTACCCAAGGGTGTTGGAGACATAGAGAGAGATAGTTGGCAGAGAAAGGTACAAAGACATTATATTTTATAAACATAGTAATACAAATGGTTTTAGTTACCAACGGGAAAATCAGAAATAGTCTTCCATGGTCTTCGTGACTTTGTAATTGCCAGCATATATCTTATCTTAGTCAAACATATATCGATATCTTGTTTCTTTGAGTTTGCCGTTTCTTTGTTGATAACCTGTTACATAGAACTAATTTATTTTCATATATAAAACTATTTTATTACTCATCACATTTTAGCTTCAAAATATTTATAAACATGTATGCCATATTAAGCTTATTTATTTTTTTACATTTTAGATTGGTATAAAAACTTAAATGTTTTTGAATATTTTCTAACCCTATTGATAACTAAACTACTGGTATAAATATATTCATCCGGTTGTACTCATTTTTGTGAATCATATCGGAATTTTGGTTGACTAATTTTACGCCGCAAGTCCGCCATGCTTGGAACTCAACAATAGAAAAGAAAAACTGTACTAGTACTAAAAGTCGTAATATAAATCATATTAGAAGGTATCTCCACATTTTCGTATAATAGTGTTACATCATTAAAATAAGGCCTAAATCTACATTAGAACGAATAAATGATATTGGCTCTGTATCTAGATAGCGTCAGAATAAAGTCAAGTCAATTAACTCTAAGAGCTTCGGTCAATATCGGTCTTAAACCAATTTTGGTGATTGAAACTTAAGGGGTCATAACCACTTATTTTATAATGCTAATTTTAGCTCAAGTTTAATCAAATATTAATCTTCGTTAAAATATTTTTTTGTCGTTTATCATATTTACAGTGATAGGGTATCAAATGATAGAATAGAATAGAATTCGGGTTAAGCCCTATAAATACGGTACAATATATTTTTGGAAAACTAATAAATATAAATTTGGGGTGTACCTATACATACATCCTACATATTTTGAAAAACAAAATAAAACTTTGATTAAAAAATAACGTAGTAATTAAAACCTAGTACAAAACAACACTTTAAACATTTTTTAAGAATTTTTTTTTTTTTAATATCAATAAATAAATGATACAATATTTGATTAATAAACATAATTTCTCAATCAAATATATCAGATAATATGTTTGATGAGATTAGATAAAACAAAAATCAGATTTAAAATAACAATTACTCAGAAAGAAAATAACTCTCTAATCTGATTTGATATTTTATTTAAGTTACTATATCATTAGAAAAACATTGGTCAAATGAGATTTTTTTGATATCAATATTTGAAATAGAAGTAGAAAGTTTATTTGTTGTGTTCAATTTGGTTTGGATTTGATATTTAAATAACTAAGAAATGCTCAAATGTGTCTGTCTACAAATGATAACAAATATTCCAAGAACAGATTTTATTGTACAAAATAAATATGTATAATATTAATTATTAGAAAAAAACATGGAATTACGAATAGGATGACATAAATGATAACATACAGATAACAAATTCGATTTAATTCAAAATACCGCAATGTATCTGACGTGGAAAAAGATAATTTTTTTTTATTAGGAGAAGCAATTAGTTGATATTGTTTAGTAAGGTATTGTCAGCTGTTTGAAAATGAAGTTTCTAGTTGTCTCTTTCCTGTGCACACTCGCCGCCGTCCAGGTAAGATATTATTAAGAAATGTTTAACAAAGCTTCAGTTTCTAATATACAATACAAACTCAATATTATTAAAATACATAAATATCATACTTCAGTAAATATATTAATTAGATAAATAGATAGAAACAGTAATAACAATCATCTTATATTTGGAAAATTAAGTAATTTTATTAATTTCGATTTAATATCGACTTGAAAGAAAAATCGTTAGCTATTCATACAACAATATATTCAATGCGTTTCCAGAAAATGTTGAAAGAAAAAGAATGGTCATAATTTTTTTTTATAGAATAGAAAATTAACTTTTTTCGACTTTTCTTTACCTATTATGGCAGATTTCCAGTGGATAACAAGAGCGTGTAATTTTATCTGTGATATAAAAAATCGGAAAGGTTATTATCGGATCCCGTGGTAACATTTCCAATATATAAAAGTTATTTAATTTAAAATTTTAGATAATTATTTTTTATATATTCCAAATACAAATTACAATTTTAGTGTAAGTTTAAAATAGTTTAAATATATTTTGAATTTGTCTGTGCTAATTGACTAAATACTGATATTTATTTGTTTTTTTTTCTCTTGATTTTGGTTCTTTAAAAACATAGTCTACATATAATCATTAGATAAATAATTACTGATAATAATATAATAAGTATATTTAAAGTATTTACCAATTTTATTAATCATCCGACACTTAAAACACATTATTTATAAATATATGTAGAATAATTATATAACTTTACTATTTTCTTTTGTCACCAACTTCATCTATTCACCTCGGGGCTCAAAATAACTCTGATAACTCTGAAGGTATATATATAATACCTTCAGTTTGTAATTATTAGGTAATACCTACCTACCTAAAATATGTCCCTTCAGTTTGTAATTATTAGGTACTACACAAAATTTTATCAAAAGTCGTCCAGTTATTTTTGGGTAGGTAATGCACGATGGAACGAATAGACAAATTTCAAAATTATTGTAAATGTCCCTGTAAATGTAATTAAACATTATGTACATAAATTATATACCTAACATTTTAGGTTTACCCCAAAATGAAAAGTCAAATATACTTTAGCCGGACGCTGAAGTTATCAGGCGATAATCCAATTGATAAACAATGATTAATGGAAAAAGATAAAATTAATTTCAACTAAATATCTATACTTACATACATTAAATAGCAAGGCCATGTCTGTTCATAATATGTAAGTACATATTTTTAGCCGTTACCTACGTGTAGTAATAAGTAGATGCCACTTACATAAAACTTAGTTTGTTTGTCTGTGTTTATGTGTAAATATGTCAAAACTACTGAACGGATTTTGATGAAATTTAAATATGTTGACAAGGTTATTGTTGAGATATTTTTTAATGCTCCGAGAAGAATGTTTCGAAACAAAATAAACCTACAACATAGTCTGTATACTTTGGTTTGGTTATAGTTTATTTCTTATAGATTCCTTATTTTTATTATTACCGCAAATCTCACATATAAAAAATGTAATAAAGCATTAATCACACGAACTAAAATCTACGTATAGCGCCAATTTTATCGATGTTAATTTAGTTGTTACCGGATTGAACCAATTATGTTAGGATTTACATTACAGCAAAAATTAATATATACTTTAAAAAAAAGAAACGAAGCCAGATACATTATTGGTAATCTCTAAGATAAAAAGATATATTTTTTCACCGTGCTAATATAAAAAAAAAAATGATTTTGTCTGTTCAGTAAGTGGAGCTACCTATAAATCATAATATAACAAAATGCATTATACATAAATATGGCAAATGTTGATACTATATATAATAAATATTTAACGCGAACGGAGTCACAAGCACCAGTTAGTGTACAAATGCACACAGTTCCACATTGTTTTACAAGAATTACGATATCATAATAATTCTGTCTTTTGTTGCAGGGGCGCAGCGCTTTTGGTGAATGTAAGTATAACATTATAATGTATAACACATTTTTATTTGTAAAGTGTTGAAAATAATCCAAACTGAGTGAGTTATGCTTCATTGATGCTAAATTATTCCAGATGCCGCTACTCTTGGCGAGAACCCGTATTTGGTCCACATTCGCGTGGCTTCCACTCACAACAATGGACTCCTCACCACCTGCGCTGGGTCTCTCATCGGTTCCTCCTGGGTTCTTACCAGCTCCAGCTGTGTCAGAAAGTAAGTTATGACTAGGGACCATATCGTATTTTAATATCATTGATTTACAAATGTTTTTTCCTTCATGTGAATAATTAATAAGGTAAACTGTATATTTTGAACCATTTATGTATTTTTTTCGAGAATAAGATAAAATATTGTGTATTAATTAAAATCAAATATGCATCCTATCAAAACTTTAAATGAAATAACGAAAATAATTCATAATGCGGGAGAAGTATAATAATAAAAAATATATAATAACAATAATAAGGTATTAAATGGTTAATGATATATCTAGTTCCCGATTTATCTGGCTTCGCTTCGGAGCTGTAGACGTGGCTCGTCCTGAGCTGGTGGCAGAAGGAAACCTTATCGCCCGTGTGCAAGGAAACCTCGCACTCCTCAATGTTAATAGGGATATTGAAGACAGCAGTACGTACTCGACATAATTATCTATATAATTCGCATAAAAGTCCTTCTTACCTCGAATACCACCTGCATTAAAGTTCCATTGTCTTACAGAAGGTCAGGGTGAAGTAGCTTATAAATAGGTTTTGTACTCTGATAGAAAGAACCGGATGCTCAAATCCGTTCTCTTCATCTCTTTTCATTCCTCAAAGTTGTCAAATGTTGCACTCATAGCAGATGTCATAGGCTACAGTACCACTCACCACTCACTCACCACTCACTCTCCCACTCACGTGAACCGTTTGCGTGGTACACGATCTAATTTCATAATAACTGCTAAGGTTCTTGACAATCTTCTCACGCGGCAAGAGACCATTGGCGGTGGTGATAATTTAGTCCCAACAACATAAATATAAAAGAAAATATTTCTAAATGATTCTTGAAAACAATGTACTTTTTTATCAACAATACTGTTGTTAGGAAAGTCCAACTTCTATCTATATTTGTAGAAAATACATTTAGGAACTACGTTATTCCATTCTTTAAATGTAGGTTTAAAATTCGTCGCCTCTTTTATACTCTTTTGAAATTTACGGTTTCATCTTGAATATTACATGCTAGAGTTTTCAGAGCAGTTAAGCGCTGTAAAAAGACATAAAAGAACGTTTACAATGATAGTCTGAGAGCTGTTTGTTAAAAGTTTTCTTGGGTGTTGAATTTGTGAACATTAGTTCATTGTTACTACTCTGTAAGAAAATAAGTTTTACAGAATTTTCTAAGAGACAATCTAAAAATTAGAAATTATTTGATAATCAATAATTTTGGTGTAACAATTTAAAAACCTTCATATATTCTATTCTTTTTTGTTATTGCTTTAATTAAATATTTGATATTTTAATTCTGTAAGAGCTCTTATTCTACAAATTGTACAGGTCAGGGACAATTAAAATTCGTCGCAGAAAATGACTGCTCTATTAATTGAAGAGTTGTTCAAAGTTGGCGCGAACTTGGGAAAGCAATATTGGGTTTATTTTTTTTATTGCTTTAACTGTATTTCAAAGCAGTTTTTAAAAGTTTTAGTCGTTTTATTGGTTATTGGTTTTAGAACATTTTTTTTCTTTTCAATATTTAAAATTAATATACGGGAATAGGAACTTGACTGGATTTAATATATGATATAGTAAAAGCTTTTTCGTATTGGTCATAAAAAATATGATTTTGAAAATTGACCTATTGTTAGTTGCTGATAAAACTTCTCAAAGAAAACTTGTATATTTTCTTTAGTATATTGAAAAGCTTTGAGAAAGTTCTCATATCAAGACCTAGTAAAAGCAAACAATAACCCGTGCTCGTACTTCGTTACCCTTTCACGGTTGTTGCTTTTAGATTCTTTTGAGCTTGTAAAGTTTCATAGCAACGTGCTGTTTTGATTTACTTGGCTTTACCTAACCAAATATAAAACGTAGTATGTATAAATATTTATAAACGACATTTGATCTAAATTAGTGATAATGATAATATATTATGATCCTGGATAGTAAGAAGAGATCGACAGAAGAATATATGGATTAAGTGAGTGATATTATTTGTCAAAGAAAGAAGGCTGCTTACCATGTGGCATTCGGAAATACCACTCCAAGCGCCAGGCCCAACTGACATAGTCGTACAAAAAGATGTGATAAGATATATATATTTTCCAAAAAAGCTTGTAAAAAGTATCAAATGGGCGCTAGTTGGATTGTTGGTTTAATTGGTGGTGGATTGGAATTTGACATATATCGGTTATCCTAAATAATTGATGAATGGATGGATTATGGATGGATGGATTATGGATCGATGATGATGATAAATCAACTAATAAATCAACACACACTACATACATCAACCTTATAACATTTGTTATTTGCAGATAATATTGGCCAAGTGGCTCTAGCTGATGCTGAAGCCGAAGTGCCCGCTATTGGAAAATTCTGCGGATTCGGATCTGAAAATAACGGTAAGACGGGTTTTTTTTTCTAATATATGAATTTAGAGAGGACTGAATTAGAAGTAATGGGTCGTAACACAAAAATGTTCCTGCACTAGCTCCTGGCAACCAGCTCATCTGTGCCCAAGTTTCTCTGGAGTCTTCAGAGGCAGGCATCCTTGCTGTCACCGACGGAACCGAGGTGAGAGTTGATATGAATATTCAATGAAAAGAATACGGACTAGGATTCAAACCTGGGACCTCTGAGAAACCGTCCCTACAGCACGGGTTTTCATTCTATATTTATTGAAAATTAAGTAACTTAGAGTTATGTATTTATAAAATAATATAAATTCTTTGTTCAGTTCGATTTGGGAGCTCCTCTCGTCAGCGATGGCGTACAGGTCGGAATACTGACCGCAGTCGGAGAATCCTCTGGTAGATATAACTTTCATAAGCTTTATATCTTGTCTGATAATTTTATTGATTATTGTTATAATGATTTACATTTTTGTGAAGTTAATTTGTTAATTAGAATGGTATTTATAGACATATTTTTTTCTGTTTCAAACCTTGTCAATGACAGTAATTAGTGAAATGACCTATACGTAGTGGGATTATATTAACTCTATTAATATTTATTTCAGTGTTTACATCTGTTGCTAACAACAGAGCCTGGATCAAGGAAGTCACCGGCCAGTGAGATTTTTATTTTAACAGTTGGTGAATAAATGTTAATATAATATAATTTTGTTTTATTGTTTCTTATTTATAATAAACATCAAAATTAAGTCTCCTACTACAAATATTAAGGAGAATAAGAATTTATTTGTTTGTTACGCTGTTACGTCTGAACTATTGCACCGATCATCATGTAACTATTTAAAATTAAAAAAATAAAATGTTTTTGAGTACGTTATATAATAAACCATAGTATTTTATGCCGTATCTGAATTTCAATGTAAATATCTCTGAATTGCGTGTAATGGTCGTTTGAATATTTCTACATAAGCTGTGAGGCAACTTTTAAATATAATTGATGTCAACAGACGAAAAAACGTAATCTTTTTCCACTTCTATTTGAGAAACTATTTATCAGACGTTGATACAAAATTATTTTAGAGGAAGAGCGGGAGGGATCAATTTTGGGTCAATTGGAAGGAAGTTTTCATTTGTTTCAACATATCGTCCAAAAATTGCGTACTAATACATCTACAGACTATAAAGACTAAAATCTGTTTTACGATATATGAATACTAGGAACATCCCTCGCTAACCCCTCCCACTTCTTCCTGGATCCGTTCTCGCTACATATACAAATGTAACACCTTGAATTTTGGTTTAAGTAATCAGTAACCCTAGTACTAGTTATAATGTTACGAACACTATGACAGTTTACCAAATCGTTTCGTTAGGATCATTCTATAAATCAGTAACTAAAGATAAATGTAATTTTTAACAGACTATTTTAAATATGCCAATAGATCTTGATTTATAGAGTGTATAATAATTCTATGTTGTGATTTTGCGATTCGGTAAACTGCCATAGTTTTCGTAACGTCAAAACTCGTACTACTTGTTAGGAAAGAATGATAAACTTTCTGGTTTAGTAATATTATACCCATTTTATTTCACAGTTTTATATGTAATCGCTATTTTATACCCAATTCAAATTATAAAATGACTTTTCACATCCGGTACATTTATTAGCATATAACCTTTTTAGAACAGCCTTTCGTGGGCAGAATATTAACTGATTTCACTTTCGACCATCTGTTCTAAATTTGATAAGAAACTCGAAGATTCTTCTAACTTTATTTAATAGAAAAACTTTCTCTTTGGAACTTGTATCTCGAATATTACATTCTGATTTAAGAAATCATAAGGTCTATTATAAGAAATAATGTTGATATGGTAGAATATTTATCCTATCCTTACTTTTGTCTTTGTTGTCTTTTAGCTTTTCTTTCTTTTCGGTAGATGTATATCTTATCTTTCTTTTCTTTAATATTTTCTTTCTCTCCCGTTTTTTGTGTTTTTTTCTGTGGGTCTGTATATGGTTATTTTTTTTAATATATCACTAGTTTTTTTTTCTAAAACGTCAATTTTCCTACTAACGGACGCAGGTAGATGTAAACTTGAAAGTAAGTCAGTGACCCACTGGCGAGTTATGTAACTCAAGTACGTATTCGACGACTTTTAGTATTGTATTGCTTACTGACTATGCTTATTTATTATTATATTTAATTGATAATAAGTGTAATTTTTTTGGAATTATTTTAGTATATACTTATGAACTTACATATCAGTGTAGGACCTAGTTCTAGGAGTATGATTTTGTTTAAATGATAAGACAAAATCTCTGTAAGTACGGTATTAAAACTTAAGAAAGTCTATTTGTTTATTACTTATTTTGTTATGAACAAAATAAGTAATAAACTAATAAACAAACTCGTCACATTATTTCAACAAATAAAAACAAAACCCGCCGTATTTTCATATCTGTAGAGTCTTATTATAATATTAGCTTGGACTTTGAATACTTTGCAATCATCGAAGACCATTTAATGTTGCTGAATCATTTAGTAAGTCGGACATTTGACATTCTCGAAACGTTGAAAATGGTTTTTATCACTGATTGCGCAAGATAATAGATGTGATAGTGTTAGTGATATAAATAGTGATAGTGATACACATAGTGATAGTAACAGTGATAAAAATAGTTATAGTGATACAAATGGTGGTAGTGATAGTGTAAAGCAATGCTCTGTTTATTTATACTGTAACGTCATACATAGTGCTTCTTCCTCATATGCTTCTAATAAGAAATACCTAATTTAATTACGCAACTGAATATTCTTTCATTTTAGTTTTGTCAGAAACAAATAAAACTCATTTGCAATGTAATGTATTTTAATTGTCTAACTCCTAGATAGTGTTACATAAAATAACACCAGTTGGCTTGAAATGGCGGCCAATGTTTGCGAGATGCGACCTTGCGTAACCGGTACCATGTTAAATATTTAACCAATGAGGTTTGCAATTTGTCGAACCTACATTTGCTTGTGGTTAATAGTTATACAATTCTCTTTGATTTGGAAATTGGTTGTTAATTTTTAATATACTGATATATATTCTGCCATCCGCCTGGAGAAGTATATAACACTTTTGAATCATTTCTCATGGTTTATAATCAAAATAAAAAATACTTTTCTATAGTTTTTAAGGCACACACATCGACACACACACACACACACATTATGTTATAAAGACTGTAAACTTCCTTAACAAAGTTACTATAACTTTTCCTTAACCGAAAAATAAACTTGCCCTTATCTCAATTATTTAGGGTCGGTGCAATATAACTACTACAAGAGATTTGAAAAAAGTTTTTAGAACCGCCCACTGAAATAAAGTCAACCTTCTTTTAGATTTTCTCTGCCTGACCGAATTACCTACCCTTTATTCTACCGTTCGTCATTCTTCCTAATAAATTTGATTCTAATGAATGCAAAAAAATATATATATCTGACTAATTCTCTTATGAGACTACCGAGTAACGCGTATATACAATGCAAAAACCTAACAAATTGGTATATTCATTTACTTAAATAGAAACAAAATTTAATTAAGCACATAAAATTAAAATTTCTTGATGCTAGACAGTCAGAAAATTCTTTCGCAGTATAAAAAAAAATATTATTTTTACGTCAAGTACATTACGTCAAGTAAATTAATTAAAAGGTAAATATGAAAAAAAATTGAAGAAAATAAACAATGCAATATAGGTATTAATCATTAATATAATTATTATTATGAACAATAATCAAATTTTATATAATTATTATTATTAAGTATTATTACGAACAATTAACACAAAAAATACTAATATTTATTAATAACCATGTATAAAAAAATAACCAGTTAACCAAATAGCTAAGTTAAAACTCCTGAACTCAGCGGTTGATAAACATGTTAGCCAAAAATCTTGATAATTATCGACTAAACTTTCTCTCTTACAGCATCACATTGCGCGTGTTTTGTTAACACATTCGAGCACCTCGCGCATGCGATGTCCGTTGTGCGCGTGTGTTCAAAAATAAGTATTGTTTTATTTATTTAGTCAAACAAATAATATTTGTATATAATAAATATTATAATGTTTTATTTACCAAGATAAAAAATGTTTGGTTTTAAAAGATCGTTGATTCAAGTATTGATTACGTTGGTATGGATATTGGAAAATTATACCTTTGGCTTTGTGTTCGAGGTGTTATTTAACAGTTTATTGTGTGTTACTGTGATATTATGTGTGCTTATGTACGATTATGATTATTGGAGGAATCTTGGTGTGTTTTCGCCCCCCGCGTTGCCTGTGGTAGGTCATATTTGGTCTGTTGTCGCGGGGAAGGAACAAGGAGGGATATGTTTTCTGAAGTTGTATAATAAATACAAACACAAAAAGATTATAGGTTTGTTTGACTTTTCTTTCTTTTCTTGAATTGTTTAAAAATATATCTGTTTCAATAAATTACCCCTAAATGCAAGCAAGCAATATATTAATAAATTGTCTTTTTTCAGACAGAAGAAAAAGTTATTTTTATTTACGAGTATTTAAATAAAAAAATATTATCAATATGATATGGTTTCTATGGTTAATCATATTGATAATATTTTTTTAAGAAAATGTATTACTACCCCAACAATTAATTTAAGTACCCATCAAATTATTATTTGATTTATGGATAACTATTGACTATAGTAATTAACGAATAACATGTTTTATATTTGTTGGAAATCAGCTATATTATTTAGCCTTGTTAAATAAATATAGAATAAAAAATGTATCAACGGGAATTCGAAGTCACGACTTCTGGTAACCCGTTCCGTCACTTTTTCAACTGAGGTCAACGCTCCGAGCGATCCCGAATACCTGCTTGTATTTTTTATAATTTTTTATTCTATATTTGGTATATAATGTATTATATAATTCTAATTGATTATTAGAGTCCTTTATTTAAGTGGGGTTTAATTTATTAATTTCAGGGGTTCATCAATTCTATCGACGTACGTTAGTAATATGTGACCCAGAGTTGATAAAGCGTGTTTGTGTAAATGACTTCACTCACTTCACGGACCGAGGTTTCTATTTTGATAAAGATTTGGACCCGTTAGCTGAATCTGTGCTGTATCTAAGAGGGAATGAGTGGAAGAAGTTGAGGGCTAAAATATCACCTTTATTCTCGTAAGTTATCTTTTTAAATTACAAAAAATAACATAAATATAAAAAATACCTATATACCATAATTAAAAAAAAAATATAAATCATATAATAATTATAAATATAAAAAATATACATATCATTATTATAAAAAAAAACATAAATCGTGACATTTATGATAATTTGTTTAACGGTACCAATGACAAGTGTGAGTTGTAACTGAGATTAACACTTTGGGATTAAAATATACTGAAGAAATATATGTGTTCTTAAAATATTTTCATTGGTATGCACCAGCCAACCCACAGTTGAGCTGTGTGAAGGCTAAGGCTGGGTGCTTTCCATAATGTTATGGATCATTATTGTACAACTATGTTTTTGACCCATTATCAATTTGTATGTTGGATCTGTAAATTCTGAAATTGTTGTCAAGGATGGACGATTCAAAAACGCTGATATTTATATTGAATGTGATATAAAAAAAAAATAATGATGTTCCTTTTATAAAAATATAGAAATTACTTTTTTTATCTATAAGTTATTCAAATGAATTCGAGCGGAGAGATGTCGATAAACAATGGATTACGTATTACCAACTCGCCCTCGTTGTGGCGACTTGAACGAAAAATAACAGACCGCTTTGTTTTTATTCGATTTTCCGCTCCGTTGGGATTCGTTTTCCCAAACCAAAATAAACAAGTGACAGTAATTGCAATGTTTCGTTTATTTACGTATTCATGTAAGACTATTCATTTATTTACCGCCCCATTGGTTAAACGGTTAGCGCAGAGGCCTAACGTAAACCGGCGTAATGGAGCTTGGGTTCGATTCCCGACAGGGACAGGCATGTGTGATGTGACAGGCAACCCTGAAATACATATATGTGATGAGCATATATGTATTTCAGGGTTTGGTCGTTTATTAAATAAAAATATAAAAATATTCGCAATATTTATAATGTGTATTTCTATGTATTTTTATAGTTGTCTGATAACCTTATATATAAGCAAAAATTTTGCTTACTTAGAGGTTAGATTAAATGGTGTAATTTATTCAGTAAAAAAAAATATCAATTTAAGCGATTTTATAGGCTAAAATTGCAATCAAATGATTGGCTACTAATTATGTCTTTATAATAATAATGTAATAAAATTAAAGTTATTGGGCTTTTAAAAATAAAATGACACATATAGATACCATAATAAATAATAATTTTTATTATATTAAGATACAAAAAGACATACAAAATTGTAAATTAAGTATGTCTTTTAATGTAATAGAACCGTTTCTTTTTATTGCGATAGTCGGGAGTTGTGTTGGCTATTTCGCTACTGGGAAAAATAACTTCTGACATAATGGTATTTTTAATTAAAAGTTACACCGAAGAGGTTTTATGCTTCACATTATGAAGATAGTTCTTATTAAGATATATATTTTACTCTTGAATGAAAATAATAAAGAATTACGTGTATCTATGAAATATATCAGCGTATTTTTATTTAATATAAATAATATTCTAAAAACTTTATAAGGTGAAGGACCCAAATGCTAGCACTACACCAAATTATCAGCACCCCGAATAAATAGTAAAATTATAAGGTTATCACTAAGTAATTTGGGTTACCACTTTTAAAAATAAATAAATAGAAGTTTTTGAAATCCTACTCCTGGCAATACCATACTTTCCCGCTTCAAAATGGCGAAATTTTTATAAACTAACGTTTGTGTCCTGCAGTTGTTCCTGTTTTTGCTAGTTCCTTGTGGTCGAAGGTAAGTTCACGTGTTTACATTTTATACTATATTAGATATTTTAGATATTGAATACTGAAACTTTTGATTTCTCTGATTTCTAAGATAGTTTATGACAATAATCTGAAAATAACAATTTGAGGTTATAATGACATATTGGTAAAAAAATGTGGTGCTGATAAATGGTTCTAATATTTTACGTATTCCAAATTATCAGCACTGGTGCTGATAAATGGAAAATACTACATAAATACTTATTCTTTATTTTTTATTGTAAACCGTGTTTAATATAAGCATGTTATTATATTTTTTTAGTTGAAGTCGTTTATACCTTCAAAATCCAAATTTTAGCATAGTGCTGAAACTACATTTTCCATTTGTCAGCACAGTGCTGATAATTGGATCAAAAGCATGCTGATAATTTGGTTCTTCTAGCATTTCATAACATTTCCGTTTTTCAGACCCATCTACCTACCTACCATGAAACCAAAGGAAGTTAATAAAAGAAAAAAATATACTAACGAAAGTCTTCTACAAGCCTTGAATGCCGTAAAAAAGGGTATGTCCAAAAAATTGGCCTCAAAAACTTACAATGTACCTAGAGGAACCATCCAGTCGCGAATACGGAAGCCGTGCAAAGATCTACCAGGTCCTGATCCAATATTGTCATACGAAGAAGAAGGAGTTTTAGTACAGTGGGTGGTAGATTGCTGTCGCAAAGGATTCCCGAAAAGAAAGTCTGATTTACAATTAAGTGTAGCAAATTTCTTAAAGAAGACAGGCAGGGATAACCCCTTTAAAAATGACATACCTGGCAAAAAGTGGTATGACCTATTTATGCGCCGTCATCCAGAACTCAGTGAACGCACCGCCGAAGCTGTAACATCAGCTAGTGCAAATGTCTCAGAAAAAGACATTAAAGGGTGGTTTCACAAAATTGAGCTGTATCTTCAAGAAAACAACAAGTTGCACATATTACAGGACTCGTCTCGTGTATTTAATGGAGACGAATCTAATTTTCAGTTATGTCCCAAAAGTGGCAAAGTTATTTCATTACGAGGAGAAAGAGACGTGTATGAAGTTGATCACGCAGCAGCGAAAACAGCCCTTACTGTACTGTTTACGTTTTGCGCCAACGGAGATATTACACCTCCACTAGTTGTGTTTCCCAACAAGAGGCTTCCCAAAGATATAACATCATCAGTTCCAAATGAGTGGGGCATTGGCTTGAGCGATACTGGCTGGATGAAATCCGAACTTTTCTATGATTATATCAAGAATGTATTTCATCCATACCTAATCAAAAGAAAAGTAACATTTCCCGTGATACTTTTTGTAGATGGGCACAAAACACATCTTAGTCTTGAAGTGAGTGAATTGTGCAGCAAGTTAGAGATTGTTTTGATTGCTCTTTACCCCAACGCCACACGAATACTACAGCCAGCAGATGTGTCAGCCTTTAGACCTCTTAAAAATGCATGGAAGGAAAGTGTCCTGAAATGGAGGCGAGATCACCCTTTAGAGACCCTCACAAAGAACAATTTTGTACCTGTCCTCAAGGAGGCTTTAGAAGTTGGCGTCAAAGATACAACGGTGATAAATGGATTCAGGACTACTGGATTATGTCCCTGGAACTCTGAAGTCATCAACTACAAAAAATGTCTGGGTAAAGGAAGTAAACCTGATGAAGAACAAAAAGAAGACAAATCAAAACGACAAGAAAATTCTAATGAAGATAGAGTTATGACACGTGAAACTTTAAAAATGATTGTAGGGCAAGAAAAAATTACATTTCTGCAAAGGACACCGCTTGAAAGTCTAACAGAAACAGAAAGGATTTTGAAGAAGATTTGTTGTTATTTTGAAAATCATCAAACTGATGCGTCCACATCCCAAGAAGATGTTGTTGAGATTCTAAATTACGAAACAGTTGAATTTCTCAATATCGATCAATGTCCAGTTATATTAGCAGAAGATTTAGTAGATGAAATGCGACCTATAAACACTGTGATAACGAAAAAATTGTCTGATAACAATACTAATTACTAACCTAATTACTTTATTTTCTTATAAATATATCTAATACAATTATTCTATGGTAATCTGAAGATAGAGTCAGAAAGCGAAACTCTACGGAGTAATGAAAGTGTGATTAGATTATGTCTTATTTACTTTCCTAAGCATTATTAATAAAAAGAATATTAATACTAATTTATTTATTTATAAAGACAAGATGACAGACCGATACTTATCTTTGTCTAATCACACATGCAAGAAAGAGAGACAGTTAGGTAGCCTAATATGCTTTCTCTTTTTTTATGGACACTTTTTAAGCTGGCTTTTACTCTATGTAAAATCATAAGACAGTACAAAATATATGGATAAAACATTGACTTTCAGGCGAAATTTATAATTGATCCGAGATTGAAATCATCAGATTGTTTCCTATAATTGAAGTCGTAAGTCCGTTATTGGTTCTGATAATCTAAGTAAAAGATTGTAATCTCGGCCTTTAAGAGCAAAAATTGGATTAGGATCGAATTGTTATTTCGGTTTTAGCGATAATTTATTTAACTGCGGATTGGAATGGAAACAAAAGCTATTTTCGTAGTAGATGTGAACTTGGAATGTACAAAAAAAAAATACCATAATATATTTAAACAAACTAGAACTCATATCACATTTAATTCACAAACAAAAAAAAAAAGAAAGCAATTACAATCATTAAAATATCGATATGAGTTCTTTTCTTTCATTTTTTGAACTCTTTTGTTTGTATACAACATTTATTGAGTTCTTTTCTTTTCATAAACATTTATTGAGTTCTTTTCTTTCCTCGAACATTTATTGTGCTCCTTTCTTTCTATAAATCATTTAGATATTTTAAATAAGCATGCTAACGAACTAGGGCAATGCAATTTTGACGGTATTAGACATGTGATTGGGAAATCGGTGTAAATAGTGTTACAAATCGGTACTCTTACCGGCAGTATATTCCGGTTTCAAAACCTATCATCCGATAAATAAATGTATGTATGTTGGTGGCTTACACTGGTTAGAATGTTTAATAGCAATTTATTTTATAACTGTGATTTTTAAATAATATTCGAATATTGTAGTAAAACAATTCTCATTGTCCTTTTTTGTATTGGCTTCTGTATGACTTGTCTTAAGTGATACAATCAAAATTATGACGTCAGCAGACATCGCTCACGGTCAAAAATTTATTTAAAGTTTTTGATAAGGATACAATATTAGACACTGTAATTTTTTTATATACCTCTCTTGTTTTAACTTAAACGTCCATTTAAATACTTTTTAAACAGAGTACCTAATAACCATTCTAACCATATATCACACTTATAGATTTTCATTGAACATAATCAAAATATGACCATGTAAACTTGAGGAATTGTGACTTGTGAGCTACACAATCGACGTTATTTTGACTATCAACTTGCAGGTCTGGTTTTAATAAAAGAAAAAATCCAATTTAAATGTTAAATAATATGTATTAGACGTTCACTTAGCTACATACATATTAACAACATTTTCAAAACTGAACATTCCCAACAGGATGGTTTGAAAGGCCGTACCGTCGCAAACGCGATGTCCCTAATTTATAAATCTGTAATATCTTCGAAAATATTCATTTAAATTACATGCTGTAAACGGCTATATTGTTCCATATTAAATGTAAAATGTATTTAAGGTACTTAATTATCTAAGGAGTAATGCTGGATTGCTTAAAATCGCTTCGTAAATAATTCATTATTTCTCACAAAAAGTAAAGCATGAAAAATTGGCTTTATAGAAAATCAAATGATAATAAGTTCTTGAAATTGATTTCAGGCCAATCAAGTTGAAAGGGATGCTGTCTCTGATAGAAAACACAGCAAATGAGTTCGTCCTACGAGTAACGAAGTTAATAGAAAAGAGTGATACGGAACCTCAAAATAATAATAATGCTGCTTCAACAGTAGATTCAGTTAAATTAGTTGGAGGATACACAGCTGATGCCATAGTGCCCTGTGCGTTTGGAGTCAAGAGCAGTGTTATGGACAACGAAAACGATCCCTTCGCTGTTGCTTTGGGGGCCTTTTATGAATGCTCCTTATGGAACATATTTGAAAAGTAAGTATTCTAAATTTTTAATTTGTGATATCTTAGACTGAAAGATAGCTAAAAACTTTATTGCACAGAAAACATTGAATGTGTGTGAAACATTGAATTGAAATTCTAAATACTATTCGCATTGGATTTTCAAAATAGAAATTGAATTTCAATTCAGTTTTTAAATGTCTTAAATTAAATATAAGAAGTGTGGTACAACAGCTAGTTCGGTCGTTATAAAAGCGAATCACCGCAGCGGAACAATGTTGTGGCTAAATTTGGGGCTACCTACAGCATTATGTAATATTAACAACACTGTTGTTGCTTACAAAGTCAAGAATATTTATAATAAATATATTTATAATGAAAAACGTATACAATTAGGATTCGACTACTACAAAGTTTAGTTGTGATTGTCGAAAGAAACCTAAATAGATGTCGCGTTAGACCCAATAAAGACAATTATATTTAAAACAATAAATTATGCGAAGCAAACGTTACATTGGTCTTATCTTATTATATAGAAATAAATAAGTAATGTTATAAATTTAATTCAAATATTTAGATAATAAAAATGTATGAACCTTTTAAGAACCCTAAAATAAATAACAAATCCTTAATATATACGTATCTGAGAATATTTCTCGTGTTATACATTTCAAACAGGGCCCTTGTCGTTGTCAATAACAATGTTTGTTTTGTAAATGCTATTTGTGAATCACAACGGGATCCCCGATGAGATTAGTGAAACGAACTCAAAATCGTTTTGGGCAACAATGTTTTATATCTTAGTGGTTTTATAATGATTGTCATATAATAAATATCTTACCTTTTACTGAAAATTGATTTTAATGATCAAATATTTTGTATTCGTTTGCATTGTTCATATTTTTAATTATATTATATATATTATGATTATAGTTTAGAAGAAGTATTTCGGAATTATTACAGAAAAAATAAAGTAATAATAACCCAAATCGTATTTAGGATAAGTTTTCTATATAATGCTCGAATCAATTAATTTTTCAATATACATTATAAAAATATATATGTAATAATAATCCTAACATGAATAAATATCTGTATAGACAATTTGAAACATATTAGTTACCATCGCTGCGAACATTTGTGACTGTTTTTAAGTTTAATAATTGAAACAGGAAAATTACTATCTGTTTTAGCTGCACTAAAGCCTGTTCAATTTCTTCCTCATCTTTATTCTTTTAACTAATTAGATAAATGTTAACCACAGTATCTTTGTGTAACGTTTTTATAGTTCTATTATTTGTCTAACGGTACATTTAAACTGTCATGTTTATTAATGTATTTTTTTTTTCAGAACAATGCGGACATTTTGGCCAGCCTTCGTACTGTTTTTCAAAATTCGTATAATTCCCAAGAAAACTCACGATTTTTTCTATAATGTCGTGTCCAACGTTATTAAAGAGCGCCAAAATGGTAAGTTTATGTATCAATAATAATTAGGAGCTTCCTACTTCTTAGATAACGATGGAGATAAAAATTATAATTGAAATAAATTGTACAATATAGAAACGTATTTGAACGAATGGAAATAAAAATATTTTTCAATCTTGAACATTGCTATAATTCCTTCCTCGATATTCGATAAGAGCTTATAGAAAATGAATAAAAGAAATATTTCTGATAATAAAAGACTTCTTAAAAAAATACAAGTGAAATAATTCATACCTTGCGTAACTGACTTTTCTATAGCTCACATAATTAGAATTTCTTTTAAACTTTCAAACCTCATAGAAATGAGAATATGTAAGAATGTAACCGTATAAAGTGTGAACCAACCCTTGTTTTGGCTAAGCAAGGCTTGTGGAAGGAATCTTCCGGTTCCTTCTGAGTTAAGGTTTCTTTAAGGACTGTTATTATATTTGGAGGAGGGGTGGGGGGTGCCGCTGCGAGACACTTACCTATGCATAACACAATGGTACTAGGCCACTGCTTCACACTAGTCTTTTCTGCCAATGTGGTACGATGCCGATAGAATCAGAGTCTATTCGTGCTGCATTCAGTAGACCGCAATGTGATTCATGACAAGCGTGGGGTGCTCGATATTTAAGGTATAACAATCATTCTATTAGCAACTATCTATGAGAGGATAGTTATGAATTACAGTAAAATGCACCCCACGATTTTTACTCAGAATTGAATTATTCTGTTAATAACTTAAATTTTATTATAATTTTATATTAAGGCGATTCACTATGATTAATTGTAAGATCTTCTACTACTGTAATTTTATACTCTTTGTCATTAAAAATTATTTTCTAGTTTTTAGTTCGGTTAGCAATAAAAGCGTGTTTTTTTAGTTTTTTAATTTTATCATTGAAGACATTCTGTAATTCCTAACTAAAGATCTTACAAAATATTGTTTTAACATGAAATATACTACTGACGGAAAATGTGTTAGAAAAAACTTATATCCATTAAATCAACCTAAAACATGTAAATCATAATTGTTACATTACGATATCAAAAACATTTCCGCCCAAAAAAGTTTTGAGCTCGTTCACTAATCTCATCGGGGATTCCATTGTGATTCACAAATAAAATTTATAAAACGAATATAGTTATTGACAGTTACAAGGATCTTGTTTGAAGTCAATATGAGGAATGTTTACAGATACTTATATATTGTTTCTTTTTTTTTCTAGCAATTAATAAACCAAGTTTAAAAAAACTATAAATTTTTCATCCAGATAACTAATTAATTTTATGTTCATATAAATTTGGCCACCGTCACACCCAATTTTGTTTTATCAAATTTGTTTGCGTTTTATTTACTTAAACGCAAGAATATTTATAAAAACTATTTAATATCTAAGCAAGTATTATTAAGTATTAACTGTTTCATGTATCTTGATTGTTATATTTTATTTACAGGAATTCAGGAGAAACGAGGTGATTTCATAGACATGATGATGGTGTTGCAAAATGATGACAAAGATAATGTTGACAACGAAAATGACTTCAAGATCAGTGAGTAGATACAATTCATTAGACACCATATTAAAATAAAAAAAATACTACTGCTTATTCTAATATCCTTAGCTGTGCGAAATTTGGCGGAACAGACTGACAGTCACAGATATTTTTTTCTATGGATTGTGTGTGGTTATATATTTTTTACTTTGAATAGCACAAAATAATTCGAAATATCAATACAGATATAAATATTAATTTTAAACAAATATAGAAATGAAATAAACCGACACGGACACGGGCGGGTCACACACACGGATACGATAGCTCAATTGGTAGAGCGGGACGCTTTTCCAGAGGTCGCGGGATCGAATTCCTGCCAATCTTTGTTTATTTTTAATTTTATATTTATTTATCATTTAAATAAACTTAACATGGCTATGCATGTTTATAGATATTTTCAAGCAGGAATATTAATTTATTTTAGACAGAATATAATTGCTTTTATATTTATATTTAAGAAATAATATGTATTATATGAGACTAAATTAAATAACATTTAAAAGCAACATAAAGCATGCATTTGTCTGTTTCGGAAACATCTTCTTATTTGAGATCGCCTCGAGCATATTTAGAACTGCCATTCATGCAGTTGAGTTTGTTAGACGTTGCCTTAAGATGTAGTTCATTTGGTGAATTAAATATCTCTAGTGTATTGGAATCAAGATTGAAAATATTTATCTTTTATCATTTGGCTATTTATTATTTTATTTTTGAGGTTGACCTTTGTCATATTTTTAAAGGATTTAGCGAAATAGGAAGTAATTCTTTCTAAGAATTGAAAAATTCTTACGACAAATTTCCTTCGACAACCTGATTTTCGTCTGTTTTGCTAACACTTGGAATCGCAACCGGAACTGTCCTGGAGATGGTTCCTGTATAAGTATTCTGTTATCTTACCGCGTTCCGTGAAGGCTTGCTGGGCTTGAATAAGGTGTTTATTTTTATTTTTCTCATGATGAGATGCCTCTTACTTATTTCTGGCTAAAATATTTTGGTAGTGGCCAATGTGCTATAAGTTAGGTAACAGTCTTCCCACTTGGGGACCGGTTTTTCTCTGATGACTCTTTTGGAGTTGGAAGGGGGTATTTTGTTGTATTGGTGGTAGCTGCTAGTTAGAGCTGCTTTAGCCTGTTCGTTCATTCAGTTTCAGCATTTCCCCCATCCATTGTCAGAACAGTCTGATGTGTCTTCTAACTCCTGGTACTGCTCTTTATTCTCCTTCTACCACGTTAAGGCTGTAGGTTAAACACTTTGGATGATATTTGGTTTTGATTGATTCAAGTACTCTATCTTTTATATTGATTAGGCTTATCTGAAATCTAAATGAAATCTTAATATTTATATAAATATAGAATGAACACATATCAATTTTATTGCTATTAAAAAGAGATTGCATGTATGGACAAAATGATAGGTGGAATAATAAAAGCAATATATTTCCAGCGGACATGGTGATAGCTGGAAACGCATTCATCATATTCCTAGGCGGCTTCGAAACTACTTCATCAACTTTAGCCTTTCTATTTCTGGAACTAGCAGCTCAGCCTCACATACAGGAACAGATGAGGTCTGAGATACAACAGGCGCTGGACAAACATGGTAGCTTGAGCTCGGAGATGTTACAGGACTTGACGTATATGGATATGGTTATACAGGGTGATTATTTTTATAATTTCTTCGTAAAGTGAATTAAAAGTGCCTCTGTTATTATTATTATTATGTTTGATAAATGAAAATAAAACATAATAATGTTTAGGTATTAATAAAATAATAATAATAATAATAATAATAATAATGCATAATCCGTCCCGTTTCCTCAGACAGGAAGGAACGATTTGCTAGAGGTGGCAGATGTGAATCCTGCTGACATTTAATATTTAACCAAGCTTATTAATATATAAAGATGTTTTTGATCAATTCTAAACATAAAATTGTGTATTTTACACAGAAACGCTCCGTCTGTACCCACCCTTCCCGAACATCCAGCGTATATGCACGCGCTCGTACCGTATACCCGGGTATGATGTCACTGTTCCCAGCGGCACCATCGTACTGCTGCCCACACTGGCACTGCATAGAGATGAACAGGTAAGTCTTAAGATTTCAAGATATGTATACTAGTTAAAATGATTCACTTAAACACTAAAAACTAAAATATATATGAATCTAAATAATACCAATATCTATCTTGAATACTTATATTGAAATCCATATACGTTGTTAATGTAATGTTTCTCTAGTACTTCGAACGCGCGCTGTCGTTCGTTCCGGAACGATGGAGCCGCGCACCGCCGCCCGGTGTGTACGCGCCCTTTGGGGACGGACCGAGGTACTGCATTGGTGAGTACTTACTGTGTGTGTGTGTGTGTGTGTGTGTGTGTGTGCGTGCGTGCGTGCGTGCGTGTGTGTGTGTTTGTGGAGCGTTAGTTTAATCATCAAAAAAACTTAAATAGAACAAGCGCAAAATTTAGGATACAAGTTTAAAATGAGGAAAAATAATCTTCTATCAGGAACATGGAAAATGGAACTTGTATTAAGGTAAGGTAAAAACACGCAAGATGCAATATTGATAGCAGGATACAGTAATCTATCAGTTGTATGTATATCTTCTTGGTTGATGAATAAATAACAACAATGATTTTTCAAACGTGAGACATTTAATAAAGGAAAAATATTATTTATTAGACATAACTTAAGTGGAATCGAATTACAACTTACACAATAAATAAACCACGCAAAAGTAATGAATAATTGCAGCTATGTTATTGTTATAAAGTTCATTTTTGTTTACATAATTTTTTTTGTAAATATACAGTTCGCATTGTAACTTGAGACTTCAGAAATGCAAAACGTTGTACTTGTAAGAATTTAATTAGTAAGAAATGTGTTTAATAATATTTGGATATACAAAAGTAAACCGGAGTTTTTGCAAGTTGTAAGCTATTATTGTTGAAACGTATAAATATATTCATTACAGGTAAAAGATTTGCACAAATTCAAATGAAGTGCTGTCTCGTAAAGCTGCTCCCACATGTACGGATATCACCTTTTAGTAAAACTTGTCGGGACGGACCGTTTCCGGTCGATTTGAAGTCTCCAATGACATTACATCCGGCCGATTCCAGGGTTCGCCTTAGTTTGTTATGACCAACCATATGCATCTTTATTGGGTTATTTTAAAACGCAGCGATAAGTTAAGTTAAATATATAGTTTACTAGCAGACTCGGCCACGCGTTGCTGTGGTTGCTAAGGTTTTGGATATACCTATTACATTGTAGTAAACTATTTAAGAAGTCACGGTATTAGAAAAAATAAAATTAAAATAAAAAAAAACCCCCGACCGCTAAGTAAAGGAAAACATTTAAAATGCAAGTAAATTTATGAAGGCCAATAACGAAATAACAATATTTTGATATAAAATAATATTATGACTTAAAATTAAGATGTAAGTTATCCTATGTTTCAAGTTGGATCAAACTACCCACGGTGTGCAAATTTGATTAAAATCGGTTAAGTAGTTTAGGAGTCCATCGCGGACAAACAACGTGACACGTAATTTATATATATTAAGATTATATAAATAAAGTGTCATAAGCCTCTATAGACTCTTTGATACATGCAATATATTTTTAATAATACAACGATTTTATATGAGAAGATTGTTGTGGGTATATTTATTTGATAATTTGATTAAGAAAATAAATAATTAGAAGTCTTTTCATGCCTTTTATTACCAAAGAAATTGAATTAATGTTTAAAACAAACAATTACACTAACAGTTTTATAAAATTAATATATATTTGTCTTTTTGCCTCGTTTTATATATTTGAATGACGGACACAAAGTGCAACAACTTGTAGATCAGACAAAGAATTATCTGAAATTACGTGGTACTGAATTAACTTGATTCTGGAATCAACAATACATTTACTATTTTTTTATTTATTTAATTCATATTTATATGTTGTAAGGCGAACATTTTTTTAAATGACATTAGCTTCCTTTTATGGCAACTATAAAAATATTTGTTCTTTGTTTTTCACTTCTTTATCAACCCAATATTATTACAATAAAACAATCAAACATTTTGTTCCATTTTATTTTAATGAGGCCTTTCGTTAGCGTGATGTGTGTAAGTATGTCACAGGGTCACATGTCGAGAACAGTTTTTGAGGGTTAATTGGAGAAAGTTTTAAACCCTTTTTTTGTATGTTCTGTAAATAATTAGTAATTGACTATGATTATTATTTTAGCTGAGCACGTTGTTACATGTTTTTTTACTCAAATAATAGGTATTTTATTGCTATAATATATGGAATATCACTCTTATACATTACTAATTTCTTGTAAATCTCATTAGTTATAAATGCACTGGCACAATGTTTTAAATGAAGCCAAGATATTGGCGAGGTAGCTGCGGCTGCACGTGCCGTGAGATAAGTAAGATCACACGGTATCTTTGCATAATACAAGTATTGAACCAAGGTTAAACAATCTTAAAAAAAATTACATCACTGAAAGTTTTAGTTCTTATTAGGTAGAAGCTTTATAAGTATGAAAACTTACAGAATAATATATTTTTTATTAACGATACAAATAAATAATGACAAACAATTTATTCTACTACATATATATGATATATAAAACCATTTCTAAAACAAAGCGCCTTCGAAAAAATTCAGAGCAATAAAGCGGACACAGCCTCAAACTTCATTGAGAAAAAAGAAACATGTTTAACTAAAATATTACTATTACTATTACTATTAATATTACTATTACTATTAACTAAATAATATTTCAAAATACCCTTATAATCTCGAAACCTGGGATAAAAAGTATATTTTCCACTTCTTTCGTGTCGCTTACAAGAGGTATCCTAATTAGAATCAGTCGCTGTGAAAGACAGAGGGATAAAACTCTACCACCCGTACTGTGACATCTTTTAATCCAATGTACAGTAAGAGATTGACTGACCTTATTATTTGGACGTACGTTAGACGAAAAAGGGTACACTAAAAACATCTATCTTTGTAACTTATATTAAATCAGATATCATATTATATTAAATTACTTAAATGTAAATAATCAAATTATTGTCACTATTCAAATTTACAAAACGTCAGCTTTAGTATTGAATATAAATACAGTTGAAGTTCATATTACTATGTGTCGACTCAAGGAGAAGTTTCATTAGTTGATTGTTTATACTACGTGTAACAGGAGTGCTTTATTTTTATAACGATGGAAAACAAAGGTAAGAATATTATTTAATATTTAAATAATAATACATATATGATATATACTACTTGACTAGGTGTATATATAATAAGTTGTGGATACTATTTGAATACTATAATAACCTTTATTCTTTCTGGATGACATAGTACTGACTTTTACTATTAAAACATTTTACAATCAAAGAAATAAGTGACAAGTTAATAATAAGGATCACCGATCAATCTCTTCCGTGTGTTTTCCCTTCCCTACGTGTCATTGGCGGAATCGACCGTGCTTTACTGGCACAACTGAAAGCCATTAAATCAATCTATCTATCTAATAATAAGGATATTTGTACCTACAATGTATGTCATAACAATACAATACAATATTGTAACACATGTCGTAAACAATATTGAATATAAGTGAATGTATACATTTATTAAAAATGTGGGTATTATAAAAAAAATGTAACTTAAATTGTAATTGAGGTCTAAAATCTATTGCCTAAGAATATTGTAGGTGGAAAAGTGTTCTTTAATTTTAAAATACTGTTTTATATTTTATAGGGTGGTCTGGTTTAGCGATCGCACATAAACGACGCGGGTTTTATTTCCGGTTGTTACAAATAATCGTTTGGATGTGATGTGCCATACATACAACATAAGACATATCAGACAACAAATGTATCAATATAGAAATATAATATATTTTTTTGATACGTTAAAAATATATTAAATTGGAAATAAAAACTACATTATTTTAATACCTTTATTGATAAGTTTAATAACAATGTTTATAAAAAAGTGGTCATGAAAATTTTATTTAAATTGTTCTTGGTATTTATTATATATTATTATTAAAGTGTTAAAAATTGTACTCAAAATATGTTAAGGTTGGTTTAATATATCTTTACCCAAACTCCATCCTTAAACTGTTTTATTTACATTACTTTTTGAAACATGATCTTTGATAGAATGACAACTATATCCAATTATGATTCTTACAGCATACGATATACTGTGTCCAGAAGATGAAGAAGATTGTTTAGATGATCCTATAATAGTATTGGATTTAGAAGAACATAGCGTATTTCGTGGTTCTGAAAATTATTTTAGAAGTAAGATATTTAAGATATTATATTTACAGTAAATCAAAAAATACCATATTTCTAACAATATCATTATTTTTAGATATTACAATTGAAGATCCAGGTTATGTTGTAAACATTTCATCAGAAGATTATGGAATATGGTTACAAAATTCATTATCACGATTCAAAGAGTTGAAAAAACCGATAGAAAGTTCTGGATGTACTAATAACATCGGTAATCTATTAAGTAAATGTCGCACTTGTAGCATTAAACTTGTTGACTGTCATAAATTTCCATTCTATTACCGAAGTAAACTTCAATCCACAAATAGTAATCAGTATCCCAATACAGATCACAAGGTTATAGAAATAAGTGACGAAAAAGACAGAGAAGATATAATGGTTATAGATTTAACAAAAGAAGAACACGTAGAATATAACAACGTTAAAAAGCACATAGCAAGCATTGAAGCCGATTGGAATGCATTCCCTAGTATTGACAATTCTGTGGGTTTATTATCTAATACAGTAATGAATATTCAAAAAGAAAATCATACTGAAGTTCCAAGAAGTGAAACGGAACAAGATCCCGATCTTATATTCGGGATATATACGAGAACAATAGATACAGCTATCCAAAAAATAAAAAATAATATAGAGTCTTTTCAGAATAATACAAATCTAGGTCACAATATAGTTGATAAATTATTATTAGGGAGTAAAAGGTTTATTAAAAATCATGTAAATAATTCACAAGACATAAAAAAAAAAGAAAAGGTAGCTAAAATACACAGTAATAATTGTAAAAATGTCCATCACAAGAAAAAGAATAGTATAAATTCCAATAAAATAACAAGTACTTATATATCTGAACAAATCAGCAAAACAAAACTAAAAATAAAAAAATGCTCATTAAAATCAATAGAAATAATATCAAGTAAAAATGACTATAAGGTTATGAAAGATAAAAGATGTAACCTAAACTTAGACACCACAAACGAGGGTCAATATGATTCTTTAAACATTATTGAAAAAGAACATAACTCAATAAATGAAATGCAACAGAATCATTGTAAAAATAGACAAGAAAGGGTCCAAATCAACTCATCTGCACATCCTATATTTTTTGCTCCAGTTTTTGAATCAAAACATTCTCCTTCGTTGCTTCGAAATAGTGAATTCAACAGAACTCAAGAATGTAACAAACAATTATTTAGCGCAGATAGAATAATACCACATTTTCATAACAATACTACTTTAAAAAATCTTGGTATTTTATCCAAACCAAACACTAAATGTCCAAAACGTTCTAAAGAAACTATTGACAACGATAAGACTAAAAAAAATAAAAATTCTGTGGATTTAACGAAAGATTTAAATAGAAAACCTATGGTGTCGCAAATACCGAATGCAAGTATACATCCAATTTATAATTCTATTGGTAGTAATAATGATATAGTTAATATTAATACACCTCAGGAAAAAATATTGGGTACTAATGTTGACGTTTCAAACATTTCAGCATTTCATTCTGTAAATCCGTCTCAGTTTTCTAATAACCGAATAGTTAATAATAAAATTATGTTGAAACGATCACACGCGTCTCCAGACGTCACCACAGAGAATGTTACTAATAATATTTTTATAAACCGTAGTAAAAAAAATGCTCCCCAATTAGAAGAAGAAAGACTGCTATACCTTCTTCCTTCAAATCGTAACTTACCAGGCTCTCATATTCAAAATATGTTTTCATATCATGGTGGTAGTAATTTAAATACTTTACCTTATTCTACTAATACTTACTCTCCAATTGATACATATTTTCATGTCACTAATATGTCTGATATTAACTGAAACCCAAAGTTTCCAATTTAATATCTATAAAATATCTTGTGAATTCTAGTTTTGAAAATTAAGAATATGACTATGACGCCATTTTGATAGTCTTAGATAAACTTATTGTAATCATCAATACTTAGTTGATGAAATATAATATCAAATATACTAGAAACAGTTAAATACTTCTCATGCAAGAAGATATTTTGTGATGATGTTACTAATAAAAATTTGTGAAATAAATGTTTTTATTTTTATATTATGTTCTATTCTTCAGCATATTAAGTAATACTAAATACCCTTATTTTTTATTCCTCTTAATAAAGAGTAATAAAAAAATACTACTTTCAAACAAAAATATAAAAAAAAAACTATAGCTTATATTTAAAAGTAGAAAAAAGAGATGTTTCTGTATATCATTTACCTCGGTTGAAGTTGAAGCTAATCAACATCTTTCTATTTTTTTATTATTTATAGTATTTTTTCTACCTTGCCTTTATGGGTCTACGAATAAAATCTTGTAAAGATAGTAACGCTCCCTATTTGACATTAGTTCGTTTATTAGGTGTTAAGAATGTAACTTATATTTTATAGACAACTTTAAAAGGACATATTCATTTTTTTAAATAGATCCCCTTTAATAGAGTCTGTTTTTTATGTTTCTGGTCAGTGAAAATCCTTTTAGGTAAAAGTAGTTGATTTGAACTGACTTTGTTGGGTGGTATATTTGATATGGTTTTTTATGATCCAATCTTTTTATTTTAAAAGATAAAACATATGGATGTTAACTGAAAAAATAGAATAAAGATCGAATTTTCAAAAATGGTACAATGGTACTTACTTAGTACCATTGTACCATTTTTTGAGGTTATAACTTTAAGTTCAAATTAGTAAAATATAGTCAAATTAATGTCTCAGCCAAAAAGCTATCTCAAAAAAATTAAAATACTTTTAGTATTATCTGCATGAGGCGTACAAATAAACGGATGAAAATTACACATTTATTTTTTTGCTTCATATATAATGACATAATGTACAGATGTAACATCGTTTGTATAATCTGTGATATATTAATATTATATTTAAGGAATATTATTTACGTATTTTATAACGCCTTTATTTGTAATTGTCACAAAAGTATATAATGTTAAAATTAGCAGCTTGCCAATATGTCAACAGACAGACGTCACTGGTGGTTAAGATTTAAGTTGTCTAATTCTCTTGGTGGTAGACCATAACATCCGGTCGCCGGCAAAGTTACCACCCATCGGGCAGAGTCGTGCCGCAAAACGACCTAGTCGTGTTCCGGCACGTTGCTCGATGAAGCCGTTTATGGGAAATGGGTCTGAACAGTTGCGGTGCGTTGGCGAACCGGTCTGACGTCGGGTTGGTGTTTGTTTTGTCGGGTGTCTAGTCGAGGAGGGTAGCGGGATCCGAAGCGACGGCTTTCCGCTGGCCGCCCGCAGATAGTTGGGGGCCCAATTAGTGGGATAGCCACCCACGAAAGGCTGCCCCGCCAGCTGTGAAAAATCCCAGGGTGGCTCCATCGTGCTGGTTGGCGACCAGACGAGGAGGCCCGATGGCGATCCCTGGGGGGGTTCGGGCGTCCCCGCAGTCTCCAGACTAGCCTCCCAGTGGCAAGACATCACCAATTTCGACGTCGGGTTCGATACGTACCGTCTCGTTCAACTGCCATTTCCCATCCCTATTCACTTTTATATTTATTTATTTTTTTATGAAAAAGTTAAGAAAAAAGAACAAGGTTACACAGCGGTTGCACTCCTCCTCATATAAAGTGCACCTTACTAATATCAGGGGTTTGCACTCAAATCTTTTAGCTGTCCACCACCACCTGGAGACAGAGCAGCCGCACTTGCTCTTTTTGACGGAGACGCAGATACAATGTCCTTTGAGCGCTGCATACTTGGATTATCCCGGTTACTCGTTAGAGCACAACTTTCGCTCACGGGCCGGAGTCAGTGTGTACGCGCGGAACGACCTCTGTGTTCAGCGTCTCCGTCACCTTGAAGACCCCACTTTTTCTTCCCTATGGGTTTTAGTGGACACAGGAAACGAAAAAATCCTGTATTCCTGTGTCTACCGTTCGCACAGCGGTGACCAGGAGACAACTCGTTTATTTGAGTATCTCTGTGAGGCTGCAGATATGGCTCTGTATCAGTACCCTTCGGCGCAGCTCGTCTTTCTGGGGGATTTTAATGCCTGTCATCAGGACTGGCTGTTCCCGTACCAGAAGACCGACCATGCTGGAAGAGAAGCGCGGAACTTTGCGTTGTCCTTGGACCTCTTTCAGCTGGTGAGGCAAGCGACAAGGGTACCAGATGTGGTAGGCCATACAGCCAATTGCCTGGACCTTCTGCTGACAACTGATCCGGACAGGTATCGTGTAGAGGTCACGTCCCCCTTGGGAACCTCCGATCACTGTCTGGTGAAATCTGTATTTACATATTCCCCACCAGCTTTCGAACCACATGGTGTTAGGCGAGTATGGAAATATAAGTCAGCAGATTGGGATGAGATGCGGCACTTTTTTGCGTCTTATCCTTGGCGGCAGGTCTGCTTCTCTTCTTTGGATCCGTCGAGTTGCGCGGATGCTATAACCGATGTGGTGCATCAGGCAATGGAGTATTTTATTCCTTTTGCTGACGTACCCATCGGTGGCAAAGCTCGCCCATGGTTTAATGCCGAATGTCGTCATGCGCATGACCGTAAACATTCGGCATACCTCATTTGGGCTGATGCTCGAAGCCGCAAAACTCCGGATGTAAGTACAAAGAAGAGAGCCTTTAACCAAGCTGCCAAGTCCTATAAAAAGGCATTGCGGAAGGCTCGTCTTGATCGGATCGTCAAGAATGGCGAAAAGCTCTCTGTCAGACCAACTGGCAGTCGAGCTTTCTGGTCTCTTGCCAAAGCGATCGAGTCGAACTTCTGCCAACCCTCACTGCCTGCTCTGCTGAAGCCTGATGGATCCCTGGCCCACACAGCAACAGAGAAAGCGAATGTATTTGCTTCTCTGTTTGCTGAGAATTCGCATCTAGACACTGGCAATGCTTCTCCAGCACATCTTCCTCACTGCGGTATTTCGATGCCTGCAATCCGCATCACGAACAAAGAGGTATGGAGAACATTGTGTCGTTTAGATGTGAATAAAGCCCGTGGTCCTGATGGTATATCAGCCATTCTGCTCAAGACATGCGCAGGTGAGTTGTCTCCTGTATTGACACGTCTGTATCGCCTCTCTTTCATGACTGGAATAGTGCCTAAATCCTGGAAGCTTGCTAATGTGCAACCCGTGCCCAAAAAAGGCAGCCGTGCCGACCCTGTCAATTACAGACCGATTTCAATCACCTCCATACTCTGCAAGATTATGGAGCGTGTATTGAACTCGCGGCTTCTAGCGTACGTAGAAGGTAACGATCTCCTCAGTGACCGACAGTACGGATTTCGCCGAAATAGGTCCACTGGGGACCTTCTAGCGTACGCAACACACATTTTAGGCGAAGCCATCGAGAGGAACGGAGAAGCGGTCGCCGTCTCTCTGGACGTCTCGAAGGCTTTTGACAGGGTCTGGCATGTGAGCCTTTTAAGCAAACTTTCAGCGTACGGTATATCTCCTGGTCTGATTGGCTGGATAACGGACTTTTTGAGCCAGAGATCTCTCCGTGTTGTTGTCGACGGGTGTTCTTCGGAACCCTTGACAATAAATGCCGGAGTACCTCAGGGGTCCGTTCTTTCTGCAACTCTTTTTCTGCTGCACATTAACGATCTGCTGAAGCCCGGTATCTATGGGTATGCAGACGACAGCACAGTTGTAGAAAGATATCTGCCAAGTTCTCGGGCTAGTAGAGATGAAGTACAGTCTGAAAGAGAAGCCATGGTGCAACGTTTGAATGACAAACTTCAGGCAGTCTCCGCATGGGGCAATGCCAATCTTGTCAAATTCAACGCCACCAAAACGCAGACGTGTTTGTTCACCGCCAAAAGGAGCCCCTTCACCTTGGCTCCTACTTTCCAGAATGTATCCTTGGAATACAGTGACTGGCTTCAGTTGTTAGGCTTAGAGATCTCCTCGAACCTCAACTTTGGTCGGTACATTGAGTCCAGAGCAAGAGCAGCTGCGGGAAAGCTTGCCGTACTTGCGAAGGTGCGACAGTACTTTACACCGGGACAGCTTCTTGTATTATACAAAGCACAGATCCGGTCGTGTGTAGAGTACTGTGGCCATATATTTGCTGGTGCCGCAAAGACTCATCTTGCGGTTGTGGACTCAATTGAGAGGCGAGCAAAGAGGCTTATTGGCGACCCTAAATTGGTTGACGCCAAACTCCACAGCCTTGAACACAGGCGTAGAATTGCTAGCCTCTCAGTATTCTATAGGATACATTTTGGTGAGTGTGCGCAGGAATTGCACGACCTAATTCCCCCATCCCCGTTCCTTTGCCGGACGTCCCGACGCACGGCGGGTATCCATCCCTACGTTGTGGACACTCCACCTGTCCGAACGAAGCGCTATGCTTCATCTTTTTTAGTGCGTACAGCGAAGGACTGGAACAATCTGCCTGCGTCGGTATTTCCGGCAAAATATAATGTGGGTGTCTTCAAGAGGAGAGTGAATAGGCTGCTAGGTTAATGCGCTTTACCACCTAAGACTACATTTCACTTTCCATCAGGTGGAATGTAGTCAATCATTAACCTAGTTTTGTATAAAAAAAAAAAAAAAAAAAAAGATCCACTTGTATATTAATGTATCTTGTATAAAGATTCTGTATGCTTACAAAATATGATCACTTAAACCTGACGTGTAAATGCTACTCGCTGTATAAAGGAGATTTAGAAGAGATGAATTTTTCTATAGACCTCTTTTATGTCTTTAAAAATTGTATTCTATTTTATAAAGTTAATTTAAATTTAATTTTTACTCCGGTATCTATAATATTGTATTTTATGCAGTTGCAAATGGAAGCTTACATACAAAGAGATGTTCGTGTTATTTTCCGAATTTGTCGGATTGCGTTGTGTGCAGTCGGTGTTTGCGTATGGCTTTAAGTTAGATGTTACATATTTTACTAAAATATGCTATTGGTGAATTTTAACCATTTTTTGTTTATTTTGGTAATACATAGATCGGGATGACCAATTTACCTACTTGATCGCTTAACCGTATATTGTTTTTCAACTTAAAAAATATATAGTTAAGAATATTAATGAGAATATTATTTTATATCCCTAGGTGGGATTGAATGCGGAATGAATTTAACATTTTTTCAGTTTTTGTATAAAAATTGTGCAAGTAATAAAAAAAGTTTAAAATGATTTATTTAATAGTCAAGGAACTACGGTTATGAAAATTACGAGTCAATAATATTGTCTCCTGAAACTATCAAAGTATTAAGTTCATTGAACTTAAATAAGTTTAGAGAACAAGTTGGAGAACTGATTAGTCGTTTCAATAATCACAAGTGATAATTTAATTAATATTGGATTTGATCTCAGATGGGTTCATCGAAATTGTATTTAGGTGAAACAACTTTAAATTATTGGGCATCTTTCAAACTAATATCGTTAGCTATCGTTTGAACATCGTTGTGTGCTAATTAATGTTTTTGTTACCGAGTAAAATTATTTTAAGGTTGACACGTAGGTATGATAAAAAAAATGATTTGTCCGTTTGTTGAGTTTTATACATTTATTTTCATTTAATTTAAAATATATTAAAAAAGAAAATAATCTTATAAGAGTAAAAAAAAATTATATTTTTTTAAAATTATTATTATTTTTTTTCATTTTAATACATACCAATGATTCTTTTCCTTTTTATTTGTGGTTATTTATGCCCATTATTAATACTTACTTCAATGTTTTTAGCAAATTTAACTTTTCAATATTACACAAAGACATATTTTGTCTGGTATATGGTAATTTACTTTAAAAACCGTCTTTAGGCACTTTATTAGTTTCAAACAAACAATACAAAGAATATAAAAAAATAAATGTTACAAAAAATATGTATAAAATATTATTTAAATTATATTTAATTTATTAAAATAAATTTAAAACACAAAAATAAAACAACTACAATTAAGTAAGTAAACTTAGTTTGCAAGTAAATTGAGAAGATAGCGTTTTATTCTTATTTACACAAAAAAAGATCGAACAAGTGGGATTACAATGTTTGAAAATAATAAAACTGAAAATATTTAAATTTTATAAATATTTATTTTTATATTTATTTTTATAATTAGTAATTTATAACTGCAACTGCAATTGAGTCCTAACAAACAAACTCATATATCTTATTACACCATCTTAGCGGTGGATTTTTCATTAAATTTGAGTAAATACCTCTTTAGTTCTAACTAAAAGCAAAATACTAATGTGAATTCCATTATGCTACGTCCGCCATTTATTTACAAACTGTCACTTTGTGCTATAAATCTGTACGGACATTATGAAAATGTTTCTTTATTTTTAACCAGTGAATGTAACATTAACTAGTTAAAAATAACTTTTTTCTAAGTGAATAAAATGTTTATATGTAACATTTAAATGTTTATGACGTTTACTGCTAGAAGGAAATAAATGAAACAGAAAAAGGAAACCGCTAACAGTATTTAGAAATATTTTACAAATCCGTGTGTACTCTTAGAGCAATGTGACACGTGTAATGCTTTTGTTATTTAGTTGTATTACTTGGAAACACCTCTGTGTGGTTTGTGCAGACGACAATTGTGTTCAAACAATATGAGAGTTTATTTTATTTTTATATGATTATTTAACTTTTATGTTGGCACATTACCTGTGAGATATACTAATTTGAACAAAAATTTTTACAAAGGCACGACTTAATTCAATTTGACATATGTTTACATTAATTAAAGTAAAACCGATGAAACTTACTAAAAACTTTTTCAAAATATTAATAAATAAATATGTATTAAGTCCAATTAGTTTTTTGATTTTCTGTTCATTATTTTTATTCGGCATAAACATAAACGGCGAAAAACTACACCATTTAAGATTCGCGGACGATCTCATCTTATTTGCCGAAAACCCTAAAACGTTGCAAACAATGCTACAACAACTAGCATCGGAAAGTAAAAAAGCGGGACTGTCGATGAATAACAGCAAAACTAAAATAATTACAAACAAGATCGAAGTCAAAATACAAGTTGACAATGAAGAGATCGAATATGTTAACGAGTATATATACCTTGGCCAAGTCGTAGCCGTTAAAGATCTCTGGAGTAAAGAAACTGACAGACGAATAAATATTACCTGGCAAAGGTATTGGCTCAGGGAAATTATGAAAAATAAACACATACCGATTGCAGAGAACAAGAAGGTTTATAATACTTGCATTCTTCCATGCCTCGCCTACGGTTGTCAAAGTTGGCCTCTATCTAAGAAAACCGAACACAAATTAGAAGCATGCCAAAGAGGAATGGAAAGGAGCATGATGGGCTTAAGGTTAGTAGATAAATGGAAAGCAACAAAAATTCGAAATATCACTAAAATAGCAGACGTTAGAATAAAAACAAGAACATTGAAGTGGAAATGGACAGGTCATATGATAAGATCACAAACTGAAAAGTGGACAAAAAAAGTTACAGAATGGTACACTGGGAATCGGTTTTGATACAAAATATTCTTTAATACATATAAATATATCCCTTAAATGGTTCTAGTCGAAGGATGTTTTTCTGATGGTTTTATAGAATAATTTACGCTCACATTACATAAACATTTAAATTGTTATTTATTTTCATTGAAATAACGAAAACACGGTAAAGTTTGATGTGTTGCTAAAAGTTTTAGAACGCTACGTAAATACTGCTTAATAAATAATTTGTACTCGACAAAAGCAGCCTTCGTATTAAACATAGCAAGTTTTGACGATAAAGATTCAGAAATATACAATGTTTGTAATGAATCCTTAACTTCTCTATATTTATATTATATAAGCGTTTGTGTTATAGAGTGTAGCTCACTTTATATAAATGGTGTGTTATAGAGTGTAACTCACCTTAGAAATCGCTAACAAATTTAGAATATCATTTTAAATTTTAATTTTAATTGCAGTGATTACTATTGCAGGCATTATCTTTCGACCTGTTATTACTAGGCAGCAGATGGGTTTATCAAGCAGGAGAGTAACAGCGAATACACTATAATCACAATTTATATCTTACAATATAAAAGTACCACTTAAGTACACTCTGAACCTTAACTAAACGAATTACAGTTTCCAGCTAGGAGACCGAAACGTACGACTTCCACAGGATAAGTGTCTGTTATCAGCTCCACTTCATGATCTAGACTTTGTCGTAGCACGAAGTTAGTCAATTGATATGTCACGTGATTCGTGCCGTAATTTGTTTAGCGTCCGTACTAATGACTGGAATAATTAAATACAACAATATTAATGATTCATCTAATATCTGACTTAGTTTCACTTTCCAAATACATTGGTCTTAATTTATATTAAAATCAAAGTTAAGATTCAGATAGCTCTTCAGATAGTTTATTGCAACAGTCAAAAGCAGAGTATGTTTAACATTAAATGACTTCATATAATATAAACCTATTTGAGATCCAATAACACTATCCAGTTTGGTCAGAGGGTTTCCTGAACTCAATCAGAAGGAGAATTATATTGGGTACCAACATCTGAACAGTTATTTCTACAATTTGATGTTTTCAAGACTTTTATCTAGCCTTCTTTATGGAGTATTTTTTATGAATTAAATTGGTCTGTAACTAATTAATAAAAAACGTGATAATTTTGTAACTTTGTCAGTGACGAGAACGTATATCACAGGTTGTAGGTCTGATTCCTCTCTATGTGCATGAATTTATCATTCTATATTTATTTCAAATTGAATTAAAATCATATAAACATAGATCATATTGCGTCGTTGCACATGAAGAAGAATGAGATTTTTTTATATTTTATTCTGTTTTAGACTTCTCCAAATGCACGAAAAGGCATTTTTACGGAATACTTTAATGTCTCGTTTCTTTTGACGTTGAATTGACTTGATGACAATTTTTATAAAAAATATCTTATTATATTTGTTGTAATTGTTTTACGTATTGTTAATGTTCATAAAAATGTATATTAATAATTACATCAAAAGGATACCTACGGTAGACTCGATCGAAACCTTATATGAATAACAAAACAAAAAAATATTAATTTTGAGTAGACAGCATATATCCGCAAAATTCGGATTATGGATTCAGTCGCTACGGCTCGATTGGGTTTCAACACAGTGTTACAGCGGGTGGGGGCTGATTTACTGGATTACCTCCGGATTTACAAAAACACTCTAGGGGTAGGACAGTGCTAATATTGGTGAAAATACAGTAACTTACACACACACACACAAAAAACTTTTTTATCGGGGTTAGAAAAAAATTTAGTGTAACATTTTTTCGTTACGCGTCACATTTTTCCGTTACGCGCCATCTTTTTGAAGTGAAACTTCTTTATCGACAGATGGGATAAAATTTTATAGCAATGTCAAAAAATTATGACGTTTTTCTGTTACGCGCCATCATTATTTCTAAGTCACATTTTTCCGTTACGCGCAATATTTGAAGTTTTTTATCGAAGAAACTTTTTTATCGACGGATGGGAGAAATTTTATAGCAATGTCAAAAAATTGTAACGTTTTTCTGTTACGCGCCATCTTTATTTCTAAGTCACATTTTTCCGTTACGCGCCATATTTGAAGTTTTTTATCGAAGAAACTTTTTTATCGACGAATGGGAGAAATTTTATAGCAATGTCAAAAAATTGTAACGTTTTTCTGTTACGCGCCATCTTTATTTTTGCTTAAACTTTATTTAATTTAGCTTAATTAGCCATTCCTGTAAAGTTGTAATTAGTGAATCTTTTTTCAAAAAATTTTGTCTTAAAGAAGTTTCACTTCTTACATGTGTACACTAATAGGTACACACACACATATTTGGCATCGGAGGATTTAAATTTTTTTTATTTAATTTTATATACCTGAAAAAGTCTGGAGTTCAAATTAACTTAATGTTGTGACGAATAATAAATGTGATAAATAAATGATATTAATTAAACATTGAAAATAAGTAGAATCTGACCAAAAATCTGATCCCTTTCGAACGAAAAATATTTATCTTTATGTCTAACATACTAACGTAATAGTACATTATTGCAAAGGCAGCGAAATAGGCAATTGCAGGTCGAGTATGAGTTTGAAGGCCGAGCCGCAGGCGAGGACTTCAATGATACGAGACAGGCAATTGCCAT
This sequence comes from Napeogenes inachia, assembly GCA_959347355.1. Lineage (NCBI taxonomy): Eukaryota > Metazoa > Arthropoda > Insecta > Lepidoptera > Nymphalidae > Napeogenes > Napeogenes inachia. The sequence continues at coordinate 3,738,441 of OY365792.1, forward strand.
TTCGGCCGAGGCATATAGAGTATTTTTCTTAAAAAACGCAAGATAATAAAAAAGAGCCTTTTACATAGCAAATTTTTCTTTTGATTTTGCTGGAAGCAGGCTTTCCATCGCCAATTTATTTTCCGACCTTAAATCTGGTGGAGTGCAGTCAATGTTCATTTCATTTCCACTTTCAGAATCATTGCAACTCATTTTAATTACTTAATAATGAAATAACGACGAACTCCGCTTTACGCCTTTTTTTTTTTAGTTTTTGCCGAAAGGTTAACGCATCTGTGGCTATACAGCCACGAGAACGCAATGTGTACGATAGATGAAAGAGTTTTAAATTCAATCAGCACACCGTTTCATACATGACATTATATCGGCGCATGTTAAAGGAAATTAATTATTGTAGTAATACTTTTGCTTTTATTGTAGTTCGTAAAATATTGTGTTTTTTTTATATCAACACAATAATATTACAAGAATGCATAATAGTATTTGTTAGATTTTTAATAAAGCACCATTTCGTTACCGTCGAAGCGTGTAAATGTGTCACAGGGTCACATATCGAAAACAGTTTTTGAGGGTTAAGTGGAGAAACTTTTAAACCCTTTTTTTGTATGTTCTGTAAATAATCAGTAATTAACTTTGATTATTATTTTATAGTAGATTATGATACTTTTGCATAATAAGGGTTCTTATAACACGAGTGTGTTTTAAAAGAACGAGGCGCAGGCGAGTTAAACATGTTGTTAAATTAGTAGTTAGATAAACAAGTTGAACATGTTGTTAAATGTTTTCTTTTTATAAATAGTACTTCAATTGTAATGTCTTCAAAATAAGTCTAATAAATATTTATCGCTTGAAAATCTGTTAATTCCGGCCTTATTGAGATGAAAAACGTATTCAATCAAGCAAGGTAAAAATCATTTTCATAAAGTTTTATAAGTTATGAATGCAGGGGCACAATGTTCTAAATGAAGCCACGATATTGGCGAGGTAGCTGCGGCTGCACGTGCCTTGAGATAAGTGAGATTATTCAGTATCTTTGCATAATATAAGCATTGAACCAAGGTTAAACAATCTTGAAGAAACTATGTCAAGAGAAGTTTTAGTTTTTATAACTAAGAAGCTTTACAAATATTAATGAATGAAGAATATATTACACTTTAAAATTCTATAAATAAATAATGAAATATTAATAATTAGTTCCTTTACAAAAATATTTACTGTGTGCTTCTTAATCAAACCGCCTTCACAATAATTCGGAGCAAACAAATTGAACACAGCCTGAAACACACTTCATTCAGATAAAACAACCGTCGGGAGCAAATCTGTCAAAAGCCCCTAATAATTCTGAAACCGGTACATCTAAAAGTGTGTTTTTATTTCTTTCATGTCACTTACCAGAGGTATCCTATCGTAATTACAATCACTCGCTGTGAAAGACAGTGAGGTAAAACGGTACCACTCGTACTGTCCTTTAATTGAAGTCCATTCAGTCATTATTAAGTCGGGTCATTTAATCTATAGATCCAAGCGCTGTTTGGGTTCTAGTCAACGATGCATTTTCTGTTTGTTCAATATTATTTTTTCCTGTGGGATCGAGACATTTTTTCGCATTAAAAAGGAAAGTCAACATAAAGGTAAAGATATGATACCATACATAGATCATTTTGAATCAAAAAGTTTTATAATGAATATAATATGAATGAATGTAATTAATACCTTACACCGTCATTTGTATAAGCCACAAAAAGTTCCAGCTTGTTCAGATTTATACCGTCTAATTTGAATAAAATTTAAAAAAATAAATGTATCTTAAATAAAAATTCTTTAAGTTGATAAATACGAGAAATAAAGTGTGATCTCTAGACTATTTTAATATATATTAATATTTCCCAAAGAATGTCTGGTGTCATTTTAGATTTAGCTTCATATAGTATGAATTTAATTCTAAAACGGTATAAAATATGGTATTTTATGTAGATACAGTTGAAAGTTAACATCTAAAGATCAGTAGTCGGTTGGCTAGAATCGTGATCGGTTCCAGTCGTTCCCGGACTTCTCTCATTGAGTTACTTGCAGTTACTGTTTGCGTAGTTGTTGCTATATAAATTAAGTGATATTTTATGCCAATATTTTATATTTTAACAATTTCATTTCTTTATTAATTTTCGTAATATTTTGAGGAGGAAGAAATTACTAACATGAACGCTTAAATATCAACAGTTTACCTACTAAGGATACATTTTAAAGTCGTATTACAAGTTTTAACTACATATTCATTTAAAATTTATTTTATGGTTTAAAAATTCAATTCCAAATCCTTTTTGCTAATATTTAAAAAAAAGAATTTCACGCTCACATTCCACCAACATTTAAATTGTTATTTGTTTTCATTGAAATAATGAAAATACCGTAAAGTTTGATGTGTCGCTAAAAGTTGTGGAAGGCTAAGTAAATACTGTTTATAATTTATACTCTACAAAAGCAGCCTTTCTATTAAATATAGGAAGTTTCGCCAATCATTATACAGAAATGTTTGTATATTTCTGAATGAACTTGGAATTCCTTAAGGGTTACACTTTTGTATTTGTATGTGTTCCATAATTGTTATATTACCCTAATATAATAAGTTAAACGATAAAAAATATAATTTTACGTATACACACATTAATCGAAACCTAATACTATTCTTATTTGTTGAAAACTATATAACCAATCATTAATAGGTGATATATTTTTATTTATATAATAAATATTTAAAACTTATTCACCTTCCTCATTATCAAACATTATAATTGTCCCACTGTCAAGTTGTGAAGAGAACAGAAACAAGCGACATTTATATTTTATTAATTTATTGCCTTTTATATGTTTTAATTATCAAGATCATTCATTTTGTTTCGTTATTTATCTAAATTATTTTAATAACGAAGTAGTGCGTGTAATGTTTCATCGTAGTGCGTGTAATGTTTCATCGGTTCAAAGTTTTTTCTTCACGTATTAATATAATGATTACCTTACCGGCCTTGTAAGGTTAAGGTTTTTACTATCTTAATGCATAAAATGGTCCCTTAATTTATTAACACAAGAGAATCCCTGCAGTTAAATTCGCCCGAAACGATGAATAAGTACTATACATATATTAATAGTTGATAATTAAAAAATAAATGGCTATAGTTTTATTCACATTATACAAAGCTTTAAGAAATCAAGAATATGACTTTATATAGTTGCAGTGATCTATAAAAGACAAATATATATAGTATAATAATAGCAAAGTTTGTAAACAAACGCAAAATAAATACCAATATGGTTTTGTTTCTTATAAATTCGAGTCTTATAGATAAATGTTTTTAATCTTAATTTTAGTGAGACATAACAGAATTTAAATATTGTAAAACTGAATGTGGGAAGTAAATTGAATACAAGCTTATAACTGAAGTTTTCTTATACAGAGTGGAGTCCGATAGGCAGTGGACGTATTTTTTATTATTTAAAGAATGTATAAAGAAATGTCGTAATATTATTCTTATTATAAACAATATATTCTAATTAATGTTATTTATTGTCTTCATTTGGCATTACCACCTGCAGGTTATTACATCTATGAAAAGATTATGTTTGAAACCTTAATGTAATTTTAAAATGAAAGGGAGCTTTTTCAGACACTCAACAGATAATCTCTCTTCAGTAAAGTACTCACATTGAAGAGGCGGACTTAAAGAGTAGTTTCTAAGAAATTTAATATATTTTACTAGAGACGTTAAATTCAACGTGTCCTAAAAATGATTCAACAATGATTAGGGTAAATAAATTAGAGAATTCGTAGACACTTGGTGGTTTTAGGATAAGTTAATATAAGGCCAAATCTATTGGAGGAACACATCACACTCTACAGTATTATTGAAACTATTACATAAATTCACTTTATTGTAAGAGTTGCATTTTTATGTTGTATTATTTGTTTGGTTCATATTGTTCACACTCTGATATCTAAAGAGTCATCTCCACCTGCCAAATTGTAATTAGCAAAGAACACACCATTAACCAGGAGGTACTAGGTTTTTTTTTATCGAAAACCATGATTATATAATATTTGAAAGACTGTGAAAATTACAACCATGTAAGGTTTATTTAAATTACACATCCTTATAAACAATTTAAAACATTGATTTCGATTGTTCACCTTTGGATGGACTTCTATGCAGAAACGTTTTGAAACATTTTTAGAAACTTCTAAATTCGTTTTTTTGTAGTTTTGTTACTATACTCGTATCGCACATAAACTCTGAACGTACTTTCCTATTCAAATACTTCCTTACATAAATTATCTTCACAACTTACGCGTATTTGTAGTCAAATGCTCATTTTACTAAGATGTCGTAGTTTTCTTATTTTATTCATATAGCACATACATTTTCAATTCAATTCTGCTTCTAAAAAATAAACAAGTTTCATAAAATGTATTAGATAGAAATTAAATAAATTTTAAAAGAATGAGGAAAGAATAACAGTTAATTGTCACTTTAATAAAATATTAATCTGCTAATTTTAAAATAAAGATGGAGACCCTTGGCACTTTTCATTTCCGTAAATAAAAGGTGTCATTTTACCTTCTTTTACGGAAGTCACATAATGTACATATTATTAAGTCCGTAATGTGGCAAATAATTCAAAAGATTTCCAGACGTCAAAATATTATAATATATTTTGAACAGTTGCAGATGAAAGCTTACATGCAAAGTGTAGCCTGTTCGTGTCATTTCCCGGCTTGTAGCTTTACGTTGTGTCAGTCGGTGTTTGCGTATTTATATAAATTATATGGTATTTTACTTAAATAGCTTATTCTATCGGTAATATAATAGTATTATTTTTATATTTTGGCTTTATAGTGAGTGAATATTAAATTACAAACAATTACTCGTAACAATAAAGCTTAAGCCCTCAGATAAGTTCACTTTGCTTAATAAATTTGACTTCTTGTAAGCTTTTCTCTAAATTATTTTCTACGTTAAAAACTTCTGCAGTTAACAGTTAAGACATTTTCTAAGAGATTAAGTAGTAAATGTAATATTTATTATTCAAGCTCTGTTTATTTTCTTTTTGGCAATTTATTTAGTTTTTCATTTACTTCAAAACACGTACCTTTATTAGTAATTTAAAATTAAGGTAATATTCCTTATATTAAACAAATCAATAATGTAATTCCAGCTTATTTGTAGTTACATATTCAGATTAAATGTAAGAAGTTAAATGTGAAGAAAATAAAATATAGGTATAAGTATTAATTAATTAAAAAAAGAATGGTTTTTTTAAGTCCTGGAGATTTTTTTACAGAAATTTATAATTTCAAATTTATAAATATTTGATATATAAATACGGATATGAAAAACAAAATATATATTGTTTAGGATAATTATTGATTATATCTTCAATATTGTTACTGTTATTGTGACTTGCAATTAAATTCAAAACAGTCCTCACTAGAAATTGGTAGTGGTGCAAAATGGTCATTCAGATTAATGTAAATTTTAAATATTCTATTCTAGGGCTCGTTTTTTTAATGTTTTCATAAAACTATTTCACGTCCACATTAAACGAATGTTTAATTTATTATTTTATGCTTTTAAAAAAATTAGGAACGTTAAAGTTTGATGTGTTGCTAAAAAGTTTTACGAAGCTTCATATGTATATTGTATAATTTGTATTCAACTATTATTATCTTTGTATTAAACTTCACAAAGTTTTCGCAACTAACACGTAAATGTATGAGTATGTAATGTATTCTAAACTTCTTAAGAGCTTGTAACACTTGGCACAACTGTCAGTGATGAATAAACAAATTATTTAGCGGAATTTGTCTGACTAGTGTCGAACCCATTCGGAGTTCTTATTCAGTTCGAAACTAAGACAAAAGTCGATAGCGATCGGCGATAGCTTTTTATACATTTGATATTGATTTATTAATTCAGATTGTCCTTACTTATTATAAGAATAAAGTTGTTCATAAAACATTAATAACTCACATACATCTCACATTATTTTAAATATCAATAACAATTATTGTTATGTAGTGATGTGCAAATATCATAATTACTTTAGAAGGCAATCATAGGTTTCTTTTGTCTTACTGGACGTTTTATATTAACAGTTAATGTAGTAAAGTCAAAGTCAAAAAATATTTATTCCATGAAAATGTTTTTCATTTATTTGGACCCGTCAAGATGGAACAAAATATTGCAAAATATTTGAATATATACATATATTAAAAAGACAATTTTGACTTGAGCTCATGAGAAGATCCGGGCAAAGAAACTCATGGCCACTCTTTTCAACTTTCAATTACAAAATTGTTTATGAGCTAAGTTTACAATAGTTTAGTCACAGGCCTTATTATCATTTATATAATCCTTAATTTCTTGCAATTTCTGCTTAACAAATAATTAGAATTTTAAAAGTGAAAGATTTCGATTTTATGCAGGGACTTTATTATAAAAATAAATAAATGAAATTTATTTATTGTATTTACTGAGTGCACATCACTATTTTTTTAATGTTTTTCTATGTTTTTATAAATGTACACAAAATTATCTAATATAGGTATATTGACAGGGTAAAGTTAAAATTTAAATTTTCTTAAATATCTCTTAAGAAGTGCCTACTAGGCAGGTTATAGATTGCCCGAATAGCCCTTTTCTGTAATATGAAAATAGTTTGAATATCAGCTGCGTGTCCCCATAAGAGTAAACTATAAGACATCACGCTGTAGAAGAAGCTGAAATAAACAAGCCGCGCTATAATTTCGTCTGTTAGTTGTCGCATTTTCTTAACTTTTAGTAAGTCTAGAGTCTATCTATATTTTAAACAAAACTCTTTAAATAAACAGGTAGGTAACGCGTGTCTCTTAGAATTAAAGTATTGTTCCCGTTGTACGAAATGTGTTCAATTCAATTTTATGTATATAAAGAATTAATTAAAAAAAAACAATATTATAGTTATTAAAAGTCATATCATTTAATTAATGTTTTGTTATTTCATTTTCCATCTTCTTAAGTACTAACGTTTTCATAAAGCAATAATTTTATACCTTAATGAAGTTTTAAAATGAAAGGAAGCGTTTCCAGTCACTTACCAAATAGTTTTCAGTGAAGTACTCGACTCACATTGAAGAGATGGACCTATAGAACTAGTTTATAAGAACTTTATTATATTTTATTAAGTAAGTTCAATTTTATGTTTCTCAAGAATTCCTTTTAAAGTAATTGTGGTAAAGGAAAATAATAATTTAGAGAAATGAGTTGATGTTAACATAAGTTATAGCAAACTTAAATCTTTGGAAAGAACATATCACGACCTGCATGTCACTTTTGTTAACCTAATATTACTAACATTATATATATATTTGATACATTGATATATATTAAACTCTAAATTGCCTTTGTCATATTTCATTTGTATAACATTAAACAATGGACAAAGGTTTTCTCGGAACACAAACACGAACAACACATAGGTAACTAATAAATCGGCAATAATGAACTGGACTACTAATACAGATAATATATATTATTGTAATAATCTATACAAGTAATAAATTAGACACTGATCGATTTCTGTATATAGGAAATAAAAAAAAACATAGTGGAGGCCTATAAAAATAATAGGTCATATTGGGGCAAAACAATGATTTTAAATTCAGTCTGTATATCTGTATGTTTGTATATGCTAATCTCAGAAACGGCTTAACCAATTTCTTCTTCTTCACCTAACATTTAGTACTACAAATAAATCGGTTAAGAAATAAAAAAGTTATGTCAATTAATGCAAATCACAGTACATTGAAAATATTAAAAAAATATTTAGCCAGGATGTGAATGGATAAGTAACAGAATCCATTTGTAACATTTTTGAAATTATATCTGTTTATCTGTTTCTCTTTTAGTTGAACACGCAACACGAGCAAAAAATATATGGTTAATGTCAATAACTTATCCCTATGTAAAAAAATATCTGTGATAACAATAAAAAAATATATAAATATAAATTAGAAATACTCCTCACGTAAGAAATAGTTTGCTAAAACTTTGAAAGGGTACGTTTTATCGAAATTGAATTTATGTACGAACGAAGTCGCAGGCACAGCTAGTTCTATAATATAATAATTGTAAGACTAACTTGTATTTTTAATAGAACTATAGACTACATTTTAACCATATCATTTTGTTATTATATGTCGAATTTACATTAGACTGAATTGACTTCGGATTTATATTGTGTGACAGTTCAGCATCCCAAAATAAAAATGCATTTATATTTTTCACATTTCATTACTTAGCATTCGTCATCACTGAAGCTGGATTAAGCGAGATGCCAATAAATCAGCCAATAAAATAAAATTCTTTCATCATTCCAGCTTAAAAATACATAACTGTATTTTTAGTTTCATTGTTAAAGTTAATTTTGGTTACAATTTTTCGGAGTGAAAATCCTTTATGATCAATTTAATAATGAACTAACATATCACAAAATCTATCCCTCGTTTTTGGCGTCATTTTCGAACAAACAAAAAAACTAAATTTAAAATTAGGTATATAATGAGTTTACTAAACGCATGACAATCATTTAAGAAAGTTTGTTTTGTCCGTCCGTCAGACCATTTATATTACCGTTTTATTGTAGATGGAAGGTAAGTAATGATAAAGACTCAAGAAAAAAATATAACTCTATATATACATGCGAATAAAAATATATTCATTTATTATCCCTTAGAAGACAGATAAATCTCTAAAATAATGAGGTAAAAATAATAAGGAACAAAGTCAATACAAAGACAATTTCCATATAATAAGTTATTTTCAACTATTGACAGGCAATCAAGGAAGGCTTATACTTTTGACTAACGAATATATGAATAGGATCTTTTATGCTATAAGATGATATGATATGAAAATGAAAAGAATTAGAATGCTATTAATATATTTAACGTTAATAAAGGATGGTTCTGTTCTTTTGTATTGATCTAAGATTTATAACTAAGAAAGCTCTGAATTATATAATATGTTGAATTTACTAAACTTTGTTTTATTTTAAAGTAATATTTCTCAGATACAGAATTAACAGATAAACATTGAATATATTTGATTTTAACATTATAAAAGAAAATCTGGCTGACATTGGAAAATATTATTCATTGTGTGTCTGTCATAAAAATAAATAAAAAAATGCAAAAACAAAGTAAAAGATAATGAAAAGGTAAGGGAAAAAAAATTTTTATTTACTGTAATCTATATAGTAATAAAATGGATGTAATTTGCCATATCTAAGTAAGGGTACGGATTTATAACGGCGATGATGCCATATAATCCTTTAGAACACTTTTGTCATCCGAGTGGCTGCTTGCGTTAAGGCTAATATCAGATATTCATCTCCATTTCGTACTTTGTCAGTGAACGAAACCATTTGCAATTTGTATCCCTGCTGAAAAGCAAATTTAAATTGGAAACATCTCTAACACTTTGAGTTCTCCGATGCTAATATTTCTATGAGGACTTTAGTGTAGTCAGTACCTTTGTCACAAGGAAATGCATTTTTTTGTAAATCAAGTCTCGTTAACATTTAATAATATCTCAGACCACAAGTATGTTAAGTATTATTAATAAAAACATATCTGTTATATAAATCTGTAGACTTTGCCGTTATTTAGTACTTATTTGACAATTTTTAATATGAATATTTATTTTTTGCCTCCTATCTAAATTTTACTATTTGTATATGTTTTTTAGTATGACCTATAGTTAACGAGCTTAAATATTAAAACTAACTTTTTCCAGCGACTTTACCAGCAATGTTTTAGTAAAAAAATATTGTAAGTGCTAATTTATTATAAATACGGTTAGTTTATTAGAAATGGCTTAAACTAATGCTCATTTTACCACAAGACCAGGAAATATTAAGTGAAATTGTACAACCCGAGTTCGAGGTCCCGAGGTCGACTGGTTAGCGCAGACGCCTAACGTTTAGCGGCACAGTGGCGCTTGGGTTCGATTTCCGACAGAGATAGGCATGTTGTTTATTAAATATATTCTCAGTATTTATAATGTGTATTTCTATGTGTTTGTATTGTTGTCTAACACCCTTAACACAAGCAAATAATTTGGTTATTTAGGGGTTAGATCAATGTGTGTAATTTGTCCTGTATTATTATTATTATAATTAATATGTTAGTTTTCTTTCAATCAATAGAAGATATATTAAACTCTTGTAAATTCCAATTTGATAATTTTATCAAGCACTTAAATTCTGGTTGCAAAATAATTGAATTATTGTAGCAAAGCCATTGCCGCAGGAGTTTCCTTTGAATATTATAATGTTAGTTGGCGAACAAAATTATTTTACTTGCTGTGACCGAAAATTACTTTGTTAAAATAAATCTTTTAGTTAACGATTAACGAATACAATCTGGCCTAAGCTTCATACCTTTTAATTAGCTTAATTGGGCTTTTGACACGAAACTTTACTTTTATTTGAGTTAAACGGAGTTTACACAAGATCAAAATTCTGTTAACTACAATTTTATTATTTCTATAGTTACATTATTTTTAAGTTACAAAAGACACAAATTACTAAGAATTAATTACTTGATAGGGACTAAATTACGAATTATTTGTTGTCTACGTTTACACGAAAATACTTCATATTTTATTTGAGAATTAATGGAATAATATTTATGAAAACTAACATATACCACTTAAATCTTAGCTTTACACCATCATATGACAAGTGTTACTCTTACAAAACTAGTAAGATTGTTGATAAACTACTTATCGTTAAACAATGTAGTTAGAATTGTTATTAACGTAGTTATCAGTTAGTGTGTTCCTTACCTGCGTCCGTGTGTAGAAAGTAGTAATATATTCATGAAAGGATATTTTAAAAAGCTATTTATTATTCACAGCTCAATTAAAAATGGCTGATATTACTTCATGTGAGATATAAAAAGTTTGAACAGAATGAATCCAACGGTCACTCCTCACAATCTCAACGGTTCCTTCTCATTTACTTTTGTCATCTTTAATAATTTAATAAACGACCCAAAAAAAATTAATAAACGACCCAACCCAGACATACGGTCATTTATGTTCATCACCTATATGCCTGTCCCTGTCAGGAAGCAAACCTGCACCCCTTTGCATTTCTTTAGGCGTCTGAGCTAACCACTCGACCAAAGGGGCGGTTAAAATGCTTGCCGATTTTAGCAATGCTAATCTATTTAACAAACGTGTTTTATAATTGTTTTTTTATAAATTGTGTGCTTTAATTCTAGTTAGAGGAATCATGGTTCCTTATATCAGAATAAGATGAGATAATTTAATTTTTAACCTCGTTGTTGTGCTGAAATTATATGTAGGAATGTTCCTAAGCCATAAAAGGAACCTAAAAAATTAATAGACGAACTTTAACGGTTAAAGTCGTTTATAGATCTCCAGCTTTTCGATAGATTATTACATTCTAATGAAATAGGAAAAAAGTAATAAAATATATGAACAACATTTTAATTTGTAACTTCTATTCCCGTTTACGAAATTAATTAAAATTCTAAAAAGCAACTTACATGGATGCCAACAATTTGTCAATTTTCAATTACAATTCAAGCTTGAATCAAGTAAGTTTTTTTTTTAAAACAATTTTGGTCTGTATTTATTCATCAGTCATGAGTCATCTTGATAAATAATTCTAATTTATATTATGTGTTATATAATGTTTATATAGATAATTATATATGTTATGTGTGTAAGAATTATATTTATTATATTATTTTAAACATGTATTTAATATTTATTGTTTATATTTAGTAAATTATTGTTATGCTATATTGTTTTATCATATATATAAAATTAAGAACTTATAAATATATTAGCCTACCGCAATTTCTCGACATTCGTAGAGGTTAACTGGTAGAGAATGCCAATAGGCATTAAATTCACCTTTTGTATTAGTCAATAAAGGGTAAATAAATAAATAAATATTTATGGCAATACTAGGTATGGTTATTTTTATCTATTTACTAAGTATTGATTATTTAAATTACATTTCTATATTTCTTAAGGGATCTGGTAACTAAAGAGTAAACAAATAGTATCTATCATTCTCAATTTGTGTTCTTAATGCTCAGCTATAACTGCATTCTGGAGTCTATTACCTGTAACTAAGAAACTGTTGGAGGTAGATGACTAATTAATAAACTTATGATACTTACGATAAACGATAAACTTACTGATACTGACGACTGACATAGACGATCATTTTGAAAAAAAGTAAGAAAATCATAGTTTCAAATGCAAATCTAATTATATGTGAAGTAAATTTAATGTGGCAGATAATTTACAGAAAAACTTATAAAATGTCAAACCCATTCCCGCATATACTTAGAACTAATTTGACGAATTTAAAATGTATCCTTAGTAGGTAAAATGTTGATAGTTAACAGTTCATGTTAGCAATTTAATATTTGTTACCATATAATATATTTTGCATCATATTCTAGAATTAATTTCATTCAGTTCAGGACATTCTTAAGGAAATAAATTAGGTCTAAAGGAAATAATTCTCATACGTATAATAGGTCATAATTTCTCGTATTTATTAGTAACAGAGTTTTTATACAAGACAAATTAATATACACATGCGTGTACAAATTAGACGGCATAAATTTTCACGAGCTGTGACGTAGAGATAAATCTCCTGGATTGTTGGCCGGATTTTAGCTTTAACATAATCTTCTTTTTGTGGCTAATACAAATAAAGGTGTAAATTATTACATACATTAATAAGATTTATTTAATATGTTATTAATATACAACATATTTATTAAAACCCTTTTTGATCCAAAATGATCCGTCTGTGGCATCGTAAACCTTGTCTTTATGTTGACTTTCCTTTTTAATGCCAAAAAATCTTTCGATCCCAAGGGAAACAATAAAATTTAACAAATAGAAAATACATCACTGACTATAGCTTAAATAACTGAGGGTAAGGTAATTTTCGAGGACATGTTAAGTAAAGAAAGAAACAAGTACTGAGAAAGAATATTGGTAAATTGACAATATTTCTGGAATTACGGGGTTAAAGTCTAACGTTTTTCTGTAAACATCCATCTTTCAGTTTGTAAAACTAAAAGAGTAAGAATAGTATTTCAGAAATACTACCCTGGAAAATTCATCTAATTTCAACCTATTATATGTAAAAGTATGTTTAGAGATACAGCGTATTATAAAAAATAGTGTAGTGATAAAAGCTTGTACGGTATATCAGACTATCTTAATATCACCATCAATTTCTGTTTCTCAAACTTTCTTCAATCGTTTAATATTATCTACATTAATGCCTTAAGTTAATACTTTAGCAATATTGCGGACTGCCAGGATCGGCCCATTACCTCGATATTCTTGCGTCATTTAAATCTCGCAATAATCATGCGACTCTCATATTTGAACCCAGGCTTAAACCATGTTTATGCATAACTTTTCCTAAGTTATTAAATATTTACAAATTTATAGTTATAAAACTTTAGAAAAACTGTTCCTATTTTTTAAATATTAAATATGCATAACTTAAAAGTATATATGGTCGAGTGGAAAGCGCAGACGTTTAAGTATAGTGAAGGTACGTATGAAACTATAGTAAAATGTTTCTTAGTATTAACATTCTGCTCAAGCAGCAAAGCCTTTACCAAAACTGTCTGTGTACAAATAATATATTCTATATTTCGGGTAATACAACCCAATTACATGCACAAGTTATTGTTTGTGTGTGTATTTGGGAAAACGCGGATTTGAAAGGAGATTAAAATTTTTTGGTGTTCTCTTTCTAGCGCAGTTCTAACTTATACAAAAACAAATCCGGCTAATTTCAATAAGTTTTAAGCAAAGGCATTTTTGTTGACACACAGTATGATATTTGTTATACAAAAATATTCTTTATATTATAATAATAAACATTCTTAAGAAAACAAGATTATAAAATAACAAAAAGAAATTCTTTTTTTATATTTTCAAGAAATTTTATTAATAACAACTTAATATATCTAAATAAGCAATTAGCAAAACTATAGAAGCAGAATCTCCGGTTCTTCCTTTTTTAACAGAAATTGTATATAACAGCAAAATTAAATATTTTAACAAATTTAATCAATATAAAAATAATAGATATAAAGAAATATAATATATAGAAAGGAAAACAATACAAGTCAGCCTCTTCGTCTCCCCTTGTTTCATAATATTAAGTTAAGCAGAAAATTTAAAGGCATAGCTTTTTAAGTTCTGGACATTACCCTTCGAACAAATTTGCAATTCTAATTGAAAAAATTAAATCATTCAATTGTGATACTTGCGGTACTTGTGCTGTAGAATGCAATAAATATAGTTCACAAAGGGTGGCACATGTGCAAAAATATTGTATTAATAGACATGATGTAGTTTTTCATATCTTCTTAGTGAACCGACAACAAAAAGTTTTAAGTCTGTTATTGAAATATTTCTTCACAAATGCTAAGGCAGTATATATTTTGATTCAATGCAAAATTAATTGTAAGTCAAGGTTATGATGGGGCTGACATGTCCAAAGCCTAACAAAATAATAAAAGAAAAGATAAAAAAAACAATTAATAAACACAAAATGTTTTCTTCAAAATGTTAAACACAAAATCATAGTTTGGTTTACATCAAACTTTTAATATATTCATAATACGCGTAAGTTGCTTTATTTGATGCTAAAATAATTAAACCAACTGAAATTGAAACCAACTGAATTAAACCAATTGAAAGTGTAAATTTCAATCAGTGTTGTTTAGTAGTTTTTTTAATACTTGATACATTTTAAATAAGAGGTTGAGAATTACTATCACAATTATATGAAAATATATTTTGTATATGAAAATCTGGTAAGTTACAATTAGAAGGAAGAAGGTATAGCAGTCTTTCTTCTTCTAATTGTGCTGCATCCTTATTACATTGGCTCCTAGAAACAATATTATTTACATTTCCTATGATGATCTCTGGCGACGCATGTGACAGGTTCATTATCAATGCGTTATTCATAGGTAGTTTATAAGTAAACGGAGATGGATTTTGAGAATCAGTTGCAGAAATGTTTGAAACTATAGTATTATATATTTGTTTTTGAGGTTTATTATCATAAACCATTGCATTGTTATTTTCAGTACAATGATATTTGTCATGTAAACTTGGATTCGATATTTGCGACATCTTGTTCAAATCTATCATAGAAGTTAAATGACTCTTATTTCTTTTAGTCTCATAATTGTTAATAGTTTCTTTTGTTGTTTTTGTTTTGTAAATAGTTTCTTTTGTTCGTTTTGGACATCTCGTGCTAGATTTGGATAAAATATTTGGACGATTTGAACAAATATTCTTGTGAAAATGTGGTATTATTCTATCTGCGGTGAATAATTGTTTGTAACATTCATGAGTTCTGTCGAAAACAGTGTTTTGAGGCAATGAAGAAAAACGATTTGATTCAAAATTTGGAGATATTAAAGGATATGAGTAATGAATCTGTGGCACTTCATTTGTTGATTTACGTTTTTTTTCAATAATCTTTAAAGAATCATATTGTTTTTTGTTTGTGGTGTTTAGGTTTTGTCTTGTATCTTCCATCTCTTTATAGTCATTTTTACATTCTTTCGATTTCAATGAGGTTTTCTTTATTTTTAGTTTTGTTTTGCTGATTTGTTCAGATGTATAAATACTTGTTACTTCATTAGAGTCTTTACTATTCTTCTTCTTATGATGGACATTTTCAAAATCCTTATTGATATTATCTCTTTGTACTTTAGCTACGTTATCATTTTCTTTTATATCTTGTGAATTATTTGCATGATTTTGAATAAAGCTTTTACTCTCTAATAATAATTCATTACCGAAATTATGACTTGTATTTGTATTATTTTGACTAGACTCTATATTATTTTTTATCTTTTGGATGGTTGTATCTATTGTTCTCGCATATATCTTGAATATAAGATCGGGATCGTGAACAGTTTCTTTACTTGGTAATTCTGTATGAGTTTCTTTTTGAAGATTCAATACTGACTTAGATGTTGTTTTGTATGTCTGTTTTCTTACTTTTCCACCGACCGCATTGTCAATTCCAGTGAACTTATTCCAATTGGATTTAACTTTTACTATCTCTTCTTTACTTACGTTGTTATATTCTACGTGCTCTTCTTTTGTTAAATCTATAATCATTATTTCTTCTCTATCTTTTTCGTCCCCTATTTCTATAATCTTGTGATCTGTATTGGGATACTGAGTACTATTTGTGGATTGAAGTTTACTTCGGTAATACCATGGAAATTTATGACAATCAACAAGTTTAATGCTACAAGTGCGACATTTACTTAATAGATTACCGATGTTATTAGTATATCCAGAACTTTCTCGTTTTAATTTCTTAACTTGTGATAATGATTTTTGGAGCTGTACTTCGTAATCTTCTGATGAAATGTTTACAACATAACCTGGATCTTCAATTGTAATATCTAAAAATAATGATATTGTTAGAAATATGGTATTTTTTGATTTACTGTAAATATAATATCTTAAATATCTTACTTCTAAAATAATTTTCAGAACCGCGTAATACGCTATGTTCTTCTAAGTCCAATAATGTTATAGGATAGTCTAAATAATCTTCTTCATCTTCTTGGCAGAGTATGTTGCAAGCTGTAAGAATCATAACTGGATATAGTTTTCACTCTATTAGTGGAGTGCCTGGAGCATTAAAAACCGTAAAACCTCGGATTAGGGTTATAGTGAATGAATTAATATGATCGATGTGGGATATTGTTTTTTATACTATAAATTGCAATGTTTACCCAAAATTTTTTTGTGCACTCGATTTTTTCATTGTTGAAAAAAAATATTATAAAAATTATTTTTTTACCATATATTTTCACTTTAAACATTTTTTTTATTATTTAGATGTCCTACCTAAGTAGACATATAGGAACCTTTTTCAAAGATATCTGTGTATAATAATAGCAGTAGGGATCTCGAACTGGTAGAACAACGTTGATGGGAGAGCGGAGCGCTGCTATGTACAATAGAATTTCTCAATTCTCGGCTAGTTTAGTTGCAAGTAACACGTGTTCTGTGAATATTGTAGGCACAATAGAGGCCTATAACAGTGAAAAATTAGTATATATTTTTGTAATGGAAGGTGTATTGAAGACAACGTTTTTATATTGAACTATTACAAATTATTTTGTAGTGCTTAATTTGGTAAGTGATTAGATTGTAAACTACAGTTCATTACTGAATTAATTAATTAATTAATAAATCTAAAATTAAAGATCAGTTTTAATAAGAAGAAATATAGGATAATAATGAATCAATTGCAATTAATTAATTATTAATTGTTTTTTATTAGATTTCGAACAATGGATAAACCAAAGGCTAGAAGCATGGCTGATGAAAATAGCTGCATAATATGTATACACATGGAGTTCATCTTCCGAAACAAATTCAAATTTAGGTGAAATGATAAAAATTTGTAGAGGAGTAACATCTTTACAAGCTGCTTCAACCGAACGACAAGATGGATTGTTGTGCTCATTCAAGTTGTCGACAAAAATATATTATTAAAAAGTATTTTGGAATGTATAAAAATAAGGTCCATGAAAATCTCTCATTATCGCCTCCGAAAAAAAAACTTCTAAGTAGCATAAATTTCAATAACTACCATTGGAAAAAAACAACGGGACCGGTGGTTCACGCAACTCTGATAATTGTATACCTACTAAGCAATTTGTGATAACTGATTATCTACATTTAATACAAGAATTGTCATATTGTGTCTGTGTGGTTTAATTGCCTGAGACCTACGCCTCGGATCCTGTACAAGAAGACTCCATCGAGAACAAGCAAGCCACTAATATGCCTCTATCTCCGAAATATATTTAAATAAACAAATTTTGTACTAATATTTTTTTTATTTCATTAGTCGTAATTAATTAGCTTATTTTTTTAATGTACACAATAGTGTATGTTTCATATATAATTAATAAACCAATATAAATTAGCCAAGAAATTCAGCTGTCGCTCCGCTCTCCCCTCAACGTTTTTCTACCTGTTCGAAATTCCTACTGCTATTATTAGATACAGGTATCTTTGAAAAAGGTTCCTATATGTCTACTTAGGTAAGACTTAACAACTAAATAAAAAAAAATACTGTTTAAAGTGAAAATAAGTGGTCAAAAATATTTTTTTTTATATATTTTTTTTAAATAATGAAAAAATCGAGTGCACAAAAAAAAATTGGGTAAACATTGCAATTTAAAGTATAAAAAACAATATCCCACATCAATCATATTAATTCATTCACTATAACCCTAATTCGAGGTGAAAACCCCCAGGCACTCCACTATATTCCAGATCATGTTTTAATATTAATTAGAAAAAAGAGTTTAGTTCTAAAAAATTGATAACCAAAGACCTACTCGTGACTTATTTAAATAATGTATTAAGTTATAGATATAATTAACTAATCTTAACATATTTTGACTACAATATATAAAACATTTATTTATTTAATATTTATATACACACAGAATACATATCAGGTACTTATTAAAACATACATTTGAACCAACATTATTTTTATTAAAAGATAAATATTAAATACTAATTAAAATTTATCTAACATTTTTATGACCACCTTTTTTAACCCCGAATCCAAAAAGAGGGGTGTTATAAGTTTGACCTTTGTATCTGTGTATATGTCTGTCTGTATGTGGCATCGTACCAGCCAAACGCGTTGACGAATTTGTTTGCGATTTTTTTAATGGAAAGCTTGGTCCGTCGAGATGAGATGGTTGATGGACCTCTTTTCATCGGCTTCCGTCGGCGGAAAGTTGGCCTGGGCAGTGAGGGTGGGAGGGCGCAGACCTTTACCGAGGTCAGCTGCGGGGTCGACCCTGGTACTTCTCTTTTTGCAGAGAGGACTGTGGAGTGGCCCCTGAGTTGTGTACGCGACGGTCTCTTCCTTGTTAAGGGGGAGGCCACCGGGTGGTGGGCCTGAAATAGTCATTGTCATAGGTGGGTGTGGAGATCTTCCCTTGGAGGGCTCCTTTAGCGGGGTGGTAGGTCAGTCGAGGTCGAATCTCCAGCGTTGTCTCCAGGCGGGTGTTTAAAGCGTCTCAGGTTTGCGTACTTTTTCCATCGTTTGTACATCGGGGTGGTCTTCTTCAGAGGGTCACCTGCGGTGTATACCAGTCGTTGATGGCGGCATCGAGTTCGGACCTGTTAACAGGTCCGGCTCCGAGTGGTTAAGTCAGATCGGGGCTCCTTGATTCTGAGTGCAGCTTGCAGTCGAAGCAACGCGATTGTGTGCGCAAGCGTTCCCGTGGCGCTCCACTAAAATGGCGAGGTGTTGACCGACTGGTTTAGTGAGTACATAACCACCACCATCTTCCCCTGGATGGAGGTGTGTATCCGCGAGGATTCCAAAAGTAAAAATAACCTAGTTATTTCATAATACCCACATTTTTTAATAAATGTACTATATACAAATACTTATATAGTATACATATTGTAGTTATATCCTTATTACTAAATTGTCACTTATATCTTTGATTGTAAAATATTTTAATAGTAAAAGTCAGTACTGTGTCATCCAGAAAGAATAAAGGTTATTATAGTATTCAAATATTATCCACAACTTATTATATATACATCTAATCAAGGAGTATATATATGTATTATTCTTACCTTTGTTTTCCATCGTTATAAAAATAAAGCACCCCTGTTACACGTAATATAAACAATCAACTAATGAAACCTCTCCTTGAGTCGACACATAGTAATATGAACTTCAACTGTATTTATATTCAATACTAAAGCTGACGTTTTGTTAATTTGAATAGTGACAACAATTTCATAATTTACATTTAAGTAATTTAATATAATATGATATTTGATTTAATATAACTTACAACACCTTATAGTGTTTCTTCTTTGTCTTACATTCTTTTGATGACAAGAAAACGTTTACAAAAATAGATGTGTGAGAGTTTTTTTAGTCTACCCTCTTTCGAAGATTTTTTTGCATATTTGTTATTTTAATAATACTTTTGAATACTTGACAGACACAACTTTAAATGATATGCTGTGTTGATATAAAAATAAAAAATATACAATATATTTATTAAAATTGTTTGTAATTATTCTATAATATTGCCATTAATGGAAGCGAATAATATGTGAAATGCAGCACTCTTTTAATAAATATAAAAAGAATCTAGGAACCACATCAAAAACAACAAAATATAATTTTACGTTAGTTAGTATATTGTTTTATAATTTTTCGATATTCAATTATAATAATATACAATAACATTTATTGTTCCACCCAACCTTAAGTAAATTTGAATTCCAGATTATTCCAGATATAAGAAAGAATAAGAATATAATCTCCTAGAATTTTTAATTTATTTTCAATATAAATTGAAATCTTATTTGTAGAGAAATAAGGGACTTTAATTTGCCACCGTTTTTAGTTTACTAAAGTTCTTTGCTTTTATAAAGCCTCAAATTTCAATGCAAACTGTACTTTTTCAAGAAATGATTTGCTGATATTATTAACTGAGACATCATTATTTATTAACATTGTGTAAGTGGTAATTGTATACCGCTTATGTTATGTCTAATAATTACTAGGAATTGTCGAATAATTACCTATTATTATTTATTTATCAGCCAAGCAGTAACTTATAATTGACTTTATTTTATTTATCTTACATACATTTTCTTATTTTTAACAACAATAACTAACTTACAAAAAAAAAACAACAAATATAATAAAATATTTTTAATAAAAATGTCCAACGTCAAAAGAAAAAGACATTGAAATATTACATTCCATAAAAAATGTTTCTGTAAGGATTTAGAGAAGACGAAAAAAGGATAAAATATTAAAAAATATTCTTCTTCATGTGCTATAGTATAAAGTAGAATGTAGTATAAAGAAGAATATAGTTCTACTGCAATTTTAAATAAATACAGAATGAACAGTTCATCAACACAGACAGACAGACCCACAACCTGTGAGAAACGTTCTCGTTTCTCTGACAATTGATGGATCTACGACGATTTCTGAGTATATATTTACATATTATAATTTGACCTGATACATTGAATTATAACAAAACTACACAAAACATACAACGGTCAATAAAAAAATATAAGTAACTTCAATCTTATTTCCAATACACTAGAGATATTTTAATCACCAAACAAATTTTAGTTGGAGGCAATTTCTAACTAACTCAATAGGATTAATTACAGTTCTAAGAATGCTTGCGGCGATTCGAAATAAATATGTTCCACACAATAGAAATAGCCGGATGTATGTTTTGTATAGGATAGCGATTTAAATATAATTTAATTAAATAAAAAGAAGAAATATTATATAAATAAAATGTAATTTGTAAAATTTTAAGTATATTTTAGAAACAACATCCTTATATAGGCCTTTTTGGCATTTGTTCGAATAATAAGGTAATATATCTATAATTATATAATATATAAGGTAATATATATATAATATATCTAATATTATAAAGCTGAAGAGTTTGTTTGTTTGAACGCACTAATCTCCGGGACTACTGGCCCGAATTGAAAAAATATTTTTGTGTTGAATAGTCCGTTTATTGAGGAAGGGTATATATCATCTCGCTGTGACTAATAGAAGTTAAGCAGCAATGAAAAATGCTGCAAATTTAATGCAATCGAATAGGTTCTGACTGACTTAGTTATAGCATACAGTCTAAACCGCAGGTCATAGAGATAGTAAAATTCGAGGATACATTTGTTTTTCTACGTAGTGGTGTACTAAGAAAAGATTTTTAAACTCCACCCTTAAGGGTTTTAAATATCAATTTTGTATGGAACTAGGCGGCAACACTAAAAACCACGAGGACGAAGTCGCGAGCGACCCCTAGTAAGGTATATATCTGTTGAATTAGACCTCCCACATTTCAAGGTTGTAAGGTAGGTAGCTGGATAGTTTTAAGTCGGGCAGAGACTTTACAAAAGGGCTTATTGCGTATAGTATTAAAAAAGGTGCTCCTGGCATTTCAATTTGAAGTGCACAAGTGACCTCTGGCGTGGATTCAAAATGGATAAGAATAAATAACTAAATATCAATAATTCATATTTTCTAGTATTCACACAGTCGGTACCGCACAATTTTAGCATGTAATTATTACCGATATCAGACTTTACACACATGGCTAAACAGTACTACTATTAAATTTGAATATAGCACAGTCGTTAGTGAAGTACATAGTATGTTGAGTACGAGGTAATACAGTTTAATTATTAGTGAGTTGTAGTCATACGAACTGATCTTAAAATAATTTGCTTCAGCTTCATTGACTCGGTCATTAATCTGCAAGAACATCATCATGTCTATGAAAACACGTTTTTTATAACTTCAAGTAAATATGTTATAGCAAACACGATAGGATTATTATTTTTTTTTATTTAAGGTACTATCCAGAAAAATAATCAAGTTTGCAAGTAGTCAAGCACATGCATTGTTTGCGGATGCTGAATGTTATCTCAATGCACGTTCATGTATTTTCGGCTAATTTGTCAAAAATCACGGAAGTTGCTCAGAGGATAATTGTAAAAACCTACAACATGTGCTATGCCTTTATCTGATAAATGAAGTTACACGCAACTTAACTTTCGCAAGGCTACCGTTAAATGACAAATGAAACATATAAGGCTTTTCAAATGTATAATATATATAGGTGAAGCCTAGTCTTAGTCATTTGATCGTAGCTAGTATGGGCTGACTCGACCGGGTTAGTATCGTCTTCTTACATGATTGGCATGAAGTAGATATTACAAATATGTTTAGTGAAAGAGGCCAAACCACAAATACCCTTACTTCCCTTTATTCATCATTCATATTTATCGGTATCGGTCATGAATAAGGGGAAGTAAGAGTATCATTTACCATCGTCTGGAACGCCGACTACATTGAAACCGTCTATATATAAAATATACATATATTTAGAAAAGTAATCATAAAGCTGTGGAAATATGTGTACAACATACCTAATTGACATGTTCCATATACACAAAAAGTACACCTTGAGTTAAAAAACTACCTTTGAATCACATACAGAATTTTACCTTGTCGGAAAGGATCCTTAGAACTTATACTAAAGTTTACAAACCGTATTTCGGGCGACGTGACTGTGTTGGTCTCTGAAAGGACAGTGAAAGAAAAAAGTTATCAACTCTGTTAAGAGTTGGAATTGCCCGCAAATAGAGAAAGATATATTGGATCTACAATATTTTGATTGTCTCTATTTTAACCTCGTAAAAAAATAGTACTATTGAGGGACCCGGAATATCATTTCATCAACCAATCAAAAAATTTACATGGACATGTCAGCAAATGAAAAATTATTAACTTAATAAGTTAATAAGTTAAGGTATTGAGGTACTTATTATTTGCATAATGTACAAAAAGAGGTTTAAAAAAATCTCCAATTAACCCTCAAAAACTGTTCTCGACATGTGACCCTGTGACATACTTACACGCATCGACGCTAACGAAAGCGTGCCTCATTAAAAATATGGAACAAATACTTTGAATGTTTTATTGTAATAATATTGTGTTGATATAAAAATAATAAACATAGAATATATTTATGAAAATTATTTGACATTATTGCCATTAATGGAAGAATTTTTATATATATTTACACAATATATATTTAAATTAATTAGTATGCTTGAAATAAAAACGAATATTTATATAATGGGGTATAAAAGTGACAGGTTTGAGTGTCAAATTCTTCTTATTTTCAATGTTTAATTAAAATGATAATACACATAACATTTTTTTTCGTTCCGACATCAAGTCAATTTAAATTCCTAACTCTTTCAGATAACTTATTGTCTGATCCATAGATTTAAGTTTGAAGTCTGAATGTAGTGTGTTTGTTATTGTTACTTAAAAAAATATTATGTACGAGGAGACTTTCCCTTGTACATAAAGGATAACAATATAATTTACTAGAACTATTAGTTGATTAACAATATACATTCAAAACTTATTTGTAGAGTGATAACGAAATAATACTGCTGACAATCTAAAGATTCGTATTTGCTTTACAAAGTCTCGAATTTCACTGAAACAATGATTTTAGGACACCAACAAAAATGAACTGTATTATAATACAATAGCTTCTATTATTATTGAGACCATTAATAACATTGTGCAAGTTGTAATTGGATACGGCTTATGTTATGTCTAATAATTAATCTTTTTTAGAAAAAAAAAAATAATAATGATTGTAGCACTTGTGCTTAGCACAACTTTTAGTTTGAGATTAGTATTGTATTTTTTTTATCTTGAAAAAAAAAAGAAGTTTTACTACACCGGAGAGAAGAAAGTTGTTTGGATAAATTTAAGGACAGGAAACTAAACTGAAAATATGAAATATTATAATGTAATTTTAAAATCTTGTAGCCTTGGATCAAAACTTTGATATCTTAAGACCCCAACTCAAAGTAGCGTCAGCAGGACGATGGTGTCTCTGGTCACAATTACTTCATAACATCCTCTCCCCTCCGGACCTCTGCAGAGTGTAGACGTGCTACTTGTGTTTGTTTGTTTAGTGCTTGTTATAAATATACCAACATTTTACGTATATTCCAATAAAAAAATAGGAGTACATAAATGCGCAGGAGTTCACCGGTGAGCAATTCTTAGTTTTATCGCCTCTCTGACTCCGCCCTAGTTTGCTTGTCGCCTTGCACTACGAACTAGCTATAACCACGCCCATTTTTGACTACTATTGGGTGTGTAATCTAAAGGGCGTACACGTGAAGCACAATTTGCTACATTGAGCTACAGACTAACTCCGCTGCATTTTTGTGGCCCTGGTACTTGCAGCTGTATAAACCAAGTTCTAAAATGTACCGCACGCCGGAAAAATCTAACTCCGAGTCCAATCTGCGTAACTTTGATAACACAGAGACAACGCCATCTACAAGTTTTATAAGCATACGTAGTAAAAGGAAGCGGTCCGAAGAAATTTTATCCGATCTCTCCGAATTTAAGATTGAAATCAAAGACATGATTTCTTCGTGGATGACTCAACAAACTAATGAAACTGCACAAATATCATCATCATTAAGAACAATTGAAAATTCATTATCCTTTCTATCTTCTAAATACGATGAAATGAGTAAAAAAGTAGAATATATTGAGCAAGAGGGAAAAAAGGACAGGGATTATATAATTATTTTGGAGAATAAAATCGAGTCACTTTTAAGATCACAGCGCAAGAACTGTTTGGAACTCAAAAACGTCCCAAAAATGGAAGGTGAATCAAAAACAACGCTTATAAACATGGTGAATAAACTATCCTCATCAATTAAAATTGGCCTACAACCGAGTGACATCAAAGATATTTATAGAACAACTTCAAAGGGTGACAAAAAACCAATTGTGATAGAGATGTCATCATATATTCAAAAAACAAATATAATTAGTGCTATAAAAAACCATAATTCCCATAATAAAAATGATAAATTAAATACACAACACTTGGGCTTAAAAGGAAATAATACGCCTATCTTCTGCTCGGAACATTTAACGCCAAACGGAAACAGGCTTTACTACTTAGCGAGGGAAATGTCAAGAGCTGTAAAATATAAATTTTGTTGGACCTCACTTGGAGAAGTACTAGTAAGGAAGGATGAAAATTCACCAATCATCAAACTTGTCAACGAGTCACAAATTAAGAGGTTGTATGAGGGCAACATTTGACTAACATTGTCAATTCTTGCGCACGTTTTGTTGTTTCTAGAAATTTACTTATCTAATCATTGTCTTTATTTAATTTTTAATACGCTTTTATTAGCTTGGGTTGTATGTATCTATGTATGTATGTAACGGAATCTTCGAGCTTAATTTTCACCAGGTTCCAGCGATCCGATTAAATTGAAACTTTGCACACGTATCAAGGACCGATGACAATGCAATAATTTGATAAAAGTTTCCCAAAAAAAAAAAAAAAAAATAAAATAAAATAAAAAAATAAAAATAAAGAATAGTTTAAAAAACTAAAAAAACACGCTTTTATTGCTAACCGAACTAAAAACTAGATAATATTTTTTAATGACTAATAAATAATATTAATTTAATAAATAAATATTAATTTTATTGGAAGAGATACAATAAAGTGGCCATAGATGCCTTTAGGCCTAAACATTCGATTTAGGCTTGTAAATTTTATAATATATATATATATATATATATATATATATAAATATGGCTTCAATAACTGCACATATATTTCTTAAGATAAATAACAACATTGTTACAAATTCTCAATTTACGCATTACTCTTGTTGGTGAGCATTTGCGCGACCGTAAAGGCATCCTGCAGTTGCTAAGACTAATGTGCCAAACAATACGCGATTTTTTTAGGAAACCCTGTCAGGGACCCGTCTGCAAAGATACTGAAGGTCAGAAAAAGGTTGCAAGACTGTCCTGCCAAAAAAGACTGAAAAAGTAATTGAACTTGACAGAACTGAAACAAATATATCTGCACTAAGTTTGCAATATTGTACTGTAGAGACTGCGCATATGTAAGCAATGATATGACTGATTCATAAAACTAATTTGTAATTTTATTTGTAGTCTTATTAAATGTGATTTACATGTATCCTAATTATTAATATTTTAGAAAAAAAGTTTATATTTGGTTCAAGTTTTGTGACTTTAAAGCAAAGGTTGTTATTTTTGTTAATATTTTGTTCCACTATCATAAAAAAAATATTAAAAAGAAAGTTTTACTTCAAGTTCTTTTTACTCATACATGACCACTTAAACTATAGTCGTTTTATCCAATTACAGCCATATATTAGTAAATTTCTCGTAATTATTGAAATTATGACGATTTTCTTCACGGGTCTCCTGGACCCAACCCTACTATCGTTGTAACATATTTTAACTGTGCTGACGCCGGGTTAATGAATTAGACTTATTCCTAAGAGACTTCAACAGTAGAAGTACTAAGGGTCTATTGACAACTTAACGACGTCAATCTGGATTTTTCCATTAATTGGGAGGTAAAACTAACCACAATGATGAAAGTAAGTCCCATTGAACCGTGAAGGCGATTGATTTCGGATCAATGCCCGTTGATCGATCATACGGAGACCACTGAGTGATTCTTTCTAAAAAAATCTAAGTAATGAAATGATTTCTCAATTTATGAGTTTGTCACAGACTAAAAAATAAAAAATAAACAATAGTTTAAAAAACTAAAAAAAACACGCTTTTATTGCTAACCGAACTAAAAACTAGAAAATAATTTTTAATGACAAAGAGTATAAAATTACAGTAGTAGAAGATCGAACAATTAATCATAGTGAATCGCCTTAATATAAAATTATAATAAAATTTAAGTTATTAACAGAATAATTCAATTCTGAGTAAAAAGCGTGGGGTGCTCGATATTTAAGGTATTACAATCATTCTATTAGCAACTATCTATGAGAGGATAGTTAAGAATCACAGTAAAATGCACCCCACGATTTTTACTCAGAATTGAATTATTCTGTTTATAACTTAAATTTTATTATAATTTTATATTAAGGCGATTCACTATGATTAATTGTTCGATCTTCTACTACTGTAATTTTATACTCTTTGTCATTAAAAATTATTTTCTAGTTTTTAGTTCGGTTAGCAATAAAAGCGTGTTTTTTTTAGTTTTTTAAACTATTGTTTTTATTTATAAAATACTAAATGTAATACTCACACAAACATTCACACACTTACATTCACCTTCAATACTTGCACACATTTTACATCAAACTTTTACTGTACTTCAATATTCAATGGAAACTACTTACAAACATAAAAAGCTTAAGCTGCCTTTCGATCTTCCTTTTGCAAGAATCAATCTAATATTATCAAAACACTGCAAATGCGAACTTTTAATACTAAACATAAAATGGATTATATCCCATATCTTACAAATCAACAACAACGTTTTTAAATTGATTAATCGGATATATGAAATATTTAAGATTTGTGTATCGTACCAATTAATTGTCTCATATAATGGATAGTAAATTACATACTGGCTCCGAACTGGATAATCTTAATGTTGCACAAGCTTTCACCTGCAGACCTGAAGAGTGCAGCGTATACATTACAAAAAACCATATGACTATTCTTACTCAAAACATTCGTAGTATTTACAAAAACTTGGATGCGTTTCAAGTAGTTCTACACTCCATTAATCTTGATATAGATATATTAGTTATGACCGAGTGTCACTTGTCAAAGAATAAACCTATCCCTAACCTAAATAATGACTATAACACATATTACACTAAAAATAACATTAATCAATGTGATGGAGTCATTTTTTATGTAAAAAAGAACTTAAAGTATAAGGTAATAGAACCATACATTAAAAATGCATCTTGTTTATTACTTACTCTTCCTGATACTGTGATTATGGGTATATATCGTACTCCTTCTATTAAAAATACTGATGACTTTACTTCCTCCCTTCAAACTATTTTAAGTGGCTATAAAAAATATCACAATATCGTTATAACAGGAGATATAAATATTGACATAAAAATCGACAGTAAGGATCCCAATTGTCCCAATTACCTAACATCGTTGGCTTACCATGGCTTACTACCAGCACATAGACTCCTAACACGTGATAAAATGTGTTATGATCACATGATGCTGAAAACGACCCACGCTGCAAAATCGCTTGTTCTTTTAAATTCACCAACTGATCACTGCACAGTACTACTGGGTTTTTCTTACTTTCCCACAAGACCTAAAATGTCTAAGACCAAAATATCAATAAATTATGTTGCTAGCTTGATGGAATTAAAAACAAAAATTACAAATATTTTTAAATTGACAGACCCAAATCTTGCTACTGAATCTTTAGTTACCAGTATTTCTGAAGCAATGAAAAAAAATCGTACAGTCACTACAATCCCAAATAGAAAACGTCTCATCCAACCATGGATAACACCCGGTATCCTTCGTTGTCTTCGAAATCGCGATAAATTTCACCTTAAAACCAAAAAATACCCTAATAATCAAATCTTAAAAATATCGTACACTCGTTATAGGAACTATTGTAATAAAATGATCCGAAAACTTAAAAATATATATGAAAAAAACCTATTAACTAGTGCCAACAAAAACCCAAAATCCACATGGGAAGCCATTAAGTCTATATGTCACATGAACGTTAAAAAAATAAATGACTCAGATAAATTACAGTCGCTTATGTCTACCCCTATTGATTCTGCTAACTACGTCAACTCATATTTTTCTAACTTAGGAAAACAAATGTCGGAAAGAGTAAAATGTTCTCTTAAAAATGAAAATAACCTATTTTATACTTCTAGTTCCGTCAAGTCATTTGTCTCTTAAAAACCGATCCTAGTGAAATAAATTCAATTATTAAAAACTTTTCTAATGGCTCTGCATCTGGGTGGGATAATATCAACACTGCATTTGTCAAATTCAGCAGTGCAGTTCTTAGCCCAATAATTAGTCACATCTATAACCTTTGTTTTGAAAAAGGTAGATTTCCCACTATACTCAAAAGATCAATAGTAACGCTTATTCATAAAAGTGGAAGTAAAGACATCGTTGACAATTACAGGCCCATTTCAGTTCTACCTATCTTCGCAAAAATTCTTGAAAAACTTATCAACAATCGTCTAAAAAAATATTTAGTTGACAATAACTTCATATCTAACCAACAATTTGGTTTTAGAAATGGATTATCCACAGAAGACGCCGTATTGGCCTTAGTCAACACCATTAGCAATCATTTAGATTCCGGTAACAAGTGCGTGGGAGTGTTTTTAGATCTTGCAAAGGCATTTGACACTGTGTCCGTTCCCATCCTTCTAAAAAAATGTATAACATCGGCATTAGAGGCACCCCTTATGAACTATTTTCAGATTACCTTACAGATCGCACCCAACAACTAAAACTTGGCGAGTACATTAGTGAGCCGTCTTCCATTACATACGGTGTCCCCCAAGGTAGTGTCCTCGGTCCTACCCTATTTTTAATATATGTGAACGATCTTTGTAATCTTATACTCCCTAATTGTAATATTTATACTTATGCCGATGACACCGCTCTTATTTTCCATGAAAAGTCCTGGAACACTCTTAAAATTACTACAGAATATGGAATCCATCAAATTTCAAATTGGTTAAAGCAAAATCTGCTAAGCTTAAATATAAATAAATCTAAATACATACCATTCTCTATTCGGAAATCCAACTTACCTCTTTCGAGTTTTAATCTTAAAGTACACTCCTGTCTTAACCCTGTTTTAAATACATGTAAATGTGATAATATTGATTATTCTAAAGAAATTAAATACCTCGGTGTAATAATAGATCAACACTTATCGTGGAAGCAACACATCCAGAGCACCGCAGACAGAATACGCAAACTCATGTATATTTTTCTAAAACTTAGATATGTGGCAAACGAAAATCTCCTAGTCTCTACATACAAGGCTTTAGTGCAATCCGTTCTAGGGTACTGCGTTTCTGCCTGGGGTGGAGCTGCCAAAACTCATCTCATAATTCTTGAAAGGGCCCAGAGAGCGCTCCTTAAAGTGATGTTTTTCAAACCACCTCGCTTTACGACATATGAACTTTTTTCTTCCCACAAATTACTTACAATTCGTCAAATCTATATCCTAAATATAATACTAAAAACACACAAAAAATTACCTTTTATACCAAACCAGCAAAATAGACGCAGACCTGCCCCTGCTTTTAAAATACCCCGTTGCAAAACTGTATTTAAAAAATCCCAATTTGGCGTAAAATCTATAAAACTCTATAATAAACTTAACAACACGCTGAACATCTATCCCTTATCGTACACTGAAGTAAAAATTATAGTAACCTCCTTCCTCCTCAAACATACTTACGAATATACAGAACAACTATTCAATATATAAAGTATTGAAATGAATAATCTTTTCATTTATTTGGATAACAATTACGCCTGATAGATACACACACACACACACGCACACACACACACGCACACACACACACGCATACACACACACACACACACACACACAAACACGCGCACACACACACACGCGCACACACACAATATTTGTTACTTGTTTAATTCATAATGTTTAAATTTCCTTTTTTTAATATTTTAGAGATATTTTTTGTATATTTTATAACCTATGTAAAAGTATCTGAAGATGTCTAGATGGATGAGCGGGGCACCCAGTAATACAGGTCACCAACCTAGTACAGGGGCCCTTGCGACTTACTATGTATACACTTTTTAACTGAATAAAAATATTATTATTATTATTATTATTATTATTATAACATGTCAGCAATATATATATCCGTGTATGGTACGGGCGGTTGCATATATGTCTTGCTAACGGGAAGGGTGGGTATAGACGGATCGTTTCTGGGTAGGTATTTGTTTTATATTTGAAATTGCTTACAAATATGTTTAGCAATCTTAGTTGTATTCTAAATGAACAGAATAACACAGACAGGACTAGAACCTGTGACCTAAAGGAAACCGTTCCTTCCTTTCCAAGAGAATGGTTTGTATATTATTTTTATTGTTGTATGTACAAGTTAAACATTACAAGAAACAAAAAACAGCAGATCGTTTCTGTTTTTAAGAATAAATTTATTATATAATAAAATTAATTAATATTGATAGTTTAATGTACCTTAAAAATAATCTTGTATGAGTCGGGATAGAACAGCTGTTTACTATATCATTTTAAATGAATTTCTTAACCTCGTTAATGGATTTGTAACAACAATCTGTGAGTTAGGTTCTTGTCACTTTCCAACTACTTTATCGACCATTCTGTAGTCATTACTGTAGTCGTCCTAATCGGTATGATTGTAGTGGTTCTGAGTATATATTTGCGACACGGCCATACTGACAAGTCACACGCCCTCGTGTGCATATGTATCTGAAATCCAAACAATATACAACTGTACATGTTGCTTCGCTCGGCCTTTTCTGACCACAAAAAAATCATGAATCATTCTAAAATCGATAGTTATGATAACTAAAGCCGTTACATAGAACATAACTCAATCAGTTATTACATTGGATTCAAATAATTGGAGTCAAGATAGACATCCCGTATTGGAGTCAAGATAGACATCCCAAACTAGAGTCAATTCAAGATCAACATTCAAAACTTCGGAGTCAATATAGACATCCTAGGGTGTCAAGTCAAGATTGACAACCCACATTGGCGTCAAGATAGACAACCCGCATTGGCGTCAAGATAGACAACCTGCCTTGGCGTCAAGTCAAGATAGACAACCCGCATTGGCGTCAAGATAGACAACCCGCATTGGCGTCAAGTCAAGATAGACAACCCGCATTGGCGTCAAGATAGACAACCATCATTGGCGTCAAGATAGACAACCATCATTGGCGTCAAGATAGACAACCATCATTGGCGTCAAGATAGACAACCATCATTGGCGTCAAGATAGACAACCATCATTGGCGTCAAGATAGACAACCATCTTTGGCGTCAAGATAGACAACCATCTTTGGCGTCAAGATAGACAACCATCATTGGCGTCAAGATAGACAACCATCATTGGCGTCAAGATAGACAACCATCATTGGCGTCAAGATAGACAACCATCATTGGCGTCAAGATAGACAACCATCATTGGCGTTAAGATAGACAACCTGCACTGGTGTCAAGTCAAGATAGACAACCTGCATTGGCGTCAAGTCAAGATAGACAACCTACCTTAAATTTAAACAACCACTATAATAAAGTTGAACATCATAATCAGAATTGTGTATCAAAATAAATGACCACTAAACTAAATAAAGCGCCACTTTTCATTACATTTTAAACCAAAAATGTATTCTAAAAACATAATAAAACATAATGGCCACATATGGCTTTTCAATAAGCCCTACCAACAAACCTCCTGTTTGTTTCATGGCATTGCTTTCAATTCCGAGTCCCACGGACTCCCAATTGAACTACTATCACTTTAACTCAATTGCTTGTACTACAAGCTCTATTCAAGTGATAATTAACCTTTTGGTATCGCTATATATCAAAAACAAAGGTTTTTTTAACTTTACCTATCTAAACTCTCAAGGTGAAACTTTTGCAACCCTGGTCATTGTACAATTTGTCGCAGCAGTTGAACTTTATCTATGGCATCTTGCCCCGATCGAATATTGCCAGTCTCTGTTGCGGAAAACATTTACAAGACGTAAATAATAAGTTGTTACTTTTGCTAAATTAACTAACCGCTTTATTTTACAGCATTTACGGGCCTTGATCGGCAATAATACGCATTTACAATATACGATTAATTAATAATTGTAAGTTCGCCCGTGATTACTACACATGTAGGTAGACAGGAAATAAAATATTCCAAAAATTGAATTACTATTATTTTTTTTAAAGTTTTGACTGGTCTTAACCGGTTGAATCTTTAGAGCTATTGCGTTACCATTATTTACCGAATTTAAAACAAAGTTATTTAAAACAAAAGTTTAAAACATTGTTTTCCGAGTTTAAAACAAACACTCACGTTTACAAAAATCCGGGATAAAATAATTTCGTGCCTTATCATAATACGTAACAAAATGACGTTAAGTTAAAGTGAAATAATTATCAGTAAAAATTAAAGAAAACAAGGTTGTGAGGGTTGATCGCTAATCTCAATACTAGTTATCTCAATAACAATAATAAAATGCTTACCACTATATTTGATAGCTTAATTTCCTTTAACTAGCGAGTATTTACCGCAAAAATTGGAAGTAAATCGAAACGAATTCACCTTTATGCAGTGACGTATCCGATGGTGGATAAATTGAGCAAACCTCAACGCGTTGCTCACCACGTGCCATACCAGCACCGCTGCCATAGCAGTCATCGCCACGAAACAGTCACCACCATCAGCACCATCAGCGCCATCCGCGCCGCGCCATTACCGCCATTCGCGCCACGCCATCACCGCCATACGCGCCGCGTTGTCACCGCCATAATTTCTCATTTCCTTCTTTCTTCATTAGCAACGATTTCTTCTTCAAAAAAAGCTTCAATAAACTTATCTCGCGGGTAGTTGGTGGTTTTGATGCCCGAGTGAATCCCGCTTCTGATGTCGGAGATAGGAGGTATATTAGTGACTTGCTCGTTCTTGATGGAGTATTCTGGTACAGGATCCGAAGCGTAGGTCTCAGGCAATTTAACCACACAGACACAATATGACAATCACTTGTATTAAATGTAGGTAATCACAAATTACTTAGTAGGTATACAATTATCAGAGTTTCGTTAACCACCGGTCCCGGTTTTGGAGGTCCGGACTGTAAGGCTCACACTAATGAATAATCCCCTCGTCTTGATGCTCTCGGATATTTAAAATGTCTCCGGTGCCCCTCCAAACGATTCCGATCACTTGACTCGTTACGTCACGGCGTTCACACCCCACTATTACAATGATATCAATTGAGTTACTAATTATTGTTAAATTATCGTGATCTGCGACATATATATTATAACAACACAATAGTTGAGACAGGCGTATCTTTTATATTGGATAGTAATTTAAATGTAAATTTGTTTAATAAATAATTTAAATATTATTTAAATTAAAAATGTAAATTGTACAATATTTAATAATATTTCTGAAACTTCATCATTTTATACACCATTACAGCATTTGTTAGAAAAATAATAAAAATCAAATAATTATACCTTTCTGTTGTATGATGCCTTCGAAATTTCGAGGTAATAGTGTAATTTTTGTGCTTTTCAAAATAAGAAAATTAAAACTGTACACAAAATTTTATATTTTCTGGGACGCACACAATCTGTTCCACACAATTTTATTAATTACTAACGATATCAGACTTTACACACGTATTACGAGACTGTACTACTATTTAATTTTAATATAGTTTACTTACTAAAGAAATAATATGATGAGTACGAAGTAATATAGTTTAATAGTAAAGAACTGTATTCATTTACGAACTGATTTTAAAGTCATTTTCTTCTTCTTCATTGACTTTGTCATCAATATGCATATCATCAAGTCTACGAAAGCACGTTCTTCTTGAATTCCTGTAAACAAGTTGTAATAATCACGATAAGATTAATTAATTTTTTTCTAGTCAAGGTTACTTATTCAGAAAACCAATCAAGTTTGCAAGTAGTCAAGAACATTTTTTAGAGAAACCTCATTTCTATTCGGCAGACGTCTGAACGACGTCTCTCTTTTTTTTTAAGACGAGATAGGATATAAATGTGTTAAGTTTGTATACAAATCGAACATATTTTGATCTTTGATACGAACGAACATAATTTGATAAAAATATTTTAATTTACCCTCAAACTAACAAATAAATGCATGAAATTAATTCAACTTAAATTTCGGTAGGTAAAGGCTGACCTTTAAATAACATTAGAATCTAATAAGGCTATTCATATTTGTAATATATATAAGTGCAGTCTAGCATTAATCATGTGAGCGTAGCTAGTATGGTCTGGCTCGTCCTGGTAAGTACCGCCTTCTTACAGAAGATCGGCTGGTAGCAACTTCTTACAGAAGTAGATATTATTATGTTTAGTGAAGTAGACGAAAGAATAAATACCTTACTTCCTCTTTTTTTTCTTATTCTTCCTGAATTTCCTATATTTCTCAAGAGTGGCAAATGAAATTTTATTTTTATTTGCAACTATTCATGAGTTCCCATGGGCTGGAATGCCAATTGACACTGAATTGTCTAGTAATTAAAACAATTATGTGTAAAGATATTTATAAAAGTAATCCTTACCCTATGGAAAGGTTTTTATAATATAATTGTCAATTTTCAACTACATACAAAGTAGCGCCGAGTTAAAAAAAATATCTTTGAATTGCATACAAAATATTAGCTTGAAGGAAATGAACCTTAGACGTGTACAAACGGTATTTGGTGCGACGTGACAGTGTTGGTGTCTGAAAGGACAGTGAAAGAAAATGTTTCCAACTTTCTTAAGAGTTGTGATTGCTCGTAGATAATTCTCTTTATTCGGTAGCTATATTCAGTCTACGATATATTGGTTATCTATATATTAATATCCTAATAAAATAATACTATTTACTGACCCTTCATCAACCAAAGATTTTACATTGACATTACAGCAAATAAAAAAATATTAAGTAGATAACTTTTTGATAAATCAAACGTATATAAGTACCTAGTAGAGCCATAAATATTGTAACAAAGAAAAAATATTAAATTGCAAATAACATTTATTACTTTTACAGTGTGTTAGTTTAATACACAAATATAAAATAATTCAAAATATAAAAAGCCTATTCGAAGTGGTGTCCATTGGCTGCAATATAGTCCTTTAAACGTTGAGACCAGGTATCAATAGAAGAAAGCGCTCTGTCCATGGGGTAATTCCTCACTGCCAATCGTATGGATTGCTTTAGGGACTCCAAATTGTCATGGCGATTAGAGCAAGCTGTAATCTCTAAAACTTACCATAAATCATATTACAGGGGATTAATATCGGGACTAGACGACTGCCAGTCTTCAGTTCTGATGAAGTTCGAGACGTTTGCTTCCAACCAAGACAGCGTGGCCTGAGCTTTATGGCCCGGCGCCGAGTCTTGCTGGAAGGGCCATAATATGGTTATTGAACATGGTGTTTTGAAGGGGCTTAACTACCTTCACAAGAATGGTATCTTGATACACTTGTGCCCATGTTTTGATACCTTTTCACTCCTACATCATAGCTAACATCCCACTAAACCATCACTAAAGTTGGATAATGCCCACGTTGCACTGTGTCGACTAATTAAGAAGCTTGCTTAAAGCTTTGAGCAAAAATAAGGTCATCTTGTTTGTTTAAATGTTGATCAATTGCTAAATGTTTCTCATCCGTAAACAAAATTTTTCTGTGACCTCCCTTTGCGTACCGCTTCAGTAGTTGTTTCGATTTTGCCACCCTATTCATTTTTAATTTATCAGTTTAGAAATTACCAGTGCGTCTCTTATAGGTTGCAAGTCCTAAAACATCTTTAAAAATACTCGACATGGTTCTAGGTGCTATATTCATTTCCCGAGATATAATCTTTTCTCATTCTACCTATTAATAGCCCGGTACACAAACATTTGACTAATACCAAGTGTATGGAGAGTTGAAAAATTGCGTTTGGCTCCACACCTACTTTGTGTAATGCAATCACAGCGATTCTGTTCTCTTTCACGCCCCAATCCATTTGAATATAACAAAATATTGTACAATGTATTGGTGTCAAAATGAGGAAATACAATGAATAATCGTATAAAAATTACCGATTCCAAATTCAAATGTAACATTGTTTTATTTTTAATTGTAACAGTATTTATGGCCAGACTAAGTTTATAATTAATATAATGTATTGAAGAAATTATTTTAAGATTATTTATAAGAGTATGAAACCATCAAAAATTGGTATTGGTTAATGAAACAAAAAAAAACTTTACTTTTTCTAAACCATCTGGGCAGGTCGGGTCTTTTCTAGGTCAGTTGCGCACTTGACTTACTTCCTCACTTAAATAGAATCACAGGTGTAATAGTTGCAGAACACAAAAAAAAGATTTTTTTTATGAAACATCGATGTTACTTTTTATCTTGACAGTGACATTCATTACAAAATAGTGATAAATTGATGTAAACAAAGAATAAAAGTTTGTGGTTGGTAAAAAGTGTTAGTCATTTTAAAAAGAGATATTTTAAAAATCATATTATATCAGTTATTGTATTTTTATTTATGTAATAATCATATCTGTAATAAGATAAGGTAAGCAATAACCATTAATATTGAGCTACGGTGTATTTATTTACTGAAGAGATATACCTATTCAGACTTGTGTTATCAATATTAGTTTGTACAGTCGCGTTGAACGCTTTGTATGAAAATTCTTTATTATTTTGTTTAGTAAGAAAATATTTATATATCTTATGAAATATTAATGGAAGAGTTATATTGATTCTGTCCTTCTCGGAGTATTCAATTTTGTTTTATAAAAATTATATTGAAATAAATTATTTGGATATATTTATTACACGGAATTTTTTATATCATATTTATAAAGTAGTATAAGTTGTTTATTTCTATCAAAGCATGTTCTTTATGAGATATATTTACAAGTCATCAAGTAATTATGTAAA
The DNA here is from genome assembly GCA_959347355.1 of Napeogenes inachia. Classification (NCBI taxonomy): domain Eukaryota; kingdom Metazoa; phylum Arthropoda; class Insecta; order Lepidoptera; family Nymphalidae; genus Napeogenes; species Napeogenes inachia. The sequence continues at coordinate 3,776,782 of OY365792.1, forward strand.
CGATTTAGTTTAGTTGAAAACAAAGAATGCATTGAGGAAGAGAATATAGCACAGATAATACTCGTCAAGTTTACAAGCGTTCAGAATTAACTCTTTAACAGCTGTTTATTATTCACTGAAATCCCGAGTGACATTGAGATGTCTTAGGTCTTCACTTTAAGTAACACCACAATAACAAGTCAAAACGATGCTCCAATTAGTTCTATATAATTACTTTTTTACCTTTTTTTTTTTTTTTTTTATACGATCTAGGGCAATGCTTGACTACATTCCACCTGATGGTAAGTGGAATGTAGTCTTAGATGGTAAGGTGCATTGCCCTAGCAACCTATTCACTCTTCTCTTAAAGACACCCACATTATATTTGGCCGGAAATACCGACGCAGGCAAATTGTTCCAGTCCTTCGCTGTACGCACTAAAAATGAGGAAGCAAAGCGCTTCGTTCGGACAGGTGGAATGTCCACAACAAAAGGATGGATACCTGCCGTGCGTCGGGACGTCCGGTGATGGAAGGGGGACGGGGGAACTAAGTCGTGTAGTTCCTGCGCACACTCACCAAAATGTATCCTATAGAATACTGAGAGGCTAGCAATTTTACGCCTGTGTTCAAGGCTTTGGAGGTCGGCTTCGACCAATTCGGGATCGCCGATAAGCCTCTTTGCTCGCCTCTCAATTGAGTCCAGAACCGCAAGATGAGACTTTGCGGCACCAGCAAATATGTGACCACAGTACTCTACACACGACCGGATCTGTGCTTTGTATAGAACAAGAAGCTGTCCCGGTGTAAAGTACTGCCGAACCTTCGCAAGAACGGCAAGCTTTGCTGCTGCTGCTCTTGCTCTGGACTCAATGAACCGACCAAAGTTGAGGTTCGAGGAAATCTCTAAGCCTAACAACTGAAGCCGGTCACTGTATTCCGAGGATACATTCTGGAAAGTAGGAGCCAAGGTGAAAGGGCTCTTTTTGGCGGTGAACAGACACGTCTGCGTTTTGGTGGCGTTGAACTTGACAAGATTGGCATTGCTCCATGCGGAGACTGCCTGAAGTTTGTCATTCAAACGATGCACCATGGCTTCTCTTTCAGACTGTACTTGATCTCGACTAGCCCGACTACTCGGCAGATATCTTTCTACAACTGTGCTGTCGTCTGCATACCCATAGATACCGGGCTTTAACAGATCATTAATGTGCAGCAGAAAAAGAGTTGCAGAAAGAACGGATCCCTGAGGCACTCCGGCATTTATTTTCAAGGGTTCCGAGGAACACCCGTCAACAACTACTCGGAGAGATCTCTGGCTCAAAAAGTCCGTTACCCAGCCGATCAGACCAGGAGATATACCGTACGCTGAAAGCTTGCTTATAAGGCTCGCATGCCAGACCCTGTCAAATGCCCTCGAGACGTCCAGAGAGACGGCGACCGCTTCTCCGTTCTTCTCGATGGCCTCGCCTAAAATGTGTGTAGCATACACTAGGAGGTCCCCAGTAGACCTATTACGGCGAAACCCGTATTGTCGGTCACTGAGGAGATCGTTACCTTCTAGGTATGCTAGTAGGCGCGAGTTCAATACACGCTCCATAATCTTGCAGAGTATGGAGGTGATTGAAATCGGTCTGTAATTGACAGGGTCGGCACGGCTGCCTTTTTTGGGCACGGGTTGCACATTAGCAAGCTTCCAGGATTTCGGCACTATTCCAGTCATGTTTTTATACTATAACGGGACTTAATCGCGTACAATTTTTAATCGAAGTATTTACCTCGACTCCTCGACGTTTCGGCCGTAATGCAACGGCCGTGGTCACGAGTAGACTGATGCTCCATGGTGTCACCGTCTTGTAGCCGCGCGAGTTTTTCGAACTACCCGCGGTTGATCTTCATTATTTTTATTCAAAACACTAAGGTCCCGACACACAACGCTCACAACATCCGACGATTCATCAGAAGATTGATAATGACGTCTACATTTCCCGATAACCGGATTCCATGAAGCCGACAACCTATATCCGTCCTCCCGGTTAAAATTTTTGTATTTCCTGATTTCAACCGCTTCACGTACCATCCTATTATAGTAATGACGTTCAGTGGAGAGGATTTTCGGGTTGTGAAGTTCGATCCAGTGGTTCGGTCCCGACTCAAGTAGATGCTCCGCGATCGCTGACTTATTTACCTGGCGATTCTTAACTGCTGCTATGTGCTCCTTAACTCTCTCAGCTATCGTGCGCTTAGTTTGACCTATATAGGAACTACCGCAACTGCAGTCAATCTTATAAACGCCAGGTGTTTGAAACGGTATCACATCCTTAGCCGTTCTCACAAATCTCGCGATCTTAGACGGTGGCATGAAAACAGTCTTGATGGAAAACCGGTCTAGCACTGCACCAACCTTATCTGTTATTCCTCTTATATATGGTAAAAACACGGGTTGCCTTGAGACATCTGGACGCTTTTCTCTCACTCTTCGCCGTGGTTGGTATCCTCCAACACGATATCCATTCCGCCGCAGTACCTCCTGAACATGTGATAATTCCTCATCCATGAACTCAGGGTCACACAAGTCCCGTGCTCTGTTGAACAGTGAAGTCACAACGGATTGCAAATGTCTAGGATGGTGGTGAGACATAGCATTCAAATACCTATCTGTGTGCGTCGGTTTCCTGTATACGGTGTGCGTTATAGATCCATTTTCTCTGATGATCACCTTCACGTCAAGAAAAGGCAAACATCTTCCCGATTCCAGCTCGAAAGTAAACCCTATGTTAGGATGCAGTAAGTTGAGATACTCCAGAAACTGTTTTACTTCCTGCTCCCCACCCTTCAATATACAAAATACATCATCGACATAGCGTTTCCACAACTTCACCTTCCACAGCTGCAGATCTATCATAGCCTCGATGTACTCCATCCAGATGTTGGCTATAACCGGTGCTACAGGACTACCCATGGCAACGCCATCCACCTGGAGGTAGTATTGGCCACGGTACAGAAAGTAGTTTCCTTCAACACAATTTCGGAGTAAAACCATGTAGGACTCTGACAGGCCCTCGACTCGGAGCCGCTCCCTGATCACCTCGAGGCATTCCTGAATGGGTACATTAGTAAACAACGATACTACATCAAAGCTTACTAAAATCTCATCTGGTCCCAACTTCATGCCTCTAATGATATCGACGAAATGCCGAGAATCATTCACGAAAGACGGCGTTTTTCCAACAAGAGGCTGTAGCACCGACGCAATGTACTTCGCTAGATCATATGTAGGCGAAGCAATCTGACTAACTATGGGGCGTAATAAGATTGCTTCGCCTACATATGATCTAGCGAAGTACATTGCGTCGGTGCTACAGCCTCTTGTTGGAAAAACGCCGTCTTTCGTGAATGATTCTCGGCATTTCGTCGATATCATTAGAGGCATGAAGTTGGGACCAGATGAGATTTTAGTAAGCTTTGATGTAGTATCGTTGTTTACTAATGTACCCATTCAGGAATGCCTCGAGGTGATCAGGGAGCGGCTCCGAGTCGAGGGCCTGTCAGAGTCCTACATGGTTTTACTCCGAAATTGTGTTGAAGGAAACTACTTTCTGTACCGTGGCCAATACTACCTCCAGGTGGATGGCGTTGCCATGGGTAGTCCTGTAGCACCGGTTATAGCCAACATCTGGATGGAGTACATCGAGGCTATGATAGATCTGCAGCTGTGGAAGGTGAAGTTGTGGAAACGCTATGTCGATGATGTATTTTGTATATTGAAGGGTGGGGAGCAGGAAGTAAAACAGTTTCTGGAGTATCTCAACTTACTGCATCCTAACATAGGGTTTACTTTCGAGCTGGAATCGGGAAGATGTTTGCCTTTTCTTGACGTGAAGGTGATCATCAGAGAAAATGGATCTATAACGCACACCGTATACAGGAAACCGACGCACACAGATAGGTATTTGAATGCTATGTCTCACCACCATCCTAGACATTTGCAATCCGTTGTGACTTCACTGTTCAACAGAGCACGGGACTTGTGTGACCCTGAGTTCATGGATGAGGAATTATCACATGTTCAGGAGGTACTGCGGCGGAATGGATATCGTGTTGGAGGATACCAACCACGGCGAAGAGTGAGAGAAAAGCGTCCAGATGTCTCAAGGCAACCCGTGTTTTTACCATATATAAGAGGAATAACAGATAAGGTTGGTGCAGTGCTAGACCGGTTTTCCATCAAGACTGTTTTCATGCCACCGTCTAAGATCGCGAGATTTGTGAGAACGGCTAAGGATGTGATACCGTTTCAAACACCTGGCGTTTATAAGATTGACTGCAGTTGCGGTAGTTCCTATATAGGTCAAACTAAGCGCACGATAGCTGAGAGAGTTAAGGAGCACATAGCAGCAGTTAAGAATCGCCAGGTAAATAAGTCAGCGATCGCGGAGCATCTACTTGAGTCGGGACCGAACCACTGGATCGAACTTCACAACCCGAAAATCCTCTCCACTGAACGTCATTACTATAATAGGATGGTACGTGAAGCGGTTGAAATCAGGAAATACAAAAATTTTAACCGGGAGGACGGATATAGGTTGTCGGCTTCATGGAATCCGGTTATCGGGAAATGTAGACGTCATTATCAATCTTCTGATGAATCGTCGGATGTTGTGAGCGTTGTGTGTCGGGACCTTAGTGTTTTGAATAAAAATAATGAAGATCAACCGCGGGTAGTTCGAAAAACTCGCGCGGCTACAAGACGGTGACACCATGGAGCATCAGTCTACTCGTGACCACGGCCGTTGCATTACGGCCGAAACGTCGAGGAGTCGAGGTAAATACTTCGATTAAAAATTGTACGCGATTAAGTCCCGTTATAGTATAAAAACATGAATACAAATCGTGAAAGCTTAAAACAATTTATTCCAGTCATGAAAGAGAGACGATACAGACGTGTCAGTACAGGAGACAACTCAGCTGCGCATGTTTTGAGCAGAATGGCTGGTATACCATCAGGACCACTGGCTTTATTCACATCTAAACGACACAATGTTCTCCATACCTCTTTGTTAGTGATGCGGATTTCAGGCATCGAAATACCGCAGTGAGGAAGATGTGCTGGAGAAGCATTGCCAGTGTCTAGATGCGAATTATCAGCAAACAGAGAAGCAAATACATTTGCTTTCTCTGTTGCTGTGTGGGCCAGGGAACCATCCGGCTTCAGTAGAGCAGGCAGTGAGGGTTGGCAGAAATTCGACTCGATCGCTTTCGCAAGAGACCAGAAAGCTCGACTGCCAGTTGGTCTGGCAGAGAGCTTTTGCCATTCTTAGCGATTCGATCGAGACGAGCCTTCCGCAATGCCTTTTTGTAGGACTTGGCAGCTTGGTTAAAGGCTCTCTTCTTTATACTTACATCCGGAGTTTTGCGGCTTCGAGCATCAGCCCAAATAAGGTATGCCGAATGTTTTCGGTCATGTGCATGACGACATTCGGCATTAAACCATGGGCGAGCTTTGCCACCGATGGGTACGTCAGCAAAAGGAATAAAATACTCCATTGCCTGATGCACCACATCAGTTATAGCATCCGCGCAACTCGACGGATCCAAAGAAGAGAAGCAGACCTGCCGCCAAGGATAAGACGCAAAAAAGTGCCGCATCTCATCCCAATCTGCTGACTTGTATTTCCATACTCGCCTAACACCATGTGGTTCGAAAGCTGGTGGGGAATATGTAAATACAGATTTCACCAGACAGTGATCGGAGGTTCCCAAGGGGGACGTGACCTCTACACGATACCTGTCCGGATCAGTTGTCAGCAGAAGGTCCAGGCAATTGGCTGTATGGCCTACCACATCTGGTACCCTTGTCGCTTGCCTCACCAGCTGAAAGAGGTCCAAGGACAACGCAAAGTTCCGCGCTTCTCTTCCAGCATGGTCGGTCTTCTGGTACGGGAACAGCCAGTCCTGATGACAGGCATTAAAGTCCCCCAGAAAGACGAGCTGCGCCGAAGGGTACTGATACAGAGCCATATCTGCAGCCTCACTGAGATACTCAAATAAACGAGTTGTCTCCTGGTCACCGCTGTGCGAACGGTAGACACAGGAATACAGGATTTTTTCGTTTCCTGTGTCCACTAAAACCCATAGGGAAGAAAAAGTGGGGTCTTCAAGGTGACGGAGACGCTGAATACAGAGGTCGTTCCGCGCATACACACTGACTCCGGCCCGTGAGCGAAAGTTGTGCTCTAACGAGTAACCGGGATAATCCAAGTATGCAGCGCTTAAAGGACATTGTATCTGCGTCTCCGTCAAAAAGAGCAAGTGCGGCTGCTCTGTCTCCAGGTGGTGGTGGACAGCTAAAAGATTTGAGTGCAAACCCCTTATATTAGTGAGGTGCACTTTATATGAGGAGGAGTGCAACCGCTGCTTTAACTTGTTCTCTTTTTTAAACTTTTTCATAAAAAAATAAATATAAAAGTGAATAGGGATGGGAAATGGCAGTTGAACGAGGCGGTACATATGGAACCCGACGTCGAAATTGGTGATGTCTTGCCACTGGGAGACTAGTCTGGAGACTGCGGGGACGCCCGAACCCCCCCAGGGATCGCCATCGGGCCTCCTCGACTGGTCGCCAACCAGCACGATGGAGCCACCCTGGGATTTTTCGCAGCTGGCGGGGCAGCCTTTCGTGGGTGGCTAACCCACTAATTGGGCCCCCAACTATCTGCGGGCGGCCAGCGGAAAGCCGTCGCTTCGGATCCCGCTACCCTCCTCGACTAGACACCCGACAAAACAAACACCAACCCGACGTCAAACCGGTTCGCCAACGCACCGCAACTGTTCAGACCCATTTCCCATAAACGGCTTCATCGAGCAACGTGCCGGAACACGACTAGGTCGCTTTGCGGCACGACTCTGCCCGATGGGTGGTAACTTTGCCGGCGACCGGATGTTATGGTCTACCACCAAGAAAAGTACACCACCTATACACTACTTTAATATAAATATACTAATTTACTGTCATATCCCTAAACATTTCTAAATGGTTGATGTCGTTAAAGACAGCCAATGACAATTGTTAACGATGGTTAGTTTATGTTAGAAACTTTAATATAATATGTTGTGATTGAAGAATATGTGACAACTATTAGGATTTATTTTCTTATAGGTTTGAAAAGCTTAAGATAAAAATAATACCTATAAGCCAACTCTTTTAAGATTAAGAGCCAATTCATTTTTATTTACAATATACAAATATAAATATATGGAAAAGTAGGCAGTAAGATGTAATTAGAATATTTATAAGAAAAATATGAAAATACAAAACAAGATAAATGTACCAGTATGTATCTCACATATATCTATAAGTAACTACATAGTTACTTTTTAATAACAAAATCAGAACTCTCTCAAACAACTATTATATTCTTTATTGCACTTTATAAAAAAAAACAATACAAACATGGTTTTAAAAAAATGTTGGCAAGGGCGAACTTATCTCTATAAGAGATTTCTGCCAGTCAACCCCATGGTAGAGAAAAACATGGTATCGCGGGTCATATTAGTGCAAAAATTAAAAACAGTAAGGAAAAATATAGTACTTAAATTTAAAAATGCGTTAAAAAAAAACATTAAATGAAAATACCTAATCATACACGTACATAAACATATACATATATAAAAATAAAAAATACCATGTCTATATATATATATATATATATATATATATATATATATGTCGGAGATAGATGCATATTAGTGACTTGCTCGTTCTTGATGGAATATTCTGGTACAGGATCCGAGGCGTAGGTCTCAGGCAATTAAACCACACACACAATATGACAATTCTTGTATTAAATGTAGGTAATCAATTCTCACAAATTACTTAGTTATAGAGTTGCGTGAACTACCGATCCCGTTTGGGAGTCCGAACTGTAAGGCTCTCACTAATCAAATCCTCCTCGACTCAATGCTCTCCAATATTTAAAATGTCTCTCTCCGGTGCCCCTCCAAACGATTCCGGTCACGTGACTCGTTACGTCACGATGTTCACACCCCACTGTTACAATGATATCAATTGAGTTACTAATTATCGTTAAATTATCGTAATCTACGACACGGCCATACTGACAAGTCACACGTCCTCGTGTGCATGTATCTCTATGGAATGACAATAACTATGTCCCCTCTGAGTGACGATAACCACGCCACCTACATCGAGTGACGATTACCACGCCACTTCCATCGAGTGACGATAACCATGCCACCTCGATCGAGTAGCTTTAGGATTCGCGGTTGTCCTGGTATGTAGGGTCTGAAATAAAACAAATAACTTCAAGGATAACTTGCTCGGCTATTCTGACAAAACCAGTGAATGTCACGTCTCAGGTTTTTACTCTATATACATTATTAACACAAGGTGTGCACTACACCTTATTTACAACAATTAAAAACTACTCTGATCATTAGATCCATCACTTTACTTTACAAAATCAATCATGATTTTACCAGACTTGCGTACTCAACTCAGCCAACTCAATACTTTTGCAATATGATACAGTCCATCGATCATATACAAACAACTACCATGAACCAGTCCTTCGGTCATGTATCAATACTTTTGCAATATGATACAGTCCATCGATCATATACAAACAACTACCATGAACCAGTCCTTCGGTCATGTATCAATACTTTTGCAATATGATACAGTCCATCGATCATATACAAACAACTACCATGAACCAGTCCTTCGGTCAGGTATCAATACTTTTGCAATATGATACAGTCCATCGATCATATACAAACAACTACCATGAACCAGTCCTTCGGTCATGTAAATCACAAAACAGACCCATCGCCTACACGTGTTACACCACACGTGAGGTGCAGCCAACAAGTATGAGTAGGCAAGCTATTATCTGTAGTGAATTCAATATCACTTTGCTCAACTAAAACATTTAGTTCCTGAGGGATCTTGTGATCGGAATGATTTGAAATAGACTTTCTAATAGAAAATTATTAATCATAACCTCTGATAAGATCTATAACGTACTCTGGACACTATGATCGTTGCCAGTTAGAATTACCGAGTTATTTAAATGTTACACAAAAATTGTTTGCTACACATTCCAAAACAATATGAAAATGACTCACCAAAGTCCTATAGTACCATTAAGGTAGCTTACGTGATCACTCCAACCCTTCTTTCTCTGTGGCTGCCTGCTGCTGGCACTGTATCGAAACTTCTCGTACCCCTGTTGCACCTGTCGCCTTTACAACGTATTGAAAAAGGAAAAATCAGTTACAATAAAGTTAAACATCATAATTGAAAATAAATGCCCACTCAACTAAAGCCTAAAGCAACTAAGCACCACTTATCATTACATTTTAAACCAAAAATGTATTCTAAAAATAACATAAAACACAAAGCATGAATCTTATTCGTCACATATGGCTTTTCACTAAGCCCTACCAACAAACCTCCTGTTTGTTTCATGGCATTGCTTTTAACTCCGAGTCCCACGGACTCCCAATTGAACTAAGATTCACTACTTTTACTCAATCGCTTTTACTACAAGCTCTATTTCAAGTGGTACTTAACCCTCTGGCATCGCTATATATCAAAAACAAAGGTTTTTTTTAACTTTTTCTATCATAAGCTCTAAAAATGAAACTTTTGCAACCCTGGTCATTGTACAATTTGTCGCGTGTTGAATTTTATCTATGGCATCTTACCCCGATCGAATATTTCTAGTCTCTGTTGCGGAAAACATTTACAAGACGTAAATAATAAGTTCTTACTTTTGCTAAATTAACTAACCGCTTTATTTTACAGCATTTACGGGCCTTGATCGGCAATAATACGCATTCACAATATACGATTAATTAATAATTGTAAGTTCGCCCGTGATTCCTACACATGTAGGTAGACAAGAAATAAAATATGCCGAAAATCGAATTACATTTTTTTTCAAAGTCTTGTCTGGTTTTAATCGGTTGAATCTTTAGAGCTATCGCGTTACCATTGTTTGCCGAATTTAAAACAAAGTTATTTAAAACAAAAGTTTAAAACATTGTTTTCTGAGTTTAAAACAAACATTCACGTTTACGAAAATCCGGTATAAAATAATTTCGCGTCTTATCATACGTAACAAAACGACGTAAAGTTAAAGTAAAATAATTATCAGTAAAAATTAAAAAAACAAGATCGTGAGGGTTGATTGCTAATCTCAATACCAATAACAATAATAAAGTGCTTACCACCATATTTGATCGCTAAATTTTCTTTAATTAGCGAGTATTTAACGCAAAAATTGGAAGTAAATCGAAACGAATTCACCTTTATGCTGCGACGTGTCCGATTTTGGAAAAATTGCAGACCGCAACGCGTTGCTCGCACCGCACTTTACCAGTACCGCTGCCATAGCTGCCATCGCCACGACCGCTGTCACCACCATCAGCAACCTCAGCACCATTAGCGCCATCAGCGCCATCCGCGCCGCGCCGTCACTACCGTCCCCGCAGCGCCGTCACCACCAGCCGCGCTGCGCCTTCATCGTCAGCCGCGCAGTGCCGTCACCGCCGACCCCGCAGTGCCGTCACCACCAGCCGCGCCGCGCCTTTATCGCCAGCCGCTCAGTGCCGTCACCGCCAGTCGCGCTGCGCCGTAACCGCCATCCGTCCCGCACCATCACCGCCATTCGCGCCGCGTAGTCACCGCCATAATTTCTCATTTCTTTTCTTTCTTCATTAGCCACGATTTCTTCTTTCGTAGAATTCTTCCAACGCTTTGTCAATTAATCTAATAAACGACTTGCATAAGCGATTAAATAGGTATTTTCACTCGATTTTCTTGATATGTGGGTAGATCTCAATTTTTAAGTTTTGAGATAACATAAATTTAACTTGATTGATTGATTGATTTACAACCATTGATTATCAACTATTGATTGATTGTATTGATTCTGGAACTTCCTTGTTATTATCTTGTAGTGTGCGTTTCAAATAATAAAATCACTTCATTTCTTGCTTGACGTGATTTGTAGCTTCAATAAACTTATCTTGCGGGTAGTTGGTGGTTTTGATGCCCGAGTGAATCCCACTTCTGATGTCGGAGATAGATGCATATTAGTGACTTGCTCGTTCTTGATGGAATATTCTGGTACAGGATCCGAGGCGTAGGTCTCAGGCAATTAAACCACACACACAATATGACAATTCTTGTATTAAATGTAGGTAATCAATTCTCACAAATTACTTAGTTACAGAGTTGCGTGAACTACCGATCCCGTTTGGGGGTCCGAACTGTAAGGCTCTCACTAATCAAATCCTCCTCGACTCAATGCTCTCCAATATTTAAAATGTCTCTCTCCGGTGCCCCTCCAAACGATTCCGGTCACGTGACTCGTTACGTCACGATGTTCACACCCCACTGTTACAATGATATCAATTGAGTTACTAATTATCGTTAAATTATCGTAATCTACGACATATATATATATATAGACATACATTTATATAAACAACAACTATGGTATTATTAAATATTTTATTTCAATATTGAATTAGTCTCTAAATCTATACATATAATAAAATTGTCGCTGATCCATTCATCTACGTATAATTAAAAAAAAAACATCATAGGGGGGCTTTATAAGAGCAAAAGAACCCAAAATAATGGTTTTTCAGTTTATCTGTATGTCTGTATGTTTGTGCACGCTAATCTCAGAAACAGCTTAACCAATTTGAATGCGGTTTTCAGGAATATATTATCACAGTCTTCACCTAACATTTAATGTTTATTTCATCTAAATCGCTTAAGAAATAAAAAAATTATGTCAATGACGTAATAGGTAAATATTTGTCTGTTTATCTGTTTGTCTTTTAGTTGTGCACACAACTCGAAAATTGTTTTGCGCTTACAATGCAAACGCTGGCTGAACTCTACGAGATAGATCAAAATAATGTACTAAATATTATATACCTTAAAAAGTTCTACAAGAAAATCCGTGATGGTATATGTTTATCTCTTAGGGTGGTATATGTTTATATAACCCGCAATAGCAAATTTTTATCATTTACTTTTTACGAAAAATAATAGCGATACGAAGCGATTTTAAGAAATACAGCTATAATCCTTAACTAATTAAGTAACTTAAATACATTTTACATTTAATATGGAACAATATAGAACTTTACAGCATCTAATTTAAATAAATATTTAAAATATAGGGTCTTCGCGTTTGCGGCGGTACAGTCGGCCGGCGCACTCAAAAATGGCTTTTGTGAATGTTCAGTATTGGAAAATTTGTTAATGCGTATAGCTAACTGAATGTTTATCATTTAAAATAGTTTTTTTTTATAAAACTGGACCTGCAAGTTGATTTGAGTTGATGCAAAATAGCGTCGATTGTGTAGCTCAGAATTCCTCAAGTTTACATGGCAATATTTTGATTATATTCAATGAAAATCTGTAAGTGTGATATTTATTTATTTATTTAGCCTTTATTGCCTAAAATAGTACAATAGGCGGACTTAATGCTTAAAAGCATTCTCTACCAGTCAACCTGAGAATACAGTGCAAACATAGAGTAAGGCGCTTATTTTTTTTATTTATTTATTTATTTTCAAGGTTCACCAACAATTGTTTACACATACAAAAATATACAATATACATTCACATAACCATAGCAACAGTGTAACAATTACTTAAAGGTAAACACCAAATGCAAACACAAAATAGAATGCAAATAAGTCAGTGAAACTAAGAAATATATATAATATCCAAAAATTATATATTTTCTATATTATATCTATTATTATATAATCGCAAAGTTTAACACTAATCCTAACCACACAAAAAGAAGAAATTAAAAAGAATTAAACATATTTATTTTACTAAACAATCAACAATGGACTTGTAAAATGTAGAAGCAGTATCATGGTTCAAGTCAATGTTATCACTACAACTATTAATCACCTTACATAATCTTGCATATAAATATAAAACATTAATACAGGAAAAAGCAACATTAGAATAAATTAAATAAAACTTATATGCATATAACACATTGCATCTAATGTATACAATAAATCATAAATACTTGTTTTCAATAAATCAATTATATAGTAAGAATGGTTATTAAGTACTCTATTTAAAAAGTATTTAAATGAACGTTTAAGTAAAAACAAGAGAGTTATAAAAATAATTACAGTACCTAAAATTGTATTCTTATTGAAAACTTTAAATATACTTTTGACAGTGAGCGATGTCTGCCGATGTCGTAATTTTGAATGTATCACTTAAAATAAGTCATATAGAAGCTAATACAAAAAAAGGAAGTGGGAATTTGTTTTACTTCGAATTTAAGGCGTGCGAAGTCGCGGGCAAAAGCTAGTAATTAATATTATTGGTAGAAAAACATTAAATTTTAAGGGGAACGTCTATTATAATCTAATTTGAAATACGAAGTTAATAAAGATTAAAAACAGAAGCAATACTAAAACTTTGATAAAATTTGTTGTTTTGATTAGTTTCGTACGACTTCGGTATTTAATATCTATTACTTTAAATTAAATATTTAATATACTTCAAATATGCCTGTGGAGGATTTCACTAAAATTGAAAGTTGAAATCAAAAATATTTACAATAAAGTATAAATTTAAGGAATGAATCGATCCCAAAAAGTCATAGGTTGGTGTTTAGCAAAATTAACAATTGTCACGTTTATTAATTATAAGTTAGGAAACAAGTTACGATATTAAAAAATCGCAATTCCGTAAAGAAGGCCATTTGTTATTTTAATGTAATGTAATGTCTTGAACAAAAATAATCTTTATAAATAGCTGGTTCAAATCTTGGAATCCAATGTAATTTTCCTTCCAATTGTGCTCATTGAATTCTCTGACTGGATAGAGTAATTGGGATCTCAAATAGATATATAAATAAAGTTAAAAGCAGAGTTGGTCTAATATAAAAGACATACTTTGCTTTTGACTGTTCTAATAAGCTATCTCTCTATACATGTTAAATATACAAATATCCATTTACGTTAGAAATAATATTTGGTTAACAAAAACTGAACTTGTAGTGTGCGATGTGTTCCTCCTCAACATTTATTTATTTATTTATTTATATCTTTTCCACTTAGAATCATAATCAGTGATCACTTGTGTACGTCAGCATGGAAATGTCAGGAGGGCCTATTACGATACTAGATTTATCGTAATAAGCCCTTCTGAAAAAGCACTTTTCTTCTAATGTTAAAGCTATTAGGGTTCCAAACGCGTCCTGGTCTAAGAAGAACCACACAACAAACTCAGCCGGATATTTTTTGTTATTGTGATCACTGTTTCACAAAAGTCAAACTTAAATGCAATTTTGGAACAACTAGAACCGTCGCAATCAATCGGAAAAGAAGCCCAATGATTTTAGGCAACGAAAATTAAATAATAATAACAGAAAATATATATATATATAAATCTTCAGCCTGCCACACAACCAGTCACCACAAGCAGCACCCGTTCACGAGCAAAACACAAGAGCCAGCCATCACCCCCTTCGCACATATTTGAGGGAGGGAGGCAACCCGACTCCCGATGCTACCGCAAGTAGTGACTTCTAAGGAATCGGTGTGATGCAGAAGGTCGATAAAGCAAAATTAATTTACAACAAAAAACAAATTGCGGAGATTACTAGCTATTCGCAATACAATACAGATTCATTCCCAGGCCATACCGTCGTCGATGTAATCCTTTACACTATAGTAGGATTTTTTTATTTAATTATTTTTAACATATAATTTAAATTTATTTAATGAGAGGCTTAAGGCTTCATTTGGGAGCTTATTATAAAAACGTATACAATTACCCTTAAAGGATTTACCTATTTTATGGAGCCTAGTGCCGGGCATAGCGAGTTTATTTTTATTTCTTGTATTAATTTTATGTAAATCACAATTTTTCTTGAACTTTGAAATATTTTATTTAAAATTTTCATTTCCTTTACTATAAACAATGTTAAAAGATATTTATGAACCTTGGATTTCATACATTCATAGATCTTTTAATTCGGTCACTGATTTTATTCCTTAAGATAAATATAGTGTCCTGGTTATTGTTCTGTTTCTGCTCACTAATGCGATCAATATATTTTAAAATATTAGTAGTAGAAATTATTTAGTACATAACATAAATTACATTTTGGATGCAAGTCTTTAGAAAAATAATATACTGATGTGCATTGCATGTACAAGATGATTTGTAATTAACTTTTTAAAATTTAAGTTTGCTATACAAAATTTATTTATTTGTTGCCTCTGAATTGGCATTAACTCTGAGCATAGGTATGGCACCCGGGCGTTGACCTTTTAAGTACTTGTAAAAATAGGAGCAAAAATTTTTTTGTAAAAAAAAAATTGTATTGGTTA
Organism: Napeogenes inachia; assembly: GCA_959347355.1. NCBI lineage: Eukaryota > Metazoa > Arthropoda > Insecta > Lepidoptera > Nymphalidae > Napeogenes > Napeogenes inachia. The sequence continues at coordinate 3,792,183 of OY365792.1, forward strand.
TCAAAATTTGTAAAAATCGTAGAACAAATATTGCTGGGATTGATGTAGAGAGGCTGCCTGCTAGAGGTGGCCAATTAATTACAAATCACCCTGTATATGCAATGCACTAAACTTACATTCCATAGGTACATATTATGATTTATAAATATACCTACATATTATATTAATAAAAAATCTTTTCATAATGAATTATACACTATTCAACAAATAAGAATTGAATTAATGGAGAATTGTATTAAGTTGTTGTTAAAATATCATGTAAACAAACTTAAAGTAATATATATTATAAATTATATATTAATTAGCAAAACTTGCAAAATGTTCCATAGAAAGGCTGCTTCTGTTGATTATAAATTATAAACAGTATCTACGTCGCCTGCTACAACTTTTAGCAACACATCTAACTTAACCGTGTTTTCATTATTTCAATGAAAACACATAACAATTTAAATGGTTGTGAGTTGAGAAAATGGATTTAGAATTTAGAAAATATTTGAAAAACGACCTTCGACTGAAGCATTTAAGGTAGAAATTAATTTGAATGAATATTTTGTACCGATGTTGATTTCTAGTAAAGACTGTTGAATGGCAACGTCATAATAAAAATAATAAAAATACAATTGATAACTACTCTGTTTAACAAAATTTTGTTTTTAACCCCCGACTAAAAAGAGGGGTGTTATAAGTTTGACCTGTCGATCTGTGTATCTGTGTATCTGTGTATATGTGTATCTGTTTATCTGTCTATGGCAAATTTCCGGCCAAACGCGTGGACGGATTTGAATACGGTTTTTTTTAATCGAAAGCTATGTACGTCGAGATGTTTTTTATTCATGTTTGATTGGAATTAAAATAGCCGTTTTCAAGATATTGACGTTTTATTCGTGCGGGGGAGAGGTTCTTATGCAATAATTAGCTGTTTGCGTCCAAACGCGTGGGCGAATTTGAATGCGGTTATTTTTATCGAAAGCTATGCTTGTCGAAATATTTCTTATTTATGTTTGATTGAAATAGAAATAGTTATCTCTAAGATATTGACGTTTTATTCGTGCGGGGGCGAGGTTCTTATGCAATAATTGCGGTTCCTAGCGGCGTCGCCCGCGCTATATAGGAAAAAGCCTAGTTATGAAGGCCAAAAGGTTTTTACACTTACTGACTGATTTAAAGTACTTTATTAGGGATAGCTGTTGCCCGTGACTGCGTCCACAGAGACTGTAATATATTTATATATATTTATATTATATAGTGTTATTAGTGATTGTAAATCATTTTGACTTTAAATGTTTATATTTATTAATATTAGTATATATGAAACCTACCTACCTACCCATATGAAAAAGTCTTGAATCATGTTACTTAATACATTTATAATTTATTACATTGTCGAAACTTTCACGTGGATCCTTATTTTATTAAATATTATATATATTTCTCGTATTAAATATAACCTTTGTACACTTGTAATATAGGATTCTAATGCTAAAACATTTTTTTTAAAAATCGGTCCCGTAGTTTCAGAGCCAATTCAACTCAAACAAACAAATCTTTCCTACTTAAACAATTGAAAATTTTGTCTGTAGGTTCATTTAGTACAATTCAGAAACTAGTAACATAACTTTAAAAAGCAGAAAAATAAATCAAATTAAAAATTAAAAAAACCTCCGATACAAAAACCTCTAAAAAGAGTAAAAATAATATTATTGTGTACTTATTGAATTCGTTGCGTCGGGGGACCGTTTAATAAAGGAAGAAATTAACATGCAAGTAAGTTAACAAGGCAAATAAAGAAATTACGATATCGAATCGTATAGTCTAAGTCCTCAATGACTAACGTCGTAAAATAGACACCATCATCAACGTATGTACAACGGTCCCCCGACGCAACGACTTCAATAAGTACATAATAATATTATTTTTACTCTTTTTAGAGGTTTTTGTATCGGGGGTTTTTTAATTTTAAATTTTAATTTATTTATTTTGGAGTTCAAATATTAATAATTTTTCATTTGCTAAAAAAGTTTCGGACTCAGTGATTTTTTTTTTCTTGTAGTCCGGTCAAGTTAGCATCAAAAATAGGGGTAAGGTTACATTAATTCGCACCTTGCTAAAAATTGGCATGAATGTTGGGAACCCTATTATACACAATTTGTAAATTATCTACATCAATCCGGAGTGTGGAAAAAAAAATATTCAAGGTCAAATGTTGCAAAAATCGGTTTTTTGAGTTTGCCAGCTAAACGGTAAGTTTTATAATAAAAATAGGTGGGACAAAAATTATTCATCATGCAATTATCTATAAAAATTGTTCTTACACTTTTTTTTCCTAAGAATCACCATTTCGGAGATACAGTTATATATATATATATATACATATAATAAAAAGATATATGAAAAGACCTATTCTTTAGGCAAAGAATAGATCTTTGGGTAAATAATAGATCTTATCGGTGAAAAATATTGTCAATCTATATATTATTCTCGTTAACAAGTTGGTAAACTGCTATCATCTAGCCAACAATAGAACTTAGAAGTCCATTTGTAAAATCAAGCTAACAAACAACGAGTACAAAGTGCACAAGTATTATTTACACAGAGTAGACAAATGCTATTGCATTAACAATTGTAATTCTTTTATAACTATCGTATGAAATATATATGTACTTAGTAAGTTAGTTTTTAATGAAATTAATTGATACACTGTGATAAATGTTAAGGATATTTGATTTAAATAAACGGAATGCTTTAATTTTGCTTTCGATTAAAACTCAAGTGTAGTGAATAAATAATATCAGGACAAATTACACACATTGATCTAACCCCTAAGTAAGCAAATTATTTGCTTGTGTTAAGGGTGTTAGACAACGATACAAATACATAGAAATAAACATTATAAGTACTGAGAATATATTTAATAAACAACCTAACCGAGAAATACAGAACCCTAGGCTCATCACATACATGTCTGTCCCTGTCAGAAATCGAACCCGAGCCCCATTGAGTGCTTTCAGTTACAGTATTTTCAACGTTGTTGTAGTTTCTTTCACTTGCAAAGTACGGAAAGAAAATGAATAATTTTTGTTTGACATAACTTAAGTCGTCTTATCGTTAGATATAGCAATTTACCTGATATTGGACCTTCTTAAAATATCCTAGCTGAAAGTCTTGTAAAAGCTTCATTTTATACATTGATTCTTATAGTGTATTTAAAGACGATTTTAGGTTTCCTTTTCAAATGTTTGTATTCCTTATGTTTTGACAAATACACGGAGAATACATTTTCTTAAAATTTGAGAGCCAGTATTATTATTGCTTTATAAATTATAAAACCTCATAATATGTTAACATATCATCTGACAAATTTGATTTCGTTAACTAACGACACGTTAACGTAACTTAACACGTTTGGTGTAGACCAAACCTTATTTTAACATGTTTGGTGTATACCAAACCTTAATGGTCATAATTTTTAAACGTTGAATTCTCAATATCTACTCATAAAATATCATATTACAATAAATGCTAAAATGATCCATAGTTTTATGCGGAGTCTTTATCCAAGTCCTTAACATTTATTAATTTGTTTTTTTCCCACTTAAAGACGTTGTAAAAATAGTAAAATCGTCAAAATCGTGTCAAAAGCTCAATGAAGCTAATTAAAAGGTATAAAGATCACAACAGATTGTGCTCATCATGAACTAAAAGATTTACTTTAACAAAGTAATTTTCGGGCAAAGGAAGTGAAATAATTTTATTCCTTAACTAAAATTAGAACATTCAAAGGGAACAGCAATGGCTTTGCTACAATAATTCAATTATTTTGACAGCCGGAATTAAAGTATCTAATAAAATGATTAAACTGGTATTTATACGACCATAACATTATAGTTTTTGACTAAAAGATTCTGAAGTTGCTAACAATAACTAGTATCTATCTATATGTTAGTTAATTTATAAAGATTAACAAAGTCTACAGATTTATATAACATACAAGTTTCTATACAATCTGAAAAGTCTATGATATTATCTTCCATTAAAGTAATAAAATCTCACATTAATTTAATAGAATGCATATCCTTGTGACAAAGGTATTTGAAACACTAGTTTCAATCGAAACATTAGCATCGGAGAACTCAAAGTGTTAGAGATGTTTCCAATTTAGAATTGCTTTTCAGCAGAGATACAAATTGCAAATGATTTCGTTCCTGACAAAGTACGAAATGGAGATGAATATCTGATATTAGTCTTAACGCAAGCAGCCACTCGGATGATGAAAGTGTTCTGTGGGATTATAAGGTATCATAGACCACGTTATAAATCCATAGAATTTTCATAAATAGAATAAAGGAACCATACATAATAACCTTTGGTTATTTGTCAGAAACCGATATTGTATAAATTGTTTTTAATCCCCAACTCAAAAAGAGAGGTGTTATAAGTTTGACCTCTATATCTGTGTATCTGTGTATCTGTGTGTCTGTCTGTGGCAATGTAGTGGCCAAACGCGTGACGGATTTGATTGATATAGTTATCTAACTATGCATATCTATACAGCATATTCTATTATTATATAAGATCGTATTCAAATATTAGTTAGTTAAAAATATAAATCTTGATTGCCTGTCAATAGTTGCAAGTAACTTATTATATGGAATTCATCTTTGTATCAACTTTGTTCCTTATTATTTTTACCTCATTATTTGAAATGTTGAGAGGAGATTTATCTGTCTTTTAAGGAATATTACGAAATGTATGTAATTATATTCTCATAGTAACGGAGTTGTATTTTTCTCTTGGGTATACTTAATAATTACTATATTTCCATTAAAAATAAGTCTGCAATATAAAGGTTAATTAAGAATAATTCGTTTTATTCTATTAAAATTTATTGAAACTTAATTTAATTTATTTCAATAGAACCATTTTTTAAATGATTTTGTGTAGTATTCGTTCATACCAAATTGGCTAAAGTTTTCGTAATAATACGGGCGAATAACAATTAAAAATTTAAGATTTAAACTAAAAATATAGTTATATATTCTTAGGCTGGCATTCATAAAATGAACTCTATTTTACCGGCTGATTTATTGGCGTCTCGCTTAATCCAGCTTCAACGAAACATTTTAACGATGACGAATGCTAAGTAATGAAATGTGAAAAATATGAATCCATTTTTATTTTCGGAAGCTGACCTGTCAAACAATACAAATGCGAAGTAAATTCAGTCTTATATAAATTCGACAAGTAATAACAAAATGATACTGTTGAAATTTGTAAACTACATTTTGTAAATAAATAACATTTGTGCTATTTTAAGAAACACGAGTTAAAGAGTTAAAATTATTTTATTTTAATAATATATAATATCTATATTAGTATTCCAGTTAATTATTGCCGATTTATTAGTTACCTTTGTGTTCCGAGAAAGCCTTTGTCGATTGTTTTATGTTATACAAATGAAATATGACAAAGACAATTTAGATATTAATATATTTCATATTGCTAACTGTAATTCACATGAAATATGACAAAGGGAATTGGGAGTTTAATATATGTTAATATAAAATACATTAAACATATGTATATAATACTAGTAGCAGTATTTGATTAACAAAATTGACATGCATGTGATGTGTCCCTTAAAAAAGTTTAAGTTTTTAATAACTTATGTCAACATCAATTCGTGTCTTTGCATTATCATTTTTCTTAACATAAACAACGTTAAATTCCACTTTTAAGAAACGTGAAATTTAATTTATTTAATAGAATAAGTTTATAAGAACTTTAATATATTTTATAAGAACTTATATATATTTTATATTAAAGTTCTTTTAAACTAGTTCTATAGGTCCATCTCTTCAATGTGAGTCGAGTACTTTTCTGATGAGAGACTATTTGTTAAGTGACTGGAAACGTTTTCTTTCATTTTAAAACTTCATTAAGGTATAAAATTATTATTTTATGAAAACTTCAGTTCTTAAGTCAATAGAAAATAAAATAAATACAACACCTATTAATTTATGTAGCTTTAATAAGTATAATACAACCATGTTTTTTTTATTAATTCTTTAAAAAGCTCCTCCGCTCCTCAACGGCCTCAACTCCGTGTAACAAAACTTTAAGGATTAACTTGTCTTATATTAATAATTTTACAAAAATTTATTCAGACACAAGAAAGCAATAATTATGAAATTTACACAAGACTACAGAATAAAAATTGTTGATATTTTAAATAATATAAGACGTATCGGAGTTGTGGCTGTATTCTTAACAACTTTAATATTATAATAAGTGAGGAAAATGTGAGTTAGGAATAAAAAAAACATGAAATGAATAAAGTGCTATCGTCTACTAATGGGATGTTATGTCACTTTTAGCAAATAATTATACTTTTTAAATATATATTTAATAGGCTATGTTCATGTAAATTAAAAGGAATTAGGCCGCAGTGTCGAATAGAATAAGAATTCCGAATGGGTTCAAAACCAGTCTTGCATAATTTCACTAAATGATGTTAATTCATCTCTGACAGATACGTCAAGTGTTACAAGCTCTTAAGAAGTTTAGGATACATTACATACTCATACATTTACTTGTTAGTTGCGAAAACTTTGTTAAGATAATAATAGTTGAATGCAAACTATACAATATTTACATGTGAAGCTTCGTACAACTTTTTAGCAACACATCAAACTTTACCGTTATTACATTATTTAAATGAAAACAAATTATAAAATAAACATTCGGTTAATGTGAGCGTAGTTTTATAAAAATCATTAAAAAACGGACCCTAGAATAGAACCTTAAAAACATACATACATTAATTTGAATGACCATTTTGCACCATTGACAATTTCAGCATGTGTTTTGTTTTTCATGTACAGATAAAATATATATAAAAAATAAAGTTCTGCAAGGTAATCTGCAAAACTTAAAAAGTATGCCAATACTTTTCTTATTTAAGTAAGACTTGTTCCTATATTTATTTTATCATGAAATTTAACTTATTATGTTTATTGTGGATACAACTACAAAAACCAGGAATTACATTATTGATTTGTTAAATATAGTGATTATTCCTTAAATTCAAATTATTCTAAAATATTTCAATATTTTTTCCCCTATGTAATATATATAATAAAGAAAATGAAAAACTTTAATGAACTCCGCAAGAAAACAAACAAAAACAGATCCTTGAATAATAAATACAACATTTTGAACTTAATCTCTCAGTAATTTCCTTAACTGTTAACTGCATAAGTTTTTAACATGCTAAATAATTTAGAGAAAAGATTATAAGAAGTAAAATTAATAACCAAAGTGAACTTATCTGAGAGTTTAAGCTTTATTGTTGGCTGCTACAAAGTCAAAATATAAGAAAAAATACTATATAATTACCCTATCGGTATTAAGCTATTTAAGTAAAATACCATATAATTTATATTAATACAAACACCGACTGACACAACGTAAAGCTACAAGCCGGGAAGTGACACGAACAGACTACACTTTACATGTAAGCTTTCATCTGCAACTGTTCAAAATATATTATAATACTTGTATAATATTTTGACGTCTGTAAATCTCTTGGATTATTTGCCACATTATGGACTTAACAATATGTACATTCTGTGACTTCCGTAAAAGAAGGTGAAATGACAGCTTTTATTTACGGAAATGAAAAGTGCCAAGGGTCTCCATGTTTTTATTTTAAAATGAGCAGATTAATATTTTATTAAAGTGACAATTAACTGCTGCTCTTTCCTTACTCTTTTAACATATATTTTATGAAATTTGTTTATCTTTTTGTGAGAAAAAAAAATGGGAAGCATTCTAAACATAGCAATACGACGTTTAAATTAACATGGCTGTGTTTTTTTAATAAGATAAGAAAACTACGACTTCTTATTAAAATGAATATTTGACTAAAATACGAGTAAGTTCTGAAGATAATTTATTTAAGGAAGCATTTGAATTGCAAAGTACTTTCATAATTTATATGCGATACTCGAACAAATACAAAATAGATAATAAGTAACCTAAATTAATAACATTTGTATCGACTAGATGAGTTAGTAGTTTGTAAAGATTTTTAATAAAAAAATTAAAGTGTTCCATGGCTCAACAACGTCAAGTCTTCAACCTAAACAAGTGATATTTCCTTGTATTTTTGTTATTTATCTTTTTCTAGTATTTAAGCAATTAATGAGAAGTGACAGATTTTAAAAACATTTTTAAGTAAATGGAATGACATTTTATATTAGACCTGCGTTAAAAATAAAAGAACACGTGCTTTAGCATTTTTATTTACGAACTGTGTTTATATGATGATGGATGGTAGTTATACCATAATACACTCGGCGTCACAAAAATCGCACCTTTTAAAAAAGCAACTTCAAAATAATTTTACACAAACTTTGTGAATTGTAAGGATATGATTGTAGGATATCATTGGAAAGGTAATTCAATTGCCTATTAGAAAATAAAAATTATGTGTATGCATTTTAATTCTTTAATAACAAAAAACTTAAAACATGACAAAGTGACAAAAAATAAAATTAATAACATCATAAAAAATTAAAAATAAGGCCTTAAAATCTAGTGTTTCCACCCCTTGCTGTGATGGTAGCTTCCAGCCGATCCTTCATGGAGCTCACGAGGGTCACCACTCTTGCTTGGGGTATGTTGTCCCATTCGTCTTTCACGGCATCCTGGAGCTCTTGTAGAGTGGTGGGAGCAGGATCTCGTGCTCGTACGTGCCTCTTTACATCGTCCCAGAGATGCCCGATCGGGTTCAGGTCTGGACTTCGTGCTGGCCACTGCATAACAGGGATCTCAACCTCTTCCAAATAGTCCCGCACAGCAAACGCAGTGTGGCAACGGGCGTTATCATGCTTTAACATGAACCCATCGCCAACAAAACCAGCATACGGAACCACATGGTCTTGTAAGATCTCCGTTATGTACCGCCGAGCATTCAGCGACCCTTGCCCGCGACCACCACCAGTCCGAGAGACGCACACAAGCTCCGTTTTCCCTTCGACGGATATGCCACCCCAGAACATACAGGAACCACCTCGGTATTCGACGGATTCCTCTATGCAAGCCTGGGCAAATCGCTCTCCTCGTCCTCGGTATACTCTTCTGCGTCTGTCGTTGCAGAAAAGACATACTCGTGTCTCATCGGTGAAGAGAACGGCTTTCCACTGTTCACTCATCCAGTTGACATGCTCCTGGGCAAATCGTAACCGCTCTCTTCGATGCTGCACGGTCAATTTTGGGCCCCTAGCAGGTCTGTGAGCTCTCAATTCCTTTTCTTTCAGTCTTCTTCTAATCGTAGAAACACTCACAGACGTTCTGCAAGCTGATCGGAGTTCTTGTTGCAACTCAACAGCATTGCTGAAGCGGTGCCGCAAGGATGTGGAAACAACGAAGCGGTCGTCTCTTTCTGACGAGCAGCGTTTTCTTCCGGATCCACTTCTTCGAGTATAGCCACCAGTCTCAAGGAACCGTGGGTATATTTGTCGAACTGAGAATCGGCTAAGGTTCAACTGTCGAGCAACGTCAACCTGTCGCAGTCCTGATTGCAATAGCGCAATGATTTGAGCGGCTTTATCAGGGGTTGTATCCATCTTCAGGTACTGTTCTCTTGCGTATGTTGTTCCGGTGTGTTCACTCTGAAGTCTGAGTAGCGACTGACCCATTTTTTACCTTTACATGAGCTTTTATACCCTTATAAGGTAGCACAAGTAGTCTTCCTTAAGTGAGCATTTTTTTAAACATTTTTTTGATTGGTCCCTGGTTAGAAATTGTAATTGTTTTTTTAATGATACAGGTAATTCATATAAAGGTATTGAAGTGCACTTTAGAATGATATATTTTTTTCATACGTATATTTATGTGCTAGATTCTAGGAGCGATTTACTGAAAAAAACATAGAGGTGCGATTTTTGTGACGCCGAGTTTATAATTCACATTAGTATTTTGCTTTTCACAAGAAAAAAACAGCACCTAAATGTAATAAAAATGAACTACTAAGGTGGTGTAATTAATAAGTTTGTTTACATTATACTTTTATTAAAGTTAAGAAGGAAGTATTCACCGCTTCTAATTGTTGTTTTTTTTTCTCAAAACATTATGAGCAATTCGACGGTACCAAGTTTTTTTTTTATTAAGTTTTTGCATTTACAATAAATTTTAACATTTATTATATATTCCCATTGAAATAAGTGTATCGTCTTAGCAAATCACTCAAGGTAAGAAAAAATAATTATAGCACCGAAAGTAAGATAATAAAAGTACCTAATATGTTATGTGAAAGTTACCTTAAACATTCTATTAAATTAAACTTTTTAATACATTTAGGCTTTGTCTGATTTCCTGTGATTAATTGCAAAAAACTTATGATATGAAATTCTTCATTCCAACAATTTTGTTTCTTACTTTTATTATCTTTATATTTACATATTGATATAAAAATATTCTGTCTAGACATACTGTCAACAAATCTTAGTTATTTTATATGCTCGTACTATTCTACAATTTTAATTTTATGATGTCCCGACTTAATTATTTAACTTACATTTTACTCCTGAAAGTTTAATCAGTTTCATAGGAAAACACAGACTTTTATAAGGGGTTTAAGGGGCTACAACTAAAACTATTAATATAGGTAGCAAATAAGAAATATTTATTAAAGACGTTGTAGAGTGAACGTTATTTGATTAGTTGATTTATAGATGGCTCGACTAATCCAGCTTCAACTCGCTTGACGAATTTTAGGCAACAAAGTGTGAATAATATGTGCTCGAAAGCAATTTACAATTTGTTTTTTCAAATATTATTACCAAAAAAAGCAACTCTCAATACAGTTTGCAATTCAATCAATACATGTAATAGAATTAATAATACTGTAGGATGGTATGAGTACCTCCTATAGATTTGTCCTCATAATAATTAGGTATGCTTAAACCACCAAGTGTCTTCAAATTTATATTATCATTTTTAATAATTTTTGTTTAAAGATTTTAAGGACCGGTAAAATTTTACATTTCTCGTAAATTAAATTAAATTTCTTAGAAACTACTCTTCTAGGTTCACCTCTTCAATGTGAGTACTTTACTAAAGAGGTTATTTGTTGAGTGCCTGAAAAAGCTTCCTTTCATTTTAAAATTACAATTAGGTTTAAAATATAAGCTTTTAAATTATTTTATAAGATGAACGCTGTTTTTGTTATCTTGACATATTCAAAGTAAAAAAGAGATAGGAAAATCTGAATAAGTTATAATTAATATTTATTATATAAATAATATCGTCTTCTAATGATATGACAATGATTGTTTGTGTAGTTTTCAAAAATTAAGTGTAGTAGGTAGCGGGTTACCTTTTAGGTTAACTTGAATTTAAGAATTTAAATTTAATGTAAGCAAAAGGGGTTGGCTTTCCTATAATATTAGCACAAAAATAAAATTTTAAAATAACATTTCACATCTAATATAACTCAATATAAATTAAGTTTCTCATTATATTAGTATTAAATTTTAATTTATCTAGTAAAAACACTTTGTTGTTTTAGATTCCTAGATTCCTAAATGTCAAATGGAGGCAACTTGACAAGTGACATTTGTGACATTCCGTTTCAGTTTCTTTTAAATCGGTATATCTCTAGAACTAAAAATTTGTTCACGATATAAATGGTATCAGGGGATTGGCTTAGACACCCCTTGTTGTTGTAATTATATTATGAGTTATTTATGTAAAATAATAGTTTTTTAAGTAGTTAGCATAACATTTAGGTAATATAACATTTATGAAACACATACAAATATAAAAGTGTAAGCCTTAAGAGGAGTTCATGATTCATTTCAAACTCTGTATATTTCTGAATCATTGCTGGCAAAACTGCTGGCTGCTGTTGTCGAGTACGAATTATTTATTAAACAGTATTTGCGTAGCGTTCTACAACTTATAGCAACACATCAAACTTTACCCTGTATTCGTTATTTTAACGTTTTAAACGTTTGTGTGATGTAAGTGTAAAATGTTTTCATAAAACATAAGAAAACAGACATTCAAATTGAACATTTAAAGTACGAAATAAATTTGAATGAACTTGTCGAATGGGTTTATATTTCTAGTAAAAAGGTTAATTTGAATTGTGACGTCACTATAAGAAGAATTACTCTACATCTTACGTTTTAGCCACTTGTGTTATAAATCTAATACATTTCAAACACTAATAAAATTTGATTCCAAGATAGATATATGAGATACTCATTTTACGTATTTTCAACCGCCATTACTTTATATTTTGTTCAAAAGACTCTTCCCAATATCATACAATTTTCATATACATATTTCGTTTTATAAATTTATGAATTGTTATTAATTTCATTATTTATTTATTGAATTATTATTAATCCAGAGTATGGTGTAAATGACAAGCAGGAATGAGGATGCAACGTGATCTTGAAATATTGAATCTTTATAGTTGTTAAAAACTAAATGTATACCTATAAACTTTATAGCCATTGACGAACTTTGGTAAAGCTATTTTCATAAGTACTTTTGGTTTCTTCTCAATCACGACTAGAGTAGATACAGAAGACATGTCTTAAGTATAAATAATAATAAACACTCAGAAAGTTTTAGTAAACACAAATAAAAAATATTTATATGCTAAAGAAAGTAGGTTCTAAGTTTCTTACTTGTGGTACTCCAGAATAAACATAATTTTCTGAGCTTAAAGTGAACTCTATCCTTACACTCTGTCATGTATCAAAAGATTTTGCTGTTTAACAAATGTATTGGGAATTTATTAAAGTATTAAACATAAATTTATTTAGAAACAAATTGTGTATAACCGTATAAATTATAATGGTATGAGTCAAGCAGAAATAATATAATTATAACCTTAGTAATGTATTGTTTTTTTTATCAGGCATAAAATTAGAAATTTAATTACGTAGTATTATGTGGAAACAAAGCGGCCTTTACTACTTTACCTCTCCTCGTCGACACAGCTTACACCTTAATTCCATGGATAGAAATAGTTCGAGTATCTTTTAATATTTAAATATTGTGGTCCAAATTATTCGACATTTTTTTTTGTTTTTTCTGTAGAAATAAGCGATAATGCAGGTAGCAATGCGTTTGCTGAGGAAAAAGCCGTCTACGTCGTTTAGGGGTCTAGACCTCTTTCTAGCAAGCATTGACAGAACATTGCTTGGTGGGGAGACGGTCCAAGACGTTGCCTGGGTTGATCGTTGCCGAGTGCGATGCCACGGTTGCGCTTGGCGATGGTTAGTCTGGGCGTGGTGGGTTCCCGACTTGTCGGGTTCGACGTTGGGTCCTCTGCCTTGAGTGGGCTTTAGTGCGGCCTAGCGCGTGGCTCGCGGCTTGACCAGAGCCGCTGAGCCCGCTGGGTCGTACCGAGAGTCTGCTCTCCTAGGGGGCCTGACCGGTGGCCTCCTCTCGGGGAGACTACCGCGGTGGGGCTGGGCACGGTCGATGATGGTCGAGTCGGGTTTTGCACCGGTTTCCCTGAGACCGAGTCCGGCCAGAAGGCGGTCTCGGCCCCCTTCAGAGGCTTGGGTGAGGGAAGGGGATCCCTCCACAATCTATCAAGCCTGTGAAAAATAGATGGGTGCTCCTCGTTGCGGGGTGCCCTTTCCGTGGATCACGTCGGGGCATTGCGGTGATTGCGAAAGCGATCCCGTGGTGTCCCATTATGACGGCGGCGGCAACCGTCAGGTTTAGGAAGTAGAAATCTCACATCCATCATCACACCTCCATCCAGGGGATGATGGATGAGGATCCATGAGGAATCCTGAGGTTAAGACAAAAAAAATGTAGCAATGCGTTGCAGCTGCTTCCTTTACTTAAAAACTTTGTTGTTCCGTCTCATCTGCTGTCTCATCTCAATTTATTACCTAAATCAAAAGCAAGCAAAATGTTAAAAAAGTCAAATAACATTAGTAGATAAAATCTATTTGTGTAAAATATGTACCATTTAATTTATAGTAATAAGCAAACACCAACTGCACACAACGCATTGCGACAAGCCTGGGAAATGACATGAACAGATTGCGCTTTGCATCAAAGTTTTCATCTGCAACTGCACAGAATACAATATTATATAAATACCGTAACATTATCAAACTTAAATTAACTCATACATTGTAAGACAACTGTTTACAAATTAAATAATGTCTAGAGAAGACATTCTTAATCTGTTTTTATATTGCGAAAAAAACCCAGCTTAAACTCAAATGCTCGTGTTTTATCAAACTACAGAATCATTATTTTAGATACATTCACATATATGTAAAAAATAAAAAAAATAAATCTCAACGAGCTGTGACAGAGAGATATATCTTTTGAATTATTCGAACAGTTTTTAACATTTCAACTTTTTGATACTTCTACAAATGAAGGTGTACGGAAATAAATACTTTCTGATATTATCCAAAGCTTATTATTAAAAGTAAATAAATTTCTTATCATTGATCCATATAGGTAGAGAATATATAACAAAATAATGATATCGAAGGACAAATTACAAAATAATAATTGAATATAATTTTATTAAATTATTTGCTTGTGTTAAGGATGTTAAAAACGAGAATAAAAGTTACGCTAGGCATTTCCGGTAATCACTCTACCAATGCGACGAGGCGATTATTTACTTGTAAATAATCTAAGATAATATTAAATGTTTGATTTAAAATAATATAACTACAAAATATAACAACATCTCGAATTTTTAAAGCTTGATACATTGAGCTTGAGTTCTATAGATTATATGACTCGACTTAATAAGAACAGACAGGACTTGAATTTAAGGATGTCACAGTATGGACGGTACAGTTTATCTCGCTATCTTTCAAAACGACAAATTGTAATTACGATAGGATACCTCTGGTAAGTGACATGAAAGGTATGAAAATACACTTTTTAATTCCTCCGTTTCAGAATTGTGAGGGTCTTTTAAAAGATCTCCGGACGTTTGTTTTTCTTAATGCGTTTGAAGTTTTTAGTCCTTATTATTATGTAGACGGTTTCTTAAAGGTATGGTATTATACAGCGTGTGTTTTCGTAGTTGAACAAATTGTTACTCATTAATTATTTTTGTTATAAATTAAATTATATTATTTTAGTTATAAATAATACGAACTAAAACTTCTAGTGACGTAGTTTCCTGAAGATTATTCTGCCTTAGTTCAACGCTTATATTATGCAAAGATACTGAATAATCTCACTTATCTCATGGAACGTGCAGCTGCAGCTACCTCACCAATATCTTGGCTTCATTTAAAAATATCGTGCTCTTGTATTCATAACTTATTAAACTTTATGATTAATGATTTTACCTTTGCTTTTGAAAACGTTTAGCCTTAATTAAACTGGGCGGAAAAGTAAATATTTAAAGTTATTAAAGTTTAAACTAAATAATTACTTAATAAAATGAGTTTTAAAGTTTTTTCATTACATTTTATATCATAAAACTGTTCTCGACATGTCTCTGTGACATACTTCAACACATCCACATTAACGAAAGGCTGCCTCATTAAATAAAATAAGAAATACTTTCAATGTTTTATTATAATAATATTGTGTTCACAAAGAAATAAAAACCAAATAATAAGTTTCATTAAAACATTTGTCGCTTCCAGAAATGAAAGCTCATGTAAAAAATTGCCGTCTTTCAACGATATATTATGGGTTCTAAGAACTGAACCCATAATAAAAACAAAATTCCAGCAAAAGTGTAATGTTACTATATGAGGTATAAAATGAAAGGGACACGTTTGTTTGTTACATTCCACATATTATGAATGTGTAATTAAAAATGTTATTATATATCACATTTATTTTTGTTCAAATATGAAGTCAATTTAAATGCCTGACCCTTTCAAATAATGTTTTGGCTGATCCACAGATTTAAGAATTTGGAATCTGGATATAATCTGTTTGTTATAGTAAAATATTATATAAGTCTTTGTATTTTAATACAAAGACCCAGAGTGTAATGATCTATAATTTATTTGCAATCAAAATTAAAAAAAAAAGTTGCAGTTTAATAAAAAACTAAAACTGATGGCAAGCTAAACTAAGTTAATTGCTAAGGTAAGTAAAGTAAGTATTCGTTTGTTTGCTTTTTAAAATCGCAGGCTTCTTTACAAATTGTAAATTTTCTTAAAATGATTTGCTGATCTGAATTAAAATGGCTTCAATTATTAACTGAAACGTAATAGTTTAAATAAATTTCGAAGGTTAAACACTTTCAATTTAAAAAGTATTGTTATTATTTATTGATCAACCAAGCAGATGCAAAGCTGACAAATTCTTGTATCCTGCTAATATTATGTAATTTACATACATATGCCTTACCTTTGAGCCTAATTTAGTTCAATCTTAAAAAACCTGGGTGTATGAGTTTATCTGAGTTTATATTAAATAGTCCCGTCGACCAGGAAGGTGATAGCCGAGGGGGTATGTGAGACTACCCGGCAGCATAGAAGACGCTGCTATTTTTAAAACTACCCATTAAAAAACTAACGTTTGACCTCATCGCCTTAGACACCACAGGATTGTTTTAGCACATGCGGCCAGCCAACCCCTCGATGTCGGTCTCCTCGTTGGGGGGATCGGAAAATGTCCAGTCCTGGACAATGGCCACCACTGAACTCCCTTGGTTTCGCACGGAGGTCGGTTCGGTCCCTCTGTTAAGGAAGGACAGACCGGAGAGGAGTCACCAGATCTAGATAGCGTCCCTAGCGTCCGTGGCGTCGTTCCCCCAGGCCGCGGAGTTTATATTTACCTATTGTAAGTCGACTTGAAGTAACACATTGAACTACAACAAAACTTACTTACGCATACAATGGTCAATAATCCAACAATACCCTCAATAACAAGAGATAAGTAGCTTTAATCTTAATTCCAATAAACAGGAGATATCTAAATCACCAAATAAACTACAATTTGAGGCAACTTCTAACTAACCTTAAACCATAAATGCCAGTTCTAAGTTTGCTGGAGGCGGTCGGATATTGGAATATAATCCACATAATAGAAACCGCTGATGTATGCTTTGTATTGGATAGTGATTAAAATGTAAGTTAGTTAATAAAATAAAAAAATATTATATAAATCTAAATTTTACAATATCAATATTACTTCATAAATAAATATACGGTATTTTGCTGAAATAATAAACATCAAATGGCTATCGGTTATAATATTTTAAGATTTAGGTATTCCAGATTTTGGATTGTGTTTTAAGAGGTTTTGATTCATTAAACAGAATTTGGCATGTTATCATATTTATAAAGTGGTTATAGTTTATCGTTTCAATGAAAACATTTGCTTTATGAGATATATTCACGAGTCATCAAGCAATTATGTAAACGATTTAGTTCAGTTGGAAATAAAGGAATGTTTTAGTGAAGAGAATATAACAAAGATATCTACCTAATACTAGTCAAGTTAATAAGCAATTAGAATAAATGATTTAGTTACTGTTTATTATTCCCTAAATGCCGCGAATGACATTAAGATGTCTTAGGTCTTCATTGAAGTAAAGGACTAAGATGTTTCAATGTTACAATAAAACCACAATAACAGTTACAAGTAATCAAAACGGTGTTCTTATTAGTTTTATATAAATAGTATACTTAAATACAATTTCTAGAAATTTAGAATAAAATATACTAATTGGCTATATTCCGTGTTAATCATCTGATTGGTTGAATTTATTTTAGACAACCAATCACAATTATGAATTAGTTGATTAATGGTTATATGTAGTTAGACATTATGAAAAAATTAAGTTCACAATTTAGATCGATCTCTAATCTATAATATAATTTAAAGATAAAGAGATTTGATTCACAAAGCCCAACGTGTTCCGTTGTAACAAAGATGTTTGCAACTCCTGAGTTTATTCGATGTATTGGCATCGGTTGGCTAAAAATGTTTTGCAGCATTTCTAAAGTTGAAAATCCGTCTCAAGTTGCTTTTCAGCAGACATAAATTGGTAGTAGTTTCATTCACTAGCAAAGTTCAGAATGGAGATGAATAGTTGATATTTGTCATAATACAAGTAACCGTTCTGTTTGCAAGATATTTCAGAGATATTGCAAGCACATACATTAGTCTTGTTTATTATTATAGCTCTAAATCTATAAGGAATATTATTTTATACCCGTTTCAGTATATTTTACAACAATGTACGCTCATATAAATGAGCAAAATTTTAATTTTAAAATAAATCAATAAATCAAAAAAATATATATGTCTGTCAGACATATATATTTTTTTGATTTATTGAGGAAAACAAACAGCATTTACAATAATAAATAAAAATATTATAAATAATATTATTTAAAATAAAAATATATATTACGTCTTTTGTTGTTTTTAAGGTAAATTCAATTTAAACTCCATATAGTTTCAGATCACTCTTTCTATGAACTACAATTGTGTTTTAGAGTCTGTATAAGGCATATACAGACTCCAAAACACAATTGTGCTTATTGTATCATTATTTATTTGTAAAAGAAACAAATCATAATTATGTAACTTCCTATAATTATTATTTTAATCTCAAAATAACCCTTTATGTTAATGTGTAAAGTAATAAAACACGTAGGAATACTTTTTATTTGACTATTAAAAATATAAAATTAATATGCCCAAAAAAAATGAAATCTATCAGATTAATTATTTGCATATTAAGATGATATTACATGGTATGAACTATTTTAATAAGCTCTGGACTATTCATTTACAATTACTAAGTATATTTTATTAAAAAAAAACTAATCGCTCTATTTCAGAATAATCCAAACAAACTTGCATTTAAATAGTCATAACAAACTTAGGCAATCCCCTACGTTATGGTAGATTTTATTATTAGTATTCTTTACTTAAAGTTATTTATTAATTGTACCTACAACTAATTGTAACTACAACAAAACTACACTTAAACATACTACGGTCAATAACAAACAATACTCCCAATAGCAAGAGATATGTAACTTCAATCCTAATTCTAACACACTAGAGATATCTAAATCATCAAACAAACTATATCCCGAGACAACTTCTAACTAACTTGCAAGCATAAATGGCAGTTTTTAGTATGCTCGAGGCGATTGGAAAACAGAATATGTTCAACAGTATAGATGCAGTCAGACGTAAAACTTGTATTGGATTTAAATGTAATTTGGTTTAGTAATATTTAATGAATATTATTTCTTAAAAAAATAATATATTTGTATTAATATTATTTCTAGTATAACTCCATTGTTTATATTTTGGCATTTTGTTCGCAGTAGTGTTAATCCTATAAATACTCCTGTCTACTGGCTCATAACTGTAATATTTCGAAGTAAACCTATTATTCTAGTGCTAATCAAGGTAAAATAAGTGCTGTGACTGTCTAATATAGAGGATGTACTAATTACTATTTCATTTTAATATAATTCCTCAATTTCAATTTATTGAAAGAAATTAGAATAAGTGGCTAGTAAATTATATACGATAATTAAATAAATAAGTAGTGTTACTGAAAATGGTTAAGGTTAATTTGAATTATTCATTAATAGATTTAGAGTTCCGGAAAATAGAAAGAATATTAAAGATTAAATAAACAGAAATAATAAGAAATCCTTACTATATCTATATCTGAGAATAATCCCCATACTTCAAACACAACCCCTGACGCTGTCAATAGCAATATTTGTTTTGTAAATGCTATTTGTGAATCACAATGGAACCAGCAAAGGGATTAGTTTAGTAGATTAGTAGTTATTATGATTGACATATTAGAAATATATTTTACCTTTCAATGTAAATTATTTTATTATTTATTATTATTTCATTACAGAATGGTTGAGAAATGGACCAAAAATAGTACTATTAAAAAAACGATACATAAATATAATCAAAGATACTACAGGTAGATAAATATTATACTATAATTTGTTAAATATTCCAACACCTTTATGTTTGAATGTAAGATATCACATATACCCAATTTAAAATACTCACTTTTCAAATTTATATTCATACATAGCGATTAACCCATTTAACTGATTCTTCTATATCATTCATATATATTAATTATTTACTTGTAGAACAAAAACATGTACTTTATTTTCTATAGCATTCGTTATAAATTGAGAGGTCTGAAAATAAATTTAATGTTTATTTAATATCGATTTTTCCTCTAAATTCACATTTTTTAAAGGGTATTTATTTATATAAAATAATTTAAAAACTACACGTTTTATCCAAAATATTTAAATTTTCCTACAGAATTAGTGGAATTCAAACACAAGTAATCATTTAATTTTAGGTTTTGTGCTTAATCTTAAATAAGTGCTTATAAATATTGTATTCAACTAACTTCTATATTAAATTGAATTACCTAATATTCACTGATTTATTAACTATGGTTTGAATCCATCAACATTTAAGTTTATTATCTTATAAATTCAAATTTGAATTAAAAGGAGCCAACACCAACACTATAAAATTTAAGTACTAACTTGAATGTACTTCCGAATTGGAAGACTACTTTACTTCTTATAAAGAATGTTTTTTTAAATGATCGATATTATACTAAGTTAAGATTATTCCAAATGTAAAAAATATAGAATCTTTAAAGACTTTAGGAAAAGGTCTCGAATCCTAACTGTCCACGAACTCTCTTCAACCCCGTTTTCATCATTAACCCCAGGAGTAAGATGCAATTGCACGATACTGTTCCCCGTGCTGTCGTAGCAGTGTCACGTCATACCAAGAGCTGAGTGTATTTTACCGACAGCGAGGATGAGGTGACGGGTACATTGCTCAGGCGAGCGATAAAGGCGACACTTTACAACATTGTAGATTATAAGATAAGTTAGCATAGAGCATAAGATAAGTCTTAAAAGACAGGAACCCAGCCGACGTAGAAGCCCTGACCGCAATAGGTAAAAATAATTAAATAATAATTAAATAATAAAACGTGATAATCTTAAAACCTTAACCAACGATATTAGTTTGAAAGATACTCTTAAGGCTTATTAGTTACAGTAACTAAATTCTTTTTGGGTAAAGAGGCAACTCACATTGGAAGATTAAAAACTGGTTGTGCCGACCATAGAGGGATAATAGCGGGACAATAAAAAAAATAAAACGTCAAATTCACCCCGTAGTTACATTTTATCTGACAATTCTAAAATATACCTTAGCATGACAAATGTTTTGCGGTTATAATTTATTCGATATTGTCTCTTTCTGTTCAATACATTGCTAAAATAAACAAAAAATAAAACACCCTCAATAAATATAAGCTATTTGAGTAAAATGTACCATTTTATTTATAGCATTACGCAAATACGGATTGAACATAACGCAATGCGACAGGCCTGCGAATGACAATTGACATATATAATATCTCTTTGCATTAAAACTTCCCCCTGCATTCTACTTGTGCAGACAAGTAACAATATTATGTATTTAGTAATATTTTTGAATTTTAATTTACCTTGTACATTATATGGTCTTGATAAAATGATCTTCATATCCCTTATGTTTTGAAAAACACTAATACCTGAAGCTTTAGTTTTCATATTTTATATACGTTAGGAATACTTATTCAAGATATAAATCAAATGAAATAAAATTTCACTAGCTATTAAATTAAGTATTTGAGATTATTTGCCACATTTTTGGTTTAATAAAATAATGAAAACATTCTTTATTATACACCCAGATCAACAATTACAAAAATCACAGAAAACAAATTTAAAAAAAAGGTAAAAATTTGGAGGCTTTTTCGCTATCGAGCAATTTCTCCCAGACAACCAATTAGTTGGAGGAAAGACATACAGGAGACTTAATATATCCATTTTGTAACTATTACAATATGAAAGATGGTGAATCTCTACCTCATATTATTGTTTTCTCAATAAACTTCATTGCAATGCGTTATGTACAGACTTAGACAAACCTACCTCAAAACTTTAATTTTACTGTTTTAATTTAACTTTAATTTAACTGTAAAAATAAATTTAAATCATTATATAAACAACTTTTACGCTACCATATAACTTCTTTACTTATAAACATTGTGCACGATGCTTTAGTAAACTGGAACTAGTTCGTTTTCTCATCACGTCTCATAAGAAAGCTCGCAATTAGTTCAAGAGTTAAGAACAAACATACTTTAGAAAGTTGATTTATTAATGTCAGATATAAAGTTTATTCCAAAACACTATATGTAATGTATATATAGTAGTATTTTATTTCAAAGCCTTTTAATGTAATATTTATAAAAAAATATATTATACAATAAGAAAAATTTATTTCGTCGAAATATATATGTTTCAGTTTTAAGTATGAATGCTAATGATTATTATTACAATATTATAATTTTATAATTTGTTTAAAAAAGCTATTTGTACTAGTCTAGCTAGGTTCTTTTAATAGTTGTGAAGAAGAATCCATGTTACCAAAACATTTTTATTCAGTTGGATAAAAATATTGTACAATATAGTTCCATACTTATTCGTCTTCGTCGAAAACTCTATAGCTTTTCAATTCACTTCACATACGGGGATAAAGTTGAATTTACTAGACCACAATGTAAGCGCGGCTTTATATGGTTTGTATTTTACGAGCAGGCTAGTATCCTATAAATAATACTCATTTTAGACCTTAAAAATAGACTGTATAAAATATATTATTTTGTTGGAGAGCAAGTTTTAAATGGTAACACTCTTAAAATAACAAAAAACATGTGTGTATCATGTTACGGCAAGAATAACGTAAAGGTATTTTTTTTAAACATGCGCGGAAATAATGTCCTTAACTTTGAATATAGAACACGCGAAGTATCATATTTACGTAGACTGAAAAACCAAAATCACATCCCGGCGCGTTCTTTGAATTTGGAACAAAGAGCTCGCCTGCAATGTTGTATGAAACGGTGTGCTGTTTGAATTTAAAACTCTTTCATCTATCGTACACATTGCGTTTTCTTTGCGGTATAGCCACAGATGCGTTAACCTTTCGACAAAAACTAAAAAAAAATGGCGGTAAAGCGGAGTTCGTTGTTATATTGTTAATAAATAATTAAAATAAGTTGCAATGATTCTGAAAGTGGAAATGAAATGAACATTGACTGCACTCCACCAGACTTATCCACCGGAAATCTAAATTAGATATGGAAAACCTGCTTCCAGCAAGATGAAAAGGAAAATTGAGCAATATAGCTTTTAATATTATGCCTCGACCTGCAATTGCCTATTTCGCTGCCTTTGCAATAATGTACTATTATTTTTACGGTAATTTACAATGAAGCATTTAAATGACAGAATCGAATAAAAGTTAAATACATGATATAAAAACAATAATAAATTATTAGTAATTGAAGTTATTAAGTAAGTTTATAGCTTGACTTTTTATATAAAATAAGATGCAAGTCGAAGTTACTATGGCGAATGCTGATCAATTTTTCAAATACGTTAAATCTTTTTGCTGAAATAATCTTGATATCAAATAATTGGAATCACTGACTCATCAACGTTTATCTCAAAACTGAAGAAAGTTAAAAAAGTAAAGTAAGGTATAATAGTAAAACTTAGAAGATAATTAAAGTTATTTTTTAAGGGGATATCCATTAAAATATCATTAAAATAAAGATGTAAAACAGAAGCAAGATTCTGAAACTTTGGTAAAATATAATGTTTTGATGAGTCTTTAGTTTGGAGAGATTTTCATTATTAATATAAATTATAAGACAATTAAGATTTAAAATATTATAAATATTATTATTTATTTATGTGAGAGAAACTTATTATCAAAAAAAAGTCATAGGTTAGTGATTAGCAAAGATACTTAATTATCACGTTTCTTATTATAAAGTTATTATATAAATAATTATTAATCCTGGAAATCCTAATCACCATAATGAGATAATTTCATCGAATTATTAATTTACTATGTGTACAAAGTTTGTACAAAATCGGTCCGTGGGAAATAAGACAAAATCACATTCGAAAAGTTGGTTAAAAACAAACATACACGTGAAACTAATAAAAGCGTGTTAAAAATAACTTCTTACAACAATGTGATTGTATTTTTTATGTCAATGCAGCCATATGAAAGTCTGGAAAACAATAACTTGTACAAATAATTGAGTCGGATCTCGGTATCGACTGTAATTCTCCGTTCGGCTGTGAACAGGAAATCCCTAGCCAAAGCTGGATATTGTTATTGGATTTTATATAGATTTATAAAAACATACTATGCTTTTGACTGTCTCTATATTTGGGTCTAACTTAATCTTACCATAGGTGATTTAACACTATTTATACCGACAATTTTTAAAAGCCTAGATTTTCCGAATGAAATGGGGTCAATTGACACATGTTGGTAAAATAGTGTTAATATATGGTGAATATGTTTGAAGGTCGAAACTGAGTTAGATAATACACTATCTATTAACTCCTCACCCAAAAAGACGAGTGTTATAAGTTTGACGTGTGTATCTGTCTGTGTATTTGAGTGTCTGTCTGTGACCTTGTACCCAATCGAGTAGGCAGATTTTGTTGCAGTTTTTTTTTAATCGAAAGCCTGATCCGTCAAGACGGTTATTAACTATGTTTAGTCAAAATAAAAGCAGTCGTCTTAAAAATATTGAGTTTTTATTGGTGTTGGTGATAGGCTTTTAAGCAATATTGATAGTTAATACTTAAACTATTGGAAATTAATATGTATTCGTAGGTTTATTTAGTATAATATTTTATATATTCATATTCTTTATTAATTCTAATAACATAACTTAAAAAGCAGAAAAAAACTGGTACAAAGAACCCTCTCACTAAAAAGGATAAAAATAATATTAATATTACAAGAAATTTGACAGTTGTTGCTGTTATCTTTATACATTGAAATTTGTAGTAAGTGAAGAAAATCTATATTTGTTATAAATATATTTTTTTTTCAATAAAAACGTTATGATAATTAATTATACAGTTTTGAACAAGTATGAAAAGTATTAAGTAGCGGTTAATATTTCTTTGTTGTCTTGAGTAAAAATATCATGTGAACAAACTTAATAAACCATAAAATTAACTTTTATATCGATGAATGATTGTTGTGATAAATAAAATATATTTTAATTGATATTTTGGACATTTAACAATTTTTTTGAATAAATGTAAATAATGTAGAAAAATAGACAAATCAATACGTCTTTTGTTACTTTTACAGGTAATCTAAATATATATGCATGTAAATTTGTTGCAAGTGACCCTAAATATATAATACAGTAACAACAACAATATTTACTCAATAATTACTCAAACCGTCAAGTTTTAGAACAGTTGAAGAGTGTTACTACAACATAATTACTAAATAAAATATACATTTATAAAGAATGCTGATAGCTACTCATAGGCAACTTAGGGACATAAAAATAATATGGTCTCCCTCTCCTATCGTTCCATGTCTACGTGAATTGAGTCCGCGTGTGTAAGATAGTAAAATATTAATAAAAAGGGATTTAAAAGACCTATTTATTATTCACAGCACGAGTCGCTTTAATTATAAATGGCTGACATTACTTCACATGATAGAAGAATACGTAGATAGAGAATATTTCAGATAAATATAATTGTGAATGTGTTTCACTTATGTAGCACATATCCAAACTATAATAATATATTCATCTCTGACAGATGTGCCATGTGTTACAAGTCTGGCTCTTAAGGAGTTGAGAATTCATAGCATACTCATTATATTTGAAAATTAATTGAGAAAACAAAGCAGATCTGCTTTAGTTGATTACAAATTACAGACCGTATATACGAGTTACCTGCAACTTTTTAGGAACATGTCAAACTTTTTTGTGTTTTCGTTATTTGAACAAAAATAAATCAAGATAAATGTTCGTGTGATATATGGTTAGTGAAATAGTTTCCTGAATACATTAGAAAAACGACTTTCGAATCCAAAATTTAAGGTATAAATTATTATGAATGAACATTTTGTAACCATGTCGATTTCTAGTGAAGTCTTTCAATTACAACTCACATAACAATGATAACTTTTAATGAATAACAGTTCCGAAACGATACAATTATTTTTTACTATCTTTTAATCGCGACTTCGTCTGCTTTAATTAATCTTACCTATTTATTGTACTGCAAATTGCGTTTTACAATTTTTGAATGTTCTAATAGGATCGGACCATCTAAAGTAAGTCAAAGTAGAGTTCGAAAATGAAACTAGAGATATGGCACAAGGCGCCCCACGCTTTTTTCCATACATTTTTAACTTTACTTTTTAGTTCCATACATTTTTAAAGCAGTTTTTTAGTTTTTTTGAACTATATTTATTTTTTCAATTTTAGTTCAATTTGTCATGAAAGTTTAAGCGTTAATCTTTTACCCGATATATGTTTGTGTTTACTATCAGTAACTTAAATAATTTGCCAAGTTATTAACTTTTCAAGCTAATTCGATATATGTATATCTCATACATTTTAAAAGATATACCTAATAGATTTTAATAAATTCTACTTGAAAATGTAATACTTGAAAATGTACATATCAAGCTAATAGATGATTAAAAAAGCATTTTTTAAATTACAAATATGTTTTCAGCAACGATTTTTTTTTCGAAAAAGTTATATTTTATATATATTATAGTAATGTGATCACAAAAGCGAGTATATTAATATGTTAGTCAGCGAATGTTCATGTTTATTATTTTAAATGATGAAATTCAATTAGTATTCATTTAAATGCTTGAAAAAATAATTAGAAATATAATAGGAAGAGTTTAATCAATATTTTGTATTTCTCACTCTCATGCAAAAAGGGTCTGTAAAATAATTATTAATCCTGGTGATCCTAATCAGGATAATGAGATAATCTCATCGAATTATAAATTTACTATCGGTCCTTGACACGTGTAAAAAGATTGAACAAAATCAATCCGTGGGAAATGAGACAAAAGATAATTATGATTAATCCTGGAAATCCTAATCAGGATAATAACATAATCTCATCCAATTATTAATTTATTTCGGTCCTTGATATATGTTCAAAGTTTGAACAAAATCGGTCTTTGGAAACGAAACAAAATCGCTATCGAAAAATTCGGTTTCAAGCAAACAAACAAACAAACACACAAACATAAACTTGAAACTAACAAAACCGTGTTAAAAAGGTATAATTTTCATAAAAAAGTACAAAAGTAGTTCAAAATTATATTCGACAAATTATAGGTTTAATGACCTGTCTGACCAATGGATTAAGTATACGGGCGGTACAGTTTTACCTCGCTGCCGTTCACAGCGACAGATTCTAATTACGATAGCATACCTCTGCTAAGTGAGACGAAAGTAATGAAAAAACACTTTTAGATGCCCTCGTTTCGGAATTATGAGGGTCTTTTGAAAGATCTGTTCCAGACGTTTGTTTTCTCTCAATGAAATACGTTTAATAGACATAGCGCGCATTTTTGCTCTGAATTATTAAGTAATTGGTTTAGGAAACGATATTATATAGCGTGTGTATTTTTGTAGCGGAACAAATCGCTACTTGTTATATATTTGCAGCATCGATTCTAACTAAATTATTCTATAACTTATCATACTGGTCAAGCTTCTAACTGATAAGACCTAAAACTACCACTGATGTTGTTTCTTCATGAGTATTTTGTCTTGGTTCAATGCTTATATTATGCAAACATACTGGATACTCAGAGGTTTATCTCAAGGAACGAACAGCCGCAGCTCCCTTACAAATATCTTGACATCATTTAAAATCATCGTGCCCCCGCGTTCATAGCTTTTAAAAGTTTAGGAGCAATGGTTTACTTTCACATTTGAATACGTTTGTTATCTCAATTAAACTAAACTTATTTTAAGAGATTAATAATGTATAAGACTTATTTTCGAAACGTCGTATATAAAGTAGTATATATATGAAAAACATGTAACAATATGATAATTTTCTTAAAATTTTCTTAAATCTATAAAAATGAGGTTTAAAAACTTTCTTCAATTAACCCAGTAAAACTGTTCTCAACATGCGATCCTGTGACATACTTACACACCTACGCTAACAAGACTGCCTCATAAAACAATGGAACATTAAATGATTTATTAAGGATTAAGAAATGAAAAACAAAAACAATATGTCTGTTATAATTTTTAGTAATTGCCATAAATGAAAGCAATTGTCACGTAAAAATATGAATTCTATATATCGATATGGATGGATGTACAAAACTACCCTTATACATACAATGGTCAAAAACATAACTATACCTCCAATAACAGGAGATAAGTATTTTAAATCCTATTTCAAGACACTACAGATATTTATTTTATTTTTTTATTTATTTACCCTTTATTGATTATTACAAAAGGCGAACTTAATGCCTATTGGCATTCTCTACCAGTTAACCTCAGCGAATGGTGAGAAATTGCGGTAGGCAACTAAAAATCTATTTATAAGTCCTTATTTTATATATATGATAAAACAATAAAGCATGAATATAATTTACTAAATATAAACAATAGATATTAAATACATGTTTAAAATAATATAATAAATATAATTATTAACATACACATATATATACACACAACATAACATATATAGTTATCTATATAAACATTATATAACACATAATAGAAATTAGAATTATTTATCAAGATGACTCTAAGAAATGTTTTTTAACCAGTCTTTTAAAAGAAGTCTTTGTGGGCGCTTTTCTGATCTTTTCAGGTAGTTCGTTCCAGAGTAGTGAAGCTTGAATTATGAAAGATTTGTGAAAGAAATCACTTCTATGCGGTGGAATTACCGTTTTAAAGTTAGAAGATGAACGAAGCATTTTGCCGTGAGTTTCATGGAGATACTGGAATTTTTCCTTTAGATAAGAAGGTGAATTTGGATCATTTAAGATTGAATAAAGGAGACAAAGTATTCTAGAGCTACGCCTCTGACGAATAGTGAGCCATTTAAGTTGAGTGCGAAAGTGAGAGACGTGATCGTACTTACGCAGACCGAAGATGTAACGGATGCAGTTATTAAGGAGGCGCTCTAACTTATTGAGTAGGTCGTTACTTAAATCGGGGTAGCAAACATCTGCATAATCAATTATAGGTAAAATAAGACTGTTAACCAACATTATCTTCGTCTTAAGTGGGAGAAAATGTTTAGTCCGATATAAGGTCTGTAATGTGGCAGTGACTTTACGGCAAATTTCTTTAATGTGCAGGTGCCAACTCATTCCATTGTCCATATGCAACCCCAGGTTTCTTACCGAATTCGATAGTGGTATGATATTAGCGTTGTATATAATTGTTGGCAAACTATCTAAATTCGTTTTAACTAACAGTCTTGTGCTACCAACAATCATAGCCTTACATTTTTCGGGATTAACGGAAATACCAAATTTTGATGACCATAGACTCAATTGACGTAGGTTTCGGTTAATAGTGCAAATGGCGTTTGGAAGATCATCCATTCTTGTTTGCACATAAAGCTGAAGGTCATCAGCATATAAGTGGTACGAGCAGTCGAAGTTAGGTATTAATGTATTTATAAATAAAGAGAACAGGATGGGAGAAAGTATTCCGCCTTGCGGCACACCAGCAAGTATGTTGGCCCACACTGAGGAGGAATCCCCGGAGCAAACTGATTGCTGGCGGCCGCAAAGATAAGAATTAAACCACTTAACGACTAAAGGACTGAATTTAAATAGAGATAGTATAGCAAGAAGGATTTCGTGATTAACTGTATTAAATGCGTTTGAAAAATCGACAAGCACCAACACTGTTAATTTCTTGTTGTCCATTCCACCTCGAATATCATCGGACACTTTGATAAGAGCAGTATTGGTGCTGTGACCTGGGCGGAAACCGGACTGGTACCGACTAAGTAGATTAAATTTAAATATATGAGAAGAGATTTGCTTAAATACACAGGTTTCTAAGATTTTTGAAAGGAATGGCAATATGGAGATAGGTCTGTAGTGGTTAGGAAGAGTGGGTTGAGAGATTTTTGGTAATGGATGAACAAAAGCGTTTTTCCAAGTATTTGGATAATCGCCGGAATTTAAAGAGAAATTTATAATATGAGTGATTAAAGGTAAGAGGGAATCTAATAGATTTAGTATCATAGATCTACTTATATGGTCACAACCAACAGCATTAGACTTAATAGAATAAATAGATTTTTTAATTTCATCCTCATGTACAGGTATGAAATCAAAAGATGGTATATCAGGACTCGGCATTGTAGAAATATGAGTTAGCGTTTGGGTACGGATTGTGGGGCTTAACTGAGAGACAGAGACAAAGTGACTATTTAGCTGATCCAAAGATATAGGAGAAGTATGACCTAAGGTGGATGGTGTGCATACGCCAATAGAGTAAAGAAACTTCCATATTTCAGGAGAAGAAGAGTTACTAATATTATTATGAATATAGCAGCGCTTAGCTATTCGTATCACCTGATTACACCGATTCCTCGCAATCTTATAAGCTGACCAGCTGTGTTCATTCCGAGTTTTTTTGAAAACTCTAAACAAACGATCTCGTCTAGTCATAGCAGCGCGAGTTGACTCGGTCATCCATGGCGCTGGAGGTCGCTTTAATTTTACAGAATGTATTGGTGCGTGAGCGTCATACAGTGTGAGAACAGTAAAGTTAAGAAAAGATACTTTGTCGTCGATAGTAGATGCTGCATTCACCAGAGATAAATCAAGTTTCTCAGCATCACTCCTCAAATGATCTAAGTTTAAACGTGCAAAATTTCGAATTTTTAAAACAGTTGATTTAGGTTTAGGTGGTCTCAATTTATACGATAAATAAATAAGATCATGTCGTGAAAATCCAGGAGCAGATAGCTGTCCAGCCTGCTTAGCCAAGTCAGGGGCTCCAGTGATTATAAGATCTAATAATGAGTCTTCACAGTCAACATTGTGATGAGTTGCATTTAAAGGAAGAATTGAAAGATTGGCTGACTCAATAATCTCACGAAGTCTGAAAGAACGAGAGGAAGATTTTAAGAGATCAGTATTGAAGTCACCCATTATTACAAAATGCTTATAACTAGACGAGAAGTAATCCAAAGCTGCTTCTAAATCAGTATGATAATCGGTGGCTGGAGGACAGTATACTACTCCCAGAAGAGCTTTAACACCGTTTAATGCCAGCTCAAGAAACAAGTACTCACAGGTGGCAGAATAAGAAGAAGGAGAAGCTAAAATTATTTTATAACTAATTGATGCTTTCAAATATATGGCTACGCCACCCCCCCGTTTGTCTGTCCTATCATTTCTTATGAGCACAAAACCAGGTAATGGGTAAAGTGCGGAGTGCAATGATGGTTTAAGCCAAGTTTCGGAGATAAGTAACGCATGAAAAGAAATACTCTGTGCGAAAGTAGCCTCTAGTTCCGAATAGTGACTCGGAATACTTTGCGAGTTTAAATGGCAGATATTTAAAAAGTTATAATGATCAGAAAATACGCTATCCAACTGCCCACTTAATGAAGTTAAGCTATCATTCTTCCCAGAGTCACAACTATTAAAGGAGCTACTGGAGTCATGCAGCGAATAAAATGTTTCATCGTTTGATTGTAAAGAATCGCCATCAGACATTATGTGTACAAATAAATATTAAGTGAATAAAAATAAATAATGATAATAAATAATAATAATAAATAACAATTATCAAAAGTAAATTACACTTGTACTAATCTAATAAGATACCAAAGTACAATAATTTATCACCTTCCCATCAGCCAACTGTTTACATAGTCATTTTGTGATAAACAGTACATTACAACAACATTAATCAAATTAAGCAAAATAAAAAATGAGAAACAATGTAGAAAGATTGAAATATAAAATGAAAAAGAAAAACAACTTCACACACGCAGGTCTGTACTTTTCATAGAGTTATTATACATAACTCTATGGTAAGAGGTAGGATAGTGGTTAGTGATCGATAAAGACAAATGTCATATTGACATATAAAGTTGCTGTCACTTGTCACTAGTTAGTTTACAGAACTGACACTTTACATAAAAATATTAATCAATGCTAATTGCTAATTTAAAATACGTTATTGCGATAATATAATAAGCAGCACAAATGTAGGAAAAGTAAAATAAACTTTCGTAAACTTGATATGGTTATATATAACATAAAAGTGTAAGAGCGGTATAGTTGTACAGTACAGACCAAGAAGTTTTACATACATTAAAGGAGTTATTTCTTCGATACCATGCGCCGTGCCCTCCTTAAATCATCACCTGGAACAACAGAGATCGGAGGCTTGCGACGAGTATCTTGATTTTGAACAGCCTGATTCTGTGCACCACCTGAGGAAGCAGGAGGCTCTGAAGTCTGAACACTTTCCGGGTACTTAAAGGTCAACCGATCAAGATCCTGCTCACAGACGACTTTCTCATGGCACCCATCGGGTGACTTGATATGTATCACCCCATCGAGAGTCCAGACATTCTTCATACCAAAATGCTGCCTGGCTTTCTTGTGAATAGCCTGTCGTACCTTAGTGAGAAACTCAGTGACTACAAATCCGGAACCTTTCAGTTTAGCTTTGGATCTCCATACTTCAGCTTTAGTATCATGATTCCGGAAATGAACAAGTACAGGTCTGCACAGCGCACTATTTGGGACACCAAGTCTATGACAACGTTTGATGGAGTCATTCGTGACATGTAACAGTCCCAGCTTCTCATGAATGAGATTTAGGACCCCAGATTGACTTGATTTGGTTTGAGCATCTGAATTTATATCCTCAGAGATACCGTTAAATAGCAGTACCTTTTGCCGCTGTCTCATGTCCAAGGCATCCAAAACTTTAGCGCAGTCACGAGATTGCTGATGCAATAAATTAAGCATATTATGCACAATCTCTCTGAAAGCTTTAAACTCATCAGCTAATTGCAGTAAAGTTGGATTGAAAGGAATTGTTGCGGCTTCAAGGCGTTTATCAAAATCAGCCATTCTTTGTGTCCAACATGCTTCAAGTTCATTAATATTAGCCATAGTGAAGTGAATGTTGATAAAAATAAAAATAAACACAGTGGTTTCAATATTTCAAAAATGCTGTTTTAGGTTAAGCTGATGGGGTAGGGCAGGTAAAATTATTGTTATTATTACATTAAAATTATAAGCAGAATTGTTGATAAGGACCTGAATATAAGGAAACTAAGCACTTTTCCTGTAAAATAACTTTTTAATATATTTAAATCAATAAAGCATCTAAAAACTGTTGTTAACTGTTTAAGCACCTACCCCCGAAAAAAATATCTGAACCATCAAATAAAATATATCTTGAGGCAACGTTTTACTAACTCAAAAGCATACCTAAATGGTCGTACGAAGAATGCTTGATGCGATCGGATATCGGACTATTATTAAACAATTTTCTATATAGAAACAGGTAGCAGTACCTATACTTTGTGTTGGCTTTAAACGTAATTTAGCTTAGTAATTTTTAAATAGATATTATTTCTCATGTGTAAATTTAGTTCGAATAAAAATTTTATTTCCTTATTTCGTTGTGATATACCTTATTGTTTTTTTTTTGTATTATTCCAGTGAGAAAAGAATAAACCACAAACAATCTATAGTATTATTGGCTGTAACTATTTCTCTATATATTCAATCCCATCTTAGTTACGACTAAAACTACTAGCTTTACAAACATGTCTAGACAGTACTACTATTTAGTATAATTCCCTCATTGATCTTGAAAAACAAATCTTTTTCTAATGGAATCCGTCATAACCCTGTGAGGTCCCATCATGTCTATAAAATCAACTCGTATCTCCTGAATTGCTGTATATTGCAACAATCACCATAAATTCGAGAAGTACTTTGCTGGGATGACAGTATGACAAAGTATGCGTTTTCAGAACTTATTTACATAGATCTGTCTTGAAGAAAATTCTTACAAAATAATATGAAAATTAAATAAGTAATGCTGATAAAAGTGATAAGAATTTCATTTAAATATAACTAGATTTCATTATTATTAGAGTATATGAAAACATATAATATATCTAATATCTATTTCTATAATGGCAGAAATGTTTTTGATACCTAAATTAATTTATGGTGATTACTAATATATTTTTCATTTAAAATTACTAATATATTTTGTTTCTTAATGTTGATAAGTTATTTGATAAAAAGTTTTGTCCTCCTTTTGTTATAAATATAATTGATCAACCGCTTGTTGGTCGAGTGGTTAGCGCAGGCGCCTAACGTATAGCGGTGCCACGGGGCTCGGGTTCGATTCCCGACAGGGACAGACATTTATGTGATGAGCATAGATGTTTGTATTTCTGGGCTTAGTCGTATATTCAATATATTCGCAGTGTTTATAATGTGTATTTTTATGTATTTGTATCGTTGTCTAACATCCTTAACACAAGCAAATAATTTGCTTACTTAGGGGTTAAATCAATTAGTATAATTTGTCCTGATATTATTATTATGGTTATTATTGATCGCAGAATGGTTGCATTCAACAATTATGCAAATCCTATTTCTAATTGATTTTTCAACCTTTAGATAATTTTATCTACAGAAAAACATTTACTTATGATATTATTAAGACAAACATCAAACAGTTTCCTCTCTGATTGAAACTTTTTTTTAAGAATAAAAAATTTGCTTATACAATTTTTCAAGCTAATAATATGAATTTCCATAATACTGTTTAAGTTTTACGACAGTAAATTGGATTGTATTATTTTGAGTAATTAACGCTTTTTACTTTGAGTTTGAGATTAGTTTTAAGTAGTTCACGCTGACAAGATTAAAGTTGTTCTATTTATAAATTTACTTTCATTTTTTAAGTTACTTAAGTCAACTTTATATAAATAGCTCAGTGATTTCATTTAATTACATTCTTACAAGCGGTTAGAAAGAAACTCCTATTTGAAAGTAAAATCCTGGTAAGGAGTAGCAAACTCAAATACGCAATCAAGGTACAAATTAATTCATTTGTAGTTTGTTCGAAAAGTACCTTAGTATCAGTATTTGTTCTGATATAACATCGATAAGTTATAGCAGTCAAGAAAGTAGAACACATATATATTTTTCTTTAGTAAACTTTATACAAATAAAATAATATATTGAATATTGTATTTAAATTAGAATTTTTACTAAACATTGTTATTTATGAATTTGGAAAGTCCATTTGAAATAGGGCAGTAAACATATTATATTAATAAAGATGGCGTAGAAATTATTGTATACTACTTTTAACCCAAACTAATAAACTAAAAAAAAGCACCGAGTTTATTAAATATACATATATTTGAAATTGTGTACAGATATGTTTTGTCAAGTTAGGTTACTTTATTCACACAGAATGAAAAATGTTATTAATCTTTGAAGGACTCGTTCATCTGTGACCTCTGGAAAATAACTTCAATGAATTTTGCATTGCAAATATAAACTCAAAATCGTCTTTATAGGGATGGAGGTGTTATTATTTATATGGCTTCTTTCAAAATCCTAACCCATGTGATTTGTTGAACTTATAATACTTTGGCGGAAAAAGCTTTGTGTAAGTTTCTGAAGTAAAATAAATCCAAGCTATAATAATTTGTTTATACATCTCTGACAGATGTGCCAAGTATTGCAAGTTTAGCTCTTAAGGAGTTTGGGATTAATTGCGTACTCTGTATATTTTATTCTTAAAAGAAAATTCTACGGTGTTTAATACAAGGACTGGTTGCTAACAGTTGAGTAAAAATGACATCCAGTACGTAGTTTACTGTGTCTTGCAAAACATCAAACTTTACCGTGTTTTAGACAAAAAAAAAACCACAAAAATTTAAGTGTTCGAATTGTCTTCGCGTGAAATGGTTTTTGAAACCATTAGATACTATACGAAAAATTTTCACAAATTAAATAAAAATACAAAAAAGCCTAAAGATTTAAATAATAGCATAGATTTATAGCTAGTTTTTATATAAATAAAATTGATATAATACAACCAGAACAATCTGTATTAACTGATATATTACTTAATGTTAAGAAGATTTGATTCACATATTAAATTGCATTTCCTTATGACAAAGATATTTGCAAGAGTCGTGTTTTAATCGAAGTATTGACATCACTGAGTTTGAGGTATTTGAAGTGTTTCAAATTCAGGTTGCGTTTCAACGGAGATACAAATTGCAAGTAGTTTCGTTCACTCGAAAAAGCAGGAATGGACATGAATATCTGATATTACTCAAAAAACAGGTAAAACATATCTTTGCAAAAGATTGCTAAAAGGTTACTTACTGATTCTTTTTTTTTTACTCTTAAGGTATACTTATAGCTAAAATAAAAATAATAACTCCTGTGTTTGACGTGTTAAGAGGAACTTACTGTTAAAACTACTAGCCTAACTTCAACGGTGTTATACGTTTATAGATCTCTCAGTCAGAGGAAGTCTGTTTATTTATATTGTTTTTAATTCGAATTTAATACGACAAAAATGTACAGTTAAATTTAGAAAATTAATTAAGATTAATAATTGCAAAAAAGCTCTTTGCTTTGGTTCCAACTTTTTAGCCATTTTCAAGTATAATAAGAATCTAAATTCTTAAAGATTTTATTGTTCTTGAAAATGCCTAAATAGTTTGAAATTATAATAAGGAATAAAAATTGTTTTAGAAATTAAGTAAAACAACAGACTTAAATGGGTGGTAAATAATATCTTAACATTGTTTATATATTTATAAACCACTTTAATCTGTACTTATACTATGGGAATCTTAAAAGTACCGCAGCTGTAAACCCAAAAACTGACTGCTCAATGTTAGTCTAAAGAATTGATATTAATTCCGTCACAGTCAAGTAACTGATAAAAATTGACAAGTAACTGATGTACAATATTTGACACGTATCTTTTACTTTATAAAGATCTGTAGAATTCGTAGAATAATATTTGTCTCAAAAATAAAAATAACAGCCTTATTCAATTTTAGAAGTTACCTCTAATAGGACTTCCATGATAGATAGCTATGATAGCTTAGCTTAGTATTTTAATTGGTGTATTTTACTCGTGTTAGTAGGTGAATATCAAATGTAAAGTTAAAAGAGGAACGTAGATAATAAAAATAGGTGTTTGAATGGGGTTCATAAAACTACATATGTTTGGACAGTCCCAAATACAGCTTATATATCATTTATGATCCATAGTTATATATACAAGTTATATATAATACGATGAACCTGGTACTACTCGGTGAATCCGTGCAATGCTGTAAAGATTCGTTACTCTCTCATATAAGTACGCCTGAAATATTGACACCACTTAAAAATAAATAGATAAGGTTAATCCTAATTTCACCTTAAATGAATGGTAATGAAAAAGGTCTTTAGAACTATTCCTGCAAAATCTTTTACGATTCTTATTGAAAAATCAACATTGTTTTTGAGAGTTTCAAATCAGTAATTAAATACATATCTGTAAGTTTTGTATATCAGTAAATTATCAGTAAATAGAACCTATTTACACAACTTTTAACCTTTTATTATTCGAAGCTTGTATCAAGTTTTCATGAAATAAATAGCTTTTTTACTAGAAAAGATTGTTATTAAAAGAAAAGAATAACAACAAAGCAGATATATACTATTTCAATAAATGTTATTGTTAGGTACACGATGTTTAAACATTAGCTAATAAAATTAGTTTGAACAATGGAAAGGTAAAGTGGTTTCTCCTAATTCAATCACCATTATCCCGTTCAAAATTAAACTTAATATAATTCAATTATTACTTGTGGTTATTGAAACTGATTATCAATTTCCAAACTTGTTCTGTTAAGTTACTTTAAGTTCAATCTACTTTGATAGAGTTTCTTTGGACGAAAGTTTTTAATCAAATTTTTCGAAATATTTTTGTTTTGATTAGTATTTAACAGTTAGTTATAATATACCTTCTTAAACATAATATAATAAAAGAAAAGTGATAATATAGTTACTAACTATTGTTAGTTATATTTTATGTTTGTGCTGATTGGAACTAATAGACCCGTACTTGGTTACTCTAGATCTTCTTTTGGGTGGGGGGCGAACGCCAGGAACCTCCTCGTGGTGCTCCCTGGGGAACAACGGTTACTGAGAACCTTCGGGTCCTCCCGTTGGCTAATACCCGGCGCGGTGGGGGTCGGTCATGGGGGTTCATGCCCGTTCCATGGCTGACCAGGGCGCGTAACCTTTCAGGGTGGCCTGTCCTTTGGGGCTCGGGCCTCTTTCCATCGTGGATCAACTTGGCCTGGGCATCGAGGGTGGGTGGTGAATCGCTCCTGGTACTTCTCTGATACAGTTAGGTTACAGTCTGCGGCAGTTAGGGTCTGGAGCTTTTTTCACCAAGCACTTTAGAGAGGGTGCTTGGTAGGGAGACGGTCTGGGACATGGCCAAGTGCGACGTCACGGTTGCGCTTGGTGATGGTTGGTCTGCGCGTGGTGGGTTCCCAACTTATGCCTTTTTCTTGCTGGTCTCGGCTGATCACCGTGGCCGGCGGTAAAGCCCTGTCGGGTTCGACGTTGGGCCCCCTACGTGAGCGGACTCACATTTGACTCCAGTGGGTGCAGTGAGGCTGTCTGCGCATCACTGGGCCTTATGGGAGTGTGCTCTTCCAGGAGGCCTGACCGGTGGTCTCCTCTCGGGGAGATAACCGGTGGCGGAGCTGGACACGGTCAATGTTCGAGTCGGTCTGTCCATCCAGTTAGATTCTGAAACTGAGTCCAACTAGAAGGGGTCTCGGCCTCCTTCAGAGGTAGCAGGCTTAGGTGGGGGAAAGGGGATCTCTCCACAATCTTTCAAGCCTGCGAAAAAGGGATGGGTACTCCTCGTCGCGGGGTGCCCTCTCCGTGGATCGCGGTGAGTGCGAAAGCGATCCCGTGGTGTCCCATTATGACGGCGGCGGCAACCATCAGGTTTAGTGAGTAGAAGTCTCGATAACATAAAAAAATAATATGACTGACAATGTTTGGTTTCTGTATTCAAAACTTATTTATAAAGAACTGTCTGAAAAAAATATGTCTTATTTAATTAAAAAAAAAAAATAAGAAATATTAATAAAAGGTGAAGAATGGAGAATTTGGATAATTTTATTTCTAGATTTCTGTACTGTTAAAATTAATGGAATAATTCAGAAAATAACAATCGTATGAAGATAAACAAAAAATCCCTAATATATTAATATCAGAGAATGTTCCTGGTATTATTGACTTCAAACAGGACTCTTGTCGCTGTCAATAACAATATTTGTTTTGTAAATGCTATTTGTGAATCACAATGGAACCCTCGATGAGATTAGTGAAACGAGCTAAAAATCGTTTTGGGCGGAAATGTTTTTCATACCTTAATGGTTTTATAATGGTTGACATATAAATTGTAAAAATATATTATATTTAAAAACAATAAAATTATACTGTTTAATAATATGACTTTTCATAACATACTTTTAAGTAATTGGTTTTCTGTTATATAATTATTTGTATAATTATACAAACTTCCGTTTCTTTTATTAACCTTATATAAACAGGTCTAATTTAATAACATTCTTACATACGGTTAGCAAAGAAACTCCAACGTCCACTCCTAGTAAGCTGTAGCGAACTCAAATACGCAATCAAAGGTACGCCTTATTTTATTTGTATTTGGTTCGTTAAGTCCCTTATTATCAGTAATATATATTTTATTTATTTTCTTCTTCTTAGTTCTGATATATATCATATGGAGGAATTATAGCAATTAAGAAAACTTGAACATATTTATTTTTTGTTTAGTAAACTTTAAACAAATAAGTCAATAATTTCAAGAATGTATTTGAATTAGAATAGTGAAGTGATTCTTAAAATATCTGTGAATAGAATACAGATTGTGAAAAAGTTGAGGTATTGCGATCTAATTAAAATGTTTCAAAAAAATCAAATAATATCAAATATCCAATTGCGATTTAGTATTATATTTTATAGTATAATTAAAGAATAATTTAGTTGATTGTAATAAAGATAGGACTTCATTTGTATCTAAATATTTGTACATTCTTATTAATTAAATTCAACTTGAGTTACCGGCGGATTAACCTTTTGATTGTTTGGGTTAAGGCTGAAGTGTTTAAAAAGGGAGAAGGTTTACTGATATGACTTTGTAATGATTGGAAAAATATATTTTATTGTATTATAGTTGAAATGGTTAATTAGAGAAAATAAATTGTAAAAAATATTTTTTTTGGCATTAGTAGAATGAATGCGTATTTTCAACTAAAAAACTTTAAGAGTGAAACTTAATATTGAGACTTAAAAACTAAACTTAAATTTGGAAAAATATTTAAAATTGTTTCACCTCCATTACAGGAATACGTTGCTGAATTTTTATTAAGTATGAAATGCGGTCTTTCAAAATGACCCTAATTTACCACGTAACTGCTATACGCATTGTAAGCCATTTAGACTTGAATAAATGATAATTAATTATAGTCAACTAAGCTAGATAGCTTTATTTATAATAATAAAGATAACATTCAATTTAAGCGATGTAACATAGATATCATCTCCAAACTCGCTCTCTTTCTCTGAACTGTGTTCAAGTTTAGTAAAATAATAATAAAAGGATATTTTGTTGTTTACTATTCACAAGTCGCTTCATTTATAAATGGCTGACATTACTTCCTATGATACAGGAATCAGTATCATTTGTGAATATTATATTTCAATGCTTGGTTATATAACTTTTCAGCAACATTTCAAACTCTATGGTGTTTAAGTATTTCAATAAAAATAAGTAACAATATAAATCTTTGTGTGATGTGACCGTGAAATGATTTTATGTAAACATCAGTAAAACGACCTTCGAGTTGAACATTTTAGATATAACTTAATTTGATTGAGCTTGTTGTTCCAATGTCATAATCATGTGAAGGCAACGTCACAATAACAATGAGATAATAAAAAAAATCTTAAATTTTGAAAAGGTCAATTTAATAACGCAGTCTACTTTTATAACTTAGTTGTTTATTAAA
Source organism: Napeogenes inachia (assembly GCA_959347355.1). Lineage (NCBI taxonomy): Eukaryota > Metazoa > Arthropoda > Insecta > Lepidoptera > Nymphalidae > Napeogenes > Napeogenes inachia. The sequence continues at coordinate 3,833,276 of OY365792.1, forward strand.
TTATGTTTTATAAAGTATATAGATAATAGAATATTTCATGATATAAAAATACATGTAGGTATATTATAAAAAATGATTCAGTTTAAGATTTAAAGATGCTAATCTCTTTATACTGTTAGCAAAATAGTTAATTTAAAATAAATTGTAGAATGCTGCCTTTACAGAGCAGACAGTGGTTACGTTTCTAATTACTTTTGAGTACACGCGGATTTGTATAATCATGCTTAAAATAGTTAAAGTTTTCTTCTTTTTTAACCCCCGACTTAAAAAGAGGGGTGTTATAAATTTAACCTGTCTATCTGTGTATCTCTGTGTCTGCCTGTGGCAACGTAGCAGCCAAACCCATGAACGGGTTTTTTTTCCGAAAGCCTGGTTTGGTCGAAATAGAAGCAGTCGTTTTCAAGATATGGAGCTTTTATCGGTACTGATGAAAGGTTTTTATGCAATATTAATAGTTAAAACCTAAACAAGTGAAAATAGTGTGTTTGTAGGTTCATTTAGTACAACATAGAAAAAAATAAAATAAAAATTAAAAAACCTCCGTTACAAAAATACGTCTAAAAGGGATAAAAATAATGTTATTCATAGATACCGATCTATTGAAGTCGTTGCGTTTAGTTACCGTGGTAGCTTGCTTGTATTTTGTCCTGAATGTCAACGTTTCGACCATTTTTACTTACAATCCAAGCTTAAAGCTACTAAAATATTCTTGGAAACTACTTTGGTCTACAATTTTAACTTTAATTAAAGTCACTTCCAAATTTACACAAAAGTATTAGATTTTATTTTATAGTTTTTTATATTTTTTTAGTTTATATGCTGAATATCAGATTGAAGCTTGTCTCGCTTCACTTTTTAAAAGTTTTGTTAGAGTTTGGTTGAATACTTTCGTTTGGTCTACTTTATAGCTTTCCAACGAGTGATTTTTGATTTTAAAAAGATCAGCTACTTATAGCTTTTCAAGTTGTTATTCAGAAATAAATAAAAATAGAAAACAACGACGGACATTGCGATTTTAAAGTTCAAGGAAAATCTAATCTTTTTTTATAGTTATATAAATTTGGTAAAATAAAGCATATTTTTAAAGAACAAAACAAATAAACAAATGTTGTCATCGTTTACTTTTATTATACAGTGAAAATATAATTATTATTCACGCGCTGGAATCATTATATGATATAGTTTTCATTATACGAAGGATTGTGTTATAATATATAAATAAAAGGGTCTGAGTGGAGTTTGTTTCTAATTAATTAAGAAGGTATAACCTATTTGAATAAAGTATCAGCCTCGCTAAGGATACACTATATCAACCTTAAAATACTTAACATTAATATTGTTTACAAGTGTTAGAATATATTATTATAATTATTAAATCCTATTAATACATACCCTCAATGTATAAATATTTACAATTTATTAACAACTTGATTATCAAATATTTTCAAAAAAAAAATTACATAGAGATATCTAAATTGAAAGTATTTTTAATTTCAATTTTGTAAATTTTCAATAAATTCCATAAAAAATGTTTTATAAGAAAAAAAATGTCGCATTTTAATAATTAAATTCAGACTAACTACAAATATTTTGAGATATGTAACGTGCCTTTAAAGTATTTGTGGGAACTAGTTAAAACATTATGCTAGTAGTTCAAAAATATGTCGGACAATCTATAGGTTTAATGACCAGACTGTAACTTGGATTAAAGGATGTCATAGTACGGTACAGTTTTAACTCGCTGCCTTTCACAGCGACAGATTGTAAATACGATATGATACCTCTAGTAAGTGACATGAAATTACTGGAAAATACACTTCTAGATGCCTTCGTTTCGGAATTATGAGGGTCGTTTGAAAGATCTCCAGACGTTTGATTTTTCTTAATAAAATACGTTAAATGGACACAGCCATTTTTGCTTTCAATTATTAAGTAAGTGGTTTAAGAAACGTATTATATACAGTACCTATGTATTTTTGTAGCGAAGCAATTTCTTTCTCCTTATTTATTTGCAGCATCTATTTGAGTTTTATTATTCTGTAACTTTTCATACTGGTCAAGCTTTTAACTGATAAGGACTAAAATTTACATTGGTATAGCTGCTTTATAATTGTTCTGTCTTGGTTCAATGCTTATTTTATGCTAAGATACTGGATGATCTCACTTATCTCACGGAATGTACAGCCGCAGCTTCCTCGCCAATAGCTTAGCTTCATTTAAAAAATCGTGACTCGGCATTCATAACTCATAACAGTTTATGGTGAATGATGTTACTTTTACATTTTAATACGTTTTATTCTCCCACTATGGTTCCACTAAATCAGAAATTAAGTGGGTTCTATATTAAAATAAAACATGTTACAACATGATAAATTTGTTAAAATATTTATTTAAGTTAAATTATTAAATAGTAATTATAGGTATTCATAATCTATAAAAAATAGGTTTTAAAACTTTCTTCAATAAACTGTAAATGTAAAAATGTTCTCGACACGTTACCCTGTGACATACTTACACACATCGACGCTAACGAAAGACTGCCTCATTAGAAAAGTGGAACAAATACTTTGAATGTTTTATTAAGAATAATGTTTATTAAAATATTTGTAATTGCCATAAAACGAAGAATTTGTCACGTAGGAATGAATGAATTCTAAATATCAATATAAATTCTAAGATCTGGATTAAAAAAAAATATATTAACCAAAATATTACGTATGTTATAAATAAAATGAAATCATTGTTATAATTAGGTACAGAAGAGACTCATTTATTTGTAGAATTCTACTTTTTTATGCTTCAATAAAATTATTATTTATTAAATGTATTGTTGGTCAAAACATAACCTCTATTTAAATTTCATACAATTCAATTCAATATATTATCGACAAAAAAGGAAATATGTATATAACAAATAGATTCTCTAATATTTTATTAACTCATATTGTCATAAAGTTCATTTCACTCCAAAGGACGGAAGACATAAAAATATTATAAATTAGGTATAACAAATGCTTCTTTGATGATTTTAGAAGTTGTAAACATTTATTTTAGTATTAAAGTAGGGAGAATTCTTAAAAAACTGATTTATCTTCATATTTTATGACATAAGAAGAAGTATTGTATAATTTTGGTTTAAATCTAGCAATATAAAAATAATAGTTTTTTAGACATTCTAAGCAATATTTACACCTTTTCGTAAAACAAAATATTAAAACACAACAACACGACACAAAATCAGACTTGAAAAAAAAGTTTAAATCTCACAAATAATTAAAACCACGACTTTCAGCTTAGCAGGTTCATTAACCTCCAGCTAGATCTACAAGTCAAGTACTTGTTAGCGCAAGTCTTATAAGCAACTGATATGTAGAAACAGAGAGATTTATGCTTGATATTGGATTTATAATAATATTAAGATTAAATATTAATTTAGATTTAGTTGGGTAATAACTTTTTTTTTTCGTCAATATCTTGTTAAAACGATGTTTAACTCCAATGCATACGCATTTAACAATGAGCTCTATTTCAGGATTTGGTTTCCAAGCTCGATACGACAATGGTGTGTAATTATTCTATCAGAACATATGTTTCTGTTCTATGTAACTAGTTTTTATTAGTTAACTATGACAAAACTACCATTATTCGAATAAATAATGTTGTGATATAGTAATATTTAACCGCCCCGTTGGTCGAGTGGTTAGCGCAGACGCCTAACGTGTCACTGCGCAATGGGGCTCGGGTTCGATTCCCGGCGGAGACTGGCATTTAAGTGATGAGCATAGATGTCTGTGTTTCTGGGTTTGGTCGTTTATTAAATATATTTTCAGTATTTATATATGTATTTCTATGTATTTGTATCGTTGTCTAACACCCTTAACACAAGCAAATAATTTGCTTACTTAGGGGTTAGATCAATGTGTGTAATTTGTCCTGATATTATAAAAAAAAAATATATATATAATAATTCGTATGAATAATGTGTAATGGTCAAAATCATAACTATGCATACTATAAGATAAGCATTTTCAATCCTATTCCAATACACTACAGATATCTAAATCATCAAATAAACTATATCTCGAGGCAACGTTTTACTAACTTAAAAGCATAAATGGCCGTACGAAGAATGCTCGAGGCGATTGGAAATCGGAGCATTGTTGAACAATTTGTTGTTCCGATTTCTGATGATTCTATACGGCAACAGACAGATGTATGCATTGTGTTGGCTTTAAATGTAATTTAGGTTAGTAATATTCAATAGATATTTTATCTTAATTGTAAAATGTGTTCGAATTAAAAAAAAAAATTTAATATATTGTCTGACATATCTAGATAATACTGTTTTTTTGTGTTTTTCCGTGTAAAAAATATTAAGCCACCATCAATCTAAGGTAAATATTTGTTGTGAATATTTATCCGTCTCTTCTTTTCCATCCCAGTAACAATTAACATTATTAGTTTTATGAACATTTTCTAGTTTTAATAATAGAGTTATAACATAATAACATAAACATAACATTTATATAGTTTCTTGATTTGTGTTTTCAAAACTTATTTAAACTGAACTATCTGGAAAAAAGCTAAATAAGTAATGTTAATAAAGGACAAAAAAGGGGGAGTTTGATTTATTTATAGCTAGATTACACGACTATTACATTAATGAACATTTTCAAAAAATAACAATGTTATGAAGATTTTAGAAATCAACAATTTAATACAAACTCTTAATAGATAAGTATTGTCGCTGTCATTATTTTTTTTTTGTAAATGTTATATGTGAATCACAATGGAATCCCCTATGAGATTAGTGAAACTAGCTCATAATCGTTTTAAGCATAAATATTTTTGATATCTTATTGGTGGATTGACATACAAATAAGAAATATACGATATCTATTAATGTTGCTAAGGTGGTTTCCAAAATAATTTTGTCGTCTTTCTAACGTCGTAAGTATAGTTTCAGTTGTTAGCTTTTATACATGTAGTAGTTTGGTTTTGACTAAAAATAAAGATATAATTTGTTGATTTGACTAAAACAATTGAATGTCTGTATAGAAGTTTAATTGATAAAATGTAATATTGGATACTGATTGGACTAAGAATAAGAAGTATATAAATCGCAGCTCGGTTAAGAGAAGGCATTGTGAAATTGGGAGTACAAGTTGTGGGGTGGTATTATTGTGATAAAAGTGTAATAGTTATAATAAACCGCTGAGTGTGAGATCGAGAAACTAAGTTGTGTAACAGTGATAGTTAAGTGTTTAAATGGTAAACAGTTTAGTCTATTTGTGAACAGTGTCATAAAGTGCTTTAAAGAATAGTAGGACTGTCGTTGGCGATTCTTTGCGGTAAGAGAGATCTAATAGTTCAGAAGTGGGATTGTTCCGCGGCATCAAGAAAAATAGTATAACGTGATATGAAGAAAATACAATTGGAACTGCATTCATCTGTGATCACGGGTTGTTTTTTTTTTTTGAGTCTTCGCCTCCAAAAGTAAATGTGGTAACTTAGCTATTACATGTGCTTATTTATTTATTAATTCAATATATTTAATATGTAGAATATACTAAGATGATAAAAGTAATTACTTTGAATTGTTTTCTAAAAAGTATTTTATGTGGATGAGGGTTTTGTTGTCTGATCACTCACATGAGGCCGATAAGCCAACTTCCGAGTAGTATTTGGTCCATTGAGGATATTGAACTGACTATGACTAGTGACATCAAATGCTCACATGAGGCCTATAAGCCAAATGATGAGTGTAGCATTTGAGGTATAGGGACATCAAGCGCTCACATGAGGCCGATAAGCCAATTTTTGAGTAGCGTTTGAGAGGATCAAATACTCACATGAGGCCGATAAGCCAACTTCTGAGTAGTATTTGGTACATTGAGGATATTGAACTGACTATGACTAGTGACATCAAATGCTCACATGAGGCCTATAAGCCAAATGATGAGTGTAGCATTTGAGGTATAGGGACATCAAGCGCTCACATGAGGCCGATAAGCCAATTTTTGAGTAGCGTTTGAGAGGATCAAATACTCACATGAGGCCGATAAGCCAACTTCTGAGTAGTATTTGGTCCATTGAGGATATTGAACTGACTATGACTAGTGACATCAAATGCTCACATGAGGCCTATAAGCCAAATGATGAGTGTAGCATTTGAGGTATAGGGACATCAAGCGCTCACATGAGGCCGATAAGCCAATTTTTGAGTAGCGTTTGAGAAGATCAAATACTCACATGAGGCCGATAAGCCAACTTCTGAGTAGTATTTGGTACATTGAGGATATTGAACTGACTATGACTATGATTTATGAGACAAAATTTTTGTGTCCAGTAGATTTTTTTTTTTTGAATGAGGCTGCTGAGCCAGATTGAACACGTAATCAGACAACTTATACCAATTGATTATTATAGTTGAAATTGTTAAGTCTATAAATTTCAAAACATTGTCTAAATTGGAGGACCAATTATTTATATATGATGGCCGAAAAATGTATAAATATTAATGTATCATAATATATAGACTTTAGATTAGATTTTGTGAATTTACAATTATAATAATTAGATTTACAAATTACTTCAGAATTAATATTGTAAGTAAATGGTTTTTGATAACGAGCGGACTCGTTATGTTTAGAATGGCCGAGCTGTTAGCTTTTATACATGTAGTTAGTAGTAGTTTGGTCAAAATAAAGATATAATTTGTTGATTTGACTAAAACAATTGAATGTCTGTATAGAAGTTTAATTTATAAAATAAATGTAATATTGGATACCGATTTGACTAAGAATAAGAAGTATATAAATCGCAGCTCGGTTAAGAGAAGGCACTGTGTGAAATTGGGAGTACAAGTTGTGGGGTGGTATTATTGTGATAAAAGTGTAACAGTTATAATAAACCGCTGAGTGTGAGATCGAGAAAGTAAGTTGTGTAACAGTGATAATTAAGTGTTTAAATGGTAAACAGTTTAGTGTATTTGTGAACAGTGTCATAAAGTGCTTTAAAGAATAGTAGGACTGTCGTTGGCGATTCTTTGCGGTAAGAGAGATCTAATACAGTCATAAATAAAAATATAAAGTAGGTTTGTAAATCCTAATTTTGGCCGATTTTTCAAACTGTAGTTAATTTTACCTTTTATATTTTGATATTTAATATATAAGATAATTAGATATTTAATATATAAGATAAGTTAATACCTTTTATATTTTGATATTCTTGGGACAGTTACTACCTACTATGGCTACTGCTATAGCGTACTAAAATATAAAAAGCTTTACTAAAAACAGATAATATTTTACGAATTAATAATATGAATTTTCATAACATTGATGAGACGCTTGATGAGAATAGATGTTTTAGTATTATTTTAAGTATTTTAAACCGCTACTGACAAGATTTTTGTTATTCTGTTGTTTAATTATTTATGTTACATTCATTTCTTTGATTAATTTAAGTTAACCTTATAAAAATAGCACAGTCTAATTTAAAAACATTCTTACATACGGTTAGCAAAGAAACTCCAATGTCCAGTCGTAGTAAGCTGTAACGAACTCAAATACGCAATCAAAGGTTCGCTTTATTTTATTTGTATTTGGTTCGTTAACTCTCTTATTATCAGTAATATATATTTTATTTATTTTCTTTGAGTTCTGATATGTGTAATATGGAGGGATTATAACAATTAAGAAAACTTGAACATATTTATTTTTTCTTTAGTAAACTTTACACAAATAGAATTAGAATAGTGAAGTTATATTCTTAAAATACCCGTGAATAGAATACAGATTGTGAAAAATGTTGAGGTATTGCGATCTAATTAAAATGTTCCAAAAACATCAAATATCAATTATTCAATTGCGATTTATTGTTTTATAGTAAAATTAAAGAATAGTTTGTATGATTATAATTCATTTGTATCCAATTATTTGTACATTCTTAATAATTAAATTCAACTTGAGTTCGCAGTGGATTAACCTTTTGATTGTTTGGGTTAAGGCTGAAGTGTTTAAAAAGGGAGAAGGTTCACTGATGTGACTTTGTAATGATGTTTGGAATATAATATATTTTTGTGTAATGGTGAAGATTGTTAACTAGAAAAAGTAAAGTGTAAAAAGGTTTTTTGTAATTACTACAATCAAAGTGTAATTTTAAATACGTTCAAAAGTGAAACTAAATATTGAGACTTAAGAACTGTTCGTGAAGTGAGCGTGAAACAGTTAAACATTGAAAGTATAAATTAGTTCTTCGGCATATGTTGTTCCGGTTCTAATTTTTGTAAAGGTTTTGTTGATTGACATCGTCTTAATAACGACGAGATAATAAGTATATATTTTTTTAATAATAAATCTTTTATTTTAATTTTAGAGTTCCAATATACATACATGTATACTTATAAACATACATACATACATGTATACTTATAAAGTTATTTTAGAAAAGTTTCAGCCGATGAGTAAAAAGGCATTTCGTTCTCGTTCAAAAGGATATTCAATTCTTATGTCCACGGAAGGTAAAGTCAAATTTATTTTTTGCAAAAGAGCAACTTGCATCGATGCGAACGTTTCGGCCATTTTAAATAACCATTCCGTCTTTAACCTTAAGGTATTTTTGTTTAAGCCTTAAGCTAACCTTAGCCTTAAGCCTTAAGCTTAAGCTAATTTGGTCTTCAATTGCACCCAATTCTTGAAAAAAAAGTATGTACATTAAAGTAGGTACTGAAGAAATAAAAACAATATTTAAACCAAAAACTAAAGGAACCGTAAGTCCTCTTCCTTTTTAATATTTATCAGTATTATTATTCCTTAGGAATGCTAATAATAGCTAAAGAAAAAAAACAAAACAGGTTTAGTAAATATTAATATTAGAATTCGATATCAATTATGTGTCAATCAAGTAACTGATGTAATTGAACACGTTTCTGATTCGTTATAGTGGATCTGAATTACTAGAAATCACTTTAGTGTACTCTGTGATTAATATTGTTGTTTGTGTGAGTTGATTGTTTATTTGATGTCATTGTAAATTGACCTGTTACGGTAATGACTGGAACACTAGAGACGTGATTGCGTTCCATTTCATGTTCATCGAATATAAATACAATAGGTCAGGTTTTTGAACGTTTGCTCGTAATGTTTTAATATAATATATATTTTTATTCTTGGTTTTATTTTTTCTAGTAATTATTATTTAAATTATATTGTAAATATATATTTTACTTAACCAAAACAACCAGAATTCTAAATACGATAATAATTATTGTGTATCTTCGATTTGTTTTCTCCTTACTACCGACATCTCATTTAAAAAAAAAATACATTTAGTACTATATATTTTTTTAATTATTTTAATCTCTTTTATAAAATGATTTAAGCCACTCAATTAAAAAGGTATCTGCGGTAAAGTACTTTCCTTTTGAAGAACATGGAACTGAATATGGAGATAAGGAACGAAATTAAAAATAAATTAGCTCTATTTTTTACATGTATCCAAATTGTAGCGTAATCCTAGTAAGTTTATAAATTATAATTAAATACTTAGTAAATTAAATACCCATCATCATACCCAAATACGTATTTATTACATTATATTATTGTATAAAAAAAAATCTAATACCTTGTAAGTTAACTCTCAAAAGTCAGTAAATTGTCCAACAATCAGATCATACTAATATCGGCTGCACATACTAAATACATAGTAGTACACAGACGCAATTACTAGTAATATAATTTCATTACAAACCACACCAGCTACGTATTTCATTATGGTCGCAGCCCAAGCGGATTTATTTGATCATACTTCAAAATTGTTAGTATTCTTTCGTAATATATTTCATCGTGTATTACAATGTGATTTTAATATTATCACAGTAAAGGTAAACTATATGTATTTTTATATCATTGCTATTTCTTAAATAATACATGACGATTTATCAATTGGTATACTTGAATCTTGTTGAAGAAGTTATTCTACGAATATTGAATAATAATATGAACTGTGAAATAAAGAAAAAAAAATCTTTGTTGAAACCTTGTCATGAAATGTGTTCGAAGTTTTTGGAGCTATTCCAAAATTGAGTTGCTTTACAGCAAAATTTAGAAATCGGAACAAACCGTAGTTTTAACCATTATCAACGTATATACAAATGAATGATAAACGTTATTTTTCAATGTACATATGCATAGAGACAAAATAATTTAAAAAATACAAAAACATCTGAAAAATACTACTTCTTTTTTGCATTTTGTTAAAAATATTATTTTTTTCTATACGATATAATTGTTGTTTATAATGTCCAAAACTTAAGTCACCCTTTCTGTAAAACAAGCCTGTAACAAACCTGAAGTAATATTTACAGAAATATTTGAATTTCCTTGTAGGAAGTAAGAGAACCCCTAATTCAATTACGATTTGGTTTTGCTTCTCGTTGATTCGAATATTATGTTTTATAACGTATAAGTATTACTATAGTTATAAAGAATTAATATTAATTCTTTATACTGTAGTATGAATAGTATAGTATAAAGTATAGTATGTAGTAAACTAAACTATAGAATATAGTAGTATAAACTATAGTATAAAGAATTAATATTAATTCTTTATACTATAGTATGAATAGTATAGTATAAAGTATAGTATGTAGTAAACTAAACTATAGAATATAATAGTATAAACTTTAGTATAAAGAATTAATATTAATTCTTTATAATTATAGTAATAGCCGCAGATATGAAACTTCTGAATGCTTAGATTATTTTATCTATATTTTTTTGGTTCGTAATTGTCAAAAACTATTTTTTAGAATTAAAATTTGGGGAAAAACCACATCTAATAGTCAAAATGTTTGACTAACACCATTTAACTGATATCCACTACAGTTAGTATATATATAGAGTTAATTAATTATTATTGTATTTTTGTCTAATTCTTAACCGTTCTCTAAACAGATATTCATGGTTTTCACCAGCGAGTTAGAACTTTCATTAGAGATGGTTCCTAAAACTAAACAGAACTGAGAAATGACAACTAGAAAAAAAGTTACAGCAAAAACAAATTTGGCTATGGGAGTTCCCATGTTAAATACTCGTCGCTTGCAGCAGTGTTAAATACTTTTTTTTTTGCTGAATCTAGTATCATAATAAAAGGGAGGAGGCTCAGCTCAACTCACACAGCGCAAAGCGTCGGATCCTAGTTTATAATAAAATATTAAACACGAAAATAGTATTAAGTTTGCACAAATCCAACTTGAACGAACCAAAACGAGTGGGCTTGTTTTCGGTCGAAGACAGAATACTAATAAGATACCATAATGGAATGTCCTTTGCCTTTTACAATTTAGACAGCGGGAGATTACTTTATCCATATTATGCATCAGTCTACAAATATGTAGGTCTGTATGTCCGTTCCCACAAACAATCCCTAACTTTTAAGGCACAAATAAAGCTAGAATAAAAATTTTGGAAGCTCGAATTTGGGCTTTACTAACTATATATATATATATATATATATATATACTATAATTTCTCAACACTCTTACAAACGCTTGGTCTAACCTGACCTTGCTAGACAATATCACTTAATCAAAATATGATTTTATTTCAAATTATTCCGCTTGAAATATATCCTTATTGATTGTTTGAAAATATAAGTGTGGGTGTATTTAAATATTTACTTCAGGAATCTTTATCATTTTGCATGTGCGCAACTAGTAATAAACTAGCAAAAATAATAAGCCAAAAAGTCTTGAAACTACAAACTAGAATTTAGAAAATTAATTTTCGAAATTAAAAACTTTTGAACTTTTGTACAAAGTAATTTTCTTGTAAAAATCTGTGTTCTTTAAATAAGCCAAAAGTTTCGAGTCAAGAGCCGAATCAACTTAAAAAAAAACGTATACAGTTTAAGCCAGATTGTACTCATCAATTGTGAATTAAACATTTTACTTTCAAGTCACGGCAAGTCAAATAACTTTATTCATCAAATAATCTTAGAATAATAAAAGGAAAATAAGGACAAGAAGATATTTTGATAACAAGAATTTAAGTGTCTATTACAATTTTCAGTTATGTAAAAGTTAAACGGCTTCTTATTTTTTTCTATTTATAATAAAAAACAAATATTATTAACAATTTTCGTTCATTTTAAGAAATGTTATAAACATTATTTAGCGAAGTGACCTTTGATTAAAAAAGTAACAAAAATCGATATTCAGTCTACGTTATACTAGTTTAGCTACAGAAAATTATAATTTTAATTAATTTATGTTTTTAACTAAGTACATTTAATCAAAATATTTTACTGCTACAAAAATATTTTTATCAAAATAATAACAGATGCACTAAAATGTAAATACAGGCGCTTTTATTACAGAAAACAAATACTTTAAGTTCTTTAGACAATACGATACAATACAATACTTAAGACATTCATTATATGACTATAAATAAGTGCACTTCATTCAATGTACAGTTTTATTACATTTAAATTGAATTAAAACAAAGTAAAAAGTCGTGGTAACAAGTAGTGGTTACTTTACCAAGATACCATTAAAAAATAATCCATTATTGTTCTATATTTATATAATAATGATTGCCGCACAAAAAACATATAATAATTTTTATATTTAGTTAAGTACGAATCATATTCGGAAAACATTCAGAATTGTTCTAAATATTAGCTTTCAGTTACTGCGAGCGGTTTATATAAGACTTTTACATTTAAGTAGGGATATTAATTTTTATTTTCAATTTGCTTTTAAATATATAATTTTTTAGATACATTTATTTTTATATTTTTAACTATTTGTCTTACTTTTAACCTAATAAGTGATAAGATAATCTAAATTATCTAATCTAATTATTATTATTAGATTAATAAAGTGGTTGTAGTTGTTTATTTACATCAAAACATTGGCACTTCTGTAAGCGATTTAGCTGAGTCAGAAACAAAGGAATGCATAATAAAGAACACAATAAAGCACAGTCTCGTAGTACTCGTCAAGTTTACGAGAAATTGGAAGTTACAATTTAGTTTAAGTTTATTACTCATTTAAAGCTTCGAGTTACATTGATATGTCTTAGAAGTTTACTTCCTCTAACAATTCATCTAAACAGTGTTACATTTTTATTTCATATAAATAATTAAAAACATTTTCTAGACTTCTTTAATGAATAAAAAAATGCTGTTACATCCCTTGATAGAATATATATATATATATATATATATATCTCTTTAGACATCCAATCACATTTATTTGTAATGATTTCTTCTTTAATTACATAAGATCTCTTTCTAATAAATGTAATCGAAGAATTTGTGATAATTTAATATATTTTTTTATATGTATATCCTTATGAGACGGTTTTTTCAATCCTAGTTTTAAAAGCCTATAAAAATAATAATATTTAATTCTCAACTTTTCCACAAAGACTTTTAATGAAATCTGTTATTTAACTGTAGGAGGCTGGAAATGCGGGTTGAGTTATAGTCTACCTATAAAAAACTTATTTCATATTTTACCTTTATCTGATGAACACTTTGATTGACAATATAACTGTAATAATAATTATTATGTTCTTTGTTTATTTTAATAAAAATGTGCTTAAGTCTTAAAAAAACAAAACTTAACTAATACTGTTTTATAACAGATGTTATCACCGCTCCAATAAAAGATTATTATAATTAGAATGTTCAAGGCACCGAAGCTGTACGATAGTTTCATTGATAGAGCGACGTAACAGTTTCCAAGAGGTCCTGCATTCCGGATTGGAAGATAGGATTATTTGAAAATAATAATAAAAAAATATTTTGTAAACAAAAGTTGAACAAATGCCAAATGCCCCTATTTTATATGGCATTAACTCAACAACAGTTTTATAGACTAACATTGACAAACTATGATGTTCAAATATTAACTTCAGATTTAGTTTGAAGATTGGGTACAAATTAAAGTTGTTTCGCCTAAATTCAATTTAGACTATCTCATCAGATATTAAACTCAATCTTCATTAAATTATCACTTGTGGTAATTGAAACGTCTAATCAATTCTAAAAATATTAAAGTTCATCCATTTTGATAGAATTATGGAACATAAGGACATTTTGGACGAATTTTAGCTTTTTTAATAAATTTAACTGTGGAAGTTTATGATGGCAAAATATTATAAAAAATAACTAACAAAACTGACAAAATCTTATCGGAGGTTTTCAAAATTTATCTTTAATACGAATAATGTCAGATATGTTTCAAATTTGATTTAACAACATATTAAAAAAAATCAGAAAAAATTAAAATTTATTTTAGCCATTGATTAATTTATATGTTTTAAAGACATTCATGTATAAAATAAGTCCTCCTGACAGTACCATTTAACATACGTTAGTGGTCACTAGTATTGACTCAAGGTGGAAAAAAAATAAGTAAAGAAATGTTAATACTAATAAATACTCTCATTTATAAAGTACATAAAACTTAACACAAAATTTAATAATATTATTTACACATTATAATAATATACAAGATATTTATAACTATTCGTTCCACCCAATCAGATGATTGAAAAGTGTACTTATAATGTGTGATATCACTTTTAGCGATTAAGTTGGATCTTGTGAACAACATTACAGTAACACAAGCATATGTTTTATATTTTTATGCATATAATAGATAAGTCATTAGCATAGCTATCATTACCTCTTGGATTATATACAGGGTTATTTGTAATTACTTGGCCACCTCTTGAAGGCAGCCTCTACATAACAACAATATTTGTTCTGCAACTTTTAAAAATAAATAGTTTTTAAAATTTGAGTTTTCCCACACTAAATTTATTGGTTGCCTCCGAACTGGTATTAACTTTGAGCATAAGTATGGCGCCCAGTCATTGACCTTTTAACTATTTGTTACGAAATACAGAGCAGTATACTTACTGCTCTGTATTTAAAGAGGGAGTAACCATTTTTTTGTTTCGTTTTTTTGTGTCGTTTATCAAGATATGTAAAAATTCGTAAAAGAAATGTTGTTGGGATTGATGTAGAGATACTGCCAGCAAGAGGTGGCCAATTTATTACAAAAAAACCCTGTTAATTCATCCTTGTAAGAAAATTTAAATGATGCCGAATCTGTATTTATATTTAATAATTTTTTTCGGAAATTTAATTACATGTTATGTAGGTACATACCTAAAAATGCTTCAAAGTAGTTTATTACAACAAGGCCAATAATCAAAAGATTTTTTTCCAAAAATATGTTTTTACCATTAAATAATCGCCTAAAATGTTACAATATGCAAGGATAAAACAGTGTGCACGATTTCTAAGTAAACTAGAATTAGTTCATGTACATAGCACGTCTTGTACGAAAGCTCGCAATTATTTCAAGAGATTAGAACATACATTCTTTGAATAGTGTTTTACTAATGTTAAGTGTTGTAAATGTAAAGTATTTTAGAAACAATATATATTTTTAAGCTTTATTTAAATTAAATAATAGCTCTTATTAGAATATTTATAAAAAAAATCATCAATGAATAAAAAAAATGTATATGATGGTTTATCCCCAAATTTTGACAATTGAGATTGAAAAAAACATTTATAATAATTTAAGCATTCACAAATTTAATACAAACGACCATGATTTCTGAAATTACAATAGTTCTGTCAATATCAGTTCAGTTCAATTGATTTTGTTATAGCGACTAGTTTAATAAAATGTCTTTAAATTTTTGTATATTTTTATATAAAAGCAAAATTGTTATTGTATAGAGAAAAAAAAATCATTTTTCACTAAACCCCAAAAAAAAAAAAAAGATTTTACATAGAAATTTTTGTGCCTATTCAATTCAACCGCTAATATAATGTCTGACAATGATTTGTTATGTATATAAAAATAACGTTCATCATTCATTTTATACTTTGATAATGAACTTCGGTTCGTTCCAATTCCTAACTTTGCTATAAAGCAACTTTACATTATAAAAGCTTTAAAAACTTCGAATACATTCGGGGTTAAAGTTCCAACTACAATTTTTTTACTTTATATTATACTACTACTGCATATTATATTATATTAACGGTATTGTATATTATACGGTAATGTTATTAAATTTAAATAAAAACGTAATCACCATTCCTGTATTCAACTAATCTATTTAAGAAATTATATATGTGGATTGGTCAGGCCCGTCTGGTTTCACCACTGTAGTCCGATACTCCCCTGATGCAACAGATAATGTTGGGGTGTGGAGGAGCAGGCACGATGGAACTCGTTGTCACCTATAAAATTGAGGGTACGCAGATGCAGCCAGTGTTGATGTCGTTTCTTAATAAAACGTGGTACCCTGTGAATGATATAACAATTAAAAATTGATCAATGTGCCTCCGCCGCTTGGGGTCCCACGTGTCTGTAGCAAAGGAGAAACCGTAAGAAGAAGTGAAGTATTCACATTCGGAACGGAGTTACACACAATATAAAAATAAAACATAAATTTAATTAAAAAGGCTTAATGCATTAGCAGAAGATACAAAGATGAACTATGAACACTACTAACAATAAAAAGATACTATAGGTAACATTAGGTGAGGTAGGTAACTTAGGTAACATTTAAAAATAATTAATACGACAAATAAACTAGAAACACAAAATCAAAAAACATTTTTTGAAAGTAAATAAAAAAAATGGTCAGGTTAACACATATTTTTTTATTTTTTATTCGCCACTTTGAAAACCTCTTATAAATTACAAAAAAAAAAATAACAGTCATATTTTTATAAGCTATTAAATATAAGTTATTAAAATTAAAGACGACAATGTTTCTATTCCCATTTTTTCTGTGCAATCCGTAGATATAGCACATAGATGTTGCAGAATTTATTAGAATAACACTGGATTAAATTATCGATAACTGTGCTTTTTATTAGACTATTGCAAAAATGTATAGAATACTTTAAAATGCTTAAATATCATAATAAATATTGCAAATAAGTAGCTGAGAATTAGAATTATTACTATTACAATGTCTCATTCTAAGAATAGTTAAAATGGTCTTTATTATGTACAGTTATAATATTCCTAATTAAGTATTTAACACAACTAACGAAACATTATAAAGAATATTAAGCGGTTTAGTTTTCGTAAACGAATACTACGAAAGTTTTCGTATTCGAAAACTATGACAGTTTTCGTAATCGAATACTATGACAGTTTTCGTAAACGAATACTACGAAAGTTTTCGTATTCGAAAACTATGACAGTTTTCGTAAACAAATACTATGACAGTTTTCGTATTCGAAAACTATGACAGTTTTCGTAAACGAATACTATGACAGTTTTCGTAAACGAATACTATGACAGTTTTCGTAAACGAATACTATGACAGTTTTCGTAAACGAATACTACGAAAGTTTTCGTATTCGAAAACTATGACAGTTTTCGTTATCGAATACTATGGCCATTTATACATCGAAATCTTTGTCAATTTTCGTAATCTTAAACAATGATAGTTTTCGTAAACGAATACTATGAAAGTTTTCGTATTCGAAAACTATGAAAGTTTTCGTATTCGAAAACTATGACAGTTTTCGTAATCGAATACTATGGCTATTTCAACATCGAAATCTTTGTCAATTTTCGTAATCAAAAACAATGACAGTTTTCGTAATCGAATACTATGGCAGTTTTCGTAAACGAATACTATGAAAGTTTTCGTATTCGAAAACTATGACAGTTTTCGTAAACGAATACTATGACAGTTTTCGTAATCAAAAATAATGCAAGTTTTCGTAAACGAAAACTATGACAGTTTTCGTATTCGAAAACTAAGACAGTTTTCGTAAACAAATACTATGACAGTTTTCGTAAACTAATACTACAAAAGTTTTCGTAATCGAAAACTATGACAGTTTTTCTTATTGAAAACTATGTGAATTTTTGTTATCGAAAACTATGTAAATTTTTGTTATCAAAAACTATGAAAGTTTTCGTATTCGAAAACTATTACAGTTTTCGTAAACGAATACTATGACAATTTTCGTAAACGAATACTACGAAAGTTTTCGTAATCTAAAACTATTACAGTTTTCGTAAACGAATACTATGACAGTTTTCGTAAACGAATACTATGACAGTTTTTGTAAACGAATACTACGAAAGTTTTCGTATTCGAAAACTATGACAGTTTTCGTAAACGAATACTATGACTGTTTTCGTAAACGAATACTTTGACAGTTTTCGTAATTGAAAACTATGACAGTTTTCGTAATCAAAAATAATGCAAGTTTTCTTAAACGAATACTATGTCAGTTTTCGTAATCAAAAACTATGGCATTTATTTATTTATTTATTATTTATTTATTTATATCTTTTCCACTTAGAATCATAATCAGTGATCACTTGTGTACGTCAACATGGAAATGTCAGGAGGGCCTATTACGATACTAGATTTATCGTAATAAGCCCTTCTGAAAAAGCACTTTCCATCTTAATATTAAAGCTATGAGGGTTCCAAACGCGTCCTGGTCTGAGAAGAACCACACAACAAACTCAGCCGGATATATTTTTTTTTATTGTGATCACTGTTTCACAAACGTCAAACTTAAGTGCAATTTTGGAACAACTAGAACCTTCGCAATCAATCTGAAAAGAAGCCTAATGATTTCAGGCAACGAAAATTAAATAATAATAGCAGAAAAAAATATATATATAAATCTTCGGCCTGCCACACAACCAGTCACCGCAAGCAGCACCCGTTCACGAGCATAACACAAGAGCCAGCCATCACCCCCTTCGCACATATTTGAGGGAGGGAGGCAACCCGACTCCCGATGCTACCGCAAGTAGTGACTTCTAAGGAATCGGTGTGATGCAGAAGGTCGATAAAGCAAAATTAATTTACAACAAAAAACAAATTGCGGAGATTACTAGCTATTCGCAATACAATACAGATTCATTCCCAGGCCATACCGTCGTCGATGTAATCCTTTACACTGTAGTAGGATTTTTTTATTAGATTATTTTTAACATATAATTTAAATTTATTTAATGACAATGACAATGATAATGTTGTTTATACAATGACATAATGTAATAAATACAAAGGTTGGTAAATATAATTTATAACATATTTTATTAAAAAAAAAAATGTTAACAGTTTTATGAAATATTTTTTAACAAACTTATTGGACTACGCCATAATTCGGGTAAATGTGAAAATGAATCTAATTTATTTTTAATTTAACTAACTCCATATCTCTCTCTAAATATCAAATTCAAACGTTTCAAACATTTAAATTCTTTATCTATTGTATTTAAATTCGATGAACGTATAATGGAACTCAATCACGTGTCTCAAATGGACCTGATACAGTAATGACTGGACCACTTTCATTTCTGTATCTAGTTCATTTACAATGATATCCAATAAACAATCAACCCTTACAGACACGATTACATCAAATCAACCACGAACCAATCACAGAGTACACAAAAGACATTTCTAGTAATTCACCTCAATTACTTGACTAACGTTGAGTGATTATAGAAACTTAATACCAATATTTAGTGGGTCATATTAGTTTTTTGGCCCATGGGAAAATAATGCCAATAATTTTAATAAAATTATTTTCATTATTATATATATATATATATATATATATATATATATATATATATATATATATATATATATATATATATAAAAAGTAAGACAACTTAGTGTCCATTTAGTTTTTTGTTTAAATTATTACAATATTGTTTTTTTTTGTCTGTCCATCCTGTTAGCCCTGTTGGGTATTACAGCGACCCTTAAAATTTAAAACATAGTAGTTTTCAAGAAGGTACCAATTACACCCGCTAAGGTATTAGCAGGTGCTATTTCGTGAAAATAAATCTATTTTACATTTCGTAGACAAAACTATATAAAAATTGGAAATAACTTACCCATTTTATTTTTATTGTTTTTTATATCATTCAAGTTCCATGACATATTTAAAAAATAAAAAAGTCGCCCTCACTGAGTAAGGTATGACGACATTCACTGCTAAGGTAAGATAAGTAATTTTAACTGTAGGTTATTTTTATCACTTCAGAACATATTTGCTATTTTTTAAAATAATTTTATGTGAAATATACTTACTAACAAATTTATATAAATATGCTATGAAAAATAAACCGATACGGAGATTCGAAGCCACCCACTTCTGGTAAACCGTCCCGTCACTTTTGAGCTACCGTATTGCTGTCTATCTCGGTGAATTAAGCAATTGTGAATTAATTCTATATGTGATCGTCTTTTATCGGGACGTCGCGGTGGTATAGGTGATGGTGATATCTGTATCTGGAGTTTATATAAATTTTCAAACTTACAAACAGTATATTTAAAGTAGGTAGTATCTTCAAATATTATAAGATCTCTAACGCATTTTTATTATTACAAATGTATTTTTAAATCATGAAATATTCAATATTTTTTTATTATTATACTTGAATTATCAATTATGATAAAGTATGTTGATAAATTGATCTCTTACAAATTTAGAGCATATAAGTATTTTATCACCAAATGTCTTTTTTATTCAGTGACTGAAACTTTTTACAGAAAATTTACAGTTATACATTTATAAATATTTGAATCCCTAAAACAAAAAAATATATTTAATACGTTTTTATAATTTTCACATCGTGATTGAGACATTGCAATTAAACAAAACCTTCAGAAGAATTTGACACCGGAACATAATGTTCATTCATATAAATGTATACCTTAAATTTTGCTTTACAAAAGCAGTTTTTGCTATTACAAAACCATTTCATACTTATCTCACACGAACGATTTAAATTGTTATTTGTTTTCATTGAAATAATGAAACCACGTCAGAGTTTGAAATGTTGTTGAAAAGTTATATAACAATGTATTGATATATAATATTCACAACTGATACTTATTCCTGTCTCATACAAATAAATGTCAGTTATAATTGTTTCATGACGTGAATAATTAACAACGTTTTACTACACTTAATAAAACTAGACATAATTCAGAGAGACGGGAGAAGATAACTATATTATATCCCTCATATTGAATATTATCTGTATTTTTTATCTAAAAGGCTAACTAGAATCTTTTACTCTTAGTAGTTTGTTCAAGTTATGATCCATTTACTCATAATTTGTATAGTGCTAAATTAGGTTAATTTTGATACAACCTTTGATACTCTGTCGAAATTAAAAAATATAACCTTGTGACGGAGGGCACACAATGTTTTTTCTTGCTAAAAGTTTTAGTTTAGCTTTTAAGTTTAGATGTTTACTTTATTTTTTCAACGTTTTTAGTTAAAAATATGATTCTTTGTAATAATGACAAAAAAAAGACCACTAACTTATTAAAAAATATATAAAAATCCAAAAAGGTATTTTTATCTATGTATCTAAGTAGGTAGGTAGGTATTGTATAAAATATCGTTTAGCTGACAATTAAATTGAATAAAAGTTAATCCTTGAAGTAAAGTAACACTCTGTGTGTTCCTGTAGCGAAGCGGTGGTTTTTTATTAAAAAAAATATGTGGTGGTGAAAGATTTCATAAATGTTTGACATTTCCTAACAACTGTTTTAAGATAATTTTAAGATAAGATTGTGATAACGGAAAATAAAAATTTGATGACATGTGTTGTTGCATTTAGTTATTCTTAATCCATATGTACTGAGTTCTATTATACCATTGTATATAAATATATTTAGATCGACATAAAATATATGAATTAACTATTTAACTACATTATTACTTTTTTCTTATTTCCAGCAATATTCTGTATAAGAAAGAATATTAAAAATAACTGTAAAATAACATTCAAGAAACAACTATTACGAAAATGTTGGTTTAAAACGTTTGTCTATTGAATCTCTCTCAAAGTGGATTGAACTTAAAAGTAACTTAACAGAACAAGTTTGGGAATTGATAATCAGTTTCAATAACCACAAGTAATAATTGAATTATATTGAGTTTAATTTTAGACGGGATAATGGTGATTGAATTATTAGTAGAAACCACTTTAACTTTCCATTGTTCAAACTAAAGTCATTAGCTAATGTTTGAACATCGTGTACCTAACTGTTATATTGGGTGAATTAGTTTAGATTTGCTTTGTTGTTAGTATACTACTTTAACAACGATATATCTATTAAAAAATAGACGTTTCATTAAAACTGTATAATACAAGTATCGAATAATAAAGTGTTAAAGGTTAAACATAGTTTATAAAATTTACTTAAATACAAAACTTCGAGTTAAAAATTTGATTACTTATATATTAGAAGATGTTTTAGAAATATTTTTAAATATATTTTTATTCCGATTCCATCAAAATATAAGGTGAATTTATTTTTTACCTAATCAATTTATTCTTATATGGTGGTCATCTTTTGGTCGTACTCAAATGAGACAGAGACGAAACTTTATGGCATTGCATAGATTGAGTGAGCGGGTGTCAGGTTCATCGTGTTACAGGAAGTGGAGCCCAGAACTGTGTTTGAGACTTCCCAACCAGGTCTAGTTTTAAGGGCCCCGTTTAAATGTGCATTTTTGTTAACCAAATTTTATATACACCTACTAATATAATACACTTTATAAAATACTTTTTAGAAATGATCACGAAAATATGACAAGGTTTTTTTAGTAAATTATAGAGAGATTTTGCTGTTATACCTAATGCTTTTGGGGGTGTTTCTATCATAGAGAATAGTGGGAATGAAGAAATATTGATTTCTTCGAGGAAATTAATTGATAGTATTGCTTTTCATGTACCGTGTCATGTCCATCTGTATTAATAAATCAAACAAACAGTCAAACAGCAACCAACGCCAATACCAATCACAAATGCAATTTCTAGTAAGTCAGCTGAACTATAAAGTAAAATGTACGTGTCAGGTATCAGCTACTCGACTGCGACTGGAATTTAAATCCAATTTTAAGACTAACATTGATCAGTCAGTTTTTGAATTTAGGGCTCCGCTAGTGTTCAGATTACTATGGTTTATTAGAAATACTACCTGTTGCCCGCGACTCCTTCCACGTAGACTGTAAAAATAATATTGACATGGCTTTTATACTGATCGAAATGTGGGTGATGCCGATTATGAAATATGGTAAAAATCCGAAACAAAATTATAGGACGGCGCAGAGGTGAAGAAAAATAAGGAGAAAACATTATGGCATCATATTGTATGTATATTATAGACGAAGCTTCTTAGCAATCCATGGATTCACCGTGCGGGTGCCGGGCCCATCGCGTTGCAAGGAGAGGAGTGCAAGCAGTGCCTGGGACTTGCGACCCAGGAGTAGGTTTAAGGGGCCCCTTTATTATGCGCAAAAACGCTCACCTTCACCCTCCACACTCCTCTCCCTACCTAACCAAATTTGGAAAGAACCTACTAATGCCGCCTTTGAAGTACGTTCTAGAAATGAACCGATGCTTGTTCTAGAAAGGCCAAGATCTTTAAGTAGGCTATAGAGAGATTTTGCTGTTATACCTCTCGCTCCCACTTCTACCGCGTACAAACTAACTATAAATTTATTCCTGATCAGTTCGTTGGTTAGTTCGTAATACTTATTGAGCTTGAATGTGTGATCCCTTGGGATGTTTGTTTCCCAAGGAACAGTAAGCTCCACAAGTATCACGCGCCTCAGTTGTTTCGAATACAGGAATAAGTCCGGTCTGGATGACGAAACACCAACATCCCCAGGGATTTTGTAATGCTTTTCATACGTGTCCATCATGAGAATCCAATCAGGAGCCGCGCCTAATATTGAATAAGGCTTCGCTTTTGATTTTTTGGAGGAGCCTTCTTTTACGAATTCTATAGATCGTTCGGTGGTTGTTATACCCTTCCGCGCTCTTGCTACTGAAAGACTAACCGCTTCCTGTATAATTTCTAATACCTTGTCGTGGCGACGCGAGTATTGACCTTTATCTAGAAGTACCCTACACCCTACTAATAGGTATTTCGCGGTTCCTATTGCCTCCCCACAGATGTTGCAAGACTTTTCGGTGGCTTTGCCCCATCTTACTAAATTACTTTGATCTGGGAGAGTCATTTGGAATGCATTAAGATAGAATTTTAATAATGCTGGGGACCAATCATAAATTAAGGTGCGCCACTTCAAAGCTAGTGGAATACAAAAATCTCCTATGGTCACCCATTCGTTTTGAATTTCTAGGCTCATCGCGTGGAGTCGGTAATTATCGTTTTCGTCTTGTCGAATAAAAGATTTTGTTATGTCTATGTCTTGAACTTTCCTACTTGATCCTAGCCCTACTTTATTTGTTTGAGCACCTATTATAAACTTTTTATGGAATTGAAGTCGTGACTCGAGCTCTGAGGCAACTTTGTCCTTTGGGAGAGAAGTTACAGTATCATCTTTAGATTTTCCGATGATCTGTCTTTTGGTAACTCTTAGATGTTTGTAGAGCTCCGATGGTTTCTTTAATTTTAATCCAAAGTTGTTACGGTCTCTAAATAAGGTTGAAGAGTCCACTGAGTGCGCTAACCCGAGCCATAGCTTCAATGTCTTTATGACGCTTGCATCTAACTTTGACAAAAGGGTTTTATTTATATCATACACGAAGGAAGGCCAATTTAGACGTGATATTAAATAATTATCGTAAATCCAAGCTTTTTTGACGTTACTTATTGGTTGGTTGTCTACCTTTTTGAGATCGTTTAAAAAGCTATCGACTATTACATCCAACGATGGAGTACGGCCTTGGTAATCGATGTTTTTACCTAAAAATTTAAACGGAGCTGCTTCCGTAACCGTACTAACGCACTGACCGCCTATTATAAGACCCGGATCGTAAGAGGTATATTTGGTATTCCGTCTACCCAGACACAGACTAAAACATTTACTTGGTTTTGTCCTCAATCCGCCCGTCCACGTACAGAAATCCTCAACTACATTTAAAAGTACCTGACATTGTTTCGGATTACGAGTCAGTATCGCGAGATCATCTGCAAAAGCTAGTATGGATTCTGTGTATTTGTTGTTGAACTTAAACCGATAGCCCCACTTTTTTTCATTTCTAATTAATTTGTCTATTAAAATATTAATAACTATATTAAATATAATAGGAGAAATACAACAGCCCTGAAATAAACCAACGTTATAATTAAGTGGTTTTGAATGGTTTTCATTAAAAATTATTGAGAATTTTAATTTTGAATAATATGATGCAATAATGTCGCGAACTACCATAGGAAAGTTATACCATTTAAGCGCGAACATCATTAGTTCATGTCGTACCGACCCAAAGGCGTTTTCTAAGTCTATCCAACAAACCGTAATTTGTCTCTCGCTAGTTCTAGCATCTTTAAGGCTTTCCGATATTAACGTATTATGTTCCAGGCATCCAGAAATTCCGGGCAAAAACCCTTTCTGGTGATTAGGCCTGAAATATCTATTGTTAATCATGAATTGCGTCATTTTAGTTTGTAAAAAAGAGAAAAATATTTTGGAAATTGTATTTGTTAGGGCTATCGGTCTAGTATCCTTGGGATTATTGACATTGTCGTTTTTCGGAATGAGGACAAAAAGGGCTTTTCCGAACGATACCGGTATTTGCTTTCTTGACGGTCTTGGGAAAAATGTTGAAAATTTTTGTTAGTTTCTACAGACAAACAAATCATTTAATTTTTTGGCTAAATTATTTAATGGTTTTTTTATACATACTTTTTTGTAAAATTCAGTGAACCAAACAATTAAAAACAGGAGTTCCCGTGGCAATTACGTAATCGCGCTACAACTTAAGTAATGATTTCTATAGCCTACGTATTATTCTGGTACATAGGCTACAACATTGTCAAGTTTCATCAAAATCCGCTCTTTAGTTTTGGCGTGGACTGAGTAACAAACATCCATCCATCCAAAATTTTGCACAATAATAATATTAGTATAGATAGATAAAAAAAGAGTAGTTCAATGTCTTGGGGGGCTTTTTCTCCTTTAATTTTTAACATCATTTATTTGTTAGACTCCGGTGATATCTGTGAAAAATATAATTAATTGAAAAAAAAACTTATTGATATCTTATAAATAAACAATATAATTATATTATACATTTTTAATGTTTTAACGACGGTTTAATTAATTTGTAACAATCGTGTTCCCGTGTTCAGATGTAAATAGTAGAGTCTTTCACATGATGTTAATTAATCATAAGAAAAAACACTAAAAATAACATAATGAAATACTACAAATAAAGAACATGACATGAAATGAAACTCTACAAATAAATTGCGTGACCGAATATAGCGGCTTTTTATAGCACCCGAACGCAAATAAGGTACTCAAGTGGAACATTTTCAAAACACTGTTTATGACTACTTAAACTGTTATGCTCTATTTTCGGAACTATGCACATATTTCGGTTCGCGTATATTTCTCAAGAAAGCTTACGACTTTCTATATATAGTAGTGCTTAATTTTAATAAAGGACGAAAATTTGATAAGTTTATATGCCAATACAAAATGTAACATGTGTAAACATGCCATATTTTAAACAGATTTTTCAAATTTTTAAATATGTCTAGTTCAAATAGATTTGTTCGCTTTTATATAAAAATAAAGATATCAGTTGAAGGTTTGACTAAAACCTGTAATGTTGTATATAAGTTTAATTGACTTAATAAATAATTGTAATATTGGATACTGATTTGATTAAGAGAAGTGAATATATAAATCGTCTCCCAGCAAAGCAGTGACCAGTGTGATCGAGAGACTAAATTATGTAACACAACCAGTATAATAAAGTGTAACAGTGATTGTAAAGAGTTTAAACAGTAACCATAAAGTGTTTTAAAGAATACTACGACTTTTATTGGTGATTCTCTGCAGTAAGAGAATTATAATACATTCATAATTATAAAATTTATTTGCATAGTACAGAAGAAGTATATATTATATTTAACTTTTTTTCTTAGATATTTTATACGAACTCATTGAAAATTAATTTAAATTAATATGGGATACTTAAAATAATAATATTACATCTATTTTCTTGAAGCGTAAACGTTACTATGAAAACACATACTATTGGATTGTAAAATTCTAAAAGCAAATGTTTAATTTCTAGGTAAAATTAACTAAAGCTTGAAAAATCGACCGGCTGAATAATTTCAGTCTGTAAGTTATATCAATGACCACAGAAAGAAAAAAAATATTTTATCAAATAACCTATCAACATTAAAAAGTAAAATTTATTTCTTATTTATGTCAATAATAATAAAATAACTCTAGTATCAAAAAGATTTTTGCCCGAAACGATTTTAATCTCGTTCCACTAATCTCGTCGGGGATTCCATTAAACCATTGTGAGTATTATATCACAACTTAAAGAAATTATATAAAATAACAACTACTGATATTAAGGTACTTTTCCAACAAACTACAAATAGAATAATTCGGACATTGATTGTGTATTTGAACTACTTCGCTACTGCTTTCTTTGGACATTGGAGTTTCTTTTCTAACCGCATGTAAGAATGTAATTCAATAAGCCCACTAACCTACTTATGCCTTCTTCTTCTATGTTGTTTCGCTTTTTGAAGACTGGTAGTGGTCACGTTGATTGGAGGCGGACGCAGCTTTCTTCACTATCCCCCACCATCTTTCTGGATTGAATATTTAACTTTATATCCTATTTATATAAAGTTAAATTAACAACTTAAATAAATGAAAGTTAATATTTAAATACAACAACTTAAATCTTATCAGCGTGAACTACTTCGAGTAATTTTCAAACTCTGCATTAAAATAATACAAAGCAATTTGTTGTCAATCGTAAACAAAACTATCAAAATTCATATTACTAAGCTAGTAATATGAGCTAGTAAAATTATATGAGCAAATATTTTATTCCTAGAATTAGTTACAATCAGGGATTAAACTGTTTGATGTTTGTCTAAATAATAACACAGTATAAATTACTTTAACTGTATGTAAACTTAGATGGAGGTTGAAAAATCGGCTAGAAATGTCATTTGAATAACTATTGACTGAAACCATTTTGTAATCAATTATATTTGTGACGACAGAAAGAGGACAACATATCTTATCAAACGTGCTATCATCATTAAGAAGCAAAATATTAAATAAATAAAATTTCTAATTTTTATGTCGATCATAATAAAATCATTTAGATTTCAAAAACTTTTCGCCCCGAAACGATTTTGAACTTGTTCCACTAATTTTATCGGAGATTCAATTGTGATTCACAAATAGCATTTATGAATAACAAATATTGTTATCAACAATTCAACATTCAACTCAATATGGCAGGAAATCTTCTCAGATATTTATACAAGGGATTTTTTATTTAGGTTTACTAAAAGTTTTTGAAATTTACATAGGATTTAATTTTCCTAATATTTTTATAAACGATTTGTAATGTAATTAAGGAATAAAGAAATTAAATTCTCAATTATTTACACCTTTACCATTATTACTTATTTAATTTTCATATTATTATGTTAAATAAATATATGGTTGCCTGTAAAGTCGGTTTTACGGGCGAAGATTTACGTGACCACGTCTTTTTCTCGGTAGAATATTTATTGATATGAATATTATTAAATTGCACAATATTTTAATAATTTGGGTGATTTTGTTGAGGATAGGACGATAAAGACGTTGTCACGTAAAATCATTTTATATATTATTTATTTTATATTATATTATTGATGTTATTATTTTTTACAAAATTTATTTACAGACTTTTTCGATACATCAATTAGTTGCGGAGATATCGATCATTAAAGTTATTGTTTGCTACCAGTATTTTATATATTAATTTTTTTCAGTTATAAAAAAATACTATTTCCAATTGTGTCTACCAAGTATGGTCACATGTACAGCTCTCTTAAGTTAGCGGGGAGAAGTATTTTTTTTCTCAATTTTTTTTTGCTAATTCGATTGTTCGTCGTTTGTTCTTGATTGTTCGATTAAATTTAGCGTTTGTTCGATAAGGACTTTTTTTTAAATAATTATTCAAAATTTTATTTGAACCTGGCTCTTTATATTTAATTGTCTGTACTTTTTTTATTTTTTTAATTCAATTTTGATGAGTTTTTGTTTGTTCGATTAAAAAGAACGTTTGTTCGATCGTATTTTTTTATTATCATTTTTTTAATATCATTACACCCACGCTCCTGCACATATTCAAATAAATATTTGCCAAGAAAATATATTTGCTATTCAAACGCTAAAGGAGTTCCAGTACATGGACGGTATTTGAAAAGCAAATATATTTATTATTGTTATTTATCATTCTTATAAAACTATTGATTAGGATTTATTTATAAATAACTAATTGTTTTAACATCCTTAAAATGAATATTTTTTATTTTTGTTGATTGACTATTTCGATATATTATCACAACTACGTAAACAAACTCAGGTTCTTATTTAGTGAATGTTTTCGTGATACTCTGAAGTATATAAATTCTATTATTTATTATATATTTATCTGATGTATTTATGCGAGATAAAATTTGTCTTACTTTTTTTATTTTACTTCTCCCCGCTAACTTAAGAGAGCTCACATGTACTGGCCTACATATTAAATAATAATAAGTACAGATAATGTTATGTGACGTCACTTCTGATTTTATATATTTTAATATTTTTAATTTTAAAGAATTAATTTGAAAATCAAAACACTTATTCAGATCGAAGGTTCAAATTTTTGCTAAATAAATTTGAAATTAATTAAAATTTGTAATTGTAAATAATGAAGTTGAAAATTAAAACATTTACTTAAATTAGATGTTAAAATTCTTGCTCAACACATTTTAAATCAAGTTTTCTTATATCTGCCACTTTTTCTTAATATTTGTAATTTTAAAGAATCAATTTGAAAATCAAAACATTGCTCGGCGGACCGATCATGTTTGAGTGGGAGAGAGACGCAAGGTATTCTATGTGTGTGTGACTCACCGTTACGGTACCGGGTGTTACACTTTTTCATAAGTGACTCCCAGTATAACCTAATTTAAGACGTTGTCACGTCAAAAAAATATCCAGACAGCTCTATGTAGATAAGTTCTGAAAACGCATTTTTTGTCATACTATGATTCCATCAAAGTAGTTCTTGTATTTATCAAGATTGTTATAGTATTTTATCAATAACTCAGGGTACACGAGTTAATT
Source organism: Napeogenes inachia (assembly GCA_959347355.1). Lineage (NCBI taxonomy): Eukaryota > Metazoa > Arthropoda > Insecta > Lepidoptera > Nymphalidae > Napeogenes > Napeogenes inachia. The sequence continues at coordinate 3,863,480 of OY365792.1, forward strand.
TTATGGACATGATGGGTCTTTGCAGAGTTGTGACGGTTTTTATAAGGATCAAGATTTGTTTTTCATGTACATACAGTTCACAAGAAATTATATAAGAATTAAAAAGTAATACAGTCTGGACATGTTTGTAAAGCTAGTAATGATAATTATAACTAAGGTGGGACGGAATACACAGACAGATAGTTACTGCAAATATTTACCATAAACTGTTTGTGGTTTAATATTTGCTCGTAGAATAATAAATAAATAACAGTTAGTATATCACGACGAAATGACTAAATATTTTTTAGTCGAACTAAGTCTATACTTAAGAAATAATACCTATTAAGTAATACTAAGCTAAATTACATTTAAAGCCAACACAATGCATACATCTATCTGTTTCCGTATAGAATCATCGTAAATCGGAACAACAAATTGTTCAACAATACTCCGATTTCCAATCGCCTCGAGCATTCTTCGTACGGCCATTTATTCTTTTAAGTTAGTAAAACTTTGTCTCGAGATATAGTTTGTTTGATGATTTAGATATGTCTAGTATATTGGGCTTAGAATTTAAAATACTTATCTTCTAGTATTGGAGGCATAGTTATGTTATTGGCCATTGTGTAACTATTGTGTACTACCCGTATTGTAGTAAATATATGCTCAGAAATAAGATTTAGAATAGAATAATGAATTACACAGTATTGTCGGATTGAGCTTGGAAACCGAATCCTGAAATAATAGTGATTGTTAAAAGGTGTATGCACTTCGGTTATAATATCGTTTTTACAAGATATTGGATTAAAAATCAATTGTTTAAAAATAACTTTCGCTAACGATGTTGATTTAGTGAAATGTTATTGAACGTGATTGCTGTGATTAAAGACGTGACTCTTAGTTTCCCCACGTTGCTTTTCGAGTCTTGTTTTGTTCCCTTTTTCATTTGTAAAAGAAGTTATTAAATTATTAAGCAAGGCTGAGGTCATTTTAAATACCTACATCTAAATTAAATTTAAATATCAAAATTACCATCTTTTTGCGTTTTAATTAGTTGTTTATTTTTCTAAAAGAGGATTATTTATCGATTGCTTCGTTAATTAAAATATAAATCTAAATTATACAATACTTAGCCATAAGAATACCACAAAAATAAGTTATACCTCGTATCACCTCAAAATGTCGCAGTTATGATACAATAGACAAGAACAGTAAACGAATTTATATTGGAACAAAGTCTAAGGAATGAAATTATTAAATGTTACTAAGCAAAATGTCATTTATATTCCATAAAAAGCATACATCTGTCTGTTTCTGTACTGTTGAACATATTCCGATTTCAGATCGCCTGGAGCTCATTTCATACGGCTATTTACACGTTTGACTTAGTTAGAAGTTGCCTCGAGGTAAAGTTTATTTGATGATTTAGATATCTCTAGTGTATTGGAATAAAGAATTGATGTTACTTACATCTTGTTATACTTGTTAAGTCTATGTTATTGGCCATTGTATGTTTAAGAATAGTTTTATTGAAGTTTATTGTATTATATATGAATATATTCTCAAAAATAACATATAGTTATATAAATTGGAAATATTTACTGATATAATAAAGTCACACGATTTTCGGATCAAGATCGGAACGTGATTCTTGACTCATCGATGATTCTTAAAAGACGTACGTATTCTTGTTATAAAATCGTATTAACAAGACATTAAATTCAATATCCGTTGTACGATGTTTATCTAGCAGGAGGTTAATGAACTTGCTAAGCTGAAAGTTTAGTTTAGTTATTTTTGAGGTTTAGGTTTTTGTCTTGCTGTTGTGTTTTAATCTGTTGTTTAAGTTTGTGTGACTAAAGGGTTATAATATTGCTTAGAATCTCTAAAGGCTAGACTTATTTAAATCTAAACCTAAATTATACAATGCTTCGTCTTATGTCATAAAGCATAAAGACGAATCAGGTTTTCAAGTTTTATCCTGCTTTAATACTAAAATAAATGTTTCTTACTTCTCACAATCCTCAAAGAAGCATTTGTTATACTTTATATTTCTATATCTTCCATCTTTTAGTGTGAAATGGACTTTATGACAGTATGAGTTAATAGAAAAATATATTGTATTTGTTATATTTTTTTCGTCGATATACACAAAGAAATATCTGGCATTGTGTCAAATTTAAACAGAGTTGTGTTTGACCTAGAATATATATTATTATTTCTAATGAAGCATTAAAAATAAGTAGAATACTACCAACAATGGTGTCTTTTTTGTACCTAATTTAACTATTATTTCATTATATTTATGACATACTATTATTACGTAATATTTTTGCTGTGACTTTTGGTTTACATTTCTTAATTCATGGTAATCTTAGTATTTGTTTCATTTTTTTAATGAGGCAGCCTTTTGTTAACGTCGTTGTGTCTAAGTATGTCACAGGGTCACATTTAGAGAACAGTTTCACAGGGTTCTTTTTATAGATTAAGTATATCTATAATTACTATTTAACTTTAATTAAAATTTCAATAAATTAGTCATTTTGTAACATGTTTTTGTATATAAAACCCACTTCATTTTTGATTAGGTGGATTATCCTTACTGAGATGACAAAACGTATTCAAATGTAAAAGTAAACCATTGCTCATAAGCTTTTAAAAGCTATGAACGTGGAAGTACGATGTTTTTAAGTGAGGAATGAGATAAATCTCTGAGTATCCAGTTTGCATAATATAAGCATTGAACCAAGACAGATTAATCATTAAGAAAATACATCAGTGGAAGTTTTAGTTTTTAACAGTTAGAAGTATTACCACTATTAAAAGTTACAGAAACAATATTAAAAGAAACTACCTTACTGAGAAAAAACAACCGTCGTCGGTAGCAGATTTTTCAAAAGACCCTTATAATTTCAAAACGAGGGCATCTAAAAGTGTATTTCATGCCTTTCATGTCATTTGTAAGAGGTATCCTATCGTAATTACAATCTGTCACTGTGAAAGGCAGCGAGATAAAACTGTACCGTGCTTTACATGTGGCATCCTTTAATTTAAGGTACAGTTGGTCATTGAACCTATAGATTTTGGATTATAGGGTTCGACAGTAATACGACAGAACATACATCAACGAAACTAATTTCTGAAAGACAAAAATATTTATGGAAACATTGGTACTTATAAAAATCTTTCTAGTGTTTCCACAAATATTGTAACAAAGAAAAAAAAAATGCAAATAACATTTATTACTTTTACAGTGTGTTAGTTTAATATGCAAATATAAAATAATAAAAAAATATAAAACGCTTATTCGAAGCGGTATCTATTGGCTGCAATACAGTCCTTTAAGCGTTGAGGCCAGTTATCAATAGCTCTCTTTCCATGGGGCAACTTTTCACTGCTCATCGTATGGATTTTTTTAGGGACTCGAAATTATCACGGCTTTTACAGCAAACTGTACTCTCTAAAACTGGATACTAAAGTATCCTTAATAAGGATTCTGTTGGTTGAAAACTAGGAGAACTTAAGCTCTTAGTGTTAATTTTTTCCTTAGTTTTTAGCAATATGAAAAAGATGAATATAATTTTCTTGAAACCTTATTTAGGTAGTAAAAATTCGTCATATAATATATGAATTTAATTTATATTCCAAAACATAAGTTAAAATATGTAATATAGTATTTTGTGGAGATGTAGATTATAAGTTTCCATGCAAAGCGATTTGGTCATGTCATTCTCTGGCTTGAATCTGAAATTAATATAGGATATAAACAATTTTAAAAGATCTTAAATATTTAAATATCGAATAGGATTCGCGACAGTAAAATCGACATATTTTTTTCATATATAGATTAATAACTTCAAGCTGTTGATAGACCTACCTACTTACTAAATAAAAACTTGGTTGCTTTATTTTGTTCTTTTATTATTATTTTTGTATTGTAGATGAACCCTAATTGGATTCTGCTATTTATATGCTTCATTATAAATTACCGGAGAACATTTTACAAAGAGAATATAATTTTAGTAATATACCTTTAATTTTGAATTCATGTTATTTTGAGAATGTTCTGATATCAAAATATTGTATACTGAATAAAATTTGCTCTTCAGAAAATAAACGAATTTCATACAGTCTATTTTTAAAGTCCAGAATAAGGACAGAATGGCTATTATTCGATATTCAATAGGATACCAGCGTGCTCGTAAAATACATCTCCTACAAAGATAAGCAACATATTCGTAAGTCGTGTTTACATTGTGGTCGAGTAAAATCAACTTTATCCATGTATGAGGTGCGAATTGAAAAGCAATAGAATTTTCTACGAAGACGAGTAAGTATATTGTACCATATTTTTATCAAACTGAATAGAAATGTTTTGATAACAAAGATTATTCTTTACAACTATTAACATCAATTAATTACACTAGTCAAAATAATTATCTCATAAGGGTTATAAATTAGTCTATTTTCAATTATAATAATTGAAACCCATACCTAAAATTGAAACATATAAAGAGGAAAGATTTTTTTGTTTGTTTGAATTGTACATTCTTCGAAACTACTGAACCGGTTTAAAAAATATTTTACATTATCCCTCTGATGAACATAAGCTATATTTAATCATCATCATCATCATCACTAATATTATAAAGAGGAAATATTTGATTACTTTTTTTTTTTAACTGAATTGGCTCCGAAACTACTACCGACTTAAAAAATCTTTTACTATTAGAATCCTACATTATCCCTAATGAACATAGGATATATATAATCATCATCATCACTACTATTAAAAAGAGGCAATATTTGAATGTTTGTTTGTTTGAATTGAATAGGCTCCGAAACTACTGGGCCGATTAAAAAAATGTTTTACCATTAGAATCCTACATTATCCCTGATGAACAATATAGGCAATATTTAATACGAGAAAAAATAAGACTCCGTTTGAAAATTTCGATTTCGATTTCGTTTGATTATTCCTCTATGGTCGGCACAACCATTTTGGATCTTCCAATGGGAGTGGCGTCTTGTGACCGATGGCAGCGATGACGTCTTCGCTGCCGTAACTCATTCATTCTCACAGTCATAATTCGGATAATTCATCCAACTAATGTTAAAAAAAGGTTTTTAATTTTAGTAGTTTATGTTTTATGCCAATCATATTGTGTCCCAACACTATCAAAGTAGGGTGGCCTACACAACTTTACAGAAGTAGATTTAGAGTTCATTAGCCGTTTCAATAACCACAAATGATAATTTAATTAATATTTATTATTATTTCTTTGGAGATAACCCAAATAGAATTTAGCTACTTTAACTAATAAGCCTTTAGGGTATATTTCAAACTAATATCGTTAGCTAATGTTTTAAGATAATCAAGTATGAAAATATGCCTGTTAAGATGCTTTAATAAATATGGAATGAAAATTGTATTGGTTCAGTAATATTTTTATTACAAAATGTATTTTCCATACATTATTATTTCAATGTACTGTTATTATTTTTACAGTTACCTGAAAATGACTCCCTATTATTATTTATTTTTTCGACATTTATAATTATTTTCCTACAAGAACACTATTGTAGCGTTCTACTATTTTTTATATTTTTACTTATGTTGACCAGAGCTTCTACGACAGCCGAGTCTGTCTGAGTCCTGTCTTTTATGGCCAACTTATCTTATACTCTACAATGTTGTAAAGTGTCGCCTTTATTGCTCGCCTGAGCAATGTACCCGTCACCTCATCCTCGCTGTCGGTAAAATACACTCAGCTCTTGGTATGACGTGATACTGCTACGACAGCACGGGGAACAGTATCGTGCAATTGCATCTTACTCCTGGGGTTAATTATGAGAACGGGGTTGAAGTGAGTTCGTGGACAGTTGGGATTTCAAACCTTTTGAAAGTCTTTAAAGATTCTATATTTTTTACATTTGGAATAATCTTAACTTAATAAAACATTGATCAATTAAAAAAGAAATTCTTTATAAGAAGTAAAGTAGTCCTCCAATTCGGAAGTACATTCAAGTTAGTACTTAAATTGTATAGTGTTGGTGTTATCTTTTTTTAGTTCTTATTTTGAATTTATAAGATAATAAACTTAAATGTTGATGAATTCAAACCATAGTTAATAAATCAGTGAATATTAGGTAATTCAATTTAATATAGAATTTAAATTATTTTAGATAAATAAATACTATTTAAAGAAATGTGAATCTAAAGGAAAAATCTTAATGACGAATGCAATAGAAAATATAGTACATGTTTTTGTTCTACAAGTAAATAGTATATATGAATGATATAGTTGTTCCTGTTGGGTGTTGTGTGCCCTAAATAGATGCTCGCTATGTTTGTTTAGAAATTTGGGAGGACGGATATAGGTTGTCGGCTTCGTGGGATCTGGTTATCGGGAAATGTGGACGTTGTTATGTGTCTTTGGATAAATCGTCAGATGTTGTGAGTGTTGTATGTTTTGTGAACCTTAGTGTTTTGAATAAAAATAATGGATATCAACCGCGGGTAGTTCGAAAAACTCGCGCGGCTACAAGATGGTGACAACATGGAGCATTTGTCTACTTGTGATCACGGCCGTTGCATTACGGCCGAAACGTCGAGAGTCGAGGTAAATACTTCGATTAAAATAGTATGCAATTAAGTCCCGTTTACAGTATAAAAACTTGTTGTATCTTTGAATATATTTATGAAACGTTTTTTAATAGTACTATTTTGGGTCCATTTTTCAACCATTCTGTAATCAATTATACTTACAATGGCAAAAAGTTTTACAAAAAAATAATTTACGTTGTAAGGTAAAATATAAACCCAAAAAACAAAAAATTGTAAAGGGTTCGGCGATTGTTTGCGGAAACACACTACACTCTAAACTACGAAAACCAAAAACGAAAAATTAAAAAAATTATTGAATTATATTTTCCAATTTCAAAAACAAAAAAATGTTTTTCAAATAGAAAATCTAAAAAAAAAAAACTGATATAAGAACGCGGCGATTCTAAATTCATTGAATATTTATCCAATTTCAAAAACAAAAAATGTTTCTGAAATACAAAATTCTAAAAAAACAACTAATATAAGAACGTGGCGATTCTAAACTCATCAAATATTTATCTAATTTCAAAAACAAAAAAATTTTTCTTAAATATAAAATCTAAAAAAGAACTGATATAAGAACACGGCGATTTCTTAAACTATACCAATTAGAAAAACACTGATATAAAAACATTTTAATTAACTATTTGTTGAAAACTTAATCTGAAAAACAACTGATATAAGAACGCGGCGATTCTTAATTCATTAAATACATTTCGAACACTTTACTTCTGCAACTGCCTGAATCAGCATGGTTGTAAACATAAAAAATAATAAAATTGCTGATGGGTATATGCATATGAAGTGGGTTACGTGATTTAGTATTGCATGGAATGAGTGAAAACCTGATCATAGGAAATGTGTTAATAAATTAAAATTTACAAATTAACAAATTAACTAATTTTTTACTGACACCTAGCTACTTAATAAGTTTTTTATAACTAATACAAACAAGTACGAGAACATTTTATAATCGCTTTTTTATTTATCAGAGAATATGTTTAATCAGGGTCAAGAAACAATCGCCGGCCCGATGAAATATTTTTACAACTCAAGAAACTCAGCAGCTAAAAGCTAAAGCAACACTGAGGTTCGAAAGAACGAACAGGTTTTTGTTGGCTGACAAAAGAGAATCGAAACAGAATTGTTCGTCTAGCCGCAAGCAGACAAAATATTTGTTGACAAATTCGTCCGGCTGAAAGCGGACGAATTTAGACAGTGGCTCTAATATCTTGCTTTTTTTACACAGGTTCAACATGATAATATGTACAATACGCATAAATTTTTGCTGACGATGCCTTCGAAGTAACGTTAAATGGCGTCAAAGTAAGTGGCGTTTAAGGTGGCTAGTTTTCTTCACTTAGTCATGAAAAATGTCCGTTTTTCTAATGATACAGAAGACTATCGTACTCAACTTCGGGACTTTTGACTCAGACGCTTTTTAGGTTACTAACTGTTGGGGCATTGACGCACATGACTATGTGTCACGAGTGCGTGTCACAGCACACTGACAGAAAAACTTTACCATTCTGGCTATGCAACTATGCTGTTCTGGCACAGCCAGCATTAAGATTTTTTTGGTTATGTGTGAAGTTGGCATTGGAACGCTCAAAAGCCGCTCAGCTAAAACGGCACAGCCAGAACAACTTAACTATTCTGGTTAAGTTGTACTGCAGGTGCGAAACAAGTACCCTGCCGTGTTTACCAGTAGAACAAAACAAAACAGAGTTGAAAAGTTTTCGAGCTGATTCTTTTTACGAATTTTTTACTCATTTAACGGAGTTGAAGGAAGTCAGGCGTATGTGAACTTTGCGTAAATTTTCTTGTAAAGCATGTTTTAAATTTTTTTTGATAATTTCCATATTTTTGTAAATTTTACATTTAACTGGCTACCAGGGTTGTAATTGGCTGTACAGAACGAACGCCCGTTTTTAAAAGCGTACGTAAATGCTGTCATTCGTACATGTCACGCGCGTTTTACAATGCTTTTTCAATGTTTATTTTATATGTTATAGGTCATTTATCATTATTTCTTTATTACATTTTGAAAAGCAATTAGTAAAATAATTTGACCTTTTTTTACATCCGCATTCCATTCAGAAGAAGGTTCAACTAGGCTGCAGTGATTCGATTTGAACGGTCCAGTATAAAATCGTATTCTTATTTGTAATTTTTTAGTTCTTACTGCGCCGAGGTAGTTCGCAATAAAGCTTATATATTTTGATTATTTCTTTAAGTTCTCGTCGTCAGCCGTGACGAGTTGTGAGGTTCGGAATTATGATCAGATATTATTGTCATTAGGTAATTCATGAACATTCGTGAATTCAAGAACAAGTTTAAGTTTGTTGATAAAAATATTTCATCGGGCCGGCGATTGTTTCTTGACCCTGATTAAACATATTCTCTGATAAATAAAAAAGCGATTATAAAATGTTCTCGTACTTGTTTGTATTAGTTATAAAAAACTTATTAAGTAGCTAGGTGTCAGTAAAAAATTAGTTAATTTGTTAATTTGTAAATTTTAATTTATTAACACATTTCCTATGATCAGGTTTTCACTCATTCCATGCAATACTTAATCACGTAACCCACTTCATATGCATATACCCATCAGCAATTTTATTATTTTTTATGTTTACAACCATGCTGATTCAGGCAGTTGCAGAAGTAAAGTGTTCGAAATGTATTTAATGAATTAAGAATCGCCGCGTTCTTATATCAGTTGTTTTTCAGATTAAGTTTTCAACAAATAGTTAATTAAAATGTTTTTATATCAGTGTTTTTCTAATTGGTATAGTTTAAGAAATCGCCGTGTTCTTATATCAGTTCTTTTTTAGATTTTATATTTAAGAAAAATTTTTTTGTTTTTGAAATTAGATAAATATTTGATGAGTTTAGAATCGCCACGTTCTTATATTAGTTGTTTTTTTAGAATTTTGTATTTCAGAAACATTTTTTGTTTTTGAAATTGGATAAATATTCAATGAATTTAGAATCGCCGCGTTCTTATATCAGTTTTTTTTTTTTAGATTTTCTATTTGAAAAACATTTTTTTGTTTTTGAAATTGGAAAATATAATTCAATAATTTTTTTAATTTTTCGTTTTTGGTTTTCGTAGTTTAGAGTGTAGTGTGTTTCCGCAAACAATCGCCGAACCCTTTACAATTTTTTGTTTTTTGGGTTTTATATCATCATTTTTTTTGGTTTCAACATAAGTCATATTACTTCGTCGAAGAGATACTAAACGACGAAGAAACAATGAGAATATATTCTTATTGCCAATGTTTTTCAACTCTCTATAGATATAGTAAATTTGTTGAAGTTTAATTTATTGAATTTTTATGTTTTTGTAATTCGTTGATTTTCAATTTTCGTTTTTCGGCAAACGATCGCCGAACCCTTTACAATTTTTGTTTTTGGGTTTTATAGCAGTTAACTGCAGAGCCGGAACCTGAAAAATAAGAATTAGTAATTAATACATCTAAATTTTATTACAAAATATATTATTGAAAGTAGAAATATTAACCTTTGCTCAGATTAGAATACTGTTAAATAAAGAGAAATATCAAAAAAAAACGAAAAACTTGGAACGAAAGCAGGTAACTGCAGAGCCAATACCTAAAAAATAAGAATTAGCAATTAATACATCTCAATTTTATTCTAAAATTTCTTATTCAAAGTATAAATTTTATATTGAAAAATAACCTTAACTCAGAATCAAAAATGAAGAGAAAAAATAAAAAACTTGGAACTATAGCAGTTAACTGCAGAGCCGGAACCTGAAAAATAAGAATTAGTAATTAATACATCTAAATTTTATTACAAAATATATTATTGAAAGTAGAAATATTAACCTTTGCTCAGATTAGAACACTGTTAAATGAAGAGAAATATCAAAAAAAAACGAAAATTTGGAACGAAAGCAAGTAACTGCAGAGCCAAAACCTGAAAAATAAAAGTTAGCAATTAATACATCTTGATTTTATTCAAAAATATAACTTTGAAAGTAGAAAAAGTATATAGAAAAATAACCTCATCTCAGATTCAAATACTATAAAATGAAGAGAAATATTGATTGTATTTTGGACAAAAATATGAAAATTGATTCTTCACATTTATCCACGTGGTTTTTGTAGGTAGACAGTGTAAAAATTTTATTGCATGATATGATAAATGTATAAAATTTCTCAACTGTTAAGACTATTGAAAAAAGCCATGAAAACGCGAGGACTATTACAGCTTTTCAGTTAAACAAATTTTTTATTGTTTCGATTGATTGATAATGTAACTATGAAACCACTGAATAACAAATCTCATTTTGCAAAGGAAAAAAGAAAATTAAGTTTCAAAATAATATTAAAAACTGTACAAATATTATAATAGAAGTCATACTATGCACCTGTAACTTGGTTGACTAAAAAAATCCAGTAAAATAGGGAACATGCAAAAAAATTTAAATAGTCTCAAATATTTTTTTTTCGATTACTTTTTATCATCTTATTATAATAAAATCATTTTTTTTTAATTTACTAATCATTTAAGGCCATAAAATAATTTATGAAAAGTGCAAATTTAGGGAGCGAACAAAACAAATACATACAAACTCTTTTTGAATAGCAGTTAGCATGCTACTACACAATACATTTTTAAAATGTTTCTGCCTCTGAATCATTTTTCACTTCACTTGACTCAGATAAATAACTTGGTTGATAATCAGCAGATATAGAAGATATAAGATGCTATAGAAGTATTATCAGCTGTGTTTTCAGTAAACAATTTTCTTTTTAAAACAGATAGTTTTACTTTTAAAACTGTTGTGTAACAATGTTGTGTGTAAAATGAGGAAATGGTGACAATGCTACATTTTGTTTTTCAGCAGGTATATTTACATCAACACCTTTACTTCCATACTTCGGTTTAATATTAACTTGCACAGCTTAGTCACTTGGTAATTTATTTTTAATATGCAAAAAGCAAGGCTCTGCCTTATGATCATCACATTCAATAGGAGAAGTACTGAGTCTTGGCTGATTAATATCACAGACATTTGTATGGGCAGTACTAGGACTTACTACCTATATCACTTCTTCGTAAAGGTCACAATTTTTTTTAAACACTACTTTTGTTAGCTAACTCTTAAAAGGCTTCATTAACCGATGTCAATCTTTGCCTTTTGACTATGCACATTCTCATTCTATCAGCTGGTGTTTTTGCCACAAAAATATATAAGGAACAACTCCTTTCTTCAAATTTAGATTACATCTTTCTCCTTGTTGTTTCGTTACACATATTATATTCAATACAATTTGCTGTATCTTCCTTAACCTGAAATAAATCGACAGACTATAAAATTGCGTAAAACAAAAAAAGATTACGGTTTTTATAGAAAGTTATACTGAAATTTGTAAGATAGGTTAGGTTAATTTTAAACTCAAATTTTCTAATGTTGATAACTTACTATAAATTTAAACTATTAGATTAAACTTATTATAAATAAAGTATACTTACGTTAAATTGATCTTCACAACCATATAAACACGATTTAGGACATATAATATCCCTTTTAATTACCATACACCATTGTTTTTGTATTTTTGCATCTCTTGGAATACAAAAAACACTTTGTCGGGTGTTTTTCTAATACTATTTTTGCACTCCGGTACTATACAATACTCGTAAGATGATTTTTATCTTCTGCCATGACTTGTAAAGCAATTAAAACTTAAAATATCTATGAAATAACTAAAAAGTTCATAGTAAACATTCACTGGATGTATCATTTGACGTCACGCAAAACGCGCGCAAAATGGCGGTGTTTAAACGGGTCAAATTTACTCAATGTTTTAATTTTCACTTTAAAAAAAAACTAGAATCTTTTCAAGCCTATTTATATTTTTTTCTACGATATTGAGAGGTAAATGATTAATTTACGTCAAAAAAAAAATACGTGAATGTTCCCCATTACCGCAATTTGTTCAAAGTCACCAATCACTTGATTAAGGACGCGTTTACAAAACTGATAGGTAGCAAATCGCATCACACATAGACAAATATTGACTACGCACACTTACGCAGGTATAGTGCGAGAATATTGTGTGAATGAAACAATTTTGATACTTTTGATATATATTTGTTTCTCACATATTTAATGTTTAATTATTGTTTTTTAAATTATTTTTATATTATAGATGATTAAATATGTACATATTATACATGTGATAAAATTACAAATTATTATTACATATATGATAAACGTATTAATTATTCTGTGACCTAATAATAGCTGAATTCTTCGGTGGCTGTTACTTGATCTTTTAAACTAAAAAAAAGCAAGGCTAGTCGAGTTTAGGCTAGTTGTGTTAATCATAAAGAGATACTACCTCCAGACTTGATGGAGTGATCTGAAACCTTCAGATCACTCCATCAAGTCTGGAGTCTGATGGTAAGATCTCATCAAAAGCAAAAAAACAAGCCCATACTCGGTGCACCCAGCTCTATTCATCTATGAGATCCACTAACATCCATCCATCAGGGTACCCTTCCGTATCCTATCCTAATCCGTACATACTAGAAGCAAAATTAAATACAAACAAAAAACTTTGACAAATTGACAAAAAAAAAGATTCAAATTGTAAAGTATCAAGTTAGGTTTAATTACATATTTTGTATTTTGTGTTCATACTAGGGTTGCCTACTTTTTTTGGCGAAAGAAATTATTAAATGGTTTGGAAAGGAAAAAAGTGTTTGAAGGAAAAAAAAGTATTTTACTGAAAAAAAAAGTATTTAGTATTTTTAAGACTCTATGGTATTAGGGCCTTAAAAAAGTATTTTTGTGTGCTTTTATTTTAGCAAGAAAATATATATATTTTTTACTATTTTGAAAGGTTTTAAAACTTTTTGGTGGACAATCAATATTTAAATTTAAATAAATAAACAGTTCGTTTCTAATTAAATAATGAGTGTTTTGTTCTAATCATCGAAGTAAAGGTTAGAAATAAAGTATTTTCACATACTTTATTTGTATGCAAAAGTATAAAATATAATTACCAAAAATAAAGTATAATACTTTATTATAAAGTATGGTTGGTAACCCTAATTCATACAGCGATCTTTACCAATAGACATTGTTGCTAACAAGCGGTACAGCGACCACTCCCGACAACGGCCTCACGCCGACTGCGGTGATGATTGAAGTTTAGAAATATTTGTTAAAAAGGATCAACTAAAATAGCACGTAAAATGAACCTTATTGATATACATTAAGAGTCATGTGTAACTACAGATATTTATAAACGACATACGACATTTTCATACAATAATTGTACAGCCAGTATATCTATACATTGTCTGTATATCTATATATACTGGTTAGATGAAACTTTTTTTCACACTCTGAAAATTAAAAACGTTACAACTTAATTAATTTTCAATGTTTTTCTCCGGAAAAAATTTATTCAGATAAAACAAATATTTTTACAATTTATAAGCTGATTACTTGCTACAAACTATCAAGTTTACTATTTTTTAAACAATTTTTAAATTATCGCGATGTCGAAAATCGAGTTGGTCGGAGTAAATAAGTCGTTCGGTAGTCATCGGTCGGGGTCGGGTCAGGCGGACAAACAATCGCCGTCGTCGTTCTACCGAACGACTTGATAATTATAGATTACATCTTTCTCCTTGTTGTTTCGTTACACATATTATATTCAATACAATTTGCTGTATCTTCCTTAACCTGAAATAAATCGACAGACTATAAAATTGCGTAAAACAAAAAAAGATTACGGTTTTTATAGAAAGTTATACTGAAATTTGTAAGATAGGTTAGGTTAATTTTAAACTCAAATTTTCTAATGTTGATAACTTACTATAAATTTAAACTATTAGATTAAACTTATTATAAATAAAGTATACTTACGTTAAATTGATCTTCACAACCATATAAACACGATTTAGGACATATAATATCCCTTTTAATTACCATACACCATTGTTTTTGTATTTTTGCATCTCTTGGAATACAAAAAACACTTTGTCGGGTGTTTTTCTAATACTATTTTTGCACTCCGGTACTATACAATACTCGTAAGATGATTTTTATCTTCTGCCATGACTTGTAAAGCAATTAAAACTTAAAATATCTATGAAATAACTAAAAAGTTCATAGTAAACATTCACTGGATGTATCATTTGACGTCACGCAAAACGCGCGCAAAATGGCGGTGTTTAAACGGGTCAAATTTACTCAATGTTTTAATTTTCACTTTAAAAAAAAACTAGAATCTTTTCAAGCCTATTTATATTTTTTTCTACGATATTGAGAGGTAAATGATTAATTTACGTCAAAAAAAAAATACGTGAATGTTCCCCATTACCGCAATTTGTTCAAAGTCACCAATCACTTGATTAAGGACGCGTTTACAAAACTGATAGGTAGCAAATCGCATCACACATAGACAAATATTGACTACGCACACTTACGCAGGTATAGTGCGAGAATATTGTGTGAATGAAACAATTTTGATACTTTTGATATATATTTGTTTCTCACATATTTAATGTTTAATTATTGTTTTTTAAATTATTTTTATATTATAGATGATTAAATATGTACATATTATACATGTGATAAAATTACAAATTATTATTACATATATGATAAACGTATTAATTATTCTGTGACCTAATAATAGCTGAATTCTTCGGTGGCTGTTACTTGATCTTTTAAACTAAAAAAAAGCAAGGCTAGTCGAGTTTAGGCTAGTTGTGTTAATCATAAAGAGATACTACCTCCAGACTTGATGGAGTGATCTGAAACCTTCAGATCACTCCATCAAGTCTGGAGTCTGATGGTAAGATCTCATCAAAAGCAAAAAAACAAGCCCATACTCGGTGCACCCAGCTCTATTCATCTATGAGATCCACTAACATCCATCCATCAGGGTACCCTTCCGTATCCTATCCTAATCCGTACATACTAGAAGCAAAATTAAATACAAACAAAAAACTTTGACAAATTGACAAAAAAAAAGATTCAAATTGTAAAGTATCAAGTTAGGTTTAATTACATATTTTGTATTTTGTGTTCATACTAGGGTTGCCTACTTTTTTTGGCGAAAGAAAGTATTAAATGGTTTGGAAAGGAAAAAAGTGTTTGAAGGAAAAAAAAGTATTTTACTGAAAAAAAAAGTATTTAGTATTTTTAAGACTCTATGGTATTAGGGCCTTAAAAAAGTATTTTTGTGTGCTTTTATTTTAGCAAGAAAATATATATATTTTTTACTATTTTGAAAGGTTTTAAAACTTTTTGGTGGACAATCAATATTTAAATTTAAATAAATAAACAGTTCGTTTCTAATTAAATAATGAGTGTTTTGTTCTAATCATCGAAGTAAAGGTTAGAAATAAAGTATTTTCACATACTTTATTTGTATGCAAAAGTATAAAATATAATTACCAAAAATAAAGTATAATACTTTATTATAAAGTATGGTTGGTAACCCTAATTCATACAGCGATCTTTACCAATAGACATTGTTGCTAACAAGCGGTACAGCGACCACTCCCGACAACGGCCTCACGCCGACTGCGGTGATGATTGAAGTTTAGAAATATTTGTTAAAAAGGATCAACTAAAATAGCACGTAAAATGAACCTTATTGATATACATTAAGAGTCATGTGTAACTACAGATATTTATAAACGACATACGACATTTTCATACAATAATTGTACAGCCAGTATATCTATACATTGTCTGTATATCTATATATACTGGTTAGATGAAACTTTTTTTCACACTCTGAAAATTAAAAACGTTACAACTTAATTAATTTTCAATGTTTTTCTCCGGAAAAAATTTATTCAGATAAAACAAATATTTTTACAATTTATAAGCTGATTACTTGCTACAAACTATCAAGTTTACTATTTTTTAAACAATTTTTAAATTATCGCGATGTCGAAAATCGAGTTGGTCGGAGTAAATAAGTCGTTCGGTAGTCATCGGTCGGGGTCGGGTCAGGCGGACAAACAATCGCCGTCGTCGTTCTACCGAACGACTTGATTTCTTATTTGTCAATCATAATAAAATCATTTAGGTATCAAAACATTTCTGCCCAAAACGATTTTAAGCTCGTTTAACTAATCTCATCGCTGATTCCATTGTGATTCACAAATAGCATTTACAAAACAAATACAGCGACAGTGGTCGTGTTTGAAGTACGAGGAACTTCCTCAGATATAGATATAGTAAGGATTTCTTATTATTTCTGGTTTTTTTATCTTTAATATTCTTTATATTTTCCGGAACATTAAATCTATTAATAAGTAATTCAATTAATAATCTTAACGATTATTAATAACACTACGTATTTAATTAATTTTCGTATATAATTTACTAGCCACTTATTCTTATTTCTTTCAATAAATTAAAATGAGGAACTATATTAATATTAAATAGTAATTAGTACCTCCTCTATATTAGACAGTCACAGTACTTATTTTACCTTGAATAGCACTAAAATAATAGGTTTATTTCGAAATATTACAGTTATGATCCAATAGACAGGGGTATTTATAGTATTAATACTATTGCGAACAAAATGCCGTAGATTTATGCTAGAAATAGTATTAACATTAACTTTTAAGAAATAATATTTATTAAATATTACTAAATCAAATTACATTTAAATCAAATACAAGTTTTACGTCTGACTGCATCTATACTGTTGAACATATTCCGTTTTCCAATCGCCTCGAGCATACTAAGAACTGCCATTTATGCTTGCGAGTTAGTTAGAAGTTGCCTCGGGATATAGTTAGTTTGATGATTTAGATATCTCTAGTGTATTAGAATTAGGATTGAAGGAACTTACCTCTTGCTATTGAGAGTATTGTTTGTTATTGACCATAGTATGTTTAAGTGTAGTTTTGTTGTAGTTACAATTAGTTGTAGGTACAATTAATAAATAACTTTAAGTAAAGAATACTAATAATGAAATCTACCATAACGTAGGGGATTGCCTAAGTTTGTTATGACTATTTAAATACAAGATTGTTTGGATTGTTCTAAAATAGAGCGATAAGTTTTTTTAATAAAATATACTTAATAATTATGTAAATGAGTAGCCCAGAGCTTATTTAAATAGTTCATACCATGTAATATATTTTTAATGTGCAAGGCATTTATATGATAGATTTTTTTTGTCCATATTAAATATATATTTTTAATAGTCAAATAAAAAGTATTCTTACGTGTTTTATTACTTTACACATTAGAATAAAAGGTTATATTGAGATTAAAATAATAATTCTAGGAAGTTAGATAATAATTTTGAACAAAAATGTCCTTTTTTGTACCCAATTATTGCTATATTTCATTTTATTTCTAACATACTAATGTAATATTTATGCTGGAAAATTTTGTTTGTATTCTAATTCCAGTTCTTGAATCCATATTATTCATATTATCCATATTATTGGAAAGGCATTTTTTCTATGACATTCGCTTTTTTATTGCAATGACATTTATTATTTCCTTTTCATTTCTTTATCTAAAAAACATTATTACAATAAACATTCAAAGCGCTTGATCCATTCTTTTTATTGAGCGCTGATAACGTAAATGTACATAGGGCTGAATTATTTGGAAAATATTTTCAATCCACATTCGTATAAATGAAATATATAATTATATGCCAATACATCGAATAAACTCAGGAGTTGCAAACATCTTTGTTACAACGGATCACATTGGGCTTTGTGAATCAAATCTCTTTATCCTTAAATTATATTATAGATTAGATCTCGATCTAAATTGTGAACTTAATTTTTTTTATAATGTCTTTTATTACTGAACTAATTCAGAATTGTGATTGGTTGTCTAAAATAAATTCAACCAATCAGATGATTAACACGGAATATAGCCAATTAGTATGTTTTATTCTACAAGTCTAGAAATTGTATTTAAGTACACTATTTTCTATAATACTAATTAGAACACCGTTTTAATTACTTGTAACTTTTATTGTGGTTTTATAGTAACACTGAAATGTCTTAGGTCTTTATTTTAATAACCTAAGACATCTTAATGTCATTCGCGGCATTTAGAGAATAATAAACAGTAACTAAATCATTAATTCTAATTGCTCGTTAACTTCACTAGTATTATCTGTGCTATATTCTCTTCACTAATAAATTCCTTTGTTTCCAGTTGAACTAAATCGTTTACATAATTGCTTGATGACTCGTGATTCGTGAATATATCTCATAAAGGAAATGTTTTCATTGAAATGATAAACTGTAACCACTTTATAAATGTGATAACATGCATAATTATGTATAGTAAATTTAAATCATCAAATCGTCTAAAAACCTAAATCTTAAAAGAATATAACAATATATTATTATTCATAGCATAATTCGTTGAAACGGCTGCTTAAAATCAAACTAATTCTTAAATGCTACAACTCGAGTATCCAAATAATATTTGTAATCTGCAGATTAAAAAGACTTTTGTGTAGAGAGTAACACACACACACTGGCACACGCACACGCACGTAGGAACGCCAGCACACACACACACACACAGCGTACCGTATCACACTATACCATACATGAAAGGGAGGAAAGCCTAGAAGTTATTACACAATAAAGTTTCACGTTTTCATGGAAATTCGCGACTTTATAAAAGCAAAGAAGGTACTCTACTTTTGCCATTATTTTTAATCTTTGATTACGTTACAAATTGTCCTTAAATTGTCCTTATTTTAATTATATTTAAAATAAACTAATAATTCAAGGTGATTATATTCCTATTCTTTGTATTTTTTACAAACAGATAAAAAAGATTTGAAAGTGTTCAGAATTTAAGAAAACTAATATTTGGACAAAAATAAAAGTAATACATGTTATAGTTTTTAATTAAAGATTCAAAATTAGTAGAATGTAACAAATAAACTTGTCAATTTAATTTTGTTTCTAATTTACTAACATCATATTTTTGCTAGAATTTTGTTTTTTGTTATGGATCCAGTTCTTTTAATCCATATAATATCTGTTGAAAGGTGGATTATTTTTATATAATGTGTGCTTTCTTTAATGATTATAAAAATATTGTAATATTTTTTTCATTGTTTGTTTTTATTTTTATATAACACAATATTTAAAGTATTTGTTCTAATAAAACATTTAAAGTATTGGTTCTACTTTTTTAATGAGACAGTCTTTCGTTAAGGTCGACGTGTCACATGTAGAGAACAGTTTTTAAGAAAACTTTTAAAACCTTATTTTATGTGCGTTAGGTAAATAATTAGTTTTAAACGTTAATAAGTTTAAATAGTTTTTTATCCCCGACGTTTTAAAAATAGTTTTATATTTACTATTCTCTTGAAAATCCGTAGAACTCAGCTTTTATTAAGATGACTAAACAAATTTAAATTCGACGGCTAAATGTTTCACCATAAAGTTTTATAAGTTATGAATGCGGAGGCACGATGTTTTTAAATCAAGCCAAAATATTGATGAAGGAGCTGCGGCTGAACATTCCGTGAGATAAGTGAGTCTATCCAGTATCTTTGCTTAATATAAGCATTCTTGAAGAAACTACTTCAATGGAAGTTCTTATAAGTTACTTCTTCTATTCTATACCAGTTTCAATAGTTATAAAATAAAGTAATTCGAATCGATGCTGTAGATAAATATGCATGTCAATTTGTTCCGTGACAAAAATAATATAAGTATAATAATACAGCGTGTGTACTTTTCTGTTTTTTAGACTAAAAAATACGTAATAATTCGAGCAAAAACACAGGCTACGTTTGTTAAACGTACCTCATTGATAAAATACAAATGTCCGGCACAGATCTTTCAAAAGACCCTCATAACTCTGAAACGGTGGCCCCGTTTAAAAAGTATGTTTTACAGACCTTTCATGTCATTTATCACAGGTATCCTATCATAATTACAATCTACCGTTGTGAAACTCAGCGAGATAAAACTGTACCGCTTGTACTGTCACATCTTCTAATCTAAGGTCGTTTTATTAATTTTATACATCGGCGGACAGTCCTAAAGATTCCCCGACCAAAAATATCTGATTATTTAGTATCAATAGGGAACATTCACGTATTTTTTTTTTGACGTAAATTAAGCATTTACCTCTCTATATCGTAGAAAAAAATATAAATAAGCTTGGAAAGATTCTAGTTTTTTTTCAAATTAAAAATTAAAACATTGAGTAAATTTGAGAAGTTCAAACGCCGTCATTTTGCGCGCGCTTTGCGTGACGTCACGATGACACGTCCAGTGAATGTTTACTATGAACTTTTTAGTTATTTCATAGATATTTTAAGTTTTAATTGCTTTACAAGTCATGGAAGAAGATAAAATCATCTTACGAGTATTGTATAGTACCGGAGTGCAAAAATAGTATTAGAAAAACACCCGACAAAGTGTTTTTTGTATTCTAAGAGATGCGAAAATACAAAAACAATGGTGTATGGTAATTAAAAGGGATAATATATGTCCTAAATCGTGTTTATATGGTTGTGAAGATCAATTTAACGTAAGTATACTTTATTTATAATAAGTTTAATCTAATAGTTTAAATTTATAGTAAGTATTAAATATTAGAAAATTTGAGTTTAAAATTAACCTAACCTATCTTACAAATTTCAGTATAACTTTCTATAAAAACCGTAATCTTTTTTTGTTTTACGCAATTTTTATGGTCTGTCGATTTATTTCAGGTTAAGGAAGATACAGCAAATTGTATTGAATATAATATGTGTAACGAAACAACAAGGAGAAAGATGTAATCTAAGTTTGAAGAAAGGAGTTGTTCCTTATATATTTTTGTGGCAAAAACACCAGCTGATAGAATGAGAATGTGCATAGTCAAAAGGCAAAGATTGACATCGGTTAATGAAGCCTTTTAAGAGTTAGCTATCAAAAGTAGTGTTTAAAAAAATTGGTGACCTTTAAAAAACTCAGTACATCTCCTATTGAATGTGATGATCATAAAGCAAAGCCTTGCTTTTCGCATATTAAAGATAAATTACCAAGTGACTAAGCTGTGCAAGTTAATATTAAACGGTAGTATGGAAGTAAAGGTGTCAATGTAAATATACCTGCTGAAAAACAAAATGTAGCATTGTCACCATTTCCTCATTTAACACACAACATTGTTACACAACAGTTTTAAAAGTAAAACTATCTGTTTTAAAAAGATTTTTTTTTACTGAAAACACAGCTGATAATACTTCTATAGCATCTTATATCTTCTATATCTGCTGATTATCAACCAAGTTATTTATCTGAGTCAAGTGAAGTGAAAAATGATTCAGAGGCAGAAACATTTTAAAAATGTATTGTGTAGTAGCATGCTAACTGCTATTCAAAAAGAGTTTGTAGGTATTTGTTTTGTTAGAGGTGTTTGAGTATTTAGAAAATGTTTTTAAGATTACCTAAACAATTGTATCATTTAATAAAACCTTTAAGCACGAAAATAGGTTTAAATTATTTATTTTTCTCAGTCACACTGATACCACAGTATGAACTTAAACGCCGATATATTGAATGGCGTGTCAAATGACGTCACATTTCCTTTCGACCAATGGTGGCGCGTTTTGGAATTTTGAATTTCGTTCCCTAAATTTACACTTTTCATAAATTATTTTATGGCCTTAAATGATGAATAAATTAAAAAAAAATGATTTTATTATAATAAGATGATAAAAAGTAATCGGAAAAAAAATATTTGAGACCATTTTAATTTTTTTGCATGTTCCCTATTAAGTAAAATAATATTCCTATTGAAATGTTTTTTTTTATGATTACATGTATATATAATTAATAATAAGGTGTGGATTAAATTAAACAACAAAATTTATAATAACACTCTTTCAATTCGGATGTCTCAATTTGAATTTTATTTTTAATATATTTGTGCTTATTAATAAGGTTAAATAATTTTAGTTCAAATTCAAATTCAAATTCAAAATATCTTTATTCAAGTAGGCATTTACACGCACTTTTGAATCGTCAATTACATTAAATTGGTCAGTATAGTCAGTCTGTGAGTAAGCTACCACCAGCTCGGAATGCTGTTCTGCTGAGAAGAGCTGGCCAGAAACTCAACAGTTGCTCTTTTTAAATAAAATTTAACAATGTTTGACTTATAAATTATAACATGAACCCTGCAAATGAGTCAATTTTATTTATTTTATAAACTTAAATGCAATTTTGGAACAACTAGAACCGTCGCAATCAATCGGAAAAGAAGCCCAATGATTTCAGGCAACGAAAATTAAATAATAATAGCAGTAAATATATATATATATATATATATATATACATACATATATATACATACACACACACAAATCCTCGGCCTGCCACACAACCAGTCACCGCAAGCAGCACCCGTTCACGAGCATAACACAAGAGCCAGCCATCACCCCCTTCGCACATATTTGAGGGAGGGAGGCAACCCGACTCCCGATGCTACCGCAAGTAGTGACTTCTAAGGAATCGGTGTGATGCAGAAGGTCGATAAAGCAAAATTAATTTACAACAAAAAACAAATTGCGGAGATTACTAGCTATTCGCAATACAATACAGATTTATGACCCAAGATTTATGATACAATGACCCAAGTTCCACACATTTCGATCAACCAAAAACTCTTGAATGTTATAGTAAGATTTATTTAATAATATACTTTTAATTTTAGATTTGAAACCAAGAAAAGGAAGATCTAAGATATCTTGTGGAACCTTATTATATATGCGTATACTCAAGCCCATGAAGGATTTCTTAACTTTTTGAAGTCTAAATTTAGGCGTTACAAGCCTATTTTTATTTCTTGTATTGATAGTATGTCTGTCGCTGTTTTTTTTATAGTCATTTAAATTTTGGCGTATATATAGTAAGTTATTAAAAATGTATTGAGAAGCGACCGTAAGAATACCGATTTCTTTAAAAACTTCTCTTAGGGAGTCTCTAGCTTTTAAGTTACAAATAGCCCGTATAGCTCGTTTTTGTAAAATAAATATAGAATTAATTTCGGCAGCGCTGCCCCATAGTAAGATACCGTAAGACAATATACTGTGAAAATAACTAAAATAAACGAGTCGAGCCGTATTAGCGTCTGTTAATTGTCTTACTTTTTTAATTGCAAAGACGGCTGTGCTAAGTTTGCTTGCGAGTGTCGAGAGATGGGGGTTCCACTGGAGCTTTTTATCTAAAGTTGTACCTAAGAAAGTTGTCGAGTCAGTCAGTTCTAACACTTCATTGTTAAGGCGTAAACTACAATTTTGACTTTTGACATTAGGAAGTGTAAATTCAATGCATTTAGTTTTCTTAGTATTTAATACCAAATTATTAATTTCAAACCAATGAAGAACACGTGACAGAGCACAGTTAACTTTGTCAAAATTAGGTTTATTACGATCAACTTTAAAAATAAGTGAGGTATCATCAGCAAAAAGTACAATGTCACATAGTCCTTTTACATAAAAGGGCAAATCATTAATATATAGTAAAAATAAAAAGGGGCCAAGAATAGATCCTTGTGGAACACCCATCTTTAGGTGAGAACCAGCCGATTTACAATTATTTACATCAACCGTCTGAACTCTTTGATTTAGGTAAGAAGCAATAAGATCAAGCGCAACACTACGCACACCATAGTGGTTAAGTTTGCATAGTAATGTTTGATGGTCTACGCAATCAAAGGCTTTAGATAAATCACAAAATACCCCGATTGCATTCTGTGACTTCTCCCATGCGTCGTAAATGTGCTTAAGAAGCGTGGCACCCGCATCAGTTGTTGACTTGTCTTTGGTGAAACCAAATTGTTTACTATGCATGATTTTATTGCTGTAAACGAATTCTGTCATTTGGTTGAGAATAATTTTTTCGAAGATTTTACTTAAGGTAGGCAAAATAGATATTGGCCTATAATTTCCCGGTTCAAGTCTATCGCCGCTTTTAAACAAAGGAACTATTTTACTATTTTTCATTAAATCTGGGAATGTACCGGTTTCAATACATTTGTTAAAAATTAAGGATAATTGGGGAGCAATGTCATTTATAACAGTGGTAAGTAATTTAACTGACATACCCCAGAGATCCCCTGTTTTTTTCATATTTAGGTTTCTAAACGTTTTAACAATTTCATTTGATGAAACAGGTTTAAAAACAAAACATTTGTCACTGACTCTTACGTTATTCGTCAGTTCCGCAATTGCATCAAATGGTGAAGAATTTAGATTCCGCGTGACTGTTACAGGAATTTCTTTAAAAAAAGTCTCAAAAGTAGCCGCAACATTTGAATCTGTATTTATTTCAATATTATCAATTTTTAGCTTAATAGGTCCATGAACAGCCCTAGTTTTCCCAGAAACACTAGATATAACATCCCACGTTGCTTTTATCTTATCATCAGAGTTTAAAATTTTATTTCTAATATAAATCGACTTGGCATGTACGCAAACGTTTTTAAATATTTTAGAGAAATTTCTAACTTTATTAAAGAACACGGGATCATGATTCCATTGCCCCTCACCATACAAATCATATAATTTTTCTCTACTTTTGTATATTCCCGGGGTAGCCCAATCACTAAATTTAAGTTTTAGGTATTTAGTTATAGTTTTTGGTTTAAAAATATTATTGAATTCTTGTAACAAAAAATCGAAAACTTTATTATATAAATTATTGGGATTGCCATCGCTCATGTCTACTTTATGCAGTTTTTGCGCAACAATATTCTTAAAAGTATTAGTTCGGTTTTTTGTTATCGGTCTGCAAGTAAATTTATGGGGCTTTTCATTTTCACGATTGATTAATATAGAAAATTTTTGACCACAGTGGTCTGAACTTAAATTTGTCATTATCGTCTCTTCATAAATGTTACAGCGACAGAACACATTATCAATACAAGTCGAGGAAACACTAGTAATGCGAGTAGGTTCAAAAAATACGTTCAATAAGTTAAAAGATTTAAACAAATTTAATAAACGTACACTAGAAGAAGTTACTTGTAATATATCTACATTAAAGTCACCGCACACAATCACGGACTTGTTTTTATGACAAAGTTTAGTTAAAATATCCTCCATTTTGTTTTCAAATTCATCAAAATCACCAGAGGGAGGTCGGTACACGCATAAAATAATATGTTCATTGAGCTCAATGCAGGATAGTTCAATAATTCGCTCGACAGAGAGCGCCACTATGTCTGATCGAGACTTAAACACTACATCGTTACGAGCTAAGATAAGTGAGCCACCGCGAATAGCTTTTTCTCTACAGAACGAACTTGACAATTTATAATTTTGTACATTTATAATATTGTTATTCTTTAACAACCAGTGCTCAGTAATGCATAATAAACTAATGTTATATTTTTGAACAAACAGTTCTACTTCCGATTCCTTGCCACCTAAGCCTTGTATATTTTGATGGACAATAGTAAACAGCTTAGGCTTTGTCTTAAAATTTAGTTTAAAGTGGAACGATTACGTTTTGTCAGTACTACACTATTTAAATTACAATCATTTTTCGTTATATCTCTTATAACGAAGTTTTTTAAATTAAATGCTACTAAAGTAGCAATCTGTTTTTTATAATATACGGGCAGATACATTGTACCTTTTGTCATCCTAAACCTATTATAAATAAATTTATTTACATCAAAGTAAAAGAATGCGTCACTATGACGGTATGTCAAATTATACAATGTCAAATTTAAATCTATATATATAAAAGAAAGTCGTGTTAGTTAGACCACTTATAACTCAAGAACGGCTGAACCGATTTAGCTGAAAATTGGCAGGGAGGTAGTTTAGAGCCAGGAGAAGGACATAGGATACTTTTTATCCCGTTCCACAGCATTCCCGTCTGACTTGACATGAAACGTCAGTTACTATAAAACGTGGTATAAAAACAAAAAAGAATCAGACTTGGAATAACAAAAATCAAATCACAGCTATGTAATTCACGTATAATGACAGCTATGTAATGAAGTATGGATGACAATTAGATATTTGTAAGAAATCAATAATAAAACTATTTCTATTAAATGAATTATTAACAATTATAATGTAATGAGAGTGCCAGTATAGTATATAAAAAGTGAAGTGAAGTGAAGTGAACTATAAAACTCTGTATGGTTGAAAATTTGAGTTTTTAGGTGAAGTGAAGTTTAATTAATAATGCCGCGACCAAGACGATCGAATCTTTCCCGACAAAGCCGTAATGCAAGAAGAATACGAAATACTGCAAATGAAAAGACTGAAGAAGAACAAGAAATTGCACGTGAACAGTGCCGCGATAGTATGGCTCGACTTCGTGCTTCTCAAACACGAGAGCAAAGTGAAGCAGCCCGTGAAACAGCTCGGTTAGCAATGCAGAATCGTCGAGCGAACATCAGAGGTCAACAAATAGATAATTTGCGACGCAGAACAAGACATTTATCAAGTGCTGATTTAAATCGAGCAGCGTTTCAATACGATTGCAGCATTGATTACAGCTTGCATCCTAGCGTTTGCATTGGGCAAATGGACGTAGTTCGCGAATATTGTGGTGCATTAAAGTTTTCCGGAGAAACGCCTGGATTATGCTGCCTTAATGGTAAATTGAAATTGCCATTGTTGACTCCGCCACCTGAGCCATTGTATTTATTGCTTTGTGGCGAAACACAAGAATCACGCCACTTTCTTGCAAATACTCAAAAATACAATGGTTGTTTCCAAGTGACGTCATTTGGGGCACATATTATCGAAGAACGAGGATTTAATCCGACATTTAAGGTATTTATTTTTGTACTTATATACAATGTAGTTAAAGAATATCTTACTTTATCTATTGGTACCTATGTAGTATATTGCTAATCCTGAACTCTACTCTCTCACTGAAAAAAGTGTTTATAACCCAGTTAATACTGTCTGGTTTTTATTTTGTAGATACAAGGACAGATTCATCATAAAATTGGATCATTACTACCTTTCGAAGATACACAGAATAAATTTTTACAAATATATTTCATGGGCAACATGGAAGAACAACTTGATCGACGCCTAGAGATCAATTCAGGAATGAAGCGAGCAATTCTTCAAGACTTGCAGTGTCTGCTTCATGAACATCATGCGTTGGTCAGGTTGTTTAAGAGTGCTTTAGAGCGCCTGCCAAGTGATGACTTTAAAGTTGTCATCAAAGCAGATAAACGACCATCTGGAACACACGAAAGGACATTTAATGCTCCAACAGTAGACGAAGTTGCCATCCTGATTGTTGATGAACAATTTGAAAAACGCGATATTGTGCTTACACGTCGCGATACTGGGCAACTGCAACGAATATCTGAAACTCATCGATCATATGATACATTGCAATACCCGCTGATGTTTTGGCAAGGAGAAGATGGATATTATTTTAATATTAAAATGAAAAATCCATTGAATGGTGAGTATCAGTATCATAATTTATTTCATTTATTTGTGAAAGACGCTGATTTAAAATAATGCTTATTAAAAAAATGGTTAATGTCGGTATTGTTTGCCTTTAAAATTTGCCTTTCAAATGGTTAATTATCAAATTTTTCATTTCAGGTGAAGAAACTACAAAGAAAGTTAGCTCAATGAATTATTATGCATATCGCTTGATGATTCGTCAAAATGCTGACAACTATTTGCTGCGGTTTCGTCGATTGTTTCAACGGTATTGCGTTGATATGTATGTAAAAATAGAAACGGAACGTTTAACATTCATTAGGTTGAACCAAGCCAAACTGCGTTCTGAGGAGTACATCCATTTACGTGATGCAGTTAGTACTGAAGGAAATGCAGCTAATATTGGTCGATTAACTATTCTGCCGGCGACATACATTGATAGTCCACGTCATATGCATGAATATGCACAAGATGCAATGACATATGTTCGTCATTACGGTCGGCCCGATCTCTTTATTACTTTTACCTGCAATCCAAAATGGATAGAAATTACTCAATTGCTGCTTCCCGGACAAACATCAAGTGATAGACACGACATCACAGCACGTATATTCAGGCAAAAAATTCGGTCCCTGATGAACTTTATTTTTAAACAACGCGTCTTTGGAGATACTCGATGCTGGATGTATTCAATCGAATGGCAAAAGCGAGGCCTGCCGCACGCACACATTCTTATTTGGTTAGTGGAAAGAATTCAGACTGACCAAATAGATAATATCATATGTGCCGAGATTCCTGATTATGAAGTCGATCCAGACCTACATGATGTTGTTACTACTAATATGATTCATGGACCGTGTGGTGCTATCAATCCCCAATCACCTTGCATGGTCGATGGAAAGTGCTCTAAACGATATCCACGAAAATTAACGGAGGAGACTGTCACTGGCAATGATGGTTATCCGCTGTATCGGCGTCGATCACCAGATGACAATGGTCGAACTGTCACAACGAAAGTGAAAAGAATGGATTTCGTTGTCGACAACAGTTGGATTGTTCCATATTCGCTACTTATTTCTAAATCGTTCAAGACACATTGCAACGTTGAATACTGCAATTCAGTTAAGTCCATAAAATATATATGCAAATATGTCACGAAAGGCAGTGATATGGCGGTTTTTGGATTGCAATCCTCAAATACAAACGATGAAATTTCACGCTATCAAGTTGGTCGTTATGTGAACTGTAATGAAGCGATTTGGCGTATATTCGCATTTCCCATTCACGAACGTCATCCTACTATTATGCATTTGGCGGTGCACCTGGAGATTGGTCAACGAGTCTATTTCACGGCTTCGAATGCTACGCAACGTGCTGAAACACCTCCAGCAACTACATTGACCAGTTTTTTTGCAATCTGCCAAAGCGATCAGTTTGCACGAACTTTGCTTTACTCGGAGATGCCACGTTATTATACTTGGAATGCTTCATCGAAGAATTTTCAAAGACGGAAGCAAGGCGATGCGGTTCCTGGGTATCCAGATGTGCGTTCTACTGATGCTCTTGGTCGTATGTATACAGTTCATCCAAAGAATAATGAATGTTTCTATTTGCGGTTGTTGCTGGTAAATGTGCGTGGACCAACGTCATTTGAGTCACTACGAACTGTTAATGGTGTAATATTCCCAACATATCGTGCTGCATGTGAAGAATTGAAGTTATTAGAAAACGATAGTCATTGGGATACGACAATCGCTGAAGCCATTATCTCTGCATCACCAAGTCAGATACGCACATTATTCGCTATCATAATTTCGACATGTTTTCCATCAAACCCATATAACCTGTGGCACAAATACAAGGATAATATGTCAGAAGATATTTTACATCAAATTCGTGTCAGTTCCAGAAATCAAGATATTGAGATGAATGGGGAGATACATAATCGTGCTTTACTTTTGTCTCATCAAAAGACGAACTTATCAACAATGTGTTTCCAGAAATTATTTCTAACTACAAAAATAATGAATGGTTGAGTGAGCGAGCAATTTTAGCGGCTAAGAATAAAGATGTAGATGACCTAAACTACATAATTCAAAATAAGATCATTGGAACAATGCATTCATTCAAATCTATTGACTGCGTCACAAATGAAGATGAAGCCACCAACTATCCTATTGAATTTTTAAACTCTTTGGACGTGCCTGGCTTACCACCGCACAATTTACGCCTAAAGATTGGCTCCGTAGTAATCATGCTTCGAAACATAAACCAACCAAAACTGTGCAACGGTACGCGTTTGGTGGTTAGAAAATTGTTGAACAATGTAATTTACGCTACGATAATGATAGGAAAATTCAAAGGTGAGGTTAAGTTAAGGTTAAGTTCTCATTCCGAGGATACCGATGATCCCAACAGATATGCCGTTTGAATTTAAAAGACTTCAATTTTCGATACGTCTTGCATTTGCCATGACCATCAACAAATCACAAGGCCAATCCTTAAAAGTTTGTGGTTTAAATCTAGAACATTCATGTTTTTCCCATGGTCAATTATACGTGGCATGTTCACGGGTCGGAAGACCATCTGCGTTGTTTGTTTTTGCGCCTGATAATAAAACAAAAAATGTCGTGTATCACAAGGTACTTAAATGAAGAGCTACCTATGTACTAAAATAAAGAAATAATTATGAATGATTAATGTAGGTATTTCATTTTTTTGTATTTTTTCCAATTATAAAATAAATCTGCTTATTTATTGCCATTAAGGCGGAACAAAGTTTGCCGGGTCAGCTAGTTATATATATACTTGTTTTGTATGTCCGAATAAGATGATGAATAAGGAAATGTACAAATTACAAATTTACAATTATTCCTATTATGTAATTTTAATAATTTTTCTATATTTTTAATAATTTCAATTTTCTTGACAGACAAACCATCTCCATGTAATAGTACAATAGTACTGTTTTCAGTCAAGTTAAAATTAATTATTTTGTCTAGATTATGCTGGTAACTAGCTCCAGGTGAGCATATATTATAAACATTATTTAATTTACTACTTAAAAGAGATCCAAAACCTTTACCTAATTGGTCAGAAAAAACAAAGTAATTATGTTTGACTGATACAGTAGAGGACTTATTAATTTTTTGTTTTTTTTCCAAAATATTTACATTTTTATTATTATTTTTAATATGTATAGCCGAATCGAGTTTATTCACGTATCTGGTTAAATCATTATGTAGCTTAGTGAACAGACATAAACGAATGGCAGGTTCTTTTCCAGTTAGGCACTAATAATTGTTGGGGCATGTTACTTGTGTTTCTGAGACTATTAGTCAAATGACCAACATACGAAACTTCAGACAACATGATTCTGGCATTCAATGACTGCTGTTCAACGGTAAAATCTATTGAAAAACTAACTAGTACTACTTAAGAATCTTAAACTAGTACTACTTAAGAATCCAATGATAGCCAAAGCTAAAATACAGAAAAAAAGCCACTGAATATATCGATATCATAATTCGATATAAATCCCGCCACAATCAACTAATTGATGTAATCGAACATGTATCTGTTTCTTAAAACTTGAGCTAAATTACAAGAAATATGTAAGCCTGCGTGATATCTTATATGGATACGAGGAAACTTCAGGGGGTTCCGCCCCCGGGACTTCCTCGGCGACCGTGACCGATAATAATTTTTAAGACCGCTAACACCTTTCTTGACCCTGGCCACAAATAAAACGCTAAGTAAAATACGTAATTTTTATCAATATGGTATGGTAGGGAATGTGTTATATATATTTTATAATCTATACAACACATTCCCTACGTATGTATGCAAAAATGCCTTAACTTATTCGGAGTTTTTAATTGATTAATAAAAAGGTCAAGAAAGGGCCGTCTAAAGTCACAAAATATATTTTAAGTTTGTGTCCGTGAGCTACACATTTGAATGGTAACACACTTATATATACCTGTAACGTTATGTTCAGGCATTATACTTGGGTCAAAGGTACAGTTTTTAAGTCATTATACTATAGTAAGGATAGCTTTTGTATTTATTAGGACAATTTATGATTTATGTATCTGTGTTTGCTACAGTCAGTTTCTTTTATAAAAGTCAGTTTATAAAAGTCAGTTCCGGTTCATAAAGCTTAATCGACTCAAGCGTAGTTGGAAACGAACGTTCCTGACTTCGTATATTATATTCGTATAAGTGGATAAACTACACTATATAAACTTCAAGTACAGTATATATTTTTCACATATTAGAGAAATTCATTAGTAATTCTTTACAATTTTATATTTTTCTCGGTACTTATGCCAATTAAACTCAGAAATACTCCTAATAGGCATTAAGAAAATCTAGAGCAATATCATTATCGTTAGTAAATGTATACCTTAAGTTGTATTATGATTATTCTATAGTAGTATAGTAAAGATATCATATATGAGTGGTAACAATACTTGAACGATTTGCCAGCACAAGCTAAGTTTACCCATATTATTTAAAATTTATGGTACAGTTCTAAAATAACACATACAATAGTTTAGAATCTATTTAATTTTGTGTTAGGAGTTAAGGGTATCTCTAAGCAGCTGGTGGAGATTATTTATTTATTGCTATAATTGAAACACAAATTTTAAGTTTATGAAATATAGTGTCAAAATCATTTAGGAGCGGAAGCTCTGTAGCTGTGAATAGTGACGGTTTGATGTTTGAGTACCATATTATATATATATAGCCAGTAAGTTTTTTTTATGATGAATTTTGATAAAATGGGAGCTATTTGATTAGTTGATTTATTGGGTCTTTCGCTTAATCTAGTTTCAATTTGCTTGACGTTTTTAGTATACACATACGAGTGAAGTTTTATTTTAGAAAGTTTTAGTTTTTAACTGGCTTTTGTGTATTTAAAGAATCATAAAGATAAATACGTAATATTAATTACGTTTGCTCATATTTGTAGCAATGAAATTAAATGAATGGTATATCCATTTCATTTATAGATACTTCACATCTGAGGTTTTTATAAAAGAAAATATTTTAAATTTAAAACTTAATGAATTTTAAAAATGAAAGGAAACGTTTTTCCATTCCCATCCCAGGCATTCGACCTACGAGTATAGTCTCTTCTCAGTACTTGGCTTACATTGAAAAGGCAGAACTGTAGAAGTAGTTTTGAAGAACTTTAATAATTTTTATATAATAATTTTAATTTCCCGTTTCCTAAGAACTATTTCAACATAGAATATGATGAAAGAAATTGCTTTATATTTAAAACGTTAAAAGGAACGCGATACGAATCCCTGGAGGATTATTCGGCTAACTTCGTGCTACGACAATATCTAGTTCAAGTTCATATAATACTTATATAAAAATAATACCTCTTAATTCCAAAACATTTACATTAAAGTTCTTTTATATGTAATAAAATAATTCAGTAGATACTCATATCAAGGCGCAAATTAAAAGACATACATTTTTGTTATACCTTATAATACAGACCAATCTCCTCTTAATATGTAAATGAATGAGAAAATAAAAAAAATATGCATAAGCTACCTTTATATAATAAGCTGTGAGAAACTATTGACAGGGCAATATATTCTAACGTAATGAATGTTTGCTTGTTTCTTATATGATATTAAAAAAGCTGGGGTTATTTCATTCTATATAACAATATAACTATAAAAAGAGTTGTAAAAAACAAATCAACTAAAGTGGTAACAAACGTTACCTAACACCATACTTTACGAATAACTACATAAGCTTAATAATTTTAAATGAATTTCTTATTTGTGTGAGTTGTTATAAAAGCGGCTTTAGTTTTATTTAGCTTTATTGACAATATAATTTATTTAAGTTAAAGTTTTGCGTGTATCATTAATGCAAAAGTACGTAACATATTTAATGCGTTTAAAAATGTACGTTAATGAAAGAAATCTGATTTTATGCCTTTTTTATTTTTTTAGTTATGAACTTAGAATATATGAATAAAAGAAATGTTTATTTAAGTAAATGGTGATTATGTAATCTACCAATTAATTTGGAATTATTTTAAAAGCCTAAAAAATTATATGATATATAATACCCTATAAGTATGACTCTACGTTTGTAAAACGAAAATAGTGCCTACTTATTCTATCCATATGTATCCTTTAAATCTTGTATATGTGCCGTTTAGCCTTGTATATCTGCAGTAATAAATAATATGGGTAAAGCCATCTCCCGCTGTCAAGTTGTAAGAAGGAAAGAACATTCCATTACAAAATCTTGTTAGCATTCTGTTTTCGACCGAAAGTACTCCGACTCGTTTGTTATAAACATGTTGGATTTTATTGCGAACTTAACATTATTTTCGTATTTAGATATTTTATTTTAAATAAATCATCAAACAAATGTACGAAAACTTAGGTCAGTATATTAAATATTAAAATGTATTACAACAAATTGAAACAAATATATTCATCTCTCACTATACTTATTAGGAAATAAAAAATGAGCCTACATTTTTATAAAAAATATAGAAAAGGAATGAAAATAATACTTTTAATATCAAACCTAGGATATTGTGATGAGACCTATGTAAGTTGCTATATATAAAGTACTGTTGGTTCCAAAAAGATCTACCTCAAGAAGTATATTCCTTTAGAAATCTCTTGCCAATAGAATCATTACTTGTGTTATGACAAATAATAGATAACCATCTCTATCCTGTACTTCATCCGTGAATGAAATCATTTGCAATTTGTATCTGTACTGAAAAGCAACTTTAAATTGGGAACACTTCTATCACTTCGAGTTCATCAATATCAGTATTTCGATTAAAACTCTTACATTTACGAGTTTGTAAATATCTTCGTAACATCCTTGTTATGTTTTCATTTGTTCTAATGTGTTTATAATGTGCTTTGTTTTGTAAATTAATTCTAGTTAAAACTTAACATTTAAAAATATATTTTTTTTCTACTATTATGTAAACCTTATTTATTTTTAATTAAATGTTTTACTAATAAATAAATTTAAAGGATTTTATTTTACGTGTTATTTGTGTAAAATTTTGTTTGTTGTAAATATAGGTACAGTTCATGTATCAGTGCTCATAAAACTAGCTCTTGATAGCGACTTCCCCCATGCTGTCTTGTTACGTCGGTTATTTTAAAAAAGTTATTTTCATATTTTTCGGAAACAGTATTACATTCGGAAAATTAAATATTTTACATATGTCATTTTATGTACCCCAGACGATGTGAGTTCATAATTTAGTGACGTATAAGTGAAGCGAAATCACAGAAAATATGAAAGAATGCTTTTTAAAATTTAAACAGGCCAGCCTCTTAGGTAAGATTCAAGAACTACTTCATTACAGATAGACGTTCTTTTTTTAGAAACGCTTTCTAAAGTTTTCTAAACCATTCAAACATTTATATTTTATTAAATTCTTAAATTAAATGACGTACTAGGTAATAAATTAAGATTTGACAAAAGACAATTGAAATAGATAAAAAATTAATATTTCTTGGACATTAAATAATCAATTAATATTTTTTATTATTTTTATATTATTACTGTAACCATGCAATTAAACATATAATAAAATTTTCAATAAGGTAATAAAATGTAAGGTCATTTCATTTTATTATCATAAACATTAATATTATCATAAAAAAATTAAGCGATTATATATATTTTTTTGTTTTTATAATTTGAACGCCTTACTAATATATTTTACAATGATTTCGTCTGTATATAATATATCGAAAAAAATAACTCTCATCTTTTATTCTATACTTTGATAATGGACTTCGGTGCGTCCTATTCCTAAATTCGCTGTAGCAACTTGATCAAAGCAACTTTACATTGGAAAAGCTCCAAAAACTTCGAATAATGTATTTCTAGAATGACTTTCATAACAAAAATTTAGATCGAATTAATTAATCTTAAGATATTATTTAAAAAGTAGTAACAATAAAGAATTTATTAACTTATATCGTGTAAATAATTACTTCTCTAACCTGGTGAAATATGATACGAAAAGAGTACTGAAAACCTTGAAGTATGTTTAAATAAATCCACATTGGCTGCAACTACAATGAAACTGGGAACTTGTTTGTTTGTTATTACATTATATTACTATGATTTGCATCTGTGTGTTCTGTGTTTGAATTTATTTGAATTTTGAGTTTACAATCCTACTAATATTATAAATGCGAATATAAGTTTAGTTTGTTTGTTAGGCTTTTACGCGAAAACTACTCAACCGATCATTACGAAATTTTATACATATTCTTTTGGGGGTATGAGAAGTAACATAGGATACTTTTTATGAAATATTTTTTTTTAGCGAAAATAAAAACAAAATTGAACGATAAATACATTGTTTGTCTATAAACACTTGAACAGAGTCGCGGCCAACAGCGAGTTAAGAGTAAATAACTTACTATAACATGTTTGAATTTCGTTAATACAATAACATGATAGAATAAATACATAAGATGGTATTGTATAAAAAGATGTTTGCGTCTCCGTACAGTTTTAACCTTATGAAAAAAATAAATTAAAAACTTGTACTAGTACGCCATAATTCGAAAAAATGTAAAATAGAACTAATTTATTTTTTAGTTACCTACATTTATAAATTTATCTCATTAATAAAGACAGAAGAGTTCTTTACTGCAGATAGCTTTTTAAATGAATGGATGAAATCGTTTTATAAAACATGATAAATTTTAAATTTTAAATACTTTACAAATAATTTTTTTAAAGGGTTTGATTTAATCTGACGTTCCAATTGATTTGCAGCATTCATGTTTAATTTAAAAAGTAGGAAGTTGGTATTCCTTCAGTTTTTCTTTAATTATTGGAATATTAATTTATTTTTTAAGAGTTCAGTGGAACTCTAGAACAAAGTAATTTTTAAGAATACCTTACTAGGTTTAAGCTTGTATTGTAATTGGAATTGGTCCAAACGTTAGGATTCATGCAAGTTGCTGTTTTGTGAAATAAAATTTTACTGTACATTTTGTAGACAGAACTATATAAGAATTGAAAAAGTTAATAGAAATTGAAAACGTAATAGGTTACACTTACGGGAAAATAAATTAAGTAAATTGGGCCTACCCATTTGCTTAATTTATTTTCTCGTAAGACCACATTTACTATTTTATATAATTTCAGATACAAGGATGCTCTATATCCTAATTATTTTATTTTAACTAACTACATGGTGAATCTAACTTTTATCAGGCATACCATTCCAGAACTAGAACAAATGAAACCTCTTTTATCTTATCGATAGTAGCATGGCTAGTCATTTTAATTTTCACTTGTGGTATATGAGAACAAAACTGATAAAAAAGAAATACTCAAAAAGTAATGACACGAACTGGTGCGTTTGTAATTAAGTTGTATTACTGGGAACCACTGTGTATTGTAAATAATGTGCAGGCGACATTGACCAATTTATTTGCCATTAATTTATTAATAGGATATTTAAACTTGTAGCTTAATATAATGTGAGATCCGTTGAAACATTTTTGCAAATTATAGTAATTGAACTGAATTTTAAGAAGTCACATTTGTCTTCTCTGTGTTTATATATATATTCATGTTTGTGTGTGTTGTTCTGTCACGGTTAAGAAACTGATATAATCGTACTCAAATGGAGGGTACTTCATATTATTTATAATTGATAGTTATAACTACACCATTGCTTAACGTTTTTTTAGTAAAAAACACTGATTTGACTAACCAAGTAATTTAATTTCATTTAATGATTAACGAATAAACCATTCGTAACATAATAAAATTATATACAGGGTTATTTATAGTTAATTGGCTACCTCTTGCAGGCAGTCTCTCTACATCAATCCCAAAAAAAATGTACTACGACTTATTTATAAGAATAATTCATAATATTGCACTTTTTAAAAGCTTTTTCCATTGAATTAATGTAATGTAATTTGTCTTTATTTTATTTATTTCTTATTAAAGATTTTTTGAAAGCAAATATGTTAAATATTATAGATAATTTTAACTGATGAAAGCATAGATAATATTTCATACATTAATTTCGGTAGTGGCATCTTTTTATTCTTTATCTTTACTGCAAAGTTAGAAACATTGGTTGGGATTTTCGAAATAAGCCTTATAGTTTTCCCACCATCCCGATAAAGACGATCACATATAGAATCCTTTATTCATCAAGACGGACAGCGATACGGTAGTTTATCTGGAAGAGCGACGGGACGGTTTCCCAGAGGTTGCGGGTTCAAATCCGTGCCCATATTGGTTTATTTTTCATTCTATATCTATGTAAGTTTCTCGTCGTTAAGGTACTCGGTTCACATTCAATAGGCAGACCTATACAAGTAGTTTCTAAGGCACTTATCTTAATTTTTTTTTAAGTTAGATTTCATGTTTTCCAAAATCTATATGAGCATGGTTTGCAACAAAAGATAATGAAAATTCGGGACACAATACTGTTACTACCATGACATACAAAAAATACATATTACGTATTAAAAAATAAAAATTACTTTACAGCATAAAGGTGTTTTTATATTCATTCATTGCATTTATGAATCTTCAGCATCAGTTGCACAGTTTCAAAGGCTATCTTTGTAATCGATGGAGTAAAACTGGCATGAAACTGTAAACTATTTTTTTTTAAACTTATTTTTAAAATTACAAATACATATACATATATTGACTCTTTGAGTCATAGTTTTATTTGATATGTAAAAACAAATTAGAATTGAAGTTAGCTATGGCGCCGGAAGAGACCTAGAGTACTCACAAAGGCACTATTAGTTTCAGCCAAGACATTAAAATATAATGAACTATTTAACTACATTAACAAGTTTGAGAATTGATAAACCGTTTCAATAACCACAACTGATGTTATTGAATTAATATTGAGTTAAGTTTTCGACGGGGTGATTGTAATTGAATTAGTTGTAACCACTTTAACTTTTCATTGTTCAAACTAAAGTCGTTAGCTAATGTTTGAACATCGTGTATCTAACTGTTATATTTGATGAAATAGTTTAGCCCTGCTTTGGTGTTATTGTTTCCTATATGACGTCCTTTTCTTGTAAAAAAGCTTATATATTTAATTATAACTTTAAGATACATGTTTCGAAAATAAAAGGAAAATGGTTGTGTAAAAAAGTTTTATAAAATCCACTTTAAAACCAAAATTTCGAGTTGATTATTTAATAACTGATTTGAAATCAATACTGATTATTCAATAGGAATCGTATAAAATTTTATTGAAATAATGTTTAATACTTTTTAACTCCCATTCCGTCAAAACATAAGACTGGTGTAAATGTATAATATGTATATGACACGTACTTTATTACGATAGTGTATAATTGAACTGAATTAATAAAAATCGCATTTGTGTTCTATACTTTGGTGTTTTTGCCCTTTGATTGTTTGGTTATTAATACAAATGGATGTGAAACGGTAACGGCTGAACTAATCTCGACGTGTTTTTTTTATGCTTTGTTTTATTAGTTTATATTC
This sequence comes from Napeogenes inachia, assembly GCA_959347355.1. NCBI lineage: Eukaryota > Metazoa > Arthropoda > Insecta > Lepidoptera > Nymphalidae > Napeogenes > Napeogenes inachia. The sequence goes on from OY365792.1 coordinate 3,903,071, forward strand.
TTTAGGATTCCGTACTCAAAGGGTTAACATCAAATTTATAGACGTAACATTGGGCTGCCAGTTTTTGGCTTAACGGCTTCGGTACTGTTAAGTATCCAATGGATTATAACAGTAATTATGATCTTTTACAGCTCTATTATAAAATAACAATAAAGGATCAAAAGCATGTATTCAGTACTTTGAAAAATATTTTCTTTTAAGAATTAAGTAAAACTATGGACTAAAGTGGTTTGTATATGTTTGTATATAATTCAATATTTATTGAATTATAAAACACAAATTTATGTTAGACTACATTTTTCTCTCTTTTAAATATTTCAATATTAAAAACGTCTTAATGAATTGCGAGGTCACTAAATCATTTTCTATAAACCAAAATCAACGAAAAGTTAAAAGACTAACAAAGAAATTTGACAAACTCTTTTATCGTAACAACTTCCATATTATTATATTTTGACGGTATACGGGTTAGAATACAATTCTACCAAATCACCTAAAATATTTTGTTTTTTATTGTTGACGAATATAACATTGTTTATTGTCACTTGCAACTGACTAGAACGAATGTATTTTATTATGTACACATAAATTTCTCGAGTTTTGAAAATAATTACATAGTATATTACATGGTAGCATCTTTTATAACTACTGTTAAATTTATAATTACTCATCCATGGCATTCATACCAAAACATAGTTACGGACAATTAAGTAAGAAACGAGATAACAGTATAACAATATTGTTAGTCGGAATTCAAAGCTGTCGGACTGTGAAAAGGAAATCCTCTACCAAAGATAATGTATAGATAATATTAAATTAATTATCTTAGAATTTCTTCTATAATATATAGGTCGAACACTGTTGTTCTACAAGATATTTAAATAAGTTTATTTTTGTACTCTTTTACATATTTATTTAATTATTTATATAATACCCACAAAATACGTGTATACACTCAACAATATACAAAGTTATGTCAAAATAGAAAAAAAAATGGATTAGTCAATTTCTTGTAAAATCACTTCCAATTGTAATCCATTGGATTTCTCCACCCTGAAAATAATATTATTATTAAAACTGAAGAGGACTTGACTCGTCAATAAATAATTAGACTAAAATTTTAACTCTTTTTTTAAAACGAAGTTTTGATTGATTGAATTTTGATTTATGCGGAAAGTTAAAAGTAACTTCCTGAAAGTGAGTTAATTAGTTCAACGGTTCTTAAAAACATAGTGGAATATGAAACTGAGGATGCTCAAGAATTGTTAGTGGGTTTTGAGCCTTACTTCTTTAACTAACTCCATTAAAAAAGAGTTGTCGATATTTATTTTAATATATTTTTTTAATCGGGACAGAATAACACACACCATAGTCATTAATATATAGAAATACAGGGTACATAAATGCGATTTCTCATAATTCTGCTCAATGTCTGTAAATTAGATACGAGTACGATTATATCAGCGTCTTAATCGGGACAGAACAAGACACGCAATCATGAATATATATAAACACAGAGTACATTTGATTTGATTTGATTTGATTTAAAATGATCGAAACTTTGGCATCAGTGTAACTTATATTTTCACAAAAAAAAAGTATTTGCTTCGTACACAAAACTAAATAAGAAATAAAACAAGCAAACAGCAAGCAATCTTTGTATTAAATAATATAGTAGAATTTTTGCAACAAATAAACAGAGTATGCAATTTATCCCAAATTCCTGAAGAGCTAAACTTGTAACATTTGGAACAGCTGTCAGAGATGTATAAACAAATAATTGTAGTTAGAATTTGTACCACTTGAGAGAGATTACACAAAGCTTTAGCTACTAAGATTATTTTCACTATTACAACACACGACTTTACATGGATTTTTAAATAACAATTTCTGATACAAATTTTAAAATTTAATACAATCTAAAAATAATCTTACTACGTTACAATCTAAAATATTACCTTATTTATATAAAATTTACTAAAGACAAAAATATGTTTAACTTTTCATTAATATTATAATTCCCCGCTATTATATCAGAACTTATAGAAAATACATAAACTAACTATTACTTATAATAAGTAACATTTCGAACAAACTACAAATGTAATAAGTGGGACTTTGATTGCGTATTTGAGTTTGCTACCGCTTACTGGGACTGGACATTGGATTTTCTTTTCTAACCGCAAGTAAAAATGTAATTTATAGACCTCCAAGTTATTTATTTAGGGTTGAATTTACTAAACCAGAGAAACGAGACACAAATAATTAAACAACAGACCAACAAAAATCTGGTCAGCATCGGATTAATTAAAAATAAATAAACGTAAATACAAATGTACAAATGTATTATCTGTAATTTTAAACTCTTATGAATAAGTAATTTGTAGATGTCAATATAATAATAAGTTAATGTATAAGTAATAGTTAATGTATAATGTATCTACGCACGCAAACGATTTGGTGATACCACTGTAAGTTTGTGTTGCATATTTTTAATTATAAATAAATAAATAAATAAATAAATAAATAAATATTATGAAAAATCATGCTATTAAATTGTAAAATTATAAAAAAAATAATATTTAATTCCTAGAATAAGTTTTAATCAGGGCAAAAGCTGTTTGATGTTTGCCTGAGGAATACCACATTATAAAAACTAATCCGGAGATAAAGTAATTCATCAACCAATCAAATCAATCTTCAGCTAACGTTACCTGAAGATTGATAAATTGGCTATAAATAGGATTTTCATTTTTATTACTTTTATTAATGTTTCAAACCATTCTTTAATAAATGAAACTTACGTCAACAAAATGTTTTATCAAATAACCTACTAAAAATAAAAGATAAAATATATTTCTAGCATCAAAAACACTTCTGATCAAAATGATTTTGTTCTCGTTTCACTAATATCTTAACCGGGATTCCATTGTGATTCACAAATAGTATTTATAAACAACAAATATTGTTATTGACAAAGATAAGGGTCCTGTTTGAAGTCAATAATACGAGGAATCTTCTCAGATACTTTTACCTTAAGTAGGTTTAAATACTCATTTACTTTACCGAACACTTTTATAAGATCTCTTCACACTATCATCAAAATTACTTATAAAATTAATTTTCATGAAATTATGTTAGTTTTGACATAATTAAAAAAAAACCTGTGAAACAAAAATGTATTCCCAAAACAACCTGACAGAGCAACCCGAACATCAGACACAACAGAGAGTATATAGTAGAAAAACCAATCCAGGACAAATTTTAGCTGTTTGCTTTAACAAACCCTGAATCCGTTGTTATATAGTTATTTAACACATTATGTAATATTAAAAATAATAATACAGTGAAGTTTGTTTGTTTACACAAGAGTGCGGTCATGCTATGTCATTCTTGTTTGAACCAAAACGAACGATTGTAGTACTTTAGCCGTTCCTAAACTAAAAATCTAATTAATCTTTAATTTTTAAATAAAACTAAAATAGTCTTTTGATTTTTTTTAATGTGTATTTGCTCCTACAATAGTTACATGTTTGGATATTTGATACTGTCGTTACGCTTATTCAGGAGACAAGAGTTGATTTCATAGACATTATGACGCATTGCAGAATGATAACGGATTCCTCAAGGACAAGAAAATTGTGTCAACATTAGAGAGATACATATGCATATGGTTGACAATAAACTATACTAAAAATAAATTTTATTACTAAGACATATTTGTAAGACTAGTAGTGTTAGCTGTCACTGAGTACCTATAGAAGAGACAGTAGAAGAGACAGACAAATAGTCATAGCAAATATTTACTATAAATAGTTTATGGTTTAATATTTATTACATGGAATAGTACAAAAAACACAGTATTACCTCGAAATATCGCAGTTATGATACAACAGACGGGTATAATAATGTCATCTTTATCCAAACAACGTTCACACTTAAGAAATAATATTAAATATTACTAAGCTGAATTACATTTAAACCCAACACAAAGCATATATCTGTCTGTTTCTGTATTGACTTATCTAAAATTGGAATTTGTTCAACAATACTCCGATTTCCGATCGCTTCGAGTATACTTGGTACGGCTATTTATGCTTTTGAGTTAGTTAGACGTTGCCTCTAGATATAGTTTATTTGGTAATTTAGATATCTCCAGTGTATTGGAATTAGGATTGAAGCTATTAATCTCTTGTTAGTGTTATGTTATTGACCATTGTATGTTTAAGTGTAGTTTTGTTGTAGTTCATTGTGTTTCAGGTCAACTTAGTATAAATATGCATATGCTAAGGAATAACATATATGATCGATGAGTGTAAGTATGTCACAGGGTCACATGTCGAAAACAGTTTTACAGGTTAATAGAAGAAACTTTTAAAGTTTCATTTTTATAGAGTAAGTCTATAATTAGTATTTAACTTTGATTATAGTTCAACAAAATTATTATATAATAACATGTTTTTTACATAATAACTACTCGATTTCTGGTGTTTTTAAAATAATTTCTATACATAAATAAACTCTTAAAAAAACCAGCCTTAAGTTAACAAAACATATTCAAGTGTCAAAGTAAAATCATTCCTTATAAAGTTTTATAAGTTATGAATGCGGAGGCACGACGTTTTTAAATTGAGCCATTATATTCGTGAAGAAGCAGCGGCTGAATGTTTTATACAGTATCAGATATTATCCAATATCTTTGCACAATATAGGCATTGAATCAAGGCAGGACAATCTTAAAAAACAAAGTCGCTAATATATAATTAATTATTCTTTTTTTTTAATTTAATTATTATTATAATTCTTATATTTAATTATTATTATAATTCTTTAATTCATTCTTAATCTTTAATTATTATTATAATTCTAATATATAATTCGAAGCGATGCTGCAAATAAATAAGGAATAACAATATCAGTTGCTACAAAAATACACACGCTCGATTATACCGTTTCGTAAACCAACTACATAATTATTTGAAGCAAAAATACGGGTCGTTAAACGTAGCTACCTCATTGAACAAAAATAAGCGTCAGGAGCAGATCTTCAAAAGACCCTTATAATTCTGAAACGGGGGCATAAAAAGTATATTTTCCAGTCCTTTCATGTCACTTACTAGAGGTATCCTATCATAATTACAATCTGTCACTGTGAAAGGCAGCGAGGTAAGACTATGCCGTCCGTACTGTGACATCCTTTAATCCAAGGTACAGCTGGGTCATTTAACCTATAGGTTATCCGACAGTATCTAAGTTTGTCAGACATATTTTTGAACTACTAACAAAACTTTTATTTATATATTTATGTTTATTGTATACCACATAAAACAGATACGTTAAAGTTATAAATAAACTTTTAACTTGTGCCCACAAATAATTCAGAAACTTGTAAGAGATCCATAAATATTTCTAGTTAGATAAAAATTTGTAGTTAGTCTGAATATAATTATTAAATATGTTTTTTTTTCCATTTCAAACAGACTCCATTCTACATTTAAACCCTTTTATTTATATTACGTATAAAAACATGATCAGTGGTGAGTATAATGAAAACTTTATCCAATTATGAATATTAGTAATATTTTACTGTTACCATGAATGATTTTAATTAACAATTATTTTAAATTAATGTATAGTCAAATCAACCTTTTTACATTTTGCAGTTGCAGTCACTCTTTGACGCATACTGTCAAGAGTTCGGATTTTCGAGAAACACGTGATCTATAAATGGATAGAAGGTCTCTGTCACAGCGTAGGCGTGCGTTTTTTAGATCTATACGCTTATACATATATACGATTAAAAACAGCCACTTCCCTTCTCAAGCGACGGAAATGTCCTTGTGTATTTTTCAATATTCAATATTGCTTTTTTCTTTTCTTTTAATAAAAAAAAGTAATTAAGATTTCCCCCACCCATTATCAGTTGTTAGGAAAGCAGCAATTACTAACATTGGTCTTGTTTTATAATTTCTTGCAAATATTACCTTTTAAGGCCATTCAAGGTGTATCAGTGTTTTAATAGAGGTATACAATTACGTAATTATTACCACAAGAGAATCCCTTTTGTGAATCAAAATTATCCAAAAACATAGAAATTGTTGCATTATAGAGTATAATTAATTCACCTCAAGATTTCTGGCATAAAATTTTAATTATCTGCGATGAGCTACAAAAATATACAATTATAACATTCCAACACAACTTATATTTAGTAGTAAGTAAAGTTAATTACAATACACAACTAAGTGTACTGGTATCTCGGAATATAAGTATTGTCACATTAGAAGAGTTCAGAATAAAATTGTATAAGAGTTAATTATGGAAGATATTCATACATTTAAACAACAAAAAAAATAATTCGTAATATTGCTGTCATAACTGGAAATAAAATCTAATTGATGTTATATTCATTTCATTTACTAGATCTTTAAGTTTTGAGGTTTGTATAAAACAAATATTTTAAACCTTAATGAAATTTTAAAATGAAAGGAATCGTTTCACTCAGGAACTCGACAAATAGTCCGTTCCCAGTAAGATACTCAACTCACACTGAAGAGGCAGACCTAAAGAAGAAGTTTTGATAAACTTAATAAATCTTACAAAATAAGTTTAATTTTAGGTTTCCTGAAAACTATTTTAACATTAATTTTTACGAAGGAAATTACTTACTTAACATGTATTGATACATACATCCCATATTGATGATACGGACGCTAAACGAAATACGACACGAATCTCATGAGATATGATTCGGCTAACTTCGTGCTACGACAATAGAGGAAATGCATTACAGACTTTTTTATGAAATAAAGTAATTCTATAGACACAGAACGATGTAGATGTAGAACCAGTGTGCTATTTGGCACTTGATACTAATAAACAAATAATTAACACAATATAATATAAAATAATATACTATGTAGAATAATATATTTTATACAATAATAAACTATATGGAATAATATATTTTATACAATAATATACTATATAGAATAATATATTTTATACAATAATATACTATATGGAATAACATATTATATAAAATAACTACCTCTTTTCAGCAACTGCAATGACGTGTCTTGTTACGTGGGTTATGCCAAAGATGTTTTTTTTTATATTCTTAGTGAACAGTATTTAATTCTGAATATAAGGTATTTTATTTATAAATATCATATACAGTAATGTGTACCCCAGACAATGAGAGTTCATTATTTAGTGACAGACAATTAATTATACATAAATTTTGTTTTCCAAATTAAAAATGAATATATTATTTACAATAATTTCAACTCCGTAGCATTACATTTAATTTGTAGAAGTGTAGTGAAATTACAGAAAAGGCGGAATAATGGTTCTATAAATGTAAGTAGACAAAAGTCAAGAACTACTTGACTGCAGATAAATGCTCAGTTTCCAGAAATCATTTTCGAAGCTCTCTTAAGTATTCCAACAGTTTTATCTTATAAAATTTCAGTGTTAACTGGAATCCTTAATTTATTATTTAAAAAGTAGCAATGATTAAAATATACTCTACCTACTTCGTATTAATTATAAAATAGTATAAAGTACTAAAAAAATTAAAGTATGATTAAATAAATCCATTTTGACTGTGACTTTAATGAAATACTTAACTGTTTGTTTGTAATTAAGTTATATTACTAGTATCCGAGCCTGTTTACTGTGTGTTGGATATTTTGATTTGTGTGAGTTGATTGTTTGACAATTTACTAACTTAGTACAAGATGTTTAAATTTAGTTAATACAATAACGTAATATTATAATAAATGCATAAAATAGGTATATATTATTATTATATAATATTTAATGTAAGAAGTAATTAAAAAAATATGTGTCATTGTACAGTTTATATTATGAAAAATAATATAAACTTTTTAGACTACATCATTTAAGTAAATTTAAAAAAAAAGCTAATTTAATTTTAATTTAGCTCTCTCCATAAATCCACCTCTTCAATATGAACCAAGAGTATTTTACCGCAGATAGATTTTTAATTGAGTGGCTTAAATCATTTCATATATATATCATGATAATTTTAAATGATTTTTTTGATAAAGATGAAATATTGGTAATGAGTAGAAAACAAATCGAAGATACACAATAACTGTTATCGTATTTAGTGTTCTGGTTGTTTTGGTTAAGTGCATAAAAAATATATATTTACAATATGATTAAAATAATTATTACTAGAAATAATAAAACCAAGAATAAAAATATATATTAAATTAAAACATTACAAGCAGACGTTCAAAAACCTGACCTGTTGTATCTACATTCGATGAATATGAAATGGAACGCAATCACGTCTCTAGTGTTCTAGTCATTACCGTATCAGGTCAATTTACAATGAAATATATATTTATATATATATAAATATATATAAATATAAATATATATAAATATTTAGTACAACTATAGAACAAAGTAGTTTTCAAGAATACTGTAGTAGGTTTAAGCTTGAATTGTAATTGAAAATGGTCGAAACGTTGGCAACGATGCAAGTTGCTGTTTTGCAAATATACATTTTACTTTACATTTCGTTGACAAAACTATATGAGAATTGAATAACCAAATATAATTTTAAAATGTCACTTTTATATACAATTTTTGCTCTTAGTTCAACTAACTTAACTATTCTAAAATATAAAGAGACTTGTTCTGACTGAGTAAACTAAGACGACATTGTGACTGACACTGACACTGCTAAGATTAGAGGACTGTTTTTATCTAACCACATTATTTAATTTAAAAACTTCGAAATCAGGAAAGCTTAATATCCTAAATATTTTATCTTAACAGATATCCTTGTGTATCTTACTTTAATAAAACCTACCATTTTTTAAAAAGTAAGAAAAATAAAACCTTATATTTCAATAGTAGGAAACCTAAAAATATTATTATTTTTCAATTGTCATATATATGACGAAACACTGAATAAAAAAAAACACATTAACAACCATAAGCATGATGATACAAATCCGAGTGAATTCTAAAAGTAATGAGATATGTAACTGTCACATTTGTAATTAAGTTGTGTTACTGGGAACAACTGTGAATACTGGCAGTCAGGAATAATGCAGGCGATATTGGACAATTTACTAGCAGTTAACTTACTAACATGATATTAAAATTTGTATCTGTATAAATTTTCAGATCCATTAACACTTTTATACATATTTAATTTAAAATCATGAAATAATCAATGCATTTTTTAAATAAACTTGGTTGACCACCAATTAATATCAACGTAATAAAGCTAAGATATTCAGTAACTGAAACTTTTTCATTTTAAAAGATCACATTTGACATTTAATCAAACTTCATTGAAACGTAACCTCATGACAAAAGATTCTTACAATTTGTTTTAAAAATAATCTCATAAGACTAAAAAACCAATTAATTTAATAATATTTATATAATATTAAAAACATCAATGCAAAGTCGCATCAGTGAACCGTTTTTCTTTTAAAATATTTGTGTTCATAAATATTATATCATTTAAATTTATTTAGTTAAATACATAAAAAATATGTTTTAATGAAAAAAATAATAAATGTTAAAAAGCAAATGAAATTCATAGAAAAAAATAAAAAAATAACATTAAGTCTTTTATACATACATGGTTTGACGAAACGCAACTGACAGCTCTGGTTTATAAGTGTTTTGTCGTAATCGTTTTGCAGTTTTTTTTTCATTATAAATGATACATTTATAGGTAATATGACCTCTAATTATTAAAAAAAAATATGTTATTTCAGTATTGCTTTTAATTAACTCATCTTTAAGTTCTTTTTTAGTGTGACATTACAAATCAACAAAGTCTTTACTATAAATTTTACTGTTTTAGTAAAAGGTCGTTTTTCTTAAGATATTAAAAACGTTTTCCTCTCACATAACTCGTGTTTAAACTGTTGTTTATTTTTGTCGAAAATAGTTTAACGTTTTGCAAAACACATACAGAACGTACGCTACGTAAATATTGTACTCAACAGTCAGTAAGCGTCCTTTGTATTAAATATTGTAGAATTTTAGCAACTCAGATAAACAGAGTATGCAATTATTAATCCTAAACTCCTTGAATGCTAAACTTGTAACACTTGTTATATCTGTCAGAGATGTATAAACACATTATCATAATTAGAATTTTTTATAAATTTTTCCAATAATAGTAAATTCTACATAGTTTAGGATAATAAAAATCATAAAAAGCGCCTCAATTCTTTATAAATTAGCAAAATTAATGATATATTTATTTATATAATTAATTTTGTTATATAAATAAAAATTCATAAGAACGATTATGAATTTTTATTTTGATAGCCTGTATAGTTTTAGAAAATCGGCCAGAAATACGATTTACATACTGATTTATATTATTCATAACAGAAACAATTGTCTTTTTAAACACGTATTTAGACGATAAAAAGACAAAACTATGTTTTATCAAACAACCTATTAACATTAAGAAGTAAAATATTTATCTGATTGAAATGTCAATCATAATAAAAACATACAGATATCAAAAACATTTCTGCCCAAAACAATTTTGAGCTCGTTTCACTAATCTCACTTATTTCATCTCAATATTCTCATTCTCACTAATAGCATTTACAAAATAAATATTGTTATTCACAGCGACAAGGGTCCTGTTTGAAGTCAACAATACGAGGAATCGTCTCAGAAACTTCAAACACTTACAATAAATATATTTAAGGAGACACGAGTTGATTCATAGACATGATGACGTATTGCAGAGTGATGACGGATTCCTTGAGGAGAAATATATTTTTTTATATCAGTGAGTACCTACATACAGTTTACAAGAAATTATAAGGAAAAAAATCGTTATATTTTAGTAAAATTCAATCATTTCATGAGTCATTGTTTTGCATTTTAACCTAAATTAAAAAAAAATACCGATTTTTTTTTGTTTACTTTCATGGTATTACCGTAATCACAACCGAATGGAACACAAAAAATAGCAATGTACTCTACAGCCTATTTAACGAGAAAATGATGTTTTTTTACAACCTATTATTAATATGTGTGTCTAAACATGTTTGCAAAGTATTAGACGTTACTAATGTGGAACGTGTAATATAGAGACAAAAAGTTACAACCAATATTTGCTATGGATTGTTTGTTGCTTTAATTTTTTGTCGAGTGTCAGTTATTTTTTATTTTTTGTGTAGAATTGCAGTTTTGATACAACGGCTCCCGACGCAAGGACTTCAATAAGTACATAATAATATTATTTTTATTATTTTAGAGAAACCTTTCTATCTGGGGTCTTTTTCATTCTTAACTGAAGAGTTAGAAATATTGATTAGATTTTTTTAAAGGAGCCCAATAAATGTTGGAGATATTTATAGAATGCTAGATTTATTGAAATTTAAATAATAAATTATACTATAGATGTTCTTGTGTCATAAGACATGAAGACGAATAAAATTTTTAATGCTTTATTCAACTTTAATACTAAAACTTCTTTCTAACTTCTCAGATTCCTCACAGATGCATTTGTTGTACTTTATAATATTTCTTTGTCTCGAGTCATTTAGTGTGGAATGGACTTGATGACAATATCAGTTAAGAATAAATAGATATTATATTGTATTTGTTATATATTTTTTTATTGCCGATAATAATCGTGAATCAGACACAGAATTATCCGAAATTGTGTGGAACTTAAATACAATTGATGCTTGAGACAACAATAAATGAAGTGTATATATAACTACTTTCATGAATCATTAAAAATAAGTAAAATTCTCATTACATAATACAGTAAATCATTAAAAACAAGAATGTGATTAAAATTTTAAAAAAATTATCATGTTGTAAAATATTATTTATATAAAAATTACCTTATTTATATAGTTTTGAAAATAAGTCCTAAATATAAATAATGTCTTAAAAAGCAGCCTTATTGAGATGATAAAAAGTATTCAAATGTGAAAAGAGAAAGAAATAAAAAGCAGCGGTTGTACGTTTCATGAGATAAGTTATCCAGTATCTTTGCATAATATTAACATTCTACCAAGGCTAAACAGTGTTGAAGAAACTACATCAATGGAAGTTTTAGTTCTTATCAGTAAGTAGCTTTACCGTTATGAAAAGTTACAGAATAATATAACTCGAATAGATGCTGCAAATAAATAATGAGTAACAGTTTGTTCCGCTACAAAAATACCCACTCTGTATATATGTAAAAAACAACAGAAGCTGTATGTATAGTATACAGTGTGTATTATATTATACCGATATTATAAAATAACGTTCTTTATACCACCTATATAATAGTTCACAGCAAAAATGCGGGCTGTGTCCGTTAAACGTACTTCATTGACAAAAAAAGCGTCCGGAGCAGATCTTTCAAGAGACCCTCATAATTCAAGTTTGTTTTTCAGTCCTTTCATGTCACTTACCAGAAGTATCCTATCGTAATTACAATCTCTCACCGTGAAAGGCAGCGAGATAAAACTGTACCACTCGTACTGTGACATATTTGAATCCAAGGTCGGGTCATTAATCCTATAGATTTTCCGACAGCTCTAAAGATTGACCGACATATTTTTGAACTACTAGCATAACGTTTAAACTTGTGCCCACAAATACTTTAGATGTTAGGTTTCTTTAAAAATTAGTCATTCATTTTAATATAAAAGGTATGCCAAAAAACAAAATTTCAATGAAAATTTGAATTTATTATAAAACTATGGAAGAAAAGTAACATTTTTAAAACTATTAATTTTAAAAAGTCCTAGAACAATTGTTATTGGGATTGTTGTAAAGAGGCTGCCTGGAAGAGGTAATAAGGATAAATTTGAATTTTAATGTGAATTTATATAAATATATTTATTAGTAAAAATATATTTAATAAATTTGAATGTTTTAATGTGGTTTTGTTTTTAATATATTTGACTATCAAGATACAAATAAATTTATACAATACATGGTCCTTATTAATAAGATTTAATAATCATATTAATATATTCTCATACTGTTTGTAAACAACGTTAATGATAAGTGAAGACTTATTAGAATACATAGTAATAGTAATATTTATTTATAATAATTTAATTGTTAAATACGTCGTAATTTACATGTTATTAGTTCATAACATTTGAAATAGTATACAATAGTAGCGCTACTTACGTAATTTATTATGGAATGTTATTTAGTATTTACTATTCAAAGTTTTAAGAGTTTCTAACTCTTAAAACTTTGAATAGTAAATACTAAGCATATTATTGTTAGTTATCAAAAGTAGTGTTTAAAAAAATTGGTGACCTTTACAAAGAAGTGATATAGTTAGTAGGTCCTAGTACTGCCCATACAAATGTCCGTGATATTAATCAGCCAAGACAATATTAAATGTGATCACAAAGCACAGCCTTGCTTTTCGTATATTAAAGACAAATTACCAAGTGACTCAGCCGTGCAAGTTAATATTAAACCGAAGTACAGAAGTAAAGGTGTCAATGTAAATATATCTGCTGAAAAACAAAATGTAGCATTGTTACCATTTCCTTATTCAACACACAATACTTTTACTTTACCAGTAAAACTAACTATTGTATATAGTTACAGTTTACATTTTAAAAAGAAAATTGTTTACTGAAAACACAGGTGATAATACTTCTATAGCATCTTATATCTTCTATATTTGTTGATTATCAACAAAGTTATTTATCTGAGTCAAGTGAAGCGGAAAATGATTACCTAAACAATCATATCACTTAATAAAACCTTTAAGCACGAAAATATAGGTTTAAATTATTTATTTTTCTCAGTAACACTAATACCACAGTATGAACTTCGACGCCGATAATTTGAATGGCGTGTCAAATGACGTCATATTTCCTTTCGACCAATGGTGGCGCGTTTTGGAAGTTTGAATTTCGCTCCCTTAATTTACACTTTTCACAAAACATTTTATGGCCTTAAATGATTAGTAAATAAAAAAAAAGTTTTTATTATAATAAGATGATAATAAGTATCAGAAAAAAAAGTATTTGAGACCATTTGATACATGCTATATGCGATCTTAGCGTCCGCCTCCATACAATATATCCTTTTTTATGAAACCAGTTAAAAAATAAAACTTTCCAAAATAAAACTTCATCTGAATTTTTCACATTTTGATTCCTAGTATACGTCTATTGAGTTGAAGCTGGATTAAGTGATGGACCCAATAAGTCATCCAATCAAATAGCATTCACTCTATCATGCTAGTTCAAAAGTATAACTAGCTAGTTAACTACATATATTTTTGTTTTTACCATGTTCTATTTTATATTCTATATATAAAAAAATAAGAATGCAATGTAATTGCGACAGTTACATATTTCATATAAATTTTATAAAGAGGATAAGTTTAACACAGTTATAAAGCTAGATAAAGTTCTCAAAGATCACACTATCAATCGCTATTCACACTTACACAGAGCTTCCGGTCGTAAATGATTATGACGCAATAATTCATGAACTTGACAGTTGTGTTCCAGTTTATAGCAATAGATCCCCACCAGCTGCTTAGAGATACCCTTAACTTCTAACACTATTAAATATATTCTAAGTTATTGTATGTGTTATCTTAAAAATATACCAGAAACATTAACTGCAGGGTATGAAATTTGACAATATAATATCTAGTATTATACGTAAAACTGTTATGCAAAAATACCTTAATAGTTTTTAACTTATTAAATTGATATTGAAAATTTTCGAAACGTTAGCATTGATTTAAGTTTTCTTCTTGCAAAAATAAAACCTATTGAAAAACTAACTAGTTCTAATTTTTAATCTTTATAAGATTTATTATAACATGGAATGCAAATGGTACCTAAAACTAAAAGACAGAAAAATTACACTGAATATTAATACAAAAATTTGATATAAATCCAGTCATAATCAAGTAACTGGTGTAATCGAACACTTATCTGTTTCTTTGTAATTGATCTAAATGATTAGAAATCTTTAAGAGTGAGTGTTATCTTACTATACTTATTATACTATTTATTAGTATATTTTTAAAATATAAGTACGTAGATAGCAATTTATTATTTATGTGTGTGTATTTCCTACTAAAGTGCCCCATACATATCTGCCTATGACATAAGATCTCGCTATAAAATATTGGTTATATTTTCTTTGAGAGAAATTGATAAAGTTGATAATATGGCAACGGTCCAATCTATTACTGAACTACAAATATTGCTGAGTTAAGAACTCATGACTCAAGATGGGATTATTGAGAAGATGGTTAAGAATTTTAATGAAACCATGTTACTTAACCAAAAACAGTCCTTATGGCAAACTCAGCTACTATTCATAAAGCTGAATCCACCCAAGCGTAGTAGAAAATAAAAGTTTCTGACTGCATATATTTCCATTTCATTATACTCGTACAAATGGATAAGCTTACAATTATTACAGTAATTAATTACTATGTTATCTTAACTACATTCAGAAATTATGCTACTAATACTATTTAAGAAAATCTAGAGTTACTGCAATTGTTAACAAACGGATATCGAAATCTGGTTAATCATTAATTTATTGAGTAATTCTATGTGTGATTGAGTAAAACTAGCACAGATTAGTGGCCAGGATTTTTTAACCAAAGATTTTAATACTGATAAAATGTTTTTAAAAAGTCATGTCAAATTGGTTCATTTTATTATTATATCCAGGATTTTTTTATCTGCACATGCAGTCTGTAAAGATTTGGTGATTTTCTCTTAAATAAATGCATAAAAAAATGATATTTTTCGTTAAATAAATTCTAATTTTATAAAAGATAAGTCAAAAACTTGAAACGACAAATTAGACACTCAACCTTTTTTCAAATTTAAAAACATTTGAAGAAACCAGTAAAATTTCAGTCACGGTTGGCGGTTTCTAAGAGACTAAATAAGAGTATATTATAATGATTATTAAAAAAGATATGTGTATCTCATATTATGAATTGTGTATGAAAAAGTATAATGATTTTTGTAAAGACTCTCCGATTTAGCAGACGAATTCACATACTTGCTATCTAAAAAAGCTTTGAAACCAAATAAAAGATATGTTTATGTAAATATAGAATGAAAAATTAACCGATACTGGCACGGATTCGAACCCGCGACCTCTGGGAAACCGTGACGTAATTTCGAAAATTAAAAGATATGTTAATGAGATATAAGGAACATATATATTTTAAATTTGTTATTCAGATATAGTCATGTTTTCTCATGAAATATTTATAAAGTGGTGGTCGTTGTATATTTAAAACAAAACATTGGCATTTCTGTAAACGACTTAGTTGAGTTGGAAACAAAGGAATGCATTATTCGACACAATAAAAAACAGATAATAAATACTGTTCAAGTTTAGTTTAGTTTCAATTTAGTTTAATTTTATAACTCATTAAACCGTGAGAGATTTTAATATAACTGAGAACTTCGAAAAACAATTAATCTAAACAGTATTATATTTAATTTAAATGACTAAACATACAATTTCTAGACTTCTTTAATGTATAAAAAATTGCTGTTACATCCAGTGACACCATTTCTTATTCTTAATATCTCTCTAGATATTGAATGTCATTTTGTAATTTTATAGTTTCTTAATCCGGCTGTCAAAAATACTTTGTATATATATGTAACGTTTTAAAAGAAGTCTTGACACTTTTTTTGACATCTACAAGTTTTAATTAGATATGAAAATATTGGTGTTAAGAAGTTCTGATATTTAAGAACATAAAGATGTATGGTATTCAAAATTTCAGTAACATTTAAATAGTGAAGCATTCATTCCATCAAATGAGATGATTAAAATGTGCACTTATAACGTGTATGCTATGCTACAATATGCAAGGATAAAATAGTGTCCAAACTAACTAAAGTAAACAAGAATTAGTTTGTGTACTTAGCACGTCTCGTACGAAATCTCGCAGTTAGTTCCAGAGATTGGAACATATATTCTTTAAATAGATAGTCGTTTTAGTAATGTAAAGTAATTAAAAAATACAAAAGTAATTCAAAATGACATTATAAATCTTTTGAAATGTAAATTTATAATACGAAATTGTGATTTATTTTTATTTTAAGGATATTTAACGGTCATATGTAGTTACCGATAATTATAAAACTATTTTCTAAAACTATCATATTGTTTAATTTTTAGGATCAAATATCTTCGTACCTACCTAACGCATTCCATTGTGAGAAAATATATTAGCAGCAGTTGAGTTTTAATCGAAATATTAACATTCTTGAGCTTGATATCTTAGGATTGTTTCCAATTTAAGATCTTTCAGCTGAGACATTCATTGCAAAAAGTTTTGTTCTCTTCCAAAGTTCACAATACAAATGAACATCATATATAATTCTAAAACATTATTCGTTTTAAAAGAGATGAGGTTTAGGTAATCAAAATATTTTACGGAGATATTTGCAACTTACTTTGATATTTTTCTATATGTAGCTATACTATATGTAACTATATGTATCTAGCTGATTAACACCTAAAACGAGGGCCGGTACTTAAAAAAAAGTGTTAAAATATTATATGCATAATTCTTTTGAGAGATATATTTAAATCTGTGAAATAATTAACAGGAGTTGTTTGCATCCAAAGAAAACATATTGTAATATTTACAGCATACTTATGTATAATATCTTAACTCGTAGGTATATAAGAATAAAACGAGTGGAAAAGTTTTCGGTCAAACATAGAATACTAAGAAGTCATTGTATTGAAAAGTTCTTTGCTATATAAAAATTTGCAGCTGACAGTTGACCTTGTCCGTTATATTTATAAGTTGAGATGTCAACAAATTAAGTCGTAAGTACTATTTATTATATCCACAGTTTATATTTCACATCCTGCAGTTAAAATTGATAGTATATTTTTAAAATAATGCCTACAATAATACGTTTCTTTATTTAATTTCATAATTTCCTAGAAACATGATCTATCGCCTGGATGCTTGGCATTTCTCAACAGTGCAGCTCTTAGGAGGAAGTTTCATCCACACACCACCAAGATTTTAAATAAAGTAAAAGAAGGTTCCTTCGGCGGTGTTTCCAGGTTGGTGCGACAGGGTTGCATTCAAAAAGAGCGCCTTTCCCCTCTTAAAAGGGCCGCAACTCACTTGTGTATCCTATGATATTGCAAAGTGCCGGCAATAATCACTTACCATCACATGACTAGCAGGCTTGTTTGCCCTCCAGTTAAAAAAAAACTACATAATATATAATAAATGCTGTATTCTTAAAAAGGTTCTTTCCTTTTTAAATTTGAATATTTGCTTTTATAAAATCCAAAGAATATCTATAATATTACAATTTTTAAAACTAATACACCCACCAACTCTCTAATTATGACCACTGGAGGCTAGTTAACATTATGGTTATTGTTTTGTTTCTCAAAAACTGGTTAAATATATTTTATAAAAATGATACACTGGTGATTGAAATGTTTATCAACTACTTATAATCAATCAAACTTCTTAGTTTTATTGACAATAATTTAAGGTATCTAATATTGTTAAAGTCCCATGTCTGCTGCGTCTAATGAAAAGATATTTTAAAGATTAATTTAATATTCTTAGCACAAGTGGTTTTAATTATAAGTAACGGATATTACTACGTGTGTGAGAGGATTAAGTACCTGTATTCTCTGTGAGATATAAACATACGTGATAATCCGCATTAAGACATTGTATTTGAAAAGTATTCAAGTAAGACAAATCTAAGTTATTATAATTTATTGAATTATAATAACTTCTTATATTGGACAGGCGAGCCTAGTTCTCTTATACGTTTAGATATAGTTATATATGGTATAAATATGCGTATGAGATTAATTCCATACTCTGTTTGTCTTAAACTATTTCGGAAATCTTATATTTAACGCAAAGGCCGTTATATTGAGTACAAATTATGTACAGAATTTAGCATCCTACCATTTTTTAACCTAAAATTAAAGTTTACCTTGTTTATTTCATATTACCATAGAAGCAAATAATAATTTAAACGTTCTTTTGCTGTAAGCGTTAATTGGTTAACATGCAAAAATATATAACCGACCCAAAAAAAGATTTAAAATATAAATTTATTTGAAGAATCATGTACCTATGCATAATTTCTACTGTTGCTTAGTTGAATTTCACAATAACAATAATGTGTAAAGAAATAAATAATAGCAATTTTAAAGCAATGTAACTTTAAAGTTTATAATATATAAAAGAAATATCAGGCACTCAATTTAAAAACTATTTGTGGTAAAGTATTCTTCTGATATTCTTATTAAAGAAACCAATATTTATCGATAAACCTAAATTTAAATTAAATTGAAATCCTTCAAAATTTTCAGAATTATGAAATAGCCAAATATATGTAATTAATTTTAGTTCTACATAACTGTTTATAAAATATGTTTCTAGGAAGGAAGAAAATTGCATCGATGCCAACATTTTGAACATTCAACGAACAAATAACAAATCAAAATTTGTAACATTTTTTTAAAAACTAACTTTAGTCTGAAACTTTAATTGAACCTTAGAATTTTTTTACCTTCTTTTAAAAAACTTAATCCATATTCTTTTATTAATAAAAAAAAACTTCATTCACCCTATCTAAACACTAATTTGTTTCATAGGAATAATTAAATTAATCATATAATCCATGGCAAATGGCAATACAAATAATAGTCAAGTCAAAAGGTTAAAAATGCCTACTTGATATGAACTTGAAATTTAACAATTACCTGAGTCTTTGCAAGCGGAGTTACTAAAATTCTCTGATTGATTTTCGTGATTACACGTTGATTGTTTGTATGATAATACAAATGGACGTGAAATGGTTGAAACACTCAGGACCTGATAGCTACCCATTACATGTTCATCGACTTCAAATACAACGTGCCAGGTTTTAAACGTATACTGTTAACGTTCAAGTTTTATCTATTTTTTTTTATTTGTTTATTTTTCTAACAATCACCGAATATTATTGAAATCATGTTTTTTTATCATATTGAGTAAACAGAGGAGCAAATGATCAACCTATTGATAAACAACAGCTCATGAAATTTGGAATAATGGAGTCTTATGACCGGGATGCCTCTCATTGATGGGGAGGGACTAAGGATTCTAGTATATATGGAGAGGAAGGTGGGTTTGAACATTTGGTTCTGTCTCTCACCGCTTATTTAGTAGCTGTTTTACACCGGACTTCTATGAGAGGTTGGATTTAGCCTTGTGGAGACACCTCGTTTATTAACTGCAGCAACCCGTATACTAATTGCATCATCTACCTAAATATACAACGTGACAAATATTAAACTAATTTACTAAAGGAACATTAAAGTAATACATTGAAGGTCAACATTTTCGTCGTTGTACTGAGGCATGAAGTTCGCTTTACCGCAGAAAAAGAATAAGATTAAATTCATTGTCGCGATTCTGAAAAATGCTTTTCGAATCTTTTGAAATTAAAATTATTTGATTTTAACAGGTTTTTTTTTCATTTGAATACAACCTAAGTATTGACACCATATAAGAATAAATTGATCTTTAAAAATATGTAATGGTATAAGTTATTTGTTTCATTTCTTAATCTTTGGTTTCTTCAAGTTTTTACCAAGTAGGTAAGCCATGTTCTATTACACTTAAAATAATTAAAAAGGAAAAAAGTGACATCGTCGCTCCAGAGATGATATTAATAAGAGCTGAAGATACTGTAAATATACTTTTATAAAGTGCCCTGAAGATGGTTTCAAATTAAATTACAAGTGTCGTATTTTATCAAGACTTGAATACTTAAAGTTTCATGACAATATATATTTTTTTTATTTTACGTAAACAAATGCTTAAAATTAAGCAGGATTTTAATTATTGATTAGCTTTGAGATGAAATGAAATGTAGATACTAAAACGTTACTAAGTATTCATTGTCAAATATTTATTACTGATATAATTAAAAAAAATATTATAAGTTTATTTTGAGTATTAAAATTAATGTAAAATAGTTAATAAATATGTTTTTCCAACATATTCTTATGCTGTAAAAACATTAATTTGAATCATGATTTTCAGTTGTATATTGTATTAATGTGCTAGCTTGCCCCTGACTTCGTCCACGTAGACTGTAAAAATAATATTTTTATGGCTAGGAACATAAGCCGTAACGATATTAGTTTCGACTATTTTGTCTACCGATACGTAATTTTTTTTTAAGCCGCTTTGAGTCGAGAGTAATTTTCAATTTAGAACAAAATATTAATATTTTAATATAAACATTATTAATAGAAAATAATTAAATTTTAAAGGAAACGTCTATTACAATCCAATTTGAAAAACAAAGCTAATAATAATTTAGAACAGAAGCAAAATTCTTCGGTATGATTTAGAGAATTAATATAAATTATTGTTAAGTTAATATTTAAAATATTACAAATGTCAGGTACATTGACTCTCTATTTTTCCCTTGCTATCCTAATTATCCATAAACAAGGTATTCTAAATTTCTCTTTCTCTGAAATCTTAACTAAATTTTTTGATCAATAAAATGTTATTAAAAGTATACGTTCGTTCAAAATGATCTGTAGGTTTATTGTCTAGTAAAGTTGACTTCTGAGTCTAAACGTGATCTTCATTTTTATCTGGTTATCAGATTGTGATCAAAAGGTGTTTGATTGATGATCTAAAAATTTTTGGCTGATGTATGCTCCCCAGTATAGTTATAGCTTATTTTAGTTATAGCTTGTCAACACTCAAATGTCAGAGAAACCCTGATATGACGTAATTGTTCAAGAAGTGTTAATCTAGAGAATTCATTTAATTAAAAAGTCACAGGTTTGTTATTAAATGTTTATTTACCAGGCTATGTTCACGTAAATTAATCGAAATTTTGCTCGAGTAGTTTCGAACACATTCGGAGTTCCTATTCAATGAATTCGAATTCATTCGCTGCTGTTATTTGATATGAGAAATAAAACTGTGTTGTATTAAATACCTTGGAAATACCACATATTTTTGTAAAACGTGAAAGATAAGAATCTTAAAAAGTGTGGGTTATTTTTTGCAGATAAATATATACCATCGCTTATTTTTATAACGACCTTTTAGAGATATACAATTCTAGTACATTAATTTGATGTATATTAAAATATGTTTGTTACGACATTACATACTTTTTAAGTGTCGTCTTTTTTGTATTAAAATGTGTATGTCTTATACATATAAACCTTCATGAGCTCGAAGCACGGCGAACTCGCCGCGTGAACTGCGTGAAACAGCTCGCTGAGTGCGTACTGCGTCGCGACGGTGGTGGAGAGGGTGGGGGGAAGATGTAGTCTCTTCTTCAGAGGTTTCGTGCAGGTCTTCGTTATTCAAAGTAACTCGAGACTCGAGTTTTTTACGTTACTCTTTAAAATAAATTTCTGAAATAAATTTTGTATAAATAAATAAATCAAGAGACGTAAAACGATTTTAGAAACATTTTACTTTTTTTCAAACATTACACTTACACTACAACAATTTTTTTTTCCTAACCTGTATCGTAAACTGTAGAATTTTAATCTCAAAAAGCTCCATTTTACTTAAAAAGGATGAAAATTACGTGTCAAAGGCCCAATGAAGCTAATTAAAAGGCCTAGAGCTTAAACCAAATTGTGCTCATCTATTGTAAATTAAAAGATTTATTTTAACAAAGCAATCTTCTGGCAAAGTAATTTAAACAACTTTAGAATAGTTAAATGGCTCACCTGCGCCAAAGCCTTTGCTACAAGAGGCCTTTATCTATTATTTTAAAGAAAACTTAAATGAAATGTAAAATTATTTTATTAATAGAAATTGCGCAAATTCTTATTTATAAAATTATTTTAAGAAAAACTACAAGTTGAACAGACTACGGTCATAGGCTGGATGCCTTAGCGATGCACTCTCAACCTTGTCGATTTCGTTATGTTGAAAATTTTTTATTCTTCCCTATATTTGTATTTTTGCCATATACTGTTACATAACAATAGACTCACACTCTCACTATTCTCCTAGCAACCCGACGCGTTATTATTCAGGTCTTTAACTGAACATTCAAAAAAGCGAGGTGATATGCTGCTTATTACTCAATTCCACGCTAATATTAATAGAATTGAAAATTGTCTTCAAAAACGTTACCCTTGTTTTTTTACAACTAGATGCATCTTAGTCAATAAATAACGATAATTACTCAAAGCAGCAAAAAACCATTTGTTTCTACGCCGGGTCTTTTATTGCTCGCTTTTGAAATGGTTTTATGTATGTATATTTTGTGAGCTTACGTTGTACTTGAACAAGGTAACTAGAATGAACGCAAGTTATTACTTTGTTTTTATGAAAAGAAAATCATCTACATATTATGTTACAAACCTGTATTCGATATGAGTATTTCAATAGGTACCTTTATTACTGGTCCTCTTTAATACTATAAATATTAAAAAAACACAACGTCGTAATGCATCAAAACACTTTTTTTGTGATGGTTTCTGGATGCTTGCATCGTCTAATAAAAAAATAGCTAATACCTTTTGTAGGCTTTTGAAAACGATAGAACGTTATACACCGAAAGTTATACCTAAAATTATTAAATATCCGCTATGGAACAAGCCGCATACTAAATTAAGTTGGAGGAAAATTTTAAATTAACGTATTTAATACTCTCGGAATAATAATTTTAATGATCATTAGAATTATCTCTATTAATATCGTCTGTTGGAGTTCGTTGAACGCCAAGGTCAAATTAATTACTATCATAGAAGCTATTGTCCATTACTTAGTCAAAATGCTGGGATTTATTAGGCAATTAATTTCTATCACGTCATCAAATACTGCTTTTCAATTTATTCTTCTAAAATATCGCACAGAACTCTATAAGTCTGAACTGTCTGAAGTTCTACACTTTGAAACCGACGCGTGTTTGCTTTTATATTTCTTAAAAATTCGTAACGGGTTCCTTGACCTTCCCCGTTTTAATCATTTACTTTTTTTCAATATCCCATAGACGCTATGACATTACGTATATCTAGATACATAATGTCGTAGCAAAAGTATTTCATATTACCGCATAAAGAACGAACATTCTGAGACATTATACAATTCTACGACTATATTATGTGCTTTGCAGAAGTTATTATGGACCAAGGTAACAGATGTGGCCATTTTGAATAATTCGTCAACTTTCTTGAAAAATATGATAAACTGGCTCCCAGCCACTTTTATATATATTAGATTTTTATATTTATATTTTTCTATCAGTTTCCGAAACTTTTTGAAATTACAACTATTTTTTGGAATGAAATGCATTGATTTTCGATAATTTTGTCATGAATGTCAATAAAATGTATCAAATTTTTAAATGATAGCTATAATTAATATGAAAGAGTTTATACATTAAGTTAGGCATTGCTTAAATCTGTGATTTTATTCCTGACGATAGTCGAAAGAATTTCTCGATCGCTTTTAGAATTTTAAGAGATTTTTATGAAGAAATGTTATAGAATCCAGTAAGCAACAGTTTTATTTTCTCTTTAATTCTTGACACTGAAGTCTAATTTAAAAAGTAGTCGGAAGTCTGAGGTTCCGGTTCTCTACCTCGCCACACCAAAACCAATTACAAACCAACACCCTTTTTTTTTTTTATTATTATTATTTTTTTTGTCTGTCTATGCTGTTAGCCCGGTTAGCTATTACAGCGTCACCGGGGGAGCGGGTTGGTCAGGAGACCCACTTTTAAAAAGGGGGGGCCAGATGGGTCCCCATGGGGAACGACGTCCCGAGGGCGTCTCAGATTGAGACACGGACCTCGGCTCCGGGCGTCGTTAGTCAGGAGGGAAGCTAAGGAAATTTGGACACTAGCGTCCTCCGACGGCAGAACGCCGGAGCAACGGAGCACTTACTCAGTTGGGACCTCGTCTATACCGGTATAGACGGCGTGTGTCTGTATGTTGTGTGGTGTCACTTATGCCTACGCGTACACGTTACTGTGAACGCGTCGTCGGGGTCAACGAGTACCGACTTGGGTCTTCTTTTTCTGACTAAAGTAGTCTTACGTGGTCTATACTCTGCGGCGTCAGCCACCAGTGGGTTCGGGTGTCGCTCAGCACGTTCAAAGTACTTTTGAGAAAGCCCCTTGAAGTACTTAGCGATGGTCGGAAGGTCCAATACCAATTACAAACAAAACTATATGATCGACATATAGTAACTAGCCTAAACTTTATGGATACCATAATAAATAATATAGGTAAATTCAGTTCCTTCTGCAAATTGTAAATAGCAAAGAAAGTTCTATTATAATAACTTATTAGTATTCTGACTTTGATTGAAAACACTCCTACTTGTTTTGTTCTTGCATACTGATGTAAGATTTTAAACTAAGTGTGCTGGGAATTTTCCAATATATTGGGGTTATGCAAACGAGAAATGTAGCATTCTTTTCACTTTAAATAACTTGAGTCAAATTAATCATCAACAAATATATAATTTATTATTTGTTTATAGTAAATATTAACTCAACGTTGGAAACATGCTTTACGCATCATCCCAGCGGCCAGGAAGGTGATGGCCATGGGTGTATGTGAGACTACCGCCAGCATAGAAGACACTATCATTTTTAAGGTTACCCACTAAAAATCAACGGTTGACCTCTGCTCGCCTTACACAGGATCGCTTTCGCACTCACCGTGACGCCCCGGTAAACATATAAAAAAAAACCTTTTTTATTTAACGTTAGGAATCCTCATGGATACACATCTCCATTCCGGGGGTTGATGGAGGTGGTTATGTGAGACCCCTACTCACTAAACCTAATCGCATATAAAAAAACCTACCTCCACTTAATATTTTAAGTTGAGGAATTTTTTGTAAACATAAATAACACACACACATACTTTTATACACCAATACTGACAGACCAATATTTAATAGGAATGGAATAAATAATGTTCATATACTATTAGTAAGGATATGGTAACAATTTTTTTTTAACGGGTATTAATTTGTAAGAATACTAATGATTTCAATTCTACCTTCTTTATGACTGAAAACTTTTTAAAAGGTTCTATCCAACCGAAAGGCTAATTGTGAAATGACAAATAATACATTAATTTCTATTACAAACTTAACAAGTGAAAAACTACATTCAATTTGAATTTCAGAGAAAAATCAACTTTAAACTGGGAACACTACATTAGATTATTTTACTGAAATTAATACTATTATAGACTTTTTTTTGTATTTTTTTATTTCGATAAGAACTTACTAAATGTTTATATTTATAATAGTCAGTTTATTCACCCAAACTCGCCCATTTTCTTTCTACATCCATAATTCAAATAGGGGTTGAATTAAGGTTCTTTATTCGAAAATCGGTAAACTTGTAATAAGTATATGTTGGAGATAGGCTTTATATTAATTACATCAATTAATCTTGTACAGTATTTCGCAGTAAAGAGGAGCGAGTGTCCATTAAAATTGAATAAAATGTTGGTCATATTAAATTTATTTTGTAAAAAAACGTGTTAATAATTTTCTTAACTATATTATAAAATAATTAATCTGAATTACTAGGAATCGCATCTGTGTGCTCTATGTAAATGATACTTGTGTTTGTACGCGTTGATTGTTTGTTCGATTATACAAATGGACTTAACATGTTAACTATTGGATCACTCGTATCGTGATAGGTTTAACTAACTAGTTAACAAGTCAGCTATTTTACTTACGATATGCAGGTAAAAAAATAGTTTTAATATATCAGACGGCGGTCTATAAGTCATTACTTACTAACTTAATAAAGACCATTTATGTATTTTACTAAAACACATGTAATAAAGTACCTACAAGTATTCCCTTACAATGAATGCTTCATAATATTGTTTTATTCTATTCTATTCTATAATTACTGTAGGGTTGCAATTGAACAAAACATTTTCAGCATAAAAATTTTCATTTCATATTACTTTAAACCTTCATGGCATAGTTTTAAAGTTTATATTCTATTACATCATAAGAACATTTTACTTTCGTCTCGGACGTGTTATATTTTTCTTGCTATAATAAACAGCATTGCACTTTTTTACTTATAATTACTTAGAACTTTATAACACATATATTTTACAAACAAAGTACTGCAGGAATTAAATTGTTCTGTATAGAAAATCTGAAGAATGACAGAATTTTTTCGATTTCCTGAAAAAAGTAACTCAATTGGCGAATTACTTGAACCTGTAAATTTGAGAAATAAATCATTTAATAGGTGTTGTCATATACATTTGAAAACATAACAGTGTTTATCAATTTTATAATAAAGTTACATTACAAATCTAAAATACACTCGCTAAAAGGGGGACTAAATTTATGTAGTGTACATAGGAGTGAAAAACTAATTAAAAAGTTATTTCTAGACATTAAAATAAAACCGGCACAGAAAACATTACATCTTTAAAAAGAAATATTTAAACTTAAGGAGTGTCTCACAGCATTATATCAAATGTTCGAGTCTTTTCAAACTATAGCGTATAATATAATTACTCATATATGGATGAGTAATTACTCATCCATATATTTCCTTCCTAAACTAAGTTACATACAATTAAGTAACAAACAAGATAAATGTATCAATAGCGTTGGTCCTAATCCAAGGCTGTCGGTCCGTGAAAGGGAAATCCTCTTACAAACAACATGAAGATAATGTTAAATGAAATATTTTACAAAATTCTTACAGAACCTAATGTTTTTCAATGAATGGAAATTATATCGACATATATTTATACCATTTCTAATGCCTTGTACAAAAATTAACACACTATGCTTCAAACTATGCGGTAAATGCAGACTTTCCCGGAGTACTAAAAACTGCTCTATACTTGTTTCTACATAATTTGTTTAGTATAATCTTTCTTCGTTTCCTAGTGGAGAGAGTAATAACAATAAGAAGAAGAATAAGAGTCAATAGTATATTCAACGGTTAGTAGTACCCTTAAGTATACTATTGACTCTTAATATAAAGTTTATATGAATATAAACATGCCTTATATTTTGAATTCACTCTTGAAACAGTGCTCGTTTGTCACTCGTGTGATAAGATGTAATGGCGCCTCAATAATTGTATGATTATAGAACAAGATGAAATTATGTTTATTTAAATTTCGCACTAAGATATTTTGTCTTAATTGTTAAACATATAATTCAACAGTATTCCTTTTTTTTTGTTCCTGTAATGGACCATTAATTGAAATATCTATTGCATTAAAACGTAATATAATTTAACACATTTTTTGTTAATTTAATAGTTTGTTTTTAGGGTTCCGCACCCAAGCGGTAAATAACGGATCCCTATTACTAAGATTCTGCTGCCCATATGTCGGTCTGTCTCTAGGCTATATCTCATGAACCTTTATAGCTAGACAATTGTAATTTGGCCATATTTTTTTACTCGTATTTAATATTTATTTAAGAACGTTGGGACCGATTTTTAAATCAGTGATTTGAGGTATTTGTTTGTCTCTTCCGTGAATATTTACTGAATAGATAATTATTAAAACATCTAAACAAAACACAAAAAATATAAATATTTTGTGTTCGGATTTATCACTTAACTTCTCTTGAGTATTTTTAACTTAAGTTTAAATGAATCTTATGAATTCGATCTTGTATTTTTCTAAATAATTTTGAATATCACGCACATCTTTCCATAGCATCCGCTACGTCGTAGATCGTCACAAGCTTTCGTTGCAGTAAAGCTACTTCTATACGGGATATGTAACCTTCTATAACGTATTTGCATATTTTAAAAATATCCATACAGTTGTGTCGAAAAGATTTTGGTGATTTTCGTGTTCGAGTAGGTTCTTTAATAGATTTACAAAGAGTCTCATGGAGTTAGGTGACGTAGCGATCAGATTTATTCAAAGACTTTTTTAGTTTAATTTAAGAAAAGGTCGTGAAACCTACATAATAAAATGTTGTATGCTATACAATATTTATCTATTATCTCAATCGTCCATCAAATTGAAGTTATTCCAGCATTCAGGATAAAACTGTGTTATTTACATTTTTTGATGTATGTTATTTTTGTAACTCTCTGAAAATATACAAACAATTGTGTTTTTTTAATCATAGTGGTAAAAGTTAGATTGGGAAAAAAATGCAGACACTTTTTGAATTTATTTTTAATTTTAATATAACGAAAATTCTTTCAATATTATCAGCATGTATAATTTTACTTCACCCTTAACTTCATTTTTATAAAAGAGATTATAAAGCTAAGCACTTCGCTGACTACACTAATTTAGACTAATAAATTAACAGTAATAAATTAACAGGTAATTAACTTTGAACTCTTTGACTTCAAAACTCAATCCAAAAATGAGTAAAAATAATGTAGAATTATGTTAAAAATAAAAAAAATATTAAATTCTTTCTTATCGAAGTCAAATGAACTACTTTTAATGACAAATAATACAGTACGAAATGTTTCTACATGAATTTTAGTACCATGTAAGCATTAATAAATACAAATACATTATGAAGGTTTTTACTTACTGTTATAAAAGAGGTTAAGATATTATTTCTAAGTAAAGTATTACTATAAAAGTAATTGGAACATCGTTTTGATTACTTCTAACCACTGCTGTGGTTTCACTCAAAGTGAAGACCTAAGATATTTCAAAGTCACGCGCGGCTTTCAGTAAATAATAAACAGTAACTAAATTGTTTATTCTGATCGCTCGTAAACTTGACGAGTATTATTTATGCTTTATTGTGTAGACTAATGCATTCCTTTGTTTCCAACTGAACTAAATCGTTTACATAATTGCTTGATGACTCGTGAATATATCTCACAAGGCCAATGCTTTGATGGAGATAAACAAATACATTAAAGATATTATAACATGCAATATTATACACACAGAATATAATGTGACAACACTTATTTGGTTTACAAAATTTTACAAATACTTTCATAAGATATACAAAATTTATATTTACCAACAACAAAAACCTTAAGATAGTATTAATTTGTGACTGGTTCAATGGACAGTTTAGTTTACAAACAATTAAATCAATAAAAAAACTAAGATGTCTAAACAAGATTTATTTAAAATTTATAAACTTGATATTTTTCATAGAGAGTGTCATCAAACCAAAATTATAAATTATATTAAACACTCTAATAATTTCTTAACAAACAGTATAAAAAAAGAATTTTCATTTAAAGCGCTCACTGTGACTGTGCAAGCTAATATTAAAAGCCTGAATGGATATATCTTTTCAGTAAATAAATATACTGCAACTAAATATTAAATCCCTTAATGCCTCATAGTACGCGCTCTTATAACTATTAGATATAATTAATACTATTTAATGTTACATGAATTTTGAGTTCTTTATACAATTACTACCATTAATTGTTATCACCTTTTTACTTTCTTTGTATTAAACTTACTAGCAGTTTCGAAATCTTTTAAGTTAAAACTTTTTATTGCAATTAAATGTATTTATTATTGAAAATATTGTAATGAATGTTAGTGTAACGATGAAGTACTAGTGAAGAAGGAAGTTACGTGCGCATTTGTTGCGGAAGAGACTATCTCCAACCTAATTAATTAGGTTGAGATAGTCTCTTCCGCAAATAAGGAACACAACGTAGAATTTATTGAATTCATAAATGATAGCCATAATGAATAAGAACAATTTATTACAAGTTAAGTTATTCATTGCTTAAAACTATCCTTTTACCCTGTACGATTTATATACATATATTACAACAAAATTACGTGTCTGCGCCACAATTGCAATACTTTGGTCACGTAGCCCGCAGAAGCTCTGACAACCTAGAGCGCCTCATGGTTACCGGGAAAGTTGAAGGAAAGCGGTCTCGTGGACGGAAGCCTAAACGATGGACAGACCAATTAAAAGAAAGCCTGGACATGACGGTCAGCGCGGCTCTGCGGGAAGCGCAGGATAGAAGCCGATGGAAAGTGAACTTGAAAAAGCTTGGTCGAAGGAGTCACGATCCTCAATAATGAGGGAACGAGTGAAGAGAGAGATTACAACAACAAAAAAAGATTATACATAAAATACCAAATTCATAGAAGCGGGAAGAGGTATAATAACTCAACTGGTAGAGTGCTGGACATCATTGTAGTGTAATATTTTATTCGCAATTTTATAACAGAATATACTCTAAGGTTCGAAAATATCTATAGACATCTATAGCCATGTTAAGCTTATTTAAATTTATATAACGATATGGTAGCAATTGGTAGAGCGACGGGACGGTTTTCCAGAGGTCGCAAGTTCAAATCCCCGCCCATATCGGTTTATTTTTTATTTCTATATTTATATAAACATAGTTTAAGGCTTAAAAATCTAAAATAATTAGATAACTAACAAAATCGTAACCTTTATATAATATATATTGATAAATTAATGGTAATTTTATAATTTTATCAACTATCTATATTTCTTGTAGTGAATCAAGTTTAGTATTGATATGAAGACATGTTACTGTAAGTCTATTAATGATGTTGTTTTAAATGAAAACATGTAACTATTCCAGATAATAAAGGAGAGTACAATCTCGCTAGTATAGTATACGCAATCAAAATTACTTTCATTGTTATGTTTGGTTGTTATTTGAGTGAATTACAGCTATGTCTATAGATACAAACTTCAAGGAATACACCCATTTGAAGCAGGAATCATGTTAAATTACAATGATAAAAATGGGATTAGTTCATTAATTTTATATCCGTTGAAACAGATTGGTTATTCTAGATTTCATATATTTACACAGGTACTCGGATGTATAACTAAGAAGGTAAATTTTAGTTAGATATATAGTTTTTTTAAATTATCTGCATTCTAACATGTTCATAGACGTACCCACATTCTGTGCTAGGGGAGGGCAAACTAGATTTCATTGATATATTTTTGTAATTTTGGAGCTGTTATTTTAACTTTCTGAGCATGGTTTAACAATTAAAGAGCAAACATTGGTGATTTGTCTTTGCCGAATCTCGCTTCTAATGAATATTTTAGACTTTAAAGTATTTTCTAAAAGTTTTACTAGAGAATTGTATTTGTTTGTAATACATAGATCTTTAGCAACTGGAAAATTACTTTTCTCGTCCCCGACTAACCTTCCTGAGAAAACATTTTTAAACCTTCTTCAATTTTTAAAACCTTATTGGTTTTTTTTTATTGTAAAAACAAATTTTAATTTACAATAGAAGGTAGTAAAGAGGTACACGCTCTCAGCTCTGTCAAGCTCTAGTAGTTGTATTTAAGTTAATAATAATATCAAAGTAAAAATACATGCAAAAGTCATACGGAGGCAAAATTAAATCACTTAAGCAGTCCGGCTGAAAAAAAACTTTAGAAATGGCTAAGAATATAACTTCCAATAAAACAAAGAATATGAACGTATTTAAAACAAATACTATTTATGAAAACCAAGAATGAACTATGGCTTTTTAATGATAAAAGACAAAATTGATTGAGACTATAATGAAAACTTAACGTTTATTTGTTATTAAGTTATAGCACAAGGAATCGTCTGTATGCTCCTTGGAGGCGATGTTTGTTTTTTTGTAAATTGATTATTTGTTTAATTATTATTCAATTTGTAATGAAAAGGTTACATTGACTGACAATATGAACTAGTTGCTACGAGTTGTCAAGATATTTGAATGTACTTATACAATTACATAAAGAACATAGGCTCTGTATATATTTCTTTTTTAATTATGTAGTTTGTATCGGTTCTTCAGTACAGTTCTGATTCTACTAAAATATTTACAGGTAAGGCCGAAAAATAAATGGACACAACGATAGTTCTTGAAAGTTGGAGAAATAAACACAAATTGAAAAAATATACAAATAAAAAATTTAAAATTAGAAAATGAACAATTATAGAAATATAAAATAAACCAATACGGGAAGGGATTAGGATACAATAAGGGGTAGCGATACGGTAGCTCAATCAGTAGAGCGAGTATATGTAATGAATATATGTATATATACATTATTTTAATATATCATTTATTTTTTATTTTGTTGATTCATTTGTTTTTACTGATAATAATAACTATGAAAACTATATACATAATAAACGACAAGAAAAATTACAAAATATTTTTAAAATTTACACGTAAAAACATACAAATATAAACGTTAAAAACTTATATAATAAGCTTATATTAAAAATAAAATAAATAACTAAATATATATGTAAAAGTTAATGGGAGTTGGATTATTATATTTTTCAAGAAGGTTGACGAATTATTCAAAATGGCCACATCTGTTACCTTGGTCCATAATAGCTACCACAAAGCACATATAGTCGTAGAATTGTAGAAAGTCTCAGAATGTTCGTTCTACATTCGGTAATATAAAATACTTTTGCTTTTGTATGTTGTGTAAATATGTACATGAGATATTGAAAGAAATGTAAGTGAGAGTTACCGCTGGAGGCCAAAGAACCCGCTTCGAGTTTTTATGAAATATAAGAGCCAACACGCGACGGTTTTAAAGTGAATAACTTTAGACAGTTCAGACATATTGAGTTGTACGATATTTCAGAAGAATAAATTTCCAAATGCCTTGTGTATGAGCGCTGTATACAAATCACAGACACAAACTCTAGTGAAACATATATATATATATATATATATATATATATATATATATATATATATATATATATATATATATATATATATATATATATATATATATATATATATATATATATGTTTTATCTGCCTTACCAAGGTTGCCTTGAAGATATCGCACTTTTGCACTTATTTATCATTTACTTGTCCTTTTTATTAAGTTACGTTCATTGTTGATATTGTTTTTTTTGTTTTAGTTGTTATTTGGAGTGCAATAAAAATATTATCTACCTATTTCTTTGTCTATCCGTCCATCCGTCCCTCCGTTTAGAAGAAGTTTAAAAATAATTAAAATGTGTCTAACATTTTGTTTTACGTCTCCTAATTTATTTTCTAATACAAATTTATTTTAATTAACGAAAACTTATAATAGAATAACGTAAATTAACATCCAAGTTACAAATGTCTTTGCATATCTAATAGTTAGTCGTAATTGAATATAATATCAATATTTCACAAAGTCATGTTTATTTTTGAACCGAAGATGTCTAGAATTATGTATAAAAACGGGATTATTGCCACGGTCAGTTATATTATTATTATTACCTCGATATTTCGAAGCGGTTACACGCTCCATGGTCACGAGTAGACGAAGTTCACGAAGATGTCTATTTATTTTAGAATAAGGGTTAGTGTCATTATTTGTTAAACTTTACAGAGTATAAAACTAAGGCGTTTCTGCGGTCTGTTCGCTTAGATCTTTTAAACTATTCAACGGATGTTAATGCAGTTTTGAGAAATAGATAGTGATTCTTATGGAAGGTTCGTATGTATAAAAGATCTAGCTTATGTTTGCTAGCCTCTTAGTATTTTATAGGATACATTTGGGTGAGTGAGCGCAGGAATTACACGATTTAATTCTCCCGTCCCCCTTCCATCATCAGACGTTCCGGCGTACGAGGCATATCCACATCTACGTTGTGGACGTACTTCGTGTCCAAACTAAGCGCTTTGCTTCGTCTATTTAGTGTGTACAGCGAAGGACTGGAACGGCTTATCTGAGTCAATATTTCCGCCCGAATATAATGTGGATGTCTTCAAGAGAAGAGAGAATAGGTTACCGAGTTAATGCACCTTACCACCTATTGCTAAATATCCACTTTCCATCACGTGCAATGTAGTCAAGAATTAACATAGTATAAAAAATACATATGTAAGTGCAATAAAAACATAAATAAAATAAAAAGGTTATATCGAAACAAACATATTTTAAGATACATCAAATTAATGAACTACTAGAAAGTCTAGAAAGTAAGAAAGTAGTACTAGAAAGTCCCTACCGTATATCTCCAAAAAGTCGTTATAAGAATACGCGATGATATAAATTTATATCTAAAGGATATTCCACAGTAAACATTATTATCTTTCACATTTAATAAAAAAAAATGTGGTATTTCCAAGGTATTTAATACAATACAGTATTGATTGTCATATCAAATAACAGCAGCGAATGATTTGAATTCACTGAATAGGAATATCGAGTGTGTTTGAAACTACTCGAGCAAAATTCCGATTAATTTACGTAAATAGAACAGAGCCTGGTAAATGTACATTTAATAATTCACCTGTGATTTTTAATTCAATTAAATTTTCTTAATTAACACTTCATACTCGGGTTTCTCTGACTTTTCAGTAATGGAAATAAAGTATAAGAATTCATAAACACAAAATTATCAATTAATAAATCAAACATCCTTGGATTACAAAAAGTTATTCCTGATGAAAATCAAGTTTAGACTCATCAGTCAGCTTTACTAAACAATAGACCTGCGGATAATTTTGGACGAACGTATATCTTTAACAACAATTTATAGAGAAATTTAGAAATCGTCGTTTATGGATAATGAGGATAGCAAGGCAAAAAAATAGAGAGTCAATGTATCTTACATTCGTAATATTTTAAATGTTAACTTACTAATAATCGAAGTAATCAAAACAACAATTTGTATCAAAGTTTCAGTATTTTGCTTCTGTTCTAAATTATTATTAGCTTCGTATTTCGAATTAGATTTTAATAGACGTTTTCTTTAAAATTTAATTATTTTCTACTAATGATTTTTATAATTCAGAAAGTGTTACAATATTAATATTTCATTCTAAACGGAAGATCGGTCAATTTAATTTTCAGAAAAATATAAGTTATTTTTTAGTTTTCCTCCTCAGCGAATCGCAGAACGGTTGAACAAACTTAAATTTTAATACATATGCAATCTGTACAGTTATTGTAAACATATTCCTAATAACACTATTAGTTAGTTTTTTCTTTGAAAATTAATTAAAATTACCTTAATCGTCGCTACAATCGTTTCTTTACAAACAAACTTACATACCTTATTAAGCCACCTAAGGGTTACATTTTTCAGAACATTTAGGTCAATCTCCTGATTTCCGACCAGTAAGTAAAATACAATGTGCATGTTGCTACATTTTACGATAATACATTAATACAACACGAGGAAACTGCTGGGGGCTACCCTGGGACTTCCTCGGCGACCGTGACCGATAACAATTTTCTTGACAGTGAACAGCTTTCTTGACCCTGCACATAAATAAAACACTTGAGTAAAATACGTAATTTTTATTAATATTCGAATTCGAATTCGAAAACATTAGAAAAACATTCGAATGGTAATACACTTACATACCTCGAAGGTTATGTTCACTTGGATCAAAGATACAGTCTTAAGTCATTATACTATAGTAAGGATAAGAATAAAACTGAAAAACATGATTAAAAAATATGTGTTGCAAAAGAATACGCTGTAAAATCATATTAAAATTAGTTTTATTATTCAAAATACACTCATGATGATTTCTTAATTACATCAATAATAAATAATCCACAATTAATACCAAAATATATTTTAGAACTAACACATTTTTATCTTACATCAAATGGTACAGTACATCTTCCTCACTGCGGTATTTCGATGCCTGAAATCCGCATCACTAACAAAGAGGTATGGAGGACATTGTGTCGTTTAGATGTGAATAAAGCCGGTGGTCCTGATGGTATACCAGCCATTCTGCTCAAGACATGCGCAGCTGAGTTGTCTCCTGTACTGACACGTCTGTATCGTCTCTCTTTCATGACTGGAATAGTGCCGAAATCCTGGAGGCTTGCTAATGTGCAACCCGTGAACAAAAAAGGCAGCCGTGCCGACCCTGTCAATTACAGACCGATTTCAATCACCTCCATACTCTGCAAGATTATGGAGCGTGTATTGAACTCGCGCCTACTAGCATACCTAGAAGGTAACGATCTCCTCAGTGACCGACAGTACGGGTTTCGCCGTAATAGGTCTACTGGGGACCTCCTAGTGTATGCTACTCACATTTTAGGCGAGGCCATCGAGAAGAACGGAGAAGCGATCGCCGTCTCTCTAGACGTCTCGAGGGCATTTGACAGGGTCTGGCATGCGAGCCTTATAAGCAAGCTTTCAGCGTACGGTATATCTCCTGGTCTGATCGGCTGGGTAACGGACTTTCTGAGCCAGAGATCTCTCCGAGTAGTTGTCGATGGGTGCTCCTCGGAATCCTTGACAATAAATGCCGGAGTGCCTCAGGGGTCCGTTCTTTCTGCAACTCTTTTTCTGCTGCACATTAACGATCTGTTGAAGCCCGGTATCTATGGGTACGCAGACGACAGCACAGTTGTAGAAAGATATCTGCCGAGTACTCGGGCTAGTCGAGATCAAGTACAGTCTGAAAGAGAAGCCATGGTGCAGCGTTTGAATGACAAACTTCAGGCAGTCTCCGCATGGAGCAATGCCAATCTTGTCAAATTCAACGCCACCAAAACGCAGACGTGTCTGTTCACCGCCAAAAGGAGCCCTTTCACCTTGGCTCCTACTTTCCAGAATGTATCCTTGGAATACAGTGACCGGCTTCAGTTGTTAGGCTTAGAGATTTCCTCGAACCTCAACTTTGGTCGGTTCATTGAGTCCAAAGCAAGAGCAGCAGCAGCAAAGCTTGCCGTTCTTGCGAAGGTTCGGCAGTACTTTACACCGGGACAGCTTCTTGTTTTATACAAAGCACAGATCCGGTCGTGTGTAGAGTACTGTGGCCACATATTTGCTGGTGCCGCAAAGTCTCATCTTGCGGTTCTGGACTCAATTGAGAGGCGAGCAAAGAGGCTTATAGGCGATCCCGAATTGGTCGGAGCCGACCTCCAAAGCCTTGAGCACAGGCGTAGAATTGCTAGCCTCTCAGTATTCTATAGGATACATTTTGGTGAGTGTGCGCAGGAATTACACAATTTAATTCCCCCGTCCCCCTTCCATCACCGGACGTCCCGACGCACGGCAGGTTTTCATCCTTTTGTTGTGGACATTCCACCTGTTCGAACGAAGCGCTTTGCTTCCTCATTTTTACTGCGTACAGCAAAGGATTGGAACAGCTTGCCTGCGTCGGTATTTCCGACCGAATACAATGTGGTCACATTCAAGAGAAGAGTGAATAGGTTGCTAGGGTAATGCGCCTTACCACCTAAGACTACATTCCTCTTACCATCAGGTGAAATGTAGTCAAGCATTGCCCTAGATAATATAAAAAAAAAAAAAAAATGGTTAATGAAATCTGTGGTTATTTACAAACATTCATTTACATAAAAGGAATAAGTTAATTGTAATAAATAAATATCCAAATCTTGATAAAATACTATACAATACTTGTAATGTAATTTGCAAACCGTCCTGGACAATTTATTAAAGTATAGTCGCAGTATTTTCAGTTCTTATTAAAAAATATCGTCTTTGGAGCGAAGATGTCACTTTTTCATTTCAATTATTTTTAATGCATACTTGGTAAAAACTTGAAAAAAAAAAAACAAAATACTATACCAGCTATCCAAGACATTATAAAGATGAGAGATATATAGATATTTCTATAAGGTGCAACATATTAATTAAAAAAAAGAAAAAATAATATTGTAAGGAGTTGAAGGTATTTCTAAGAAATTGGTGGGAAACTATTGCTATAAATTGGTAAACGACTGTTAAGTTTAAGAAGTATTGTGTCATATTAATTTAAGAACTGAAGCTCTGTAGGTGTGAATAGTGATTGACGGTGTGACCTTCAAGTATATTATCTAGCTTTATAACTGTGTTAGATTTGACCTCGTTATTAAATTAGGTTAAATGTGTTAATTTCGCAATTACTTTAAATTCTTATTATTTTTTTAAATCAGCTCTTCATGACCTCTAACAATATTTTCAATTATATTTACGTAATATTTTACGAAACCTATATCGTACTTAGATTTTCAAATACAAACCATAGTGACGCATATTGGACGCATTCACGTCACAAGTGATCCAATAGTAATTGATGTACGTCGGTTTGTATCGATCAAATAGTCAATGCACAACAAGGCCATCTAGTTATACAATACATGATCTAGTAATTCAATTAGTAATGAATAGCTAAACTGTTCAACTACATCAGTGAGTCTTGAACCGGAAATTAAATATCATTTCAATTGAGGTACCTCGACTACTTATATTTGCAGGAAAATTTGAAAGTAAAAAAGTACAAACAAAGAATATTGAATAATTTAGATACAAAGTTTATAGATAAAGCTTCAATAACTTGAAAAATAAACTTTGTGCCCACGAAATGAAGTAAGTAGTAACGGCCGTTTTATTTTTAAACCTATAGGTATTTCAATTTCAATTTTTTTACGTTTTTACTTCAAAAACACGTTTTTTAAAACTATTTATATTTTTTTATAAATGTTTTTTTTTATTTGGCGAACTTATATCTTAATTCTAAATCTTTCGATGGCTTTATATATTTACGTATAGTTTTATTATGGACGTAATATTACACACACAAAATATTCACTTGGTTTCACAAAAAATATTCACTCGGTTTTATGTTACACCCCCTGCTCAAGTGTGTAAAGGTTTTTATTATGATTCACTTACATAAATACAAACATAAACACTTTACATGATTTTACTTTCCCGAAATATTATAACTCAATCAGAGCAGAATGAAGTTAATGTAACCTAATAGAAACACTTAAGAATTGGTTAGACTTTTCAATAACAAAAATTAATTATTGAATTAATATTGACTTTCTATTTCTAATGGAATTATGGTATTTGAAGTAGAAGAAACTTTATTTGCTTAATATTGTTCGAACTAAGGTCAATAGCATATGTTTGAACTTTATGTACCTAACATTTATATTTTGTGCAAGAGTAGAGATCTACTATAGGTCCATACGTTTAATTATAATAATATTTTAAATGGAAGGTGCTCTTTGGTAAAAAAGTTTTTACAGTTATTTATGCAGGTGTACAACACTTAAGAATTATAGTTGACAGATGCTAGGGATTTAACTGCCTAAAGAATATTAAGATAATCTCTAAATATTTTATGTTTGTAAAAGTTGACATATTTGGTCTTTGTCAGATAGTAGTGTCTTCTAAATTGAATAGTGTTGCAATCCAGTACATCAGATTATATTCATCCCATAAAGTGATCAATAACCAACCCTACTTGTGGAAACAATATAAACATAAATCCTAATAATACACAAATGAATAAAACACCCCAGGGGCTTACCAGTTATGCTGGAAAATGTGATGTGTGGAAATAGATTAGTGGGGGAAATTGCCAAAAAATAGGAACAGAAACGTTACTGTACATACGCACATAAAAAAAAATATGTAGGTATTTGAAACTCTTATCAAAAGACATTTACTTCAATATTATTGTTTACACCAGTATATTATTAAGAATAACGTTTATTAATAAAACTCTTATTTGACAAAAATCCAATCTTAAAGGTTCTCTGCTCGACAGCTGAGCACCGTCTGACTTGTCCAATTCTGTAACTGATCTTTTAAATATTGTAGTGTTGCCAACTTAAACATATTTAAAGTTGACAACACTGAACTAAATTACTTTAAAAAAACGATAGACATGAAATCATAATTGTATAAATTTATGCTGCTAACACATATATTTATATCTGACAGAGAATACAGATACTTAATCCTCTCACGCACGAAGTAATATCCGTTATTTATAATTGAAACCACTTGTGTTAAGAATTTTAAATTAACCTTTAAAATATCTTTTCATTAGACGCAGTTCAGAGAGGCATGGGACTTTAACAATGTTAGATACCTTAAGTTATTGTAAATAAAACTAAGAAGTTTGATTGATATGATAAGTAGTTGATGAACATTTTAATCACCAGTTTATCATATTTAAGAAAAAAAACAATAACCAGAATGTCAACTAAACTCCAGTGGATATATATACATATTATGTAACCAGAATGTCAACAAGCCTCCAGTGGAATAATTAGAGGGTTGGTGTGTGTTTAAGTTTTAAAAAATTGTAGTATCATTGATATTCTTTGGATTTTTTAAAAGCAAATATTCAAATATAAAAGGAAAGAAACGTTTTTTAGAATACAGCATTTATTATATATGTAGTTTTTTTTTTAACTGGAGGGCAAACAAGCCTGCTAGTCATGTGATGGTAAGTGTTTTTTGCCGTCTATGGCTCTTTGCAATATCATAGAATACACGAGTTGCGGCCCTTTTAGGAAGGAAAAGGCGCTCTTTTTGAATGTAACCCTGTCGTACCTGAACCTGAAAACACCGCGAAAAAAACCTTCCTTAACCTTATTTAACATCTTGGTGGTGTGTGGATAAAAGTACCTCCTCCTAAGAACTGCACTGTTGAGAAAAACCAAGCATCCAGGCGGTAGATTATGCTTCTAGAAATATAAATAAAGATATAAATTATTGCTTGCATTAGTTTTAACCCCCGACCAGAAAGAGGGGTATTATAAGTTTGACCTGTGTATCTTGGTTTCTTTGTGTCCGTCTGTGGCAACGTAGCAGCCCAACTCGTTCACGGAATTGAATGCGGTTTTTTTAAATCGAAATCTAGGTTTGTCGAGATGGTTTTTAGCTATGTGTTGCCAAAATCGAAATAGCAAATAGAATAGAGAAATAGCAGTCGTCTACAAGATATGAAGCTTTTACTGGTGAAGCGTTCTTTTGCAAAATTTATAGTAAAAACCTAAAGAAGTGAAAAAATTGTGTTCGTAGGTTGATTTAGTATAACCAAGAAAGAAAATAAAATAATTTTAAAAAACAGGAAAAAAAAAACAAAATAAAAAAAACCCCGATATAAAAAGACGTCTGAAAATGTTAAAAATAATATGATTATGTACTTATTGAAGTCGTTGCGTCGGGCTACCGCTAAAAAAAAGAAGAATTCAAAATGCAACTAACGGTCAAATGCGGTCCCTCGACGCAACGACTTCTACATACTACTCTACATACTAAGTACATAATAATATTTTTTTTTTCCTGTTTACACGTCTTTTTGTATGGAGAGTTTTTAAAATTTTTGATTTAATTATAGTTATACCATCACAATATATTTCTTTAAAGTATAGTAGTGTACTTTTGTGTTGTAAAATATTGTCTAATAATTATGATTATAGTTTATAGATGTTTCTCTTGTGCTCAATTATACGATCTAGCCTTTTTTTTTTTTTTTTTTTTTTTTTTTTATATCGTTGGAAAAATGCGTTACGCATCATCCCTGCGGCCAGGAAGGTGATGACCGAGGGGGTATGTGGGACTACCCGGCAGCATAGAAGACGCTGCCATTTTTAAGGCTACCCACTAAAAAAACCAACGGTTGACCTCATCGCCTTAGTGGGGCGCCACGGGATCGCTTTCGCACTCACCGTGACGCCCCGGCGGAACCCCCTGCGAGGGGCCCCGATCAACTTAGGGACACCCTCACCTATAGCGGGCGGGAGAGGTCACCCCCCTCTCCCGTCCAGGCACTACAGCTGGGGAAGGAGGCTGCGGGCGTAATCCCGCCTCCTTCGACCCAGCCTACAACTGCGAAGCGGTTCAGAGGAGGCTGCCTCTCTGTCCCGCTCCGCGGCCTCCTTCGCGGCAATTACTTGCTCGCAGAAGGAGGCCATAGCGACCCAGGACCTCTCGTCGTCGACCATCGCGGAAACAACGCTCGGCAACGAGAGGTCGCTGCCAACCACGGCCGTCAGCTCAGTACGCTGACGGTCCCAGGCTGCGCACTCCGCCAAGGTGTGACGAGCCGTGTCCACAGGCTCGTCACAGTGGTGGCAGGAGGGGGCCGCCTCTCTGCGCGCGATCTTGTACAGGTACTCACCGAAGCACCCATGCCCCGTGAGCACCTGCACAAGACGGAACGTTAGAGTCCCGTGCCGCCGGCCGATCCAACGATCGAGATAGGGGGAAATAGCCCCCACCGTCGCAAGACCGGCCGACGGGGACTCTAAGTCCCTACTCCACTGTCGGATCAGGGCTCGGTGAGCTAGAGCCCTGATCCGATCCGCCTCGAGCCTAACCCGCCCGACCCTGGCTTCCACCCGGTGCGAATACACTCCGGCGAGGACCCGCGCCTGTAGCTCCCAGGGCGGATCGCTCGCCAGGAGTGTGGCCGCAGTGTATGACACCGTACGGTACCCCTCTGATCACCCTCACCGCTAGGACCCTTTGCGTGCGACGCAAAAGGGCCCTGGAATTCGCGGTGAGGGCTCCCGACCATATGGGAGCACCGTACAGGGCCATGCTCCTCACCATTCCGGCGTATAACCGGCGGCAAGGAGCCTGCGGCCCTCCGGCGTTGGGTAGAAGCCTACTCAAGGCGACTGCAGTGGAGATTAACTTCGGGGCCAGCAGAGAGAAGTGAGCCCCGAAGTTCCATCTTCCGTCCAGGGTGAGGCCCAGATACTTCATCTGGGCCTTCACCGCCACCCGCGCACCCTGGACGGAGATGTACGCCCGACGAGGGGGACCCCGGCGAGGGCCGTGGAACAGGATGGCCTCCGTCTTGGAAACGGAGACCTCCAGTCCCAACAGCCCTATGCGGTCCGCTACCAACGTAGCGCCGACCGTGGCAAGACGGGCTGCCTCCGCAAAGCTCCCTCCGCGCGCCGTGACGAGGGTATCATCTGCGTAACACAGCACCCTCGTCCGGGGGAAGAGCGGACAGCGAAGCAGTCAGTCGTAGCCCAGGTTTCACAAGACCGGTCCCAACACGGACCCTTGTGGAACCCCTCGGCTCACACCACGTCGGTAGACCCGCCGGTCGCCGCACTCCCACAGGACCTCTCCTTTTGCATGTACGCCCTCAACAGCCTGCGGAGATAGGGAGGCACTCCATGGAACCGGAGCGCCTCAACTTTGGTCTCGAACGGCAGGCTGTTGAAGGCGTTGGCGACGTCCAGCGAAACCGCCAGGACGACATCCCCCTCGGAAACAGCCTCTTCGGTCAGGTCTCTTAGAGCTCTCAGGGCGTCGATCGTTGAACGACCCGCCCTGAAGCCGAACTGAGCGTCTGAGAGACCAGGACCTACCTCTTGGAGGTGCTGGACGAGACGGGTAGTGAGGACTCTCTCGAAGAGCTTGCCCATCTCGTCCAGTAGCACGATCGGCCTGTATGCGGAAGGAGAATCGACAGAACGACCGTCCTTCCGCAACAGGCACAACCTGCCCTCCTTCCAGGCTTTCGGGAACTGTCCAGTGCGCAAACACAGGTTGAACAGTTCCCGAAGCCTGCCTCCAGGTATTCCAGGGCGATGACTAGCACTCGCCCTGGAATACCGTCCGGCCCCGGCGCAGTGTTGCGGGCTCGCAGGCGATTCAGCGCGACCTCTAGCTCGGCCTCCGTGATGACTGGGACAGAACCAGCTCCCCCCCTTTGAGAGGGGGGAGCCATCGCAGGAGGAGAGTGGCCGGAGGAATCCGGGAAGAGTTCCCCCACCAGCCGCTCGAGGAAATCCGGCTGAAGGGACTCCATGAACGGGGCGGTCGCGGCGCGGATTTTATTCCGCGCAACGCGATACGGTCGCCCCCATGGGTCCCTATCGAGACCGGCCAGGATTTCCTCCCGAGCCAGGTCCTTCGCCTTCCGAATCGCGAACTGCAGGGTCGACTTCGCTTGGCGATACTGACCCTGCAGCTGGGCCTCCATCTCCGGGTCCGAGCCGCGTCTGCGGCGACACCGGAGGAAGGCCCTGCGAGCCCTGCAACAGGCCGGCCGAAGTTCGGCTATTTCGGACGACCACCAGTAAACACCCCTGCGCCGGGGCCGGAACCCCACCCTCGGCATGGCCGCATCGTAGACT
The DNA here is from genome assembly GCA_959347355.1 of Napeogenes inachia. Classification (NCBI taxonomy): domain Eukaryota; kingdom Metazoa; phylum Arthropoda; class Insecta; order Lepidoptera; family Nymphalidae; genus Napeogenes; species Napeogenes inachia. The sequence goes on from OY365792.1 coordinate 3,947,961, forward strand.
CTCGTAAGAGCCTCGCGCATGCGGCCAGCCAAGCCCTCCACGTCGGTTTCCTCGCTGGGGGGATCGGGAAAGGCCCAGCCCTGGACAATGGCTGCCTCGACGGCCATTTCCCGATCCAGCCTCTGGACAGCCCAGCGAGGAAATCGACTCCCCTCCCGCGGTGGCCTGGCCAGATCCGGTCGGGAGGCGGAGATCTCAAATCGGACGTATAAGTGGTCCGACAGAGTCTCCACCTCAGTCTCAACTCTCCAGTCGTCGACCAAGCGCGCGACAGCTGGGGTGGCGAACGAAACGTCCACCACTGAACTCCCTTGCTGCCGCACGCAGGTCGGTTCGGTCCCTCTGTTGAGGAGGGACAGACCGGAGAGGAGCGACCAGATCTGGACAGCCCTACCCCTAGCGTCCGTGGCGTGGTTCCCCCAGGCCTCGGATTTGGCGTTCAGGTCACCGAGGAAGATGACCTTCCCCGACGCCTGTCTGCGAATCGCAGCACTGGCGGAGTCGGGAAAAACCTCGAACTCCGCCAGGCTACGATTGGGGGAGAAGTACGCGCCTACGACGACATACTCCCCCCACCGCGCCACTACCAAACCCGGGCCAGTCTCCAGAGTGGAGAAAGGGGGACCGGGACCAGGTCCCACTACCACTGCCACGGAGCCGTTTATGTCCCCCGACCAACTAGGGGGGACATAGTAGGGCTCGCAGGCCACCGCAATACCTATGTTCCACTCCGCCAAGGCCTGGACGAAAAGGTCCTGGGCCCTGGCGCAGTGATTCAAATTCGCCTGTAAGAAGCCACGCCGCAGACTGGTCATTGCGACATGGCCTCCACAGGCGGATTACCGCCCCTGACAGCCCTAGGGGCAGGAGAGGGAGCGACTGCTTTCCCTCTCCTCCGGGAAGCTCGGCACGCTCCGCTACCCAGCTCGTGGCCCGCTGGGAGTCCTCGGTCTACGCAGAGAGCGCACCTGAGGACTCCGGTGCAGCCCGCACGGGAGTGACCCGCTAGGCCGCACCGGTAGCACAGCGAGCTACGGTCTATACCGGAGGGGCAGACCGCACGCGTGTGTCCGGGCTCTAGACACCCGAAACAACGCATGGGCCGCTCCTCCAGTAGCTCCACCCGTGCCGAGCTCCACCCGACAAGAAGCCGACCAGCGTCCAGAAGGGTTTTTGCCGCACCGACAGGACACCGGGCAAAGGTAAAGCCCGTGTGTCCATTGCCCCAGCGAATCTCTCCAACATGAAGAGAGACGCCGGAGCACTTGGTGGCGCGGCATATCGCCTCCGTGACCTTCTCTCGCGTGGCAGAGTCGTCCAACCCCTTGATTCTTAACCCAACACGTTTAACGGGTTGGACGACATTTGCCACTCCTACTAACGTAGAGCGGAGGCAATCCGCCAGCTTGTCGGCCTTGTCAGGGGCCGCCTTTGGGAGCTCAAGAAGGCGCGCTCCCGTAGCCGACCGCCGTATCCTCAGCCCGCCCTCGAGCCCGATCTCGCCGAGATCTATTTTCTCGGCGGCGCGCTCGAGGACCTGGGCGTAAGTGACTCCCCTTGCCGCGGCCTCGGTCTGCAGTGTGATTACCACCGCAGGGGGCCGGGACGGCGGCAGCTTGGGCTTGGAACGGGAACCTGGCTCCTTTGGCTGAGCGGTTTTCGTCTTAGTCCTCTTCCTACCCCCACGCCTACCTCCACGCCTACCTCCACGCCTACCTCCACGCCGACGCGACCTAGAAGGGGGCTGTTGCCCTGTTGATTGGGCGGCTGGAGCCACAGACGGGACCGACTTCCGGGGAACGGCTACGGGAGCCCGAGCCGGAGCCGGTGCCGACTTACGAGGGGCGCGGGGAGCGCTCTTTTTACCTTCTCGCACCACTGTGGACCAAGTTTCAAATGGAGCAGCTGCTCCGGCCGGCAGTTTGGGAGGGGATCTCTGCACGAGATTTGGGGATCCCGACTCATCATATCCTCGGACTGAAGGCCGTGAAAGGACGGCAGCGGCGGAGGCAGCAGCTGCTTCTCTCCTCCTGTCCGCGGCTAAGGGTGGCCTTAGGTTCGTCTCGGGGAGGAGCCGCTCCTCTATGCCTCGGAAACGGGCGTTTAACATGACGCCCACCGAGTCAATGACCGAGCGCTTCAATTCCTCGAGAACCACTTCAGACGACAGCAACTCCTGGACCGCGACTTTTGCCGCAGAAGCCCTCATCTCTGCGAACTCCCTTCGATGCGCCTTGAGTTCCGCCTTCAGGGCGTCCACCTCCCTGTGGAGACGCGCGTTGTCCTCTCGGATTCGGCGCGTCTTCTCCGGCTCGTTGCGGCTGGCCAAGGCTCTGACGATATCGAGCAGACTGTTCGATTCGTCCCTGAGGGCCTTGACCACCGTACCTTTAAGGTTCGCCGACTTACGGGTCCACTCAAAAATTGCAGCAGAGTGTCGTGCTGCAGCTGAACTAAGTTCCTCCACGCTTAACGACGACGGATCCGGGACAGGTTGCACCTCCAAGGAGGTATCCTTCTTGGAGCCCGGCGCACTCCTGGCCGATCCCGCCGTTGGTTTGAGAGCCTGGCGTTGGAGCTTGCGCTCGAACGCAGCCTCTTCGGCTTCCAGGTTGAGGGCTCGCAGTTCTGCCTTAGCCCTTGCGAGCCCGCTACCACGGGTTGTGGGAGTGAAGCGTCCACGACGAGCGATGTTGCGCTTAGACAACGCAAAACCAAGCTCCGAGTTGCTACCGGACGCTTCACTCTGTAAGCGGGAGACCTCAGAGAGAGGCCCACGCTTGCGACACCCGCTGACCTCCTGGTCCGAAACGTCCGTCAAGTCACAATCGAAGGCTAATCGTAGTCCGATAGTCCTGCCAGTGTCATATGCTGAGGTACCGACCATCGGGGTCGGCTCCTCCGCATCCAGATCAATAATTTCCGAGTCCAAAGTAATATCAGTTTCCGTTGTGCATGCCAGTTCCTCTCCTTCTCGCCTCACACCATTATTTGGACAGGTCGGTGTGGATACGACCTGTGCAGGGTCTCCTGCGCCTAGGCTTTTTTTGCCCACCCCGTAGTACGGAGGGCAGATGGCAGACGAATCTGCCATGAGGGTTTCTCCAGCGCGAAGCTTGGGACCTTCCCGGGGACATATTTTCAAAAGAGCCTGTTCCATTTTTTCCTTTAAGGGGTGAGGTCCCCGCGGGTGGTGCCCTAGTCCTTACACAACCCCTCGGCAGGCACCGAATCTCAGGGTTGACGAAAAAACACAAACACACATAAAACAAAACATAACAAGTACGACGAAGACCTAACGAGACAAGACAACACGAAACACGAAACACAAACCTGTCGGCCATGGACCGGGCAATGACACCCCCATGACCGACCTCCAGGGTGATTTTTTATAGAGGTTTTCTTCCTCGCAGCCAGACGAACAGAACAGGATCCGTCCGTCCAGCCCTCGTTCCCGCTCAATGCGGGCTTCCGAGATCTTGTGGCCGTGCAATGCTCGCTCCGAAAAGCAAGCAGCCACATTTGCTAGTAGCTGTCCGCGCCGGCCGAAGCCGGTGCCCCCCATATCTGGGGGGACCTCCCCTATCCGCAACCCGGGGGACGCGCCAGATGGCGGCACTAGCGACCGCACACTGGATACGATCTAGCCTACCAAGATACCTATTGATAAGTTCTAGCCAATCTATTATCTCCGACATATATATCAGAAAAAATAACATTTTCTGGCAATTTATTTCAAATATTCTTAAATATGATTTATCATGTTTATCATGATTATAACATATTTTTGTTAATGCTCTAATAAAAGCTACTACTTTGTTAAAAAGATTTTAAAAGGATTGGTAAAACGACTATCTCTTCAAAGAATGTATGTTCCAATGTCTTGAACTAATTGCGAGCTTTCGTACGAGACGTGCTAAGTACTCAAACTAATTCTAGTTTACTTAGGACTAGTGCACACTGTTTTATCTTTGCATATTGTTACATTTTAAGAGTTTATTTAATTATTAACACATTTTTTTTAGCTAAAACACATAAGGATTAAAATCTGACTATAACACTCAGGTATCATATACCCACATAAAAAAAAAACATAAGTATAAAGCGGGTACGTGTTTGGCATTATTAAAATTATATAAATAAAAATTATATAAAGTATTGATATAAATTAAACGTTATTTTACACGAATCGCATAAATAAATCAAACACTTAAGCAACATTTATTACTGCTATTTTTAATTATTGGTGCAATTATTTAATTGATTTAACGTCTTAAGACTTTTTTTGTGTTTATATTGGGACTATATTATTTGACGTTTTTTCATGTAGAATAAATGCCATTATAAACTTATACAGTTAACAGTTATTAGTAAAGTTGAAAAGCTCGTCCAAAATGTCTATAAGATTATCTTTCGAAATTCTATCAAAATGGAGTGAACTTAAATAATTTTAGAGAACTAGTTTGAGAATTGATTAGACGTTTCAATGACCACAAGTATAATGAAGATTGAGTTTAATCTGTGATGAGATAAATGAAATTTAATTTAAGTGAAACCACTTTAATTTAAAACCAATATTAGTAGTGAATATCTGAACATTATGTATTGTTGATGTTGTATCGCTTCGGTGAATTAAGCATTCTATATATGATGATCTTTTATTAAATCAAATGAAATTCTTTTCATTTGAACATCAGATATTAATCAAATTAACTAAAATAAAATATTAAATCTAATTTATAAAATGAAAAACTATACATAAATATATATATTAGTAACAAAAGAAAAAGAAAACTTTATATTCATACTACACAAAAAAGTTATAATAAAAATGATGCCTAAATCGGAGAGCCACTCAGCTATTGAAGAGAAAACTGTCCCCTACGCTGATTTTTAGTCGCCGCCGTTTAGTACGTTAATGACAGAATACATTTAGTACGTTAATGACAGAATACAAGCACAAATAGAACAAAAGATATGTACATCAAACAAAATAAACCATAATAGTACATAGGAGGCCGGCCATGATATTTAGAAGAGCGGTGATATTTATTGTACAACAGTATAAGTTAGGTATTTGTTAAATAAAAATTAAGTATTTTTTATAAAAATAAACAAATAGTTATATTGTCAATCGAATTATTCATAAGGTTCACCTTCAGGTTAAATATAAAATAAGTTTTTTAATAGGTACACTTAAACTCAACCCGCATGTCGACTCTCTTTCAGTTTAATAAAAGATCTCACTTAAACAATCTGAAAATGTTCTTAGTCTTTGTTGAAAAGTTGTTTTTTAAATATTTTTTTTTTGTCCTAAGGCTTTTAAGGTGAATAAAATTTGTATACATAGCCTTAAAATTATCATAAATCCTTGGAAAAAAGAATATAAAGAATAAGAAATGGTATCACGGGATGTAACAACATTTTTTTTCAAATATTAAAGAAGTCTGGAAATTGTGTTTTGTTATTTAAATTAATTACATTAAATATTACACTGCTTACATTAATTTCTATACAAAGTAAAGTCGTCATAAAATCTCTCACGGTTTTAAGTACGTAATAAAATTAAACTAAATTGTAATATCCGACTAATGGATAGTTCTCGTAACTTGAATCCGTTAGAGGTGGGGCCTGTGACCACCAGGAATCCGTTATTTTATAAAAGCTGAAAGTTTGTCTGTGCATGTCCAAAACACAAGTAAGAATGATCAGCGACTATGGAGTTTGGATCGCGGTAGAAAGTAATAGACAGCATATGTGTCTAAAATGTGATCTCAAATTTGTTAAAGTATATTTTTATCATATTTTCTCCGAAACAATATAAGAAATCATGTCACCCATTGCCGGACATTCGTTATAAATAAAATTATTATACTTTCGTCATAATAATAATAATAATAATAATATACTTTATTGCACACCACAAAGTTGAAAATACAGTCAGTTAAAAAAAAAACAGGCACAGAGAGTTAAAAAATAAAAAAATAAAAAAACAATATAAAAATAAAAACAAAAATTAAAACTACTTATAGGTATACAATAAGGCGGTCTTATCGCTAGGTAGCGATCTCTTCCAGACAACCTTATTCTGCTAGGATCGGATCATGAGAGAGATTGGAGGGTAGTGCATAATAGAATAATATTAATATAAATACACGCATAATAAAATACTTAGTACAATATACATACATACTTAAACATACATACATATACATACATACATACATACATATACATACAATACATATACACACCAACATACATACGTTTATTTATAATAAATTACAACTGAAAAAAAAATAAAAATAAAAAGATGTGTAATACAAATAATAAACGAGTAGTGAGAAGTATAGGAAAGACGTTATAACATTATTCAAGAGACGACAAATCATTCCATAGAAATATAACTTATATAAAATTATACATAAAACAAGATACATACACAAATGATAAAGTAAATGATATAATAATTATGCCGAACTTAGTGATAGGTGTAGATAGTGGTCTTTAACCAACTTCTTGAAGGTGGTCAAAGACCGAGCTTGACGAATAGCTAACGGTAATGCATTCCATAATAAAACCGCTTGTACACTAAATGAATTTTTAAAGAAAGACGTGGTATGACAAGGTAATCGCAAACAAAGGTTATCAGAAGACCTTAGTACTTTACTATAAGTACCTAGGAATTCGAATTTATCTTTCAAGTAAAGGGGAGAAGTTGGGATAAATAACACACAGTACAGAAGAGAAAGAATATGTAGATTCCGGCGAAGTCGAATAGGTAACCACTTGAGACGAGAACGAAATTCAGACACGTGGTCATATTTGCGTAAGCCAAATATGAATCGAATACATAGTATAAAAGCTAAACAAGAAAATAAAACTGTTTGTTAATTTTTGTGAATATCGTAAGGAATAAAATCATTGATTTAAATAATAGATAACTACACTTGTAAACTTTTCTTATTAATTATCGGTATCATTTATGTATATCATAATATAGAGATATATACAATTAACATAGAGATGCGCACGTAACTTCCTTCATCACTTAAATATAAACACAGGTGTGATTCTAACAGAACACAACACACTATACGTTAACATAATCATTATAGTGGCATTCATTACAAATTTTCCAATAATAAAAACATTTCATTTAACAAAAAGATTTAATTTAAAAGTTTTGAAAACTGCTAGTAAATACAATACTAACAAAATATGTCGTGAGAGTAACTTAGTAAGGACAATTGAAAATTCATGTAAAACATTAAGTAGTATTATGTGTATCTAATAATTATAAGAGTGCATACTAAGAGGCATTAAGAGGTTTAATATTGAGCTGCAGTCTATTTACTTACTGAATGTATACTTGTGATATTAATATTAGATGTTTTGGTTTATTGACAGTCCTTGTGGAAAATTATCAAGTCTTTAAGTTGAAAAAAAATCTTAGTTTTTTTATGGATGATAATTGTTTGTGATCTATCCATTGAACTACTTACAAATTACTATTATGTTAAGGTTTTTGTTGTTGGTAAATATAAATATATATATTTTTTTAAGTATGTATTTTTGAACGTTTTGTAAACCAAATAAGTATTTTCATATTATATTCTCATAATATCTATAATATCTTTATTGTATTTGTTTATCTCCATCAAAGCATTGGCCTTGCGAGAAGTATTCACGAGTCATCAAGCAATTATGTAAACTATTTAGTTCAGTTGGAAACAAAGGAATGCATTAGTCTACACAATAAAGCATAAATAATACTCGTCAAGTTTACGAGCGATCAGAATAAACAATTTAGTTACTGTTTATTATTCACTGAAAGCCGCGCGTGACTTTGAAATATCTTAGGTCTTCACTTTGAGTGAAACCACAGCAGTGGTTAGAAGTAATCAAAACGATGTTCCAATTATTTTTATACTAATACTTTACTATATTTACTTAGAAATAATTTCTTAACCTCTTTAAGACCAAAATCGTTGAAAATTTAAGTCGTTGCGTCGGGATACCGCTTAATAAGGGAAGAAATTAAAATGCAAGTAAGTTAGCAAGGCAAATAAAGAAATTACGATATCGAATCGTATAGCCTAAATTCTCAATGATTCACTTTGTAAAATAGACACCATAGTCAACATACGTACAACGGTCCCGCCGCCGTAACGACTTTAATAAGTACATAATAATATTATTTTTATTCTTTTTGAGGTCTTTTTTGTATCTGGGATTTTTTTATTTTTATTTTTTTTTTATAAAAATGAGCTTAAAAGTAAAATTATACATGCTAAATATGTTTAATGAATTTTCTTTATATTTAAATTTAATAATTCACAAAAAATATATATATAAAACTTTTTCTAATTAAACCTTTACTTGATATGACCGCTATGATTGAAAAAATACTATTGTTTGTATATTTTCAGAAAACCACAAAAAACACACATACCAAAAAATGTTATTATGTAATACAGTTTTATGCCGACTGCCAAAATAACTTCAATTTAATGCACGATTTAGATGATAAATAAAAAGACCTTGAATAAATCTGATCGCAGCGCCACCTAACGAAGCTCATTGAAAACCTGTCCAAAATTAAAAAAAAATGGCCATCACGCTATCACGGTTCGTAGATATAGCCAAGAAACAGACCGACAGACGAACAGCAGAATTTTAGTAACAGGTAACAGGGTTTAACATTTATTATCATTAAGGTGCAGAATCCTAAACACAAACTATTAAATTAAATTGTTTTTTAAATAGCAGCTCAGTTAATTTTACAAAAAGGTTATGTTACGTCATAACAAAATAAATTTTTGAATGAATTTGTTTTTTTAACAATCAAAACTAAATGTCTTAGTTCGAAATTTAAGAAAACACAATTTCATCTCGTTCTAAAATCATACAATTATTGAGGCGCCATTCCATCTTATCTTATGAGTGTGAAACGAATTGCTCTTGTTTCAAGAATGAATTCAAAATATAAGACATATTTATGTTTATATAAACTTTATATTAAGAGTCAGTCAGTAGTATTACTCAAGGGTTTGCGGAAACGCACAAAGAAAATATTAAACAAAATATGTCAAAACTAATCAAGTGTACACTAGTAAAGCCTGCATATACCGCAAGAAAATATATAATATTTTGTCTCGTGGTTTGCAGCAGAATGAGTTAATTGGCGTATAATTTTTATAACTTACAATAAGACACTTGCTTAGAATTTAGAAATGGTATAAATATATGTATAATTATTGGTATAATTATCAAGCATTGAAATGCATTAGCTTCCGTAAGTCTTTTATGTAATAATTCGTTTAACATTATCTTCATTTTATTTTTATATTTCCCTTTCAGACACCGAAAGCATTGGATTAAGACCAACGTTATTGTTACATTTATCTTGTTTGTTACTTAATTGTATGAAACTAAGTTTAGGAAGGAAGTCTATGGATGAGTAATAATACGTTAAAGTTTGATAACACTCGAGCATTTGATATAATGCTGTAAAACACAAATACAGACCAACTTTAAATATATATTTTTAAAAGGTGTAATGTTCTCTGTTCCAGTTTTAATAATTTAATAAAATGTTTAATTAGTTTTTGACTCCAATGTAATAGATCTCAAGACTAGACTAGACTCCAGTGTCACTCTAGATCAATTTGTCACCCTTTTTTCGGACTTGTTTTAGATTTAGAATGAAACTATTTTATAAAATTGATAATCAGTTATATGTTTTCAAACATATATAAGAATGCCTATCTAATTATGTATAACTAATTTTAAAGTTATATTAATTCGCAACTTAGGCTACTACTGAGACGAAATTGATTAAATTCTGGCTTTCTTTACATATGACACAATTTAATTACTGCAATACTTCGTTAGTAAAATATATTGGCATTATAAAATATTATAATCGTTAGTACCCTAGTGTAATGCTGTTAATTATAGAAAGAAAAACATATGTGAGATGAAATTGAAATGTTTCTAAGACGTAACAGAATGTAAACGTTGAAACTATGTCATGAAGACTCAAATTACTATGAATTATGCACGACGTAGCAGTCAATAGTTAAGCCTTTGTAGGGTACAAAAAGTTAAATATAATAATTTAATTAGTAATCTCCATAATGATTATTGTAAATTTTGTTGGTTGTCCTATAAATAAATAAATAGAACAAATAAATTATGTACACACGCTGTCTGTTATACAGAATGATACAAAATACCTTTTATTATCTCGTAATAAAAACTGTTTCTGAGGAAAAAGAAAAATAAGTTTTAGGCCTCCGCGTCGTCCGTTATAACAGACTTATTTTTTATCTGTATATCTTAAGTGACAACATTGGCTTTTAGCTAGTTAGTTAAAGCCATAACATTCCGAGTGATCCAATAGTTCACATGTCAAGTCCATTTGTATAATCGAACAAACAATCAACGCGTACAAACACAAGTATCATTTACATAGAGCACACAGATGCGATTACTAGCAATTCAGATTATAATTATTTTATAATAAAATTATGAAAATTATTATGAAAATTTTATTGGTCCAATTATAATGGTCACTAGCTTCTTTTAACAGGACTAATTGATATTATTAAATATAAATCATATCTCCAACATATGTTTATTATAAGTATACAAATTCTTTTCTTTTTTCACTGCCATAAACAAATAATAAAGGATATATTTGCTTGATGCTTAATCTGACAAATTTTATTTAAAGCATAAAGAATGCTAAATTTCTCGTTTGCATAAATCCAACATATTGTAAAATTCCCAGCACACTGAGTTTAAAATCTTACATCAGTATGCAAGAACAAAACGAGTAGGAGTGTTTTCAGTCGAAGTCAGAATACTAATAAGTTATTATAATAGAACTTTCTTTGCTATTTACAATTTGCAATAGGAACTGAATTGATAATGCAGATCAAACAAATCATGAAGATAATGTTTATGGTTCATATCTACGGCCATTAGGAAAGCTTATCAATAACATGATAGCTTGACAGTGAAAATGTATGTCACGAAATGATACATAATGTGAGTAGTTAATTCTGAGTCGGATCAGTTTACTGATATAATCTTAAGTAGCTTACTTATTTTAGTATTTCCATGCTATACAGATATGTGAATACTAGAATTGTTTTTAGTTAGCAAGAGTATTTAGGATATATTAAAACACCAGCTGCATGTTTTTAAATAATATGAGTCGGAAAAAAAACTTTGCTTTAAAATATAAGCTTTGTCTCATTTCCTGTTAATAGTTTCAAACAACTTATTATATGGAATATAATAGCTGTTGTCCGTGACTTCGTCCACGTAGACTGTATAAGCATAATTGGTTACATTAATATCAATTGAGTTAATAATTATCGTTAAATTATGGTGATCTGCAATATATATATTTATACATATAATTATATATATCGTATCGAAAATTCCGTGATATAAGATGTTCCACAACGCCGAACACCAATCTTTGTAATAGCATTCCGCCCGTCCAACCCGTCATTGAAAACCATCTTAGTATATATATATATATAGTTTTGACATTTTCTTTTAAGTTTTATATTGAATAAAAAATATTTCACAGCAATAAATGTAATTATTTCTCCAACAGCAAATAAATTCAAAGTAAACAGAAGAAATTATATTAAAAAGTTTTTCTCTTTAACGTTGCAGGAAGTTTTATTGTCTTAAGATCTTTGTTTTCAGTTGTGTTTTTCAAATATTTAGTTTCAAATTAAAGTAAGAATTTATAACCTAGATAGTCATATATTTTTGTTCAAAATTCTAAATATAATTAACAAACAATTCTAAATATAACTTACGAAACTGTTTCAGAAATTTAATTTGCTTCTTAGAAGAGCTTATAAATATTAAAAATAAAAAGCGCATTTTTTGTACATTGTTAAGTTAAGGCATTTGTTGCTTATTTTTAGGGTTCCTTACCTAAAGGGTAAATAGGGTACCGGAACTCTATAACTAAGATTTCGCTGTCCGTTTGTATGTCTAAAAGCTGTGCTTAAAATATTCACATAATATTTAGATACATATTCACGTTAGATCCTTACTATACTTACTATTACTATAATAATAAAAAATTAATATATTTACATACAAAAGACGTGACTTTTTTGGGTTATAAAACTAATTTGGATTATGACTACAATAAAAAAAAGTAATGACTGGGTTTTAACAATATTTAGCGTAGTCTTGGTTTGAGTCAACATATAGGATGCTTTTAACACCTGAATATTCTCTATCTTTAAGTAAAACTCAAACAAGTGATGATTTTCTTCTATATCTTAGAATTCTTTTGATCTACAATAATGTAATGGTTATGATGTCAAACGATTCTCAACTTAATACTATTTTATCATTATTCTTAGGAGACATTTAGTAATTGTAAGTAAGAACATATAATAAAATAGTAAAAATGCCAAAATTACTAATGTAATGGCTGTAAACTAAACTAAAAAGTAATGGCTCCATATTATACAATACACATTTCAATAATATTTTATAATATTTCATTGGTTTTTGGCGATTCTTAAACAATTATAATATATTTTTAACGAAAAAGGTAAAAAAATACCTCTGTGTCTTTGAAATTGAGAAGATTGCTTTTGATTAGAATTAAAGGTCATGAATTCATAACGAACTTTAAAAGACGAAAACTTCAAAGATTTCAGATGTTACTCTACATTATTCGATTAGATTTAAGATAATTGTAAATTATTTATGTTTAATATAATGATACATACATGTTTAATATAATGATAACAAGTTTGTAAAAGTTCATTTATCCATTTTGTCATAATATTCATAAACCTTCATTTTAGCACTGCCATTCATTGGAATGACAAATAATAAGGATATACGGCTTTTAACCGAACGTAATATTATATATAAAATCTCTTTAAGTATCCTCCCCATTGATGTATAATATCTCTATGATCTCCCCATCTCTGTCAAATATAAAAATTAATGCATACAATTAAAAGTGACACTTTTCATCTCTTTAATATTCTAATTCCTACATTGTCTTTTATAAACCGCTGTGAACGAGGAAACGCATTTGCATGCGGCGAGCAGAGATTTTCAAAATGAAATATTTCTAACACATATGATACGAATTGCATCTAACGATCATATTGAAAATGAACTGAAATTAGGTATTCTTGCAAAAAAAAAAAAAAATTAAAATTATTCCTAATATATATTTTTTGATATACAAAATGTTCGTTTACACTTAATAACACCCATAATAAGTTCTATGTGAATCTTAATAATTTAGGGTGCAAAAGATGAATGTCACATACACGTTTACAAATTTCATCGCAAGTGTGAACTCGTAACGTTGCCGTATTACAAACTATCTACCGATGTGATAGATCTAGAAGTGACTAAAAGTCAATATTCCATAGACACTTTTTAGACTCGAATTCTTATCGGTCTATAAGCGGTTGAGAAGGTTTTATTATTTATATTTATTCTGCTTTCTTTTCAAGTGTATTTTTAACAAGAAAAATATTTTACTACAATAAATGTAATTTGTTGTCCAAGATCACATTAATCACATTAAACATAGCTTTATAAAGCTAATAAAAAATGAGCTTTATAAGATATTTAACTATGTTTTTCTATATAATATTGCAGGATGTTCCATTGTCTAAGCATCTTTGTTAACAGTTGTGCCGTTTTTCAAACAGCGATGAAAATAAAGCGAGAATTTATGATCATTCATTTAAATTCTTTGTATATTTAACTAAACTGTTTATGAAATTTAATTTGTGTATGAACAACTGCACTTATAGCTGCTTCAGAAAATATGTTACAACTAAGTTTAAGGAGAGTTTATAAATATAAATAGCACTTTCAGTTATATAAAAGTATATTTTGAACCTGAATTCGAATTATGAAATGTAATTACATATATTGTACATTATATTACATATATTATATTGTTTTATTCTATTTGTCCAGACACAGCCCATTTTGTTAAGTCCATCAACAATAACATTCCTAACAAAAGAATCATAAGAAAGGTCTTAGGAACGCCTCTTTCTTTAATAAAGTCAGTTGGTTGGAGAGCGCTTATTAACGAATAGGTGATTTTGACATTAGTGTTGCAGATGAATCTCGAATTTCTTGACAAATAACTTGGGAAGCAAATATTCTTCTTATCTATTTTACCAGTGAGAAATAGAAGGTTATCGTTAGAAAATGTAATGATATTATACGTTTATACGCATTTACCTTTCCAAATACATCCATATTTCTATTTCGAATTTATAATAGTTATAACAAGACAGGCCAGGATTTTGGTAGAGATTAATATTGTAATAGTGAAATACATGTTCAGCATAAGTTTAATCAAGATTATTGAGAAACATACACAGAGTGTGATTATTCCTAAAATAACTACACGCTGATTGATTTCAATATCGGTATGTTAATAATGTTATACTAATATTTTTGGTTATAGTACCATGGCTTTTTGCTATAATATTATGATATTATGCTTTATTATTATTACATATATCAAGAAACAAATATTGTCATTAATTATAAAAAATATTTTTCACTTGAATTTTTGACTTGCATTCAGAAGCAGAACCATCCTGTTTTTTTGTTGTTGCAATCGAAACATATAATAGCGGTTTGAAAGTGTCTAAGTAAATATTTTATTTATATATCTAATAATAATTTTGCTAAGGATATATAAATTGTTTATTTTAAGATAGAGTAAGCTTTTAATACAATCTTAAGAAAAAAAAAATGAAAAATATTTTAATTTTTGACACATAATTTATCCGCGTGTGATATCGTGAATATGATCGTAAATTGATTTCTTTGTTGTTAAAGTTGAATCAGTAAAATCCCTTAAGTACTTTGTACAGTACATTTAGTAGTACACTTCAGGATTGGAGCGGCCGCTCCTTTCACTTTTTGCTTTCATAATAAAAATACGAATATGTGAATAGTAATGTTACGCAGTTCTTCTTTACTTTTTAACACTTTTTTTTGCCAGGTGTAAGTTGGTTTATTTAATAAATTTTAGGCTTTGTATTTATCTTTTTTTTTATCACTAAAATGATAAATAATAATTTTATGTAAATTTAAAAATAAAAAAAAAACTATGATAGCTAGAAAATAATATCCTACTACTATTATAAAGGCGAAAGTTTGTAAGTATGGATGTATGGATGTTTGTTACTCTTTCACGTAAAAACTACTGAATGGATTTGAATGAAACTTTACCACAATATAGCTTATACATCAGAATAACACATAGGCTATAGCTTATACATCAGAATAATACATAGGCTACAATTTTTGAGGTTTTTAATGTGAGGTCGTAAAAAAACACTGACTGAATCCTACAAGATAGATCAAAACAATTTACTACAGTATTGTACAACTTAAAAAGGTCTACAAAAAAGTCCGTGATTGTATATGTTTATATCTTAGGAATAACCCACAAAAACCATTTTTTATCCTTTACTTTGTACGAGAAATAATGGCTTATTTACGAAGCGATTTTAAGCAATACAGTATTAATCCTTATCCAATTAAGTATCTTAAATACATTGTGCATTTAATAAAGATCAATATGGCTTTTTACAGCATGTAAATTAAATAAATATTTTCGAAGATATCACAGATTTAAAATGCAGAGTCATAGCAATTTCGGCGATAAATACCGTTTCGGTGATAGACGTGTTATATTTCGGTTATGACTAGACGGGACGAACCTGAGGTCCACGCGAACGAAGTCGCGGGCAAAAGCTAGTTATAATATAAATTATAATTTTAGTACATTAAACACTAAATAAACAGAATCATCAGCTTAAAATGAATTTAAATAATTTTATAATAGGTATTTCAAATATGTTACTACGTAAAAAATAGTATTATCAAACACCTATATTTTATACCGTGATTTCTATAGTCAGAAGTTGAATAAGCATGAAATTAGAAATCTTAATTATCAAAACTCTGAACTAGAATTATAATTTGTTAAACATAATTAATATAAAAAGAAAAATACTTTTGCCATTTTGACCATAAATACGATGGAAAAGCAAAAATTACAAGTTGACATATTATGATGTAAATAGTTTAGTTGTTTGTAAATTATCTCTAAGCATATAGGAATCAACCCATGATTTGTAATATAAAGTGCATGATGCAATATAAAGTGTATAAACAGTTTCAATATTTGTTTCATTTCTGTTAAATATTGGTCTGACAGAAATGTTAAGTGCAGGTATATTTTAAATATGATAACATTTACTATAAATAAATAATAAATTATATATTTGCTTGATGCCTTATCTGACAAATTTTAATTATACTTAAGTCGAAAATAATGCCAAAATATTGTGAAATTCCAAATACACTTAGTATTTATACTAGTGGGAGTATTTTCAGTTGAAGTCAGAATACTAAAAGTTATTATAATGGAACTTTCTTTGCTATTTACAATTTGCTGTAAGAACTTGTATTGTTATATAGGAAATTGACTTATATTGTTAAATGGTTAAGATACCATAAAGTTTAGACAAATTGTAGCTTAAATTAAGTAGATAATGTTTATGTTATATGACTACGGTCTATAAGAAGAGCTTATCAATAAGATGTGAACATCTTGAAAGTGCACATGTAAGATCTGGAACGTACGTAATATAAGGAGATAATGCTGAGTGACCATTTACTTATCTTCTGCTAAGTTCACTCTTACAATCTTTTGCAGCTTTCTTACGGTACTACTTCCATGCAATATTATTAAAATATTTCCATGCAATATTATTATTATATACTTGATATTAGAATGATTTCTAATAAGCAAAAGCCTTTATATATTTTAATTAAGTTACAATCCAATGATTATATAAAACATAAAAAATTGTTAAACACTATATTAGGCACTTAATTAAAATATGAATTATGATATGAATTAATTAATTAAAATATGAATTATGATAATTTATAAAATATAAAAAAAAAACAAAAATATTGTATGGGTGATTATTATTAAATTAGTTCTAGGTAATTTTTAACATACTAAAAGTTTTATAACTTTAATGGCTATAGTTTTAAAACCACGGGTGAAAATACAGGAAAACCTTTTTAATCAGATCTCTAGTCGGCAATAACAACGTTCTTACTTAATTTAAAATTACTTTTAAATTTAGTTTCAGAGATACTGTCAAGAGTTAACACACATCTGAAAATATATAGATAACCTAAAATCTCAAATAATACTACAGATAGCCTAGGAATCTAAAAATCTTAAATAAAAATAAATTATAAACGGACGTTGCGAGTGAAAATAAGATATACTTAAAATGATTATTTTTTTATTATATAATAATATTACATTTTATTTCATTATAAGCTGCGCCGGTGGTCGATCAAAATCGGAATGATTTCAATTGTTACAAAATATTCTCTCATTCTTTCTCAGCTTTTGCGTCTTGTTGTGGTAACATTTGATGAAGTTGATTCTTATAAGCTTTAAATTGTTGCATGTGTTAAATTGTTGATTGCCACAATGTAACACAATGATTGCCACAATGTTTTTTACTGCGTACAGCAAAGGATTGGAACAGCTTGCCTGCATCGGTATTTCCGAAAGAATACAATGTGGATACATTCAAGAGAAGAGTGAATAGGCTGCTAGGGTAATGCGCCTTACCACCTTAGACTACATTCCACTTACCATCAGGTGGAATGTAGTCAAGCATTGCCCTAGACTATATAAAAAAAAAAAAAAAAAAAAAAAAAACAGATGCATAAACTTCGTTAAACAAACAAAGAGCATAAACATGAATGTTCTTATGTCATAGACCTTTTGTTAATGGACTTGGATATCATCCATGGAATGCAAAAATGGAGTTTTACAAAAGCGTTGCGACCCATTAAGAATGAGTTGTTTTGGTTTTAATAAAAACATTGGGAAATACGGAAGTAAAGGCGTATTTTCATATCCATCTCTTTCACTCACAGTACAAGAAAATCATCTACTTCAATATTCAATGATTCATCTAGTCTCATAATATATTTTTTTAAGTTTGAAAAGTTATAGATTTTAGATTAACGAAACACTCTTTAATTAAAATATGTTGTATAAACATGGGGAAAGGTTTAAACGAACCCTGTAAAACAATATTCATTTTTGATAGATACGCTATACCTAACACAAACATACGTCATATAACATTAAAATTATATTACAGAACCTACGAACATTTTTAGTTTCAATTAATAAATCTTCTAGAGTATAATGATCATTAATGATGATGAATAAGATTACTTTAGAAGATCTAAACTAATTTACAGAATATAATAATCAGGTAGTATGTGAACATTAGCTATTAATTTTAGTTTAAATAGTTGCAGGCAAGATTGAGTTGTCTCTACTAAATCACTTACCATTATCCGATCAGAAATAAAACTTAATAATAATTGAATTATCAGTTGTGGTTGTTTAAGGAGCTTATCAATTATCAAAATTGTTCTATTAGGATATTTCAAGTTAATCATACTTTGAGAAGTTGTAAAATAACATAAATTAATTGTCATTTTCGTAATCTATATATATGTTTTATATCTTCCGGTCGTTAATACTACTTCTTTTTTAATTAATGGTAGTAATAATTGCAATAAAGTTAATATATATTGCTTTCCATGTGGTGAAAATGTTTATCTTTATCATTCGTCTATTCCAATTTCAATCCAATGTTCAAATAACTAGTCCACCATTATTTTATCAATATTTACGTCAATTATGATATAAAAGACAAAATTATAATCGAATAATCATCAGAAATAGATTATTACTGCCTGGTAATGACCAGTGATTAAACTTTAACCAAACATTTAATATTTCAAGTTAGTCAGAAGATAAGATATATAAGATAAAATAGTGAAAATAGCAAATTAAACATTTATTTAAATTAGTTTTTAATAAAAGACGTGAAAGAGTTGGCTGTGTCTTTAAAAATTGATAAGATTACTTTTGATTGAAACAAAACTGTACAGCTCATGAATGCATAACGAACTTTAAAAGACGAAAATTCTAATAATTTTAGATATTACTTTCATGTATTAATAGCTTTAATTAAGTATTTTATAAAAATATCTTTGACTTTTTCAAATGTAATAAAACCATGTTTGAAACAGTCTATTTATCTAGTTTTTCATAATATTCATAAAGAGGTTCATATTTGCATTGCTATTGCAACTTTATAACAGGTGACGGGTTTTTATGATATACGACTTTAACCGAATATATTACTCGTATTATGCTTAAAATGAATGAAAATTGTACATCTATTTAAGTATTCTCTTTGTTACTATCAAGTATGAAAAATTTGCATACAATAAAAAGAGACACTTTTTTCCTTTAAATCAAAAGTCGGTTCTTACAATACATTGTTATTCAATTATTATATTTATGAGAGTTACTTTACAGTTTTATGAACAAATAACTAAAATTTTATTTCAAAATTTATAATTCTCACATTGTCTTCTGCAAACCGCTGTGGGCGAGGAAACGCATTTGTATGCAGCGAGCGGAGATGTGCTTTTAAAATGAAAATTTCTCACATTTATGACATGAATCCTATCTAACGGTCAAGTTGAAAATAAACTAAAATTAGGTATTCTTGCAACAATTTCATATTACGGAATTGAAATGATATTAATTAAAATTTTAGGGTTATAATAAGTCGTATCTTTTTTTTGCTCTTAATTGTTTTTTATGTGCAACATTTTTGCTTACATTTAATAACGACTAACATTATTTCTATCTGTATCTTAATAAGTTGGTGTTCAAAAGATGAATGCATGACATACATGTTTGCAAATGTCATCGCAAACATGAACTCACAACGTAGCCTTATTAAAAACGAAGTAGAACTAGAAGTGACTGAATGTAAATATTTAAAATATTTGAACATCAACTTTTTTAACGTTCTCTAGACTAGAGCTTTTATCTGTTTTGCAATTGATTAAAGACAAGTTTATATACGTTCGGCTTTATTTTTTTCTATAAACAAGAAAAATACAAAGTAAACAAATTTCTTTGTTTACAAAGTAAACAAAGAAATTTTGTTACATAGTCTTCTTTATAAGATTTTCATTTAATTATGTTGTTCTCACTAACATTGCCGGATGTTCCATTAAGTAAGCATCTTTGTTTACAGTTGTGTCGTTTTACCAACAGCGACTCTGGTGAAACTAAAGTAAGATTTTATGACCATTCATTTCTACTTCTTTATATAATTAACTTACCTGTCTCTAAAAATTATTTTGTGTATGAACTTGAATTGAAAGATTACTTAAGCCGAAAGATTGCCGAAAGATTACTTAAAGAATAGTTAAAAAATAGGGACAACTTTGCCTTTCATATTTTTATGTTAGTAAGAAATACTTAGCTTACATAACAAAACCAATTATGATAAAATATTTAAAATATAACAATTAATATTTGATTAGGATTGAAATAATAATAATGAAAGTAGTATCGATAACAAATATTGTAAAACTTACCCATCTCTTGAAAACAAACGTGTTAAATCATATAACATGAAGCGCTATTATCTCAATGGATCTCAAATATTAAGTAATTAGCCATTGAGCCCTAAATAGCTAAGTAATATCTTGCGTTTGAAAGATATTACAGAAAAATTGTATATTTTTTAGAAAACAAATATGTCATTAGAGGTCCATACATTACAAATATTTCAAAACAATTACCAAACTCATGGCATTTAGTATTCTGTTAAAAATATTATTCAGATTTTCAGATTTAGAGAATATCACTGAGCTTGTTATCTCTAAAAATATAAATAATTATTAAGATATAATAATCCTATTCACACTGAACAGTATGTCACCGGTTAAAGCCCGTTTATACCTTCCGAATACACTTTCCGTTTAGATAAGGCCCCTTTATCCAGCCATAATAGCAGCTTTGAAGGCATGTTCAAAAAACGTAAAAATCTGACAATAGAAGCTATTTAGATAGAAGGAGGTTTCTTTGCACCCCGACATACAATAGAATGATTAAAGATAAATATTTTATTATAATTGTTTCTTAATGCACGTAATAATAATATAGCATTATATCAAAATATTATAGCAATAAAGCTATATATATATATATATATATATATATATATATATATATATATATATATATATACATATATATTAACCAAAAATACTGTTATAATAGAAAGCCTTACATTATTAACATACTAGGATATTGAAATCAATCAGCACGTTGTTACTTTAGTAGGAATACTCGCACTCTGTGTTTGTTTCATATTAATCTTGATTAAATGTAAACAAATGCTGAGCATGTATTTCAGTATTACAATATTAATCTTTAGCACAACAGGGCTCAACCTACTATCAACTATTATAAATGCGAAATGGATGGATGCCGATAATTCCTAAGTATGTATGTTTATAATATCATTGTATTTTGTAACAATAATTTTCTAGTTTTCACTGTTAACACGTGAAAGAAATCGCTAAAGTAGTAACTATTTAGCGATTGATGATATTTCATACCATACCTTGGTATGAAATAGTTATACTCATATTCGATACTCAAACTCATATTCGAGATTCATCACCTATTCGTTAATAAGGGCACTCCAACAAACTGACTTTATACAAAGAACTTTTTAGGACCTTACCTATAGTTCTGGTAAAAAAAGCCTGTATGAAAAAACTAGTGAAGCATATTATAATATAGATGAATAATTAGTAGTTACTTTTTATATAAATGCATTGCAATAGATACTTAATATTTGAATAGTCTATGAAATTGATAAACAGAAATTCAAGCAATAGGTAAAAAAAATACAGCCAAAAAAATAAAGAAAGTTGGACTTTCGCACAAAGGACTCCGTACTGTATACAAAAAACATGTGTAACTTAAAATTTAAGGTTTCTGTGGACTTTCCTTGATATGTGCTATAAAATATTGCTTCATACAAAATTTCCTGATTCTAGGTCGACTGAAAGTACTCTTTAGGTTTTGATTCCCTTGCAAGTTGCGAGTTTGAAAATATCCGTTGAAATTTGATTTTTTTACAACTTACAGGTATTATAGGCCTGAGAATTTAATATAAATAATATATAACAATAAATAAAACGTAGAGGACGTTTTCATGAGGAAATGGGTAGTAAATTTAAAACTATTAAAATATTTTGATTATATAATATAACTAAAAATGTACCGTTTGCGATATTCATTTATCTATGCTATTTGACGTTGAGTGGTATCAAATTTCAAGATTCTAAGTTTACGGGGAGACATTTTGATTCCCTTACGAGTTTAGAAAAAAATAAGGAAATTGGCGGCATAAACGGCAGTATCCTTTGATTGCGTTGGTTTAGAAGTTTATTTTTTTCACAACTCCAAAGGACAATAAACCTGAATATTTGATATGTTTTTCAGCTCGAAACCTTTACGCGTTCGTAAAAAAGGGTATGGACGGATGGACACACAAAAAATTGATCCTTTAAGGGTTCCGTTTTTTCATTTCGAGGTACGAAACCCTAAAAATAAACAACAAAAGCCGTCAAGGCTTTCATGTTCAAAATATACGCTAATATGACTGTAAATTTTACTAATATTTATAGGCGCTTCTAAAACTTATAGAAAGCAGCTATAAGCAGCAGCAGTTTCGTTAATTATAAAAAGAAATTTAAATGAATGGTCATAATACTTGCTTTAGTTTCACCAGAGTCGCTGTTTGAAAAACGACACAACAGTAAACATAGATGCTTAGACAATGAAACATCCTGCAATGTTATTGAGAAAAACATAATTAAGTGAATCTAATAAAGTTCTATAACAAAAAAAGCTGAATAATGAACTTGCTTTAATCAATTTTAAACAGATAAAAGCTCGAGTCTAGAGAACGTTAAAAACTTGCTTTACATTTGCAAACATGTATGTGTACAGGTATACATTCATCTTTTGAATATCAACCTTTTAAGAGACTCATAGAAATAATGTTAGTCGTTATTAAATGTAAGCAAAAATGTTGAACTTATGTCATTGTCAACATTTATGCAAATATCTAAAAACAAATAAGACACGAATAATTTTAACCCTAAAATCATATATCATTTCAATTCCATAATATGAAATTTCTGTAAGAATACCTAATTTTGGTTCATTTTTAACGTGACCGTTAGATAGGATTCATGTCATAAATGTGAGAAATTCTCATTTTAAAAGCACATCTCCGCTCACAGCATACAAATGCGTTTTCTCGCCCACAACGGTTTGCAGAAGACAATGTGAGAATTATAAACGTTGAAAAAAAAATTGTTATTACTTGCTCATAAGACTATAAAGTTTTTTCATAAGTATAATGATTACGACAATATATTGTAAAAACCAACTCTTGTTTTAAAGTAAGCAAGCATTATTTTTCATACTTAATAGTAACAAAGAGAATTCTTTAATAGATTTGCGATTTATATTAATTTTAAGCGTAATACGAGTATAACGTTCAGTTTAAGCCGTATGTCATAAAAAATCATCAACTGTTATTCATGATATTGTAAAACACTAGGTAATGAACTCTTTCAAACATTGTATTATTATATTTGAAATGTCCATAACACAGTTATTTTTTTTATATATTAATGATAAAATCACAGTAATATCAAAAATTTTCGTATTTTTAAGTTCGTTACGCATTCATGACCTGTATAGTGTTGTTTCAATTAAAAGCTATCTTCTCAATTTTAAAAGACAGCGGCATCTCTTGCGCGTTTTTCATTAAAATTAAATTTAAATAAATTAGTACTTTGCCATTTTTATAACTTTATTATATATATCTTATCTTCTGACTAACTTATTATTAAATGTCTCTGTAAAATAATGATCGGGTAGTATTGATTTAATAATCACTTGTTAAGAATTAATGTCAATATTATTGTCGACTTCAAAAGCATTTAAAATATAAAGGAAAATCATCAGTTCTCTGAGTTTTCCTGTGAATGAGACAGTTTTCCAAAGTGGCAAGCATCCTATATATTGACTCAAACCAAGACCTCAACAAAAATGCTAAATCGATGCATTGTTGTATTTCACTGTTATTATAGTTCAGATCAGTGGTGTGTATTCCTTTAAAAATGATTGAATAGACGGAAGTTAAAAGTACCTTATACGTTTTTTAGTGACAACATATAAAATTCATCAAGGTCTCCCAATAGGTTTTAGTGATGAGTGTATAAATGAATAGAGAGAAAAACAGAAAAAAATATATATTAAACACAGTTCGGGCTTTTTTGGGTTTGTATATTGCATTGAAATTGGAATAGATGAATGGTAAACTTTATACCACATGGAATGCGATATATATATATATATATCAAATTTATTGCCAATATCACTACCATTAATTAAGAGAGAACTACACATAGATTACCAAAATGACAATTAAAGAGTTTTTGTTCCTTAAAAACTTTATCAAAGTATAATAAACTTGCAGTATTCCAACAGCAGAACTTTGAAGTTGTTCTGTTGGGATACTTCAAGTTTATTATAAGCTCTTTAAGCAACCACAACTGATAATTGAATTAATAATTCATTTCTGATGGGATAATGTTAACTGAATTAGCAAAGACAACTTAAACCTACCTGGAATTGTTTAAACTAAAGTTATTAGCTTATTTTCTATTACATTCCAGAAATTAGTTTAGATCTTCTAAAGTTTTTTACCTAATACAAATAAAACAAAATAATGTAATAAAATACTTTGTCGTGTGGTTTAAAACATGAAATTTTTTTCAAAATAACATAGAATACGCTCGCTTCACTGAATTCTTTAGTATAAGTATAGTATTTATTATATTAATAATAAATAATAATAAATAATAATAGTAAAATATCAATAAATATTAGGTACTTTAGCAAAATGGCCATTAGTTAAACCAATATGGAAACACCGCGCGCACATAACGCAATGCGACAAGCTTGCTGTGGCACAAACAGATTGCTTGCATTAAATCTTTCATGCATTACATATATATATATTGAGATATTTTATAAATGAAGAATAATTTATTCAAATTAAAATAACCTTAACATTGCCAATATTTAAAAAAAATGGCGAAAAATCTTTAAATATAAAAACAGTGCAATAAATCATAAAAATATATCTTAACTATTAAAACAAATATATGTATACATATAGTATGTGATGATTATAACACTTATTGCTTAAAATATGTCTACTAACTCTTTACTAACTTTTAACATTTCTCTAACTTTATCAAAAATATATTTTTTTTCCTGGTCTATCCATGAGTAATATTTCTTACCCGAACACCCAAGCTTTTAGGTACACGAAACCAGTGGGATATTGTTCATCTAAAAATTAGTGACGATATTACTCCTAATTGACATTTTATGCCAACTTATTTATTATTCAGAAGAATCTAACTACTTAAAATGTAGGTATATATTAATTAATTAGAAATTAATCTATATCTACGTTCTAAGATTAGACGTGCAAAGATTAGACGAAGTAGCATAAACATCAGCTTGATAGGAAATATGATAACAGAAGTATTTTTATTGTTTTCATGAATGAATGTTAATTTTAATTTTTAGTGATTAGAGTTTTTATTAGGTTGTGTTCTTTACTATACTTTTCTTATTAAAAAAAGGTAATAATTTTTTTGATTAATTTTCATGAAAATGGTGCGAGGTGTTAAGGTTAATGCTAAAAAACCTACATAATAATTTACACTTTTAAAACATAATTCCCAATTTTTTTTCTAAATAAATGTGTTTCTTAATGTATAACTAATAAACGTTTATTAATAAACACTAATAAACGTTTCATTTTAAACATCTATAGGTGTGCTAAAATAGTAAAAGTATCACTACCATACTACAAATGTGCCCAAAGGTTTCCCGTTACCACCAAACTACAAACAGGAACCATCTTGTTTTTGTGGGTGCACCCATCTTCCTGTAGATAAATATATAGGAAGAAATACTTCCAGGCGTTAAAAATAAAGTACAAGTATAGTTATAACTTTAAAGACAATTTGGGACTGATATAACCTGAAGAAAAGTGTACATAGTTGTTCGTGGTTAAACAGAACTAAAGACTCAAGACATTGCAATGTCATTCCGCTTTCTAGCTATAGCAATAAAGTGTAACGAAGCGAGTATTTCTGAGCTTCCCTAAATTAACCCGAGCGTTTTCTTGCTTTACTATCTCGACTAATGTATTCGTTTGTTTAAAACTAAACGAAAACGTTGAACATAATTGCTTGAACTGATCATGAATACTACTAATTCATTAGTCAAATGTTTTTATGAATAATGTATAATGCACGTTTTTCTGTATTATTTTACAAATCTTCACAGTTTTTATATAGATATAGAAAATTTTTAACATAAATTTTTAGTTTTGGCATTTTTTCGATGTTATTCTACACTACAAAGATAAACCATTTTTCAGGATTTTTGAATGAAGTCTAACAGATATCGCCTCTGTCTCTATAAGGCGATTATATACATAATATGAACTAAATTAACCAAGGCTTTACTGTAGCTCAATTAGGGGAGCGAAATGACAGTTTCCCAGAGGTGAAAAGTTCTAATCCTGTATGCCTGTATCGATTTATATTTAATTCAATATTTAGTTTTTGTTATGAAATATGTTACAAAAAGTATCTATATTTATTTAGACCCACAGATTGTAAGAGTATATGTTCCATATTTTACATGGCGACTTTTAAAAACTAAATTTGGAATTTGTACAAAAATGTAAGATTTCTGAATTTGTATGCTGCGTTTCTAAAATGAATAATCAATCAATCATTTTAAACATATTGATACTAACAAAGTAACCTATTTATAGTAAAAGTTTAGATGAACTCTGATAAAGTTTTACTTTTCGTGATTTTTGTATAATCAATCAAGTAGACATATTATAAGCAATAAGTAGTATAGATTAATTTATTTCGTTTGATCTAATATAAAAAAGCTAATAGTGCAAAACATAATTATTTATCAATCAATCATTAAATGACATATATAATGCATCAAATTATTAACCTCGCAGTTTTCTTACAGTCTCAGAAAGTCTTATATTATTTATATAATGATCACATCTGTGATTGTATCCAAGTAAGGAAAGACGTAACGCGTGTGTATACGGAAGGGTAACCAGCTGAGCATCTGTCACCGAAGCCGAAAGACACTATCCCAACCTAAAAAATAGTACATGTTAATTAATAATAATATAAGGACAAACTACACATATTGATCTAGCCCTTAACATAAGCAAATTATTTGCTTATGTTAAGGGTGTCAGACAACAATATAAATACATAGAAATAAACATTATAAATACTGAGAATATTTTTAATAAACGACATATATATACAGATATCTATGCTCATCAAATACATGCCTGTCCCGGTCCGACCAACGCGGCGGTAATAATATCAGTCAACTTTGATGATATAACAAGAGAATCGTATATTGCTTACCAATATACGTTTGTTTTTCCACATGACGGTCAAAGGTCCACCAGAGTCACCTTCGCAAGTACCGACCCCAGAGGCTCCACTCGTACACAAGTGACTTGAATCCAACCTTATTTCAAAACTTTGTTGACACACCGCATTTGTGAGAATGTTTAGGTTTATATGATGCAGTGTAGTTGATGGTGGAAAAGATGTTTGTGCTAGAATTCAGATAATAAGTTAAACAACTATTATAAATTGACAAATATATACCCTTAATTAAATTAAATCTTACAGTCTCTCGTTTTCCCGTACCCAGTAGCAATGGACGGTAAACCTGCAAAAGTCTCACGAACATCTGCAGTTGCTGGTAACGGTATAATTTGAATATTACCTGTGTAATAAAATCTTTTTAATTTGGATATAATGAAATATAACTATTTTTAATTTTTCGAAGTAGAATTTTAACCAGGACTCAAATGTTGGGTGTGAAAATTACTTGGATAAAGTTCATTCGAAGTTGAACTCCATTGTCTACCTACGTATATCCACCCACTCTTATTTAGTTAATTTGTATATGTATTTTAATTTAAATATTGAATTACTTACTACTCAACTTTATAGCAGAAAATTTGACAATTGCAATATCATTAAATATTGATTTAGGGTTCCAATTGGGGTGAACCGTGACGTCACTTGTGGTGACTCGCGTACCCCCTGAGAAAACGGTTAAGGTGCCAAGAACAACTGTGAATTGGCGGGCTTGGCTCTGCCCATCGTTCCAGCAGTGAGCGGCGGTGATGACCCTCTTTGTAGAAACCAAGGCCCCCCCGCAGAGCGAGGTTTTACCTGACGTTAGCGTAGTGATAATTCCAGCCTGTACAAGTGAATATTAATAAGAAGAAAGAAAATAAAACTTAATTCAAACTGATAAGTAAGATTTAGTTAAACCTAGTAAGGTTATTTAATTACTTTTTTTGATCCTAATTGATTTTGATTTAATCTTTCAAGATCGAACCAAGAAATAAATAGAGTTGAAAAAAAATAGGGTAATTGTATAATTATATTAAAGTGATATGTTCCGAAAACAAACCTTATTCCATGGCAATAGTTTAATAACTATTGCCATGGAATAAGTTTCCCCGCAAAACATTTATCTCTTTAATATTAATTAACTTAATATTAAAATTATTCTGATTATATATTAACAATTAGGATAAATACAAACTCATGTTCCATTACTTTTATTTGAAATACAATTTTACTCGTTGATGATACATTATAATTATATAAAATTAAATAAAAAGACCTCTAAAAAGAATAAAAATAATATTATTATGTATTTATTGAAGTCGTTGCGTCGGGGGACCGTTGTACGTACGTTGATAGGGTATATATTACGAAGTTAATCATAGAGGATTGACTATACGATTCGGTATCGTAATTTCTTTTTTTGCCTTGTTAACTTACTTTCATTTTAATCAATTTATTTATTAAACGGTTCCTCGACGAAACGACTTCAATGTACAAAGGTTATATTTAATACGAGAAATATATATATATACATATATATATTTATATTATTTAGTATATTTAATAAAATAAGGATCCACGTGAAAGTTTCGACAATTACAACAAGATTTACAATCACTAATAACACTATGATGAAAGGATTTATATTATCACTAGCTGTTGCCCGTGATTCTTTATGACTACGATCATAAGCCATATACCTAAATATATTTTTACAGTCTACGTGGACGCAGTCACGGGCAACAGCTATCCCTAATAAAGTAATTTACCTCAGTAAGTGTAAAAGCATTTGGGCCTTCAAAACTAGGCTTTTTTTTTCCTATAGAGCGCGCACCTTTCCCCTGCACGAATAAAACGTCAATATCTTGGAGACGACTATTTCTATTTCAATCAAACGTAGATAAGAACCATCTCAACGAGCATAGCTTTCGATTAAAAAAAACCGCATTCAAATCCGTCTACGCATTCGGCCGCAAATTTGCTACAGACAGATACACAGATTTACGGACACACAGATACAAAGATCGACAGGTCAAACTTATAACATCCCTATTTATTAGTGGGAGGTTAAAAATATAGAGGGATCGTCAAGAGTGTAGATGATTACCTTATATTCGTTAGTGGTATATATACCAACATAATATTTAATTGATCGTTTAAAATGTAACAAAGTTATATATTTAAATATTAAGTAGGAATTATCTTTAAGTACTGATAACATTAACAACAGATTCAAATATATATTCCATAATATTAAAATATAAACACTTAAAATATTTGAGTAAATTACTATACCTTTAACTGTATTCAAGTGTAAACTATATAACAATAAACATTTTTTTTATGTATATAATGTTGTTATTGATATAATATTGAATAATAACTAATTGAGGAGCTTTTAATTTAATTCTCTTTATTTTGCAATACGATGCAAAATAGCTCGCTTTAAAATTTTTATATGCTCTCATAGATATATATAGATATAATTTCAAACTTTTAAAATATACCTGAAAGGGGTAATTTGATATCGCTGACACTGGACTTCCCCCAACAATTCGTGGGGCAATTCCCAATTCCATCAGCCTTCGCGCCATCGGTATACCGATAGCTTCATGGTATCCGCTAAATGCTTGCACAATAGCGTGTACTTGTAAAAAACACAAAAGCACTCTCCACCGCATTTCTGTAATACTAAGATTTTAACGTCTATGATTTATATTTATTGTGACTAATTGTTTTATATTGTGAAATGTTACGTAGGTAATTGATAAGATACCCATTTTATCTGTTGCTGGAAGTAATTATACATTTGCTACTTTCTTATCTGCCAAAGAAAATATTTAATTAACTGCTATGTTACTATTTATGGTAATAACTATGAGTACCATAATTAAATGCAACTCGTTTACAATATGTTACTACAGTTTGTTTTTTACCGAATTTGTTTAGTAACTAATAGCAAAACAATATTAAACGAGTCCTGCGAGAATTCGGATGAAGTTTGGTTAATATTTTATGAACTGAATGAACGTCGTCATTCTTAACAACCCTTAAACAAAAAAGGATATTAACATATAAACAAATAAAATAGACTAGGCTACTTTGAGATTTTTTTCATTTTTTATCTAAAAAAAATATAAATGTCGTAAGCCATGAAAACTATTGAGTAATTATTTATTCGCCTGTATTGAAGTAAATTTATAAAACAAAATAAGGCTATTAACATACAAACAAATATAATAGACTAGGCTATTTTGAGAATTTTTTTGTTTTTTATCTAAAAAAAATATAAATGTCGTGAACCATGAAGACTATTAAGTAATTGTCTATTCGTATTGAAGTCAATTTAAACGGAATTTGCCTCATTAACTTCGAACCCAGTCGGATATTTTATTCACGAGCTCAAAGAATGGCAGATTCGCGGCGTGTATTGCGTGCTGCATCTTGCAACGCTAATATAATATTTACGACGCTATAAGAATTATATCCTATCATTGACTCCTTTGTTTTATGGTAAGAAGACAGGTTAAATATGGGTTTGTTAGTTCCCTATTTACTAACCCTAGACTTTGACGGCTCCTAGTGCATAGGCTTCTAGTGCATGTGCATAGGCTTTAGTTATTGGACGGTATTCATTCATTCATTTTACAACTACGACAAGGAATGTTAAATTGATGATGATGATGATGATGATCATGATAATGATGATGTACAAATTGTTGCAAATCTTTTAATTAAGTCTCATTGTGGCCTGTTAATGGTATTAAAATAATTGTTCAATAACAGGCTATCTTGAATATAGGAGAGTCTATCTGGCTTACAATAGGTCTTAAAGCCCAATTTAACATACAACTGTAGGGGAATGTGATTAATTTGACATAATACGTAATTTTTAAGCGCCTGTAGAAATGTTGTTAGTTTGTTTGCAGTTTTGTTAATAGGATTATAGGGTTATCATCTGATAATGAATGTTTGATTTTGTTTACATCATACATCACCATATTTACAATCACTGTATTTCGCTTCGTACCTTTGTTCGCTGGTAATAATTGGAATATCCATAGTATCACGCTGTTTTGACAGCCCAAGTGTATCCCTTTTGTTTATATTTGACTTGGTTGAAACTACATAATAACGTGAAAATGTTTTATCGTAAGCATTGTGTATCATTAGTTGGAATTTGGAAATGTTGAATGGAGAAGATACGCTCGATATTAGGGTCACCTAAAGACAAAAGCAAACTTGACGTCCCAGGTGTATTACAAGATTCATAGTTATTTATTAAGTGTAAGAAGTGTTTAAATTCAAGATAGTATTGGCTGGATAGAGAAAAAATAGTAAATTTAATATATTTTTTTTTGATTAAAAATAATTGTAAGAATCAATATATTTTAATGACAGTGACAAACTGGTTTATTTGTGTGATAGTTTATTTGTGTGATAGTTTCGTTAATTTCTTTTGAGTTTCAGTCATTACACATTTAAAATACTTTAACAAAAATTCAGGAGACGAGCAATTAATAATTTAAAAAGCATAATAGTTAATTTATTTTATATATTGTTAATATTTGGAAATATAAACTGTTTAAGGACAAATATAGCGAATTATTGAAGATGGATAATATAGTTTCTTCTCGGGGATAGCTCAGTACGCCATTTTGTAGTCGATAATTCGAGAATTTTATTTTCGATATACAAGGTTAATTTACGTTGTAGTAGTTACGTTGAATTTTGAACCATCATACATATTAAATTTGGCTGCACTTCATTACATGATATTAACTTATTATACACGTGTGTAATTTACCTACAAAATGTC
The DNA here is from genome assembly GCA_959347355.1 of Napeogenes inachia. Lineage (NCBI taxonomy): Eukaryota > Metazoa > Arthropoda > Insecta > Lepidoptera > Nymphalidae > Napeogenes > Napeogenes inachia. Next base: position 3,980,371 of record OY365792.1, read on the forward strand.
ACTGATTACCCAAATTTTAATTATACGTCCTACTATCACCGGAGTCACCTTGATGATCTTAACATACTAATTTGAATAACATTGATGGAAGGAATTTAATACATATAATTATAATTGAGATTGCGGATGATCGATAGGAACTACTAGTATTTAATGTATTTTAAACCAATCTACAATTGTTTTTGTAATGGTTAGTCAATTTAACAATGCCTACACATTAGGTGTTTCAATTATGCATAGAAATAAAGTAACTTCCTTATTAATTCCTTACTAATGAGCATTACTAAAAAGTATATGTATTTGGAAAATTTAAAGCTTCCAAATAAACATATTAATCAATAAGCCTTTAAAAAATGTTAATCTACAGAAAAGTATTGTTTACTGAAAAAATACAATTAGTAGGTACATTTCTTGTTGATATAACTTTTTTAGTTGATTAGAACTTTAAAAAATTACAATGAAAATCGAAATTCAAAAAAGGAAATAAATGAACAAAGATTAGGCGGTAGGTGAAATGTACTCTATCTAATAAAGGTAATAAATAATTTTCTTAGTACCTATCAAAATATGAAGTCAGACTCAAAGGTGATTTTATTTTTATGGTTCTTATTTTATTTAATTGGTGAGTTCAGATTTATGTTTGCGGATAATCCTATTTTACACTAAAACGATACGTTATAATTGAAAACTAAATATCAATTGGGACATTGTAGCAAAAATTCAAGTCTCCATTGGATAGCTCACAGAAATTAAAAATGATATATTTGTGGTATAATATAATATATAATATACTAATTCTCTTGGGGGGGTCTTCGTTCGTAAGTTTAACTCGCACTTGGGCGGTTTTTTTTATTGCATTAAATGTCAGCATTTATGACTATGAACCATTTAAAATAAATTATTGTTATTTTAGACCAAATTACTTCCAATTTTATATAGCATTTGTAAGTTGCTTACTTGTTAGTTGTAGCAATATAACATGGACACATAAAAGGACTATTTTAATTACATATTCTATGATAGTAATTGGTAAATAAGAACACAATAAAACTTGATCGGAATTTAGTCGTTGAGATAAGCTTAAATATTTCTAGGCGTAACAAATTTCTCGTTATTTTGTCAATTTGTAAGTAACAAGAGATTCACAGCAAAAAGACATTTTTGTTTAAATCTGTAGATAAATATTAAGTTTAAATAATGTATAGCTAATACTTACAGTATAGATAATATCAAATTCACACAAATTTTGTTTCATTTGTAACGTGTTGGTTTGTAAAAAAGATAATCATTAACCACAATTACTTTTCAAAGGCTCTTATTTTATTAAAGGTGTTAATTAAAATAAGTATTAAATTGGACAAAACCATTAAGGAAGCTTCGTGTTTTCGTTTCGACTCAATTGGTTTTTAATTAAAACATCAATGGAAATAGCAATTTGGGTCTCCGAAGCTTCTGAAAAAACTTTATTATTCTTTGTAAAGTTGGGGACTAATAAATTAACACATTTTTAAAAGAAGAAAAAGAATATTTTCATACATTAGAATAAAAAATACAAATAAGAGACATTAAAAAAAAACATTGTATATCAGCAAACTAACTTAAAGACGAGTGAGACGGTTCTAAAGGGTAGATCCACGGAGACGAACTTTTGTTGAATACTATGTATAATGCTTTAATAGTCTTTAACAAAAAAAAAACAAATTACTGTATCGATAAGGAAATACTCTATATAGTAAAGTCTAATCTTTAATTACGACATTTTCTTGACGATTTTTTCTTAATTGCAAAATCTCTCCGTATTGCAAATATAATTATTTTTTCGATTTTCAAACATTTTTTAATGTTTTTGTTATATAGAATTGTTTGAATTTTTTTTTATGAAATATATATGGCTAAGTATAATTCGTGCTTTAAAGGATGCGTGCTTTTATGCAAAAAGAAATACTTAAAGAATTAAAAGGTATTGCATAACGTATGTAATATATATTATTAAATATTCTCTTGCTGAGAATAATTCTTTTGTAGTATCTAACGATTATCTTGTTTGTTTAAGATATCCATATAAGTCCATAGACCTTTACTGTATTCAATATATTGTAAATTAAATGTTATCGAGTTAACAATATTGATTGCTACAGATTTCACGGGGCTCTTATGAACCATACATGAATAGTAGTTTTTCTAACACATATTTTTGAGTTAACCAGTGTTTTCCACTTATTTATTTTTTTAATATAAGAACGTATATTCAATGTCATTTTACAAAATGTTAATTTATTGTAAACAATAAATAATTTATGTGTGTAAATGTAATTTTCCTAACCACTGATATAAATTTATATAGATCGCTTGGAAATACTAGCTATAATTTTTCAAAATATTTATAATTCCATCATACTCTGCCTTCGGTATACAAATAGCATCATATTTACAAAATGCTGGCACAGCGACCTATTGTCGTAAAATATACAGAAGTGCCTACTTTGAACTGCAAAAGTTTCTATTATGTTGTTATCTATTGTGTCTTATTTGCTGATAAGATTGCAGTTTAAACTGATAATAATAATCAGTCAGAAATTTTCTATGGTTGATAATGGTCCTTGATTTTTTCTCGTTTTATAAATTTTACATGAACAAATATTTTTTTTTTTTTTTTTTTTTAGGCTGGAAAGTAAAAAAAAAAGATAATGTACCTTATCAAAAAAATGTTCAGAATAATAAGTTTTTTTTAGATTTCATGTAGGTACATGATATAAAAATTATATTATTTTCTTAGAAGAGACTGAACAATTTAAAATTCCCGTTTGAACATCATTTCTAACTTCTTTATGAATACCCGTTTGAACATCAATTATAACTTCTTTATGAATACCCCCGCATGTCACTCATATATACGCACACACACACGCACACACACACACACACACACACACACACACACACACACACACCACGGGCAGAGGTGCACTGCTACGTGGCGCGTCCCCAACTTTGCGGATAGGGGAAATCCCGGGAATCGCAATATGCGAAACAGGGTAGGGGTGAAATAAAATAGCCCCCGCGGACAAAACACAACCCGATGTCAGTGGTCTAGCGTGCCCAGGACTGTAAGGCGACCGGGTATTGTCGTCTCAAGCGCTTCCCTGAGGGACCAGGTCCCACCTCAGGCGTAATTAGTGGCCTTACTTCGGCAACCGGGGCTCTGCCGGAGCGGACCTATATTTCCCTAGGTATTCGTGGGAACAACATGGAAAGTAATTCAAACAAAAGACAAATACAAATAAACAAGGAGAATAGTGATACTACAATACCGCAAACGAACGAAACTGAGCTGAAGAAAGCATTACAGAGCCACGAGCGGCTGATAACGTCTCTAGCGGACTTCATAAAAGGGAAAATGAATGTCCATGGAGAAATCAGAAAGATCACCGCTTCACTGAACAGCTCAATTAAGACGCTGATGCTTACGATGGAGAAGAGTATTCCAGAGGTCGGATATCCTCCTACCTCAGTTGCAGAGACGCAGACTACTCCAATGCAAGAAATATCACATTCAGAGACTAGGGTGGAAGACTCCAAAACATATGATGTCACGGAAATGGAAACACCAAAACCGCGTGAGACTCGTAAGGTGAAACGGCAAGAACGAACTTCACCCGAAGAAGTGTACAAGGCTTGGAAAAAGAGGAAAAATAATGAGTCTAACCCCCAAACATTGGGCACGGATAATGTAGTAAAGTCAACATTGCAGGAGTCGGAATGGAAAACTGTGAGGAAGAAAAACCCAAGTAAACACTTTCCTAAAATTAAACCTGATGCAGTGCTTATACGACCAAAGCAAAAAGAGAACTACGCGGACATCTTGAAGCGGGTTAAACAAGACGCATCAACAGAAAATGTCGGACAGTATGTGGACAAAATACGCAGAACCACTGCTGGAGACATGCTTCTTGTCCTCACTAAGAATAGCAATGATAAAGCAGCTGACATAAAGAAAACCATAGCGGGCATACTAGGAGGTGAAGCTGAAGTTGTGAGCAAAGTACCAGAGGAAATTATTGAAATTAAAGACCTAGACCTAACAACCACTAAACAAGATGTTCTAGATGCTCTGGTAAAGGCTGTCAACAAGGACAGTACTATTACGCTAGACGCAATTAAACTACGACAATCGTATGGTGGAACACAGACTGCTACTGTTAAAGTGGATGCGAAGACTGCCATAAAAATCATAGGCGACCGTGCCAAAATTAAAATAGGCTGGGTAAATTGTAGAGTGAGAAGAGTGGAAAAACCCACAAAATGCTACAGATGCTGGCGGTACGGACATTTATCAACTAAATGCGCGAGCTTAATTGACCGATATCAACTGTGCGTAAAATGTGGAGACAAAGGTCATAAAATCGCGGCCTGTAAGAACGACGCTGCATGTGTGCTGTGCACTGAAGACGGAGAAAAAGATAGGGCCCACATAGCAGGTTGTGCGAAATGCCCGGTATTCCGAGCAGCATCCCAGATGGTCCGCAAGAAACCTTGATGGTGAAGATTCTCCAGCTAAATCTAAATCACTGCGAAGCCGCACAAGACCTACTTACTCAGACGGCAAGAGAGCTTCGATTGGATCTGGTTTTAATTTCGGAACCATATAAGTTAATTAAAAACCGAACATGGGTTAATGATATAAGTGACAAGGCTGCCATATGGGCCTGCAACTTGCAGGATTACCAGGAAGTGGCTGCATATAACGGGTTCGTAAGAGTTAAGGTAGATAATATCTACTTTTATAGCTGTTATGCGTCTCCTAGTCTTACACTGGAGGAGTATACGAGTTTTCTTGAAACTCTCGCAGACGACATCAAGAAACACTTCCCTGTGGCTGTAGCAGGAGATTTCAATGCATGGGCAACGGACTGGGGCAGCAAGCGGACAAATGCCAGAGGTCTGGCACTACTGGAAATTATGACAACAATTGATGTAGTCCTACTAAATAGTGGCCACAAACCAACCTTCACAAAAGGGGATGCAAGTTCCATCATAGACCTAACTTTCGTGAGTACCAACTTAGCAAAAGCTAACAATTCCTGGGAAGTCACCGATATATATACGGCCAGTGACCACCAAGCTATATATTGGGAACTCTTAAGCGCACAACCCAAACTACAAGATTGGAAACCTATTACAGCCGGATGGAAGACTAGTGCGTTTAACCGGGAAACATTCCAAATAGCTTTGGACGTCCAGCCTATGCAACAAGGATGCAAGGCTGATGAAAAAGCAAACATCATCACCAAGACAGTTGTGTTGGCTTGCGATGCCACTATGCCACGGAAGCGATGTCCAAATAAGTTCCCGCCAGTTTTCTGGTGGAATGATACAATAGCCACGCTCCGTAAAGAGTGTATACGGACAAAAAGATTAGTACAACGCGCCCGAAAGAAATCTCGCAGCTGCTTTGAAACAGCGGTACTGACATACAAAAAAGCACATCGCCTGCTTAAACATGCTATTCGGGACAGCAAGAAAAAATGTTGGACTGATCTCCTAGAAGAGGTCGAAGAAGACCCTTGGGGAAGGCCTTACCAGACAGTCATGCTACGACTAAAAAGACGCCCATCATGTTCAATAACCGACCCGAAACTACTAAAAACGATAATAACAGTGCTCTTTCCTCAGCAAACAGAACTGAACTACATAGTCAAGAAGGACGAAACTGAAATAATACCACCTGTCACTCTGGACGAACTCCTAAGAGCCTGTTCTAAAATAGGAAACAATAAATCCCCTGGACCAGATGCTATTCCAAATGTGGCAATAAAAACTGCCATCAAAAGTGCTCCAGAAATTTTCTTGGACACTTATGACTCCTGCTTACAGGAGGGTACCTTTCCGAAGAGATGGAAATTGCAAAGGCTAGTACTTCTTCATAAGGAAAATAAACCAAAAGGAGCGCCATCGTCTTACCGGCCTTTATGCATGTTGGATATGGCTGGCAAAATACTAGAGCGTATCATCCACAGCAGAATTGAAGCTGTTGTCGAACCTCAATTGGCCGATAATCAATATGGATTCCGGAAAAGACGATCTACCCTAGACGCTATAGATCAAGTTGTCAACACAGCAAAGCGAGCAATCGCTGGAACAAGGTGGAAAGGAGGCGCTAAAAAGTATTGCCTGGTCGCAGCACTTGACATTAAAAATGCTTTCAACTCTGCCAGATGGGATGTCATTATGAAAGCCCTGGTCAAGTTTAACGTTCCTGGTTACCTACAAAACATAATAGCGAGCTACTTTACAGACCGAGTCCTTAGCTATGATACTGATGTCGGACCTACGACTTACAAGGTCACTGGAGGAGTTCCGCAGGGATCAGTACTAGGCCCTTTACTCTGGAATATAATGTATGACTCTTTGCTGAAACAAATATTTCCAACGGAGGCACGACTTGTTGCATTCGCAGATGATGTGGCTATCGTAATAGTGGCTAAATATACGGAGGAGATCAACTGGGCTTTCGATCAAAGTTATGAAGTCATTCGAAGCTGGATGCAACAAGTTGGGCTTCAACTTGCAGAACACAAGACGGAGGCCGTCCTTATCACCAGTAGGAAACAGACCGAGACAATAACACTAAGAGTTGGACAACATACACTCACAACGCAGCCATTTATACGCTATCTCGGAGTGATGATAGACACACGTCTCAACTTCAAGGAACACGTAGAATGTGCTTCGTCAAAAGCAACGACCGTGGTTGCTAAGCTGTCTCGACTGATGCCGAACGTTGGAGGACCTAAACAGGCAAGAAGACTACTACTGACATCTGTGGTCACGTCAGTACTGATGTATGGTTGCGCCGTCTGGGCAGATGCACTTACCACTCTCGATACTCGGCGGAAAGTCGCTTCTGTGTACAGGATAAGTGCTTTGCGCGTAGCCAGTGCGTTCCGGACCGTCTCTGAAGACGCGGTGTGTGTCATTGCTGGTATGAAGCCCATAGAAATACTGTGTGAAGAAAGAAAGTCTCTCTACCGCCTGAGAAAAGAAAACTCGTCCCTAACAACAGCTGAACTATGGGAAAAAGAAAAAGAAAATAGCACAAGCCGCTGGCAGGCTCAGTGGCAATCGTCTAAAAAAGGGAGATGGACTCACCGGCTTATACCCAACGTCGAAGTGTGGTTGAACCGAAAACACGGAGAGATAAACTACTATCTCACTCAGATGCTCACAGGACACGGATGCTTCCGCGAATACTTGTTCCGTTTCAAGCACGATGATTCGCCAGAGTGTCCAATCTGCACTGGAAGTAATGAAGATGCGGAACACGTATTTTTTATATGTCCCCGCTACGATGCCGACCGAGTGGAGTGGGAAACTGCGATTAAAGGTAGAGTCGAGCCGGAGAATATAATTAACCTCATGCTTAAATCAAAAGAGGCGTGGGAAGCTACGAACACCTACGTAACGAAAGTGTTAAAAGAGTTACGCACTGAAGAGAGAGCGCGTAAAAATGTAATACAATAGGAAATAGCTAAGTACAGCTGTCCTTCCCCGCGATGTAATGCCTTGCGGCGATACCGGGGGGGTGTGAAGGAAGGAAGAAAGAGGCGGTTTTTTAGTCGGTATAGGTCATCCCAGACCGAGTCCGACATACGGGGGTCAATAAAAATCTCGACCCTAACATACGTAATTGTATCTTTCCCCTCAGAAAAAAAAAAAAAAAAAAAAAAAAAACACACACACACACACATACCTTCATACACACACACATACCTTCATACACACACACACACATACCTTCATACACAACACACAAACACAGTTTTGGTTTTTGAAGTTTGATATTTGCTGTTGTTTCTGTTACTATAACTTTCATTTTAATTTTTTTTTGATTATTTTGTTATTTGGAACATTCTTCTGTTTGGAGGTGGGCGTTAATGTTTGCGACACAGTTATATAACTAATGCAAGCATTTTCGATCACTATATTTTTATGTGCTTTTATAATTTTTGGTTCCAATAAAGATTATTCTTATTATTCTTATTCTTATTCTTATATAAGAAAAATTTACCGCAGGTTGTTTCTTTCATCGCTTCAAATAATTTGATCAATTAATTAATTTTACAATCTTTTCTCTAAAATGGCTTCATTAAAGAAGATCTCTTAAACCATCGTTAAAAAAAGTGCTATAATCTCTATAGCTTTTAAATAACTTCTCGTCTTATTGAATTGAAACTGAAATTATAAATTGAGAAGTTGAAATTCTTTATTTAGTAAAATCCTACAAACTCGGATTAAGTTGACGATGACGATGATGTTGGTTATTAGTTAAGAAAATAATTTTAAAATTCTTTTGAAAAAATAATTAACAAGAAATCGAGAACAGTTGCAAATTTGAAAAAAAGATTATGCATTTAAAGAATATAATTCGTTAGTTCTGACAAATATACTCTGTTTTTATACAGTTAAAATAATGTTTTAAATTAAATTAACTCTTAATAGATATGATGTATTCATAAACGTAATAAAATAATCCGTCTCTCAATAAAAAAGTTTTTTAACAGATTCAGAAATGTGAACTCGCAAAATAATTAAGCGTGAACGTAATCTTATCATATAGAATGGCATATCATAATATACGTTTATAACTTCCGGATAGATAGTCTTTTATACAATAACATTTTCAAAAGAACCAAAAAAATATAACCATTTACTAATTAAACGATTGCTTTGATAAAGGATTGCTTTTTGCATCTTGTACGTGTTAGAATATATAAAAGCAAAGGCTTTTTTATATTTTATTTCATTTATGCAAAATAATAATTTAAATAGATGAACATTAAATTTTATATAATTTGCTTCGATTACATCCCAAATGATCCGGCCATTACCGTCCCTTTTGTATATTTGAACAGATAAGCAACAATAAACAATAATGCCAATCGCACAAAGCACTAGATAATAGTTATTCAATTTGATTATAAGCAAATCGTATGTTATTGCTTCTACATTGTATGCATGTTTTATTACAATGTTAGTCGCGATTGTTCTCGTTTATACTGAATTAAACAACTAATCCTACCTTAATCCGAGTCAAAAATTTCAGAAGATTTTTTTATTCTAATCTGATCCTTTATCCTTGGTGGTCCTTTATTTTTGGTAAAGTACTTAACTTGGTACAAGGTGTCCCTCTGTATGTTAATTTTGTTAAATCCCAAAATCCATGCTTGGGCTACCCTAGTTTTATAGTCATGAAAATCTTAAATAGAAGTTTACAGGGTGATATAAAAGAAACGAACTAATAAACCATGAAGGAAATAATTTGTATTCACTATTATGAAATGTACACTGAAAAATAATAAACATGATTAAGATCAAAACCTGCCATCTCTAGGATACCGTTCGTCACTAATATTAAATTATTAATTATATGATTAATGTATTTATTATATTTATTGCATTATATACAAAAATATGATACACATAGAAATTATACAGCTTTTTTTATTCCTTGAAAAAAGTTCCTTAAAATTTGCGTTTGAATGAATCAAGAATTTGGGCTTTTGTTTTACTTTCCGGTAAATCGTTCTACACTTAGACAACAGTTAAAGTGAATGAGTGGGATAAGATAACACCGTGATGTGTATGGAAAAGTTAATTGCTTGATGTTTGATGTCGGCCATATGCATTTGCTAATAAGGAGATATTTTATTTTAAATTAGCAGGAATGGATGGAATAAACTAAATACAGTAAAGAAGAGACAGAATTCGCAGATTTTTCCGTTTACGCTTAAACACTATTTTATTTTGACTTACAGTACTCTAATAGGAGATTTGAAGAAAAAACAGGCATCAATTAGACGAACTAGTTTATTTAAATGTATTTGATAGGAGTTAACATAGCACACATAAGCATAATCAAAGATAGGCCGTAGTAACAAAATTAACCAAATGCTGTTGAGCCCCTTGGGGTAGAAAGTTTTTACGTATTAAGTATCTGGGATTATTTCAAGAAAATACAGAAAAATATATGTAAAATGTCATATATTTTTAAAAATTCATTCATCATGTGTATTTTTGCTTGTTTTCAAGGTTTATCGATACTGCAAAGTTAGAAACATTGCTTAGAATTTTCGAAATTAGTCTAACAGATGTCACCACTGATCCAACAAAGACGGTCCCATTTAGAATGTTTAATTCACGGAGACCGGTAGCGATACGGTAGCTCAATTGGTAGAGCGACGGGACGCTTTCCTAGAAGTCGCGATTTCGAATCCCTGCCTGTATCGGTTTATTTTTCATTCTATATTTATAAAAAAAATAAAATAAGCTTAATTTGGTTATACATCTTCATAGAAATTTTCAAACAAATATTTTTTTTAAACAACAAAGACTAATATTTTAGTCAATCTAGAGTAGGGCACTTACTATGTTAAAAGTACTAAGAGTTATATCCAAGATAAGAATTGTGTACGATATCATATATGTCGCTTAATACTATAGATAGTAAATTAATATTATATACCATACACAGTATATGACACATGTAGTGAGCCCGAACTTGTTTGGAAATGGTTTCTATAAACAGCTTAGTATATCAATAGACCATCCATTATGCTAATGTGATATTTTGTGATAAAACATATCAACAAAACATTAATTTGCCCACAAGGGTTTGCGTCTAAGAAAAATATAGTAATAATCATGAAGGGGTAACATGTGTAATTTGTTTTATATGATCTCATATTAATATTATAAAGTTTCGGCACGCTACTAATTACTGTTATCACCTAAATAAGACAAACAAAAAAAACTGTCATAAATACATACTAAAAGAATAAGGTAAATGTTAACGATATTATGGCAAACCTGTCTCCCCTGCAGTTATCTATAGTTCTCAAAAGTATTTTTACTAGCATATAGAATAGAAAATTTAGAATTTGAGAGGGATTTTGATATTGTTATTTTATATTAATATTCTAATATATATTTATATGAAAAAAGAATAAACTAATTCATAAAAAGATACTGCTAAAATCTGCCAAAAAATTACGTATGATTGATTTATTGTTAGGCAAAATCATAAAAATGATTTGGGAAGAAAATAAATAATATTCCTTATAATTACGTGACCATAATATACGACTGTTGGAAAATAAATTACAGAGGCCCCTATGACTAATAAATCTCTAAGTTTTAATAACATATTTTACTTAGTTCTGTAATTTGAAAATGAAAAATATTTTTTTATAAAAGCAATAGTTTTATTTGTTGTTTTGATAAGTATGTCATTTGATTTTTTTAATACAAATGATTTTACTTGAAACTGGATATTTGTTGACCTTTTCTAAGATCCATAATTTAGCAAACATTTTAATAAACAAACTGCAAATAATTCATCTTAATTTAATTAACAACTATCCGAGTTTCGAAACTACCCTAAGGATATGCAAATGTATTCTTCTTCTTAGATTTTTAAACAATATCCTGCTCTTTTCTTACTTCTCACGTTTTATGTATTTTTTTATCTTCCTCTTAAAAAAAGATGTGCCAAGGTATCTTTTAAATTATTTTCCTGATATATAATTTCTTTTATGAAAGTCTTCTAGTTGTATAAAATATTCTGTTCCTTATTTTAAAATTTGTTTATTTATTAGTGCCCCAATAAAGAATTATGAAGTTTTCTCAGAAGCTTCCTAGACCCAAATTGCTATTCCATGGATATTTTTACTAAAAACCGAAAGAATCGAAAAGAAAACACAAAGCTTCAAAGTTATTCTTATTTCATTTAATACTTTAAATAAAATAATTACCTTTAAAGAGTAATTGTGGTTAAGGTTTTATTTTTTTAAGCAGCACGAGAAGAATTAAAAAATGCTTTGTGTGAAGTTGAATATTAATTCTACTGTACGTAATATTTATATGTATATTGAATATATTGTTTAACTATAATATTAAGCCATAGATTTCATCTATAATGAGCTTTGGTTATATTGTTAATTATATTCAAACATTCAACTCTTGTTCTGATCCTTAACGTAGAAAGTGACAACATTTTGTAAACATTAATATATATTTAAGCTTATCTCAACGACCGAATTCCCGTCAAGTTCTTTTGTTTACTTTTGATTCGCTGATTGTTACATAATGTGTTATCAAAAGTATTTCCATGTTCTATAAAGAAATCTAGCAAATATAGTATATCCTTAAAACTATATTTAAATAATTGTGTTAAGTCTAAACCTATTAAGCTATTTGTAGTTTAACAAATACTATATTTACATTTAAGAAAAATTTTTATATGTTTATTAAAAGCTTTTTTGGTTCTGCTGATATTCAGTCCGATAATTTCCAGTCTATCTTGGCATTCTTCCGACCTTTTATAGATCCCACAGACATTCTTCCGAACATGAACACTGTGTCCAGAGAATAGCACCCCTCATCATGTATATTCGATTTCAAGGAATCCATTACCAGGAGAAAGAAATAGGGCCTTAAAACCGATCACTGGTGTAAGCCTTCAGCCACATTGAACTTTCTGGTTAATCCGGCTATAGTACGCGAAAGTTAAAATGGAATACCTAAAATAAACTTTGATGTTACAACTTTTTGTGCAGGTATATAAAAAATAAACAACAGAACAGTTTCTTTAATTTCTAGGGATAGTTATTAACGCTTAAATTTAAATTATAGCTCGGCCAGAAATAATTAATGCTAAAAAGTTGGTCTGAACATTATACATTTTCCAGAATTAGTTATATAATGCTCTTATTTTAAATAAAGTTTTTTAAATTGAAGAAGAATTAAATTGGGTGAAACAATTAAGCAAACTTTGCGTTTTCGTTTCGAGTCTATTGGTTTTTAATTATAAGATCAATGGAAATCGCAATTTGGGTCTCGGGGCATCTGATAAAATGCTATTATTGATATCTTTGATAACTTTTAAAATAATGAACTCATACTTTTTATAGAAAGAAAATATATCAAGTACATAATCAACATTAAAAATAAGTTTTTAAAATATACCATACATAAAATAACAAACTAACAATACCATATAAAAAAGATTAGTTTTTTTTTAGAAATAAATTTGCCAACAAAACTATTATGCTACTTAATATTAGAGCTCTCTTACCGCAAAGAATCGCCAACGACAGTCGTTCTCTTCTTTAAAGCACTTTATGAGACTGTTCACAAATACACTAAACTGTTTACCATTTAAACTCTTAACTATCACTGTCACACAACTTAGTCTCTCGATCTCACACTCAGCGGTTTATTATAACTGTTACACTTTTATCACAATAGTACCACCCCACAACTTGTACTCCCAATTTCACAATGCCTTCTCTTAACCGAGCTGCGATTTATATACTTCTTATTCTTAGTCAAATCAGTATTCAATATTACATTTATTTTATCAATTAAACTTCTATACAGAGATTCAATTGTTTTAGTCAAATCAACAACTTATATCTTTATTTTTAGTTAAAACCAAACTACCACATGTATAAAATTTCTAACATTAAAGTTCATATTTTTTTTATTTTATCACTTAAAATAAAACCAAATGTGTATTACGAAATATTAAGTTATATTTTTAACTATTAACAAAATGTTGCAAATTACCATATTTTTTTCTGGTCTCTGTAATAAATTAATCATTACTTATTTGGTGCTAGATTTTATTCACTTCAGATATTCATTTTCCTGATTTTGAAATGTCGAAAAATTAGCATACTTATTACAAATTCCTGTGCTTTATTTGTAAAGACATCCATAATTATAAATTTTGGTGCTTTTATTCCAATTTAATGAAATTTTTTAAATCTCTTAAGAATTAATAATAATCTCGTCAGGATTATTAAAAAAATCGACTTATAAAACAATACACCTAATAAAGAACAAATGCTAACAGTTTCTTTTCATTTTTCGCACGGGACAGCCTCTCGTGGGGTTCAACCGACTAATTTGGCCCCAACTATCTGCGGGTGGCCAGAGGAAAGCCGTCGCTTCGGATCCCGCTACCCTCCTCGACTAGACACCCGACAAAACAAACACCAACTCGACGTCAAACCGGTTCGCCAACGTACCGCAGCTGTTCAGACCCTGACGGAACCCGACTAGGTCGCTTTGCGGCACGACTTAGCCCGTTGGCAACTTTGCCGGAGGCAAGGCAAGGCACAAAAATTTTTGACGATAAATTATTAAAAATAACGTGAGCAAACATTATTGCTACTAAAAAGGTGTTATGTTTTATACAAGCTGATTCCTATAAATTGTTCTCGTAAACTGATTATACCTATGTAGAGTGATAGCTACTAATACAATATATAAAATATACTTTCGTTTTGTAGTAGATAAGTGGATTTTGTAGTCTAGTCAATATTGATTAGCTTTTTACGGAGCATTTTTAGGTATTTTTTATTCCTTTGATTTTCATTGTCTAAACTTAAAAATAATATTCTTTCAAAATATGTTTTGTATTATCTCAGATAGCAATTAGTAAAGTAAAAGTTAATAACATGTCACTTACACTTTTCGGTATTCTTTTGAATCAACCCAAGATACTTGAAAGTTATATAAATATGTTGAAAAATACAAAATAACTTTGAGAATTTAATAGTACTTCTAACAGAATTTCCATTTACATTTTAATTAGTGAGTGTCCAGAGCATGAATTGTATATACATATGTAATATATAGTAGTTCATTCAAGATAAATTTTGCGTTGGAAATACTAATGTTGCTTATTAAAACTAAACTAAACTCAATCAGATGTTGCATAACTGGAAATGACTGAAAACCAATATTTTATCGACTTCTCTTAAAGGAAAAGCCATTTTGTCAAAGGACATTTTGTTTAGAAAAGGCCATATTGTTTGTGTACTTAGCAGATAAGATTGCAAATTTAACTAATAATATAAAAAAAAATTTAAAGGTTCGTTTATTCCCTATAAGTTCCTCAATTCCTAAATAAACACTTACAAGTATTGTGTTGGTTAACTAAAACATATATGCTTCATCTTAGCCACTAAATATTCAGATTAATAAGTTATTTTTTAAGAACTTTTATAAAAACTTTTTGTTATTTCCATACAAGAAAAAATTTAATTTAAATTGCAGTTTGAACAATTATTTGCAATAAATAATAAACAAATCTTTTAACAAAAGAATTAATATTGCCAGGTTTAGTTTTCGACCGTTTAAAAATAAATTGGTAGATAAATAATTTTGCAAGCGTTGCTCGAATACTGCTTTATTAAATTTAACCTCAACCAATATCGGTTTTTAAAATGTAATTAATGTTTATAGCTTCTTAATAACTAAGATTACACTTGAAACGTTCATTTCGTTTCAATAAAAAGTATGTTTTTTATTATTCAATAATAAGCTAACGAAATAAGAATGTCCTTACATATTCTTATATTTTTTTAAATTCTACTGTCTTGTGTGCCGAGATAAATAAAAAGTGCTTTTTTCTTAAATCTATTTTGAAAATCATAACAAAAAATAATGTAATATAACAAATAAACTTTAAATACATTAATACCTAAAATTATATTGTGGCTGCCAATTAAATTAACTATTTTTAACGTAAAATACATTACGTTAAAAATAGGCAAAGAGGTAAAGTGATCATAATGAAAAATTATATGATATAATAATCCTATTTGCGCTGAACGATATGTCACCGGTTAAGGCCCGTTTATACTTTCCGACTTCACCTTCCGACTAGATAAGGACCCTTTATCCCGAAATGACCATGGACTTTAAGGGACAATTTCAAAAAACGTAAAAGTCAGACCATAAAAGAAAATATTCAGATAAATGACTGCTTCTTTAAAATAATACTAATACAAAGGTAATATAAAGGTTTTACTTTTCTTATTTAAAAATTTGTTTGTTAAGCGCACCTTGCTTTATGATTGGTCCCCAGCATTATTAAAATGCATTCCAAACGACTCTCCCAGATCAAAGTAATTTAGTAAGATGGGACAAAGCCGCCGAAAAGTCTTGCAACATTTGTGGGGTGGCAGTAAGAATCGCGAACAGCAGCTTATTAGTAGGGTACTTCTAGACAAACAAACTGTCCAAGAACAAATTTATAGTTACCTTGTATGCGGAAAAAGCGAGAGCGAGAGGTGAAACAGCAAAATCTCTCTATAAGTTACTGAAAGATCTTGGCCCTTCTATAACTATCGGTTCATTTCTACAACGTATTTCAAAAGCGGCATAAGTAGGTTCATTCCAGATTTGGTTAGGTAGGGAGGATAGTGGAGGCGACCGTGAAACCTACACCTTGGTCGCAAGTCCCAGGCACTGTTTGCACCATGGAATGCTAAGAAGCTTCGTGTCAATGAAATCTCATTATTAGTTGGTTCTAATACTTCTAACTTGGGTCTAATGGAAAAAATAAGCTAGTATGCAATAAATTTATAACAAATCTCTTTTACTAGACTTGTGCTTGAATTTTCAATAATTATCTTTAATGGTTAGTCATAATCATGCCCACAAATACATTATTCTGTATCAATTCTGTACAGAAATAAAGTTCGTTCCGTATTAATGAGCCCCATTACTAACTAAGTATATATATATATATATAGTTGGAAAACTTCCAAATAGACATATTAATCAATTAGACTTTAAGAAAACGTTAGTTTGCAGTAAAGTATTGTTTACTTAAACATACAATATATATATAAATTTATTGTAACATACAATACAAGGTTTTGTAATAAATGTATGATATGGATATAATATAAATATCACAGAAACACAGCTACATCAGTTTTAAAATAATAAAATGGTACTATATGATGTATTAAATGCATATACATTGCAGTTAATCAGTTACCTCTTTATTAAGTATAAATTAAATAAAAATACGGCAGCAGTTGACAGAAACATGTACCAATATTTTTTTTGTAGAAAACTCGTAAGAGGGTAAATATTTTTTACATGTTACGACTAGTATATGATTAGATAGCAGTTTTAGAAATTTAGATATTCTCAACATCCTTTTTAGCGATTTTATCAAAATATCCAAAAAAAAAATCATAATTCAAGCATTCATTTCTTAGTATCAATACAGAATGGTTTAAAATAAATTATAAAAAATAATTAATTAATATTATTTGTACTTAATTCAAAATCTCACAAAAAGGTAGTACAATTTTGTATTTAATACGTTACATTACTCTCATTCAATAACTGGAATTAAAAAACTACGTTCGAATGTTTTACTCATCTTAATTGGACTACCAGGGTAGTTCAGAAATATACAACGTAAGCTTGTTAAAAAAATGGGGGACGGGAAATACAGATTGTTATTTAATTATATGCTATTTATAAAGATAAGGTAAGGTAGGTAAGGTAAATTTGTAAGTAAAATAATTTGAACCAATCGAATTAAAAGTGGTTTAGATTTTATTTATATTATTATATAAAACTTACACGTTATGCTTTGTCTTCCACGATACTGCAGTATCAGCCTATCGGTATTTAATTTTTAACTGCAGTATCATTATCTCCTGATAGGTAATTATAATTTACACTGAGAAAACCTGACTGCTTAATGAGTAGGTAAACCTCACCTCTTACAACCTTAAACATTGCTATTTAATCCAAATTAGCAATTGAGATGATATGGCAAAAATAATTTTAAAATGGGAAAGTAAACTATTGATACTTAATACTTAAGATAAAATTTAACCAATTTGTAACTAAGTGAACACCAATTAAGTGTAACGAATGACATATCTACAATAAGCTTATATATTTAACATTCGAAATCTTCAGACTAATTAATATTTAATAAAATAGAAACATCATTTCAAAAGCTCCTTTTCTACTATTGTAAAGCTACGATGTTTATCTGGCTGGTCAGAACAGATATTGTTCAAAAACAGATCTGTAAGCTATTGTTCACGAAAAAATAATATCCACGAGGCAATTAGATAGATTTTGACGGTTTATTTTTCACCCCAGATTTGGGCCAAATAGGAAAAAAAAACAATTAAGTCCGGCTCTCAAAATAAACAATTTTAATAAACCAAAGAAAAAATGATTTTTTAGATGTCGCTAAGATTGATGTTAACGCTGTCTACGGTAATATTATTAAAGAAGCGAGAGAAACAAACAATTGCAACTGCTTCAAAATTAGGCGATGAAGCTTTTAAAAGTTGCATATACATATTATATAAGTATATTTACTCTTTAAGAGATAAAATTTCTCAACTAATTTTGATGAAACTTTAGATACCTCTTTTATAAATACCAGCCGTGTAAAGTTGACACAACGTACAATTTAAATAATAAACTCGGTACCTAAAAATTAGAGATAAGTATGTAAAAATCATAATTCAATGAGTCTGATAATAGCATTTTATAAACTTTTGTTTTTGTACTTAATGTTAAGAATCTTTATCGTCTTAAAAGTTTTTGATAAGGACTTTGAAGGGCCGCGCCGTTACAGATTATATGCACCCTCTGATCGAACAGGCAACTGGTCACAGCACGAATAGTATATAACATTAGTGCGTATAAGATTAACTTACTAGTAGTAATAAATATTTCTTTAAAAAAATATATTTAATAGTAGATGTAAAGTACATGATCTTAGAAATAGAATATCTAAAATTACATATCATATAACAAAGCTATCGGCGCATTAAAAGTACACAAAAGTTTCAATCGAAATTCAGTAGTCGAAATACGTTCCGAGAAATCTTTTCTAGCAAATGTAATTTACATTTTCTAGTAAAATTACGAAACTCACATCGTTTCGTCTATTTCTAGCGATTAAATTCTTATTTAAATTACAGTTTAGACAAAAGTTAAACCTAAAGCCAAGGGTTCAATATTAAATATTAACATAAATTATATAATCACTGATCTTATTTAATAAGATTTTTCTTTCAAATTAAATAATAGTATGATATGATACGAAATAAGTTAACTGATTAAGCTACATTTTGGTTTTCGTTTCGACTTTTTTTTGTTATTTTAAGATCAATGGGAATCGCAAAATGGGAAAAATATTTTAATCTAGAATGCGTTACCGATATAAGATATATTAATATTTTAAAATATTTACTAAATATACACATTAACAATTTGAATTTGAAATTTAAAAGTACTTCTAATATTATTTTCATTTACATTTTAATTAGTGAGCGTCCAACACATCATTCATATTAGCTTATTCACAAGAAAATTGCTTTGAACATATTAGAATTCTGTATTATAGATAAAAAAAATAATTATACATACATCAGATTTGGGCCTCAAACCAAGCAATCTCTGATTTTAACAAAATTTTAACTTCTTTATTAACAATTGTGTCTTTCAAAATACTTTTAACTACTCTGATACTCAAAGCAAAAGTCAAACTCAAAGCAAGAGTACTAGCCCATTCATTTAGAACTCTCTGCTTTATTCATTTAACTATTTTCTGGAATTTCATTTAACCGTATAAATAACTGCACTTAAGCTTCCAAGAAATAATTTAAAAGCGTATAAATATTTATATCATTTTCAGTTTTACCATCATTGCTCCGATGTTGAAGTTTTAAGTTTAAGTTTATTTATTTAACTAATATCCTGTATGCACGTTTTTTCTTTAAGTACTTGATTATCAATAAAAGTAAAAAAAAATATTTGGATACTGATTTTTTAAGATAAAAAAATATTATTTTCAACGGTTAACAGGTATCTAAGTGGATAAAACGTAATAAATCAGTAATGTAAAATAATTTAATTTATATAATGATAATGGATTTAAATGTAAAGAGATTAAACCATTCAGATAAAATTGATAACAGAAACACGGGCAGGGTAAATACAAGCCTTTGGGCCAAGCTTTACTTGTTGGTAAAAACGTTAAATAGATACTAATAAAGCTGTACGTTTTTTTAATGGACTGGCTTTAAAATAAGTTTCTTACTTTCTATACAGCTTTGTTCAATTTAATCTCTTAAATATCATAAAAAGCTGTTGATTGCAGTGGTCAACAGTGGTTTTAGTGCCAAGAAGCAGTTATATTTTTTTAACTTAGGACGTTATACTAAGTACATTAATAAAAAATATTGATTTTGTACTTGTAGTTTTCAAGATTTTTATTTGTTCTAAAGAAATTATATTTACTTTAAAAACAACATTTATAATATTTTTATCTATTTAAAAATTTTCTTTTTCGCAACTTTCGTGAATGAGGTCACGTTGCATCCGCCAGCAGTAAACTGCCATAATATGTTGATTCCATCGACCTTGGTACCTCTCTTCCATAGTTTTTAGGTCTTGGTGAAACCGCTCTCCTTGTTCTTCACTATAGGATCCAAGATTCTCTGGGAATTGGTCAAGACGACTGTAAAGATAGTGCGCTTTGATGGACATGTTACATCCTAAGTTTTGTGAAATTCTCTAGCATGTTGTTGTTAATATTTTCAGAGTAGTTAGTTGACTTGTGATTTCCCACAAAGTTTTTAGTAACTTCAACAAACAAAGTCTACGCAAGTAGTTCTAAACTGATCATAGAACATAAGAAATCAGCATCTTTTATTAATTTTCTGATCTGTGGCCCATCAAAAATTCCTAGTTTAATGTGCAAGGGTGCTCACCCTTATATGATTATATTTCTTGTAACCAAAAGTTACAAGAATTATCTTATAAAAGGTCTTATAGCTGATGGTAAGTCTGGATTAATATTTTTTTAACATTAATACCACGCAAAAAAACACAGCAAAAATAACAATCATCGAAGTGGTTTTTTTGTTCTCTCCATTGCATAGGCACTCCTAACCTCGTACGCCTTGTTTTACCACTGACCCACAGAACGGTATGTCACCGGTCAAAGCCTAAAGTTGGTTACCATATGCGTTTTATATGCATTATATATTTCATTCATTTATATGCTTTATATATTTCAGTATTGTGTCTGATTTGTTAAATCAGACAAAATACTGAAATAAAGCCTTCACATATAAAACATATATTCAGGAAATATAAATTTTATTTTATATTACCAGGCTGTTTATTATTCTCACATAGTTCTTGGTCGCAAACCGCTGTGAGCGAGTAAATGCAATCTGTATGCAGACCGTATAAAATATAAGAAAAATTCAAATTTATTATAAGATGGTACTTATATAGTCTTGTGATGAACTTGATATTTGTTTATAATTGTTCTTCTAGGTAAGGAAAAAAATATTTTTAAGATAATTTAAAAGCAGTAATTTCATTAGTAACGAAAATAAAATACTGATACGTTATTTAATAAAACTATACTGTAAATGTACAAACTCTACTTTATTAATAAGACTATAAACTTACATTTAAAATCGTGCTCAGATCCTCTGTACGTCAGTATGAAGTACAATTAAGTAGATTTTGGAACATATTGAAAGCTGTTGAAGCCCTGAAACATGAATATGTCCTTCTTACCAGGGTATATATTTTATTAATACATTAGTAGCTACCAAAGTGAACTTTTTTATATTATATAACTCGTAAGTAAACAAGCTGACGCTGCTTCTGCTAGTTTTGCACAAAATTGAACTGTCATGGCGTATGTAGTAAGACACATATTTCGAAATACTCAAAAAAATTAAATCTCAACTTATAATCCGAAATTTTAAAATCGTAGTTAAATCTTCTATAGTACAAGTATTACATAATAAAATAATAAAATATTTCTAAGCAACAAATGATTTGTGTAAGTAAATTATTTTATTCTTATTAGTGACATACTTGGAAAAACTTTTAAAAGATTGCATTGGGCTGACAGCAATAATTCTCATTATTTTTAATACCATAACATTGCGCACCTTTGATATACAAATAGCATACAATATTAAATAGTCCCATAGAGGTACGTTGTTATAAAATGCACAGAAGTACTTTTTGCCAGATTGTTTAAGTTTCTATATTGTTGTGATATAAGTTTAATGTGCAGATAAGATTGCTGTTAAGCTTATAATACTAATGGTTTATTATAACTTTCTATTCCTTATCTGGAAAAAAAGAGGTTAATTAATAACCGTTACTCAAAAATCTTCAGCCTAAAATGGTACTCCTAGAATTTCTCATTTTTCATAAATTAACATGTATTATTGTTTTGTTAAGAAATGAGTGTAAAAAAATACGATTTACTTTAACAATGAAATGTTCTGATTAAAAAGTTTTTTTTGTCAGAATTTCTAAACATGTTGAACAAAACATATTATTTTCTTGAAAAGACGAATTAATTTATATTTTTCGTTTGAACATATTACTGCGAAAAAAGGTTTGCCGCAGGTGGTTTCATTTTTAAAATTTTACAAGCTTTTTCTAAAAATAACTTCATTAAAGTAAATCTTTTTAATCGTCATTGTTGAATAAAATTATGTAAACGCCATAGAGTTATTGACCAAATTTTCGTCCCATTTTTGTGAAACTAAAGTTATAAACTAAACAATTTCAAATCCTTATTTAGTAATATCATACAAACTATATAGTTTGGAGGACGAGGGTTTCATCGTGTTGGTTTTAGACACATATGCTTTTTTAAAAAAATAATATTTTTTAAATTTAGATTGAATAAATATAGTTAGAATTTATGTGTATGAGCAAAGTATTTAAACGGCAAGTTAATAAAAAATAAGAGAATACTTACATTTGCAGAAAAAACATTGTGTGGATTTCTCCATTCTCCATGACAAATAGATTTACCTTTAAAGCAGTTAAATGTGTGTATGTAAATAAATAAAACATAAATAAATGAGTATTATATTTGAGTATCAAAATATTTCATCTCTTAATACAATAGTTTCTCAACAGTCGAAAACGCAAATTATTTAGGCAAGGAGGTAATCCACAAACGGAAAAAAAAAATAATTTATAATAATATTATTTACACAAAACACCATCTCATAATGTACGGTTACACTTTCCGACTTCAACTAAGATAAGACTCCTTTATACAGTAATGCCAGTTTTTATTGACTATTTCAAAAAAAATAAAAATTCAGAGTGTAACAATAACGTTTAGATACGTGACTGCCTTTTTATATCGTGTAAGTAATACAATGCATACAAGCAATGGGACTTCATATTTTCTTTTACATTTTTTATTTTATACACGTAAAATTATATTCGAAATGGATGCTCAATAAATGTTCTACAATTTAATTTGATCACATCGTTGATTGTATGATTGAACGAAAACCTAATCAAAGAGCATAATCAAGAATGCCGATGGCACAGAAAACATAGATGCGATTTCCAGTAATTAAGTTTGATAAAGATTAAATATTTTATAATAGTTCCATTGGAATTAATTAAGTAATTAAAAAATTTTTTGACTATTATATATATATATAGTTTCGCATCATTGCATTACATGTTTTAAAAATAGAACAAACTTAAAGATAGAAACATTAATTTACTGACCATACACATGTGTAATTTAGTTACAAAATCTTACTATTCACCCAAACTGTAATTATAAGATATACCTATTTTTGTCAAAGAGTCAATTTGGATTAAATTAATGGATGCAGTTATATATAGACAAAAGATGTTTTGATTGCAATTTCGGTCAAAATCTATACAAATAATAGAAATGTAAAGATAATAAAAAGAAATTAGTTTTAATGTTTAATATATTTGGCAGTTTAGGTGGTGGTCAATGAACGCGACACAGAAAATCTACTGTTGGAATATAATAAATATAGTAATAACCAACTCAAAGAAAATATTTGGGGTATAAAAACAATAAAATTAAAAATATATAGAAAGGTTATATATTTTAAGTAATAACAAATGGTTTATTTGGATCTAACAGACAAATCACTTCCAGAAGCCAGTATGCATTTGTAGCAATTCTATTTTTCTAGTATTGTAATGGAATTTACAATAATTATCTCTAACAGTTCTTCAACATAATAATGTCTGCAAATACTTTATTCTTTTTCAATTCAGCACAGAAATAAAATTTCAGTATTAATGAGCCCCATTACAAACTAAACATATCTCTTTGGAAATTGGAAAACTTCCAAATAGATATATTAATTAAACCACTTAGACTTTAAGAAAACGTTAGTTTGCTGTAATACATTATCACTAAAATATTCAATACATATACTACTATACATTTATTGTAACATACAATACAATGTAGTGTAATAAATATACAATATGTATGTATTGTAATAAATATACGAATAAATACATATGTATATACTCACCCAGAAACTCAGACACATCAGTTAAAATTAAAAATATATTATATGGGTTCCTAAAATCAAATTTATTGTAATTTTTTAGTTAAGTAAAGATAAAATAAACAATGAGAAGCAAAATTATTTTATAAATAGAATTGAAAAATAATGATAAATGTAATAAAAAATGTGTTGTATATTAATATATATTATATTGTTGTAAACAGTTGACATAAACATATAATAATAATGCTTAGTGACATTAATTGTAAAGTACTCGTAAGACGGTAAGTGTATTTGACAAATAAAGTCGCTATTATATGATGAATTGTATAGGCGTTTCAGATAGTTGGATATTCTCAATTACTTTTGTCTGACTATATCAACATATCCAAAGAAATCAAAATGTAGTAGTTATTTTTAGCACCGATTCTGTATGGTCAATAATTATTCATTAAAAAAATATTTTTTAGAATTAATATTATATTTAATAAACACAAATCATTACTAAAAATTAGTACAGTTTTGTGTACAATAAGTTATATAAATAATATTAAAAATGAAACAAAAAATAGATTGTTTTATACTGTGATACTTTACTTAAGACAAGAATGAATTACTTTATATCTAAGTAAATACCTATAAGGTGTAACGAATGAGATATTTAAAAATTAACTTATTTATTCAATATTCAAAAATTTTAGAACAAGAGATATTATTTATTTTAAAAACATACTATCTAAGGCTTCTTTTAAATTATTGAAAATGTACGAAGTTCATCCGAACCGTTTTTCAGTTATGCCATAAAAAAGAGTTTTCTCTCCGTAGCCAACCTAATTTTCATTATTTAACTCTGTTTTTGGAAATATTAATAAATATGAGAGAACCGGTCAAATATAACAACTTCTAAACTAGCCGAAAAAACTTTTAAAATTTAAATATTCACTTTCATAGAGATGGCATTTCTAAATCCATTAAGTTTCCTCTTAGATTAGCATTCCATAATTACCGGCTTTGCGATGGTGATATAACGAGCAATATTAAACCCTTGAAACTGCCCCGAAACTCAAGATTAATTGATAAAATATTCGTAGCTCGAGAAGGATCACATCTATTAATTAAACTTCAAATATTTTTTTTTGTTACGAATGCTTTGCATCTTTATAGTCAAAAAAGTGTTTTGATAAGGACTTTGAGAGGCTTGTATTAATTATACACACCCTCTGACCGGACAGCCACCGGTTCACAACACAAAAAGTATATAGCATTGGTCCATGTAAGACTAACTTACTAGTATTTATAGACCATGTTTATTACATATACGTGTTAAAATAACTTTAAAAAGAATATCTTCAAAAGTAGATGTAAAGAACAGGATCGTAAAATGGTATACCTAAAATCACAAATGATATAACAAAACTACCGGCGTATTAAAAGTACACAAAAGTTTCAATCGAAATTCAGTCGAGATACGTTTCGAGAAATCTTATCTAGCAAATCTAATTTAAATTTAAATTGCAGTGAAATTACGAAATTCACATCGTTTCATCTTTTTCTAAAGATTGAATTGTAATTCAAGTTACAACTCAGTCAATAATAATACCTTAAATCTAGGGTCAAATATTAAATATAAGTAAATAATCAATTCTCTTATTTAATATGATATTTCTTTCAAGTTAAATAAGAATAATATGAAAAAAAAAAATTAAGCAAGCTTTTTGTTTTCGTTTCGATTCTTTTTTGTTATTAAAATATCAATAGAAATCGCAATTTGAGTTTAAGGGGCTTATGAAAAGCTCTACTAATCTTTGATCAGTTTAATTATATTGAAAATCACTTTACAGAAAATGCATATTTCTAATAAATAAATGACATTAAAGATATTAATAAATTAATTAAAAAATAATAATATTTTGGTAATTTGGTTTTCTCGAAAAATAGTTAACTATGAAGTCTTATAAGTATTATAATTTTTCTTTTTTTAAGCTTTATATATGAACTTGTTTTAAATTATTACTCTGGACTTCATTGTAACTATCAATCAATGTAAATTTAAAATTTAATTCAATATACGGGAGTTAAATCCTTAAAAACAGTTTTATTTCAATGTGTAGTACTCGTAAAAACCTTAGAAAACACTAAGAAAAATTATGTTTATAGGATTGGAATCTCATATTACTCCAATCTTTGCTATAATTACTCTAATTTCAATTTGATATATTTTTTTTTCGAATTAACTTTAACATTACTGCTATATATGTAACATTTTTTTCTGTCTTCGCGGCGTTATAGTTTGTTCTTTATTAAGTTTAGCTATCACTACTTCAAATTTATGTTTTATATTAATACTTAAAATATTATCAAAACTGTATAACATAATTGTACATGATTTTCAAATCTCGTAAATGGTTATACTTTTAATCTTAACTAACTTTTGAAAATACTTCTTAACATTGTGTGTGATGAGTTGTGGCTGTTATATAATCTCGTGTTATCTTGTACTCGTAAAAACAGTACAACAATTGGTGTATGAGAAGGCTGAAGTATCACAAAGGATTGGTATTTTAAAAGCCTCCATACACCACAAGGTAGTTGTATATGAACATGGAGGGTAAAACCTTCAATACCGCAGGCCACATCATGTTTTCGGACAAACCAACCAACGGGAGAGATACAGAACCTATATCAATTATAAATTGATTCTTACTATTGTATTGTTTTAGTTATTACAAAACTATAATTAATTATTAATTGATCGTTAATTATTTAAACATTTTTAGTTATTTTTTAGTTTAGTTAGTAAACATGACAATAATTTAAAGTAACTCTAAAAGGATTAAATTAGACAATCACAATCGCATGGTAAAAAGTTAATACAATTACTTTTTTTATTAATTACGGACTAAGCTTGAGGCAAATTTTAAATTTGAATACCTTTTGTATGACCTTCGTCTTTACAATAATTGTTTTCCTATAAATTAATTATTTGTTATTCGGTGCCAGATTTTATACATTCCAGAAAAACTTTTAATAGTAATGTTTTGAATAACGTTATTACTTCAATTAAAACTTTCTCAGCGGGCCCGAAATGCCCGTCTGTAAAATAATACAGATTGAAATGTTAACTTATGTTAATGGTTGGAAAATTAACAAGGCAGTCTTTTGTCTGAAATTCCAGTGTTATATTTGAAAAGCAATTCATAATTAAACATTTTAGTTTTTATTCCAATTTAAAAAAATGCTAAATTTAAAATCTCTTAAACGCAATGTAACATGAATGAAATATGTTTCACTTAATAAAAACTACACACATTTATTCAAATGAACGTAATATCTCAAACACCAATATAGAGTATTGAAGGTTCTGCGCAAAAGTGAAAAGAACTTAATGGTTCCGAGTTTCTCCCATATTTAGATTTTACCAAATAAGACATACCATATCGCTTGCTTGTTACTTATTCAAAAATGTTATTAATTATTTTTTGTATAATTATTTACTATTGCAATATTTCTTTACAAATTTGACATTATTTAAATTATATAATAGCATTAATATCAAATAATTATTAGTAAATTAAAAACGTTAAATATTACTAAAATACTACTGTATTGAAGATATCCAAATATTTTAATATAGTTTGAGCTAACACTAAATGTTTTATTTAAAAAAAAAACAAGATTCTAAAAATATTGTTTATATATTTATACTATCTTTAATTCTAAACAAATTTTAATAAAATTAGTAACTGGCACTAAAGTAATCAACATACTAAGCTTACTTTTATTAGTCCCCGGCTAGAGGGATAATGTAGGATTCTAAAGATAAAATATTTCTTTAAATCGGTCAATTAGTTTTGGAGCCTAATATCTAACCCTTTTGAGTATATTAATTTTTAAATGCACTGCTATTTTTCAGAAAAAATAAGTAACTTTACAGCTTTAAAATATAAGTGAAGGAAAACAGGAAAAAGAAAATATATTTATAACCGTACCGTTAATAAAACCATTTATTATTCTCGCATTGTCTTTTGTCGCAAACCGCTGCGGGCGAATAAATGCATTTTGTATGCAGAGAGTATAAAATATAAGAATATTATCTAAAATATTTCATAATGGTACTTTTCTAGCGTATGATCTATATGAAAAAAAGTACATATATTTTTAGATTTTTTCCAAAGTAAATAAATATTTTAATTTTAAAACAAAAATCCGAATTCTAGCTTTCAAAAATATTATTCAGAAATTTTCATACACCTACTTTAAATAGTATAAATTATACTATATATTTATTTTATTCACTTTTCTACCTAAGTTACAAAATAACTACTTATATTGAAAAACATGTTTAAGCCCCATTATGTTATGTATGTTAGTATGATTTAAAAATAAGTGAACTTTAGAGCAAATTATAGAGTGCTATATTTATCCGTTGGAACCAGAGAAAGTTACAAGGAATCATATTCTTTATTCATCTCTACAAACGTTTTCATTGTTTATATGTTAGTAGTGAGTAAATAAGCTGACAGATCATTCATAGCACTTTCCGCTTTACCAACAATGATTCTAGTTTATTTATACAACTGATATTCTTTAACTTCAATTTTTCTTTCTTAAGCAGATGTTATACAAGATCAAAATAGGTAATTGATTAATTGTCAATATTTGTCATAAAAAAAAATTAGTACAAGTAAAAGTATAATTTCTTTTTGATTTACGAAGAGTTTGAGTTTGTTTAACTATTGCTGAAAATGTTAAACAAAGGCAATTCCGCATCACTAAGTGTAAAAAATCATTCAGAACTTTATAAATACGATTAGATATTGAGATAACAAATCAAATATAATATTAAATATTTTTGCATTTAAGGGAAGCTAATTTTTAAAAACAGTAGTTATGGTTAACGGAGTAAATTATTATAACTTCAGTTAAGTTACAAAAACTGCCTTTAATAAAAATAAAATATTGGTGATCTTATTATTATTTGTTGAATCAATTTAATTTCCACCTTAGTATTGGTAAGTAAACAAAACGTGACCGGCATTATTTTATAATTATTTACATTTTATTTTGTATAGTTTTTATAATAATCTCTAAGATTTTTTAAATAAAATATATAACATAATATAAACACCCTAACATTATTTATTTTTTGTATATCATTTTATTGCGTCTTTTAATAATGTTGAAGAGATCAAAAGGAGAAATAAATAAAATATAATAATCCCCTTAACACCGAGCGCCATGTAACTGATTTATAACTTCCGATTTCACCTTCCAGCTAGATAAGGCTCGTGATGGCAGTTTTAAAGGACATTAAAAAAACGTAAGCGTATGACTATAACAATGGCTATTTAGATATGTGAGAGCTTCATTGCTACCCTTTGTTACATTGTCCTGTGAAACAAACGTATATATGTATGTATGTATGAGCTAAGATTAATCCACTATAACACAAAATTGCTACTATAATACGCGTAGTTGCCTTATTTAGACACTAATATTCTTTAAAAAAATATATTATTATTTCATTTTTTAAAAAAGTTATAGAAATAATATTAATTAATTGAATTAGTGATCAGTAATACTGTAAGTACTACTTTATCATTTTATATATTATACGGCCAACATAAGAAGGAAACTAGCGTGAATTACCTGATGATCATAGTCGGGTAGTGATCGGCAAAAAAGGATAAGACAAATTAAAGCCAGTTTTTATAGGTAGGTAGGAAGGTAATGACGAACGGAAATATAATATAGACAAGGCTTTGGGCTCTTCAGTTATAATAGTTGCTCACAAAATTGTTACGCATTTTATTTAGGTCGGCCCCTACCATTGAACGTACTCAAAGCAATATAAAAAATAAAATTGTCATGTCATGTCTCTTCATAATATATATATGAATATTTACTATCTATTTAATAAAATTATAAGCTAAATAATATTTCATTAATCTCAACGTAATTTTGGCAAATAAATCAAAGGTCTTGTTTGTATTTACCCTTCTCGTGTTTTCTTTCAGAATTAACATTACAAGAAGCCGTACTTAAACTAAGTTTCATAAACCCGCAAATGAAATTCCAAAAATAATTTAATCAAGTACACAAAGACACGCAAATGAAGGGTCATAAACTTTGAGGCTCAGATGACAGATCGCTGACGGTTTGTAAGACGTTAATGCTGTTTACGAAGATGCTTGGACATTGTTACATCTTGGTAGGGTAATAACAAAAATGGAAATATTTTTAATGCAATATTACAAAAATTTCCATTTTCACTTTGACACACAGTTCAGTTCTGATTTTTCTCCTACACTTCCCTCATTTCAAATCTGAGATTTGCGGCAAATTATAGCTTCAAAGATGGCTTAGCTTAGGATAATTTCCAAGTTATGGTTTTTTTGTCTCCTTAAGTAAATCTTAGTTTTAAATTTTTCCCAGGTTATGAATTCGGTTAGAAGTTTGCAATCGTTATCTATAAACTTTTTTATTTTCACTGACAATTGTTAGATAACTTGCTAATAATATACGTTTTTTATTAAATTCAAGGGATTCTACTACAGTGATTTTGAATCACATCGTTTCATCCTTAATATTTATATGAATAAATTACAATTCTTTATATGAATAACACTATTTATTACATGTTTAGTGATTAATATATAAAATATTAAAAAAATAGAAAACAGTAAATACCTGAGCGTAATATAAAGTTTAAAATATAAAACACTGTAGTTTTAAATTTTAAAAGCATTTTGTAAGATAACGCGATCGCGGGTTTAAAAGGTATTAAAAACAGCAAACATTTTCCCACATCCGGAGTAGACGGTCAACGGTCTTTTAACCATGATAGCAGTATGAGTTTAAAAAAGTGTTTAATTCAGCGATAGTTGTATTTTATTTATTTATTATTTTAAATATCAAGTAGCAAAATAGTAAGGTATAAAAAAAGAAAGAAGAAAAGATCTTTATCTTATTAGCTCTATCGCAAAGGATGGTATGCATCCTTTGCGATAGAGCTGGCTAACCTTCTGTTAAACAATGTATGTTGTGTTTTTTTATAATATAATATTACATATTAAGTGAAGACGAGGCGGGTTTTCAAAACCTTTTGTAGTTTATAGTTAAAATCGTGATGTAAATTGACTTAAATTAGATATTACAAATACATTTAATATGACTTTTATCTTCTCCATTTTTTTTTTATTTTAACCGACTCTACAATGCTAAATATATCAGAACAAGTATCTAACAGGTCATTTTAGCGTAGCAATAAGAACGGCATTCAAAAGCTGGCAAATTTAGTTTATTTTCTGATTAAAATTTAAAATAACTTAAAATAAGCTTAGCTCGTTATTTCTTTATTTTTTAATCTGTTAAACAAATCTATAAGGATTTCCGCAAAGAGCCTAACAGTTTGCCACTATCACGAGAAAAAACAATTATATACAAAATGCTAAATTCATAGAAGTAGCGATGTGGTTACTGTATTTGTAGAGCAATGGGACGGTTTCCCTGATTAATTTTTGATATTTCTCTTAATTTAAAATTGAAAAAGAACAAAATATTGTATTAAAATTATTACTAAAGAATAACTTAATTATTAAAATACGCAGTTCATTTACCTTTAGGCTTTAAAAACACTCAAATTATTTTTAAAATGTTCAAGTAGAAAATATTATTGAACAATAATAAATATATAAATTTAAGCAATTATTGGCTAAAAATAAATCATTTCATTGATTTCGAAACATGAAACAAAATATATTTCAAGTTATTTTTATTTAATAGTTAAAAATTTAATCACGAATGCATATTAAATGCCAGACGTGTGTATATTTTTTAATAACTTTATATATTGATTAAAAATGAATATCCCACAAAATAATAATAAGAATATTTAAAGCATAAAAACATTGGAAAAATTTTGATTGTCTAAACATTATGCAGTATTATCCAAGAATAAGATAATTGAGTGGGGGAGACAGGAGGTGATCGTGACATTTAAATTTTAAAATGCTAAATTTTTTATTGGTTTGATATTTTACCAGGGTTTTTATTTTTTGATAAAGTAACAATTTAGTATTTAAATTTGAAATACATTTTGCACAACAAACCATTAGCCAACCATCACCATACCAACCATCACTTTCAACCCCGCGCTAGGGGCTGGCTGAGAAAAATGTTACAATAAAAACCAAATGTTCTCGCGTCTCATTTCTTCAATGCCTTTTTTAAAGATTTTTGCAGACTTAAAAAAATATTAATCCAGGACCCTGTGCATTTTTTTCCTCCCGAGCCTGTTATTCCAATGGCTGAATTTGTTTTTTGGTATTGTTGCCAGATTCTGTAGGTTTCATTTAGCTGTTGAGACCAATGGATTTGTGAACAACCATCTTCAAGCAGCAACATAATTTTACCAGCTCTTATTAAATTATCGCCTTGTCTCATCTTGTTGTCAATACTGTGATCTTTTAAAAAAAATATTAATAATAGTAATTGCAGACTACTCATGATAATTACTATTTTGTAAAACAATTTAACAATAAAATTTGTTGCTTTCATATTTATTATTAACTATTATATATCACATACGTATCAAAAAGATTTCATATTCGTTTTTTTTAAGATATATCTAACGTATTACGATGGTCTGAGGCAACCAATCTATATGATTATATTGATGAACCAAAAATCCTTAATAAAACATTTTTGTCTTAATTTTTTTTTTTTTCAAATAAAATGGTATATAATTTTACTATATTTTTATTGTTCTAACATTGTTCTTGCATTTTGTATGCAACGAGCGGAGGAATCCTTAAATTATAGTAATAAAAGGAATATTTGAATTTTGTTATGTCATATCTAGCCCGTAATTCAAAATAAAACTTACATTGGCATTATCAAACTAATAATATTATATTTGATAGGGTCAAGATTGACAAAATTCATAATCAACGTATTATCTTTTTGTTTCATATTTAACAAGAAATTAAATCTCAACAATAAATTAAAGCTGTGTCATATTTTAAGAGCCAAAAATATTAAGAGAACCAAGTTAAATTTTATAGCATCACATTATGAAATGCCCTTCATTAAATTTTTGTAATCAGCATAACCGGATGTTTCATTGTCTAAGCTCCTTTGTTAACGACCGTGTCGTTTTTAAAACCGCCTTCTTTAGTCTCAGACTCAGAGCAGGAGTTTATTTATTACCACTCATTTACATTTCACCGTTAACCTTATTAAATTATTTTTGGAATTTCATTTGCGCGTCTTTGAAACTGAGTTAAGGTACGTCATCTTGTAATATATGAATATTTAAGACATTTTGATTGTTTACATCACTTTCGGTTATATAATATAGAATTTACAATCCGTTTGACGTAATACTTGAACTTTTTGTTATATTATAATGCTCAAAAAATGAGATATATTTTTATAGCTTATACGTTGATTATTCCGTTATTATCGCTCTAGTGCATAACATGCTAGTCTTCGTACTATAATCTAAACCTTGCCCAATCACAGTGTATTCGTTAAGACTAACCACTAGGCTTTTTAAATAATTTTTTATTTTGTAACACATTGCGAAATTTTTATGGCACTTACAAATAAATAAGTAATAAAACGGACTTTTTTTTACCAAGAAGAATATTATTAGGAATTCAGAAAACGACATCCATAAAAGCTGAGATAACTGTTAATAAGTTCACACTATTTATTTTTTTGCTAAATATTCAACTACTGGCCTTACAGAAGAAGTCTTATCTTGTAAGAAGGTGATTTTTGAAGGTATTAATGAGTATTAACTGACCTGAGACCTGAGACCTGCCGTTTTTTGTAAGTAGAATTATTATATCACATTTTTTTTTTAATGTAATACAAAATGTCAATGTGTTACAGTTACACTAGTAGGTTATGAGCAAAACGATTTACTATATTTACTTTTTAAATTTATCGTACAGAATAGAAATAATTAATAAAAATAAAATAATAATACTGGTCAAATTTTGTTTGCTTTTCAATACGTTGGTTGTAATAAAATTGGGTCAACGAAATAGTGATGAGCTCACAATTATCCAAACATTGTTATTTGTAATAAATCATAATTTTTTTCATCGATTACGTATTACCTTGAATCCAAACAATATATAAATGGAGTTTGTAATATACAAACAGACTATTTATAGCTTCCCATTCCAATCTATTTGTCTTGACAAGAGCAAGGGATTTCCATTATAGGCAATTCTTTAATGGGTTAAGTTTGTTCACAAATGAATCAACTCGATTCTTAATGAATTTACCGCTTAAATGAGCTCTTTGGAATATTTCTATGGAAATTTTAAAAGTTCTGTTTTAATATTCATTAAAATTAACTAACCGAAGTTGTTAAAACTTACTTCGTTAGTTATAAGTATTATTTTTAATAAAAATGAAGTAATAACACGTATAAAAAAAATATAATTATTCTTAGGGAAAAACTTATTGATATTGAAATAATGGTTAAGATACAAGTAAAAATTACAATCCTGTCATCTGTTTTGATATCCAACATTTAGTTTGAGTTTGTTGAAAATTATCTGAGTAAAGAATTTAAATGTCTTAATTAACCTTAGTGTCGTTGAAATAAATCTATATTTTTAGGTTGAAAGAAAAAAATATTTTAGTCATAAGCTATAGAGCTTACAACTTATTTAATTTATGGTTTAACAGATTATTTTTAGGTTTAAGAGATTTACTTTCACAAAGCATTTTTCAAGCAAACACCTGAGGTAATATTGTGTAACAAGTATATTTTCTGTATTCAAGTAAATTGTTATTTTTTCTACTTGTTAGTTTTTACTCCAAAAACCAAGGACTTTCAGGGTCACAAGGTACAACAAAATCTCGGACTGTGATAAAATTACATATAGTGTGAAAATTTATAGCGGAAAATTCCGTGCAATCACTGGAAGTATATTGATTTAATTGTGACAAAAAAAAAACTATAAAGTAATTATGTTCTTACTTTGAATATTTCAACATTAAAATAACTTATGTCTATATATTTAGGCTAAAATTTGAAATGGATAATACCAATTAACTGAAACCATGTAAAATAAACACAATATTTACTTATTGAACAGTAATAATATTAGTAATATACACTTTTTATTTTTACCGGCCGATAACGTAAGCTCGATAAACCTTAATTCAATGAATTATTAGATTAAAGTTTATGTGTTTGGTATATAGTTTTTATAATAATAGAACTTTATTCATTAAGTTAATAGCTACTATTTTTTTTCTTCAGATCACAGATCTAAGAACTAGTTACTACTAATACAATTTAATACTAAATAGAACAAATCAAGCAGTCAGAAACAAATTTTTAAAAAGCAACAAACAGATACTTACCTAGAATCGCTACAAGAAAAAATAACCAACTTGGTGGATGACGAGACTTATTTCTTTATTCAAGAATACTGCAATAAATGTATTAAAATATTGATTAATAAAAAATATTGATTAATCAACATAACTGATTGAATCAACATAACTGCAATAAAAAATATTGATTAATGAATCAACATAATAGAAAACAGTCTACAAAACGCTTTTCTAACATAAAAGAGAGTTATAAATTCAATAAGTATCCTAAAAAGATAATAAAGTAGAAACAAGTATCTTATCTTGATTTACAACTACGTTAGACTTATCAAATTATCTGAAATATATAAGTGTCGCAATTAATTTGAATTCTTATTATTTTTTTAATAAATTTTCTACATAATTCCTAAAAATATATGTAGAAATACCAGCTGTGCTTGCGACTTTGTACGCATAGATTTCGATTTTGATAAAACGTGTCAATGTATGTAAAAAATATAAACCTTCAAACTCAATCAAGTAGTTTTTGCCTGCAGGAATATTCCTAGTACATGTGTGGCTAAATTTTTCTCATGTTCAATGTTTCTCTAGTAAGCAGCAATTGCACGAAAATAAGAGATTATTAACTTCTTTATTTGTTAATCGAATGTATAAAAAAAACAAAATGTAAATTGAATCCAAAATGACAATATATTCCCGAAAACTGCATTAAAATCGATTGACACAAATCTTTACAAGTAATGCTCATGTAGTGCTTGAATTGCATTTCGAACAGTATAATGTTATGTCTAACATCTTACTGTTCGAAATGCAATCCAACTTACTTGCTTAATTAGTTATGGCTTATGTTTGTTACATATAGTATCAAGCTGCTTTAGGAAAATATTTATTTGCACAAGAATATTACAGACTTTACAGAATATAAAAATAAAATATCGAAGATCGGATTTTTATTGTTTAATTTATTTCAAAAAAATATCTTTCAATTTATATTGAATACAAGTTTTAGTTTGAGATATTGAAAACTAATAATAAACTAAAAATGGTTTTATAGCATATAAGTTAATATATAAGTCCAGATACTGATGCAATATACACAAATCAATTGTTCTGTATTCCTATTTCTGTTTATCTGTCTATGACATTTCAATGGCATAAAGATTAATAGCAGGAATATCATATTAAAATAATTAGTTTAAGCATAATTAAAATATTTTTTTGTAAAAATAGCATATTAAAAATAACAAAGAAATATATAGGTAAAAGTAATTATATAGGTAATATATACAATACAAGTGATATATTCCCGAAGTTTAAATATTTGTTCTTACTCCAGCGTAAATTGGAAGTTATTCCTAGAAAAATGTTCTACGTTCCACCAAATTGAAATTGCAAGGAAAGTCCCTGTTACCTCGTTAGTGAATACTTCGACAACTTTCACAAAGTTAAATTTATAACCTAAAGTTTATTAGACTATATATTTAGGCTCTATTATAGATTAATACATATAAATTTCACATTTATTTATATTTCATCCAAAACTGCTTTACAAAATTTTAAAACAGTAACTTTTATAACATCCGCGGTTAGAAATGTTATTAAGTTATTTAAAAATTAATAATATGGTGAACTTTATTCTGAGTTGTATGATTTTAGGAGCACAATAATATCAGTCAAATATCTGATTTCTAAATAGATTGAATCCTCTTCGAAGTGGTCCGGCAGTAACGGCTATGTGTCCATTTGTATTAATCGAAAACAATCAACGTTCACAAATGAGATCACCGCTCGGAATGACTCTGCAAACACAATTCCAAGTAATTTAAACCGTTTTAAAATAATTGGTTTCATGTTTTTTATCCCGCAAAAAAAACAACAAAACATGAAAATGTCTGAGAATAGTTTGCTTTTTAACTCTTCAAGTAATAATTAGGAGCTGAGTAATGAATTTTAAAATTTTATTTAATATGTTGCACATTAATTTTTAAATTTAAATCCATAAATTTTAAATATTTAGTATATATGTTAAAAAAAGATAAGATATACCTTATATATTCAGAGAGATAATTGTTATCCTGGTGTTGTTTTGTAAAACTGATGAAACTTATAATGCTATCTACAATTTCAAGGTGCACAGAAATATTATGAGAAAGATAATAAAGCCAGACAGCCAAATATTTGTAACATTTACTTTATATAATAAAAAGCCCTAAAAATTTTTAATTTGAAACGAAACATCATATTCGTATTGCTATGATATATATACAGGTGAGCTTTAAATATTTTGTTTAAGATACTGCATTTAAAATGGGATAACAAAAATATAATTTTGCTATTTGCAACATAAAAGTTAGAGATTCTATGAAATGTTTTTAAACTCTCTATAAGATGTTTTTAAAGAAATCAGTATTCTTACGGTCCCTTCTCAATACATTTTTAATAACTTACTATATATAAGTCAAAATTTAAATGCTTATATTAAAAAAGCGACAGAAATACGATCAATACAAGAAATAAAAATAAGCCCGTAACACCTAAATTTTAACTTTAAAAAATGAACAAAACCTTCATGGACTTAAGTGTACGCAGATATAATAACGTTCAACAAGATATATTAGGTCGTCCTTTTTTTAGTTTTATATCTAAAATTAAAAGTATATCATTAAAATAATCTTACAATAACATTCAAGAGATTTTGGTTGATCGAAATGCGTGGAACTTGTTTAATTGACTTATTTGCAGGATTGATGTTATAATTTATACATCATTATATATTATTTGAAATTTAACAATGTTTGACTTGTAAGTCAAACATTGTTAAATTTCATTTAAAAAGAACAACTGTTGAGTTTATGGCCAGCTCTTTTCAACAGAGCAGAATTCCGGGCTGGTTGTAGCTTACTCACAGAATGACTATACTGACCAATTTATTGTAATTGACGATTTAAAAGTTTAAATGGCTACTTGAATCAAGATATTTTGATTTTTTTTTAGTAATGAAGTAATAATTTCATCAATAAAATGGTAAAATGAAATAATTTTTAGACTGAAATGTTTAGTGATGCTGTGACTCAGCTGGTTTGGTAGGGGTTGTTGGAGCTTTTGGATTCAATATATTTAACTTACCTGCTGCTATTTTAAACATCAGCAAATTGGTATGTTAAGTTGTAAGTTAAAAATGAACATGATTTATTACTATTATGTTTTGTTTCCATTATTTTGTTACTATTATATTTTTTTAGCTTTTTAATATGTATCGTGGCAAAATAACTTTAGTGTGTTTTAATTTAAAAATAATAAACAATACATGGTCTTCCAGAAAGACTCAGAGGAGTTTCCGTATGAATCCAGATTCATCCAGAATCCAGATTCATCCAGATTCAGATCCACCTAGAAGATTTTCAGAACAGAAGAATTATATACTACAAAGGAAAGGTAAAGTAAACGTAATTGAGCTTAAAAGACTTGTCAGGCAGTCAGACTTTAATTATTTATCAGTTATCTTTGACACGACAAAACATGCAAATGTATTCTTTGGAACAGAAAAATCTTTCATATTTAGATTGTTTGTGATTTTTCAGAAACAATGCTAAAATATTTTGCCTGATTTGGAAGTTGGAACGCGAACGTATTAACATGGAATGGTAATTTTAATCCACAAAACAGTCGTTTGAAACGAAGGTAAACAGAATACTTGAGTTTTAATCGAAACATAGTTGAAACATTGGCATTGCTACGCTCAAAGTTTTGGAGTCCAATTAAAAGTTGTTTTCCTGTAAAATTAACTATTTCACGTAGTTTCGTCCACTCGAAGAGCTTGAATGGAGGTCCATTACT
Source organism: Napeogenes inachia (assembly GCA_959347355.1). Lineage (NCBI taxonomy): Eukaryota > Metazoa > Arthropoda > Insecta > Lepidoptera > Nymphalidae > Napeogenes > Napeogenes inachia. The sequence continues at coordinate 4,019,778 of OY365792.1, forward strand.
CAATACAACTAGCCTAGAAAAACCAAATACTACTATTATTTGATTTAAAAGTTTTAGGTAATTAATATCTTATCAATGTTTAAGTTGTTAGCTATGTTAAGATTATTAAAATTTTAGCATAGCAATCAGAATTTCATTTTTATTATTTATGTTAAATATGAAATTATTTCACATTATTGCGTTTTTATTTATAAATATATGTACAATTACGGTGCCGTTGTTATTATTAAAGTAATTATCTTTTTAAATTTTATTGTATTAGATCTTTTTCAAATGCAAAAGTTATGAATTATCTACTTAATTACCATCTTTATTTTGAGTGTTTGAAATTGGTAAGAGAGAATAAATATTAAATTAAACAGCAAATTCTAAATATGATTTGTATTTTCATTTCAATTCTTTTAGATTTTAATTAAAACATCAAAGGAAGTAGCAGCTTGGGGTAACAGACGGTTTAGAAAAAACTTCATAATATTTTTAAATAGTCATAAATTGTTTATTATTTCACGTCTCCCTTGAAAAATTAGTTATGAATTCCCAATATTTATTTATTTTTTCTTATGATATATGTTTGATTTATATCGTATTTGAAGTCGTTGTCAAGTCCATATAATGGAAATTGATGATAAACTAACTATTTACTGTGATTCTGTCAGCGTTAACAACAGAAAAACGTTACTCGAAATATAAACTCAAAACTACTTACTGATTTAACTTACTACTTCACTATATTTTCATATAACCTTTAAATACTGTTAGGAACCGTAATTTTGTAAGACTTATAAGAGTTTGAATAATCGTATGTTACAGTATTTATAATAAGGAGTAATCTTTAGCTTTTTAATCTTAGTATAAAAAAAAAAATGATGTCCATAGTGACATTGTTTATAATAATATCAACTCTTCCATTTGGATATAGAGAATTCTTTAAAAGTGAGGTCCTCATAGTATTTCCTTTTATGAAACCTTCAAGATGAAGAATTAACTTATTTCGGCAATATCTATGAGCAACTTTGTTTATTTATAAACTTCTTAAAAGCATTTTTTTTGCTAACAGACTTCCAAAAATGTTGTGAATCAATAATGTTGCAAAAATTTTAAGTCAGAAAAGATAATGAGATGTTGCCTCTGAACTGGCATTAACTCTGACCATAGGTATGGCGTCCGGGCATTGATATTTTAGGTACTTCTTACAAAATACAGAGGATGAATGTAGAAAGGCTACTTGCAAGAGGTGGCCAATTAATTACAAATAACCCTGTGTATATTGCAGATTAAGATAATTCTACGATATCTAGTTATTGAATTAATATTCTTGTAACAGTGAGGTGTGAACGCCCTGACTTAACGAATCACGGGATCGGAATCATTTGGGAAGGAACCTGACATATTTTAAATATAGAAGAGCATTGAGTCGAGGTGGAATTCATTAGAGAGCGATACAGTTAGACCCGTCCAAAAGGGGCCGGTGATTCTACAGCAACATTACACGATATAAAGCTAAAAATACTCAAGAATATGGTATGTAAATGACATTTACAAGTAAGTTATACTACAGTCACTAAGTCATTTATGCACGAGCGGAAAAGCTTGAGGTTCATGACTTGCGAAACGAACTCCGGAGAGTCAATGACTGTCACCTTCGGAAAGGAAAAGATCGACGACTAAAACATGTGATTATTTTTTAACCATTATAATTGCCGCATATTTAATATATTATACTATACAGTAAAACCTCGATTAACCGGACTAATGGTTGTCGGGATGCATTTGGATAATCGAAAATCCGAATAATCCAATGTATAAAAAAAAACAAATTTTGTGTTATGTAGTCAAAATCGAAATCAAAACTTCTTTATTCTTTGAAATTTTTTTACATTTGGACACGTCAAGATTTTTTTAGGTTATTATTTTTTAAGTTTCTTTTTTTTATACATATATTTTTTAAGTTTATATGAACGTACATTAAATATTCAAATATATATTGATACGGTAAAGTTAAAATTTTGATTTAATAATTTTTTTTTTGTCTGTCTATGCTGTTATCTCTGATGGCTATTACAGCGTCACCGGAGGGTTACTAAAATATTTCTCTTAAGGAGTGCCTATTAACAGGTTGTAGGTGGCCCAAATATCCCTTTTCTGCAATAGAAAAATAGTTTGAATGTCAGCTGCTGCTCTCGACATTAAAATAAACCATAATATTATAAGTTGATTAATTAAACAAATACTTAACGGAAATCGACTTGTAGGCAGTATTTAATATGAGGCTGAAAATATTTAAACATATGCTAACCAATAAATAGTACGTCCCAAAAATAACGGGATTTTTTAATATCCTCCCCATTTAATATAATCGATCAATGGTACTGTATTATATTATTACTACAGTATTAGAAAAATTATCTAGATGCAATTTATAAAAAAACGACCTCTATGAGTTTTCTACTACCATTAGAATAATATAATAATATTTAGAGATGCGCTGAATATCCGTAAATAATACGAATAATAGTAAAGGTTTAACCGAATAGTATTCGGTTCAACCTTTAACTGACCGACCTTTAACCGATATTCAGCAAAACTATCATTCGACACAACTCTAATAATAATATCAGGAAAAAAATCAACCATTGATCTAGCCTCTAAGTAAGCATATTACTTGCTTGTATTAAGGGTGACCACGATACAAATACATAGAAAAACACATTATAAACGACCAAACCCAGAAATACAGACCTCTATGCTCATCACATACTTGCCTGTCTCCGTCAGGAATCGACCCCAAGCCCGATTACGCCGCTATACGTTAGGTGTCTGCGCTCCACCACTCGACCAACGGGGCGGTTGAAACACTGAAATTATTATTAACTAAAAAAGACGAAACGTTAAAGCTAGTGGTAAAAAAATCAGCTCGATTGATCAAAATTATCCTACATATTAAGCAAAATGTTCTTTACATAAAACAACAACAACAAACAAATGTTCCTTACATAAAACTCATTATTTTGTAGTTTTTGGAGTGTTTCTAATTAAAATTTAATTTGCATCCAATTTCACGGAATTTCTAAAAAAAATAAATTCCTTTCCCTTCCAGCCGGTCCCAGAAAAGATTAAAAATTCAGGTTCAGAAATGAGAAAGCCATTCGGGTAAAAAACCAAAAAAACCGATATATTATTGAGATTAATTTTAAATTTTATTATGAATAATTTTTTACACAATTAAATGTTTTCAAAGTTTGAATTGTCAGAAAGCTTATATTTAATGGTCATATTCTTTATTTTTACGTCATATATTAAAAATAATAATTGTTATGTTAATAAATAATCTGACAAAAGTTTCATTGTCTTTTCTTTTATATTTATCTTTAAAAATATTTTATCAAAAAGTTTGTTGTTTTTTATAAAATCGCCCTTTTCGAACAACACATCTGTTCGCTAGAAGAAATCTGTAAATAAACTGTAGGTACACAGGGCAACAGTAAAGGTATTTCTCAAGCAGATACGTTAAGAACTCTTGAGCTAATTGCGAAATTTCTTATGGGCCTTGCAAAGTAAATGAACTAATTTTGGTTTACTTAGGCCTCGAGCACACTCTTTAAACTTCGCGTAATGCGGTGCTACTAACGAAGGTTGATTCTCAATTTTATTTGAACGGTATTTTTGTATCTGATTGGTATTCAATGCTTTAATGTTCATTTGATTTAAATTATATATTACAATATAATAATATTCATTTAAAAAATTAAAAAAAGTACATTAAAATTAAAATAAAATTAAAAGTAACTTAAAATCGGTTAAAAATAACACAAGCTGATGTTATAGCTTTTTATTTGAATACCGCAGATAAAGAAGCTAGCAATAACACGTTGCTTGAGTTTGTTAATAAATATCCGTTTCCTAATTTATACAAAAAATATGGTTATTTAGAATACATTAATTTTACAATTTTAGTATTATTAAAGTAGAGTACTTGAATTATTTCTTTAAAAATATAACTAATAGATTTTTTATGCTAAGGATTCAAATATATTTGTACAAAAGTATTAATATTAGTCATGTTAAATAAAAATCTATTATATAGAATAAACTTGAAATGCTTATAACATAAGCATTACAAGTAATAATATAATAAGCACAAATAACAAAAGCTTATAATATAACGCATATAACTTTGAACTAAATGCAATTTATATATATATCATAAATGTACTGAAAATATTAATAATGTTTGAATATTTAATTACTAATGTACTGAATATTTTAATATAGAAGCAATTTTATTCAGAGCAAAAGTGCTATTGAATGCGGTATAAGTGGTTTTAATTCCTTGGAGTAAGACAAAATTTCCTATCATTCATATTTTGTCATAATAAATATTCCTTCTATACAATTGACTCTTACAAATATTTTTGACAAATCGACACGGCAACAAAGTAAATGTCCTCAACAAAATAAACCTCCTATGTATCGGAATCAACAAACATGAATAAATGATAACTTAAAGAAATCCATATAACGGTTGAAGATCGGCTTAAAGCCAATGTTCAAGAGCCTACCAATCTCAAGACTTTTCTTTTTAAGTCCGTTTACACAGATTAATAATAAGTTACAGATAAATCAACATACACTATATAATTTATGTTTTAATAAACCGAGAAACATAAATTGTTTTCTCTGGGAGAATTAAATAAGTTAAAGTTATAATGTAGTTTACCAGATTACAAATGTAGGGATAGAAATTACGAGAGGATCAGGGCGTACTTATTACCGGTCGTCCCATGGTTTAGGCACCTGTCATCTGTAGAAAATTGGCAATGACAGTCGCTTCAGAAAAGAGTGTGACGTAAGACGTGAGTCTAAGTAAGTAAGAATGAGGATGGCTAATTAAATTGTAGAAACTGTGACTGGATCATGAAGTTTACAGAAGAAATAAAATAGATAATATTAGAGAGTACTAAGTAGGTATATTTGTTAAGATTAATTTAAATACTTAAATTAAATAAGATCAAACTCTCTATTGTTTTTGTTCATAATATTTGTTGCGCTGACTGCGTCTATAGAGTAATTAGGGCAGGAGTGAGGTGACAGCAATACTGTTCAGAATCATCAGTATGGTTTAATGTTTCGTTATAAACAAGAAATTACATTACTACAATAAGATAAAGCTAGGTCCTAATCCAAATTCAAATAAACTAAGGAAACAAAAATGTAAATTGTATTAAATCGCTTTATGAAATATTCCCATCATTATATTTTGTTGTTAGCATTACTGGAGGTTCCATTGTCTAAGTATCTTTGTCGTTTTTCAAGCCGCGTTCTTTCGTCTCAGACTTAAACCAAGAGTTTATGACCACTCATTTACATTTTTCTGTATACTTGATTAAATTATATTTAAAATTTCATTTGCCTGTATATGAAACTGAGTTTAGTTATGAATATAAATACGTTATAAATTGTGAAACGCATTAGTATTTTGGTTTTCTAAAACTAGTTAAATATTTATGAGTCCAAAATAAGAACACTATTTTTGTTATGATAATTTAGTTACAAAATAAAAATGTTCATTGCTAATTCTTGGATTATTTTACGTAAAATTAAGACAATAAAAAGATTGAAATTCTTTTTATTGGTTGCAAAAAAAATACACGAGGAGGGTAAACACTAATAAGTTAGACCTTTATGCCGTTTTAATAGTTTTTTTTTTCCGTATGATGACTGAAGTCATCAATAAACTACTGAAAAGTCCTGTGATAACTGTGAGCTAAATGTCTTGCCAGTGTTCTATTTTCTTTCATCACTACCTATAATCAAAGAGATTACTAAAAAATAGACATTGGATATCTATGTAAATTTTCTATTTCAATAAACTCTTATCTTTAATCATTCTATTACGTTTATGCAGTATGCAGTGAAGCTCTCACCTATCTGAATAACTTCTATTATGGTCAGATTTTTTCTTTTTTTTAAATGTCCTTTGACGCTGGCATTTCAGGATAAAGAGGTTTTATCTACACGGAAGGTGAAGTCGGAAAATAAAAACGAGCATTAACCGTATTCGGTGTAAATAGGATTATTATATTAGATTATTTTTTGTACTGATCGGTGTCTACCGTGTCTAATTAATTTGCGAGATTACATTATGTTTTTGTTGATAAATTATTTTATTAAAAAGCTTCATATAATATTATGTAAATCATTAAAAGTAGTGTTAATGTAATAAAAAAATATAGAACTCCAAAAATGTTTAAATCTAGACTAGACTAGAATATCTCTTTGAGTTTCTAAATTATAAAAAAAAACTTTTTTTTGTAACTTTACGGCAGAAAACAGAAATAAATATAAAAAAAAAATATATTTTACCGGTTACATATAGTCTGCTGACTGCTAAGGTTAAAATTATATTTGTCTTTGACAAATCGAATGGAGTTAGTAAGGTACATCATTTATTGCTTAATTTTTTTATGATTAGATGCTTTACATCTACATGCTGTTGTGAAAAAAGTTGATAGATATTATAAATCTGTTGGTATACCGAAAAGACGGAGTGTATTCAAATTATAAAAAAATGTTGCAATCCTGTGGCAAGTGTTTTAAGCTATTTACATTTTGACCGTAAAGCAATTCTGGTGGAATTGGCAGTCAATGTTGTTGTTACGGCTAATCGATGGCGATTGACTTCTTGATGACGTCATAATCAGTCAACCGACGTCCACTACTGGACATAAGCGTCCCCATGCGCTTCCAATACGGACGGTTTTGAGCGGTCTGCGTCCAACGGTGCCCTGCGATCCTTAAAATCATTATTATTGATAAATTTGTAGACTTCACGTAAAATAGTTTAATCATTCACCTATTATTTTCATTTTTGTAACTAACATTACTCTGTAAAACGCTAAATTATGTAATGGTAATCAATTATGGTTTTTAAATATAAATATGAGATTGAGAAACGAAACCTAACGGCATTGACATATATGACATAAATACTTTACAACATTGAGTTTGCTGACTGTATTTATACCCTAAATAAATCTTGAAGTAGTCTAGCAGTGAAGCAGTGATGTTCGATAAAAATGTTTACACACAAACGTCACTTAGTTAATTTCTTAAATTTATAAAATGGTAATACTTGAATGTCTGCTGGAAGCTTGTTGTAAAATAGTATACAACGCCTCCTAAAAGAAATAATTACTGTTTACTTCAAACCACGACCGATGCCGGATAAACACCACCACATTTTCGACCCCTTGTGCCGCTTTTTGAACTTTGAAAATCGTACACCTTGTATTTTTTTTAAATAAAAGTTTTTTTTTATTACCAAAAAAAAGAAATTTACCTAATGGGTTCTTACAAGCTTTTCCTATGGAAATAGCATTGGTTTTGGGTTTGTGTGTTTTTCACTACAGAAAACAAGATATTCCGATATCTTCAATATTGAGTGTATTATTTTGATTGAAGCCATACGGTCCATCTCATGAATGCATAATGAACTTTCAAAGATCTTTGATATAGATCAATCAAACAAACTGGTACCGTCTTCCTATACAGTTGCTCTCATCCAATAATTTTATTTCCATGCTATGAAATGCTATAAAAACAATTAAAATTGGTACAATCAATAAATACTCAAGTTTTTGCCTCAATCGTAGGACATTTTCTAAAAATATTTGAAAAGCTCAGCATTTTGTATCGGAAACTAATGATAAGACCTTCACCAAATTAAAATGGGACCAGTCCGGGAGCTTACACTATCAAATAAAAAAAAGACTTAGTACCATATTTAGTTCCCTGTCCTATTTCTTTATCATCATATCTCTAAGGTTTAAATCATTGTTTAGAATTTTCTTCGATTGTCCTAAGTTTTTATTATCAGAGTAACTCCAGATCTTTGTGTTATTGTAGTATTTTATAATAAAAATGGAAAAAAAATATAAACGCACTAGTCGCTAGTCTATGATTTTCTCTTTTCCCTTATCATATGACACCTCTTAATTTATCTCCTTTCTAACAAAAAAATATTTATTAAAAAGGGGTTCTTAAACCTTCTCCTTTTTTGAAGTTGATTAACAAGTGTTAAATTTTCGTGGTAGAACGACAATTTTGGTAAGTTAGTTTCTATTTTTTTTTATCTAAACATAGTATAGTTTAAATATAGTAAACTTAGGGTTTTTTCCCATACGTTACACGCTGTACAATGACTGTATAATTGTCTTTTTTCTGTACAGTGATCCAAACTTCCTGCTAATAATTATTTATAAGTAATGGTGTCAGAATTAAGCCCCCCGTATTGAAGTGAAATCCTTTAGATCCACATATAGACCAACTGTCATTAAAGTTGATAGTTGATTCTTACATTACAGGCACTGAAAATTATTTTTCTTATGAGAAACAATAAAATAATAAAATAGTACTAGTGCCAGACTTATTACTTTGTATTTACCCAAATATTTATCTGTATGCTAAATTTGACCTTTTTAAGTCATCTGAAATGGTATTAGAATTTGTGACCTTCAAATCACTATAGGTTATTCAGAAATAAAAATTACGATTTTTGGACCGTAGTGGCTCAATAATCGTTTGAGGTGCACCTATAAAATTTAAAGCACATATTTATCTTGTCAGTCTCAATATATCATAAATTTGACATGTACACGTTAACTACTTTTTGAGTTATGAGAATGTCAAAATTGTCTCCGATTAATGGTACACACGGTGTTGCTCCCTATATCTGTTAACTTGAATGCAATTTGACACGCTACCGCGTATCTAAATTATACATATTTATATATCTCTCCAATGGCTCACTTGACATTAAATAGTGTTTACACTGTCATAACAATTACTTAAAATTAAATATAGTTCAAGATTGTTTATTTGTACTCCAATAATTTAAATAACTATTTACAATAATATTTTACAAAACATTGTTGCTGTGTTGCTATGTGACATTCAAAAACTGACTTTGAAAATTGGATATTGATCGTTTTCAATCCTATGTCTGTACTACAGCATTGATAAAAGCCACAACTAGCCAAAACACTAGTATGAAAAAAATATTACGTTATCTAAAAGCATGTTGAAATCTAAAATGCAAATTTTAAATAACGTACTACCAAATGAATCTCACGTAGTTTGAAACGAAAATACTACACATTGTAGAGCGAAAATTCCACAAATAACTTCGGAGAGAGAAGCGCTTCTGTTGGCGGTTAACGAACGTCTAATATTCATGTTTCCAAAACCTATTCTTCTTACTGTGTGGCAGGTTGTATGTTGAAAGTGAATCTTAAGATGCTTCAATTTTTTGAAGAAGTTGTCTAATAAGTTAAATAAAACATACAATTTATAACAAAGTAACCAATTTAACTCCATATAACAACATATATAAAATATTATTTAGTGATAATAGGAATAAATCTCATTCATATTTACACTAATTAATTGCTGTTGGATGTTGAAATGATAGCTATTTTTCATAGTAGTGAATATATAAGTGACTTTTTTATGTCCGAACATTCCGCTCAGTTAATACGCTTACACTAAACTAGGCACAATTAATGGAAAGCTTAACATTTTATTTTATATAAAATTATATAAGTTTGTTATCTCATCACGCAAAAGTTAATTCGTGATTTAGGATTTATTTTTTGGTGATAATAATTGCTGTATTTAGTTATTTATCAAATCAATTTATAATTTTTGAAAATATCTTTAAACATGTACAGCCATGTTAAGCTTATTTAAATTTATATAAATATAGAATGTAAAAAACCAATACGGGCAGGGATTCGAACTCGCGACTACTGGGAAACCGTCCCGTCGCTCTACCAACTGAGCTACCGTATCGCTGTCCGTCTCGGTGAATTAAGCATTCTATATGTGATCGTCTTTATCGGGACGGTGGTGACATCTATTAGGTTTCTTTCGAAAATCCTAACCAATGTTTCTAACTTTGCAGTATAGATAAACATTGAAAAGATGCCACTACCGAAATCAATTTTTGAAAATATCTTTAAACATGTACAGCCATGTTAAGCTTATTTAAATTTATATAAATATAGAATGTAAAAAACCGATACGGGCAGGGATTCGAACCCGCGACTACTGGGAAACCGTCCCGTCGCTCTACCAACTGAGCTACCGTATCGCTGTCCGTCTCGGTGAATTAAGCATTCTATATGTGATCGTCTTTATCGGGACGGTGGTGACATCTATTAGGTTTCTTTCGAAAATCCTAACCAATGTTTCTAACTTTGCAGTATAGATAAACATTGAAAAGATGCCACTACCGAAATCAATTTTTGAAAATATCTTTAAACATGTACAGCCATGTTAAGCTTATTTAAATTTATATAAATATAGAATGTAAAAAACCGATACGGGCAGGGATTCGAACTCGCGACTACTGGGAAACCGTCCCGTCGCTCTACCAACTGAGCTACCGTATCGCTGTCCGTCTCGGTGAATTAAGCATTCTATATGTGATCGTCTTTATCGGGACGGTGGTGACATCTATTAGGTTTCTTTCGAAAATCCTAACCAATGTTTCTAACTTTGCAGTATAGATAAACATTGAAAAGATGCCACTACCGAAATCAATTTTTGAAAATATCTTTAAACATGTACAGCCATGTTAAGCTTATTTAAATTTATATAAATATAGAATGTAAAAAACCGATACGGGCAGGGATTCGAACCCGCGACTACTGGGAAACCGTCCCGTCGCTCTACCAACTGAGCTACCGTATCGCTGTCCGTCTCGGTGAATTAAGCATTCTATATGTGATCGTCTTTATCGGGACGGTGGTGACATCTATTAGGTTTCTTTCGAAAATCCTAACCAATGTTTCTAACCTTGCAGTATAGATAAACATTGAAAAGATGCCACTACCGAAATCAATTTTTGAAAATATCTTTAAACATGTACAGCCATGTTAAGCTTATTTAAATTTATATAAATATAGAATGTAAAAAACCGATACGGGCAGGGATTCGAACCCGCGACTACTGGGAAACCGTCCCGTCGCTCTACCAACTGAGCTACCGTATCGCTGTCCGTCTCGGTGAATTAAGCATTCTATATGTGATCGTCTTTATCGGGACGGTGGTGACATCTATTAGGTTTCTTTCGAAAATCCTAACCAATGTTTCTAACCTTGCAGTATAGATAAACATTGAAAAGATGCCACTACCGAAATCAATTTTTGAAAATATCTTTAAACATGTACAGCCATGTTAAGCTTATTTAAATTTATATAAATATAGAATGTAAAAAACCGATACGGGCAGGGATTCGAACCCGCGACTACTGGGAAACCGTCCCGTCGCTCTACCAACTGAGCTACCGTATCGCTGTCCGTCTCGGTGAATTAAGCATTCTATATGTGATCGTCTTTATCATTCGTCTTTATCGTATCGTTTTTTTTTTTTTTTTTTTTTACATTCTATATTTATATAAATAATTGATTTCGGTAGTGGCATCTTTTCAATGTTTATCTATACTGCAAAGTTAGAAACATTGGTTAGGATTTTCGAAAGAAACCTAATAGATGTCACCACCGTCCCGATAAAGACGATCACATATAGAATGCTTAATTCACCGAGACGGACAGCGATACGGTAGCTCAGTTGGTAGAGCGACGGGACGGTTTCCCAGTAGTCGCGGGTTCGAATCCCTGCCCGTATCGGTTTTTTACATTCTATATTTATATAAATTTAAATAAGCTTAACATGGCTGTACATGTTTAAAGATATTTTCAAAAAATGCTTAATTCACCGAGACGGACAGCGATACGGTAGCTCAGTTGGTAGAGCGACGGGACGGTTTCCCAGTAGTCGCGAGTTCGAATCCCTGCCCGTATCGGTTTTTTACATTCTATATTTATATAAATTTAAATAAGCTTAACATGGCTGTACATGTTTAAAGATATTTTCAAAAATTGATTTCGGTAGTGGCATCTTTGCAATGCTTATCTATACTGCAAAGATAGAAACATTGGTTAGGATTTTCGAAAGAAACCTAATAGATGTCACCACCGTCCCGATAAAGACGATCACATATAGAATGCTTAATTCACCGAGACGGACAGCGATACGGTAGCTCAGTTGGTAGAGCGACGGGACGGTTTCCCAGTAGTCGCGGGTTCGAATCCCTGCCCGTATCGGTTTTTTACATTCTATATTTATATAAATTTAAATAAGCTTAACATGGCCGTACATGTTTAAAGATATTTTCAAAAATTGATTTCGGTAGTGGCATCTTTTCAATGTTTATCTATACTGCAAGGTTAGAAACATTGGTTAGGATTTTCGAAAGAAACCTAATAGATGTCACCACCGTCCCGATAAAGACGATCACATATAGAATGCTTAATTCACCGAGACGGACAGCGATACGGTAGCTCAGTTGGTAGAGCGACGGGACGGTTTCCCAGTAGTCGCGGGTTCGAATCCCTGCCCGTATCGGTTTTTTACATTCTATATTTATATAAATTTAAATAAGCTTAACATGGCTGTACATGTTTAAAGATATTTTGAAAAATTGATTTCGGTAGTGGCATCTTTTCAATGTTTATCTATACTGCAAAGTTAGAAACATTGGTTAGGATTTTCGAAAGAAACCTAATAGATGTCACCACCGTCCCGATAAAGACGATCACATATAGAATGCTTAATTCACCGAGACGGACAGCGATACGGTAGCTCAGTTGGTAGAGCGACGGGACGGTTTCCCAGTAGTCGCGAGTTCGAATCCCTGCCCGTATCGGTTTTTTACATTCTATATTTATATAAATTTAAATAAGCTTAACATGGCTGTACATGTTTAAAGATATTTTCAAAAATTGATTTCGGTAGTGGCATCTTTTCAATGTTTATCTATACTGCAAAGTTAGAAACATTGGTTAGGATTTTCGAAAGAAACCTAATAGATGTCACCACCGTCCCGATAAAGACGATCACATATAGAATGCTTAATTCACCGAGACGGACAGCGATACGGTAGCTCAGTTGGTAGAGCGACGGGACGGTTTCCCAGTAGTCGCGGGTTCGAATCCCTGCCCGTATCGGTTTTTTACATTCTATATTTATATAAATTTAAATCAATTTATATATTATATTTTCTTATTTAAATATCGCATTTAGCAGTTTAAAATAATTAATCAAACATGATTTTTTCACAATGCTGTGATATTTACGATATTTGGTAATTCAAATTGTAGATAAATGTAATCTTTCTGTTGTTAATTATTTATCTTACCAAGTTTATATTCTTAATTTATCTACAAGTTTCCAGTCGCTAAGTAAAGTGAAAAACGAAATATTTTTTTTTATCAAAGTAACAATTATAATTATAGCCAGATATAGTTTCTATCAAATTTTCGGAGAAACTTATTTCGGTAAATTAAAATTATGAATTTCAACTAAAAAAGAACTGGTATTAAACACTAAATTCAAAGCATATTGAGGTTAAAAAACGGTTTCAATATCTTGTTTACTAACTTAATATATAATATTTAATGAATTTTATCTAATGAAAATGATTGCGCCTTTTTCAATCGGCATCAGGGGAACCAAGTCACTGATCTGTAGTTATTTGAACTTTTAAAATAATCCGAAGGTTTGAACAAAAGTGCAATTAACTAATAATGACTTTATGACTAATTTTCTTGATGATAATCAATGCAATATATATTTTAAATTTTAACGATAAACAAAAATATAACTTTCGCTGAATAAGCCGCTGTTTTCGAAGTTTATACCCATATCACAGTTACAAGATCGTTGACTGTCTGCTCCGGATATGGGACAATGTTTGCGTTTCTTGGTATTGAAACACGAGATAACGGTAACTGTCTGGCTGAAGATTGATTTCAAAATTCTAGTTTATAGTACTATCAGGTATGTTTTTTATTTATTTTATTTAGTATTTAGCGTGTTAGACCCATAGATAATAGATATAGATTATAAAAGATAAGAGGTTACAGTAAATCAAAGAAATAATTCAGAACAATATTAATGTTTTTTATATTGCATTTGACAGTACACTCGGTTTATCCAATAAATTAAAGCTACATCCTAATCCAAGTGTTAGTTAATTAAGGAAACTAAGCACAATGTTTATTTCATTATGAAACATGTCTCTTTAGTACTTTTTTATTTAGAATGACCGGATGTTCCATTGTTTAACTCTCCGAAAGAATTTATGACCAGTCTCTTTTAAATTTATCTATGTACTTTTTAGGTGAAGCTTGTTTTAATGTAAGAATATTTAAACAATTATAGCACTTTCAGTTATATTCGTATCAAAGTTGAGGAATTTTATGTACTGAAATTAAGTCTTATGTCTTTTATTTATTATTCACGTTAAGATTATGTATTTCATTATTAAGAAAATGTATTGCAAAAAGAAAGCATTAGAACGCAAAAATAACACAAGCCATATCTCTGATTATTTCGAAAACAGGTTGTGCACCAATATTTCGAGAAATAGAAAATGTTCCAAATGTGGGGTTTTTTTGGCGACACCTAAGGGATCCTTTTACAAAAACCCTGGCGCTACAGACTCTCGCGGGAGGTGAGTCGACATTTGCGGCGTTATTTAAATATTTTTAACGACACTATCGTATCCGCTATTGTCACTGTAACTACTTACCCCTGTCACAACCAGCCCCGGTATCCTCTCTATTATAACATAGCACAACTTGCATTACACATATAATAAAAATAGATTTTGTAAAAAAAACAATTACGACAATTATTTTACCATTTTCTGTCTTAAAATAATTCACAATTTATATTTTGCAGTATTGATTATAAGACCTTCGAAATAAGTTATAAATGTTACCATTAAGGCAATAGTTTAAATAAATTCCTTTTACTCTTTCAAACGCAGAACCATTTATTAAAACATTATTTACCATGGACGTGTCGTTGGCAAGGAAAAATATAAAAGCAAATATATTTCTGCTGGAACATAGGTTACCAATGATTTTAAATCACTACCATTAATTATAATAAAATTAAAGTGAACTTTAATAAGAAAACCAAAATGCTACAGTAATTTAAAATGATTTCTTAAAAGATGGGTCCATATTATATGAACATAAATTTATGTCGGTTTGTTCATTTGAAGAAATATTTTATTCTATTAAATATAGTTTTATATCAGCGATTACATATTTTTTAAAGAGATCGAATACTTAATAGTGATATCAAATTACTGAATATACTTCATCAAATTACAAAACCAGTTAAATCAGAATATTAATTTGTCAAATATCGACTACTCATTAGCAAAATAAAAATATATGTTTATTAAAAATTTAAATATTCTTGCTTTAAGTCAAATATGTTTTTGTATCAACATGAAGAAAGAAGTCACGCGTGTGTACACTGAGGGGTATCCGGCTGAGCAGCCTTCGCCAAAGCCGAAGGACACTATCCCAACCTAACAAATAGTACATGAAATTAAATTTAATTAATTTTATTATTCCAAAAATAAGCACATGTTCTTCATACCAATATACGTTTATTTTTCCACATAACTGTTAGGGGTCCTCCAGAGTCCCTGTCGCAAGTTCCAACTCCCCGCTCTCCATTCGTGCACAAGTGAGTGGGATGCAGCTTCACCGTAAAACTGTCTTGACATATCACATTTTTTAGTATCTTCAGTTTGATATAATGTAACGATGTTGTAGGTTGAAAGGAATTTTGAGCTGAAATTTTAATTATAATTAACCTGCTCCTAGTAATGACAATTGAATTAAAATTATGTTTAATAAAGTTTTATACCCTACTTTACAAAAAAGTAATACTAAGGTAGCTAAGCTTATTGTAGCAATTTTTTTACTTTGACTCTCACGATCTGTGCAAATCAAACATTAATAAAAAGAACCAAAGTTTTTAATAAGAAATTTGGTTTGCATCACGGTCATTTTATGAGTTCATTTAATTGTCTTTAATTTCTTTAATATATTTGCAATGCTTGTAAAAAATAACCAGTTAGTTACGGTAAATCTAATTAAAACTTACAATCGCTTGTTTTACCGAAGTCTGTGGCCGTAGCAAATAACCCCGCAAGAGTCTCTCTGATGTCAGATGCCGCAGGTAACGATATCGCTTTTTATGTTATCTAAAGTTTTTTTTCAAAGAACATGACTATAATTAAAAAATATATTGAAGATTGAGGCTTCATATTTATCAGTGAAGTAAAATACTATGTAATTATGTCAAAGCATTAATATTATCCCCTTCCCCTTGGACCGCGATAGCGAGTAGACGTGTTCTCTGCGACGATTTAACTTATTTCTTTTAAATTTAAATAGATTATTTAATTACTCCAAAAAATCTGTGCACGAAAATCAACGCAAGTACCAGGAGCGCATAGCAATAGTAGCGGTAGCTCACCAACAAAGTTCGTCCGGTAAGCTCCACCTCTCATTACCGATATCGTCACGCCCATCACACGTCATAAAGCAAACTTGCCAAAGTGCCTACTATAAACTAATTAGCAAACTTTTGCTTAAACACATTGTACTAATACATATAAATAAGTTCCGACGATGTTGCGATCACCTACCAAAGCTGTCTCCGACTCTGACCTATCGAAACCTGAGTCGCCGGCGCAACCCACTTACGTGACCTCTAGGTCCAAACGCAAGCACGACGATGTAACTATTACCAAAGAGGATTTCCTTGCTTTTAAGAAAGAAATCAAGCAAATGTTATGTTCTTGGAATACCGAACAGAAAAGTAAATTTAAAAAAGTGGAGAATTCACTGATGCAACTTCAAAAAGTCACAGCTGATTTTGAAAAATCTCTGCAGTTCATCTCTCAGCAATATGACGATATGCAAAACAAAATAACCAACCTTGAGAAGCAAAGCAAAGATAGTTGTTTGTATATATCATCTTTAGAACAAAAAGTGGAAGATCTACAATACAACATCAAGAAAAATAATGTAGAGATACGCAACCTGCCTTGTAAGGACAAAGAAACCACTACAGACTTAATTCAGATGATACATAAACCGACAGGTGCACTTAACTATGGACTGCAATCAAGCGACATACGTCATATATACCGCGTGCCCGGAAAGAAGGGTTCAAATAGACCAATTATCATGGAACTCAATACTATTGCGACCAAACAAGAAATCCTTAACTCTGTCAGATGTCACAATAACTCAAATCCGTCTCAAAAACTCAACACCAATCATTTTGGGATAAGTGGTGCGGCCAATTCAGTCTACATAGGGGATGACTTGACTATTACCACTAGGAAACTTTTCTTTTTGGCACGTGAGCTGTGCAAGGAAATGCATTACAAGTTTTATTGGATTGCTCACGGTAAAGTACTTATACGTAAGATAGAAGGCCAACCAGCAATACTCATAAGAAACGAGGCTCAGATTGGAAAACTTCGGTAAGAATGACTAGATTTCGCATGGACATTAACAACAACCTCGTTTTCACCCAGCATTTGCATGTTATACTTGTATTACCTTATAATAATTAATCATATTGTAACGAAACACTATACTCACTTTCAACCTACAACCACGACACACCTACAACATACCTACACGACAATACCTAATAAGCAGACTCAACATTCATACATACATAACTCAACACTCATATATTCGAATACAACTCCCCTAGTCAAAGCCATCACTTTACCTATATTGTATCAAAAAACATCATGCCTAACTATTACATATTTTATAGACTGCCCCCTCAATATAGAAGCACAAAAAAAAAATTAATCACACTTATGGTGAATAAAGTTAATGAAATAATCAACAATATTGACCAGCTCTCAGTCTCAGCTATGATAAAATGTAAACCCGAAGAATGTTCTACCTATATCACATACCCGTCGCAACAGTTGAAAATAATTACGCAGAACATTCGTTCTGTACATGCAAACTTTGACTCTTTTTTAACACTTCTTTATAGAATGAATGTTGATTGCGAAATTTTGGTTCTTACAGAATGTTGGCTAAATTGTTATAATGGTTTTATCCCTTCTATTGATCACTATACGTCTTATCATACTAAAAAACTCTTTAACCAGAATGATGGGGTAGTGCTTTATTTTAAAAACATAGAAAACTACACAGTCGAAGAACCTTTTCTACATGATGCCAGTTGTCTACTTTTAAAAATTGGCACTGACAAAGCAATAATTTGTATTTACCGTTCACCGTCCTTCAGAGACATAACTAAATTTCTACAATCCCTTGACTCCCTCCTAGCCAACCTGTCTTTGTATAATAATATAATTGTAGGAGATATCAACATAGACATTGCGTGTACTCCGTCTTCCAATTCAACTTCAGACTATCTAGATCTCATAGCTTCTCACGGCCTGCTACCAGCTCACACTCTTCCTACACGCGAAAACTCCTCCCTAGATCACGTTATGCTCAAAACCAACCTCTCCGCTATTACCATAGTCTTACAATCTTCTATCACTGACCATAACCCTGTTCTTTTATGTCTTAAGTTAATAAATCGCGCCAGACCACTTTCCCGTACCACCTCTAAAACGAACTTCAATACTTTAGACGTTGAGATGAGTACTACAAATTTCCAACCTATATACCAACTTACTGATGCTAATGAAGCCACAAACAACTTAATTACTTCTCTCATTAGACTAATAAACAACCATACTTCTATTGTAAAACTCCCAAGTAACAAACGCTTAATCAAACCATGGATGACTGTCGGTATGCTCCGTTATATTCGTAATAGAGACAACATGCACATTAAACTCAAGCAAACTCCAAACAATAATGTATTATCTATTACCTACAAAAGGTACAGAAATTTTTGCACTAAAATCCTAAAAAAAATGAAAAGAGACTTTGACAGGAGAGAATTGCGAGAGGCCTCTAAAGATAGTAAAAAGATTTGGAAAATAATAAAAAGAGTAACTCACACCGACAAGCCCAATACACCCAATACTGACTTGTTGTCTTCTTAAAGCTCATCCCAACTCGCGGTGAATAAAGTCAATGATTTTTTTGCTAACGTAGGTCGGAATCTTGCAAAGAAAATTCCAGTTCTTTCTGATAATTCAGAATCGTCTCCTGCCGCTGTCACCTCACCTCCGACTTTACAATCATTTGTAATGTTGAACACCGATGAGGCTGAGGTTGAACAGGTAATAATGTCACTCAAAACAGATTCGGCAGTTGGCTGGGACAATATATCGACCAAGTTTCTTAAGCGCTACACACTTGAATACTTGTTCCTCTACTCACACATATTTTTAACCTTTGTCTTAATACGGGTATCTTTCCTTTGCACTTCAAGAAGGCCATCATTCATCCTATACATAAAGCTGGAGAAACACATCATGTAAATAATTACCGTCCTATTGCAGTCCTACCATCCATTTCAAAAATTCTAGAACGCATTATTAATAAAAGGCTAGTAAAGTATTTGGAAGATAAAGCGCTTTTCTCTCCCAATCAGTTCGGATTTAGGCGCGGTAAGTCAACGAGTAATGCCGTCACGGAGCTTGTTGACAATGTAGTAAGAAACATTGACAAGAAGAAAAGAGTATTGGCAATCTTTTTGGACCTAAAAAAGGCATTCGATACAGTCTCTATTTCTAACCTACTTTTAAAGCTGGAAGAACTTGGGATTCGTGATAAATCACACGACATCATGAAGGACTACCTACAAAACCGAACCCAGTGCGTTAAAATACAGAACCACTATAGCAATGACATGTTTGTGACCTTTGGTGTCCCTCAAGGCAGCGTGATTGGACCAACACTTTTTCTTATTTATGTAAACCAAATGTGTAATCTAAACCTGCATAATGGAAAAATAATAGCGTTCGCCGATGACATCGTCCTTACCTTTTATGGCGATTCTTGGCAGGACAACTTTCACTCCGCACAAATAGGACTTAACACTGTTCTCCAATGGCTTCGATCACACACCTTAACTCTCAATACTGACAAAACCAAAATTCTTACTTTCTCTATACGCAACGCCACCCAAGCTCCTGAAACGTACACCCTACTTGCACATTCATGCTTTCTGCCTGGTACTACAGCTTGTACCTGCCCAATATTAGAGAGATGTCAAACTATTAAATACCTCGGAGTGATACTAGATAATGGCCTGAACTTTGTATCACATGTTGACTCTCTAACTAAAAGAGTTAGAAAGCTAATTTTTGTAGTTAAGACACTTCGCCACGTTGCAGATCCACAAGTTATGAGATGTACTTATTTTGCTTTATGTCAATCTCTTCTCTCTTACTGTGTATCTGTCTGGGGTGGTGCTCCCAAAACCCTTCTACTAAAACTAGAACGTGCTCAGAGAGCCGTACTTAAAGTCAGTACCTTCCGATCGATCCTATTTTCAACAGAGGAATTATATCAACACTGTGAAGTCCTCACAGTCAGACAATTATTTGTACTAAACACTATATTGCTACAACACCATAAAACTCCTTATAAGATAATCACTACAAGACATAAAGACAAAGTATGCAAACCCTACTGTTCCCATTACTCCTTTACAAAAAGGTTCCCATGTTTCCAAGGACCACATCTATAAAATAAAATCAATAAAATACTAAATATTTACTCACTTCCAATGCTATCGCTTAAAAAGAGACTTCTGGCATGGCTGCAGACGCTTAGCTACAATAACACAGAGCTCTTATTATCGACACAAACTAGGTAAATTCTACGACAACACGTCAATTTACTAGTACATACTCTCATACAAATATACTTACACACACTCACTTACACAAACCCATTCATACACACTCACACACTCTACATCTTTTTAACATTAATTTTTTTTGTTTTCATGTTTCTTTAAATAATTTATTTGTCTGTCAGTGTACCAACCAATGTAAAAATTACACTTTCTTTACAAGATATCCTTAAAGGGTCGGGGCCTAGCGCCCTTAATACAAGTTGTCTTGTCAACTTAGCAAAGGCGCTAGAGTTACCATAATTGTTAGTGAATTTTTTTAAATGCCCTTGTATTGTTATGATTAATCAATGTACATGTTTTTACTACGCAAATAAATTATTATTATTATTATTATTATTATTATTATTATTATTTTAATTACTTAAGTATTATATATTAGTTTTAGTGTCTTGGTAAGAACTAAGAATTGCCCGTTCAAACTTTGGAATGGAAAATATATAAAATAAAATGTAAAGAAATGACACTTGTGTAATAATTCCAATTCTTACTATGCTCATTATTGTTAATAAATATTAATGAGCAAAATTTAAAAAAAGAGATCTAAAAATTGTACAAGAAAATTATTTCAAATATGAAACAAAGATAATAAATAAATGAAAACAACAAAAATGACCTGCAGTCACAAGGAAAGGAAGCTTCACCATAGCAATGTCATTGACAATGTTGTCCGTATTCCAATTTGGGTGAACGATGACGTCACTAGTGGTGATTCGAGTACCACCCAAGTATACCGTGAGGGAACCCAGAACCACTGTAAACTGGTAAGCGTGGTTTTGGCTACCATCCCAGCAATGAGCTGCGGTGAGGACTCTTGTATTGGAGATGAGCGCCCCGCCACAGAGAGAAGTCTTGCCCGTTACGAGTGTGTATATTATACCAATCTTTGAATATTAAAGATTGTTGTAGTACATGTATAAATAAGCTTTTTTAAAGTTTTAATTACAGAATATAAAATTGTATTTATTATATATAGTGTGACATAAATTATAAAATATAAAAAAATATTCTATTAGGTAACATATTTTTCATGGACATTTTATGAGCAAACATAACCAATTATATCATATTTTATCATAAAATAATTGTGAACCGCTAGAAATGTAAAATAATTCAATCGATAAACACGAAATAATTAAATATTAATTCTTTTAGATTTGGATACAATGTAATTTTATTTTTTTAATATTATACTATATTATACTATAATTTTAAATATTATATTATTCAAATATTTTAGTTAAACCATTCGTAACGATAAAAGATATTGACAAGTCATATATCAAGTCATATGTATCTGGGTACAAAAATATCTCTTGTGAAGTTGACATATATTGCTTTCAACATTTTACGATGGACTAGGCACATCGTTTTATACAAAGAACATTACTTAATGTTATAATACCTATATATTTATATAAATATAGAATGAAAAATATGTAATATGTAATATTAATTTACCTAATTAGTCATAATTACCAAGACATGCAATCGAAAAATGTATTGATATACAATATTTTAATAATTATCTTGATTGATTTAATCATTATTATTATTATTATTATTATTTCTGTCGGGGACGTCCACTGCCGGACGGACGATCCACCCGCGTTAATTGCTGGTCACTTCATCC
This sequence comes from Napeogenes inachia, assembly GCA_959347355.1. Classification (NCBI taxonomy): domain Eukaryota; kingdom Metazoa; phylum Arthropoda; class Insecta; order Lepidoptera; family Nymphalidae; genus Napeogenes; species Napeogenes inachia. The sequence goes on from OY365792.1 coordinate 4,042,171, forward strand.
ATTTCCCCATAATAATATGGATATACCAGCGGTCACGGTTCCCCTTTGAATCTTTTTGTTTTGTTTGCAAAATCTTATAATGTTTTCTAGTTTTAGTTGTCCTAGGTCTTCCTTGTCTAATATGTCCGATCCCATTATCTCCCATCTCGCCATCGAGTACATTGGGCACTGAGCGAGTAGGTGGAAACTGGTTTCTTCGCTATCTATGCACTCAGGACATATTGGATCTCTTGTCGCTCCTATCACCGTCAGATGTTTATTAAGTCGACAGTGTCCTGTAATTATCTCTGTGATAAGCCTCATGTTCGCTCTGGATAGTCTCATTAGTTGACTTGTCTTCTTCTTGTCCATACCTTTGATGAAGATCTTGGACTGTTTCATGCCCTTTGAGGATTTCCATCTTCGGTTGGATTCTGTCTTAATGCTTTGATTGATTACTCCTTTTGTGATTCTGTGTGGGATCGGTAACCTTGGTTCCGGTCCCACCAGGTTGACATTCGCTCCTTCTCTGGCCAGTTTGTCTGCTGTTTCGTTGCCCATGTAACCCTTGTGTCCGGGAACCCAGGCTAGCGTGACATCGGCTTTCCTGGTCATCTCCTTCAATATGTTCTTGCATTCTTTGACAATTGCCGAAGTTGTCTCTGCTTTGTTGAGTGCTTTCAGCGCTGCCTGGCTATTGCTGTAGATGGTAATCTTACCTGTTTCTGTAAGTTTGTTTACCATGTCAGCGCATTCCATAATGGCATATATTTCCGCCTGAAAGACGGTAGCAAATCTTCCTAGCTCTATTGATCTGTTGATTTCTGCCCCGTCCGCACATTTTATATGCACTCCGGCTCCAGATAGCATCGTTTGTTCTATTCTTGAGCTGTCTGTGTAGCATATGGTGCCCTTAGACTCTATCATCCAGTAATTTAATCATACATAAATTACTATAATAATTAAAAAATATATATGCTAATATAGGAATACCTTTCGATCCACACAAAAAAGGGATATTAAATTTTCGATTAACTATTAGAAGATAAGATAATAAATAAATATATTTTTCTCACATATCAAAAGAAAAAATCCGTTGACAATACTTATAAAATAAATACCTGGTATGAATTCTTTTCTAACACTGAAACTGGACTACCACCAATTACTCTTGATACTCTCTCTAATCCCATAACCATATACGCTTTAGATATACCAATTGCTTCATGATATTTGCTGAATGTGCATAAAGCGATATAAACTTGTAAAAAACTCAGAATCACCGGATGAACCACATGAATTTTAAAACAGATGGAGTGCCCATAACGAGGTGTTTATTTTAAGGCAACAAAATAGAGGAGAGATAAGATATCTGTGTTATTTTAAACTAAAATGAATTATCTTTTTACTCAGAATTAATTACTAACTAATAACAGACATTCATTTTGAGTATTTGTAAACACATTTTCGTTTTGAATATTTGATGTAAACGATCTCTAACTGGATAGGTCCGCAGACAAATTGATCCACATTTATTCGGGCAACGTTGCGGAAACATTTTCTGTTTACTTTAACTCAACATTTAGTCGGTTTTAACCCATTAAATTAATTCCTTTAATTCCTTGTGTTTTTTATGATTTATAGTATAGTAAATGGCTGTAAAAATAATTTTCTATACAGTCTCTCTATTTTTTTTAATGTATTGCTTAAAACATATCTTTAAACAAAAGATTTAAATGATGAAAAGTAGAAATAAAATTTTAAAAAATGTAGAAATATTTAAATTAAACGAAAGGAATAATTCAACGTGATTGGCGTGGTATTGTTAAAAATATAATATGTAAAATTATCTACATGGAGGTATACATTAAATAATATTAAAAATGTTTATTGAGTATGGGGTAAAAAAAATCGGCAAGGAAACAATTATGATTAAATTTGTTTTTTTTTAATTTATATTTAAAATGTATATTATTCTTACTTTTTAATTACCACTTAGTTCTTATAACGCTTTTGTGATTCGGATGAAAGAAACATTATAGTATATTGGCACGCATGTCAAGAACGTGATTGGGCTTCTACTCCAAAAAAAATTTTTTCGTTTTAAAGATATGGTCAAAAAACTGAATCTCCCATAGACTTAAGCTAACAGTTTCTAGATCTGAACAGAGGTCATTGTACATGTCCATCGTATTTCAGCATCACGGTATCACATACAAAAATGTTATTAAATTGGCTTGTTATAAAAATATCTTTCAAATATTTAGCACAGTTCTGCCCTGAAATCGATATAAAAATCATCTGACGCCATTTAGTTCATGTTCATTTGGTCGTTTTAATATCATATGTATATATGAATTTTAATATATAAGTAATTTTAGATGGTATTTCCAAAAACAGCGCCTACTCCCTCCTTAAAGGCTGGCATCTGGTCATCATCAAGCTGGTTCTTTTACATCTTCCGACCCTAGTAACGTATCACCAGGCGACCAGGCATGCTTGTACGCTTTCCTGTTAATATTAAAAAATACCATAAAGTAAATTTAAACAAATTCCTATAATAAAAAAATAATTTACTGCGTGTATAAAGAAATACTTTGTATTGTTAAAATTTCATTATTTTTTTGGTAGCAATGACCTAAAGTTCCGCTTTTTATTTCTTTTATTTGATAACCTTTTTTCAGAAATTAACAATCATTCCAATCCTCGATAAATTAAAAATTTAAATGAGTTTTAGATTTTCATTGAATATGGTTCAATAGTATAGAATATTTGAATAGAATTCGTAAAATGGAACTGCCCCATGCGGAGACTGTTATACTTTCTCACACAAACGTTGAACCATGACTTCTCTTCCTTTTTTCATTCTAACAATCGTAAGCTCGTATGCTTTTGGGAACATAATGATTCAGGACATGTTTGGTATATACCAATGATCCATTTCCTGAAGTATCACTTCAGCACCAGTGGTAGGTAACTGAAAAAGAAACAAACCTGCTCCCATGGGCAGGGTGCGACGAAAGTTTTTATTCCATCTGCTATCTTCTAGTGTCAGGCGTGTTGTCATATGTTACAGAATGTAAAATATGTTTTTTTTGTTTATTAAATCTTTATTACAGGATATACAGGACAAAGAACTTTCAAGGTTTAAAAGGTGACATAACTTTTGTATGAGATTAATATATCATATTATTTTTCCTTCTAACAATTGATTATTTACATATCTATTTATTTTGCCTATTTAAGACTTGTATCTGGTACGATATTATTTTATTGCAGTTGCAATATATTTTTATATAGCAAAACTGAAATATCATAAAATACGATACAAATAATAATATCGGTCACATTTTGTCAGCTTACCAATAATAGTGTTGAAATTAAGTTGGGTTGACCAAATACTACTGTGGTCAAAATTATCCAAACATTTTCATGATCATAATGTAAATAATTATTATTTTTTATTGTTTATCTATTGACAGATATTTATTAATAATAGAAATAGAAATATAGACTTATAATTTTATTTCTCCAGAATTATTATCTTTTTATTTGTAAAAACTATAGAACATTCTTAATCACTGAGAATTGAACTTAATAATTGACCATAACGCGATACTTTCCTCTAAAGGACGAAAGTTGTGATAATGTAAGAAACTATATACGTTGAGTTAGTCTCGAGTTTTCATGAAAAAATGTAATACTATTATAATAATATTTTTAACTATATACATATTTTTAAAATCATTAGAGATTACTACACATGGATTATTATCCCTGTGTAGCGGAGCAATAGTTATATTCAGACTCGAAACAACGATGTATAGATCATGTATATTATTATCTTTTTTATCTTTATTACCTTCTTTATCTTGTCAGTAAGTGGTCCTAACGACTACACCAACATACTGTCAAATTTAAATTATATTCTGTAAATATATATAGAATTAACGCCACTTTCGCGATCATTATAATTATATACACCGCGACGTTGTAATCACCACATCATTTAGTTTATTTGATGTCAAACACAAATTATGTAATATCCCAAATTCTACGGCGGTGATAACGCTTTTATCTTCACGCTTTAACGGACTTATTTTGAAATAGAATCGGGAATATACACATTCCTTATCGAAATAAACTTGAAATATTAATTCCAACTTATTCAAATTATGGCCTGTGCTAGATTATCTAATGTCTGAATATTTTAAGATTTAAAATTATATTTTTCAAAATTAAATCTTATCAAAGTTTTGACTTTTAGTCGGTTTTACAACATCTACCACAGGTGGACATATTTTGACGCGGGACAACAGACATAAATTATAAGTATAGTAAAACTAATTTTGATTTTATCAAAGTAAAAAATAAGAGGTGTCAAGTGACACCCGGATGGAACGAGGTTCCTTTCGATTAATTATTGAAGGAATTGTAATAAAAAAATACCTTAAAAGCTTTTCATATTTTTTAAAAACATGGAAGAAAAATAACTAAATTAGAAAGTAGTAATCAATAAGCCCGCGAGTTATTGTCGCGCCACCTAGCGGTTTCCCTATGTTTATATAACAGATGTAGTTATGTTTCGCTAAGGTATAAATAGATGGCTTTGTTACAAATTGCAACAAACTCCAATATCAACTAAATAATAAAGAACTACTAAGCAAATTAATATAATACAAAAATAATAATGAAAATAATTAATTAAAACCTAAAATATTTATTATTTGTAACGAAGGTAAGTAAAGACTTATATTTCCATGTAGGGAACGATACATTTCTAATTTTTATAGTATAAAATTATTAATATAATCTAATATGCCAATGAATAATATTTATATGCTATTTTTGTACATTATTTGGCCGATAATTTATAATAAATGTAAATAAAATGAATAACTAAATTAAAAAGTGTTAATCAATAAACCCATGAGTTATTATCCCGCCACCTAGCGGTTTCACTTTGTTCTGATATGTTTATATAACAGATGTAGTTATGTTTCCCTAAGGTATAAATAGATGGCGTTGTTACAAAACATTACGAGTATATTTGATCACAAATTTGTATTATTATTTTCATTTAAACTGTCTTATTTTGTTTCTAAAAGAACAAACTCCAATATAAAATAAATAATAATGAACTACTAAGCAGTTTAATATAATACAAAAAATAATAATGATAGAAATGAAAATATCTCGCTTGCTTTCAATAAGAGATAGAGAGAGAGAGAGAGGGAGTGGTAGCAAAACATGTCGTTCCAACTTTTCGTAAGAATTTTTACCGTCTAGCCCCCATTCAAAACACGCGATCATGATTATATGTTACAGCAAACGGATGTTGAGGTCCATATTGATGTAACCAAAAGTACTATAAAAAATCAAACATATTAAATACATGAATATTATAACTATCCGTACCTAAACTATATTTGATATACGTACGAACAAATAAAATAAAAAATATATAAATATACAGAGAAATGTAGAAATGAGTGGTCATTAACCCTTGGAGACGAAAGAACGTGGCTTGAAAAATAACACGGCTATTAACAAAGATGCTTAGACAATGTAACATCCGGTAATGGTAACCTAAATTTTATGAAGGGCATATTTCATAATGCCTGGTATAAAATGTTGCTTTGTTCTTTTAAAAGTTTCGCTTTCTCGTCACATTTGGATTAAAATACAGCTTCTATGTATGATAGAAATTTAGTTTAATGCTAATTTAGAACAAAAAAAAAACAAGTTAAACCAAAACTACCTAATCGTCTATTACTTCAAATCTAACTTAAGCAGAAAAGTCTTAATATTGTAAATATTTATGTATTTTTTCCACTTAAATAATTTAGTGTCTATAAGTTTCTGAGTTCGAAATAAAGTTTGCAATCAGTTTATTACAGCTTTTCAACTTTCACTTTCTTCAAAATATTAGTTTATATAAAAATACAGTAATACTTAGAATTATAATTACTTAAATCAGCTTCTTAAACCTTAGGAATTCTGAAGTGTGAATTGAAAAAGAATCGCTGAATAAAACAAATATCAGCAGGACATATTAAAAGGTTTAATATATTAAAATTAAAAGAATTAGTCTTAAGATTGTTTAGTTCACGGAACATTGGTTTTAAGTCGATTTTCTCCTGAGGTATGGATTTCGATACAAAGAAGGTTTTTAAACTATTGATTTTATTTATGCTGATCTTTCTTAAATTTAAAGTTTTATTAATTGGAAAATTTAGAATGTATTTTTTTATTTTAGTGATACAAAGTTTTTTTTTAAAGTGTTGAATATATTGAAATAATTTGTAAATTCAGTCATTATAACCACAATTATGGTTCATCTATAATTATTTTTACTGTTAATATGTAGTTAGATAAAAATATCTTAGAAAAATAGTATATTAAGTAATAATCCTGGAAATTCATATTTATGTTTTCAGAGATCTTTAATAGTTAATAATAGCTATATTATAATAAATATTTTAAGACATAATAGGAAAGATACGAATAAAGCAGCAAGGTAATAACTAAAATCTTTGGAGTTTCCGTCGTCTAAAGTTCGTTTCTCATTCATGAGCTTCACAGCACTGTTCCAATCGAAAATAATATTCTCAATATCACAGACACCGCGATATCACATTTATTGTCTTTTTTTCATTTGAAAAAGCGAATATAAGATCTATTTCACGCTTTTGTTTTATATTTCGAATTGTGTAGGTTACTGATTGCCTCTGATTATTATCTCTTTTTTTAAATAATGTCTCGAAATCTTTTAAAAATAATAATTTATAATAGCAAGCCCTGTTTAATTAGTTTTAATTTTGAAGTAATGAATTACTAAAGTTGCCATTATCTAACCATAAGCTGCAGTCCGCATTTGTATCCAAATTTTCAGTTTTCCTTTCGGAATAAAACAATATAAAAAAACATAAAATACAATACACCATTTATAACAATAACATTTTTCACAGCAGTGTACCGACACAAAAAGGTAGATCACTCAGCCTATGTTGAAACCGAAGGACGCTTAGCGTCCACCGAGATCCAACGCTGATTTTCAGTGAACGCCTAAGAGAGTATATCAGCAACAGTGCAGCTACAATTGAAAAGTCAGTTGACAAAGTGTAAGAATAGAGTCTATAATAATATGTAACATAATATGTCGTCGCGTAGTCTTGACAAAAAACGTAAATTTATATTAGAAATATAATTTAAGTTTTGGTATATAATTGGTATTTGGTATATAATATATTTGGTATATAACATATTAAGAATAAGGCTGTACTGACAGATGGCCGCATTGAAAGTCAATACATGTTTGTAAAACTATTAATAAACTTTACATTTTTAAAAGTCTAGTCTAGATCAATTGTAAGTTATTTTTATTTTTATATATATAATTTTAAGCATTGTTTTATGAGATTCTTAACTCAGTTATTAATATGTAGAGAACGAAAATGATTTAGTCGCGTATTGGTGCCGAAACACGTCTGAAGCTAACCGTATTAAAGGTTTTAGTCTTTACACAACGTCTTATATTCTGTTATCGCTTGTGATCGTGAACGATGTTAATCAATTGTGTAGTTTCATTATATGAACGAACAATTTATGTGTAGTGTGTATGTAAAACAACTAGTGAAATCGTTGTTGTTGTTGCCTCATAAAAACCAAAAACGACTTGGTAAACTGAAAGTGATTTTGTGGTGTGGACTAAAGTAAAAGGCATTAGATTATAAATCAGTTTCAGTAATTAGTATCAATTCTATTTTTTTATTTAAAATGGAAACTGAAAGGTGCATAATGAGCGTTCATTGAAATCCAACAGCACAGCAATTTTTTTTTAATAATACCCACTAATTTTAATAATTTTATATTTTAAAAAAGAATTCAGTAATATTTTCAAAATAAATTATCCTAAGATAGTAATAATAATTAATTACAACAATAATAATTAACATCACTCGCTAACAAAAATATGAAAATTGTTTGGGAATGATAATGAATCAATGAAATTTTAGCATTTAAATATTGTGAAAAATACATAATATTGGTATTATGGTATAGCACAAACCGATATTTATAATTCTTATATACAGCTGATATAAAGAAACCAATTCAAAAATAAACCTTCCTTAGTTCCTACGCAATACGCAAAGCTTAAACAGTGTACTCGAGGCTTAAGTAAACTGGAATTTGTTCGTTTACTTAGCAAGTCCCACAAGAAGTGTCGCAATTAGTTCAAGAGTTCAGAACATACCTGCTTGAGAAATATTTTTAATGTTACCAAGTGTGTAACACATACAGATTTTTACAGTTTTTTTTTTACAATTAAATGGTTTATTCTGAAAATGTTTATAATGGTTTATTATATTCTAACATTTATTACTATGAAAATTGTAAATTCCTTTACATTATTGAAATTTTTACATGATTAGAATTGTGTGATAATATTTATTTTATTAGTTATCGAAAAAATATTTACACCGCAGATAAAAAAACGTGATACGCAAACAAACAAACAAAGATAAAATGTATAAAAAAAAGTTATACAATATATGTACTTATATTTATGTTTAAAATATTGGTTTAACCGCATTATTAATTAATTATATATTATCAATTATATGTAAAGATTTAATAATAATAATTAGAAATAAATTTGTAAAAACTTGTTTATACAACCATTCAAATCCCAGAAAAGCTGCACTTCAAGTTGACTAAAGAATTTATAAACAGAAATATTAGACATTCTTTAACGGTTAACGGTTAACAGAAGCCTCTTCTCTCTGCCTAAGTATTTCTGGAATCTTCGCTCTATAATGTGCATAATGTTCTTGTTTCAAAATATGTGAGTTTTACTTATCAGTATGTCATTACCAATTTAATTAGCATGACCTAGTTCATAATATGTTTATGAAAAAAATAATGTATAGAATTTTTTAAATTAAAGGTCATTTTATTTTATAATTATTTGTACATTTTCGTTTTTTGAAAAATTCTTTTGGTGAAATATATTCCGCAAGAATAAAGCGTAGATGCACTGGTTAATTAATAATATAATACCTCGTATTCATGTCATGTGTAATATGCAACATCACATACGAAATAAATTCAACTTTGGTACTTTGTTCTGTTTATTTAAAGAAAATATTCCATTTCATCTAAAATAAACCCCTTTCAATAATGTAAGAGATATATAATCAGATCCACGCTCTTCTAAACATATTGTAGGTTAGCTTTTTGCGCTTGATATTTTTCTTTTGTTGTTTCAATTTTTAATCAAATAAATAATTGAATGTTTTTATTTATCTTAAAATTTTCATCAAACCCAAATCTGAACTGGGCATATTTTAACTTTAATTTAAAAGTTATCGTTATTTGCTCTACACCGAAAAGTTGTAAAGTAATTATGTCCTTAGTTACTTCTAAAGATAAAAATAAATGTACACAGCTTTCAGGATAAAATAACAAAGAAAATTTCTAAGAATGTTTTACATTGACATTTCTTGTGTTATAAATTTTGGATGGTCCTAAAAAAATATATCTAATAGCGATTGAGTTTACTTATAAAAGAAATATTAACCACAATTGCTTTGTTACCTAATACATTATTGGGCAACAATACAATACTAATTAAAATGTCACAGACACATTTTGTTTTTCAAAGAAAATAAAATATTTATCGGTTTGACTACTGAACACTATCTTAACATATTTTTTCAATTGCTTGCATTAAAAAGTTTAAAAAAAATGATACAATAAAAAACGTAAAAAACGTCGTTTATTTTAGATATACGAACTAAACGTAAATAGAAATATTACTTCATTTGATATTAATTTTTCCTAGTTCCTGTTAGTATCTATATCGAGTAAGTGAATTATTGTACCGCATTATAATTTAAATTACCTACCTATTTCTCTTTGTTTTATAGTACTCATTGCTACTTATTGTAAAATCTTTTGTAAAATCCAAATAACCTTTGTGAAATTCCGACGAACACAAAGCTGAACTGTTTATAAGCGAGCTCATCTTTTGAAATTCTTCTCCAAGAATCTGTATTCATGTTCAAAGTAAGTTTTCGAAGAAGACCGAAACAATGTTTTTGGTAAATGGAATTATTATCAGTGACTTTTAAATTTAAATGCAGGGAGTCCACCATGAATTTAAATTTACTTCAACTAATGGTTAAGTTTTGGTCACAGCTCTTGTTTTGAAACACATATTCTTAATAATTATATTAATACATATTAATATTTTTACTTATATAAATAACACAAAACGAATTTTGAAAAAATTACCTAATGATAAGATTTTGTTTGAATAAAAATAAAGATAAATAAAAGCTATCGACACTATAATATCGCTTAAAAATGTGGTAGCTGTTTTTAATACAATAATTTGAACTTATTTTCTGCCATATTCAATTAAAAGGGTTTAATAATTTGTTGTTTGTTGTACCATTTATACCAATAGCATCAATAATTACCTATCACTGTTTGTTAAGGATAGAACCAATTATTATAACCACTTTCGACCATAAATACACGTATATACGTAAAAATATTGACACGAACAGCAGGAAATCATAAAAATAAATAGATTTATATTTTAGAAAAGGTTGCCAAATCACCTAGCATTCTTTTATATTTAAATAGAAATTAAAGTGCTCCTTAACCAAATAAAAAAAAAGAAACGAAATACAGCAGCAGTCAGATATGTTAGATGTTCTCTCATGTTTGTGCCCGGTCCATGGCTGGCTGGCAGGCAGGCTGCCTTTCGAGGTGGTCTGATCTTCTTCGGAGGGAGGGGAGGGAGATGTCACCTCGGCGGGTAGGGGTTTTGATCTGGCTCGATCGGCTTGGGAGGAGGGCAGGGGACCCCATCACGATCTTTCAAGCCGGCCACCGGAGTGAGGCACGCCCAAGTCAACCGGACGTCACTCCATGGGGGTGGTGGTCACTCACGCGGCCTGCCGTCGGAGCAACGCGGATGTGTGCGCAAGCGTTCCCGTGGCGCTCCATTATGACGGAGAGGTGTTGACTGTCTGGTTTAAGTAAGAGTCTCACATAACCGCTTCCATTTTCCCCTGGATGGAGGTGTATATCCTTGAGGATTCCAGACGTTAACAATAAAACGTCCATCTTATATTTCATTATTTTAAGCTATTAAATCTTATGTTTAGCAGAAATTATATTTTTATTCAAAATGCCTTAAAGATATAGTATACGTACTTACTACTGGTTGTAAAATTTCGAAACATGTTACATCCAAGGAACAATGTCATAGACATAAATAATTTAAATTTTAAAAAGAGATTTACATTTTTTTAATACAGACTATTTTTCAAAAACATATTCAATATTCAAGATAGTATTATTTCATTTCATTTCACTTCACTTCACTTCACTTCACTTCACTTCACTTCACTTCACTTCACTTCACTTCACTTCACTTCACTTCACTTCACTTCACTTCACTTCACTTCACTTCACTTCACTTCACTTCACTTCACTTCACTTCACTTCACTTCACTTCACTTCACTTCACTTCACTTCACTTCACTTCACTTCACTTCACTTCACTTCACTTCACTTCACTTCACTTCACTTCACTTCACTTCACTTCACTTCACTTCACTTCACTTCACTTCACTTCACTTCACTTCACTTCACTTCACTTCACTTCACTTCACTTCACTTCACTTCACTTCACTTCACTTCACTTTATTTTATTTTATTTTATTTATATCTTTTCCACTTAAAATCATAATCAGTGATCACTTATGTACGTCAACATGGAAGTGTCAGGAGGGTCTATTACGATACTAGATTTATCCTAAGCCTAAGCCCTTCTGTAAGAGCACTTTCCATCTTAATGTTAAAGCTATGAGGGTTCCAAACGCGTCTGAGAAGAACCACACAACAAACTCAGCCGGATATATTTTTTGTTATTGTGATCACTGTTTCACAAACGTCAAACTTAAATGCAAATTTGGAACAACTAGAACCGTCGCAATCAATCGGAAAAGAAACCTAATGATTTCAGGCAACGAAAATTAAATAATAATAACAGAAAAAATATATATATATAAATCTTCGGCCTGCCACACAAGCAATCACCGCAAGCAGCACCCGTTCACGAGCATAACACAAGAGCCAGCCATCACCCTCTTCGCCATATTTGAGGGAGGAAGGCAACCCGACTCCCGATGGTACCGTAAGAAGAGATTTCTAAGGAATCGGTGTGATGCAGCAGGTCGATAAAGCACTTGATGTTAACCTGACAGAGCCTAAGCCAAGAATTCTCAAGAGACTGAAACAGGTAGAAATCTAAAGGTACAAAGTCAGGTCTATACACCAGACTTATTAATACCTACCAAAATATCTTAATTATTGCTAAGTAACTAAAGATGTGAGTGGTCTAGCATTATCGTGATAAAAACCACATTCTTCATATTCATTAATTCCGCCTGCTTTCTTTCAAGTGGCAATCATCATCATCATCAGCTGTTGATAGTAAAGATCCGAATCGATGGTTCTGTCTGACAGTAAAAGCTCATAATGAAAAATGCCTTTCAGTCCCAACTTACCATCACATCATTACGTGTTAAGCCAGGTAAATGTAACTATTTTAATGTCATTAAAACCTTCCAGTTACAAATAGTACAGCCAAATAGTGTTTTTATTATTAATACATACACACTTTATGCGACAAACCTTTTTCCCCGACCTATTATATAATATGAATACTATTATATATAATAGTAATATTATTACTATCATTGGAAAAACATCTCTTATCAATATATATATATATATCTTATCAATATATATTGCAGTTTTTAAGAAATATATATATATATATATATATATTTCTTAAAAACTGCAATAACAAATCTTGTCACTGTTCAGAATAAATTACCTTGTATTTACATTTCTATCATTTAAACTGGACTTACACTAATGACGTGTTAGATTTAATAAGATTCTACAATTAAAAACCACTAAAATAATATAGTATAAGGTATTTAATCAAGCTAAATCACAGTATAAAATTATAATATATATCAATGTATTATCTGGATAAGTTTAAAGAAAAGAAAGAACTAATATTGTCTAATATTACAAAAAAGAATATAATAAAAAGAGTAGGTAATATATTTATTATTGTGTACTTATTTACAATTACTAGTAAATCAATACGATAAAATACCCACAAATGTTACATATTTTATAAACACTATAACTATAGAAATTACTTATCTTGCCAACTGTCTAATACAAATATATAGAGGCTTACAGCCATTTATAACATAATAACATCGAAAGAAGTGCCAACGACAGCTTCTGGAGAATGTTCATATTCACAAATTTAAACATTGTTAAATGTCTTATTATAACAATATAATAGTATAAAACGAATTTATATTCCTAAATATATTTATAACAATCTATTTCACACATTTATGGCTTACAGAATTATATATAATATAAATATAATGATTTAATATCTTACGGATAGCTTCTGATAGTTTGTCAAATCAATAACTCTTACTACTTTAGTAATATACAAATAACAATGATATATACTTCTAAATACCTCTTAATTCTTAAATCTAATTTCAACAACAATATTTATTGTCAACGTTATTATGAATATATAATATAAATAAGTAATAATATCTTACCTTTTTTTTTTTTTTTTTTTTTTTTTTTTTATCGTTGGAAAAATGCGTTACGCATCATCCCTGCGGCCAGGAAGGTGATGACCGAGGGGGTATGTGGGACTACCCGGCAGCATAGAGGACGCTGCCATTTTTAAGGCTACCCACTAAAAAACCAACGGTTGACCTCATCGCCTTAGTGGGGCGTCACGGGATCGCTTTCGCACTCACCGTGACGCCCCGGCGGTACCCCCTGCGAGGGGCCCCGATCAACTTAGGGACACCCTCACCTCGTAGGCCTATAACGGGCGGGAGAGGTCACCCCCCTCTCCCGTCCAGGCACTACAGCTGGGGAAGGAGGCTGCGGGCGTAATCCCGCCTCCTTCGACCCAGCCTACCCCTGCGGAGCGGTTCAGAGGAGGCTGCCTCTCTGTCCCGCTCCGCGGCCTCCTTCGCGGCAATGACTTGCTCGCAGAAGGAGGCCATAGCGACCCAGGACCTCTCGTCGTCGAGCATCGCTGAAACAACGCTCGGCAACGAGAGGTCGCTGCCAACCACGGCCGTCAGCTCAGTACGCTGACGGTCCCAGGCTGCGCACTCCGCCAAGGTGTGACGAGCCGTGTCCACGGGCTCGTCACAGTGGTGGCAGGAGGGGGCCGCCTCTCTGCGCGCGATCTTGTGCAGGTACTCACCGAAGCACCCATGCCCCGTGAGCACCTGCACAAGACGGAACGTTAGAGTCCCGTGCCGCCGGCCGATCCAACGATCGAGATGGGGGGAAATAGCCCCCACCGTCGCAAGACCGGCCGACGGGGACTCTAAGTCCCTACTCCACTGTCGGATCAGGGCTCGGTGAGCTAGAGCCCTGATCCGATCCGCCTCGAGCCTAACCCGCCCGACCCGGGCTTCCACCCGGTGCCAATACACTCCGGCGAGGACCCGCGCCTGTAGCTCCCAGGGCGGATCGCTCGCCAGGAGTGTGGCCGCAGTGTATGACACCGTACGGTACCCCCTGATCACCCTCACCGCTAGGACCCTTTGCGTGCGACGCAAAAGGGCCCTGGAATCCGCGGTGAGGGCTCCCGACCATATGGGAGCACCGTACAGGGCCATGCTCCTCACCACTCCGGCGTATAACCGGCGGCAAGGAGCCTGCGGCCCTCCGGCGTTGGGTAGAAGCCTACTCAAGGCGACTGCAGTGGAGATTAACTTCGGGGCCAGCAGAGAGAAGTGAGCCCCGAAGTTCCATCTTCCGTCCAGGGTGAGGCCCAGATACTTCATCTGGGCCTTCACCGCCACCCGCGCACCGTGGACGGAGATGTACGCCCGACGAGGGGGACCCCGGCGAGGGCCGTGGAACAGGATGGCCTCCGTCTTGGAAACGGAGACCTCCAGTCCCAACAGCCCTATGCGGTCCGCTACCAACGTAGCGCTGACCGTGGCAAGACGGGCTGCCTCAGCAAAGCTCCCTCCGCGCGCCGTGACGAGGGTATCATCTGCGTAACACAGCACCCTCGTCCGGGGGAGGAGCGGACAGCGAAGCAGCCAGTCGTAGCCCAGGTTCCACAAGACCGGTCCCAAAACGGACCCTTGTGGAACCCCTCGGCTCACACCACGTCGGTAGACCCGCCGGTCGCCGCACTCCCACAGGACCTCTCTATCCTGCAGGTACGCCCTCAACAGTCTGCGGAGATAGGGAGGCACTCCATGGAACCGGAGTGCCTCAACCAAAGTCTCGAACGGCAGGCTGTTGAAGGCGTTGGCGACGTCCAGCGAAACCGCCAGGACGACATCCCCCTCGGAAACAGCCTCTTCGGTCAGGTCTCTCAGAGCTCTCAGGGCGTCGATCGTTGAACGACCCGCCCTGAAGCCGAACTGAGCGTCTGAGAGACCCGGACCTACCTCTTGGAGGTGCTGGACGAGACGGGCAAAGAGGACTCTCTCGAAGAGCTTGCCCGTCTCGTCCAGCAGCACGATCGGCCTGTATGCGGAAGGAGAATCGACAGAACGACCGTCCTTCCGCAACAGGCACAACCTGCCCTCCTTCCAGGCTTTCGGGAACTGTCCAGTGCGCAAACACAGGTTGAACAGTTCCCGAAGCCTGCCTCCCAGGTATTCCAGGGCGATGACCAACACTCGCCCTGGAATACCGTCCGGCCCCGGCGCAGTGTTGCGGGCTCGCAGGCGATTCAGCGCGACCTCCAGCTCGGCCTCCGTGATGCTTGGGACAGAACCAGCTCCCCCCCTTTGAGAGGGGGGAGCCATCACAGGAGGAGAGTGGCCGGTGGAATCCGGGAAAAGTTCCCCCACCAGCCGCTCGAGGAAATCCGGCTGAAGGGACTCCATGACCGGGGCGGTCGCGGCGCGGATTTTATTCCGCGCAACGCGATACGGTCGCCCCCATGGGTCCCTATCGAGACCGGCCAGGATTTCCTCCCGAGCCAGGTCCTTCGTCTTCCGAATCGCGAGCTGCAGGGTCGACTTCGCTTGGCGATACTGACCCTGCAGCTGGGCCTCCATCTCCGGTTCCGAGCCGCGTCTGCGGCGACACCGGAGGAAGGCCCTGCGAGCCCTGCAACAGGCCGCCCGAAGTTCGGCTATTTCGGGCGACCACCAGTAAACACCCCTGCGCCGGGGCCGGAACCCCGCCCTCGGCATGGCCGCATCGCAGACTCTCGTAAGAGCCTCGCGCATGCGGCCAGCCAAGCCCTCCACGTCGGTTTCCTCGCTGGGGGGATCGGGAAAGGCCCAGCCCTGGACAATGGCTGCCTCGACGGCCATTTCCCGATCCAGCCTCTGGACAGCCCAGCGAGGAAACCGACTCCCCTCCCGGGGTGGCCTGGCCAGATCCGGTCGGGAGGCGGAGATCTCAAATCGGACGTATAAGTGGTCCGACAGAGTCTCCACCTCAGTCTCAACTCTCCAGTCGGTGACCATGCGCGCGACAGCTGGGGTGGCGAACGAAACGTCCACCACTGAACTCCCTTGCTGCCGCACGCAGGTCGGTTCGGTCCCTCTATTGAGGAGGGACAGACCGGAGAGGAGCGACCAGATCTGGACAGCCCTACCCCTAGCGTCCGTGGCGTGGTTCCCCCAGGCCTCGGATTTGGCGTTCAGGTCGCCGAGGAAGATGACCTTCCCCGACGCCTGTCTGCGAATCGCAGCACTGGCGGAGTCCAGAAAAACCTCGAACTCCGCCAGGCTACGATTGGGGGAGAAGTACGCGCCTACGACGACGTACTCCCCCCACCGCGCCACTACCAAACCCGGGCCAGTCTCCAGAGTGGAGAAAGGGGGACCGGGACCAGGTCCCACAACTACCGCCACGGAGCCGTTTATGTCCCCCGACCAACTGGAATTAGGGGGGACATAGTAGGGCTCGCAGGCCACCGCAATGTCAATGTTCCACTCCGCCAAGGCCTGGACAAAAAGGTCCTGGGCCCTGGCGCAGTGGTTCAAATTCGCCTGAAGGAAGCCATGTCGCCGTCTGGTCATTGCGACATGGCTTCCACAGGCGGTTTCCCGCCACCACCGCCTCTAGGAGTAGGAGGGGAAGCGACTGCTTTCCCCCTCCTTCGTGGAGCTCGGCACGCTCCGCTACCGAGCTCGTGGCCTGCTTGGAGTCCCAGGTCTGCGCAGAGAGCGCACCTTAGGACCCCGGTGCAGCCTGCACGGGAGTGACCCGCTAGGCCGCACCGGTAGCAGACCGAGCTACGGTCTATACCGGAGGGGCAGACCGCACGCGTGTGTCCGGGCTCGAGACACCCGAAACAACGCATGGGCCGCTCCTCCAATAGCTCCACCCGAGCCGAGCTCCACCCGACCAACAGCCGACCCGCCTCCAGCAGAATCTTGGCCGCAGCAACGGGGCACCGGGCAAAGGTGACGCCCATGTGCCCGCTGCCCCAGCGAATATCCCCGATATGGAGAGAATCGCCGGAGCACTTGGTGCTGCGGCAGATTGCTGCAGAGACCTTCTCCCTGGTGGCGGAGTCATCCAGGCCTTTGATTTTTAAGACGACCCTCTTCACAGGCCGGACGACATCCGCTACACCGTCCAGCGTTACGCGCAGGCTCTCCGCCAGCCTATCCGCTAACTCCGGGGCCGCCTTTGGTAGCTCCAGGAGCCTAGCTCCTGTGGCCGACCGCCGGATTTTGAGGCCGCCCTCGAGCCCGAGCTCGCTGAGGTCAATCTTCTCGGCGGCGCGCTCGAGTGCTTGGGCGTACGTTACCCCCTTTGCCGCGGCCTCAGTCTGCAGCGTGATAACCACAGCTGGGGACCGAGACGGCGGCAACTTGGGCATGGGGCGAGCACCGTCCTGGGGTTTTCGAGTCCCACTCGTATCTCCTTTCTTCTTCTTCTTCTTTTTCCGACGCTGTCTACGCTTCGAAGTGGGTTGCTGTGTCTGAGGTTTGACAGGCGCAGGAACCGACTTTCGGGGAGCAGCTACGGGAACTGACGCCGGTTTGCTCTTCTGGGGGGCGCGGGTGGAACTCTTTTTACTCCCCCTTACCACCGTAGACCAAGCCTCCAAAGGAGGGACTGCGGGACCCGGAGAGGGCCTAGGGGTTATAGGCGGGGATCTCGCCTCGAGGATAGGCGATCCCGACTGCCTATAGGCACAAACTGCAGGCCTTGAAGCAGCGTCTACGGCCGCGGCTGCGGCTTTGGCTGCCTTTCTTCGCCTGTCCGCCGCCAAGGGAGGTCTGAGGTTCTTCTCGGGGAGGAGCCGCTCTTCAATACCTCGGAAGCGAGAATTGACCATCTCGCCCACCGAGGTAATTATCGAGCGCTTCAACTCCTCGATCAGATCCGCCTCCGTTGAGGGCATCTTTGAAACCGCGGCATTGGCCGCAGATGCCCTCAACTCGATAAACTCCCTGCGATGCGCCTTCACTTCCGCCTTGAGAGCTTCTACCTCCCTGTGGAGACGCGCGTTGTCCTCGCGGATACGGCGCGTCTCCTCAGGCTCACCCCGGCTGGCCAAGGCTCTGACGATATCGAGCATACTGCTCGACTCGTCTCTGAGGGCCTTGACCACGGTGCCTTTGAGGTTGCCCGACTTTCTGGTCAGCTCGAATATCGCTGCAGAATGTCGAGCGGCGGCTGCACTTAGCTCATTGGCACTCAACGACGACGGATCCGGCGCAGGTTGCACCTCCAATGAAGTATCTCCATCGGAGACCGGTGCCTTCCTGGCCTTATCCGCCGTCTTCCGGAGGGCCTGGCGTTGAAGTGTCCGCTCAAACGCAGCCTCCTCAGCCTCCATGTTCAGGGCTCGCAGCTCTGCTTTCGCCCTTGCGAGCCCTGAACCACGCGTGCTCGGAGTGGAGCGTCCGCGACGAGCGGTGTTGCATTTAGAAAATGCAACACCAAGCTCCGAGTCGCTCCCGGACGCCTCACTCTGCAAGCGAGAGACCTCAGAAAGAGGACCTCGCTTGCGACGCACGTAATCTCCTGATCCGACCCATCCGTCAGATCGCAACCAAACGCTAATCGGAGTCCGATAGGCTTGCGAAGGTTATACACGGAAGAACCGACCGTCGGGGTCGGCTCATCCGCGTCCAAATCAATAATTTCCAGTTCGCTGGGAAAATCAAACTCAATAAGGGATGCCGGGTTGTCGTCGTGGCACGTCGCCGTGCCACGCTTCGCACTGCTTTTATTTGGACAGGTCGGTGCGGGCGCGACCTGCGCAGGTACTCCTGTTCCGAGATGATTTTTGCCCCCCCCGTAGTACGAGGGGCAGACGGCATCCGAGGATGCCGTGAGGGATTGCACGGCTGAGCCGACACCCTCCCGGGGACCATATTTTAAATCATCCGTGTCCATGCTTTTCCTTTAAGGGGTGAGGTCCCCATAACACAGAACAAAGAGAACACAAACACACATAAGACAAAACATAACAAAAACGACGTAGACTAAACGGGACAAAACGAACACAAGACACAAACTCCTCCTGTCGGCCATGGACCGGGCACTGACACCCCCATGACCGACCCCCTAGGGTGATTTTTTATAGAGGTTTTCTTCCTCGCAGCCAGACGAACAGAACAGGATCCGTCCGTCCAGCTCTCGTTCCCGCTCAGTGCGGGCTTGCGAGTTTGTGTGGCCGTGCAATGCTCGCCCGGAAAGGCAAGCAGCCACACATGCTAGTAGCTGTCCGCGCCGGCCGAAGCCGGTGCCCCCCATATCTGGGGGGACCTCCCCTATCCGCAACCCGGGGGACGCGCCAGATGGCGGCACTAGCGACCGCACACTGGAATAATATCTTACCTACTGTTGTAGCAATATTACAATAATATAACAAGCGTATATGACTATTATGTCTTGTCAAAATAGTAACCGTATAGGCTCGCATTACGAAAGTAATGGAAGTAAACTAAACTAAATCCTTAAACGAATATTAGTGTTAAATATTTTATGTAAACCCTACAGGATAAGTCCGAAGATTAATAGATGTACATTTATTTGAGCAACGTTGCGGAAACATTTTCTGCTTACACAAAGTCAGCATTAAGTCGGTTTTAACCCGTTATATTGATTCCTTCGATTCCCGATGTTACCATGATTTACTGTTCAATAAAATGCTGTAGGAAAACTTTTTATAGATTGTCGTGGTTATTTTTTGCAATTTTTTTTCATAATGTTGCTCGTTTATAATTTTTTTTTGTGTATACCTTTAAATTACATTGAATTGTTAGTAGAATGAAGAGTTTAATTGTTTCATATATGTTTAAATTTGCAATGTATGTATATAAAACGGTTTATTTTATGAAAAAAAGTTGAGTCAATTTAACAAGCAAATGAAAAAAAAAAAAAAAAAAAAAAAAAAAAAAAATTAAACAAACACAAAAAGTTTCAATAGATATTTCTTAGTACATAGTTTGTTTAGAATCCATTAACAAGTGTAACTTTTTGACATTTCTATCAATATACTTAAATAAAATTAAATAATAAAAAAATATTTTTTAATTATACATAAACAATAATATTATAAAAGGCAACATACAACAATGTTGTCAAATAATTATTGAGTCTTAAAATATCACAATGCATTCATGATCTGGGCTGTATTTTTTTAATCAAAATATTAAACTATAAGAGGTCCGTTCAAAAATATTGCGTCTTTCCTTCTTTGTAGTATATTATTTTTTTATTCATTAATCTCAGTTTTGTCCCTTTTGTTGAGCTCCTCGGAGGCTGCCGTGTCATTGATGTGTTTGTTTTGGTCAAAAATTTTGTACTAATTTCGTGGCAACCCGTGTCCTGCCTGAATCATCGGTAAATATCCAATATAAAATATACATAACCTGCGCTAACGAAAAGTTGGGTTTCTTTTTTTATAACACCTATAAACAAAGTGTTCTGTTGCTCTTAAGAAGCTTCAAAAGTTTTAAAAATAATGCAACGTAATTAAATTGTTATCAACAAAGTGACCTCCATCTTTATCTCATATTTATTATATTTGAGATTCGTTTATTTCTTCTATATCGTCGTTATAATGTGTGTAATGTGGGTACAATCTGATATTCTCGAATGCGTAAAGAAAATAAATAATTTTTTTCTACAAAAACTGTTGTTGCGATATGAGTATCTCATCTCTCTATTATGTGTTTTTCGTATCTCTTGCTATATTTTGTTTCGGGCTTTTATTTGTTTATTCTTCTTTTTATGCTCTTTTTAGGCCATTTTGTACTTCTCTACATTATTTGAAATTGTGTACTTCTCTACATTTTAAATTCTTTCCTAAATGTATCAACGTAAGTTATTTATTTAATATATCAATATTAATATACTTATACTTGATAGTAATAACATGATTTGTTTATATAAATTTTTGATTATTTTTTATCATTGATATTCACACCTAAGTAAATATACTCAAACTAGTTTTAAATAGATGTCACTGGACTTTAAATTTACACACTATATATTATTCTATCAAAGTCCATGATTATGGTGTACATTAATTACATTGAAAAATAGTTCATCTTTAAGACTCTGATTTCCTAAATAAATACTAATAAGTAGAAATAGTAACGGTAAGTCTATTTTAAAAAGGTTAGTTTTGCCTACACGATGTAATGTTTTGAGTAATAAATCTTATTTCATTAATTAAAATTGTAACTCTAAAAGCTAATTTATTTTCCGTGGGAGATTCAATTAAATTATTGTTCAAACGGCAATATTTCCCGTTTGAACAATTTACTTGAAAACAAAAAATATACTTGTAACAAAATTATGCCGCGGGTGATCTCTTTGACCGTCTGAAAATGATTTAGTCAATAAAATTCTTTGTGAAAGTAAATCTCTTAATCCACCATTATTAAATAGTTGTAAGTTTAACATACCTACGCTCAGAGTTTCGACTGAGTTTAGACGGAATTGAAATAGATATTATAGTAGAAGACTTTTAAAACTCCTATCAAAGTATTTCAAAGAACTCATTTAAACGGCAAATTAATTAAGAATTGAGGATAATTGCATTTGCGAACAAACTTTAGCAATTAAAGAATTGCCTATAATGGAAATCCTTTGCTCCTGTCAAGACAAATAGATTGGAATGGGAAGCTATAAACAGTCTGTCTGTATATTACAAACTTTATTTGTGTATATTGTTTGGAATCCAGGTAATACGAATTAGATAAAAATAAATAATGATGTATTGAAAATAATAATGTTTGAATAGTTGTGACCTCATCACCTAATTTAATTTCAACCATAGTACTAAAAATCGAACAAATGGTTACTAGTATCGTTTATTAGTAATGTTTTTTATAATTATTTCCATTCTATACGATGAGTTTAAAAAGTATAAAGGGTAAATAAATAGTATTGCTACTAGCTTACTAGGGTAACCAGATACTGTAACTTTTTTTTAAATATGATTGCAACAAAAAAAAATAGATAAAATAATACTACTTACATAAAACGGCACTAGTTAATGCTCATTTATACTTTCAGAAATCACCTGATAAGATAAGACCTTTATCCTGTAATGCTAGTAGTTTCAAGAAATTTTAGCAAAAAAACAACAAATGTAATCATATTAGACCATACATAAAAAGATTTTTTGAATCCTGTACGTAATAAAATAAATAAAGATAACGGTTTTATTATCCTTTATAAATACCTTTCCGGGTTTTTCATACTAAAATTCTAATATTTATTTTATTGGTAAAAGTTGCGTTTTAATGCTTATTTATTTGTAAGTTGCAATAAGAATTTAGCACGTTTTATAAATTTCAAACAAAATTACTTATTTACTATTTATTATTAAGGCCTAGTAATGGACTTGAGAAGATCATACTATGATTGGGCAATGTTGATAGTTTACTATGATTACTAGCATGTTATCAGCTTAAGCGATATTAACCGAATAATCTACGTATATCCTATAAAAATATATATAATTTTGTGAGCATTAAAATATAACAAAACGTTTATGTATTACGTCAATGGGATTGAAGATTCCATATTATATTACCGAAAGTGATGTAAAGAGTCTAAAGGTTTTATATAAACATATATTACAATATGCCGCACTAAGAACTCAGTTTCAAAGATGCGCAAATGAAATTCCAAAAATAATTTAACAAGGTTAACGGTGAAATGTAAATGAGTGGTAATAAATAAACTCCTGCTCTGAGTCTGAGACGAAATAACGTAGCCTGAAAAACGACACAGTCGTTAATAAAGAAGCTTAGACAATGAACATCCGGTTATGCTGATTACAAAAATTTAATAAAGATAATTTCATAATGTGATGTTATAAAACTGTACTTGGTTTCTTTTTTTTTTGCTCTTAAATTAGGACACAGCTCTAATTTATTATACTGAATAAATTGTTTGTTAATTACGAAGCAAAAAAACATTACTATGATTCTGAATTGTCTCAGTTCTACTATAACTTTAAAAATGTCGTAAACAAATATACGTTTTTTTTGTCCGATTCTAATATTTATTTATTCAATATATAAGGTTTTGTTTTTATGAGCGGTTAAAATAGTGATGAGCATTTCCTTTTAATTGTTTCAAAAACTACGAACATTCTTACACAACTTAGGTAACAAATCGTCAGTGATATTAGTGTCTTTCAGTACAGCTATATTTTTCTCTTTAAATGCAAAAAAATAAAGTAATTAGATCTAATAATATGTTTGATAAGGCCAATGTAAGTTTTAGTTTGAATTATGGGCTAGATATGACGTAACAAAATTGTAAGGAATATTATTACTTTATTTTAAAAGAGTTCCTTTGCTCGCTGCATACAAAATGCAACGAACAACGTTAGAATAATAAAAAGATAGTTAAATTAGATAGTAGTATTTCTGTGATTGTGTAAATCGTGCAAAAAATATTTGATAGCGATATTTTCTAATGTTCAATAGCTAAAGCAAGACTTACTTCTTACTGATTTACACTAAACTGTACATATATAAAATATACTTACGTTAAATTGATCTTCACAACAACATTAACACGACTAAGTACATACATTATCCCTTTATACACCATTACACACATATACACTATTGTTTTTGTATCTTCCTATCTCTTGGAATACAAACAAAACATTGTCGGGTGTTTTTCTAATACTATTTTTACACCCCGAAAGTATGTAATACTTGTAAGATAGTTTTTTTCTTTTTCCATAATTTGTATAGCAATTAAAACTTAAAATATGTTTGTAAAAAGTTTAGAGCAGTTAACAAGCACTGGAGAATCATTTGACGTCACTCAAAGCGCGCGCAATATGACAGCGTTTGAACGGCTCAAATTTACTCAATGTTTCCATTTTCACTTTATAAAATATCTAGAATATTTTCACGTCTATTTATATTTTTTCGACGATATAAAGAGATAAATGATTAATTTATGAAAAAAAAAATAATATTCCTAATTATGTTCATATTTCCAAAAATTCCAAACTGATAATATTAACCAATGTAACAGATTTTATAATTATTATTTTGATGGTGTAATAATTAATAAATATCAACATTTTTCAACGTAATAAAATTTTCAGTAAACTCTCAGACCCCAAGTTGTGATTTCCCTTGATATTTTAATTAAAAGCCTGTACAGCCGTAACGAAAATACAAAAGCTTCATTTAATTTTTATCTTATTCAATACTCATTTCTTATTTGTTAATATAAATTCTTATAATAAAAAAATGTACAGTGTTTATAGAAATATGCTGCTATTATTTTTCAAAATGCAGCATTAAATTGATTTAAAACTTCGGCTAAGATGCAAAACTTTTAATTGGGTAATGAATTAGGGCCTTACTTATAAAAAACTACATGCAATGGTTATATCGAATTTAAACGATGAATATTTATATTATTGGTTTAAGCTGTAAATAACGTAAGAATAATTTCTTACTAATAAACTCGGTATAACATTGTTATAACTATTCTATCATTATGTCAAATGCACAAAACGGCAACGTCGGAATTCATATACAAACTTCCTAAAAAAACGAAAAATTATATTTTTTCTGTGATATACTTTGATACTTTCAATGTTGACGTATTATGACGTTATAACTCAGTAGTGAATATAATAATAAATTATTAGTTTTATTTAATAAGAATTATAAAATGACTAATAAAAAAGAACGCACGTACTAACCGAAAAACACGAAAAAAGAGGAAAAGGTATAATAACAATGTTAATACAATATGAAATCTACACCTACTATTCTAATTCTTGTATTTCTCATTGCTAATATTTTTATTGCAGCGACTTCTAAGAGAATTATTGAAGCCACAATACTAATTAAAGCAAATAACCATTTAAATACAAATAAGGCGAGACTAAAACCGTGGACTCAAGTAGTTGAGGAGATATTATAAACTTTTTTTAAGCTTCATTTTGTTATTTAATAACATTTTTGAGAAGGACATCTAATTAAAATATTCTACTTACATATACTTTGGTGTTTTGTATAGTACCTTTTCCTATTATGCTACAATACAAGAATTCCGTTTTCAGATTTATTGTAATTTATAGATTTCCAGTTCACCGCTCGCTGCGACAGTGTAACGACGCGTAACTAATTATTTAACGCCTACCTGCGAAAACGAATAATTGAAATATGACGAAGTGTGCAAAGTGTAGCAAAATAGTCACGAAAAGAAAACCAGGCGTGCAATGCAACAAGTGCAATAAGTGGTATCATGGCACCTGTGTATCTTTATCCACAGAGCAGCTTACGACTTTGTCCTCAACTGATTCCATTGATTGGAAATGTAGGAGCTGTACCGCAACAACGGGTGGTAAAGCAAAACGACTATCTGTTATTTTACCTGACCCAGAGGATGAAGATACGGATGCAGAAGGGCAGAATAACGTGGACCAGGACAAACTGCTAATAGATCTTCGTCAAGAAATTCGTCAAATAAGGCAGACGGTTAAAGAGATCATCCGGGATGAACTTCAAAATACCCTCAAATTCTATTCTAATAAAATAGACGAGTACGAGGAGAAAATTAAAAACTATGAAATGCGCGTTAAACTAGTAGAAAATCAATGTAAAAATCTAAATAATATATATAATAATCTTAATTTAAAAAATGCAGTGCTTGAACAAAAGGTTAATAAACTAGAACAAGCACAGATGCAAAATGATATTGAGATTTGTGGTATTGTTGAGAAGGACAACGAGGACGTAAAGCAAATCACTAGGTTACTCTGTCAGTCGCTTAACCAAAAAATAGAAGACGTAGTAAGTGTCGTGAGAAAAAAGAAACCAAAACGACAGAATAATGATCAAGCGGAACGCTATAAGGTAGATTCACCGATTATAGTTTCTTTACGGGAAGGAAGGAGAAACGATTGGATTAAGGCTGCAAAGACCACAAGTGTTCCTGGAAAAAAAATAGTTGGAGAAGGCGAGCGTTCGGTATTCATACGCGAAGCATTGACCCCGACAACAGCTTATCTACTATGGAAAACAAAAACAGCTGTAAAAGAAACCTCAATTTGTAAATACGTGTGGTGTAAGAATGGGCAAGTTATGGTCCGAAAATCTGAAGGTGATAATAAAATTTACTACATTACCTCAGAGAACGATATTGAGAAAATTATCAAAGAATGTCAAAAGAAATAAAAGTAAATAATTTTCGTAATATACATCGATCAACTACAAATATTATGACTAATTACGACTCAGGAATATTTGAATCAAATTATGAAACATGGAATAATTTCACTAAGAATATACGAAAAGAACATAATAAATTGCTTTTACTACATGTCAACATTCGGTCGATGATTAAAAATCATTCACAGCTGGAATATATCGTGGACACTAGCCCCGTAATTATTCACCTTATAATAGTAACCGAAGCTAACATATCGAATATCACAAAAGATTTGTTCAACTTAAATAATTATTCTATGTACACGGAACTTCGAAATCATAGGAAAGGAGGCGGCATAATCACATACGTTCATAAAACTATTTCTTTTGTAAAAAACCAAGTGAGTTCAGAATACTGTGAGTGTTTGTGTGGTGAAGTGAAGACACTGAATGGGTATAAATTATCCTTGTGCGTTATATACAGACCACCGAACCTTTGTAAGTGCAGCTTTATTACTGAACTTTCTAAAATGTTATCTTTTTGTACAAATAACTCTAACTGTATATTAATAGGAGACATGAATATAGACATTAGCATTATGAATAGCACGGTAAGATTATATTTGAATACTCTGAATGAACTAGGGTTTGAATGTTGTATTTCACAATTCACTCGAGTCGAGAAAAATATTAGTGGCGTATCCAAATCATGTATAGATCACATATTCATCCGCGACGTGTGCGAGCGAGGCAGTAGCGGCCACTCGATTCAGTCAGCAGTCGTGCTCAATGCACTGGCGGACCACTATATAACCGGCCTTTCTTTGATAAGCCCGGATTGTACGAGTTCATCTATAACTATAACTAAACTAGATAGAGAAAAAACTCGAATTGAATTAAGTAACATTAATTGGAATACACATTTACTTAATAAGGATCCAAATGAAATTATTGAGTTCATTATTAACAAAATTA
This sequence comes from Napeogenes inachia, assembly GCA_959347355.1. Lineage (NCBI taxonomy): Eukaryota > Metazoa > Arthropoda > Insecta > Lepidoptera > Nymphalidae > Napeogenes > Napeogenes inachia. Next base: position 4,069,884 of record OY365792.1, read on the forward strand.
ACTTTATTTATAATAAATGTAAATATAAAACTAATATTACTACTAATACTAAAGCAAAAAATAGTTGGATTACGGAAAATATGGTAAATATGAGTAATAAAAAAATGGAACTTTTAAAAATACATTTGAAAGATTTAAATAATAAAAAAAATGAACTGATATATAAAAAATACAGAAACAAAACTAATAAAAAAATAGTAAAAACTAGAAATAAATCAATTAAACGAGAAATTACTGATAACTTTCGAAATACAAAAAAAACGTGGGAAATAATAAATAGACTAACGGGTAGAATTGTGAATGCCGTTGACGATATCTTAATTAACTCTTTTAAATTAAAAGCAAGAAGACTAGCAACAAAATTTTCTAAAGACTTTAAAAATAACCTTGAAAACATTATAAACTCATGCGACGAACCATTATTAGATGAGACACTTTATACAAACACACCTAACATCTCCTTGCGTTTTGAAAAAATTAATGAAGAAACGCTCTCTAAAATAATAACTAATATGAAGGACAAAAAAAGGCCTGGTATTGATAATATACAAGTAAAGGATATTAAATTCCTATCACAACAGTTAACTCCTATTTTAACGCATTTGATTAATTTGTGTATTAGTAGATGTATTTATCCTGATCAATTAAAAATCGGTCTAATTAGACCCATTCATAAGAAAGGAAGTTTTACTGATACCAACAACTATAGACCGATAACTATATTATCATGCTTAGATAAAATTATAGAGAAATACTTTGGTCAATTGATTAACACATTTTTATCACATAATAACATAATTCACAATAAACAATTTGGATTTCAAAAACAAAAAAATACGTCACAACTTTTAGCTTCGTTTTCAGATGAAATTAATGATCATTTAAATGAAAAAAAACATATACTCGTCCTATTTATTGACTTCTCTAAAGCATTCGAAACTCTTAAACATGACACTTTATATAAAAAAATGCAGCAAAATGGTATACAAGGCCCAGCATTAGAGTTGCTTAAAGATTATCATAAAAATAGATATAATTCGGTATGCATAGCCGATGAGTATAGTGAACTAATTCCATCTACCCTAGGAACAGCTCAAGGATCAGTTTTGGGCCCTACGGAGTACTTAATATATGTCAATGATATGTGCAACATAATGCGTCACGGCTCTGTGTATCAATTTGCTGATGACACATGTTTAATCACCGCACATCATAACATGGAAATGGCGAGAGATATGATGCAAACAGATTTCAATAATCTGTGTAAATGGGCGCATGATGTTGACCTTTATATAAATTATTCAAAAACTAAGCTTATGTACATACACTCACCACATAAAAAAGCTAACTTCATTCCAAGCATTGTTGCGCATGACCATAGCTGTATGCATGGACGTCACACCCCATGTGTATGTATGTCAATTGAAACGGTTAGTCAACATATGTATTTGGGCCTAAAAATAGACCAGCATTTTAACTGGAGTCCTCATATAGATGAAGTTTGTTGTAAACTCAGAACTATTTTGGCAAAATTTTGTATACTTAAACATAAACTTCCATATAAAACTCTAAGACTTTTGTACATGTCACTTGCAGATTCTATTATAAGTTATGGCATCTCTAGCTATGGCAGAACTTATAAAACTCATCTAGATAGAATTTATAACCTACAAATAAGAATATTAAAATCAATAGTCCCACTGAAAATTAAATATAAATTTAGACATAACTACGACCATTTATTTAAACACTGTAGCTTAATTAACGTTTACGAAAGAGTAAATATGAACATTATAGCAGAATATCATAACAAAATTAATGTCCTAGGAATAAATGACAGAGTTGATTTCATGCGAAATCTATCATATTTACCATATTTTACTGTACCGAAATATAATAATGTATATGGAAAGAGAATTTGGTCCTACATCCTGCCTTGTATGCTAAATAAGTTACCAAAGGAGTTGATTATTGAAATTAAAAACCATAATTTAAAACAAACAAAAAAAATTGTAAAGGACTTTTATACTCATAATAAGACTTACTTTTGTTAGTTTAAGATTTATTTATTAATTTTTTGTTTTATATAAGTATTAGATTGTCTTAAAATCAAGGTAATGTTACCTATATCTAATTATTTAGTTACGAAGCATGTGAAGTGTGAACCCCATAAATACGACAATCTTTTGATAAGATTTGTATTTATGAATATGTAATTGTAATATTTGATTGTAATAAACAGAAATAAATAAAAAAAAAAAAAAAAAAAAGATATATATATATAAAAAACAGATAGTTTAATAACATAAAAACAGATAGTTTAATTTCTCATATATTTATTTCAATTACAATTATTATATAGCTATATTAGCACTGCTGAAGCTACCATTTACATTTTGGTGTTTTACAAGGAAGTTCTGAAACCCTGTCGGTATAGACAAATCGATGTTTATTATAATAATAAAAATACATTCGTATCTCTCTTGCCTTAGCAATTGTTCTATCCTTAGTTCTCTCCTACTTTTTTCATGGTTGAGTGAAATGGTTTGTTCTGGTGAGTATATTTCACATTTCTGATAAAGCTACCTGAACAGTCAAATACTATATCCTTTACAATATTTATAGAACTGGCCACGAAAACCTTGTACTTTAGGCATTGTAAGTGCAGTCTTTTCTAATATAATATAATATTTTAGACAATATTGATTTAGCAAGTCGCCTGAATATTCCAATAACGGACTGGTGAAATATCCTATGAATGTTTGCAGCATCACCTTGTATCTGAAATATATAAGAAACACATAAGTTGTGGTATATTTACATTTCTATTTCCTAAATTGTATAAAAAATTATGTATATCTTACTCGATTGCGGCTCCGATATCTTAATACTGTTAATATCTAAATCAGTGAAGATAAGTCACGTCCCCGTTTATCCACTGTTATTTCACCACCAAACAATCAACACCAAACAATATTTTTAATATTTTAGTTGTTCTCCTAGACTGTTGCATTGGAATAACCGTATTATTACTTCTTCAACTCCTTGTATTGAGTTAAAAGAAATTGATCTTTTTAGTATATACTAAGCACTCTGATATTTGTAAATACAATAGAATCTAGAATATAGCAAATTTTTGACGTTAGTAAAACTGTTATTTGGTTGCTTGGTTACGATAGTTATATCGAACTTAAACTAGGGTGAGAGTTGGTTTAACGATGTTTTAAATTTGTTAGCACTTTAAACCTACGTTATGATAGGTTTAAATTACATCGAGTTTATTAGTAAGCATTTTCCCTATTCCGAATTTATATTAGGTTTAAATTGTTAAACCATGTTTATAAGTAAGGCCCTTAATGTTTAGTGAAAATGATTGACTCCAACAACAAACATCCTTTAAAAAAATACTGTTACTTTATTTCAAATTAAATATAAGTTGTACAATCAAGAGACCTGTTACCAACAGCAAAGTTATGAACTGTGGCGCAGCGTCAACGGTCTCTTAATTATGTACAATATTTAAAGTTTAAAGTGTGGAATATATTAAAAAAATAATATTTTAAGAAGTTTGTTACAGCAATTTAAATATTTTTAATTAAAAAAGTATATTTATCATTTATGCTGCCGGGCAGTCCAAAGGAAAACCTCGATAGTCACCTTTTTGGTCGGCAGGTATCCGTAGCAAATTGTGTGCAATGAAAAAAAAATAAAAAACTAACAACACCTACTTTGCCTAAACCAGAGATGGGAATATATAAATTATAGTTTTCCTATAATTAAAACTATAAATTTCAAACATAATTTATATGTTTTGGAATAAAATACTAAATTTAATATACTTAACAATCATTACACCAATTTTCATTAAAATCCACTAAAAAAAATCGCATTATTCACCAACTTAATGGACAAACAGATAAATTAACAAATAAACAAAAAGAACAATACAATATAAAACTGAAATTATAGAACTTCTGTTGTTGAAAGAAGTTGAAAGTTTTTTAAGTAACTATATAAAATATTTTGCAAATAACTAAAAACTTATGTTTCTTTTATTGTCTCCACTAATTACCTACTACAAAAAATACTTGATAATATAGGTAAACGAATGTCTATTAGAAAATGCATAAACAGCGGGCAATTTTTAAGTCATTGAGCTTATTCGATACAAAAGGGAAATTAATTTTTTGCTGAAATAACCTGCAATTATGATTATTATTTATTGTTTTGTACTGAAATAACTGTTATTCCTTGTCGTTATTTTGTATCGAAAATAATGGACAAAAGGATAAGAACTGGTAACGTTATTGCGCAGCTTGAAAATGGGTTTTCACATATCTAAGTATCTCAACAGCTACACCTGACTATCCAGGGTACTTGGCAACGGTACCAAAATATAAGTTCTGCCAGTAGAAGAGCAGGCTTAGAAAGAAAGAAATGCACAGAACCAAGTCTTTGAGGCCAATATCAACATAGGCAAGTAACACGCGGCCCTCGGCTCTAAATTATTTCGTGACCATCGATTTGCTAGACTTAATGTGGAGATTGTGGAGATGTGTGGAGATTGTGCATTACGGACAAGAAAATTTGAGCAGAGCATTGTTTTTAGAATATCGCTATGTGGCGAAAATTGACGTTGACGAGTAGTGTGCCTTGAAAAAATCACTCCTTACCATGGTGGCTCCGGAATGTTTTGAGCAATGATGAGTTTTATGGAGCGGACGGAGTAAGTTTTCGTAGAAATTGGCTCAAAGATTGGACGCTAGTACATAACTGCAATTCTAGTTCCACATACAAAGCCTGTGTTAGCATTTGAATTGGACAGCTTAAAGTCTAGAGCTCATTCCAATTGAGCATATTTGGGACATTCTAAAAAGACGCTTGGGATTTATGTGCAGCCCTCTCCACAAAACATAAGTGAGTCGAAAAATACCTCTACCCAGAAGTGGAATCGTATTCCATACAAAATATTGTGCCTCGAAGCAAGTTATGATCTTAGCAAAAGATGACCATCACAAAGGACGGTCGTATAAAAGTCGTTTTTAAGGGTTTATATGTCATAAGTAATTATATTAAGTAAAGGTAAAGGTTAATCAAAATCAAACTTTTCTTCACTATTTAAAGGTGACGTATCTACTCCTATTTGCGATTGGGGAACCGTATAATTTAGCAAAAAACTTATTTGGGAAAATAAATTCTACAACTTTAAAACTCGCATGTAAAGAAAGCTATTTAAACTTGCACTACACATCTTCTCCCAAAACTTTTACGTGTTGTTTCTGATTCTCATGGTTCACTCATATGGTAGAAATATTAACTCTATTTTAATTTTTTCTGATTTTGTTTTCCAATTTATCGCCTTGGTACGTTTATGGCTAATGGATTAATAAAATGCTAATTGGAAGTTTCATTTAAGGGTTTTTAAATTCCCGGCTATTTTAATTGTTTATTTCCTTAGACTTTTATTGCTCGCATAAAACATTTTTGATTGTTATATACATATCACAAACTATAAATATCTCAAAACGAAGATTACTAGTAAGGACTATATTTTATAAAAATAAAGAAAAAATGTTAGTCTCATTATCAACACTTTTTTGTGAACCAATTATTTATATATAATATATATTTATTAAGAACACAGGACACAGTTATAATTATAGCACATGGTTATATTAATATTTATCTTTTTTTTTTCATTAAAACCTTTCGAAAGGCTTCAATTCAATACAAGACTTTAAATGGTCGAAAATCACATTCCTCTTTTCTTTGCGGATTACACATTTTTATGACGATATTCGACGAAAATCTAATAAATCTCATAAAACAATGATTCAGCATCTTAAACCTTTTGTTGAAAACGGAAAACTTCTAGTCGTCTTCAGCATTCGCATCTTTGGTGTGATAGATAGCATTCTATTATTCTACCTCAAAATACCAAATTGTTCATCTTCATATAGATTAATACTTTCTCAGTCGTGTTCGTTTTTTATTATAATTAAGAAATAAAAATATAATTATCATCAGCGTCTCGACTTACTTCGTATCCCTATAATTTTATGTTTCACCTTCGAACGGGGAAAAAAACATTACGCTATAATCATATCTATGACAAAATTTCACATATTTAAGTAAAGTCTCTACCGTCAAAAAAAGTATATTAGCTTTATATACCCTTCCGCTACATTTTCCTCCTACCTCATCTCGCCTCCATACTTGTTGTGTGTGTGTGTGTGTGTGTGTGTGTGTGTGTGTGTGTGTGTGTGTGTGTGTGTGTGTGTGTGTGTGTGTGTGTGTGTGTGTGTGTGTGTGTGTGTGTGTGTGTGTGTGTGTGTGTGTGTGTGTGTGTGTGTGTGTGTGTGTGTGTGTGTGTGTGTGTGTGTGTGTGTGTGTGTGTGTGTGTGTGTACCCTATTTAAGTGGCAAGTGTTGGCTTTTTAAAGTAGCGAGTGACAATCAACAGTGACATATCACTGACACTGTGAATCTTGAGTGATTGAACTTGGACATCTAACCTGGCGATATCATGCAAATCATTTTAAAGGTAATTAAAAACAAAATTCACCGGTTGCTGAAGTAGATAGCTCGTAGTCTTAGGTTAAAATTATCACAGAGTATTTATTTCTGTTGCCACTATAACAACAAATAATAAAAACAATAATAAATATTTGAAGCTGGCGTCTATGGAACAAACATGTTTTTTTTTGCTTGATTAAACAAGATTTAATAGAAGGTTACAAGGTAACAGGTAGATGTTTGAAATATTCACATAATATATAAAAATAATAAAAATTCACGTTAAAAATAAACGATTTGGATTTGAATAATGAACCAAAAATTATATAAATAGACATTGAAAAATAAATCGATACGGTCAGGGTTTCCCAGAGTTCACAGGTTCGAAACCCTGCCTGAATTTATTTATTTTTTATTCTGTATTTATATAAATTTAAAGAAGCTTAACATACATGTTTATAAATATTTTCAAACAATGAAACAGAATGTTGAAAATAAAAAACATATTAAAGAGAAATATATAGCTCGAAATATTCAAATGTTTCAATACCAAAAAAACGCAAACATTGTCCCATATCCGGAGCAGACAGTCAACGATCTTGTAACTGTGATATGGGTTTAAGCCTCGAATACAGCGGTTTATTCAACGATATTTAGATTTTTACTTATCTCTAAAAATACGATATAATCAAAATCATAAGTTATAAAGTCATTAGTTGTTAATTGTAGTATGGTTTAAACACTCAAATTATGAAAAAAATATATAATATAAACTGCTTTACCTCACCGAGACTGAAGAAGTGTAACGGGGTTGTCATTAGATGAAATTCATTTAATATTAAATATTTGTTTAGTTAACAAGATATTGATAGAAAATATAAAACTATATAACATCAGTGGACTGTTCACTTCAACTTACTGGCCCCAAAACTAAGGTTGCACAATTTGCTAACGTTCTGTTAAAAACTGTACTGCATAAATATGGTTTGGACGGGATCTTCAATACATTTTTTTTAAATTTGAAATAAAGACATGATTTAAATTCACTGAAATAAAGTACTACGAATATTTACTAGAAACGAGAGTGGGCTATAAATTTTATTGTAGTTACAAATTTAATAAAAATAGTTGTTTCGTTTTAATTTTACTTTGTAACTGTTTACTTTAAACAATTAATAAGTCTTAAAAAACCACTAAAATAATAAAAAAGTTTACTGCCTCAGAGTCGTAGAAATTAAATTGAAATTAAAAATATACAAAGAAATTACTGAAAATAGATACATAAATAACATTTGAATTTTATATTTATATTATATAAGAGTCATTGCAACAATTTATTTAAGTTAGTAGTAGTAGTTAGTCGGTCTAAACCGCTGAGAGGTCACATAGCATGGTTAATCAGTCAACATACTTTGCTGAGTTACTAACTTTCATTAACCGCAAGCTAATATTCTATATCTACCTTTATGTATATAATTAAATAATAAAAATAGTTATCTATTTAAGAAAAAGTTTTTAGCTAAATTAACAAAGCTTCAAATTCCAAATTATACAGCACCTGAAACAGTGAGCTTACTTAAATACTTCTTTTTTATGATCTTTCCTAAAATTAGAGGTGATACATGTATATAATTTAATTACGTTTTATATATATATAACTTTTATCAATGTGCAAAATAGATTCGCATAGAAACCACAATTAATCCTTATTCTATGGAACTGTCAGAAAAATTCCATTAAGCAGTGTTAGAAATTTACTGCTAGTTATTTAAAGTAGTTCCGTAATGATTATAGACATTCAACATATACAACATATATATATATATATATATATATATATATATATATATATATATATATATATATATATATATATATTTGCAAAAAACGCAAATAAAAAAACGGTTTTCCAGAGGTCGCGGGTTCGAATCCCTGGCCGTATCGGTTTATTTTTCATTCCATATTTATATAAATTTAAATAGACTTAACATGGCTATACATGTTTAAAGATATTTTAAAACGTTGTTTATCAAGATTTGTAAAAAGTTGTAGAACAAATGTTGTTGGGATTGACGTGTAGAGGCTGTCTACAAGAGATGGCCAATTAATTACAAATATCCCTGTATATATATTTATATATTTTAAAAAGCATCTTTTAGTTTAAGCTAATTATACCTTATTATCGTAAATTAATCATTTATTTTGCAATGCTAAGCGCATCATAGTATTAGCACAACTAGAACAGCGATGGAAACGTCATTCCAGAAATCGCAAATTCAGATCGTGGTCTTGTTCAAAAACTCATAACACATTATAATAAACATAGATCGTATTTTTTTCATTATCTAGGTAACCTTTATAATTATCTCCAACGTTAGCAACGCTAGAGCACTTCATGTTGTTAGTCATTTAAGTTTCGCCGTTTGTTAAGGCTAATATTATTAATTTGGTCTATGAGATTTAGCTTAAATCTTTGCTTATTTGGCGTGCTAACGTGCTAACCAACTATGATACGATAGATACTAAGATTTTTGGGCTTTTGGAAAGTCGGATTTAAACCGATCTCAATCTGTTATATTAATTACTGTAAGTTGCATTTTTTTACATGTTTGTTGAGTTCGATACGAAGGATTTTGGTTAATTGATTTTATTTTGTATTTTGTGCAGCTCCTCAGCTCTTAGACTTTCCATTACCACAATCGTATAATAAATAAGACTTTAAAACATTTATAAAATTTTATTTACTGAATTTACAACGTGAATTATAGTAAATTTTATAACAACTCAATTTATTAATTTTAACCCACTTAACACATGTTATTAAAACACGGTTCACTTGAGATTAAACGATTCTTTATATTTTCAGTATATCTCGTAATTAGTTCAAAATTCCTAAGCGTTTATACTTAGCGCTTTGTTTTCTACTTATGGACTTATTTAATAAATAAGATATACTATTTTACAAATGCAACAGTAAATTTTTCATCCTATTGAATTCGAAAAAATAAACCAAATATTTAATTGAAATTTATTTTTATATAAATATCAGAAATGTAAGAGAGACATCTTGAGTGCCAGAAATTTTCATAACTGAGTTATTTGACCGACAGACATCATTGAGATTCTCGTGGCGAAGTTTTAATTGAACAAAATAACTACCTTAATTGTGAATAATATCTACATTTTACGATAAAAGCAGCTTTGATAGAATAATGTATTATAATATTTTGTATATTGTTTTCGTCAAATCAAATAAGAATCATCTTAACAATTAATTAATAATTCTAATTAGTTAAGTATTAATAACACTTCCTGAATTTACTTTTGAAATCATTCGCTTACAACTGATTCGACTTCACAAGGATCCAAACTCTAAAATGGTAATATGATACAAGATGTTAAACGTCTTTAAAACTTTTCTTGATATAAAATTAGATTTTCACGATACTAACTCTTAATTTAAATAGGACATATAAAGTAATACATTTTTAACAATTTATTAAAACAACTAGCTAATGTCAACATCTTCGGTCTGTTGCCAAAAATAAGCCATCTAAATTAATATAGCCTAAAGACATTTTTGGGTCTCCTTTTTTGTTTATAATTATTTTTTTATTTTTCTAAAAAAATTGAATTTTCAACATCAAATAAATGAATTTGAATGATGCGTCAAAACAGTCAAATAAATGTCATAACTATTAATAGGATAAGAAATATAAATAAACGTTCAAAACTTAATTGTTGCTATTACGTACAGTTTTTTATAGTTTTCCAATAGATATATATAATTTCCTCAATCTATTTTAGAAACGGCTAAGTATCTCTGTAATCAACATACTTGCCTTTCTAGAAATATCATAACATGATACGCATATTAAAGGGGCCTCGCAAGCCTACAACTAGGTCGCAAGTAGAAGGAACTGTATTGCGCTCCAATTTTTGCGTTGTGACATTTCAATTTTTTATTTCAAAATGTCAATAGTAATCAAACATAAAATAATGCATCTATTTATTACAAATTATCAGTACTTTTTATTTTTATTTTATCAAAATAAGAGCAGTATTGTCTCATGATCATATCAAGCAAAACTTTATGACTCCTCAATGTATGAAAATCGAACTAAATGTATAATTTTATAACTGAAATCAATTTGTGATTATAAATTTGGGTTTTCACTTCACCTTTATAGTTTTTATGGGTCAAAATACTGCTGAATAAGTCTCTTTTTTTCCTTAAATCATCCAAAAATCATTTATATTCTAAACACTAAGAGAATAATATAATTATGTTTCCCTATAAAACGTCAAAAAGTTTTAATTTTAGGCCTATCATTAGCAAACCTATTAAGTCAGTCTATTATAAATTGATTAATTGTTACTTTTTACTTAAATTTCCGAAAAAGCAGAGGTATAAAGTGGGATAAAGACAAAAATATAAACATTTCTTAAACATATTGGTTGGTAGAGCATATGAAGACAAAGCTGACATAATTTTCCCATTCTATCTCTAGAAATGGAAAAACGACCATTAATTGGAATCACTCCAAAAAATGTGAAGCGCAACCATGCCGAAATATCGACCATGTTACGATTAGCACTTATGTGTTCTATTTATCTTTTGTTATAAAAGGCTGTCACTGTTAAAAAAAATAGCAGGTTTGTTATAACTACTAAATACGACATTTAAATACGAAAATAAAATAAATAGTTTATCTTAGTATTATTGCTATTTTTTTTATTATTATTACTAAATTACATTTTATAAATTGGTGTTTAATAGTTTTGCTATATTATAAAATGCATGTAAAATGTAGCTTTATTAGACAATTTTAAGATTGACGTTCAACATACAATCTGCCACACTGCCAGAAGAATAGGTTATGGTTATATATATAATAGAAACATCAATATTAGACGTTCGTTAACCGCCAACAAAAGCGCTTCTCTCTGTGAAAGTATTTCTGGAATTTTCGCTCCATAATGTGTAACGTTTTCGTTTCAAACTATGTCTGATTCGTTTGGCAGTATGTTGTTTAAAATTTGCATTTTAGATTTAAGCATGCTTTTAAGGAGCATAGTATTTTGACAGTGTATTTTCACAGTGTAACATGGTATAAAAAACATTATATATATACAATTTTCTAAGAATAATTTTTTTCTAAGAATTTCGCAAGAATGCTTACGTTAATAGTATTTTTAATAATAATTTAAATTATTGAAGTGCAAATAATCAACCATGAACTACACTTAATGTTTAGTAATTATTATGATGATGTAAGCACTTTTTAATGTTAAGTATACTATTGCTAAGACATATAGACATATTAGTACAATCTAGACACGCGGTAACGTGTCAAGCAAGTTCGAGTTAACAAAACTGGCAAACAGCACCGCGTGTTATATTACACGAACCATTCGGTGTCTTTCTCTTTGACTTACGAGAGAGGCCTTGTAACTGAAAAACTATTTAAAATATATATATGTCAAATTTGGCTCAAATATACTCACGAAATACATATGTGCTTCAAATTTTATGAACACACCTCAATCGGTTATTTATATATTTAAATCTAAAAATCTTCTATTTTATCACTACCTAAAGATCAAATTTATAACCCAGTTGCGGACTAACTAGAAACTTTCAATTTAACTTTCAGATAGGTTATTAGGTAAATACTAAGTAATAAATTATAAGCTGTTGGTGGAAACCAGCCATCGAATGTAGAACTCTTCTATGGTGGTTAGTATGTTTAGATTGTTTCACAAAAATAAGATATTCCGATATCTTTGATATTGAGTGTATTATTTTGATTGAAGCTACACGGCCCAGCTCATGAATGTATAATGAACTTTCAAAGACAACTCTCAAGTCTTTCTATTATGGTCTGGTATATAGCCCTTTATAATGTTATCTTTCTTTTATGAGGACGTGTTTTTAATAAACTCGGTCAAAATTATGCTCTCAATAAATGATTTTATTGAACATACTCAAACTTTATATTTTCACTAATACTCTTACAACCTGTGTACTGCACTGTTAATGTGTTTTTATAAAAATACTGTATATTAAAAAAAAAAACAAATTTAAAAAAAAATATTGATTCCACTGACAATGATACAATCTTTTGATATTTCCTTTATAAGTATCTACATAAAAAAAATCTTCATAATAAATTTAAGAATTCAAATAAACATAATGGAAACATGTTGAAAATGTCTATCGAAGTAATATAAAGTACCTATTCATTTAAATGGTAAATTGCATTTGTGAACCAAATTTGTGTAATTAAAGAATTACCTTTAATGGAAAACTCTCACTCGTGTAAAGACAAAAAAAATACTATTATCTACTTATTGAAATCGTTGCGTCGGAGGACATTTGTACGTACGTTAACGATGGTATCTATTTTACGATTTTTCAGAATGAATGAGGACTTAGACTATACGTTTAGATATTTTTATTTTGTTATTTTAAAAAGATTTGAAATTTAAGAAATAAATAAGTATGTCCGTGTAACGTTTTCCAGTTAATACCTAATAAATGAAAGTAACATGTTACTTACAATTTTTATGTATTAACTGTTTGGATAGCTAAGACCTCTATTATTTGGAAGAATCAATTTAATTTCAACCTTTTCAGATGCTAATGCTATTGCATTTTATAGTATATTCCGTTCTAAACAATTATTAAAAAATATTTATGTTTTTTTAATATTTTAGTTTTTCCAATTTTGGAAGCGCAATACTTGTTTCATACATTAATACTACTATTAATGATTTGCATAATATTATAGGACGCTATTGCAATAAAATATTTTTTTAAGAAAAACGCAAATAAGCCCGCAAATTAAAAAAAACATGATAATCTGCGATTACTACAAAAAATAATATGATATATTAATGCTATTTACACAGAATGGCATGTCACCGGTTAACGCCCGTTTTTATTTTCCGACTTCACCTTCCGTGTAGATAAAACCCCTTTATCCTGAAATGCCAGCTTCAAAGGACATTTTGAAAAAAAGCAAAATCTGACCATAATAGAAGCTATTCAGATAGGAGGGAGCTGCACTGCATCCTGAACGTAATAAACTGGTTAAAGATAAGAGATTATTTTTCTTTTTAAAATCTAAATAGAAGATTTTAATTTTAATAGACACCCAATATCTATTTCTTCAGGCAAATTACTTACGTTGTTTGTTGTTTAATGTTGTTTTAATAAACAGAGTGATGAGTATGGTAATTAATTATGTATATTTATCAAAAAGAAAGTAACAAATTACTATTTGATTATAGGTGAAAAAAGAAAATAGAATGTATTCTAATCTGTGAATGTGTTCTAGACAAAGACATTCAGCTGAAAGTTATCTCAGGATCCACTGTTATAAAAGCTGCTCACACAATCTTGATTTTTCAGTTCTTCATTGGTAATATCACAATAAGAGCTGCATAAAATAACAATAAAATACTACCCATAAAATAGTAAAGATATAATTTGTAACATATTCTCTTCATATTATATATGTCAATATTTAGTCAGCTTATAAATTATAAATAAAATCTATTGCAATCTAGGCGAATAATATAGTCTAAATTCCTAAATTTGGAAGTTTTAATACAAATAATAAAACCAGATAGAAGGTCTGACTCGTTTGTATTTACCCTTCTCTTGTTTTCTTTTTGCAATTTTATTAAAAGGGTTTGAATCTATTTACGGCCTTAATTTTACATAAAATAAATAAAGGCTCTGTTATGAACTAATTTTCTCTCTTCCTACTAAATAATCTTTACAAAAAAAGAAAATAATTAAAGACCCCCGATACAAAGAGATCTATAAAAATAATAAAAATAATATTATTATGTACCTACTTATTGAAGTCGTTGCGTCGGGGGACCGTTGTATATTTTACGAAGTTTTCGGAGCTAATGAATATGAGCTTAGACTACGATTTGATATTGTTATTTCTCGGTAACTTACTTGGTAACTTATTGATTGTAAACACTTGTTTAAGAATATTCTATCAATATTGCATAAAAACCTTTAATCAGCACCAATAAAAGGTCAATGTCTTGTAGAAATTGTTTTTATTTCGACCAAACATTGAATTAATTGAAGCTTTGAATTATCTCGACGGAGCAGGCCACCGAATAAAAAAAAACGAAATCAAATCCGTCCATTCGTTTGATATCTATAAGGTCTCTGACAGACATACATCTATACAGATACAGACGTCAAACTTATGACACCCCTATTTTTGGGTCGGGAGTTTACAAAAATTGAATGATAAGTGAATTGTGTGCATAAGAAAAAAAAATGGAGATAAATAAAATGCTAATGCGCTCGGGCGCTATTTTGGTGTCGTCATCTCATGGCCAACGTTTTAAGTAATTCAAATAAGTATAAAATGAAAAACTATTTTGGTCTTCAAATAAATACAATTAAAAACTATTTACCGACTATATAATATATACTATTTGAATATATTATTATGTTCAATAATCTATTTTGCACATATCTGTTTACAATACTAGATACTTACTAACAAAAGTTAAATTATTTAATAAACTGGATTTATTTAAAATTTTAAGAAAATCAGACCGTAATAAAAAAATCCTTAAATTAAAATCTTTTTTTCGGGCCTTATTTTTTGTTTTTGTGACTAGGTTCCAGCGTTATAACAAATAATAAAGGTAATAAGGACTCCACTGATTTAATGTAACACCACTTATATACTAGAAAAAATTGTTTTGTTATTAAAATATCATTTAAAATTCATATCATTTTAAATTAAGCTTTCAAAACATTATGGATATTGTCAGTAAATTTATATTTTTATTTTAAATACTATTTGGCTTAAAAGAAAGTAAGACAAATAGCATTTAGTTCAAAGCTCATACTAAGCATTTTAAGTTTATTCTATTGTATTTATTATTAAAAATTTTAAATATAATTATACTTTAGGTAGAAATATAAAATTATTCAGTAGTCATTTATCTATATCAATGCCAGAAATTTTATAAAAAAAACATCCTGAATGACAGACGTTTTTATAAATAAAGTTATTATAAATATTTGAAATATGATATTTTTAATTTAGTATTAATTAGATATTCATAATATTAATGCAATTACCTACTTCCTTTCTGGTAGGGTTTCGTCACCTCATTTTTATGTAAATAAGGTTATGAATATTTACTATCTGACTCTAACAATTAATATTGAGGAGCTTCTTTATCTGCCAGTACTTAAATTATAAGCTATAATATAAGATCACTTTGTCGTTACACCCTTAACGGATTACTTTTATATATACTTACGTTATTTTTTTCCACTGTTTTTTTTAAAGAGTATTGTCAGAGTAAGGTATATAATTGAAATTAAAAAAATATGAAAGCACCGTAAACTTATCAGATAAAAAATACCTATCTAATAAAATTGATTGCGAGCTACGCATTACGCAAAGTTTAAAGAGTGTGCTCGAGGCCTAAGTAAACTGAAATTAGTTCGTTTACTTTGCAAGGGCCATAAGAAATCTTGCAATTAGCTCAAGAGTCCTAAACGTATCTGCTTGAAAAATACCTTTACTGTTGCCCTGTATACCTACAGTTTATTTACAGATTTCTTTTAACCAACAGATGGGTTGTTAAAAAATGACGATTTTATAAAAAAATATTATTTTTGCATCCATAAAGCCCGATTAAATATTTTTGAAGATACAAATTTAAAAGTTTACAAAGTAACAAATAGAGAAGTCAATGTATTTTTTATCAGATTGTTTATTAACATAACAATTATTATTATTGTTATATGAATATATATATATGTATATTTTATATATATCTGAATTTATCTGGATATTTTAATTTCAAGCCCAGCCATAAAGCGCATTGAAGCCATGTTTCAATTATAACTCAAGTGCTCTATTTACCTTTGTTACAAAAGAATGTGTGTGTGATTTTTCATGTCCAGTTCAGAAACGTACCAAATATATTTTTCTAAAACAACAACTTATAATTTTCATTTCATTTTTCTTTTTACAAAATTGTCATTATAAAAAAAGTTTTGAAAGTTTTGGAAAAAAAACTAAGTGGTTGCAAGTGGTTTAGTTTAAGGTTATGATATTAAATTATTGATAATAATATGAATCGAATTTGGAATTTTGTGCTATGTAGGCTTTATCTTTAAAAAAAATTAATTATACGAACATGATCCTCAGTTTATAAATAATATGAAACCTAAATCTTTTTCCACTTTTTTTGTCATTTTATTAGTGATATAAAATAGTAATTTATATCATAAAATAACTGCAATAAAATTTAAAATAATATCAACAGAAATTTTAAATCAAAGATATGAAACTTTTATATTTTGGTTTATTCGTAAGACCTTGTTGGCTGCAATGCAATTAAGAATGCAGCAAGCGAAGATGCCTAAACTTGAATAAGGCTTCGGTTTTGATTTTTTGGAACAGTCTTATGTATTAAAACAGTTCCTATGTTATCACTGTCTAACTGGCTATTTATAGACAAACTTTGTTGGTCTATAAATAGCCACGATTAGTAATTAATGAAGCAAAGAAATGTACATTTCAGGAGAAGGAAATATTAAGCGGAATACAAGTCATCGTTATTTCTTATGTCCTGTGACTTTTAAGAAATGACAATCAACTATAATAGGACGATAACTTTGAATAATCCGACACAATTCTAGAACTATACAAGATTCATTAAACAACTAAAAAACTTGTTTTCTAGCTGATGTTGGAGTTGTATTTCACGATCACTTCCAGACAGGAGGTCAATCCATAAACCGACCCTACACTATAGTAGGTTACCATATACACACTACCACATCCATCTAACTTCTTAGCAGGAGGCTTAAGGTATGTTTCAAGACGAAGCAAAAAACACAACCACAGCCTTTCATCTTAGACTGATCGATTCCTTACCAAGCGCAAAATCTGACGAACCCCTAATAACTCAGACAAACGTTACCAAATATCTGCAGCTAATCACATTACTTTCGTTAATCCAACATTAAAAAAGATCTCTCTCGATTCGTGCATAATTGACTCAGTGTCTGTAATATAACTTACCTGTAAAAGTCTTGATATACCAAATTATTGTGTATCTTTAGCTTTATATCTTGTAATGTTGTTGTGGAATGAAAAATACTCTGAGCTGAAATTTTAATTAATATTTACCAGGTCTTTGTCGCCAATCTAATGAAAATTCTATAGTCCACTGAGCATAATAGTAATATTAAAGTAGCTAAGCTTTCCATAGCAACCTATTACTTTGATGCTCACGGCTTTGTCCCGGTTAAAACATTTTAATTAAAATTTTCAAATCGAAGTTATTGATCAAACGCTGTTCCACAATTTTGTGAGGAATTGCATTCATTTTATAAATTACGTTACTGGTCTACAAATGCCGAATATTTTTTATAGTTGCTAAAACTAACCAGAAAGTACGGAAATATAAGTTAAATTTACATCTTGAAGGTTTTATGGAAGGAAATCTTAAAGGACCCGTTTTGAAGAACGCCCTTTATCTAGATGGAAGAGTTGATATTATTAATATTACGGATGTATATATGTCATTAAGGAAATTCGACATATTCTTGGAAAGACTCCATGATAAATGCAATTATAAAGACTTAGTGATACGGCATCCTTTAACATATAGCCAATGAAACAAACTGTTCAGAGTGGATGATTTTCAATAATTCGAAAGGCCTTTTACTGTTTTGAAATCGTTTGCTAAAGTCTGTTATATATTTAATAAAACCGACAAGTGGTTAGAAAATCAAATTAATTTAATAATTTTCATAACAATGCGTTCGATCACAAAGGTAATTTTTTCATTTCATTAAATTCAAATAATAAAACCAACGATTCTGATTCACCTTTAACAAAATCTGCGGAATTTAATACAAAAGGTAACTTTAAAAATAGCCAGAAATTCTAATAAATGAATTGTTTGATAAACGTATTACATTTTCGCTAGTCAGATTGTCGAATTTAAAGTGATTTAAAAACGCCTTTACCGTATTTAAAATCTCACCAATTTATATATTATTTAAAACAATAATTTGCACCTTTTAATATCTACAATAATATAAAAAAGCTGAAGATAACTCGCTATAAATGCTGTTACATATAAAACACTTGAATTTGTTTTTTTGCAGTTGGTAGCATTTTAATAAATTCTTATAAGCCTAACAAAATTAGTAATCCAACCGGTGTATAAAGTTTGAATGAAAATATAGTAAAGGAGTAACTTGAATTTATTTATTTTTAGATTCAGTTTTTTATATTTTGAATTTATGTTTCGTGCTACCTTTTTCTGTAGTTAACGCTGACAGAATCATAATGAACAGTTTTTCATCAATTAAGATTGACATGTCATGACAGTTCGAAAATCATAACTAATTATTCAAGAGAGACGAGACATAATAAACAATTTATGACTAAGTATTTAAAAATAATATGAAGTTTACCCTGAAGCGTCTACTACCCCAAGCTGCTACTTCCTTTGATGTTTTAATTAAAATCCAATAGAATTGAAATGAAAATGCAAAGTATATTTAGAATTTGCTGTTCAATTTTAGTGTATTCTCTCTTACCAATTTCCAACAATTTTGGTTTTTGCATTTGAAAATATAGTTATGTAATAAAATAAAAAAATAATACTTTAATATTAAGTTTATGAAATTATTTTTTAATTTTGTTTATGAAATTATTTCTTAATTAATATATATGTATAACATATATTAATTAAGAACATTGTTATTGATACACCAAAATTTTAATAATAATTATGTAATATAATATTATTTAACTAAACCTTCTTAAAGAAAATATTAATATTTGTATTTTTTTAGGCTTGTCGCATTAAGTAATGGACCTCAATCCAAACTTTCCGAGTGGACGAAACTACATGAAA
Organism: Napeogenes inachia; assembly: GCA_959347355.1. Classification (NCBI taxonomy): domain Eukaryota; kingdom Metazoa; phylum Arthropoda; class Insecta; order Lepidoptera; family Nymphalidae; genus Napeogenes; species Napeogenes inachia. The sequence continues at coordinate 4,089,347 of OY365792.1, forward strand.
TAGTTATATTTACTGGAGGACAACTTTTAATTGGACTCACTCCAAAACTTTAAGCGTAGCAATGCCAACGTTTCAACTATGTTTCGATTAAAACTCAAGTATTATATTTACCTTTGTTTCAAACGACTGTTTCGTGGATTAAAATTACCATTCCATGTAAATATGTTTGCGTTCCATATTAGGCAAAATATTTTAACGTTGTTTCTAAAAAACCTCAGGCAATCTAAATATGCAAGAATGTTCTGTTCCAAAAAATACATCTGCATCTTTTGTCGTGTCAAAGTTAACTAATAAACAATTAAAATCTGACTGACTGACAAATCTTTTAAGCTCCTTTACCAAGTCTTCGTTGTAATTTATTATTCTGGACAGAAATATTCTATACCGTTGGATAGGTGCGAAAAGTCCTGTTAGTATGCTTGGATGATAAATTATTGTTGATTATTTTTAAATGAAAACAAACTAAAGTTTTTTTGCCATGATCCATTTTAAAAAGTCAAGAAAATAATATAGAAATTTTAAAAATTTAATTCAATACCAACTTTCCAATGTTTAAGATAGCAGTAGGTAAGCTAAAAATGTTGAAACCTAATTTGTAATAACCCTAACTAATCGTGCTGAGTCACAGCGTCACTTAACATTTCACTCTACATAATATGTCATTTCTTAATTTTCTTCATTAAATTATTAGTTAATAATTCTATTTTTATCACCTCAATTTCAATGCGACATAAAAACGAATCATTTAAAGTTATATATACCACAGTTATACGAGTATGATGTTTTGTTTTAAATTTAGAAATTTTAGGGTTTTAAAATTCATTAAATAAATTTTTATGTTAGAAATATTCTATCTGTCTGGCTTTGTTATCTTTCTCATGGTATTTCTACGTGCCATTCAATTATATACTATGCATTTATTATTTATTATACATGTTATTAGATTTATAAAAAAAAACATGTTTTTATTTTTTTTATTTTTTTAACGAATAAACTAAACAAGTTAAACATATGGGTTATTAATCCATACTAATATTATAAATTCGAAAGTAACTCTGTCTGTCTGTTTATTTCTCTAAAAAAATATGTAATTTTAATTACATATTTTTGGTTTCGTGTACATTTAAAATGATAAATAATTATTTTTAAACATTTAGCAAGGCATATTTATCCTTATAAGATATCACGTATCTGCTCCATCAGACCATTGAACGAAGGTAAATTTGTATATCAATGTATGTTGTTTTGATGGATAGTTTAAGAAATACGAGTAGATGAATATCAACGCGGACTTCACGCGCCACTCGTCTCAACTTTAGGCGCAAAATGTAGTCCCCAGTCCACACTTATAATATGCGAGTAAGTACTTGACGTAAAAATTATAACTACTGCCCAAAGATAGTTTATCTTATGTCGACGAAGCTACGGGTAAAAGCTAGTTAAATATAAATGTGCATTTTATTCAATGAAATTTAAAAAAAAACCAATTACTCTTAATTGTTACTTCTTCTTTGAAGAATTAAAAAGCACGCAACTCTTTGTCATTTCAATGTTTTGTTTTTTTTTCTACGGGAATAAAAACATGAAACCAATTATTTTAAAACGGTTTAAATTACTTGGAATTGTGTTTGCAGAGTCATTCCGAGCGGTGATCTCATTTGTGAACGTTGATTGTTTTCGATTAATACAAATGGACACGAACCCGTAACAGCTGGACAACTTTGAAGAAGATTCAGACTATTTAAAATTAGCTATTTCACTAATATATGCACTTGTAAATACATACAACTTAGTATACATTTCAACCTATTATTCCTTTTCATATAACTAAGAAAGAATTGCTTAACTTACAATTCTACCCGGTGATGTTAAGTAAGTCATTTCTCAAATCTAATGTTCATCTAATGTTGGATAAAATATTAATAAATGTAAAATATATCCACTTTTATTAAAAACGGAAGCCATTTGGAAATTTAAGCTAATGAAGCTTAAATAAAAGTTTATAAATTGTACTTCGTGAAAGTTGTCGAAGAATCCACTAACGAGGTAACAGGGACTTTAAGCGCAGATTAAGTTTTGTTGGAACGTAGATTTTTTTATAAGAATAACTTCCAAATTATACTGGAGTGTTTGTAAATATATCATATGTATATTATTTAAATACTATACATATGTTTTTTTTAACTATTATTTATTTAATATCTAATAGAAGCTTAAATTCTCACGTATATCATAACATAAATATATTTGGCTCAATATAAACTGTGTTTAAATATTTGATGTATAATAATGACGTACCTTTGTCATACTTCTTCGTTAGTTTAATAAAAAATGTAAACCATTTTAAAATCCATTATAAAACAGAAATAAGTATATTTCTTATATAAAATCAAATAACTTAACGACAGGACGGTATCCCACAGGTCGCAGTTAATTTAAATCAAATCAAATCAAATCAAAATTCAAGTGTTGATGAATTTTAAATTTCATATTAATTTAAAAAATAATAATAAGTTTCCATAATAAATTCGAGAACACTTATATACGTTAAGATAATTTTATATCTTAGTTTAAACTGACATGGTAAATTCAGAGAGTGAAGAAATAACCTATTAAATCTAGAATGTGTAAAATAAGTTAAATATATCTATGTACCTATGTTTAAAAAATTGTAATATTTATTTAACTAGAAAATATCAAAAATTATTCATGTTTGTAAATAATTAGTGCATTCGAAATAAGTTTTTCTTCAAAATTACAGCAACTCGTTTTTCTAAATAGTTATTAAATCTTTAAACTTTCTGAGATTTTTTAAACATTATGAATGAGTTAATTAAAATAAAAACAATTAAAATTAAAATGAATGAAATTCAATTACAGGGTTGTTTGAAATGGAAATACGAAGTTTATTTAGATTTATAATTCAAAACGGAATCAAACTTTTATGATATTGATATAATTTAGTGATTTGATGGTATCAGTATTCTATTTCAATAATTTTATTGAAAACAATGTAATAAGAGAAATGCCACCAATATAAAATAACAATATAAATGGCATATTATTCTTGCTTTATATCAAAATTTTATTAAATGATTTTATTTGGCTGGAAATATTGTATTACTGTCTTCCGTTCTTTTATACTTGTAAGCAATATCGTGTTAAATAATTAATTTTAACAATAGTTTTGGTCTGATTCCAACGCCGTCCAACCGTGAATAGGAAATCTTTTGTAGAAGTTGGATACACTTACCAACTAAATTGCTCGTGTTCGTATATATAATGAAATATTCAGGGTTATATTAAAGAATACTATTGTTATACTTAATTCTACAAAGATGTCCAACAAAGATATATATGTACATGATCTGCCAATAGCAATTCACATTGCGTAAAAGTTTTCAAAACTACCATAGTTGGAAACGAAATTCTTATTAAAAGAGTATTGTTTTGCGAACCCTCCAAATCCCAATCTTAATTTTTCTGCTTCTTTATTTTTTCTGCCCTATACGCAAATTAGACTTAAGTAATAATAATTAATTTCCTGCTTATTCAAAAGATAAATATTTAAAAAAACCGTGAAGAAATTACAGATAATAAAATATGAAAAGATTCCCGTTTTTCGATCTGCATATTTTTGGACGAAACGATTTTTTTTTATTTTTCCGTTACTTGTCACAAATATAAGTTACATTTATTATTATTTTGTATATAATATTTGTACATACTATATTTATTTTTCTTGTATTTATTAAAACGTTAATGTTTATATTAGATTAACTATTTCCTTAATAATATAATTTTAAAGAAATGTCTGCATAAACCTATAACCTATCTCTGACCTCCATAACCTCGTCTTCAATACTCATGGGTAGCTATGATATGATATCTCTATGAAGAGAAAAGCTTATCCTAAGTGTGTTATTAGTGTATTTTTTGTAAAATTGTGATGAATGAATTTAGATTTAAAACATAAATCGGAATTTCAAAAGAGTCTGTCCTTAATTTTGTCATTCGTACATTTCAATCATTATGCATTCACATTTTCTCGCCAATAAGTATTAAATATTTTTTTTTATTTAAAAAAAGGGTGCGTTTATAAAGAGAACCGATTTGCTGTGATAGTATGGAGCTAGCACAAATTTGTGAAAATCTATCCTCATTATTATAGTTGAATTATTGTGTACCTTTCCTTTCCTTTTCTTTGTTGTAACAGGAAAAGATCTGTGTCCATTCATCCACATAGTATTCGGAAGAAAAAGGTGATCAAAGGGTTTTAAAAAAGAAGTCAAGGAAATTCGGACCGAGAGAAAAAAAATATCACAGGAAATGAAAATGACACCTGAAACGATGTTAACAAAAAGATAACTAAGATCGAGCTATGAGAGGTACACTGGTCATTATTTAAATGATTATTTTAAAATTATTAGGGTTGTAAAGACACGGAAATAAAAATTACTGACAATAAGATTTTTTTTTATATTGAGGAGAATGACCGAGTTTCAACTCAAAGCTTTATGGACCTTCTAATTAAGTCAGAAGAGTACTCTAGAGACTATAATGAGGTTTTGGTGGGTCTCAAATATCAAGAAAAAAAGTTTCAAAAATCTATAGAAGTTAATCGAAATACTATTTTTGAAAGTGGCAAAGTCTTTTAAAACCACATCAGGTTTCATAAATAAAAATGGTTCTTTTAGCAAAACTCAGCACCGGATCATATAGCTCATTCCTTCCAAAAATCATATAAACAAAACGTGTATTTGTAGATAAACTTTTCGGTGTTTATTATTAGGTCTAAAAACTTTTTTAACTTTATTATTAAACTTATAAAGATTGTCCGACATCTAGTCTGGATTATTATCGGTCAACTTTGATTTATGGTCAGTGTTTAAAATTATTTGTCAGCATATATAGCTATGTTAAGCTTATTTAAATTTTAAATAATAATGTAATCAAAAATAAGCCCGCCGTGTAGTGACTCAAACAGCTATGCGGTAGCTCATTGGCTTAAACCGAAAAGTACCGAAAAACAAAAATATGACAAGACTATATAAAATTTATTATAGGTAAGAATATATATGGAAATATATTTCTTTCTAATAAAAAAGTAATAATCATTTGAGTGTAAAATCAACATACATTACATAGCAGTATAATCATTGGAAAAGTTATTTCTATAGTAAGTAGGTATGTGTAATCTTAAATATTTTAAGTAAGTGTGTGTAATCTCAAATATTTTAGCCCTAGCTATATACATCCATAAAAATTATAAGAAACAAGTATATATTACTTCAACACTAGCAAGTTTGATTTTAGGTAAACAATCATTTAGACAGCCGTAGTTCGCCTTAAGTTTTGTCCTTTGAGGTTATTCATGGTAACTGTAACAAACTTAGTTCGAAGTTCTGATAACTCTTCTAAAAGTACTATTTCAAACTTAGACTTATGCTATGAATGTTTGTTTTGGAAGTGCAGGTAAACCGTTTGGTAAAGGCTCACCCATTTGTTGTAATTGTTTATTACTTAAAGTTCACTGCGATTTCAATTGTTTTCATAGTGATATTAACTTAAGTTTAAATTTGCAATATGGCGCCGTACTAATCACCCTGACCGCCGCGCTGGTAATTAGGCTTCGAGGGTCGACATTAATGATTTATCGCATTATTATAAGGAACTCAGTTTGGGTAATTTTTGGTCTCGCCTTGAATATACTGTTTTCACAAAATTTACTTAAACAAGATTTTAATCGCAACCATTTTATTGTTTGAAGTATGTGAAATTGTCTGATTTTTTATGAAATTGGTCGAAATCAATATGTGTATAAAATTTAAAATAAAATCATATAAAGCTCAATCAGAGCTCGTATTTAGTTGTGTTTGATTCTATTATAACAATTAATAAGAACAACTACGTTTTTCTGTTTTAATTTGATAAGCAAAAGTTATAAAGAAAGTCCCAACTGAATAACGAGCACCATAACTTGAAACAACTTACACAGAACAACTATATCTATTTGGAAGAGTTCCAAACTACAAACGGGGATATTCATCAATTAAGCTTTAGGGGAGAGTATCCTTCTTTTGTGAGGTTTAAGCTCACTGTTGAACCTTGATTTTTTATAAAGCTGAGCTAAAGATATAAATATTTTTTCGTTTTGAAAGTTGCCTTGAATTGCAATATAGATTTAAGATTAATTATTATTAATAAAAATGTTTAGTAAAATATATGCACTAATAAATTAAATTCATATTATAATATTTAACTATTAGAATATTCTCAAATGTAGAACTATATAAAAACAAAATTTGTACATAAGAATTAATTATAAATAATTAATATATATATATATATAAGTAAATATAAGTTATTAATATCTATTAAATAAATCTTTATTGCAAAATCAAATGCATCACCATTATACTCTAAGGTAAAAAAAGTAGGAGATAAATTTCTTCTAAATATTAAAAACATGTCCTCCAGTGCTCGTAGTATCCAGATGCCCATTACATTATAAAGCTTACGTTTTTAGAACTATAATTCAATGTAAAATGTAGAGCTACATGGTTGATTCTCTGTACTTCAATAGCTGGAAGTTACTAATAACTATCCTAATTCACTTTTCATTAGCAGGAGTATCTGTTTTAAAAAGCATTACAACTGAGGTAAATTAAATATTGACTGGAATTTTATAACGATTGAACTGACAAAGTAAATCAAAAGTTTTCTATTCAACAAAGTTTAAGATTATTCAGTATATATAGGATTTTGTAAATAGCATTTGAAAAGGTATTACTGTTCATTAATGTGTTTCAAATAAATTCATATATTTATGAACAAGTGAATCCTTTTAGTACTAACTTACAATTTGTTTAGGTATATACTTAATATAATTCATTATTTCGCATTTTACTAGAACAACATTAAGCTCAATTTCTTGTTTTTTTCTCATAAGTACTTTAATATATTGAATATGATTTTTTTTGTAGTTATTAATATTTTGTTTATAAGGTTGATATTTAAATGGTATGTATCTCTTCAAAAATAGATTCCTTCGTAATTCGTTCTGTAAAAGAAATTAACAACACCGACTTTTCTATGGTTTTAAACTCAGTAGATCCAAATTCTGCGGCTAACATATTATTTATCAAAACTATTGCAAATATTGTTAAAAAAAATAGCTTAAGAAACAGAATATCAAGTCGCAGGCGTATTATTAAACCATGGATTACCCCTGGACTTCTAAAATGTATAAAACACCGTGATAAACTATACACAAACCTGAAAAAGGATAATAACAACGAAATACTTAGGATAATTTTTATTAGGTATCGTAATTTTTGCAATAATTTATTGAAGAAAGTAAAACGTGAGTATGAACGTAGCGAATTTGAAAAAAACAAAAACGATCCGATAGCGACTTGGAAGCTTATAAAACAAGTAGCTAACCTTCGACTTAAAAACAGTATACCTGGACAGCTACTAAACATTGCTCACAACCCAATAAAATCTGTTAACATTGTCAATAATTTTTTTGCTAGTATTGGAAAAGATTTAGCTTTAAATAATTATAAAAATATAACTTGTTCAACTTCAAACAACCCAATTAAAATATCACCTACCATACCGTCATCCAATTTTGATAATTCCAACTCTATGGTATTATTTCCTGAGACAACTCAGAGATAGGCCTAATCATCTCGGAGCTTAGAGACAATTGCGCTGTAGGGTGGGATGATATTCCCGTGTCAGTATTTAAATTAGCCAAAAAATCCCTCATACCTGTCCTAAATTTCTTATTTAATTTTTGTCTGTCCTCTGCTGTTTTTCCGGTAGCTTTTAAGAAGGCCATAGTATATCCCGTTTATAAAGGAGGAGATCAGAGAAATGTAAATAATTATAGGCCGATTTCAGTACTCAGTACAACATCAAAAATATTCGAAAAAATTCTCAATAAAAGACTACAGAGTTATTTAGAAAAAAATAAAATACTGTCACCGTATCAATACGGTTTTAGAGCTGGTAGATCAACGAATGATGCGGTTCTTGATCTTACTACTACAGTCGTTAAAAATTTAGATCTAAAACTGAAAACATTATGTATATTTCTAGATTTGAGCAAAGCATTTGACGCGGTTTCTATTCCAATCTTACTTAAAAAACTAAACAGCATCGGTGTCCGGGGTCTTGCTTTAAATATATTTCGTGATTACTTGTCAGGCAGACGCCAAGTAGTTAAAATTAATGATTATTTCAGTGAAGAGAAGGAAATAACTTTTGGTGTCCCTCAAGGCAGCGTACTCGGCCCTACCCTCTTTTTAATATATGTTAATGAAATTTTTGATTTAGCAACGGATAAATGTAAAACCATAATGTATGCTGATGATAGAGCTCTAATTATTGCAAACAAAACTTGGTCTGAAACCTTCTCACAGGCCGAAGTTGTGTTGACTGCGGTTTCAAAATGGCTTGCTAAAAATTTACTTACAATTAATTACTCTAAAACCCAATATATACCTTTCACAAACCGCACTCATGATGTTCCTTCAGTTTCCCTTACCCTACAAATTCATAATTGTGACAAAAATGTTCACTGTTCCTTTTCCTGTCCATGTCCTCAAATAGTCCGTGCGTCAACTATTAGGTACCTTGGTGTATGGAGAGATAGTACCCTGTCTTGGAAATCACATATCCAGTGCACAGTTTCTAGAGTTAGAAAGCTGTTAGTAGTTTTTAAGACTCTTAGAAATTCTGCAGACATTCTATGTCTTAAGTGTGTTTACTATGCACTCGCACAGTCAGTTCTTCTATTATTGTATTGCATCCTGGGGAGGTGCGGCTAAATGTCATATGTTAAGGGTAGAAAGGGCTCAGCGAGCGGTATTAAAATTGATGACGTTTAAGCCTGTTCTTTTTTCCACGAAAAACCTTTACCTAGAGTGCCACGTTTTGTCAGTTAGGCAGCTATTTATACTCGCGGTCATATTGCAAAAACACTCTGAGCTATACTATCATGCCGCACTATCGAAACGTCGGGCCAATAGAATTTGTGCCATAGAACTTCGCAATTCTGTCTTAGCCAGCCGCCATTTTTATCACCTCAGTTGCTCACTTTACAATAAAGTTAACAAGGAATTAGATATTTATTCACTTACAAAATATGAATGCAAATTAAAGTGTTCCTCATGGTTATCTACTCTATCTTATGAAGAGACTGAGTCTTTGATTTTAAATGTTAATAAATAATTAAATGACCTGGTGACATAAATGACACAACATAACACCTACGCACCTACACTTAAACACGTACACTTACACACCCACAAATACATTCACTTACACACATATTAAATACAAACACTTATACACTTATACATGCAATATAATACCAATTTTAGATTTGTTTAGAGTTTATATATATATAATATGGAAAACTAATCCATAACTAATGTCAGCGCATTAGCGAATAGGTTTTGCATTATATTCTTTTATTTGGAGCAATACTGCACATTATTAAGTGGGCGTTGACGCTGCGCTACAGTTTATAACTTTTGCAGTTGTCAACTTGTATGTTGTTTATGTAATACTTGTTTGTTATTTTGTTTCAAATAAAAAAAAAATTATTATTATTATTATTAATTTTTAGAACCATAGAAATAAACAAACACGTCAGATTTAATAAACCTTTAACTTATAGTCAATCTTTAGATAATTATTAGTAGACTCCTTAAATAATTCTTATTCTGTTTAAATGTTAATATGAATAACCAATAATACTATCTCTGTCAACCGATAATAGCCTAGTACTATTACGCGTTGGAAGCAGATTTCTCGAAGGATGAATAAAGCTAAAACTATTAAGAGTTGTGGTTTGTGGCCTATTATTGCCAAGTGCAAAAGCGACCCTGCCCTAATATTTCATTAAATAAATCTTAATGGTGATGGTAGCCCGATTTTTTTCATTTTAATTCTATTTTTACAAAAACTCTAAATATAAAACTTTGTTTAAAAAATATTGAAGATTTTTATGCATTCAACGTATGCATGAAAATGTACAATATCTATAAAACATAAACACTTTAAAAATCAAATACCTTGAAATCTCATCTAAGAGATCATTTACATTCAATAACATGAAATTGGTAATTAAAATGCAGTTTCAGTTCTAATCATTTTAATTTACTTGATATATACCTACGACATAATGTACCCTGTCGCGTCTATAAATAATGACATCAAATGAATAGAACATTGAAGAACAAAGGCACTGATATGTCGATGTGTTATGTCGGTATGTCATATTGTATTACAATAGTATTACCCGTCAAAAGATAGTTACAGTCGCTTCTTTCATTATATTATAGTAAGTGCTACTCACATAAATCGCAAGTAACTATTTGTTTCCCAATTACAATACTATCATAGTGTCTAGTGCAAAAAAACATGTCTTTTTACATGAATCCATGAAGCAGCTATCGACCATTGATCGCCTATAAATAATAAAGTGACGGATTCTCTGATTGTGGCTTATTTATATTCTGCCAATGTCTGTGGCCTTTACTTTTGGATGTTAGAATGTTCCAATTGGGCCAGTGGTATAAAACTATCAAGGAAGTATATATCAGTTTATTTCTGATAATATTCAATTCAATACCTAATAAATCAAACATTGTAACCTATAAAGAAAGAACTCAACCCGACAGTTTCACGTTTGGTATTAATTTCAAATTTTGGCAGGTTAGTTAATATTAAAATAGCTAGTTATATATTATAATAGCTAAATATTTTATTGCTGAAAGACCAAAGCAAACGTAAAAGAGGTGGAAGACCTTCTTATCAACCCAGGCAATACCTACTTGCTAAGTTAGGTAGATAGATATATGTTTATGAAGAAACGGTAAGAACAATTTCTTCCCTAAAATATTCAACCTTATTAAGAACAGTTTGTTTAAATTGTTTTTGTAGTAAATAAATAGTTTTATTTATGTTAGTTACTCTGCCCAAAATATATAATTAGACAACGACGTACAAAAATAATGTACTTATGTTAAAACAGAGATTTTATCTTTGGCTAAGTAGGATCTCTAGCTAAGAAGATAAAATTTTATCAAATATTATTTAGTTACTTATTTCAACCATTATTAACACCGTACGTACCCGCTGGGGATATTATGAAAGTAGCCGTAAAACAGAAAAAGCCTGCTAAAAACAGAAATAATTGTTAGGTATAAATTAGAAAGAATTCTGTTTAATAAATTATTATAAGTTACCCAAAAATCTGTGTGATAAGGCTTAGGATTAGTATGATTATATTATATGAAAATAATAATACAAATATTTTTCATAATATTATTAAGATTACTTAGAAATATCAGATTAAATATAAAAGAATTCTTTAATTATATAACAAAGAGCAAGTCAAGTTTAATCAAAAATCATATTAATTCTGTTATAACAATCAGTAATATTTTATGTTCCCAAAAAAAGGTAAAATGGACTGGTAGTCGACAAAAAATTAACAATTCTTTTCGTAGCGTCCAAGAAAATTTATTATGTTGTCAACATAATTCCTGCCACAAATTACAACAAAAAACGCCTAAAGCTAAGGCTCGTCAGAATTTGTCACTGAGCTTATAATCAATCACTTCAAGGTTGACTATGAAGTCTGGCAACGAAATGAACATGTAATTTTGCAATCACCGTCTACGCGTTTTTCAGGTCTATTTTACATATACATTATTTACGATACCAGATATCGATAATATAAATGGGTAAAGCAATATTTTTGAGAGATACCCCATCTCTTTTAACTTTAAGTTTATCCATTCCTATTTCTTAATGAAGCATATTTTTATTAAAAAAATATTATTTTTTAAACGATATTTTTTATTACCTACAGGTAATAAAAAAATTTATTTTTATTACCTACAGGTATTTTATTACCTACAGGTAAAATTTTGGTTGCCTTGCAATCTTTATCAAAATTAAATTGTATGTAAAATGAAAGTAATATAAGTAACAAGTAATACAACAAAGTAATAGTAGTAACTGTGCTCAGCTATTTTTTGTTCCTTTGAAGGATATCTCTGGCAGTGAGCACTCGATGTCACACCGAGATGATATATACGTACATCGAATCGGGTCACAAAAACTGGCCAAAATGTCCCTTTTTCTCTTCACGTTACAGTGATATTTATTGAGAAAACATTTGGAACTGAATTTTAAAATATATATTTTATTTAACCTATATAAGATAATTAAATATCTTTTAAAACCTATATTTAAGATAACTATTACCGTTTTTAAATATAAATTTAAGAATACAATTTCAAAACCTTAACATTTAAGCAATAGTTCTAGTACTAAAAAGCAAACATTTAAAAAGGTTAGAAATAACTTTTAAATTTTAAATCCACACAATTATTAAATATCATGTAGTTTTACTTTATGGCCTTTTCTCTATTGGAGGTTGTCATACATTAATTCATGCGCCCTAAACGAAGGATGAATGACAATAAACGTTGCTATTTGGCATCTTCCCATGATAATCGCAATATGAATCTACATTTTGTGACTTTAGGGACAAAAACATATAAATATAACAACAATAAAACTGTATAGGGTAACTGTATAACCTCTTTCTATATTTTATATTAATTTAAATAAAAATTTACCACCTGGAGAAGCTACATCAATGTTTGTTCTTAATTTAAATTTATTTTTACGGCACTATTTCAGGTCAATGTAACAATTTAAGTTTTAGAGCCTCCTTAGAGAGTCAATTAAATGTGTACAGTAAGAGAACAGACAGGTCTTTTGAAAGTTTATGTTATGTAACCTTCCGACCTAGGGTGATAGAGTAAATTTCCTTATTGACAGTAATTATGACCATTATTCCTCGCAGTATAGAAATATAAGAAGATAAAAATCAATGATAACTCTTAAAGTCTTATAAAAAATTAACGAGCAATTCGTTCACCCTCAACAGAGTAAGTTTCAGGTTCAAGTTCAGGTTTAGGATCGGGAAAATATATAATATTATATAACGTTTACTTCATTTTTAATTTATTTACTATTTTAATATTGTTTCTTCAGCTTAACTACAAAGATCAGTAAGGTACGAGTATAAATTGTGAAAACTACTTTAAGATTAAGAGATTACGTTGATTTATTTTTAATATTTATAAATGATTACAAGGCAATAAGTACCTACGTAAGTCATTATGTAAATCATATATAATCGGTAATCGTAATATGAGTTTCATAAATAAGGACCCTCATCTAAAATCCGTAATTGAGGTAAAGTAAATTATTTCTCATACAAAAAACCTTGAGATAAACTAATGTTTTATATCTGAAAATCCTCATAAATCTTATGGCTATGAATGTAAGAGGGTATTTTATGCAATATTTTTTGTACATTACAGTCCTATTTGGCACAGATGTCTTTTATGGCCTGGTTTTTACTTATTGTGTATTGTTGATACAGCTTTATGGGTTGTGGCAAGGATTTTATGGGATAACTTAAGCCATCATAAACGTGACATATTTGTATGACATCAAGTGTATTAGAAATTGCAAATTGGGCCTATTAATTACAGAATAAATAAGCAAATTTTATCAATTGGGTCTTGTATATAAATAATGGTAATAAGGTCGATTTTAGCATTCATTACAATTGGTAAGTTTAATTAAAAAGATCTCACTACTATAAGAACATTATTGTTTAATTACAAAAAGTAATAAACATGTTTGAACAACCCTTTCTTTCAGGTGGTTTAACTTTTAGTGCTAACAACACCATAGTACTTGCAGGTCCTACTAGTACCATTGGCTGCCTGACCAGTTTTGTAAACAACATATATATAATAGTATAAACGAATTAAACTCTCCTAGTATTTTAACTTGCTTATAATCTTAAAGGTCAACTTTAAATATAAAATCATATATAAAAAACACATAATAAAATACATAAGTACAAACAGCTACCATATAAACTCGTAGTCTACCATGTTTAAATAATTCAGAAATTCAATTCAAACCAGCAACAAGTGTAATAAAAGGACGTTTTGCAAAATAAAATAAATGCGCATTTAATATTAACGAGTAATTCCCGGATACGAGGCTGACCTTGTTTAGAGATCCCTCGGGTTTTATAAAACGAGATTAACAATACAAGTAATACGTTTGAACAGATATATTTATTTTAACACGGAATTATAAAATGCTATAAATGTTTCCGTGTACAAATATTTATTTAGTATTCATTAAATAGAACAGAACTTATATATTTTTACACTATTTCTCATTAAAAATATAACAAATAACAAATATTTAATAAATAAACCAAATACTGTATTTACATATCGGTTTTGCAATTCTCATTATCATATGTAAAGTTCTTTAGTGCCCCTTTTCATAATAATACAGAAACTAGAAGAGCGGAGCTAATGCCTTGTATTTCCGTATTAACTTTTGGGGTACCCGTGACTTTTATTTATCTTTGAAGTTTATTATAATTAATAATTAAGTCTTAAGCCATTTCTGATTTTAATAACAGTTATCATACTAAAACTATCTTGTAACTGTTAAATAATTTAGGAACAAAAATATACTAAAATCGATTATAATCTCAGTATACATATGAAATGAAATTTAGTATGTGGTGATAAAAATATAAATATTTTAAGCAAATTTATATTTAGAATACATATAAAAATAAAAAAAGATATAAATATTAAAAAATAGCAAAATAAGAGATGAATACCACATCTGGTTACTATATCTTTGGGTTTAGGAATTATCTCAGCAGTTGCTGTATGGCTTCGTTAAGAATTCATGAAGATTTGTAGACTTATTCGGCTTTTGCTATATTATTGAATATTTTTTCCATTACAAATTTCCAATTACATTGTATTTGGAAGTCAATAGTAAATTGTATGTATACAGCAATTTAGAGGTTTGATTTATTTTGGATTAAAATGTTTTTGAACTTTTGTGTTCAAAAATGCGCCGCCTTACATAATTTATCGGAATTCTTCCAATTTTGATTAGTCTCCAGTTTTCAGGAGTCCTTATTTATAAGCTTTAAGCGTTAGGGAAGCGCGCTGTAAAATAATCGCAATAACAGAAGTGAGATTTGACGCCAGTTTTGTCAAAGTTACAATTTTCTCGTTTATTATATCAAAGCTTTGTTTTTTCTTTTCTATATAAGGAGTTGGACACCTTTTTGATTAATTTCAAATGGATCATTAAATTATTAAAATAACTTAAGTTATCAAATATTAACCGTAACTTTAAAAACACAATAATTAACTAATAAAGAAGTTTAGCTTAAACAGAAACAACGAAAAGAATGATATTATAGAAACTAAAATAATAATCATAAAATAATTTGCGTTCTTGAGTCGGCATTATATTTTGTCAATATTAAAAATTAAAAAAAACCCCGATACAAAAAACCTCCAAAAAGAGTAAAAATAATATTATTATGTACTTATTGAAGTCGTTGCATCGGGGGACCGTTGTACGTACGTTGACCATGGTGTCTATTTTACGAAGTTAATCATTGAGGACTTAGACTATACGATTCGATATCGTAATTTCTTTACATATTTGCCTTGTTAACTTACTTGAATTTTAATTTCTTCTTTTACTAAACAGTCCCCCGACGCAACGAATTCATTAAGTACATAATAATATTATTTTTACTCTTTTTAGAGGTCTTTTTGTATCGGGGATTTTTTTAAATTTTTAATTTAATTTTTTTTTCTGCTTTTTCAGGTGTTAAGAAATTCAATATTCTTTTTGATTTTTGTGGATAAACAATATCTATGAGTGTGATAGGTTATAGGTTTCCGATAGTTCTTTACCTTTGATTTATTTTGTTTATATAATATGTTACTGGATAATGTCCTGAGTAGTAGATTCATCTACCTAAGAACATAAATTATGCCAGCATCAGCTGCTTCGTTAAAAGTTTTAATATTTAAATACCTAGTATTTAAAACCAGTTAGCTGTACGAAAGTTTCTAATAAAAACTGGGATTAGTTATATATTTGTGGAATATTTTTTAAACATGTAAAGATATTCCATTAAGGTAGATATTTTTTAACGATTTTCAAATAAATACTAATATATATAACCACTTTAAAACGGGAACCCAGTTCATTAAAAGAGCGGCGTGGATTTTTTTTATTTACTTCATCCTTCTCCATATGACCTGGTTAAACGTTTTCATTGACAATAAAGTTCCAATCATCTTCAAGCGAATGATATTTCTTCTCTGAATATTTATCTTCAGACTCCATTCTGAGAGACTGATGAGAACATTCAGTGTGAAGCACTCACACATAGGAAGTATAATTAACTTGTCAACTTGTAATGTTTATTATAAGTTCCAAAAGGGTTTTCTAAACTAAGGGTTTTTTTTTTAAAGATTATCATAAAAATAATATATGTAGGCGAAAGAAATTCATTTCGATTATTTTTTTATGAATGCAGTTGTTGGTGGACTTGAAACGTGCAATTTTCACGTTAAAATATTTCAGACTTACTGTAACCATATTTCAAATCAACAATCATGTCTCTAAATTGACAATTGACAAATGAAAATGTCTTGGTGTCACAGTTTTAATTATGTCCATCACACTTAGGACACGATTTGTAAAAAAATACCGAATTCAAAACACTTGGAGCATTGTGAACTTTGTAACCGTGTACCTTAATATTTATGTACTTGTAACACACAAACAAATGACGTTAAACTATTACCACTAAAACGAAGCTGGCATCGGCATTCGGTATCCTTGACTATGTTATACTGTACGGATGATTTGTAAAATAAAAATAAATATATATCCGAAGCTACGGATATATATTTATTTTTATTTTACAAATAAGCTATATATAAATCTCAAAATTTAGTATTTTAATATTTTATGATCCTTTACCTAAGATTATTAAGAGAAATGTATGTTTTCATGGATTTGATTAGAACTTTTTATTTTATTCATTCATTCTAGGTATCGCCTTAAATTAATAAATTATTATGTAATATTATTACAAAGGTATTATGTAATATTATTACATAATTTACCATGGAACGATTTATATTAAGTATGTTTTGTTTATTTTTAATGAATTAACTATTGAATACAATTTTAACTAACGAATACAATAGTTCAATGTTACAATGTTCGCAAGTTATTACTTACAAAAATCCTAGCTAGGGTTTTCTCATACACCGTAGTAAAGAGCTATAGTAAATATTTCTTATACATTACTCATTATGTTTTGTATTTGATATTAATCAAATTTGATAGTTAACCCTTAATGAACAAAGGCTCACAGCTAATCAGGTCACCACAAACCAGACAACATTACACAAAACCGTCAAAA
The DNA here is from genome assembly GCA_959347355.1 of Napeogenes inachia. NCBI lineage: Eukaryota > Metazoa > Arthropoda > Insecta > Lepidoptera > Nymphalidae > Napeogenes > Napeogenes inachia. Next base: position 4,106,745 of record OY365792.1, read on the forward strand.
AGGTTTTTACTTATCATACCTTATACATTTATAACACAATATTTTATATACTATATTAAAGCAATATACGCGACACATGACCCGTACGTGACTCGAGAGGGTAATACCGGTCCTAGTAATTACTGGGCCGTTCAAACTTGTGCTAATTGCTTATTGACACTTACTAATATTGTTGATAAGGGGTACTAAGCATGTTACAGAAGTTTATTTTTAGATTTAACTATTATTATTGAAACGAGAGAGAAATAAGTGTGAAAACGTTTTAAGGAGATATTGTTGAACTTGAAAATAAATCCAAGAAAATGGGATTTTAAACCATTTGAGTATAAAATTAATTGGAAGTGTAATAATAAAATACTTAATTAAAATTTTAGTTTCAATTAATATTTTTATATAAGTGTACACATAACCTAATTTTAGTTCATTATGATGTTATATTAGAGGTGACATGTGGTATTTATGGGAAATCAATAATGATAGTAATTTGTAATTTGGATTCAATTATATCAACATGCGACGCTTATTGTATTCGATAATTAATTATCTAAAGTATATGACTAAATAATAGAGACAGTGGTAAATTGAATTGGTTGCTACTTGATTATAGTAAATTATCTATTATTACCGAGCTTATATAGTTGGATTATGACCTGGTTTCCATATTCAATAGTCTGACACATTATATTGCTTTATGCGTATTGATGATAGCGGAAGATATACAATCTCTATAGTTTTTAAATTATAAAAAAATCTTAAAACAAATAAGCTCCAGATTTAGCTTTGTTGCTATTGCTATATTTTTTATATTTTTTGTTTATTTTACAAACTATTTTATCATCGTCAAAGCATCAGCTTGAAAATTTATTTGTTTTATTTTTGGTCTGAGAATGAAATTTATCGAGCTTGTTCTAATTTTGGTAAATAAAAAAATATATAAAAAAATTCAAACCAATAATATATTTTATTATATTATCGCGATAAGTTATACTCTCTCTTTGATGTTGTTGAGATGGTAACAAATTTGTGATAGCAGTGACGTGAGCAAGTCGCGTGTACAGCCAGTCATAAAATAAGGACAAATCCTTGGAATATGTCTAATGTTAGTGAACTATCGTTTTTCTTTTTATTCCCGCACATAAAAAGGCGGAAGATACGTTGTTCCTTCCTTTTTCCTCGCTGCTTTTATTTTCTTTGCGTGAATAGAAACTTAAGGGTTGATGAGTTATCATGGCACATAAAACTATAGTTCTAAAAATACATCTACATAATAATATTATTTTGACAAATTATACGATAGGAAATTTGACTTAAAATGTGTATTGTATTAGTATTAAACTAAAGAGAGAAGCGAAAAAGAGAAAAATAAAAACATTTTTATCTTTATATACCCCACAATGACGAACATTTTATTATGCTTTTAAATTTTTATAAATTAATTTAAAGGTTTATTATATCTGAATTTTAAACAGTTGTCAATCGATAAACTCTAAAGAAATAAAATTGTATGCGTTTTAACAACACTATATGTGACATTAGAATATATCAATACTCATTAATATTTCACTTTGAACTTACCAACAATGTTTCCAAAATGTCAAATCTTATTACATAGTCCTGATTAAGGCTTTGTACCCTTAGGGTGCATTTGTGAGGCATTACGTGATGTGAATTTATATGAAACCTACGTCATGTTTTGACATGGACTGATATGATTATCGTCTCAGAAGCTACGTAATTCGGTTAAGGTTTAAAAGGATAGGTAGCGACCCCTATTGCCTTATTCAAAACTAACCCGTCATTCTGGCCGACCTCATATATATAAGAACTTAAGGTGAATAAAGGCAATATAAGAACTTAAGGTAAGTAAAGGAAATAGTCTTTCTGAAACCACAAAAAAAATAGAAATTGTAAATATCCTGTAAATAATATAAATTGTGGTTACTTATTTTGCTTACAAAAACACAAAGGTTGAGTTCTTTTAGGATATAATATACATGTAAATTAGGATTACCTAATGCTTAAAACATATAAAATTAATTTTGAAATTTATTTTCGGTGACAAATGTAAGAATGTATTAATTTAATTAGCCTTTCACGGAATTCCGTGAAAAGTCGTGTTTGTGTTATCCAGCACCGGTCTTTACATTATTTTTTTGGCAAGAATTCCTTTTATTCTCGATGCTCATAACCGGAAAGAGTACATAAATAATATTAATAATTCTTAAAAAAAAATTATTAATAAATGTTCTATTACGGATTTTCACATAATATTGTTTATCCCATTTTTTTTTATTAAAATAATATACTAATAAGATAATAAAGTAAAAAATAACCAAAAAGTAAGTAGTAATAAAAACCGACTTGTAAAGTGTGATTCTATGATAAATAAACTAATACGTCAATTTAAAGATTTATTTTTGTTCAAAAACTGTTTGATCGGTCCAGTTCGATATCCTTTTAAATAAAATAAAGCCATAAATTCCGCAAGCAGAGGCGTGCAGTGATTGAGCTTTTTATGTTTTTTAATATTTTTTTGCACATTCGAATTCCATTTGATATTTTACAAACATTCTACATGAAATTTTTTATTTGCTTTGATTTCAAATATGGAAAATATTTTATAAGCAAAATATTTACATAAGCAAAATATTATGAATGCTCAAAAGCTTTTTTAGCATTTTATGTATATTGCCCGCAAAATATTCTAGAACGGCTTGAATAGTTTTTCTTAGGGTGTTTTAGTACATCTTATACTCGAATATTATTTTACTTTGTAGACGTTATTTATCTTTTCTTACAATAGCGTACTCACATCACTCTTCCGGCTTTATTAAACTGAGCGGATTTTAAATTTCTCATACATAAAGCTTTAACGAAAAGACCGCTTTCTCAATATTAATTTTTAACCTACACGGCGTACCATACTTTTATTTCCATTTTGGGACAATAGATATTTATTTTAAAACAACAATAAATTTTTCTATTCGTTTGCAGAAGTTTTCTTGTGTATTAATAAAGCATACAAATTAAATATAGTTCAAGTTTTGCTCTAGATTAAAATGTCTTGAACATTATGGAACTTCCGGTAAGGAGTGTTCCAACTTTTCCCATTTAGACGGCGGCTATTGCTTTAAGGATAGAACTTTTATCTGTAGATTATTCAGTTGAACTCTTTACGAGTATAATGTTAACCTTTTCAGTGTTTCATTGCAGACAATTTGTAATAAAAGTATTTTATTGCGTGTAATATTAAAAATACTATTTCAAACATGTTAAGACAAATACATATATTTTATGTAGCATAACATGCGAAATTTTGACTTACCTTGAAAAAGCTTTAGTAGTTACTAAAACGATTTCCTTATATGGATTTAGGAAAAATAAATCCTTTATGGGCCGTTAGCTGGACGTTTACATATTTAGCAGCGTGTGGCGAATAAATAACGCACAAATAGGCCACGTTTATCGCATATTATGGCTAACACATCCGCCAGGTAATGACGACCAGTAACGGTCGATCAACCTAGTAAGGATTAACGCTTGGCTCTATTTTAAGTAAACCTGATCGAATTATTACTATATTTTAATTTATATCACGTCTAATATTTTTTTTAATTAATTTTTAAATTATTCTCGGTGTTTGTGTTTTTCTAGCAATCGAATATCACGAAGAAGTATTACAAAATTTGAAATGTTTTCCGTTACATTTAAATAATTGGTATCGTGTCTGTTCAAGGGCCTACTTTGATAACTTATCGAAAAAAATCCTGTAAAGATACTCTCTCCCTTACAATTAAAGCTACCAGTGTTTTCTAAGGCTTTCACGACTACTACAGATTAAAATAAACCTATTTTTACGGATTTAATACACGTATAATGAATTAAATTTTAAATTTACAATTTACAATTTAAGTCTAACCCGACGTTTCGAATGCTTTGCAATCGTGTTCACGGTGACATGGTGAGACGTCTCACCGTGTCATATACGCGAGTTATCCGTAAAAATAGGTTTATTTTAAAGCTAAGAGGTTTCCAAACAAACCGCCCCGTTGCTCGAATGGTTAGCGCAGACACCTAATGTATAGCGGCGCAACGGCGCTCGGGTTCGATTCCAGACAGGGACAGGCATGTATGTGATGAGCATAGATGTCTGTATTTCTAGGTTTGATCGTTTATTAAATATATTCTCAGTATTTATAATGTGTATTTCTATGTGTATGTATCGTTTTCTAACACCTTAACACAAGCAAATAATTTGCTTACTTAGGGGTATGATCAATGTGTGTAATTTGTACTGTACAAAAAAAAAAACTTGCTCTGGTCTGACAGAAACCACACAACACACTTAGCCGAGTATTTTTTGTGTTTGTTATTAGTTAATCTATACATATAATAAAATTGTCACTGATCCATTTCTGTGAATGGAAAATATTAAAAAAAACATCATAGGGGGCCTTTATAAGAGCGAGATAACCCAAAACAATGGTTTTTCAGTTTGTCTGTATGTCTTTAGGTCTGTATATTTGTGCACGCTAATCTTAGAAACGGCTAAACGGCAAAACCACTTTGAATGCGATTTTCAGGAATATATTATCACAATCTTAACTTAACATTTATTGTTTGTTTTATCTAAATCGGTTAAGACATAAAAAAGTAATGTCAATTTATGTCAATCACGAAATAGGTACCATGCAAATCTTATTCTGTACATGTAATAAATCTGTAGAGGAGGAGTCTTTGTACATTGAAAATATTTAAAAACATATACCAGGATATGAACTGATAACTAACAGAATCCATTTTAATTTTTTTTTTAATATTTGTCGGTTAATCTGTTTGTTTTTTAGTTGTGCACACTACACGAAAACACGGATATTTTCAAAAATTAATACAGGGGACCTTTATATAAGCAAGAGAACCCAAAACAATGTTTTTTTCATTTTGTCTGTTCAACTGTATGTATGTATGTTTGTGTACTAATCTAATTTAATATAATCTAATCTCAAAAACGGATTAATCGATTCGAATGCAGTTTTCGGGAATAAATTTTCATAAGATTCACTTTATTTATATTTTTTTACAATCGGTTAAAAAAAAAAGAAACTAATAATCTCTTATTGTCGCACCATTGCTGCTTACCAGTTTGAGGGTTTATAGTTTTCACATACATTGGTAAGTAGAAAGGGTACGTTTTATCAAAATCAAAATCTATGCGTACGAAGTTGCAGGCACAGCTAATTACCCCCGTTAATTTTTACTTTACATCAGAGTATATTGTAATAAAATAACGTTTTACCTTCAGAATATTGCCTATTTATTAGTGCTTTGAATAAATTTTATTAAATATATTAATAAATAGCTATACCAGCAAAAAAATATAATATTACAAAGCATTCCTTATTACCTACAAGTAATGCAAAAATAATATCAATTAATTATACCGACCTACATGGCTACCTGATAACTGATTTTATTAAATCAGGTTACGGTGGATAAAGATAAATTTAAATGATATACTTGAGCAAAATTTAACCACGTCCTATTTGTTTTTATATCACACATAGTTAAGTACTTTAATAACATTATTTTTTATAGTTTAAAATATTTTAAAATGGTGTATTTCACATTCAATTATATAATTTCAAAAACATATTATGTTTATAATTCTGCATTAGAAATACTACGTTTTTTCGTGTACCAAATTTAAACATAAATAAAACGACAAAACCCTTTATATACCTAAATGCATAAAAAACCTGAAAAATACATTATTTTCGATTACATAAAGTGCATTACATTAAGCCAAATTCTTTTCTTTTATATAATGCTATACGTTTCTTGCTAAAAGTCTAACGGGCACGTTATTTATATTTGTACCATTGCCAAATGCTTTAACAATAAAGAATTATTACTTAAGGAAGTTGCCTTAACCGTAAAATAACTCATATTTATCGACCCGAGTCCTAATGGCTTGAACGGTCCAGTAACATTGCCCAGAACCTTCTTAGGAGTCTTTAAGTAAGCAAAGATTTAGGAAAAAAATAAACTAATAGTATAATAATAATTAAATAATTTTATACTTGTTTAGCTCGTTTTGCTATCGAGAACATGTATAATATTATTAAGGTATTATTTTTTATTATGCTTAATGTTTAACAACTCTGTTTCGTTAAAAATAACGGACTAATATGCATTTTATCTACGATTTTTTGTCGGATATTAATAACAGCTCATCTTACTAAATCGTACGGTTATATATCTAATCTTCTCCTTAAAATTATAATAATAAAATTTACATTGATATTTAAAAAAAATAGAAAATAAAAACATTTTTAAATATTTTTCATTCACCAACCGTAACTATCAGCCACGGCACTTCCGTAACCATAGCACGAAACTCTACAAAGTTTCGTCACTTCAATTTAAGGCAATAGCCTCACTTAACCTTTGTATGGTGTGAACTTCCTTTGATAACGGAAATTGATCCCTGGTACGAGTCTACTCCATACGCCTACATACGCTTTACATAACTGACATTCCTATAACATGTCATGACGTTCAAGTTTATGCCTTAAATTTAAATTTATACAAGACATATTTTGCAATAATAAAATTATAAATTGCAAAACCCTGAAGAAAAAGTTATAATATAAATTTTTTTTGAATAATTATATTTTTATAATTAAAACTTGTCGCCAAAAACCTTATACAAAAATAATTAAAATCTAATTAAAATGTGATATCTATGTGTTATAATAAATATATATATAATTTATTTCTATCGTGTTGATTTAATGTCTAAGACTACGTACTCAATGAGCTGCATTGACGCGTGATAAGCCATTGGTCTTGCATGATTGAACTACAGGCCCTTAGTAAGTACCTAGAAGTCATTTCCAATTTTTCTTACTCCAAAGGCCTATACTCTTTGTTTTACTATTGTTAGTCAAATACATGATCTTCATTTAAACCATTTACCACTAGAAGAAATAAAGCTAAGGACAGAGCATATTACATATACTGTACTTTGCATATTATTTCCAACTATTCAAAATGGTTATGTTAATATTATAAATTCCCATCCGAATAAATTAATATCTCAGTGTATAACCCCCTTAGATAAACTGGAACCGGGATGAGTCTACCTCATTTTAATATTATATTAATTTGATTATTAATAACCTAGACTGTAATGATGTTACTACTTTTTTTCATACATATTAATTTAATTTCTTTGTTAAAATCCCGATAGTAAGTTATTTTTTTAATTACTTAAAGTACGTAAAAGTAATTACGTAAAGTAATTAATAAAATATAATAAATGGTTTTAATTCATTTAAAATTAACTACTAGTAACTAATAAAACTATTAAAACATATATCGAATATCGATCTTTGAATGCCACCGAAAGAAATTAGTTTTATAACTGTAAACTGTTAATGATAACGTATGCTGTTTTAATAGATACCAGTGACAACAATCAATCAAAAACGCCTCGGAATACTCCGTGACAAATAAAATAGAAGATGCGAAAAAATATTACCTCCTTGGGCAACGCAGGATCAAGCCTTCAGGGACATTGGCTCACTGACAATTTCAGCGGTTCTTAGTTCTATACGGTTAAATGTTTGGTCACATATATTAAATTTGATATTACGATGGTTAGGACCAGAGATAAAAATAATACTCCTAATGTGGCTGAAGATTTGATTGAGACTTTTACATCTTGACATTAACTTGGCCTTGTTCTCCAGTTGACTGCAAAACTGACAATCATTCTAAACGCCATATCTTATGGGATTGACGAATCTCCAATTTTTAAACATAAAACTTTTAATTTATAATTAATACAAGAGATTAGAAAGAACATCCTGTATAGCTTAATGGGTTATTCGCTCTAGGGTGTATGTACATTTTTATGTATAACTCGCCTACATAAACTAGGTTTTAAAAACACTTGTTAATTTTTTTTTAAATAATGTAAATATAGATTAAATCTCATAACAAACCAATATCTTAAATTAATTAAAATAAAAAACACAAAAGGCATAATAGGTAGTTTAAAATAAACGTAAAATATAAAAGTAGAATGAGTCTAAAATAAAAAACTACTGCCAAATTTCTTTGTACATTTTTCGGAAATATTTAGGTACTTATTTTACTTACATTTACCCTCTATAAGCCAAAAGCTAACGTCAATTCTTTATATCGCCGACAAGTGTGCTTTCAGTAAAGTAATATTACGTAAGAAAGTTGCATCGAATAGGAAGTAGCTTATTCGTATGCAAAACTCTAATGGCTTGAACGACCTACTTAAAATCTTGTATATTCTTAAATACTTTTAAAGAGAATTATAAGTAGCAACGTTTTTTTTAACTTCGTCTTCTTTATAAAATTGCGAACAGTATATAATGCGTGCACATATAAGAAAACACAATATTCAATAACTTAAACAGAAGTGCTATGAATCTAGAGCAATGGAAATATATATTATATTTAGGTCACCCTAAATTCATACACATGAATATCAATTTTTAATTTTTGAGTGTGTTTAATAATGTTACTTAAAACGAGTATTTCATTTTAGGTATTTTTATATTTTCTTATATTAATTCTGATCATAAAAAATATATACACTCAAAAACTCGTATAAGAATTTTATGAAATTAAAATATTTTTTCTTTCATTCCTGAAAAAACAATATGTACAAAAAAATATTCTATCTAAAGTTTATTTTACACAGAATTTTGTTTCGTCACTTCATTTCAACCAATCGCCTTTTGTATGGTGTGAGCTTCCGTTGTCAATGTTCGTCGGAAATTGAGACGTTGCTTCTAGTCAAGTTGATACTCCGGAACAAATGCCGGAACAGTAGATCTATAACTTTTAAAGATTGCTAGTGTACTGTACACCACATTTTTCAATTTTAAAAATGGTTAAACGATTAATGGTCAAATAACTAAATTTATACGTTTATATATGTAATATTTATGTTAAAAAACGGTATTATGTAACAAATTGATTAACAATAACAATACCTTCATTAATGGTTTGTAATATTTCATGACTTAAATATATGGTTTACAAAATGTGATATATTATTATAATGCTGATGTTTAAGCCATTTCGGGCCATAAAAATAATATTTTTTTTTGTCACCAAACCAAGCCAAGATTAAAAACAATCAGGTATATGTATAGAATATAATGTGATTAAATCAAAAATTTTCTTTTTTCTATATTTTTATCACGTATGTTTTTTTAAAGGATTTTGAAAATATTGTGATTTTTAAGTTATTTCTTAAAAAATATTTTTAACAATGAACCTTATTGGATTTAATTATTGTTTATTTGCCTGAAATGACAGAAAAATGCTATTATTTTAACAATTTCGCCAATATAAATGGAAATGTTGTTGTAAAATTGCTCGGTAAGGCTGGAAACCGAACTTGGACACGTTTTATAGATTTTTATAATCGGTCAATGTTGGAGGAACTCCAAGCAAACTGCGGTATGGTTTGTCCCAAGTGAGATTATGATTTTAAAAAGAATAAAATGTTTCATGTTTGTTTCCTTCTAGGAATAATTTAAATGTACATTACATTTTCCTAGTATATTTTTTAACAAACCAATAAATATCTTTAATACATATTCAAGTCATATTTTGGGTATACTATTAAATCTTTTAAGATAGAAGAACATAATACTATAACTTACGTGGTAATAAGTAGTATAAGGAAGCCAATTTACATAAATTTCTGACTCGTCTCATATGACTTGGACCAAAAGCTTATTCAACGCTTTCTCCTGCCAAGAGGGAGAAAACTTTTTCCAGGGTTCCTCTCTCTTAGGTTGTTTTATTTTCTTTCCAGTATTTTGATGCGATTTGAATTTAATTTGAGAACTGCCTTTATTACCTTTTCCTGTTTATTCGCCAATTTTGTGACCCATATTTTGTGAAAACGAGATTAATTATTAATTTAAATTTAGATTGTTTTAAATTTCTTCTACGAATTTCATAAAAAAAATGTCAAATGAAGGATGTATTTGTAGCTTCAAAATATGTGATCGTCTTTATCGGGACGGTGGTGACATCTATTAGGTTTCTTTCGAAAATCCTAACCAATGTTTCTAACTTTGCAGTATAGATAATCATTGAAAAGATGCCACTACCGAAATCAATTTTTGAAAATATCTTTAAACATGTATAGCCATGTTAAGCTTATTTAAATTTATATAAATATAGAATGTAAAAAACCGATACGGGCAGGGATTCGAACCCGCGACTACTGGGAAACCGTCCCGTCGCTCTACCAACTGAGCTACCGTATCGCTGTCCGTCTCGGTGAATTAAGCATTCTATATGTGATCGTCTTTATCGGGACGGTGGTGACATCTATTAGGTTTCTTTCGAAAATCCTAACCAATGTTTCTAACTTTGCAGTATAGATAAACATTGAAAAGATGCCACTACCGAAATCAATTTTTGAAAAAACAGTAGTCGCGGGTTCGAATCCCTGCCCGTATCGTTTTTTTACATTCTATATTTATATACATTTAAATAAGCTTAACATGGCTATACATGTTTAAAGATATTTTCAAAAACAGCTTCAAAATAGTAATGAATATATGGTTATAATATTCATAGCTTGTTAAAACACACTCACTTTTAAATTCATATATCTCAATAATCACTTTGTAAAGATTCATTATACTAACCGCTGAAATCGACATTCAACATCTCATATTAATCTTTGAAACTTAATTTATACTAAAATTACGAAGGCAGCGTTTTCCCACAGCTCGTTAGTGTCTATCCTTGGCTTGATTAATTATCTCATCAAGCAGGAAACACGTTAGTCAGTACCTCTTAATTCTATTGCTACAGCGTAACTTGCTTAACGCCTTTATATTTATAAAGTTTTATGACGAAAATAATTTATGCTTAAATTATATATAATAAAAGAATACTGAGCAAGAAGCTTGTTAAAATATTTCTTGGCCATCGATAGTGACTTTTTAAAAATGTCAAACTTATTTTAGACTTCGTTAATTCATTTCTCAATGTAACTTTGTTGAAATCCTTACACTCGCAAGATGAGGGTTTAAGAAAGCTAGTATATTTTGACCGTTTAGCTTACGTAGCTATTCAGGTCGGAATTCCTTTACTTTATTCAAAACTTCAAGTTTTAAGAAGTTCCCGAAAAAAGTTTAATACATATTAAGGCTTCCCGTTTCTATTGGAATATACAAAAAAAAATTAAGAAATTTTCTCAGGTTACAAAATATCAGTCAGTGAGAGAAGCCTTCTTAGAATTACCTCATCACCTGTAATCTTAATTGCTCTTACCATTTGTACGCGGATGATCTTCAACTGTATACGCAAGCTGACTGTGGTAATATAAATGCCGCAGTGGTTGAGTTGAATGATGCCTTAAAGTATATTGCTGATTGGTCTCACAAATTTGGAGTGGCTGTAAATCCGAAAAAATGCCAAGGGATTATAATTGGTAGTTCTCGCAGAATAAGTACGATTGATCCAAAAACAATTTCTCCTTTAGTCTTCAATAATTCTCAAATTCCTTTCCTTTGTCGAGTTAAAACTTAGGACTGCATATTGACTGTACGTTATCTTGGGAACCCCAAGTAGACGAAGTATGCAAGAAAGTTAACTCTGGACTAAGAACACTTTATCGACATAAAAACTTTCTCCCTACAAACACCAAACTACTTCTGGTGCAAACCTTATTATTACCGATTATTGACTATGCGGATGTGTGTTACTCTGACATCAATGTTTCACTGCTAAATAAACTTGATCGTCTTCTCAATAATTGTATACGTTTTATTTTTTGTCTTCGCAAATACGATCACATCTCCAACTATCGTTCTAAACTTAAATGGCTTTCTGTCAAACATCGCCGAAGTTTAAGAATTTTGTGCACTCTCTTTTCTCTTTTATATGATCCATGTTCTCCTAATTATCTAAAATCTCGTTTTCATTTTCTTGGTGATACCCATTGCCGTCAACTTCGCTCCACTGAAAATTTAACACTTCGAATGCCTCTCTGTCGCACTGACTTTCAATTCAACTCATTCACTACACAAGCTATTAAACTCTGGAATGCATTACCTACCGACATTAGGAAAGCTCCTAACAGAAATATTTTTAAATGCCTTGTCAAAAATCATTTGTTATCTCAAGCTATTCCTTTGTAAAAATTTCTTATTTAACCTTATGTTTTATCCTATTATTCCTTAGAAAATTTTGTTAGTAGATTAGTATTTTTTTTTTCATTTATTTCTCATTTTTTTATATATTTTTTTTCATTTTTATATATAGCTACTATTTTATTTTGGTTTTGTTATGCACCTTGATGTATTTATTGTTTTTTTGAGGGCTTGCTGGAAGAGAATGCTTGTGGCATTATGCTTGCCTTTGCAGGATATGTGCAAAAAATTTTAAATAAATAAATAAATAAATTATTTAAATACTAACAGCAAATAACGAAATTTATTATGGCCTTCTTGATTCTATTTTATTGTTTATTTATTTGATTTAATTTTAATGACAATTCAAAAGTGCGTGTAAATGCCTACTTGAATAAAGATATTTTGAATTTGAGTTTGATAATTCTTCTGTAATATGTCAGATATCAAAACAAAGAACGCCTAAGTATTTAAATTTTATAACTCTCTAATCAAACTACTTAATTAATGACATGTTATAAAATAATTTATAATGAGTATTAGCTAAATATGTTGTTGCCCAGCACACCTTTGATTTTATTGATTAAGGAATTGCACTCGTTCGAAGAAAAGGAGGATAGCAGGTTGCAGACGTGAACTAATAATTAATTAATTCCCCCTCACGGTCAAGTAGATCATGTAATTTTGTAAAAAGAAACATTAACATAATATACCACAAATGAATATATTTTTAAAGCCGAGTTTCTGACTACGTTTTCAGCAGTAAATTTAATTATTATCAAAATTTATATTCCATTGTTTTTGACTTAAATTACGATGTGATAAAATTTTTCAGACAGCGTTTGCATGCATTAAGAGCATTGAACTATTTTTTTCCCTGCTGTGTTTCAGACAGTTAATGATAAATGTATGATATGGTTTCATCTAAATGAGTTTTTTAATGGGTTAAGTTAGTTTTAGAAAAATATTTTTGCATTGATTGCTCATTTACTGAAGTTTATGGGCTATATATATATATATATATATTAAAAGTATTAAATCCATATATAAAAACAATAAGGGTAAAATTAAACTCAAATCCTTAGGCCCTAGCTTCCCAATAGAAAGGGGAGTAAGACAAGGTGATCCGCTATCTCCAATAATATTTATAGCTGTCCTTGAGGCGATCATAAACAAACTAGACTGGAGTAATCAAGGAATATACATAAATGGGACTTACTTAAGCCAGACCTAGTATTGTTAGCCGAGTCATCCTCACAACTACAGAACATGGTAGAGACCCTACACCTAGCTAGTGTAAAGGTGGGACTAGAAATGAATATCTCAAAGACTAAAACAATGACAAATAGTTTGAAAAGACCAATAATAGTCAATAGAAACTCATTAGAATACGTTGAAAAATACGTATATCTAGGAAAAAGTATAAGTTTCGACAGGAAAAATAAAAACATAGAAATAGACAGAAGAATACAACTAACATGGAACAAATACTGGGCTCTCAAGGACGTTTTTAAAAGTAATTTACCACAAACCATTAAAACAAAAGTCATGAATTCGAGCCTCTTGCCATGTTTGACATATGGTTGCCAAACGTGGAAATTCAGTGCTGAAACAAAAAGAAAGATAAACGTCTGTCAGAGAGGACTCGAACGAAGCATGCTAAAGATAAGGAAGCTGGATAAAATACGACACAGTAAAATAAGAAAGATTACTAAAGCAACTAACGCTTTGAGCTATGCACAGAAATTAAAATGGAAGTGGGCAGGGCATGTTGCGCGGCTAACAGATCTTAGATGGACCAAAAGGGTGACTTTCTGGAAGGGCCCACTAGGCAAAAGAACGAGAGGCAGACCCATTACAAGATGGGAAGATGATATTAAAGTAATAGCTGGTCCAAACTGGAAACAAGTAGCTGAAGACAGAGCCACGTGGGCATCACTGGAGGAGGCCTTTACCCTTTCTGGGGTTCCGGTAGATTAAAATTAATAAAGTAGAAAAATTTGATTAGAAATATATAAATTAAAATTAAATAAACTAGTAGAAATAACTTAAAAATAAACAAAATTAACCTAACATTTTTAATAGATTTTTGTAAGGAAGAAATGTAAATTTACTGGAAATAAAAAAGGCTTTTTATTTATTTATTTATTTATAGGCTATATAATTACATTTCAGCCCTGTAGTTGGAATTGCCTTAAAAAATTTAAAAAGTATAATCAATATAAAGATAAAAGTTTCCTCTATTTCCTAGGTTTGAACACATTCTGAACGTATTCCAAAATAATAGTCATAATATCGGGACAAATTACACACATTGATCTAATATCATGAATTATTATAACATTATGTAAAATTAATTGATATGAAATACTAATGTATTTTGAGATTCTTTTGTATTAAATATATATATATATATATATATATATATATATATATATATATATATATATATATATATATATATATATATATATATATATATATATATATATATATATATATATATATATATATATATATATATATTATTGTTAGTTAAATATTGATACTGGATAATAATCAAAGTATAGGCATTACCTTTATTTTAATATAACTAAGGTCTTCGTTGCACTAAGTAAACTTAAAAGTATTAAGCAAGTTATTTATATGTGTTATCTGCCTTACTCAATAATACAAATGTAAGCAAAAAATTGTAAGAACAATTTAATATACTTCGTTTTTGTAGGTTATTGTTAGCTTATTTATTTAAAACGATAAACTTTTATCAAACTCTATTTACATTTAGTCGAGTCATGGATTTTCAAAACAAATATATAAATATATTCAACTGTATATACTAAACATCAAAGAAAGAACAAGTATATTACCCAGGTCGTTTTATTTACGTCCCGACTGACCGTTCAAGTACAACTTCATAAAAGTTTACTGTGCAATAGAAACACTGTTATAATAATAAAAACTTCTCTGCATACTTTTGTTTCTAGACTCCCGAGGGTGTATTTTTTCTGACGTTTACGCTTTGTTTAGAATGCATAGGTAAAAACTCTTTTCGGACGAATAAGTGGATGGTATTTGAATAAATGCGATATGTTTTTCGGTAGTCTTTTTAATATGTAGATTAAATTCAATATTTTCGTAGATGTTAGGTAGGCAGGTAAATTAGTTCAGGGAGGTAGTTGCAACCGCCAGGGCGTCGCAGTGAGTGCGAGTCCTGAGCTGGGAAGTACCGACAAAGAATTTCCCAACGTTAAAAAAAAGAAAGCAGCATAACGAGCAGAATACGGTGAGTGTTACCATCAAATATTAAAATCCGCGACAAACAGAGAGTTGCGATTGTACATCCCACAACCTTTGTGGTGATGTAAGCCGGTCTCGCTGGTTGTATTATATTCAAAGATTTAAAATTATTTTTAGCTGTTTTTTTTTTAGTTTTTCATAAAAATTTTTGAAAAATATGGAATGTAAAACAAATCGATACAGGAAGGGATTAGAAATCGTGATCTCTGGGAAAGCATCTCTTCCCTCTACCAATTGAGCTACCATATTATTGCTACTCGCAACGATGACTGTATAAAATGCTAACTAAATAAATTCATCTTTTTATCGTTGTATCGACATTCATAAATCTTCTTTGAAAATCGTAACTAATTCTTCTTACTTGTACTATGGTATACATTGAAACGATGCTACAATCGAAGAGAATGAGAAATAAGTCAATCCGAGCAGAGATATCAACCCTTGGCTATTGGGGTGTTGATTTCAAAAAGGCAAATAAATACAAAAAAAGGCCTATTATCCCACCATTTTTATCTTTTTATTTATACTGTCGCAATGACGATATAGTCACAATATATATATATATATATATATATATATATATATATATATATATATATATATATATATATATATACACACTACTTTCATCTATGAATATTGTAGGGGAGTAAAGTATATATATACTACACAATATTCATAGATGAAAGTAGTGTATCAACGTACATGTTCAAAGGTGAAATAAAACAGTTCTACGGAAATTTACCTCCTCATTCAAGCCACGTAATATGCCTTTGATAATCTGTTAACTTGTCACGTAACAATTTATAAATTTAAAAATAGTACTTATTAAAGTCGACTACTACTACTACTAACGTAAAAAATTTTAAAACTACTTTTTCTGAAAATAAATTAGGTTAGACCAGCCTAACGCTACTTCTAAGTCGGAGTGAAGCTAAATAGACTACTATTCTTTTACATCCGTCAGTTAGATTGCATGATAGATAATACAGCGAATACGACGAACTGAGCTTTTTTCCGATTTTCACCTAAAATAAGTGTAAATAATAACTGTTTAAAAAAAAGAAAATGCTTTTAAAAAAAATATAATATCTTAAATCATTTTTTGAATATTATTAACTTTTTCATTTTTAGTAAGATGTTTTATAAAAGCGTCTTTTAGTTGTTTTTAAGGTTTCTTACCTCGAAAGGGAAAAAACGGATCCCTTATAGAATTACTTTGTTTTCTATCCATCCGGCCGTTTGTCTATCAAGACCTTTTTTCCCAGGAACGCGTAAAAGTATCAAATTGAAATTTATATCAAATACTCAATTTTACTGTCCCTTAGAGCTGTAAATAAATCTAATCTCTAAGATAATCTTACCACCCAATTCTTTACTACTCATTACGTTTAATTAAAACCACAAGAAAAATAAGAAATAAAAAATAAAAAACAAAAGTAGGTCAAACAAGTAATCGTTACGAATAATTAGTAAAAATATCAAAAATAAACGAAATGAAGGTAGAAGCACATAAAAATCAACAAAAGAATAAGTAAATCATACGGAGAAATAAGTAATCATTAGAAATATTTATTTATTATTTATTTAATATTTATGTACACACAGAATACATATCAGATAATCTTATTCAAACACACAATCGTACAAAGGCACTGCTTATTTCAAAATGAAATTTCTTCCAGCAGACCTGTGAAAGGAGAGTACAACAATGAATAACACTAAGTGTGCGCACCATATGACAATAAAAAAAAAAATAATAATAATAAAACTAATAAAAAAAAAATAATAATAATAATAACAAAACACAAAAATAAGTTTTAAAGTGAGCAAAAGCAATTACAAATGATTACAAAAATTCTATCTAAAAAAAATAATAATAATTAATAAATAATAACATAAAAATATAAGCATACAAACTCTAAATATAAATCTACATGGACAGATAATGTTCAATCACTACTTACTTAAATACTCAGTAACAAAATAAAATAATGAAATGACGGTAGGAGATAGAAACGTTTTTAAATTTCAGTCTATTTATGAGTTTATGACTCTTTGTATTAAGTAGGCCAACTAGTCCTTTATCCCACTTCTGATCTAAGGATTCATGTAGAAATTTAATTAAAAAAATAATAAGAATTCAAAGTATATGTCAAATTCACGTATTTCACGCTATTTAATACTACGAAAGCCAGATTACGACGTTATAACTAATTTAGTAATCTACCACAGTAATAAAACGCAGGATAAGCTACTCAAAGATCAAATCGACAATCACTATTCACACCTGCAGAGCTTCCGCTCTCAAACGACTATGACACGATAATTAATAAACCTAACACTTGCTTACTAATTTATAGTTGATGCCTACTAATTATTTAGAAATACCCTCGACTCTAACAATATTATATTAGCCTATGTCCATTCCGAGGGCCGAATCAGGACAAATAGAAATATTGTTCCAACAAACTTTGAAACTGCCCGGGAAGTGCCGCCAATAGGAATTATAATTATTCCATATTAATAAATAAGCCTGCAATTAAACACTAATGAAATTAAGAAACAATGCTTCAAATGCGTTAATAAGATCACGAGTAACTAAAACACTCACCGAAGGCTAATTTGATATTAAATTCGGAAGTGCCGAAAGAAAAGTCTCTAAAGATCACAACATTGAATTTCAAAATCAAAATATGCATAATAAGCAAACAATGTGGCTATGCACACGCCGAGTTTACACGAAATGTGGGTGAAATTCATATTAATCGGAAGAAGACTAATATTTTGACATTTTTACAACAATGTACTACTTATCCAAAGGAAGAAACAAAGGTAATAAATTGATAACAGATTGTTATACTAATAAATATAACAATAAAACAACCAACTTTGGCTGCAACTAAACTTCTAAAACAATATGACAGCTACATTTAAATAATATTTAGCAATATGCTTACATTCATAATGATTAATAAATGAAATTTAAAATAGTACTTATTAATAAAATGTTTATATTTTCAACAACATTTTAGGGACTACAAAGTCCGCTTAAGCTGGCAACATTCAATATCTTAAACAAAAACAAATGTCACAGATTAATTAAGATATTTTAATTAACTATCAACAGACAATAATGTACCTTATCTACGAATTTAAGAGATAATAGGAAATCGATAATATTAAAATTATAAATATTTAATTATCTACAGAAATGAAATTTCTATATATAACATGCATGCCTACAATACTATTTCAATTTGCTGTTTTCGGAATTTTATTTACGAAAACCTTTTATGCTGTTCTAATTATTTAGGACACCAATGGTTTTTTTAACACTTAATACTTTTGTTCTTCCTACTCTTTTGTAAATTTAATTTATAAAGCTTTTTTTATTAATGGCAATTGCAGTATCTCAATTGATATTTGCTTGTTACACTTATTTTATGCAACTATAAAAATATATGATTATTGCAAATTGCCACGAGAGTAATTTTTTAAAAGCGTTTTATTATTTCAGAAAATATTGTATACCAACTGTTGCCCGCGGCTCCACCCGCGTGTAGGTCGCTTTTCACTTAATCTGTGGAAACTACAATTATCCAGACCTATAATAGACTTATAGTTAATTCTATAGTATCATATTCCCGTGGCAATTTTATACATATAGGCATTACATTGCTACGATATCAAACTGAAAAT
The DNA here is from genome assembly GCA_959347355.1 of Napeogenes inachia. Taxonomy (NCBI): domain Eukaryota; kingdom Metazoa; phylum Arthropoda; class Insecta; order Lepidoptera; family Nymphalidae; genus Napeogenes; species Napeogenes inachia. Next base: position 4,125,953 of record OY365792.1, read on the forward strand.
AATAACATTCATACACATCACACACACATATCTACAGCTCCTGACTGTATTATTCAGATATACGTAAAAAGCATATAAATACTAAATATTATGTTTAATGTTTAATTAAAGAATTTCTTTGTAGAATTTCAAACTGCTACCATATGCGAGAACATAATCATAAGGGTTCTAAAAAACATTATATAGTCAACGCCATCTATTGAGATTTTATGTAACTTTGTTTAAAAATGGGCATATGCTGATATTGAATTTATTTTATTAAAATTCAGATAAAACAAAGTAGAAATTCTAGCTTTATCTAAATTAAATACGTTTATGTAAACCGCATTCAATTCTGTTAAAAAGTTTTGAAACAGTAACTCCTTTTTCCCTTAACCGATTTTGACGATTAAAATTTTGCCAACGTTCCAGATTATATCTAATCTGTTGAGTAGTTTTGAATTTATAACGTACCAGACAGACAGACAAAAAATCCAAAAATTGTTTTCTTGGTTTTTGTTACTCGCCTTTAATCGCCCCCTATCAGTTTTTTGAAAAAATATATAATGTCTGTAGACACTCGATTTTTACTGTCTTATTATATATTTGAGATTTGAGATAAAATGTAACCTTAATGAATAAAATTGCTAAATAAACCTACGAAAAGGCTTCATGGAATATAAGGTCATAAATTTTCTGTTTATCGTCAACATTAAACTCGAAAGTCGACGATAAATAAACCAAATATTCTGAATCTTTATGATTCTTCATAAATTAGGTATGAAGGCGTCTTAGTTGTGAAAGCTAATATAAATATTGGGATAGATGAAATAGTTGAATGATTATAAATTTTAGTAAAATTATATAATAAAAATTCCTAAGCTTTTACAATTAAGTTACGGTCTAAATTTTTGTATCTAATTCGATAATACTGTCAAGATTAATTTTGTTGTAATCAAACCAAATAAATATTACACTAGTACAATATGTTTAGCTCTTTCTTAATTTTATTACTTTTGGATACTTTATTCGACTTTAACAGATTTTTGTAGGTATCTGTGCTACAGCATACTTTTCCAAATACTTTAAAATGTAACACCTGAATATGATATCTTGCAAAAAAATACCCTTGGATCGTTTTGAAACATTTTATTAATTAGGTATAATAAAATCTTAACGATCTATGAATTACGATCATAAATTGTATTATATGTGATCTTTGAAACTTAATCTAGGTATACTAAAATGTCAAAGCCAGCGTTTCCTACAGCTCGTTAGTCTCCATCCTTGACTTGATTAATTGCCTCATCAAGTAGAAACACGGTAGTCACTAGTTGTCTATTTTATTGTGTAAATTTTATGAATTACATTAAACATTATAAAATGTTTATGGCATACATAATATATAAAAGTTTTATAATATTTGGTTGTTTATTTACAATAATAGTATTATCTTATGATTTCAATATATTATCTTATGATATCAATAACGTAAAAACCTTGTTTCGGTGTTAAAATAGATCCATTTAGGAAAAGGATAATATTATTGGTTTCGTTGAAAGTACTTTTATATAAAATGTAATTTTATTAAAAACTGTAATTTTACCCACAAATATTTTTCTCAATTAGGTATATATTTACAATTGGAAAGTGTAGATGAAAAAAAATACCAACACATTTTTTTTGTGTCAAATTTTACAATAAGAAATGAGTGCATCTCAAGATCTCAACGGGTTTGGTTATATGTAGGTATCTGTAACCTTTATCGATATCGATAAAAAAAATCAAAATCAACATTTAATCTGTTTCATAAGTTACACTTCTCCAAAGTCAAAAGCAATAAAACAAACAAAACAAAACAAAAATGATTTCGAATAATCTCTTACACGTATATTGAATAAAACATCAATTTTTTTTTATTTACATAAGAGGTATCACAATTTTAATATAATTTATTTATCAAACTTTTAACAATGATATATGATATTTACCGTATTTTATACATAAATATTATTAATTGCTGAAAGTAACAGCTGACATCCATTTATAGATAACCATTCGTCCCAATATTGTGCCATTTTAAAATACACTACTATAAATTTATTTTGCCATTTTCATGTTTAATCTAAAACACAAATCGTGTACTCGGAATTTTTTTCTGCTTTTCAGTTAAATCAGTTGCCGAAATTAATTTGATTCATTACGGGGGTTAACATTATTCTCAATTTAAAATATTTACTCATTTTTATAAAATACTTACCATTAACAACGCGTTGTGGCTTTTGACATTTTAAATCCCTTATGTAAAATGACGATTGATGTAATGACCTCAGTTTGTGTAAAGAAATAGAATTATTTTTATGGACATGAGATTATACATATGTGGTTTAATGGCCTGAGACCTTAAGCCTCGGATCCTGTACCAGAAGACATCATTAATAACGAGCAAGCCACTAATATATCTCTATCTCTGACATATATTATAACTTACAGGTCAATACTATAAAAAAAACACAGGTATCTCGTATAAAGTTTAATCTCTTATTTATATTATACCTTACAAGTCAATACTATAAAAAAAAATCCAATAATAAATCATAATAATATCCATGTTTAGTGCAGGTTCTTCTGCATAGAAACTTTCTTAGGAACTATAGAACCAGAGCCTGACGTTTCACAATTGCCTTATGTATAAATAACACACCTTCACTTTTGAGTTAAAAAAAATAAATATCTTAAAAATTATAGAATTTTTAGCCAGTCAATATGTGTATAGAATATTTTTTCTTAAATTTTATACATATAATTAAAATTACTAGGTAGTAATTTTTATATGTACAGATTGTTAGGCACCAGACTACATAATGCGGTAACTGTTAATTAAATATAGATGAAAATTTCTCATATAATGTGTCAATACTTTTCCTGCAGTCACAAAGCGATGATGATGATGATGATGATCTTCATCCAGATGTTGATATTTAAAGTCTTATGGATTATGTTGATGAATTCTTCATTTTACTTTATTTAAACAATATATAAATTATTTAATAAAAAGTTTTAAACATTACATGCTTTAATTAACAAGGTCAAAAAACAAAAAAATATGTTATTAATATAGATCCAAGAGTGATAAAATTAAAAATACAAATTTGCTGTGAAATTCCATTTTAATCTTTTTGATTGATTGATAACGGCACAACCAATCACGACTCTTGACAGCGCTGTCAAATAATTTATACTTCAGTCATACTTTATCAAATCTTAGACTTGTTATTTTACTTATTAATTAAGGTGAACTCTACTTTTAATATTTTTAGGTGGTTGCAGGTAGCTCGTATAAAGTTTAATTTCTTATTTATAATTTGGAATTTTATAGTAAGTATTTTAATTAATTACATTTAATAGTCTTTCTGTGGTATGTATATTTACAAATGATTTTTAGTTTTTAATATTTTATTTATTAAGATATAGAATTAAAATTTCATGAAAATGGCGAAAACTTGAACCCCTGATTTCTAAGATTGTCTGTGGTAAGTATTGTCTTACAATAGTAAGACGTTACCTATCCAGAATTTACTCCTTTCTGCATAATAATATTTTTCGAGACGGAGTTGACATCTACGAGATTTCTTTCGAAAATCTTAAAACTTTTACTTACCATAATATTAAGTGTTGAAATAAGAACACAACAATAAATGTACTAATAAGGTGCCAAATACAGGTTGAGAGTTAGCTTGGTGTTGCATTCGCATTGCTGTAAATCTGGCTTAGATCTACGCTGCAAACATCGTTTGTATCTAGTAGGATTACACCCTACTAGGATTAAGTGTATATATTATTAACTTAAATGAATGAATCAAGTGTAAGCAAGATAATTGATAGTCGACTTTAATGTGGATTTGTAATAGTAATTAAGATGCAGAATCATTAATTTATAGTTTTGCGAGCGAAATTGCGACTAGCTGTTAAGAGGGGATAGGGGCTATATATAAATATTTTTTATAATATTTAATAATTGAAGAACGTTAATGAATTAATGAATTTGTGAATTTGCACTATTTGTACTATGAACTTCACGTCATTAGTTTTCAAGGTATCTTAATGGAAATTCGCAATAAGCCTTTTCAAATAAATTTTCCATATTATTATTATGTATATTTTCTTGTATCTTAATTTTCTTCTCCTATATTTTTTATGGTATAATAAAAGCAATAAATGAAATTCAATGACTTCGCAATAAGGGCTTTTGTTCTGTTCCGCAGGTTCTATTTAAAAAAAACAAATAAAAGAAATATTCTTTGACAGCGGAGCCATATGTTCCAGTTCCCGCCAGAAGTTTGTCGTTTTGAGTCGTTCCACTCTACACATGGTGTCTCGATATCCAGTTAACAAATTCTCTTGTAAATACGAAACTGGATAAAAAACTAACGTAGTTTAATACCTTTAAATAACATGTAATTTTGTAAAAACAAATGCATAAAATAAAAAAAAAGACAATTGTTTTTTTAATATTTCAATTTGTTCCAGTGCTTTATAAAATTATAATAATGTTAACTCAAACACTTTTTATTTTCAAATTTTCTTATGAACACATTTTTTATTATAATAAATGATAATACAAATACTACAAATTTTATAGTCAATAATTGAAAAGAGGTTCTTTCTAAATATTTAAACATCTGTAGATTGTAAAGAAATACAAATTATATGATGTATTCGTATATTGTTGGTATTTTATAATCTATTACTGAGATGGCGAGATATGCGAAAGCTACTTGTAGATTAATATAAATATATTGGAATAAATTTATTTATACTAGAGAATATCTAGAGAAATTAACTATTAACGAAGAGATAAAAACGTTAAAATACTTTTAATACGAAAAAAGAAGTAAGAAAAAAGAAGAAGTAAGAGAAGTAAGAAAAAATAAATATTGAATATAAATACTTTAAGAGCATAAAACTCTTATTAGTGGTGAAAACTGAAACATGTCAAGATTGCAATAATTATTAATATATATTATTTACAAAGTCAGTATGTAAATTATTTGTATTTTTGGACATTTTATAACGGTTCAATATTTGAAATTTTAAAATATAAGAAATTCCTTCAATATAAACGAAAAGTTCTAATTACACTAGTACATGTACAGTTTCAAATAAATAATCGAATAAAGACTTATTTCGAAAAGGCTTAATAGTTTAGTAAATAAATTGTTCCTCGACGTAATAGCTATATACATGTTCGAGGTACCGCCAGTTGTGAGTCTTTTAAGTTGTTTCACATTATTGAGTCTCGATATCCAGTTAACAAGTAGGAATTGTTCTCTAAATACGAAACAAGAAATTGCTACTCTTCAATAACAAAGTATTGTACAGCCAGATATCTTTTGGAGCGCATACAATGTAAGATTATCTTGAGTAGAGAGGCACTTTTAATATCGTACCGGGTTTGAGTTTAACTATTCTTTTTAAAACTAACTAATATTTTATTCACTTCTTAGTTGTCTATATCTATAATAAATAGTTTTTTCTACGGGTTCGATTGATACAATAAAATGTATTTTAATGTTTATAAAATATTTGTAAGATTCATTTGTAATAAAAGTAATCATTACAAGAGTAAATTTATTTTTTATTTCTTTAAAATAAATAATAAAATCTAATAATCTTTAAAATAAAATATTTTTAAATCGTAATAAAGCTAATCGTAATATTTTTTTTGTGATAGCTATCAATTTTGATATTATATATTTTTACTGGGTTGGGGTTGTAATGGGGTGAAGTAGCTAGCCACAAGCTTTTGTTTACCCATTAACGATTACAGTACCTAAAGGAGGACACATGCAAATCTACGCTATATTTTTTAAAATTTCTTACAGCTCTGTTTTTATACATTTGTGGGGCTTATGTATGTGGTATTATGAAAAGTGATTATTTTGATATTAGTACAATGTCACTTCAATAAAGTGTAGTACCATTCATTTTACTTTTTATGCTTGTAAGGTAAATCGATAAGTTGCAATTTTGTTACAAGTGTAATTACTTTTAATTATACTTAAGTCATTTGAAGATTGTTTTTTTTTTTCAATAATATATATTCATACATACATATATGTATATATGTGAAATAAGATATATATATAATAAAACTAACGTTCTAGAAATTGTAAAATAAAACAAAACTTAAGATTTTATTGTCAGTTATAAATATTATGTCAGTGTTGGAGGCAATCGGAAAGTGCATATGTTAACAATCTTGTTAACATATGCACAATTTTAACAAATCCATGTTCTTAAGTATAAGGAGAAAGTAGATAAAAATGACATCATAAATAATGAGGTGCGAAGAATGTTCCATTAGCTGTTAAATATTTCATCGCTTAGGATGAAGAATAATGGAACAGCGATAATGACGAACAAAAAACATTCATTATTTTTTTGTAACATACATGACATTGGATTTGATTTAAAACACTAAAATAAATAGGATAATCTAAAAATTTTGCTGAGGCTTCTGGGAAAGTGCCAGAGAAAGTGTAATTATTTTGATATTGGATTAAATCTTTTATACTAGTGAATGTTATTTTTTTGGCAACAGTACTGCAATCTTCGTCGTTCTGAAAGTACGGACAGACAAATAATGTAGACGATAGTCGTTTGTCACTATCCCACTTTATCTAAAGAATCTGCTAATTTGCTATTATGTTCTAACTTTACTTAACTCTATATATTTTTTTGCTGTGTTAGGGTATCTGTGATATGTTATTCATTGTATGTTTTCCAAGATTGTTTCATTGTTTTGCATAAACAAACCAAAATATATGGGGCATATTTAAAGTATTTTATTTGTTTTTGTGATGCCAGTTTTCATTTATTCAGTGCTCTCCTGACAGTTCTATATATTTTATTAACATTATGTCCCTATTTTGTAATATTTTTGTGAAATAATATATGTTTTATATTGTTTAATCTCTTTTGCGATTTAATTAATATTTTTAAATAAATTTCTGTATTTATTTAGGCTGACAATTAGATTCAATTAAGATTTAGAATATTGTCCGTAATAATTTTTTAAACCTGAATTTAAATTTAAAACAAACTAAAAACTACACTTTTATCCAAAGTACTAAAAAACTAGTGTTGTATTTAGTGAAATATTCACATTTGTTGATTGAGCTACGGGACCCAACAGTGTGGAAAGCTTAAAACTACAAAATATATCTATAGAAAAACATAAACATTCAGCTCTGTAGTCAAAGTACCTTATACCAGGAAAAAGTGTAAACATTATTCATGATGTTATTATTACTTTGTGTACATTTAGTGAGTGTTAGTGTTAAAGTTGTCATGATTGCTGTATTTTATTCAATGTGTGAAAGTAATACTGTAGTATTACTTTCACACATTGAAAATAAATTCGTAACTGGGGTTGTACAATATTGAAATTAATATATGAGGAAGCATTTCAATGTAGACAAAAGAAGCGTAAATTCAAATATATCATTTTATTGTCATGTCAATATCCCTATCTGGAAGCATTTTTTTATAAAGGCCTTGACGTTATGTTACTACTGCCACCTGACCCAGCCTCAAATTCATCAGCAATTGAATGCTTTCTCCATTTAGTAAATTAAACTTAGACGATATTAACGTTTTCTAGGATGCTTGCAGTCAAACAACAATATAATAATGTTAAGAAAATCATGACCATGAAAAAATCACAACTTGTTAATAAAAAAATACTTAAATTTATTAATATTAACAATGTTATTGAGTAACTGTTAGGAGGTTTTTTTTTATAAAGGATTTTATTTAACTTAAAAATAACTAAAATAAAGATACCTAAATAAATCTGTAATGTTAATTACTATAGAAAAAAACATCAAAACATCCCTTAGGAGTAAAGTAAAAAATAAATTTGTTATATTAATGGAGACTGTTTGAAAATGGGTGTAAAACTATATTGCCATGTTAAGCTTATTTAAATTTATATTTTAAATATAGAATAAACCGATACGGACAGAGATTCGAACCCGCGACCTTTGGGAAACCGTCCCGTCGCTCTACGAAATGAGCTACCGTATCGCTGTCCGTTTCGGTGAATTAAGCATTCTATATGTGATCATCTTTATTGTGACAATGGTAACATCTATTAGCCTTCTTTAGATAAACATTGAAAAGACGCCTATACCAAAATTAATGTTTAAAAATATTTATAAACATGTATAGCCATGTTAAGCTTATTTAAATTTATATAAATATAGAATGTAAAATAAACCGATACCGGCAGGAATTCGACCCCGCGATCTCTGGGAAGATTTATGCGGTTGACGTATTTCTAATATAGGATTCGGTTAAATGCAAAAGCAAGTACTAAAAAGCAAACAGAAAAAAAATGAAATTATCGGTTTTCGTTAAAATAAAATGTGACTTTTCATTACAGTCACAGAACTTATTATTTCAAAAAGAAGATTTTGTTACATATCGAAAGACAGTTATAACTTTGTAATTAACGTTTTACTATTTCAAAATTCATTAAAAGTTTATATTCCTAAGCCTTAAATAGTCAACATACTGTACTGAATAACTTTTGAGCGTTTGACGGCATTATATTAAAGATTAATTATATTTAAGGTTGAAACATATATGGAACTTTACACTGTACTAAAATCATATTAAGTAAAAAAATACATAATTAACTGTAGAGATAGGTTTGCAAAAAAGCTTTATCATTGGGATTAAGAGACGGTCAGAATAGAAAAGTAAATTAAGGGTAGAAGCTACAACAATCAATCTTATCAATAATATCTGTTTGATCCTCTGGGTATATAAGAACCTAACATATATTTACTTTCTAATGCTTTATTGCACAATGTACAAAATGATACACATAAGATGAGCTTACAAAGTCAGATGTCACACAGACATTATTTACCAGCAATCCTTAGTATGTACAAAAGAAGTTAACAGGCATGGAAAGAAAGAAGAATATTTTATAAAATTCTTAAAATAAATAAAAGTGCATAAAAATACAAATATTCATAAAATAAAAGATAAGATTTATTGTTACAATTATTGTGAATGCAATCGTATGTCGACAATATACTTAATATATTTAAAAAAAAAGCTTATTCAATCGACAAAAAGGCTTCTTGGAATATAAAGTAAAAATGTAGGTTTATCGTCAACACTAAACTCAACGACGCGACGGTATTATTCTAAATATTCTGAATCTTTATGTAGCATCATAAATTAAGTATGAAGGCGTCTTATTGGTGAGAGAAAATGAGAAAATGTGATAACTTATTTTGTTAAATTGTTTTGTATTTAGAAAATTTCCTAAGCAACTACGGTTAAGTAGCGGTCGGTAAATTATTGTATCCTAATAGATAGTACTCTCAAGATAGATCTACTAAATAAACAAGTCTACATTTATAAAAGTCTATCCTGTTAAGCTTGATAAATACTAACGATGCGGATTAAAATTATCTTACATTTTGGAGATTTATTTGACTTTAACAGATGTTTTTAGGTACCGAATTATATGTGTCGTGTAAAAACATAATGCACCAAGTTATGAATCATCTCATAAAAATAATTCTTGGAGAAAAATACCTTTGGATATATTTTTTAAATTTTTATGACTTTTATATTTTGACTCTCTAAGGTTTATAAATTTCATAATCTGTAATCTTTGAAACTTAATGCAAGTATTCTTAACGGTTAAAGCTACCGTTTTCAAATAGCTCGTTAGACTCCATCCTTGGCTTGATTAATTGCTTTATCAAGTAGAAACATGGCAGACAGTATTTTATAGACAGTATTTTATTGTTTATAACTAACTAACGTGTTTAATATAATCTGTTTATGGCATGGATATAGAAAATTTTAAAATTTTATCTGATTGTTTATTACAATTACACTTTATTGTTATTATGATTTTAATAAAATATAAACATGTTTTCGGCATCTAAGTAGGTCCTTGGTATTCAAGAGCAAGTAAAAAAAAATAGAATATTATTGGCTTCCTTCAAAGTATTTTTATATGTATGTATATTTAATGTGATCTTTTTAATATAACCACTTTTTAAGTTTAATTGGTACCAATAATAAATCTTAATTTAACTAACCTTAAAAGAGATGTGTCTTAAGTTTGACTTATGCATGAATAGATTTATTTGCGGTTTTTTTTTATCGAAAGCCGAATCCGTTGAGATAGTCCTTATGCTTGGTCAAAATAAAAGCAGTCATTCCCAAGATATGTAGTTTTTATTGGTGTTAGTGAAAGGTTATTTAGCATTGTTTATAGTAAAAACCTTACCAAGTGAAAATAAGTGTTTTGTAGATTCGTTTTATTAAATATAATGTAGAAACCACTAATATAACTTCAAAAAGCATTAAAAAAACAAATTTGAAAAAATACAAACTACTTTGAAGTTATTAATTTTCATTATACCCAAATGATTTTTTTTAATATGAGTGTTTTTATATTATGCTTAAATATCGTGTTTCTTTATTTTCTTCTAGTTGATTTGTTTCATGATATAATTACTGCAATAAACTACTAAAACCTAGCGTTTTTACTTCTTAATTAAACTCACCATCATTCACTAATTTACAAACTTAATTTTAAACTTATAAGTCAATCTATTTTATAATAACTGGCGTTATATTATAACAATTCAATGATTTAATATACATTGTTAAATGGCTTTTCTTCTGTTCTGTAGAATCTATTTAAGAATAAATAAAAATATATCTTTGACAGTGGAGCAATATGTTCCAGATCCCGCCAGATGTTTGTCGTTTTAAGTCGTTCCACACTATGAATGGATTTTCGATATCCTGTTAACAAATATAAATGCACTTGTTAAAACTAGAATAGATACGAGTAGAAAAGAAACATAGTTTAATAGATTTCAATAACATAGTGTTGTTTTCAGAAATTTAAATGCATAAAATATAAAAAAAGTTTATACTTTAATATTGAATTTTTGGTTCCATGCTCTTTTAAAATTATATTAATAGTCACTAAATCATTTTTAATTCTCAATTGTCATTATGAACACACCGAGAATTTTTTATGAACACTCTGAGAATGTGTTCATAATGACACTTACCGATTATACCGATTATTTCTTATAATCAGAGGATTATAAGAAATAATACTACTAATATTAGAGATAGAGAATTCACAGTTTAAAATTGACTTAGCCATGTAAAAAACGATAAGTACTAGCACAATTACGAGCATTGTTTTAATCCTTTAAAAATCTGTCGGTACTAAAGAAATACAAGTTACATTATATAGTCATAAAAAGTTGGCCCATTCTTATTCCAATAATTATGCGAAGGTTCCTCTTTGCAAAGTATTCAAATTATTTTGTTATTGTTCAATGAGGTGACACATTAAAAAAAAGTTAAAAAAAAACATATAAAAACCATTTAATACTTAAATTAAAATTGTTAATTTGTACAGTACATTACAGTATAGTACAGTACACTAGTAAATTGAGCTTGATATCAGATATCGCTTTTGCCAGGGGCAATATAATACAAAGGGTGTCCATGACACTATGTCGGCGGAGAGAGTCAACTACATTGCCGATAGTTCTCCATTTAGTAAATTATACTTCGTCCACAAGAAATATTTCTGACTTTTATACTGATGATATGACTGCAGAAGTCTTTACATTTTTGGAACAATTAAGAACAAAAATATGAACGAACAGGCAAGTTAAGTTGAGCCAAGCTATAATACTTATAAAGAGATAGGGGTTACGCTAAATTTTAAGACGTACATCAATGTTCTATTTAGAAGACTGAAAGAAGGTATATAAAAAAAAGTTTAAAATACAAATAAATATTATTGTAATAACACATAAATAAATATTTTTATGTTTCAATTTATAAAAAATATAATATTTTAATCTTATAAACAATAAAACTGGTATTCCTTTCTTTAAGAGGATAACTAAAACGCGAATGGAGAAAAAGCGTGGTTAAAACTAGAATAAGCAATCTTGTAATGAAGTTGTTGCATCCCGAGTGGTCAGCCATAAGACTTGATTAAAAATGTTTTAAATATTAAATTATTTTGTTTCTTAATCTGCCTTACGTGTATTCATAAAATTATAATAAAATAATTTCGCGTCGTATCGCAAAAGATTTGAATCAAAAATATTTAGTTTATTTCACTGATGATATTTTTTTTTGATAAATTACTAACAAAACTTAGCAGATCATAAAACTACCCCAACCTTTTTCCTCTAACGCAAGTTAATTCCTATAAACTCCTTCTCTGTTGAATTAATTTACATTCTGTAAAAGTAAGGTCCACCCTTGCATAAAACTGACTAAGTTAAATTACTGTACCTAAGTTAAATCACTTTCTCTCTCTTGGGAGTATTACTCTTTGATGTTCGTAATATTACCAGAATTAAATAAGTTAAAAAGTATTCAATATTTTTTTGTTTTGTAAATAGAGATATTAATAAGTCTTTACTATGGATTATTAAAATTCAATGGTATTTAATGTAAAGTTTGGAATGGAATCTAGGGTAAATTAATTAACTTGATTGATTTTAATTATTTGGCGAGGTCAACTCTTAAAAGGTTAACTCTTTCATGTTAATTTATTTTGACAAACTATGGATCAATAATCAAAATAAAATGTTTAATGTTGATAGACCGATATGTTTGAAAATATCTATAAACATGTATAGCCATGTTAAGCTTATTTAAATTTATATAAATATAGAATGATAAATAAACCGATACGGGCAGGGATTCGAACTCGCGACTACTGGGAAACCGTCCCGTCGCTATACCAAGCGATACGGTAGCTCAGTTGGTTTTAATATTTTTTTATGACTTTTATATATTGAATCTTAAGGGTCTATATATTATCCAAAGCCAGTATTTTCCTAAAGCTTGTTATTACCCGTCCTTGGCTTGAATAATCCTTAGCCATATCAGTATCAGTAGAAACACGGTAGTCAGTAGCTGTATATTTTATTGTTGAAATCACATATCTAATTTTAATAGTTAAAAAATTATTTCATTGTTTATTACAATCACACTCTTACATTCTCGCTTCTCGCTCGCAGTTCTTGAAGATGTGGAATGAAAGGCGTGCGTTGCTCGTAACACCGGCATAGAGTTATACCTACATTACGGATTTCAATAAAATATTAATATTTTTTCGGTATCGAAGTAGATTCTTTCAACTCGCTTGGTATTCAACCGTGTGTATAAGAAAGGGAATGTATTTAGCTTCCTTCAAAGTATATTTAACTGTACAATAAAAAAACATTTTAAATTTAATTTATTTCTCAATAAGATGTATAAGATGTATATGCGTGTATGTATGTATATTCGTATGTATGTATATATTTGTTTGTATGTATATTCGAATGTATGTATATATTTGTTTGTATGTATATTCGTATGTATGTATATTCGTATGTATGTATATACGTAATTATGTGTATGTAATGCTTTTTTTTTTGTTTTTATATTTTTACTATTCAAACAACACCCATACTACGTCTCATTATTCCTCTAATTAATTGGTTGCCTGGAAGAGATTGCTCTTTAGCGTTAAGGCCGCCAAATTTGTACATTTTTTCTGTTTTATTTTTATTTTTTTGTTATTGTTTTTTCTGGGTGTACAATAAAGAATATTTATTATTATTATATATATTGTCAAGCGTAAATAAGAGTTTTGTCACAATTTAATAATTGACATATATATTTTTAGTGCCCAATTTAACAACAAATGTCCAACTATAAATTTAACAGTAATTGCAATCTATATTTCTTCTTTATATCAGAGTTTTAAAAATAGAGTTAAAACTTTAAACTATGATACAAATATATACGTAATAAATTTGTAGTATTTTATACATAAAGATAAAAAATTGCTAAAAGTCACAGCTGACATCCATTTATAGATAACCATTTGTCCCAATATTTGCACATTTTAATAAAATATACACCGATAAAATTATTTTATCGCTTTTCATGTTTAAGCTAAAACACAAATCGTGTATTCAGACTGTTTTTCTGTTATTCAGTAAATTCAGTGCCCGAAATTAATCTGAAGTTGGCTACAAACTTTAAAATTTTTAAACTTTTATCAATTTGTGACCAGTTGACATCTAAACCCCTAATAAAAAGTGACAATTGGTGTTATGAGTTAGGTGTTTTAGTGTTTGGTTCTAGAATTACTTTTATAGACATAAGGTTATATATATTATATAACTACTAGCTAATGTCAATAATTATATGATTTCAATGTTTAAGGTTAGAATTCTTTAAGCCTTTTTAAATGTGGAATTATTAAACTCTTAATATTATGGTTAGTTAGTGTTGTCTTCTTTTAGTATCACGCCTTAATAGTCTTCTAATTTTCTTGCACATAATAATAATAATATCAAGACAAATTACACACATTGATTTAACCCCTAAGTAAGCAAATTATTTGCCTGTGTTAAGCGTGTTAGACAACGATACAAATACATAGAAATACACATATAAATACTGAAAATATATTTAATAAGCGATCAAACCCAGAAACACACATGCTCATCACATAAATGCCTGTCTCTGCCGGGAATCGAAACCGAGCCCCATTGCGCCGTGAAACGTTAGGCGTCTGCGCTAACCACTAGACCAACGGGGCGGTTTATATATATAACTCTGTATATATTTTTGACACGTGCATATATACGTCATTAATAAATATAAGTCATTAATAAATTTAAAGAGTGTCCATAGTCAGTGTTGGTTCTTTTTCATACCTACCTAGATACCTTTGCTTTGGAATAATACAACTAGAGCCTGATGTTTCATGTATTGTATCTTAAATAAAAACTTTTATTTTTTTTACCTAAAGATTTTTTTTATCTAATTTAGGATAATGAGTCAAAATATAAAATAATTACCAAAAGCTGTGATTATTATTTTGTATTTTGATGATTCAGTTGTGTCTGGTTAAAGTCCTGCTGTTTTTTTTTATCAATAGTAATAATATATATACAAGAGTGATCTAAAGTGATTTAAAAATACATATTGGCTGTGAAATCAATCAAACCTATTTGATTGATTGATAACGTCATAGCCAATCATGAGTCTTGACAGCGCTGTCAAATAATGTTGACTTTAGTTATGCTTTCAGAAATCTGCTGTTAGTTTAGTTATGAATTAAGTCTAGTTTATATTATAATTAATAACTAGCTGGTGATAGATATCCTGTATAAAGTTAATACTCCAATTAAGAAAGTAAAATTTTGTAGTAAGTAGGTACAGCCGATTAAGAATCTTTATAAGTATTTAATTTATAGTTTATTATGTTTTATTTAATGTAGATAAAGAATGAAATTTTACCAAATGGGGCAAAACTTGAACATCTAACCTCTAGTATATTATTTTCGTCACTGTACTAGCTCAGCTATCGTGTGATGTTAAACAGGTTAATGAATTTTACACTCTCTGTATAATTGTCTTTTACGAAACCAAAACCGTTTCAGCTATCTTAATACAATTTTATGCAATAAAAAGACGGTAATACAATTATTAATAAAGTCCCAATTACATCACGATCTAGTTTGGTGTCGCATTTGGGTTGCCGTCAGTCTGGTTTATATCTACGTTGCACTCATCGTTTGTATCTAGTAGGATTACATCAGAGTAGGTGTATATATTACCAGCTTTTGTAAATAAATCAAGTTAAAGCAAATAAATTGTTAGTCAACTTAAATCTGGATTTCTGTAAATAATATTTCGACCAGCTGTTAGTAGAAATAGGGATTATTTATGAATAATTTGTCGTTGACGTTAAATATTAAAGTGTCAACAATTTAATAATTGAAGAACGTTGAAGTCGATTGTGGTTATTGTATTGATTAAAAAAAGTGGCAAAGTATAAAAATCTTAAATGCACTATTTCCAACTACATTTAAGTAAAAAATTCTTAACATATAAAAATTTAAATTCCCAATAAGTTTTTTTTTATTATGCTTCCATTTCGTGTTTACTAATTATCCTTACATATATTTTTTTAATATACAATAATTTCTACTAAGTTAACTTTCCCTTCATTCTCTAAGTACCTAATTAAAAAAAATACAATACTTATCTAATAACCACCCCGTTGGTCGAGTGGTTAGCGCAGACGCCTAACGTGTCACGGCGTAATGGGGCTCGGGTTCGATTCCCGGCAGAGACAGGCATTTATGTGATGAGTATAGATGTCTGTGTTTCTGGGTTTGGTCGTTTATTAAATATATTCTCAGTTAGGGGTTAGATCAACGTGTGTAATTCGTCCTGATATTATTATTATCATTATATTATAACAATTAAATGACTTAGTAAAAATAGTTTAAGGACTTTTGTTCGTTCGGTAGTTATATTAAAAAAAAATGAATAAAAGAAATATTCTTTCACAGCAAAGCCATATGTACCAGTTCCCACCAGATGTTTGTCATTTTAAGTCATTCCACACTATGGATGGACTCTCGATATCCAGTTCACAAATATAAATACTCTTGTAAATACCAGAGAGAAAACGAATATAGTTTCATATATTTCAAAAACATAGTACCTATTGTGGTATGTTGAATAAATCAGTTATCTAAAATATATAAAATGTTTGTATTTTATATTTGGATTTTGTGTCAGTGCTCTTTGAAATTATAGTAGCTAATAAAAACATTTAATTTTTCAAAGTTTAATTATGAAAACAGTATAGTATCATAATACACAATAATAAAAATACAAGTCTTTATAGTTTATAATTGACTTAGCCATGTAAAAGACAAAATGTACAATTACGTGCATTGTTGTACTAGAAATCATTTGAAAAGCTGTAGATTCTAGAGAAGTACAAATTATAAAAGGTATTCGTAAATAGTTGAGATATTTTTATCCAAGTAATTACGTAAAGACTCCTCCTTACCAAAAAAATATAATAATTTTTATATTGATTTAAGTTTTATGAGAGAAAACCTATATTGTAAGTAGGTGCTTTTTTATTATTACGAAATTAAAAAACAAAGTAGAAAAGACGTTTAAAGTTATACAAAGATATGACAATTTGTTATAATGTCAGAGCTTTCTTTGGGTAGAGCAAGAAAAAATATTATTTTTACACATATAACACTTTACAAACTTAAAAGTCTAATTGTATAATAAAACCATTAAAAAACAAACATCATTATAATAGGTATACCGAAGCAAGAATAAATATTATTAAAATGCCAATTTGATAAGTAATTATTTAAAAATTACAAACATTTTATAACAGTTCAATGTTTGAAATATGAAAATACTTTAAAAATATTTAAAATATTCATTTTTGAAAATGCTACACTAGAGTTGATATCAAATATCACTATTTCAGGAGGCTATATATCTCAAATAGTGTTCATGACAGTATGTCGACGGAGAGACTCAACTTCATTATCGATTTAGTTCTCCATTTAGCAAATTACACTTTTTCCATACTTATAATGATTGACTTTTGTTCGTATTATATGACTGCATAAATCATAAAATTTTTTGATATTTATAAATAACCAAAAAATATATTTTGACTATATATAAATTGACTGTTCACGTTATAAGCAGTAATAAATAGCTGAATCTGTACTTTTTGCTTTCCTAAAATAACAGACTTATTCCTTTAATATAACTCGACGAAAATCTTGGCCTCTATAAAGCATATTAGCATATTATAACTCGAATGTTTTTGTTATTAAGTTAAGCTATAAAAAACGTTATATTGTCATAAAAATGTATTACCCATTTGGACCGAAACTATGGCAGGGCACTCACTCATTGATTATCCTACTGCTCTAACAGCCGATATTCTCCAAGGTTAACTAAATTATACCTATACTAATATTATAAAGCTGAAGAGTTTGTTTGTTTGAACGCACTAATCTCCGGGACTACTGGCCCGAATTGAAAAATTCTTTTTGTGTTGAATAGTCCGTTTATTGAGGAAGGCTGTAGGGTATATATCATCTCGCTGTGACTAATAGAAGTTAAGCAGCAATGAAAAATGCTGCAAATTTAATATAATCTAATAGGTTCTGACTGACTTATTTATAGCATACAGTCTAAACCGCAGGTCGTAGAGATAGTAAAATTGGAGGATACATTTGTTTTTCTACGTAGTGGTGTACTAAGAAAAGATTTCTAAATTCCAATCTTAAGGGTTTTAAATATCAATTTTGTATGGAACTCGGCGGCAACACTAAAAACCACGCGGACGAAGTCGCGAGCGACCCCTAGTGTTAGTATAAAGGTTTGTTTAAAAAAAAATATTTGTACCCTTAAAGGGTTATAATTGTTTTAGATTAGTAAATTTAGTCTACTATCTTGTCTTCTTTATTCTATCTCTCTAGTCTTATCGCCTTATTTTAGTGTTATTTTTGAGTTTAATTTGTTTTACTTCAAATTTTTAGAACAAACAGAGATTAAATTCTATGACACTATCTTTATTAACAGGGATCGAGAACCTAAACTAACAGGCAAGTTAAACTGAGCCAAGCTGTATAATACTTATAAGGAGATTAAGGTCAAGTTGACTTCTAAAACGTACATCAGTAGTTTAAAATTAATTTATAATATTTCATTTTAATTTCTAAAGAGGCTAAATTTAAACCATTCAATTTAATGATAAGAATATGGAACATATATTCAGTGTACCAAGGATGCAGTTAGTGCGAGGCACATCCAAATATTGGTGAATCTAAAAAATGTTAAATTTGAAGATTACATTACTACAGCAACTCATTAATAAATATTTTGGTATTTAATTTTTAAAATAGTAATAATATTTCAATCTTATACAACTCTTATTCTTTACTTTAAGAAAACTAAGACGTAAATGGGGAAAAGCGCGGTTGGAAACTGTAATAAGCAATCTTGTAATAAAGTTATTGCATCTCAAGCGGTCAGCTACAAGATTTGATTAAAAATGTTTTAAATATTAAATTATTCCTTTTTACTTCATCTGGTTTATGTTCATTAAAAATATAAAATAATAATTTTTTATCGTATCTTAATAAATTAAATCAAAAATGCTTAAATTATTTCAGTTATGTTAAAGAATTTAAGAAACGATTTATACAATTTAGCAGATCATGAAATTACCCTAACTATGTTCTTCTAACATAAGCTAATTCCTATAAAGTCCTCGTCTGTCGAATAAATTTACATTCTGTAAAGGTTAGGCCCACCCTCACGTAATTTAAATTAACGTAACTATTCTTCTCCTATTCTCTTGAGACTAACATTTCTTAAAGCTGGTAATATTATAAGATTTAAACATAAAAGTATACACTATTTTTTCGATTTTGTAAAAATAGATATAAAAGAACGTTTACTATAAATTATTACTGTTGTAGCTTGGTATGGCAGTTGGAGTTAAATCAAAATACTCCATTGATTTTTATTTTTTCACATCATAAATCACATCATTATCATTTTTTCACATCATACATCACAAAGACACATCATCAATAAGATAACCACTTTCAAGTTGGTTTATTTTTAAAAAATAAGGATCATTAAAAATAAATAAAATGTATATTATCGGTAGACCGAGATTTTCATTCCACGACTCAGCCACTGTAGGTTGTATGATATTGTAATTGTTAAGAAATTGTTAAAAAAATATTTAATTTAAATTACAAATAAATTATAAATACATAAACATATTTTAAGGACAAACGAATAAAAATAATGACCAAAAGTGATAAGCCCAAAGGTAATGCCCGCCTTCGCGACTACTCGGCCCCACACTTTTTTGAACGAAGGTGACGCCGCGACGTGGACTGTCATATTCTTTGTCTAACGAATTTGCTATAATGGCACGCCCACAGGTACCAGCAAGAGGAATGTAAACCAATTTCTTAACTATTTCGGTGTTTAAATAATAACCATCATATCTATCAAATTTATAGAGAGTGGTTTAGTTGCGACTTCTAAAATAACTCTAAGTTCTAAAATAACTAAGTTATTATATCAGATATCAAATCTTTTAGAGACAAAATTTAACGAAACTAAAAAATGGATGTTTGTAAACCCTATACAACAGATTAGCAGAATATATTTATACTGATGTAGTTTTCCTAGATAATATTATGTTTCAGTTTAAATAATTATATATAAATGTTTTTATATAATTATAAATATTAATATTATTAATATTATAGTAGATATAATTATGAATATTTTTTCCTAACAAGAAACAAGAAACTACAAGTACAAGTAAAAGTAAAAGCGACAATAAAGAATGATTTCTAAATGGCTTAACAGTTTAGTAAATAACTTGTTCTTCGACGTCGTTCCTATATGTTCGAGTTACCGCCAGATGTTAGTCGTTTTAAGTCGTTCCACACTATTAAGTCTCGATATCCAGTTTACAAATGGGAATTCCTTTCTAAATACGAATCTAGAAATTGCTACTTTTTAATAACATACAATACTGTATAGACAGATATCTTTTGGAGTGCATACAATGTAAGAGGGTCTTGAGTTGAGAGGCACTTTTAATATCGTACCGGATTTGAGTTTTACTTTTCTTTTTATTTGTATTATATTAAACTTACTCGGAGTATATCTCACATTCTCGGTCTAAAATTTATTTTATTCAGAATGTTGTTGTCTGTACATATAATAAACGTATAATACATTAAGATATTTTTAAATGTTTGTGAAATATTTGTAATTTTATTTGTAACTAGCTGTGCCTGCGACTTCGTACGCATTGTTTTGAGTTTCCTTGCTCTTATCAAGGCAATCCATCATGTTTTTTTTTAAATATGTTTGCTTTATGATTGGTCCGCAGCATTGTTTAAATTCTTTAAATTTTATTTAAATCATCATCATCATCATAAATAATTTAAATTTAAATTTTAATGCATTCCAAATGACTCTCCCAGATCAAAGTAATTTACTATGGGGCAAAGCCATCGAAAAGTCTTGCAACATCTGTGGGGAGGGAGTGGAAACCACGAAACACTTATAAGTAGGGTGTAGCGTACTTCTAGATAAAGATCAATACTCGTGTCGCAACGTAAGGTATTAGAAATTATACGGGAAGCGGTTAGTCTTTCAGTAGCAAGAGCGCGGAAGGGTATAACAACCACCAAACGATCTATAGAATTCGTAAAAGAAGGCTCCTCCAAAAAAGCAATATCGAAGCCTTATTCAATTTTAGGCGCGGCTCCTGATTGGACTCTCATGATGGACACTTATGAAAAATATTACAAAATCCCTGAGGATGTTGGTGTTTCGTCATCTAGACCGGACTTATTACTATATTCTATACATCTGAGGTGCGTGATACTTGTGGAGCTTACTGTTGCCTGGGAAACAAACATTCCCAGGAATCAAACATTCAAGTTTAATAAGTATAGCAAACTGACCAACGAACTGTTAAGGAAAAAAATTATAGTTAGTTTGTAAGCGGTAGAAGTGGGAGCGAGAGGTATAACAGCAAAATCTCTCTATAACCTGCTTAAAGACATAAGTAGGTTTTTTCCAAATTTGGTTAGGTAGGGAGAAGAGTGTAAAGGGTGAAGGCGAGCGATGGGCCCGGCACCCACTCTGTGAATTCATGGAATGCTAAGAATCTTCTTCGTTTCATGTCTGTGAATAGGTTGCTAGGTTAATGCGCCTTACCACCTATGACTACATAGCCACTCCATATATATTATACAAATATATATATAGATTTCGCACCAAGCTCAAGTGGCTTCCTATACGCCTTCGCAGAAATTCTCACATACTTTCACTTCTTTACTCGATCCTATTTAATCCTAAGTCTCCAGAATATCTTAAGGAGCGGTTTCTATTTCTGGATCACTCTCATCTCAAGACTCTGCGCTCTTAGGATAATCTTACCTTAAAAGTTCCTTCTCATTCCTCTTCTTTTTATAGTAATTCCTTTACTGTTGAAGCTGTCCGTCTATGGAACTCACTGCCCGTTACATTAAGAAGAGCTAATTCCTTGGACATTTTTAAAAAACAGGTGAAACAACTGTATTGTACACTATAATGTATAGTGTAGATACGAGTCGATCGAGTTTCCATTATTACTATTATTTACACATTTATATTATTGTTTTATCTTTTCTTTTTATTAGTAAATTAGTATAGTAATGTGTGTAACGTGGGTGTTTATAGTAATTGATGTATGTATGTAATATTTATATTAAACAGGCGTATGTTTCATTTTAATAATGTTATGTACACATATTTAATAATTCCACGTATATATATTTATATATATAAATATATATTTGTATATATGTCTTTCCTCTGCCTTTCCAAGGTTGCCTTGAAAAAATCGCTATCAGCGATAAGGCCGCCTTTTGCACTTATTTATAATTTACTTGTTTTTTTTTGTTTATTAAGTTACTGTATAGTTCATTGTTGTTATTATTCTTGTATTATTTTAGCTATTATTCTAAGTGCAATAAAGAATATTATCTATATATATATATATATGGCGGTTCAGGATACCGTTCACAGTCTTGATCACCGCCAGAGTTCATATTTATGGGCCTGATAAGGGTATCGAGCAGAAAACAAAGTAACTTCGTACAATGTTTTATTAACTATTATTATTTTACACTGTTTTAAATCAACAAGTTTGTACGTGTCACAACGAGTCGTAAGACAGTTCCCGGACTTGTTATCCGCACGATAGTTGAAGGTAAAGTGAGTGAGAATACATCTTCAACTCGACCCGCACGATCGTAGACCAGACTCTGACGTATCGCTTGCGCCTCGTTGTCATTTAGCTCCCGTACTAATGACTTCCCCGACATATATATTATATATATATATATATATATATATATATATATATATATATATATATATATATATATATATATATATATATATATATAGATAGATAGATAGATAATATTCTTTATTATGCTTTTTATATTTTATCAATTGTTTGATTTATTAGAGACCAGATCTATATCGGAAGAACTGATCAAATCGTTTATTAAATAAAACCTTTGATGATGTTTGATGAAATTTACTAAAGTAAATAGTTTTATGAAAAAAATGTTGGTCTAGCCTAGGTACTGTCTTTTTTATTCTATATACATTATATAATTTCAGACAGGCCTTAACTAGGCCTCACTATAAATAAGAAAAATAACATGTCATGCGTGCCTTGTCCGTGATGAAGGATGACACAGTTGTGGGAACATTTATTTACAGGTTGATACTTATACATTTATTTTTGTAGTTTTTATGATCTGGTTATAAATATGTATTTTTATATAAATTTGTCTTCATTTGTAGGTTCACCCGTCTTTTTTACTTTTCTGTTTGTTAATCTGTATGTTATCCGTGTTATGTTTTCAAAGACTATTATTTAAAAAAGCAAAACAAAAATATAGGTAATATTTAGCGCATTTTATTTGTTGTTGTTATACCGGTATGACGTTTTAAATTTAATCAGTGTACCTTAGATGGATTCGGTTTATTCGCTTTACGTCGTGGCAGTCAATATTTTGTTGTAGGTACTTTTGTGGAATATGTATCGTCGTCTATGATTTCTTGCAAACATATTGATATTTTAGAGAAATAAAATATATACATATATTTTTAAATTGTTTGTTATAACGTTGAAAACCGTTTTTCTTAAATCTGCTACAGAATTTTAATTAAATGAAACTGAAAGTACAAGTTCAACCAAAATGATACGGGTGAGATGAGTAATTAATGGTAAATGTAATTAGTATAGCTTTTAATAACATAATAGGATACAAACAAGTAAGTGTAATAAAAACTAACAGCCATACCCTTTTTAATAAATCTAAGATAGAAAATAAAAAGAAACAAATAATAATATCACAAAATAGTTAGATTACATAGTTTAAATGATAATTAGAAATGATTCTTTAAATATTGAGTAGTTATTTGGTGGTTATGTTTTATAAAGGGTTGTTTAAAGTAAAATAAATCTGTATTGTTAATTATTTTATACAAAAAGTTAAAAATATTCCACATAGATTCGGTAAAATTACAGATTATCTAGTCTAACAATTACCAAAGCATTTGTGGAATGATTTATGTGTCTAAATCTCTAATATATCACTGGATTGCATGTTTTGAGTAAACTGAATAAATAAATGATTCAAGGATAAGTATTTTTACAATTGGAAAAAATGTATATTTTATAAAATTATGACATTTTGTGACAATTACAGAATAAATTATTTCTAGAACAATATATATTTTAAAAAGCAAAAACCATTTCAGACTGTCTAATTAATATGTTTAAGGACTTAATTATCATTAAATATTTAAACTTATATCCAAAATCATTAAGTAGTCATCATTCTGAATTCAGTCATTCCAAGCCGTTTTGGTGTAACTTATAAAGATCTTCAATATTTACTGTAGGGAAATATAGAGAATTCGTAATTATGCATAAGTAATACTTCTCACTTAATAATTAAAAAGAGATAAGGTTGCGTATAAAAAGATTTTTCATATGGATTAAATGTCAGAAGGGAAAAAGTAAATTGAAGGTAAGAACTATGGCAAGCAATCTTGTAATGAAATGAGTTTGAGCCTTGAGGTATAAAAGCCCCTTCTTTTAAAGGACAAGATTAATATGGAGTAATTCACGTCAGCGTTTACGTCAAGAAGACTCATTTCCTGTATTAAATTACTATTGTCAACACTTAATAAATTAAGTTCAAAACCGTGTTATTATTCATAATATTAACTTATGTATCGAATTTTTTATTACATTTTAATAACATATTATATATGGATCTAATTTTAACAAATAATATTGTTGTGTGTGTTAATTCTTAGGGCTTATTAGCTTTAAACTTTTATAAAAGCGAGGTGAAGTGGGTGAAAAGATGTTTTAATGGATAAAAAATGCATGCTTATAAGTAAAAAATCTTACGCTGAATTTTTATAAAAATCTAATGTTTTAATTAAATACAAGAAAACTTTCAGCGACAAAGGAATGAACATAAAATAAGATTCTCTGAAGTGTGATATTTTGAAAACTACTAGGTACCTACTAAATAATTTTGTTCAAGAAATATGTTACGTACAAAATAAAATATAATAAGGATAACCTTGATATAGAAATAGAAATCATTATAGTCAATATTGTTCAAGACAATGTTAATAATTTGATAAATTTATTACCTAATCCTTATACCTCATCCTGTCAATAATAATTTTAAACATAATAATATGGTTTTGTAAATATTTAAGTTAAAGATTTATGTAAAAATTAAAATAATAAAAACAGAATAAGATAAAAGAAAAATGTTTTATTTTACGCCCAATTGTTATTCTATCATTGGATAGCATAAGGAATAACATTATTAAAGAAAGTTAAAACTAAAATCGCTTTAACTTGTATATAGAACTCGTAAGTAGGCGCTCGGTAAATTATTATTTAAATTAAAATAGTATTAGGTACAATCAAACATATATTTATCTTCGTTAAAGTTTAGTATCTATTTATTCAATTTCATTTGATGTTGGATCCTGCTTTTAACCTCTTCACTTTTATGTGTATTATAGAAGGATTTCATAAGCTGAAAGTGTTTATCGATAAAGGTTTAATAGATCTAGGTCTAAATCAAAAACTTGATTGACATTTGGCACTTTTTTAAATTAGCTTTTCAGTCCCTATGCAAAAGAGATTTGAATTTTAAATAAAATAAACTGATACCGTGGCTTTGAACCCGCGTCCTTGAACCGGCTCGTCTGATAGCTTACCAGATTTCAATTGGTATTGAGTTACCTTATGGCTAATATATTGTCGTCTTATCAGTAAGGTGGTGATATCTATTGGGTTTATTTTGAAAACCCTAACCTACTTAGTACATATGTTTGTATTGATATATGTCTTATACTCTAAAATATCTTAATTATGTACAATGTTACTTGGTTTGATTAGTAACAGTTAATTTTGAACCGAAAAGCGGAAATCATCCTGATTTCACTAATCCGACCGGCTCGTTTATAACATCATCAATATTTTTTTTTTACTTTGAACAGATTTTATGTCTAATCACTTTTAAGACAATATTTCTAATATATTATAATATTTCGCATTTTTTCACATTAGTCGCAAGGATATTAAAACCTCTTCATTCCATATCTTTATTCTTTAGGTTCAATTTAACCCGTAAACTACCGACGTATGAGGCCCGTCTTAAATACTTCGGCTTAACATCTCTTGTCACTAGGCGTAGAACTCAAGATTTTGCTACACTTCACAAAATTATAAATAACAAATGGGATACTAGCGAACTACTAAGCCACTTTTCACTAAAAACTGGTAGCACTCGCACTCAATTATTTTTTCATATACCTGTGTGTCGAAATAATTTAGCATTTAACAACCCAGTGTTCAGAATGTGTAGAGCTCACAATGAACTGTGTAAAAGTTTGGACATCAATGCACAAAGTCTGCCTGTTTATTTATGAAAATGCAATATTAATTGAGGAATATATGTGTTAGAATTTATATCCAAATAAAAACTACTGCCGCCACCTGTCGGGAGTTATGTATATTATACAAACGTCAGATTTAATGTCATTTAAAAATAATAAAGTCAGTTGTTCATCAGCCATCACGTTTTTTACTTTTAGGTTATGGGCCCAGGCCATAACACGCGTTAAAATAAAGTTTTTTTGTTAGTATTTCGCATAGGTTTTGTGTCGTGTAAGAAAGACAATGAGTTCCAATTACCTCGCAAGCATTCCTAAGCTAAAAGGAAGAGAGAATTTTGACGATTGGGCGTTCGCTGTAGAAAACCTACTGGTTCTCGAAGGTGCTGACAAATACCTGAAAACAGAAGGTACCGAAGCTACAGAGGCAGCGACAGATGCAAGGGCACGAGCAAAATTGATTTTGACGATCGATTCATCGTTATTTGTGCACATAAAGGAAACAAAGACCACGAAGGAATTATGGAAAAAACTACGAGCTTTGTTCGATGATTCAGGATTTTCGAGGAAGATTACTTTGCTTCGTCATCTAATATCTATAAGATTAGATAATTGTGAGAATATGACGAATTATGTGACACAAATAGTGGAAACGTCTCAACGTTTAAGTGGCACAGGGTTTGCCATCAACGATGAATGGGTGGGTTCTTTATTACTCGCCGGATTACCAGAGCAATTTATGCCAATGATTATGGCTATAGAACACTCGGGAATTCCAATCACTGCCGATTCCATCAAGACGAAATTGATCGATATGGAATCAATCAACTCTAGTGAAACGGAACGTAATTCAGCATTAGTGGCTAGAAGTTGGCATAATAAAAAGAAAAACGGCAAAGTTGGCAGCAATGGTAGTACCAATCAAAATGGCGGATATACATCGAACTCAAATGTCAAAAATACGAAAACTAACAAAATGATAACATGTTATCGTTGCAAGCAGATAGGGCATTACCGTAATCAGTGTCCACTTTCGAACGAGAAAACAGATAATAAGAAACAGAGTAACGCATTCAGCGTTGTTTTTCTTAGCGCAAAGTTCAGCAAAAGTGATTTCTACATAGATTCGGGAGCAAGCATGCACATGACGGCGAATGAAGATTGGTTGAAAAACTCTAATTATTCACAGAATTTACCTGAGATAATAGTTGCGAATGAGACAAAAGTGCCTGTTTTATGCTCTGGAGACGCGGAAATAACAACAAGTCATAACTACAACATTACTGTCAAAAATATGTTGTGTGTACCTAGTCTCGCAACTAACCTATTATCAGTAAGTGAATTGATAAAGAATGGAAACAGTGTAGTTTTCGAGCCTTACAAGTGTTTGATTAGAAATCAATTAGGCGAATTAGTTGCTGAAGCTGATTTAATTGATGGTGTGTACAGAGTTAATTTACAAACACAGAACTGTTTATTGACTTCAACTCAAGTCAGTGGGGAAACATGGCACAGACGACTTGGCCATATAAACAGTATGGATATGAACAAAATGAAGCGTTGTGGTTTAGTGGATGGACTGAATTATCCTGACTCTTTTACAACAGGCAAGTCAAGCTGTCAGACATGTTGTGAAGGAAAGCAGTCAAGATTGCCATTTGCGACAGGTTCACGTGCAACAGAAATACTTCAAATTGTACATTCAGACATCTGTGGTCCCATGGAGATCAAGTCAATTGGAGGTGCTAGATATTTTGTGCTATTTATAGACGACTATACTCGGATGACCTTCATTTACTTCCTGAAAGCTAAAAGTGAAGTGTTGAACTATTTTAAAGAATTCAAGTCTATGGCGGAGAATATTCACAATACAAAAATAAAACATTTAAGAACTGACAATGGATGCGAATATTGTAGCAATGAATTTGAAAATTACTTGAAGTGTGAGGGCATTATTCATCAAAAAACAAACCCATATACCCCGGAGCAGAATGGACTCAGTGAGCGATCAAACAGAACCATAGTGGAGAAAGCAAGATGCTTACTTTTCGAAGCTGATTTGGAAAAGAAATACTGGGCAGAAGCTGCAAATACAGCTGTCTATTTAAAAAACAGATCTGTAGCTTCAGGTATTGAAAAGACTCCGTTTGAATTATGGACTGGTAAAAAACCCAACTTGGAACATATACGTGTTTTTGGGAGTACTGTGATGGCACATATACCAAAAGAAAAAAGGACCAAGTGGGATAAGAAGTCTAAGAAATATATATTGGTTGGTTTTTGTGAAAATGTGAAGGGTTACAGAATTTATGATCCCGCCTCTAATATTATTACAAACAGCAGAGATGTTGTAATCATGGAAATACCAAAGAAAGAAATCACTGCCTCAGTTCCCATGGAAAGCACAGATTCAGTGGGGGAATGAAATGAAGAATCTGTGGTTAAACTTGAACCTATTTATCATTCAAGTTCAAGTGAATACCTAGATGGTGAATGTTCTGATGATGAAACAGAAGGTGAGAATTCTTCAGAAGGAGGGATATCTAGTGAGCTCCAGGCATCTGTTGATGATGATGAGGAAGGAAAGAACTCATCACCACAAGGGATACCATGTCAGCCACTGTCCTGTGTAGAAACATTGAAGAGATCTAGGAAGAAACCATCAAGATATGGTCATGCTAACATGACATGTACTACTACCTCTACAGGTGAAGACAGCTTGACTTATGAGCAGGCTATCCATGGTCCAGAAAAACAGCAATGGCTCCAGGCAATGGCAGAGGAGCTTCAGTCATTCGATGACAATCAGGTGTGGGAGACTGTCGATGCTCCAGATAATGCAAGTGTAGTGCAGTGTAAGTGGGTCTTACGTAAGAAATATGACTGTGATGATAAAGTGAGATATCGAGCCAGATTAGTAGCCAAAGGTTTTTCGCAAAAGGCTGGCATTGACTACCAAGAAACCTTTTCCCCAGTGATTAGACATTCAACCTTGCGGTTACTATTAGCATTGAGTGTGCAGTTAGACATGGACATAACTCACTTAGATGTGATAACAGCCTTTCTTAATGGACATTTAAAAGAAAGTATCTTTATGCAATTGCCTGAAGGATTCTCTAGTAAAAATTCAAACAAAGTATTGAAATTAAAAAAGGCTGTATATGGTTTAAAACAAAGTTCACTTGTTTGGTATCAAAAAGTAGAGGAAATATTATGCAGTTTAGGGTTCAGTAAATGTAAATTGGAACCTTGTGTATTTATAAAAAACCATAATAACAATAAGAAAACTATTGTTGGTGTATATGTAGATGATTTCCTAATTTTTTCAAATAACAAGACTGAAAGTGACTCTCTGATAAATGCATTAAATAAAAATTTCAAAATAAAGAATCTAGGCCAGGTCAAACAGTATCTAGGCATGCGAATTAATGTAAACAGAGATTCAAATGTAATTACAATTGATCAGGAGCATTATATTGAACAATTACTTCAAAAGTTTAATATATCTGAATGTAATACTGCCAATACACCTATTGAATGTAAATTAAACATTGAAAAGTCTGATGTTTGTGTAGATAAGTTACCTTATCAAAATTTAATAGGTAGCTTGATGTATTTAGCGGTCTTGACAAGACCAGATATCTCTTTCTCAGTCAGTTACTTAAGTCAATTTAACAATTGTTATTCATATATTCATTGGAATTATGCAAAGCGAATTTTAAAGTATTTATCAAAAACAAAGAATTATTGTTTGCAATATTCCAAAGAAAGGGCAGAACTAGAAGGCTTTGTAGATGCAGATTGGGCCAGTGATCCCTCAGACAGAAGGTCTTATACAGGTTTTTGTTTTATAAAATCTGGGTCTGCAATTTCTTGGGAAAGCAAGAAGCAAAGAACAGTAGCCTTAAGTAGCTGTGAAGCAGAATACATGGCTTTATCGGAAGCTTGTCGTGAAGCTATTTATTTACAGGACTTAGAATCCGAATTAAGAGGTTATTGTAATAAAATAGTTTTATATAATGACAGTCAGAGTGCATTAAAGATGGCAAATAATCATCAAACTCACAAGCGGTCTAAGTACATTGATGTGAGATACAATTTTATCAAAGATACTGTTAATAGTGGTCGAGTTCAAACAAATTATTTGCCAACTTCCAATATGCCAGCTGACTTATTAACTAAAGGATTATCAGGTGAAAAGCATTATAAATTTATAAAAAAAACTTGGTATGGTTGAAAATTAAATTTATTGTTGTATCTGATTGTAATAGATTGTAAATGATATTTAGTTTGTTTTCATTTTGATATAGTGGGGGTGTTAGAATTTATATCCAAATAAAAACTACTGCCGCCACCTGTCGGGAGTTATGTATATTATACAAACGTCAGATTTAATGTCATTTAAAAATAATAAAGTCAGTTGTTCATCAGCCATCACGTTTTTTACTTTTAATATGTTTAATAAATGTAGTATAAGTATAAGTTTTATAGTAACTTTTATAGTTGTATTTAGTTTGTAGTTTGAAAGATAGGACCTTATTTTATATTCTAGTTTATTGTTATTTTTATTTTTGTTTTTGTTTTTGAATCCAGATGTGCTTATGTCTAAGCCGGCGATACACCTCTAGCTAAACTATTATTATTATTTTTAGTTACATGTTGTGCGTAGCTATTATCGGGGTTTAAACTTATCCTGTCTCTTGTTGATAATGTATAATTCTACTTCTTATTTTTAGTTTTTACTCTGTAGTTATGCCTTATAATAAATAAATAAATAAATAAATAAATAAATATCTGTAAATGCATACAAAACATTTCATCTTTAGTTAATATTGGTTTGAAATGTTTATTAAGCCTAGATGATAAAGATTCTAGAGTATAAACAGTTTTATGTTTCATATCACTGACATTATCCACCAAGCAATATTGGTCGAAATGTTTCTTAAGCCTAGATGATGAAGATGCTGGATTATAAATTGTTTTATGTTTCATATTACTGACGTTATCTCTGGGAATAAAGATTTCTATTTTCCTGTTGTAAAATAAATAAGAAAACATTGAAGTTTTTTTTTGTTGATTTGTTGATTTACTATTTTAGTATATATATATATATATATGGTTTAATTACCATGTTTGATAACAGTTCACTTTATTAAAACGTAGTTTACTTAGTACTTTATTGTAAAAAATATCCTAACTACAACACCATTCCATACAAATGATGTGTCCTAATAATGCTGACTATGGTTTTCATTACCTTTACTTTAGTTTAGTTTACTATTGCCCATCACTTTAGCTTATTTGACGTATTTAATCTCTTATAAAACTTGTAATATAAATATTTTTTTCACGTTCTATTATGTATTTATATCATCATTTAAACTTATTCTTCTAGCTATATAATTAATAAGAGACAATTTGACTATTCGCGGTAGCTTATTATGATTCATTTTGGGTTATGCGAATTTAATTTATTTTAGGAAAAAAATTGGTTTGGAGATACGATGTTAATGGTATAAAAAATAATGCAATACTATAAATACTGTAAGCCTCACTACGTCAAACATTGAACTTCTAAAAACTTTCGCCGAGACCCAGCAATTTTTTTTTAAAGTTGTTGACGTTGACGTAGTTAGGCTTTAGTTTAGTTCAGTTGTTGACGTTTAGTAGTTTAGTTTATTTTATTGATGTTGTTGAGCTATGTGCTAAATGGGTTGTGGTGACTTTTAATGACTTATATTATATATATGTTATTATATATATGTTATTATATATATGTTATTATATATATGTTATCATATATATGTTATTATATATATGTTATTATTTATATGTTATTATATATATGTTATTATACAGTCGTGGTCAACTAATTAGGGACATGCAAGATAGTGAAGAACAATAACCGGTTATGTACATACAAATATAAAACCCTATTGATTTCTCAGTAACTATTATTTGCATAATTTGGTCCGATTATTATGCTTTAAATGGCTGTAAATAAAAGAATAAATAAATAGAAAAAAGTATTTAATATCAAAGGTTGAACATGTATTCAATTTTAAGGTATAATTCTGTAGCTGGACATTTAATTAAGGACAGTAAACTATAATGAAAAATAGAGGTAAACAAAACTAATAATCTGCAGTATTATAATATCTTTAACAGCTCCATTTTATTACGTGTAAAATCAGTACCCAGTAGCAAAACCTTTGTTAGTAATTACCGCTTGACACCGATGTGGCATAGACATTATCAGTTTCTGGCATGTTTCGACAGGAATGTTTGCCCATGCCTCACAAAAAGCTTCATTAAGTTCATCTAAAGTTGTGGTACGATAAGTGGCTACTTTTTTCTTGATTTCGTGCCAAAGGTGCTCGATTGGGTTAAGGTCCGGGCTATTTGCTGGCCAATCTAGCACCGATACTGACTGACTGGTAAGAAACGACTTGACTGAACGGGCGGTATGTTTCGGGTCGTTATCATGCTGAAACGTCCATATAATAGGGAGATGCTCCTCAACATAGGGAAGCATCGTTTCCTCCAATATTGCCTTGTATTGATGTTGGTCTAAGTTACCCTGAACTTTCCTCACAGGTCCCACTCCACGTCCAGAAAATGAACCCCACATTTTAATGTTTCCACCGCCATGTTTCACCTGCTTTTTTGTGAATCTTGGATTCATTTCCGCTTTTACTGGACGCCGTACGTATTGCCTTCCATCTGAAGAAATCAAATTAACCTTGGTCTCGTCAGAGAATAATACATGTTGCCATTGGGCGTAGGTCCAATGTCCATATTTACGTGCAAACGCCAAACGAGCATTTCTATGTTCTTTCTTCAACAACGGTACTTTGCGAGCCACTCTTCCGAACAACCCTGCTTCTACCAGACGTCGTCGAACGGTCCTCGCTGAGACACCAGCTCTTTCGTCTGTCCCAAACACTTCGTGTTTAATTAAAATAGAGCCTAGAAACGGATCTTTCTTAGCTAACCTGGTTATCATTCTATCTTCTTGCGGAGTCGTTTTTCTCGATCTTTTTGTTCTGGGCACATTTAAATCTGTGTTATTGCGTCTGACATGTTGCACTGCATTGTATACCATAGTTTTTGAACTATTTAAATGTTCTGCTATCCTTCGGTATGGCCAACCATGCTCGACAACAAACTTCATGATAATTTTTCGTAGTGTTGGATCGCAACTTTTATTTTTACCCATTTTTCTTCAAAATATTTTTCAAAACTTAAAATAAATATCGGGATTGCCGCCAAAACTACCACGAAACAATAAGAGAAGAAGTAAAAAAGTATTGAGATTCACATTTTGAAAATAGAACGCAATATCTCAGTGTCCCTAATTAAATGGCCAGCCAGCATTATTTGAACAAATAGCACTACGATAATCTATTAGCTATACTGTAAAGAGGTTTAATGTTTAAGAAGTTGTTATTGTTTGTATAATCGGGCACATAAATGACTAATTATACTTACATGTAAGAGATATGGAATGTGGTTTAGACTCGTTGGAAAATAAAAAATAAATTCACAATTCGGTTTAACCAAAGAGTGTCCTTAATTAGTTGACCACGACAGTATATATGGAAACATTTTCGTTTTGAGCTGTAGTTGGAGATATGTTTAAAACTTAAGGAGTCCCAAAGCAATGTAGGTAAAAGTAACCTTATTTATTTCATTGCCGTAAACATTGCACTTAATTTAACAATCATATAAGTTTATTTAGCACAATGATAGCAAAACATGTAAAAAAAAAACTAAAATAGTAAAATTTACTACTAATGTAGTAAATCCTACTAATATTACAAACGCGAAATTTTGTAAGTATGGATGGGTGTTGGTTACTCTTTCACGTAAAAGTTAATAATTCATTGAAACTTAACTATAATATAGCTTTTACATCAGAATAACACATAGGCTACAGAAATATTAACTTTTGCATGTGGTTTTGTCTGTGACATAAAATATGTTGTATTAAAAAATTTGAATACAATGATTTAAATATGATAAACATCCTACTAATATCATAAACGCATAAAAAAAGTGTGGATGAACATTTGTTACTTTTTATACTTACTATAGAAATTTTTATTTTTGTATGTGGTTTCGTCTGTGACATAATATAAGTTGTACAAAAAAAACCTGAATTTTTAATATTATATCTCGCCATAAAGTCCCGGTTTTTTTTAATAAGATTACACTGGCATATAGTTTTGTTTCGGACTTTGGCCACCTTTGATAGTCCATTTCATAGTCAGCATAACCCACATTGTGATCAGTTTGTTGTTTTTATTTAAATGCTTCAAAATTTTACTTAAAAAACACTTTAAAAGAAGTAACGGGCCACAGGTATGTAAATAAGCCATATAAATATTATTTTTACAGTCCACGCGACAGCTAGTTTATAAAAATATTATAATTATATATTAATATTCTTACAAATTATAAAACAACTAAATCATTAAAGTAAAATTTATCTTTGAAACAGGTTGTTTTTGAGTGATAATGGAAAAAAAATAAGTTAGCAATAGCAACTCATTCAATGATTTTCCTTAACAGCCCTTCAATAAATACCTAGTTTTATCTAAATGGTTTATTAAAATATTACTAAACTTTGTTATATTCATAAACATAACGAGTCATATCCCTCTGTCCCTTTTAATTTCATATTATATATATAGAAGCTGCTAAACCGAAAAAAAATGTTTATACATATTATATAAACAGTATACTTTTAATATACTTTTGAAAACTTGTTCCGTACTTTAAATTTGGGAAATGTTCTAGATGTTATCGTCTGTGCGGTATATAAACCACCGGCTACTAACAACCAAAAAAAAAATGATTTAATTGTCATTAATTGACGACACAACCATTGATGTAAAAATCATAAGCTTATACAAAAACATGTATTTAGAAACACTGAGTGTAAAATAGTATTTTGATCACATTTTTACAAAACTCCTGGCATTAAACCCGTACAGCTGACTGCAGCTGACGTAATTACCAACTATTATTTTTAACTCCAACTCTAACTATTTTGATAAAAAAAATAGTAAAAAGCCGTAACCAAAGTTGAAGGTCTGGAATAATTTGAAATCACAATTTAAACTTAATTTACGAATACCACAAATCCTGTCAACAATTGAATCAAAAAGACAATCTCAGAATGAAATAAAGATCAATTCGTTCAATGTAGTTGGATGAAAATTTTTATTTTTATGTGTACTTATATGAGGAGAATGGAGAAAAGGCCCCTTGTAATATAAAACTTCACAAAAACTTTAATAAAACCCTTAATGTCAGAACCCATATCTATTTAGGATTTATTGTGGACGATAATCTAAACTGGCCCAATCACATTTTGTACAAAATAACTACCTTTATTAACAGTATTAAATCTCATAAACTACCTAAACTCATACATATATACATTTTGCATAATTTCCTTGCTAAATCAAACGTGTAGCACAGCTTAAGTAGCTAGGTTCGAATGTTGAATATTGTACATTCAAAGTTATGTCAAATACATTATAAATGATCAGGTAAACCTACGCATTTAAAAATATATATATTCTACGTGTAAACTAGATACCAAAATAATTATTTTGCGACACTGCAAGAACATAGGTTCACCTCCTAATTAAACGGGATGGTTTTATTTTAAACTAGCTGTGACTCCCACTTCGTACGCGTAGATTTAGATTTTGATAAAAATAACCCTTTGTACGTGTACAAAAGTAGGAAAAAATTATAAACCTTCAAAGTTTCATGAAAATCAATCAAGTAAGTTTTGCGTGTAGGAGTATTTCTAGTTTATTCATGTATATTTTTTATGTTTAAACACTAGTAAATAACAATGGTGCAAACATAAAGATTATTAACTTCCTTATTTGTTAACAGATTGTTAATAAAATGATGTAAATTAAAGCCCATGACAATATATTCCCGAAAACTGCATCGAAACCGATTAATCCCTTTCTGAGATTAGCGTGCAGAAACAAACAGACATACAGACGAACATATAAAATGAAAAACCATTGTTTTAGAATGTTTTGCATATATAAAGACCCCCCCTTCCCATCATAATTTTTTGAAAATATTTTTTTATGTACAGACAGCAATCAGTTACAGTTTTATTATATAAATAAACATAAATTTCTTGATCGATTTATATACATATATCTTATGATTGAATGACGAGTGTGCAATGAAAGTGAAAACTAAATGTTGTTCAGAGTGACTACTCCTCTATAGATTATTGTGCCCATTTTATTATATGTGACATTTATTAACATTGTCTCTATCATCTGTAGAAGAGCAGTCTCTGTCACACCCGGCCGTAGATAGGATTGCAGCTGTTAAGATCAGGGTACTACGGGACCCCGGTACCTAAGCCCTCCGGCAGGGATGCACGTGCTTGCGTGTGTAAACTGTCGGGTTACCGGTTTTGGTTTTGGATTCGTAGTTGTAATGTGGTAAGCTGTAAAGATTCAGCGCTGTTCGTCTGGGTTCCCACAGTTGTCGGGAACTCGTCGGATCTCGTGCGCAGCTAGAGATATTAACCAGCCTATGGCGAAGAGTTGCTGCGGTCCCTGCTGAGCAGAGATTTCTTCGGGGGTCACTGCAGTTTGGGTAGCCCCCTGCTTAGAGGTTTGATGGATGTGCAAGCATCCGGTCATCCGACTATACCGTAGGGTAGGCTTGCAGCCTGACTGATAATCGGGCAAATAAGATAAACATTGCAAAATCAAGAATAAGCAATAACGTGTACATTTATGTTTATGTTAATATCAGTAATATTGTGTTTTACTATTGCTATCTCTTAATAATTAAGTAAAATAAGTACTTACTTATTCTAATCTAATCAAAAATCTAATCGGGATAGTATGTTCACTTAGCACTTGCTAAGTGAACATACTATCCCGATTAGATTTCTCTTAGCATTTAATTTAAACCATTCTAGGTATTACAATGCTTTCTATGAAGTATACTCTTTATTATATCCTTTTGTTAATAATCGATGTTGTATATAATATGTTGTCAATATTTATAAAACGACATAAAACAAACGGTATTTTTATGACGAAATGATTTTATTTTTCATAAATATCTTCAGAAACTAACGATTCAAAATGTCACGAATGTGATTGAGTCATGTTTTTATAGTATTGAAGCTATACTTTAAGTATGAAACATTATTCTCACACAATGAACGGTAGAACTTAATACCCTATATCATCACTTGCCCGCCAGAGCAATGTTTCACAAAAGCTTCTAAATCGTCACGAGGCTAATCTCGGCCGACAGTTTCAACTGCATCGGCGAATTGAGTGGCTTTCTCCATTTACTAAGTAAGGGTTGGACTACATTAGAAATTGTGCAAAAAGTATGTAAGTAAGTAAAAATTGTATATATTTATAGAATTATCTGTCATCTCGAAATAAAAATAAAATAATTCATTTTTATTAACAAAATAATATATTTTAACAATTTTACCTCTCTTATTTGGCAAACAAAAGAAAAAAATAGTGATACGCCAGAGTCAAACTTGCATTATTTACATTTCCATTTTTTGCATCTTTCATATTCATTGTCATTCCCTTGTGTGAAATTTATTTTCTACTTGCTATTTTCTACATATTACTATATATTCTTACCATTGATAATAACTTGAAGTACCTAATCACTTAAACTTATGTTCACGCTTAATGTGTAAGAGACCTAAGTGAGTATTGCAGCAACGCGATTGCGTAAGAAGTATATAATTTTAATTTTAATTTTAGTATATAATTTTTGCTCCAGGATCGCGCATATAAATTATTTTACGTGCATGGATTGCATTCAACGTGTTGTAAAACCTTACAGTTTGAATTTTGCAATTATAAGTACACTAATTATCATACATCTCATATTAATAGTAAAAACAATAAGTTTTAAAAATATTAAAATTTTATCACAATCTATCATAAATCGGGATAACAATAAAAATAATATCTAAATTAAATGCGCCGCGAGAGGAATAGAATGAAATTACAAATATAAACTATGAAAACAACCTCATAATAACATTTCTGAGACGAAGTGAGCCTCTAGAAATATAAGGTCTTTTAAGAAATCCTGTTACGAAAGGTACGAGGCTATCATCTCTTGAATGTATTTTATATTATAAAAAAAAAATGTAATATTTTTATTAACCCTTTAAAAATTTTAAACCATGACTGAAACTGAGAATTATTAGCAAATGTGTTGGAAAGCAGACAAATAAGTGTTGCTTGTTTTCATCAAGAATGGAAGAAGATCGAAGCAAAAAAAAAAAAAAATTAAATACATTTTAATATTTTAGAATGGAGTTGGAGTAGCGATACATAGGGAGTTGAATAAATATATGGACTTAAAAAGAATGTAAGACTAATTGTGATAAAAATAGTAACTTTACTGAAAGATTTGGTTTTAAATATACTAAGCGCAGTCTAGCTGTGGCGATAATTTTAAAGATAAATTTTGACTAAGTTCATGCTTTTCTTAGTAATGGGTGCTCTGATATCAGACATAGAGGAGAAAGCATCCCGGTGTAGCTCCCCTTGGTAAAAGCGGGAGAAGAATTTCAGAGAAGTAACGGTTCTATGCAAAGTAAAAAAAAGATAGTAGTAGCTCATACTAGGTTTGCCCAGCCCAGAAATAAGAAGAATATTTCATATGCGGTTGAACCTGAGATTTCTACAGACATAGCTAGCCTCAGGTCCTGTTTGAAGTAATGTGTCGCTTGATTAATCCCTCTTAATGACGTCGAGGCTTACTCATGACAATGCAGAATTCGATTTTCAAAGTGAAACGGATTTCTGATGAGGAGTACCAATCTCGGTTGCTTTTGGAAATTTGCGGCTCCACACCCTTTCTATCATGTCGACAAACGACAAATCATGTAGACGAAAGCCGTTTATTACGTCCCCAGTATAAATAAGAGTATAGTATGGTACGGTACGGTACGGTACGGTACGGTACGGTACGGTACGGTACGGTATGGTATGGTATTGGACCACGGGACTTAACAATGTGAAATTGAATAAAACTACAAAATAATATATCTGGTATAAGCAGGTACATACAGATAGCTGTATGTTAGCTATTATTGTTGGCTTTTATATTATTGGTAAATTGATAAAAAAATAAAGATATCAGTTGTTGGTTTTACTAAAACATGTAATGTTTTAAAGAATAAAACGATTCTTGGGGATTCTTTACAGTAAGAGAATTCTAATAGTATAGACTAAAAAGCTTAAAATAGTGACTAATTAAATAAAGTGTTGATATTATTGACGCCGTTTAAATTACTTTTTATTTATTTTAATGACTAATAATATTACATCTTAAAATCTGATTTATACTTGAAAAGTTAACAATATTTTAAGTAATTCGTTTAGAAGCAGTATATTTTATAGAAAGCGGAAATTTTAGTCTTATAACACTATCGCTGTGAGCAATATTTTACAAAGGCTTTGCCGTCATGGCGTTTATGTCACCTGACCGGCGACTTTCTTGACAATTGAGTTGCTTTCTCCATTTAGTAAATTACACTTTGTCCATTCACTGGTCACTTAATCACTTTCTGGGATATAGTCATTAA
The DNA here is from genome assembly GCA_959347355.1 of Napeogenes inachia. NCBI lineage: Eukaryota > Metazoa > Arthropoda > Insecta > Lepidoptera > Nymphalidae > Napeogenes > Napeogenes inachia. Next base: position 4,166,058 of record OY365792.1, read on the forward strand.
AATACCAAAATACAGAGATTAAAAAGTATTTCAATGTTAAGTAAATGATGATTATAAAAAAAAATGGCATAAATGCGAAGTAACTATTATAAAATTTGTGTCTTACTATAATATGTTTGTGTAAATATAAAGATAATATATAAAAATACCTTTAATTGATGTTGAAAATTGATCATTGATGTTTTATACGCTAGTTAATTAGTGTGTAGTGAAATATAATTTTTAGGATTTTTATATTTTATATTTTTATATTTTACATTAAGCATTAATTTAAGGGTTACAGTAAAATTATATTGAACCCATATAAGTATTATTAAATCTATTAATTTTATATATAGTAAAAAATAAAAGGTTAAGGAGATATAGTTACTATAAATACCACTGAAGTTATTTAATGCGATTAATGCGGTTGGAAAACTTCTAATAAAAGAGTAGATAACAAACGTTTAGTTTACTGAGTACCAAAAGATGATCCTTTTTTTTTTAAATCATAAAGTTATATTTTTTAATGTTAAGGTAATAATTAGCTACGATCACAATTATTAATAACTAAATATATAATTATCTACTTTAAATTAATAACAACGATTACTTGTGCCTACAGAGTGATCACTGTTTTACAAACAACAGTTAGTAAGCCATTTTCTAACAACTTCTAGTTGGACTTGGACTTCTAGTATAGCAATAAATTCAAAAGGAAGACCTAAGAACAGAATATACAAATCGAGTTTTGACTTTATAATTAATAGTTTATGAACAGATTCTTGCGGTGACCGGTCGTTTTAATGGCTACTTTTTTTTATATATTATAAATATTTTTTACCTCCAAATCCACCTACAATTAAGCCTCTGGTGCTTATGTAAATTGCTCACTAAATATTGCCGTTTATGAAACTGTTATCACTATAAAGAAATACCTGACTGAGTTTGATTTGTATTTTTTTTTTTTCAGATTAGGGCGCGTTTGGAACCCTCATAGCTTTAGTTTGAAGTTGGAGAGTGTCTTTACAGGTGAGCTTAATTCGACAAGCATGGTAAGAGAAAAGACCCTCCTGACACTTTTTTTTTGACTTACATAAGTGAAGGGTATATAATGGAAAAGATATAGATAAATAAAATAAATTTATATAAATGCCAAAATATGTTTTAGACAGTTTCTTTTATTATGTTTAGGAATTTCAATGCTCATTCATAATTTGGAGATCTTAAACAACATTCTAAGCTGAGAAACTTTATGTAATTTTTACTTTGATGTATTTGAGAAAAATATATAATATTTAAAAGTACACCAGTGTAAGTAACTGAGGGATATAAAATGAAGATAATTGGTTATTATACATATTACTTCTACGTTCGTACACACATACGTAGATAAATCATATACAGCACAAACTAATTATAGTAGAAATATATATGCAAATGAAAAAGATTTCTCACTGGGATGAAGAAGAGTTAGAAAATAAAGAGTAAATTAGAGATAGAAACTTTGACAAGCAATTTAGTAATTAAATGAGTTTAAGCCTTAATAATTAACTTAACTTAAAATATTTTAATTTATTTATAAAAATATAGTAAAAAGTATTTTTCAAATCTTAAGTGAGCTCACGACTTTAACCAAGGTTTCGACCGAATTAACAAAAGAAAGGTCATTGAAACTTTATAAAATTGATATCATTATGAATTGTACATGTTAAGATAAAAAAAATTAAACCAAATTATAATAAAAATATATTAAAAACCATAAACTTAAACATAAATACTTACAATACTTAATTCAGAATATATGTGTTATGTGTTTAAATAATTAAAGGAAGGCAGGAAATAATGGAAAGTGGCTTGTGAGTGTCTATATCTAACATTGCATTACAATAAAAGTGAATATTTCAACTAACTGGATTAATAATAAATTCTGAATCTCAATTTTGATTTGACTATGCAGTGCTGTGCAGATTTTTTACTTCTGAAAGTCAAATCCAACTACTATGTGTTGTGTTACATTTATAATGTGTTTTCTTTGCTTAGAATAAAAAACTTTTAATTTTTATATTATTGTCATTTCAAAGGTGGTTAGAAACATACCTTGTTGCATATTTTTCCACTGATTCTTGCGCTAACTTTGATTTCAGTTATTAGTCTTTGTGTTTTCGATGAACGTTGCAAACGACCACAATGCCGTTGAATTCATACCTTAGTATTTTGATCATGAATGGATGTCGCCGCTTGATGTCGTCCCCTTTTATGAAATCAATTTACTGTATTGTAATTTTTATTATTCTTTTACTTCGCCACAGTAAAGCATCATATTATGATTTATATTTTTTTTATTTCCATATATATGTGCTATTGAGTATCTTAGTTTAGTGTTAATTATTGTTTTTTAAAACTAAATTACTTTAAATTGGTATAATAATTTAATAGATTTACAAATATTATAATACATATGACACAACAATTTATAAACTTGATACTTGTTCGGTTACTATAAATCCCTTCTAATTGCTTAGAAATAACAATATATATTTTTAATTTTGAAGCAGTATTTTGAAAGAATTTAACATTATTCTCGAACGGAGAGCAATGGTACTTAATTCTCTAGATTACCACTGGCTCGCCGGAGTAATGTTTCACAAAAGCTTCTAAATCGTCACGAGGCTAATCTTACACCGACAGTTTCAACTGCATCGCCGAATTGAGTGGTTTTCTCCATTAACTAAATAAGGGTTGAATTACATCAAACCTTTGAAAATATTTTATAAAATGAATGATATACCTCTTCCTTGTCTTAAACCTTAAAAAATACATTATAATATTAATATTTTTTATTAAAAAAAAAGAAAAATAATATAATAATAATCTAATTGAAATAGAAATAAGGATTATTGCACACATATACAGTTTATAACAATTTCCACAGGATTACGTCAGTGAATGAAAAAGGCAAATTAAATATTCTGTTTTGATTCCTTTACAATAATATAATCTCTTATTATATAATATCTTATTATTGTATTTATTTAATATTACATAACGTATACAATGTCAATGTTATTCATTTTGTATTCAAACGCTTAGTATGTAAGAGACTGGAGTAAGTATTACAGTAGCTTGATTAAGTTAATAGTTGTACCAAATTCTTCTTATTGTAGCCTCTGTGTAAGAATTTATTAAGTCTGTTGTAATTCCTTATTGATTACTCAATGCATATAAATACTTCATAGATTGTATTTTGTCTTAATAATAAGCAAGATTATAACCACAACATATAATATGTCTTTGTTTATGGTATGTTCACACTTCGATGATCAATTGAGAAAATCTAGAATGCTTAATTCACCCAAACGGACAGCAACACGGTAGCTTATTGGGTAAAGCGATGGAACGGTTTTCCAGAGGTCGCGGGATTGAATCCCTGCTCGTATCGGTTTATTTTTCATTCTATATTAATAAAAATTTAAATAAGCTTAACATGACTATACATGTTTATAGATATTTTCAAACAATATAATTATATTTCAACCTAGATTTTTTCTGGTACATAAATAAAGTTTTTCTTAGAAACGGAATTGAGACGGTTTGGTTGACCCATTTGAATAAATGGATTCAATAAACTGCTTGAATAAAGTTTTTACAAGGCAGCTGTCAACTTTTATGTACCCTCGTAAGACCTTCAATAAGATCTTTAACTTAGTTCGTTTTGCGTTAGCCTTCCATCTGCTCAGAATATTTCATATTTAAATATGTATTTATATTTCTAAAAGTATATAAATTGTGCTGATAAGATCAAATAAAAAAGGTACTCTAACATACGTACGTTTTAAACTTGAAAATCACTATATGAAGATAAAAGTTATATTTATAAAAACATATATGTATAAAATCTCATGTATATATTTCATAGACATACATTGTGGAATCTCTGAATAGATGTTTGTTGTGCAACACGGAATCGATAACTAAAATCAAGATATCTAGTATATCGCATCAGAATTATAGAATGATGATAGCATGAAATTAGGATATTAAACTAAAGGCACAGGTTTTCACCTAGTTTGGGGGTCAACTGATTTTTGTAAAACTATATGTAAAGTCTATTTCAATAAATAAATTATTATTAAAAAAAAAAAAAATCTATATAAACTTGGTTAGCCCAACTGGTTTTTATTTATTTTTAAATAATAATTTTATTTATTAAGCGCACTCTTGTTTTCTACTTTGAGCAATAGCCCATAAGAATTAATAAATCATATATCATGAATTTGTATTCTTTAGAATCCTTCAGTTTTGACTGTTCTAACTGAAAGGAAATAATATTATTTAAAGTATACTGTTTTTATAACTTTAACAATTTCTAGTACAGCTTTTTATTTTTTACTAAACAATGTTTCTTTTTACACTACTTCACTTTACTTTTAAAAACTTGGTAAATAAAATAATACCTATTCTGCTATAGAATTTTGTATTTATATCTTTAAATTTATATTTATTCTTATGAATACATTCAATTTTAAATATGCAGTCAATTATAATTTCTGACATTGCTGTCATATGGTTACACTTGAATCAACCTTTCAGAAATCGGCAAATAGTTATATTTGTATTTTATTTTTAATCTTAAGGTTACGTAAATAACTTGTACATATTATAATGTTGATACAAATTAGAAGTTACAAATTAGTAAAAAACGATTCATTATATGTAAGGAAATATAAAAGTTAATGTAGTTATGTAAAAATGTAGCATAATTGGCTACTGGTCTAAATTTTAATTTACTCCGAAGTTTGAAATTGCTTAATATTTTTAAGCTATTTTTGTAAAGTTTTATACCCATTGAAAAAAATGTAAAAGGAAACATCACTTACGAGTGATTAAAAGATCGCACAGTTAGTAGAATAGGAAAGATTATATATATAGGTAGGCGCGGAGACTTTATAAAATAACATCATGATCGTCGAAATAAGAACATTAGATTATAATTTGTTAGATTAACTGGTTATTACTTGAAAGAGATTCAATTTATAGTGATAAGTAATTTATAATCACTGTTAAAACAACAATTATGATGTTACTAGACTTGTTTATGTCAGTCGTCATTTTAATATAAATACGAGCGGTCGACAGCTAAACGAAGCTATGATTATTTGTGCAAATGTAGGTTTCACTCAAAAATTTTTTATAAGCAAGCACAATTTTGAAGATTTCTGACCTCCTAAGCTACTATATGCTTCCTAACGTAGATTATTGTTTCTTTTTCATTTTATATATTTTTTAAACTATCCCCATCGGTTATTGTTTGGGTTCATAGTTATCTGTATGGATGCCAACATCACATTTGTATTGATGAATTCTTCTCATTTTAGTGAAACCTAAGGGCTGGTGTGCCCCAGGGAGGGCTGTTGTCACCATTACTCTTATCAGTCTTAACTAATACATTTCTTTAAAATATTTCTTCTCGTTATCAAATCTGCAGACAAGTTACCTCAATTTTAAATTAGTTCGTCATACGTTATTAAAATCCGTGTTACAAAATTTCAAGCTATTATTGTTGATAATCAAAGAATGATCGCTGAAGCAATCTAGTCAATTTTTTGAAGTTAGCAAAAAGACCTTGCTGTTTGTGGTCTTTACGTCGATACTTTTTTACTTATTTTTTTTCTTCAATTTATGCGGAAGATCGAAAATTTGCATATACTTAGTCTGGCCATATATACTGTTACACTATTTGTTTATAGGTATAGAGCCAAATGCAATTTTTAAAATTCTCCATACACTTGGTATAAGTCAAATGTTTATGTACCGTGCTATTAATAGGTACATTGAGGCTTCCTCTGTTTGTGACAAAGAAAAATTTGGCCGTCCACGAAGTGTTTGTAAGTTTTTTGTATGTAAAAGGTGGTCAAAGCAGTAAGAGAAAGAATTCGAAGAAATAATATCCGAAAGCAAAAGATTTTATCTCGGGAAATGAAGATAGCACGTAGAAACATGTCGGGTATTTTAAGAGATTACTTAGGAATTGCAGCCTATAAGAGACGCACTAGTCATTTCTTAACTGATAAATTAAAGATGAATAGGGTGGTAAGATCCAAACAACTAATTTCACAGATTAAAAATTTTGTTTGCGGATGAGAACATTTTTCTTAATGCGCAACATTTTAACAAACAAAATGACCGTATTTATGCTCAAAATTCTAAGGAAGCTTCCCAATTAGTCGACAGAGTGCAACGTGGGCATCATCCGACTTCAGTGATGGTTTGGTGGGGTGTTAGCTATTATGAAGTGACTGAGTCATACTTTTGTGAAAAAGGTATCAAAACATCGGTACAAGTGTATCATGATACCATTCTTGAGAAAGTAGTTAAGCCCCTTAATAACACCATATTCAATAACCAACTATAGTCCTTCTAGCAAGTCTTGGTTGGAAGAGAACGTCTAGGACTTCATCAGAGCTGAAGACTGGCCCGTCGCCTAGTCCCGATCTTAATCTGCTGGATTATGATTAATGGTTAGTTTTAGAGAGTATAGGTTTTTATAAATATCATAATAATTTAGAGTCCCTAAAACAATCCATACAATTGGCAGTGAAGAATTTCCCCATGGAAAGAGCGCGTGCTTCTATCGATAACTGGCGTCCACGTTTAAAGGACTGAATTGCAGTCAATGTATACTACTTAGAATTAGCGCTTTATATTTTAAATTGTTTTATATTTGTTTATTAAACTACACTGTAAAAGTAATAAATTTGCAATTATTATTTTTTTTTGTTACAATATTTATGGCAAGACTAGGTAGTTATTTAACTTTATAGGGTAAGGTAAAGAAAACATAAACATATAATCAACTGTATTTTGTGACTGCGATCGTATGATTTTTTTTTATGTAATAAAAAGGAAAATTATTCTATAGAAATTCTGTTATGTAAGAAGTTCGATTCATTGAATATTTATCCAGAGTTTGCGGACATAAATAGGTGGATGCTAATTCTAAAACATCAAGATTCATTTTAGGAATATTATGTCAATAATAATCATTTGTAAAGTCTGTATTTTGTATCGTAAGAAATATCTGTATAATTGAAACAAAACAAACGAAATGCTACTGCTTGGAGACCACTATTAATGATATATGAACGTACTTGACATCTAATGCATTACTAATGAATGTTGCAGACTGATATAAGGCTATTTAGATTTACATAATTTCGCTGACTCGTTTCCAAGCTTAAGTTATTGCATGTCTATTGTATTTATTATTATATGCAATTTTACCATTAAATCTATATTAGTGTTATAAAAAATATTACCAAAAAATCTGCATTAAAAATACTTTTCAAATTAATTTTTAATAAAATGCACATATATATTTTATGTGTATTACTATTTTGTATTAAAATATGTTTTAATCTTCAGTGTAAGCAGTTTAAATCTTTGAATATCTGGAAACTAAATTTATAAAGCCATATCAAATATAAAATTTACAATAAAACAAAGTCAATATAAATTAATTACAAAAATTAAGGAAAATTAACCGTTGTGTGTAAAAAAAAAACATCTTTTAGATATTATCAGTACTTGAATCTTACAAGTAATAAAAGAAAGATTTAATATATTATAATATTGTTAATGCCGAGAGCAAGATGTCACAAATGGTAGTATTACATGACTCTATGACTGTTGACAGACCTAACTACATTGCCGATTGATTTCTAAATATGGATTAAGTTTACCTATTTTCTCTAACAATATACCCACTTCTTGTTACAAACTGTAAATCTCGGCTTCTATATTGACAGCATATTATGCTGGAACGTTCATCTTATTTAGTCAATTCGAAAGGTAACTAGTTATATATAACTCTCATTGTTTCGTCACAAAAAAATATTATGTATTAGCATTAAAACTATCAGTACACTTGCTAATCCTTCCTTAATGTTCGAACCTAAATGAAAATACTAATACTGAAACTCATTAATCTTTTATTTTTATTTAGTTGAAATCTTAATCAGCTTTATGTCTTAAATATGTTATGCTTGTTTGTCTTCTGTTCCGATGAACATTATTATTTATAAAATGCTTAATCCACGAAGATCCACAAAGAACACGGTAGTTCAGTTGGTTAAGAGACAGGAACGACAACCCGGATGCAGCGGATGTCAGATGGAGGTACTTCTCGTGTCGATGAATTTGTCATTTTATATTTATTAAAAAAATATATATGTTTAAGAAATTCTCTATTTAACAATTCTCAAATCTTCAAAGTTGTACAAGAGTAACCTTGACGTGATTACTTGACAACTTACACGCAACCTCGCACGTAACGTACGGCCTAGATCAATAACCTTAAATTTTGACAGTAGGTTCCTTTAATATTTTATTTGAATTGAATTATGGTAATATTGAAAAATATGAGCAATAAATCGTTTTCAAAGTAAAAAACCATGATAGTTTAAACGAGTTGTCCGCCAGAAGAAAAACCAAGCAAAATTTTATATTTCTCGGCAAAGAAATGTGATAATTGTCTTAATCTACATGGAATCAATGTGTATTTTAGGAACAACCACAGCTAAAATTTTGTAGTCTTATCATTATTAACAAGGATTAGGAATCAAATCGAACAGATAAGTTAAACTCAACTAAGCCTTAATGGGATTAAGGTCAAGCTGACTGCCAACATGAAATTTATAGCAATATAGCTTCTTCTTTGAATTTGTGACTATCACAGCACTATCCATTTTGGGGAAATTATTATGCCGTGAATATTTATACTCAATTGGTTTATAATATAAAATTCCTATAGTACATATTACAGTTAAAAAAAGAAAAAAGAAAAGAAGCCAAGGTTCTTTATATTTATAAACCCATTCATAATAATAATGTTAGTAAGTTATATTTATAAACCCATAGTAATAATAATGTTAGTTCTTCATTTTATTGCGAATAATATTTTAAAATTAAAAACGATAAAAACTGTTCTCATTACTTCAAGAGAATAAGTAAAAGGCAAATAGAAAAACGCGCGGTTGGTAACTATAACAAGCAATCTAGTAATGAAATTGTTGCGTCCCGAGCGGTCAGCTCCGAGAATTCCTTACGAATGTTTCTAAGAAAAATCTTATTATTTCATCAGTGTTGAATGCTATTTTCGTTTATTTTTGAAATAAAACAGCTTTTACTACAACTTTCAAAGACAGATTTTAAACAATTTAGGTATATTCTTAATATACCTTATATTCTATTTATGTTTATATACACAAAACAGTTACCATATTTAATGGCATTTGTAAGTCATTGTAAATATTCTTAATAAAGAAAAAAATATTTTGTTGCTTCTTTTCATTTATATCTTTTGTTAGAAACTTTGAAATATAATTTCGAATTTATTATATTTTAATAAAAATTATGACTTTGATTTAGCTACTATTACGAGAACTTAAACAACTAAAAAAAACAGATACGATGATTTCCGTACTAAGTACTATATAATATACAGGGTTGACATTTTAAGTACTTCTTGCAAAATATAGAGAAATAAGTAAAAGAGGGATCGAAAATATTTTTATTTAATTTTTTTTTGGTTTGATTAAAAAATTCTGTAATAAGTCGTAGAACAAATTTTGTTGGGATTGATGTAGAAAGGTTATGACTTTGTCGTATGGGAAGCCCCTAAATCTCCATTTTATGTGGTTTTAGTATTTGTAGTTAAAATGCACAACAAATATATCGTATGTGAAAATTTTAACTAGGTATCAAACTTACATTCTGCAGAAGTAAGGCTTACCTGCGCATAAAATGGGCTAAGTTAAACTGTACCTTTCTTTTCTCATGAGACTATTTTTTCTTCGAGTTCGTACTATTACAAGATGTAAATTTGTTAAGAAGTTATACTCTGTCTGTTTAATATAATACATATGAAACAGCATTAACTATGAGTATATAATTATTGCAATAGATAAATGGTGGTTGATAAAAAGCTGGAATAGATAGGATTTTATATTATTATTTAAGAAATCGGGAATTAACGCGTAAGAATAGGTATCACAAACCGGGCGGCCGTGGTCACAGGCCGGCCGGTGCAACCTGGTCGAAACGTAAACATAAACATAAAAGGTATGTGGTACCTATTCTTACGCGTTAATTCCCGATTTCTTAAATAATAATATATAATGAAACGCGATAGTTTAAAAGTTAGATAGGATTTTGTAATTGATTTATTGTTCTAGAAAGACTATTTATAATTGCTTCTAGTACTAGATTCTAACCATGGTTTATAAACATTTTCAAACATTAATTTCGGTTGAAACAACTTGTCACTTTAAATTTAAACATTAAGATTTAAATAGAAACCTAATATATGTCGCCTCCGTCCCTATAAATAAAATTCATTGAAACGGTCAGTCATACGGTAGCTCAATTTTTAAAAGGACGAAGCAGTTTCCCAAAGGTGGCGGGTTCGACTCCCTGCTATCGACGAAATCTTATTTATTTATTTATTTTTAAATAAAAACGTTTATCATGACATTTATGATTATATGTTTAAGACATTTTCAAATATAATAGGAATATTGAGTTTACTTAGCATCGATTATTTGTAGTAAATTGATAAAACATGAATTATGTATTTTTTTATATTTTCAATAAAAAGTCATATATACTACATGATACATTCAATATAATAATGTATTTTAAAGATTTTTTCAATTTAAAATATTTTTTTACATGTAGTAGAAAACTAATCTACATTCCTATTTTCAGAAGCAAAGTACTCACTGGCTGGGAGAGAAGGTGAAAAATGAAAGGAGCTAATTTAAAAATATATAAATTACTGCAAGTCGTCATTTGTGTAAGAATTCTTGATGAAGTAACATCATAAGAGAAAACTATGTCCATTTGCCTAATCAAATAAGCAATGGCAAGTATCTATTTAATTTATTTTTACTTCAGTTTAATTTTTAGTTTGGAAATGGTTAAATTTATTTAAAAAAAATATATAATATTAATTGGTTTGTGCATAAAAAAATCTACAAAATAACGTTGTTTATTTAAGTGTCGGTGCTATTGTTTAGTGTATTAAGTGATTTCTAAACTCGACCTTAACATTATGATTTTTATATTTTATTTTTAAATATAGTTTTATCTTGTTTTAACTTAACACTACATTTTCCTTTCCTTGTTAAACTGCGAATAATAATTTATAATAAACGTAAGAACATTAACGCCCTTTAAGTTAAAACTGTTTTATGACTTTACCATTTATAAAGAGCCCGGAACTTTTTAAAATAAAGTACCGATTATTCTTAGCTATGAAATTCTTAGCAACTTTCAGTTTCAAGTCTTTGACAATGAGTTATTTTAATTTTAAATTGTGAAATTTTGATACAGAGTCGGCATTCATAATAGCTTATAAGGCTTCGTAATCTATCTATAGTCTATATATATAAAAGAAAGTCGTGTTAGTTAGACCACTTATAACTCAAGAACGGCTGAACCGATTTAGCTGAAAATTGGCAGGGAGGTAGTTTAGAGCCAGGAGAAGGACATAGGATACTTTTTATCCCGTTCCACAGCATTCCCGTCTGACTTGACATGAGACGTCAGTCACTATAAAACGTGGTATAAAAACAAAAAAGAATCAGACTTGGAATAACAAAAATCAAATCACAGCTATGTAATTGACGTATAATGACAGCTATGTAATGAAGTATGGATGACAATTAGATATTTGTAAGAAATCAATAATAAAACTATTTCTATTAAATGAATTATTAACAATTATAATGTAATGAGAGTGCCAGTATAGTATATAAACAGTGAAGTGAAGTGAACTATAAAACTCTGTATGGTTGAAAATTTGAGTTTTTAGGTGAAGTGAAGTTTAATTAATAATGCCGCGACCAAGACGATCGAATCTTTCCCGACAAAGCCGTAATGCAAGAAGAATACGAAATACTGCAAATGAAAAGACTGAAGAAGAACAAGAAATTGCACGTGAACAGTGCCGCGATAGTATGGCTCGACTTCGTGCTTCTCAAACACGAGAGCAAAGTGAAGTAGCCCGTGAAACAGCTCGGTTAGCAATGCAGAATCGTCGAGCGAACAACAGAGGTCAACAAATAGATAATTTGCGACGCAGAACAAGACATTTATCAAGTGCTGATTTAAATCGAGCAGCGTTTCAATACGATTGCAGCATTGATTACAGCTTGCATCCTAGCGTTTGCATTGGGCAAATGGACGTAGTTTGCGAATATTGTGGTGCATTAAAGTTTTCCGGAGAAACGCCTGGATTATGCTGCCTTAATGGTAAATTGAAATTGCCATTGTTGACTCCGCCACCTGAGCCATTGTATTCATTGCTTTGTGGCGAAACACAAGAATCACGCCAATTTCTTGCAAATACTCAAAAATACAATGGTTGTTTCCAAATGACGTCATTTGGGGCACATATTATCGAAGAACGAGGATTGAATCCGACATTTAAGGTATTTATTTTTGTACTTATATACAATGTAGTTAAAGAATATCTTACTTTATCTATTGGTACCTATGTAGTATATTGCTAATCCTGAACTCTACTCTCTCACTGAAAGAAGTGTTTATAACCCAGTTAATACTGTCTGGTTTTATTTTTTGTAGATACAAGGACAGATTCATCATAAAATTGGATCATTACTACCTTTCGAAGATACACAGAATAAATTTTTACAAATATATTTCATGGGCAACATGGAAGAACAACTTGATCGACGCCTAGAGATCAATTCAGGAATGAAGCGAGCAATTCTTCAAGACTTGCAGTGTCTGCTTCATGAACATCATGCGTTGGTCAGGTTGTTTAAGAGTGCTTTAGAGCGCCTGCCAAGTGATGACTTTAAAGTTGTCATCAAAGCAGATAAACGACCATCTGGAACACACGAAAGGACATTTAATGCTCCAACAGTAGACGAAGTTGCCATCCTGATTGTTGATGAACAATTTGAAAAACGCGATATTCGCGATACTGGGCAACTGCAACGAATATCTGAAACTCATCGATCATATGATACATTGCATTACCCGCTGATGTTTTGGCAAGGAGAAGATGGATATTATTTTAATATTAAAATGAAAAATCCATTGAATGGTGAGTATCAGTATCATAATTTATTTCATTTATTTGTGAAAGACGCTGATTTAAAATAATGCTTATTAAAAAAATGGTTAATGTCGGTATTGTTTGCCTTTAAAATTTGCCTTTCAAATGGTTAATTATCAAATTTTTCATTTCAGGTGAAGAAACTACAAAGAAAGTTAGCTCAATGAATTATTATGCATATCGCTTGATGATTCGTCAAAATGCTGACAACTATTTGCTGCGGTTTCGTCGATTGTTTCTACAGTATTGCGTTGATATGTATGTAAAAATAGAAACGGAACATTTAACATTCATTAGGTTGAACCAAGCCAAACTGCGTTCTGAGGAGTACATCCATTTACGTGATGCAGTTAGTACTGAAGGAAATGCAGCTAATATTGGTCGATTAACTATTCTGCCGGCGACATACATTGGTAGTCCACGTCATATGCATGAATATGCACAAGATGCAATGACATATGTTCGTCATTACGGTCGGCCCGATCTCTTTATTACTTTTACCTGCAATCCAAAATGGATAGAAATTACTCAATTGCTGCTTCCCGGACAAACATCAAGTGATAGACACGACATCACAGCACGTATATTCAGGCAAAAAATTCGGTCCCTGATGAACTTTATTGTTAAACAACGCGTCTTTGGAGATACTCGATGCTGGATGTATTCAATCGAATGGCAAAAGCGAGGCCTGCCGCACGCACACATTCTTATTTGGTTAGTGGAAAGAATTCAGCCTGACCAAATAGATAATATCATATGTGCCGAGATTCCTGATTATGAAGTCGATCCAGACCTACATGATGTTGTTACTATTAATATGATTCATGGACCGTGTGGTGCTATCAATCCCCAATCACCTTGCATGGTCGATGGAAAGTGCTCTAAACGATATCCACGAAAATTAACGGAGGAGACTGTCACTGGCAATGATGGTTATCCGCTGTATCGGCGTCGATCACCAGATGACAACGGTCGAACTGTCACAACGAAAGTGAAAAGAATGGATTTCGTTGTCGACAACAGTTGGATTGTTCCATATTCGCTACTTATTTCTAAATCGTTCAAGACACATTGCAACGTTGAATACTGCAATTCAGTTAAGTCCATAAAATATATATGCAAATATGTCACGAAAGGCAGTGATATGGCGGTTTTTGGATTGCAATCCTCAAATACAAACGATGAAATTTCACGCTATCAAGTTGGTCGTTATGTGAACTGTAATGAAGCGATTTGGCGTATATTCGCATTTCCCATTCACGAACGTCATCCTACTGTTATGCATTTGGCGGTGCACCTGGAGATTGGTCAACGAGTATATTTCACGGCTTCGAATGCTACGCAACGTGCTGAAACACCTCCAGCAACTACATTGACCAGTTTTTTTGCAATCTGCCAAAGCGATCAGTTTGCACGAACTTTGCTTTACTCGGAGATGCCACGTTATTATACTTGGAATGCTTCATCGAAGAATTTTCAAAGACGGAAGCAAGGCGATGCGGTTCCTGGGTATCCAGATGTGCGTTCTACTGATGCTCTTGGTCGTATGTATACAGTTCATCCAAAGAATAAAGAATGTTTCTATTTGCGGTTGTTGCTGGTAAATGTGCGTGGGCCAACGTCATTTGAGTCACTACGAACTGTTAATGGTGTAATATTCTCAACATATCGTTCTGCATGTGAAGAATTGAAGTTATTAGAAAACGATAGTCATTGGGATACGACAATCGCTGAAGCCATTATCTCTGCATCACCAAGTCAGATACGCACATTATTCGCTATCATAATTTCGACATGTTTTCCATCAAACCCATGTAACCTGTGGCACAAATACAAGGATAATATGTCAGAAGATATTTTACATCAAATTCGTGTCAGTTCCAGAAATCAAGATATTGAGATGAATGAGGAGATACATAATCGTGCTTTACTCTTGATCGAAGATATGTGTTACCTCATGTGCGGTAATTTATTAATCAGGTTAGGAATGCCAGCACCATATCGTGAAATGAATGACGCATTTAATCGAGAATTGGAACGGGAACGTGAATATGATCACCAGGAATTAGATTTAGTTATTCAAACGAATGTACCCCTATTGAATTACCAACAAAAGGAAGTTTATGATACTTTAATGAAGGCAATCGATGATGAAAATGGTGGTTTATATTTCCTAGATACCCCTGGTGGAACTGGCAAGACATTCCTCATGTCATTAGTTTTAGCAACTGTTCGGGCAAGATCTAACATAGCGGTTGCAGTTGCTTCTTCTGGAATAGCAGCCACATTGTTAGAAGGATGCCGTACGGCTCATTCAGCATTCAAATTACCGTTAAATCTTCAAACTATTGAAGAACCAACATGTAATATTGCAAAGCACTCAGCAATGGTCAAAGTTTTAGCGGTATCGAAAATCATCATCTGGGACGAATGCACAATGGCGCATAAACGTGCATTAGAAGCACTTAACCGAACATTAAAAGATTTAAGCAATGACTCGAGATGTTTTGGAGGAGCAATGATTTTACTCTCTGGCGATTTCCGCCAAATACTGCCAGTAATTCCAAGATCTACGGCTGCCGACGAAATAAACGCTTGCCTCAAATCGTCAAATCTATGGCGCTATGTGAAGAAACTACAACTGACAACAAACATGAGAGTTACATTGGTTAATGATATAACTGCAGAAGATTTCTCGGAGCAATTGCTGACTATCGGTAATGGTCAAGTACCTGTCGATGAATCTAGCGGATTAATATCATTTCCATATAATTTCTGTAATTTTGTCTCATCAAAAGACGAACTTATCAACAATGTGTTTCCAGAAATTATTTCTAACTACAAAAATAATGAATGGTTGAGTGAGCGAGCAATTTTAGCGGCTAAGAATAAAGATGTAGATGACCTAAACTACATAATTCAAAATAAGATCATTGGAACAATGCATTCATTCAAATCTATTGACTGCGTCACAAATGAAGATGAAGCCACCAACTATCCTATTGAATTTTTAAACTCTTTGGACGTGCCTGGCTTACCACCGCACAATTTATGCCTAAAGGTTGGCTCCGTAGTAATCATGCTTCGAAACATAAACCAACCAAAACTGTGCAACGGTACGCGTTTGGTGGTTAGAAAATTGATGAACAATGTAATTTACGCTACGATAATGATAGGAAAATTCAAAGGTGAGGAAGTTCTCATTCCGAGGATACCGATGATCCCAACCGATATGCCGTTTGAATTTAAAAGACTTCAATTTCCGATACGTCTTGCGTTTGCCATGACCATCAACAAATCACAAGGCCAATCCTTAAAAGTTTGTGGTTTAAATCTAGAACATTCATGTTTTTCCCATGGTCAATTATACGTGGCATGTTCACGGGTCGGAAGACCATCTGCGTTGTTTGTTTTTGCGCCTGATAATAAAACAAAAAATGTCGTGTATCACAAGGTACTTAAATGAAGAGCTACCTATGTACTAAAATAAAGAAATAATTATGAATGATTAATGTAGGTATTTCATTTTTTTGTATTTTTTCCAATTAAAAAATAAATCTGCTTATTTATTGCCATTAAGGCGGAACAAAGTTTGCCGGGTCAGCTAGTAGTATTATAAATGCAAAAGTCTCTCTGTCACGCTTACACGGCTAAACCACAGACACGCTTTTCATAGAGTTCGGAATGAAAATAGTTTTAAAGACTCTAATCAAACAAAGGTTACTTTTTTTTCAGAACTTAACCCTTAAACAGTTGAAATATGGGACGAAAGTTTATATGAAAAATAAAAATCACTTGACCGCTTTCAAAGAGTTTTCTTAGAAAGATAGTTGATGATGCAAAACAAACATAGGGTACCTTTTTATAGCAAAATTTTGCGTAAGAGGGAGAAACTGGGATTAAAATTGTTTTGAAAAATCTAAACCGCTCAAGTAATTAATTTTAGTATTAATATATTTGATAACCCAGATATAAATATAGGGTACTATTTATATGATATATAAGAATATATCTCAGAAAAACATCGTTTAGTGTTTTTCTAAAGTGTGACGTTAGAATTGCTGCTGTCATACTGTTCTCGTCATAAAAATCGTTATGGGTGTTCATTATTACGTCTTCAAAATAAAACTTCACAAATAATATAGCTTTGTTTATTCAACGGGCAGAGCAACACTGCCCTTGAGAGGGTCCGCACAGTCAAACGACTCGAGCAAGAATGCTTGTAGCACTCTCTACGCTCTCCTTTAAAGCGATCATCTCACGTCGCTTCAAGTTTTTATAAGTATTATTGTAATCATCGCACGTATATAATGTTGCTACAAGTTTTTATATGTACCTAAAACAACACATCTAGAAAAGCTCTAATTAGGGTTGCCAACTTTTTTTAGCGAAAAAAATATATAAAATGGTTTAAATAGGAAAAAAAAGTGTTTGAAGGAAATAAAAGTATTTTTAAAACTTTATGCTTTTAGTGTCTTAAAAACGTATTATTGTGTGCTGTGAGCAGAAAATATGTTTTTTCTATTATTTTTTTTAATTTTATTTGACAACATTTCAACTTAAATAAGAAAATAAGCAGTTTGTTTCAGAATGTTAGTTACATTTCTTTCACTAATTAAAATCGTTTCCACCATCTGTTCTATCTTATATGTTAAATAGTTAACCCATAAATCCCATAATTAGTGTTTTGTTCTATGCATCTAAGTAAAGGTTGGAAATAAAGTATCTTCTCATACTTTATTTGCATGCAAAAGTAAAAAGTATTATTACCAAAAATAAAGTATAATACTTTTTTATATTCAATTTAATGATTGGCAACCCTAGCTCTAATATATGATAATTTAACACTGATAAATAGTCAACGTTATTTTTAATCAATTAATTAGTTAAATTTATTAATTTAACACATTGCGGCAACATAACATAATTATTGTTGAAGTTAGGTAATTGCGCCGATATATTTAATTTAAGTAAAATAAACTTTAAAATACCAAAATGCATGTTTGGCTATATTATTTATTTTTTTCTTCCAATGCTTCTCTACTTAGCTTATATATTTTTAAGCAATCTTAGTCAATATGAATCTTGAACATATACTCAACTTATCAATAAAAACTTCACACACAGGGGTACTGAAAAAAATATAAGGATTATAAATAAAACCTTACTGTTATTAGATGCAAATGAAATTATATATTATACTTATTAAATATTTTGTGGAGAGAAATTATGACAAGTAATTTTGTAATTTTATGAAACGATTTCAGGTTTCGAGCATTTATAAAACTAGATTTTTTTGCTAATTACCTTTTACATCATATAACAAGCAATATTATAATTTAATAAAATGATTTTAGGTCACAAGCCATGCAACTATTTCAAGAATAGATTTGTTTGCTTATTTTAAATTTAATAAAACTTTATATTGACGTCACGTACATAACACACAAAAAAACAATTCCTAAAATAAAAGGAAATAATATAAAAAAACAAATAATTTCTGCGACATCCAAAATGCTTAACTACTTATCTTTTGATTGAGTATATGACTCCAGACTGATATTTAATGACAGTTTATGAATACTTTCATCATTGCAAGTGCAAGATTTTTATATAAACCCAGATATTAAAGATGAATGCTTCACATTTAGGTAGAAAATTTTGATACAAATATAAAATCTTCTTCTTATTTTGTTTATTTTTATCCTAAAACTTCAAAACATTGTGGAAAAATAAAATATATATATATTGAAAGCAACCTGGGATAAAACAGCCGAAAAACAGAACGAGATATCGGTATATGTTTTATTTTTGTAAAAAAAAACAATTCCTGACTTACGAGTATAACAGTCACTTGGACCCTAGAAGACTACTCAACTTATTACTTACACAGAGGCTTATCACTATTTCTTCAAAATCTTGGAACGACGAATTGCTTATTCACAGCTGAAATAAAATATGCGAATAGCTAGCAAGCTAACCGTCCGGGACACATCCGTTCTGCGCACTGTAAAAATCTATTCTTAGCAACTTGAGCTATTATTATATTTCATATATTTTTGATACTTCCAATTTTTTTTTATGCAGATGACAGTTCCCTAAGTGCCTCAGTTTTATCTTTTATCTCACTGTAAAAATCTATTCTTAGCAACTTGAGCTATTATTATATTTCATATATTTTTGATACTTCCAATTTTTTTTTATGCAGATGACAGTTCCCTAAGTAGGCACTAAGTAGCTAACTGAGGCCAGTTTTATCATGGTTACAGACAACAAAAATCCCTACGAATTTTAAAGGACCACTTGCTGTGTTAAGGACTAGATTTTTTAGCGGTGCGGGGAACCATTTAATATCAGTCTGAATCTCATATTCTACCACATATACCACGGACAATGATCCGAAACACATCGCCACCTGCAATACTAGCTGAATTCATAGCGTTCCTTGAAAATTAGCAACGCTCTTGTATTTCCTGTTACACTACAAGAGAAAGTAGGTAACTCTCTCTCTAAGGCTCATTTGCAATTGAAATATGTTTAACTTAAGTTGTTTATAAGCACGTTTAATCACATTAAACAATACAACGTACTTCGTCGAAGTACACAGGCAGGAGTCAAACCTGTGAAAAATTCTAAAACATTATAAAAGAAGAGTTTTAACAAAGAATCATTGCTAAAAGGCTTGCTAGTTTCGTAAATAAAAAGATTTTCTATAGCGGAGTAACCATATGTTCTAGTTCCCGCCAGATGTTTGTCGTTTTAAGTTGTTCCATGCTATTGAGTCTCGATATCCAGTTAACAAATACGAATGCTGTAAATACGAGACTGGGAATTTTTACTTTTCAATAACATAGTGTTATTTGAGTTTTACTACTCTTTTCAAATTACCACCGATATAAATTTACAAAAATAGTTTGTGAAAAATTCTATAGTTAGTTAGTATAGAAAATGATTACCTAAACATGTAATAAAAATATAAATATGGTACTAACTTACATGAAAAATATTTTTAATAAAGAATTTGAAGGAGTCCAACAATGAGAATAATATTATCTCACTAGGTAATTATCACTGGGGGTCTAACGCCGGAAACCTCCTCGTGGTGCTCCCTGGGAAACTACGGTTGATCAGAACTTTCGGGTTCTCCCTTTGGCTAATATCCGGGGCGGTGGGGTAATCCATGGTGGTTTGTACCCGGTCCATGGCTGACAGGGGCGGGTAACCTTTCAGGGTAGCCTGCCTGCGGGAGGGGAGCTTGGATGGTCCGGGACGTTGCCTGGATTCCTGATTATAATGCCACGGTTGTACTTTGAGATGGTTATTCTGGGCGTGTTGGGTTCCCGACTTGTCCGATTGGTCGTTGGGCCCTCTGTTTTGAGCTGGCTTTAGTAAGGCTCGGTGTATGGTGCCCTATCCGCTGGGTCGCATCGAGAGTCTGCTCTTCTAGAGGGCCTGACCGGTTGTCTCCTCTCGGGGAGACAACCGGCGGCGGAGCTGGACACGATTGATGGTCGAGTCGAATTACCCACTTGATTCCCAGAGACTGAGTCCAGCTAAAAGGGGTCTCGCCCCCCTTCAGACATAGCAGGCTTGTATGGGAGAAAAGGGATCCCTCCATAATCTATCAAGCTTGCAAAAAGGAATGGGTGCTTGTTGTAGTGGGGTGCCCTCTCCGTGGTTCGACTTGAAAAGGTATTAAATCGTATATTAAATATTTTTCAAAATCATATATATTCTTGACCAAGTTTAATGAAATATAACCCGCAAACAATGCAGTCAAATCATGTAGGTAATAGAGTTTCTTATTGAAGGATTTTTGGATTACAAAATTACGTGTTATGTTTCTCTTCTGTAGCAAGAGAGGGTATAATAAGGGACATTAAATCATAAGCAAATACTTATACACTTTTTTAGCAATTGTGTTGGTTATTGATGTATATGTATATATATATATTTTGAAATTTTATTTATTTGCAGGTTTACCCTTATTTCACCATATTTTTATTTTTTATTGTTTATTTTTATACTATCAAAGTTAATGCTTGACTACATTCCATCTGACGTAAAGTGAAAAGGTAGTCATAGATGGTAAGGCGCATTAACTAAGTAACCTATTTACTCTTCTCTTGAAGACACCGACATTGTATTTGGCCGAAAATATCGACGCAGGAAAGTTGTTCCAGTCCTTCGCTGGACGCACTAAAAAAGACGAAGCATATAACTTCCTTCGGACACGTGGAGTGTCCATTACGTAAGGATGGATACCTGCCGTGCGTCGAAACGTCCGGTAATAGAACGGGGAAGGGGAAATTAGGTCCTGTAATTCTGCGCACACTCACCAAAATGTATCTTATTAAACATTGAGAGGCTAGTAACTCTACGCCTGTGCTCAAGGGTGTGGAGGTTGGCTTTAACCAATTCAGGGTCGCCCTTAATCCTCTTTGCTCGCCTCTCCATTGAGTCCAGAACCGCAAGATGAGACTTTGCGGCACCAGCAAATATGTGACCACAGTACTCCACACACGACCGGATCTATGCTTTATTCAGACCCCTTTCCTAAATACGGCTTCATCGAGCAACGTGCCGGAACACGACTAGATCGCTTTGCAGCACTACTTTTCCCGATGGGTGGTAACTTTGCCAGCGTCCCGATGTTATGGTCTATCACAAAGAAAATTATAATAATTTGGTATATCCATTTGTAATCTGTAGAAATAAAAAGATATTTTTGTGTCATCTATTTACATTGTAAGTATTTAAAAACTATACTTTACATTACATTACATTATAAATAACTATTTTAAAAACTATTACAAATCAGCGTTGTATTAAGAAATTTAGTTATCTGATATTTAATTGGTATTTGGTAAGTAATTTATTACTTACATGCAAATAGTTCTTAATCATTTAATATTCATCCTAAATTATGATATCATACTTTAAATTACTAATAAAATATCGAATTAAATGAATATGAATAAAATATACAAAAAAAATATATATATAAGACAATCTAACCAACTACTTTAAGGGTTCTGGCGAAGGGCCAAATATAATGTAATTATTTTGATATTGGGTTAAATCTTTTATACTAGTCAGGACTTTTTTTGGCAACTATACTGCCCTACTTGTCATTTTGAAAGTACAGACGAACAAATAATGTAGACAGAAGCCGTTTGTCACTATCACAATTTATCTGAGGAATCTGCTAATATGCTATTATTTCCTAACTTTACCGTACTGCAAATACCACGATTTTCTTTTGCTTTGTAAGGGTGTTTTGAATATATTTTGCATAAAAATTTATTGGTTTAAACAAACTGTGTTTTACTACAATTTTAGGTACAATATTAATACTTTTGTAATTAATCTTTCCTAAACCATGATGATTATTTAAGTTTATATTTACACTGTATATCGCGTAAACTCCGACGTGAACTCCGCGATCCCGCCATGCTTCGAGCTCATAAGTAAGAACCTCGAATGGGTTTTAAACTAGTCGAAAAAAAGCCGAATTATTTACGAGAACATAGCTGGATAAAAATATTATATTAAATATTATAAGATTGTGATTTATTTTGTATTCATGTTATCGGTTTAACTACTATTGACAAACATATAGGTATATCTCGTTATTTCGATTTGATGCGGCATAAGTCCCCAATTAAGTTAGTCATTTATATCAGTCCATAATGAGTTCATGTTCAATGTTTTGATATTTTAGCATATTGGAGACTAGACTTATACAGAAATACAATTCATAATATTCTTTGTAAAAATGTGAAAGGCTGTTCGATGAAATTGGCTGTGGAATTTATAATAAAACTAACTGAAAACTACATATCAAACTATTAGTATAGTTAGTTAGTGTAGTACTCATTCTCATTGTTTTTAAAATTTTAAATATAACAGCAGTCATAGTATTTTATACTAAGTAAAGTGTCAAAATTATTCAGGCCTTGTAATATAATCGGTATTTAGTGTTTTAATATTAAAGCTCTAAAGTTTGCTTTAAAATTGTACTATATTGAAAACCATTTCATACTCGGTAAGTGAACAATAGGGTTATTAAACAATTATGAAGGACTTCATTGTACAAAATAGAAGGCGGAAATTAAAGTCACATAATGTTATCGCCGGGAGCAATATTTTACAACAGCTCTAACGCCATGACGCTAATGTCACTCCACCGACCTCAACTTCATTGGCAATTAAGTTATTTTCTCCATTTAGTAAATTAAACTCTGTACAGTTACTGCATGCCTCAAAAACATCATGCCTCAAATATTTATAATAGTTTTAAAAATATATATTGCAACTTTCCAATAATATTACTTTGATTCGTACCATGACCTCTATGAAATATTATTGTTTTATTCCTGCTTGGAGATGTAAAAGAACAAATATTTTTCCTGTAAAAGGAAAAAAATACAGATCATTTTTCAACAAAATACATTTTGCTGATATAAATGTTCCGAACAAGTAATCAAATCAAAATTTATAAAATGCTTTATTTTAGAGCATTCTAATAGAGTGTACCTTGGAAGTAGTTCAAAAGTAAAGCAACTCCTACTTCTTAATTTTATAAAATTCTTTAAAGTTATTTTAAATTTATGTTAATAGTTGAATTTTGTGTTTTGTGTTTATATTATTGTATTAATAATTGTCATATTAAAATATTAAACTTTTGAATATTACTTGGATTTTCAAGCATAATAATAGAAAGGGCTGCTTTTATTATTTTCACACATAATAGAACTGAAGGAGGGCCTCCTACATAGCCCTTAAGTTTAATTGAGTCAAAAGTCCTAGAGATACTTGGCCCAGATTTTGGCCTAGGGCTGCTTGGCGTTCCGGTCGAGACGTTACCCAAGTCTAAAAAATAAACTATTATATAACTATATTCATTTTATTTTTATCTTACATATAGTAAATTAATCTCAATTTTTTTTAATAGTATTTACGTACGTAAGTGCATCAATGGCCAGTAGCTTTAGTAAATTAACTTTAAGACTCCTTCAAGAACTACAATCACCGATAATAACACCGCTCATGTCTCCTACACCTATACCTACTCCTGTGCCTAAACGTAGGTGTAGACCTACCCCTGCACTTGCACCCATACCTACTCCTGCACACGAACTTACACCCACTCCTGCGCATGTACCTATATCTATAGCGGTTACACCTGTAGGTTCCTCGCGCCGCCCACGTTGACGACCGATTTCGCAGAGGTCGCCAGTCGTGCTCTTCTCCTTATCTTGTCTCCTTATCTCAAATGAGAGCGGAAACTACTGTTAGCTTTAGAGATGATTAGACAAAGCCTAGCTGAAATGAATCACACACAGCTTCTATGACCAAAAATGTTCTCTGCAGAGAGGTAGACTACCTTAATATTTTTAAATTGAAAGGGTTCCTTTTTTATAATTATTCGCTCATACGTATACTTTTTTAAATTTTATTTTTATATATTTTATTTATTGTCACTAGTAAAGACATAATTAACTTTAATACCTTGTATTACATATGTATTATGGTAACAATAAAAACATAAATATGCAGAAAAAGTATCCAAGACTTTTCTTGCTGGTTCTTTTTGTGTTCTGATGTTTTTTAAAAGTAATGAATACATAATATTTCAAATGAAAATGATAATTAAATGATTGATGTGCCATGTTGTCAAGTTGAAACTAGATGAATTCAATCAAAACTTAATCTAGGGAAGATTGAATAGTTTCGACAATATTTAAAGAGATCACTTATACTAATTACAACTAGATTCTAATAAAATAATTGGTAAGGTTTATGCTTTTTGATTTATATTTGTATATACTTCATCGGTCAACATCTCTACTGTAACTTCTAAAATAAAGATAATAAATAAATTATATACTTTTATTATATTTAAAATCGAAACTTAGCAACACAAAACCAAAACTAATCAAGCAAGTAACAAACAATCGCGTATTATAAGAGCAATAAGTCTTCTTCTTATTGCGCTTTTTCGAGAGCAATAAGAAGAAGAACTATTAAACAATAGTA
This sequence comes from Napeogenes inachia, assembly GCA_959347355.1. Lineage (NCBI taxonomy): Eukaryota > Metazoa > Arthropoda > Insecta > Lepidoptera > Nymphalidae > Napeogenes > Napeogenes inachia. The sequence goes on from OY365792.1 coordinate 4,191,226, forward strand.
ACTAATTTTAAGAAACCCACTAAAAGGTGCACTAATAATGCTTAACACAGTTCCTGGCCTGTTATTAAACATGTTATTTTGCATATTGCAAATGTAATATTTTTAATTTTTTTATTGTAACATTATTTATGGCCAGGCTATGTATATAATTAATAAATTAGATATAATAATTTTAATTTGCAAGTTTTAATTTAATTCCATTACATACTATTTCTCAATTTATAAGACACGTACAAAAATAGAAGGAATTCTATTCTAATATCAATATATAAAAACCCTAAATGTAATGACATCCCTCGGATGTAATGACATTTTAATACCAAAAGTCAATAAGCAGAAAATTAAATAGGAGAAAGACCTTTTGCATGTCTAATTAGTGATATATTCTGGTAAATCCATTAGCTAATTATTACTCAAAACACCTGGACTGGACTATATTTATTACAAATTTAATCACTATTTATAATGTGACAGCTTATATGGCTTAAATCAATGAAAACGTAATTATTATTCTCTCAAACAGTGTTTAGAAGAATGGAAAAATGAAAGATACGTTTTGCTACGGGTTTTTGTGTTATATTAGATTCAAGTTGTAAATTGCATTCTAGATGAACGTTGTATACCGAGACTGCTGAAGCCACCCCTCAGGGTTTTGTTAACGTGAAACATAGCTACTCTAGCGCCCGAGTTTACGCCGTCTCTTTTTATGGAATCATGTTTCTTCCTTGCCATTTTTGTTCAGATACCCTTATTTAGGTATAGATAGATAATGTTTTCAATATTTGCTATGATTTACAAAAAATGTCTTGTTACATAATGATGCCAAGTGTTAATTATTTAAAACAAAAAACGATTATTTTAATACACCGAAAAAAATATTTAAATATTTTTTATTGATACATGTCTTCCTTAAAAGACTAATGCTTCAAATATGTCACCAATATTATATTTATTTTCTTTTTTTAAAACTATAAAATCTACCTTTCGGTTATCTATTTTTTAATATTTTTACATTTCTCTTGAATGGAGAACGATAGGACTTAATACACTATATATTACTAGTGGCTCGCCGGAGCAATGTTTCACAAAAGCTTCTAAATCGTCACGAGGCTAATCTCGGCCGATAGTTTCAACTGCATTGCCGAATTGAGTGGCTTTCTCCATTTGCTAAGTAAGGGTTGGGTTGGACTACACCAAAATTTTGCAATCAATTTATAAAATAAATGGTAGTGGTTAAGGATTCAACTGTTACGTTGATATCAAAATTACATGGATGTTATATTTTATTTATAAGAAAATAATGTTTAAAAATTGTACCAAGTTTGTATAAATAGAAATAATCGTTATTATTACACATACCGTTTACGCCAGTGATACTCTAAAAGTCAGACTTTATGAGTACTTTATAGTTGTATCTAAAATATATCACTGCTATTAATTTAGGAATTCAACGCTTCGTATGTAAGAGACCTAAGTGAGTATTGCAGCAGCCTGATTCCTTTAGTATTACCACCAATCTAGCCTGTGCTGAGTGCAGCCACTATGTACGAATTTATTAGGTCCACCATAATCCCCGTCTGATTAATAAAAGCGCATATCAATTACATAATTTATATGGATTGCATTTAGTACAAAGGCATGTATAGTAGATTACTTTTTGGTATTAGATCTGTATTATATAAATTAATATTAAATTTAAATTTATAATAATTAAAAAATGGCTGTAAAATCCTTAATAAAGACATTCGATATTTAAGAATTTCGAAAGTAAATAAAATTTTAACTCATTATCCTATTAACATGATAAACAGAAATAAGTAATATATTTGTGGGAAAATTAATAGAAAAGAGATATAGATAATAATAAAACACACTAATGCTCATGCCACATTGACTTATTTAGTATAGAGAAAATATGCATTTTACATAATTTGGGTTACATGATTAAATTAGCTTGTCATAATTCATACAAAATTCTTCATTTGGATGTTTTATGAAGTCTTGTTTAAAGTTAAGAAATTTTAGAATATTTTAAAATTTAAACGCCAATAATGATCTATCACATAGCTTTTAATTATAAAAAAACTTATAAATATTAAATACGCGGTCAGGGGACGGAATGTAATCGCAAATATTACCTAAGAAAAGCAACCTTATAATAAAATGTCGGCGTCGAAGTGAACCTTTAGAAACTAAAAGTTATTTTAAAAAATTCTGTTATGTCAGCAATGGAAATGCTAACCTTCTCTATTTTATTTTACATTCTAGTTAATTGGCTTTGTTTAGAATAATAATCATATATTTAATCTTTTCCTTTTTGGTTTCAACAACAAATTTTATAATAAATTATTAAGTCTTACTTTTTAAACGTTTTAAAAATCATTTTAACAACTTACCCTTAGTTGTTAAAATGATTTTTAAAAGTTTTAACTATTCAATTAGTTTCAGTAACAAGAACGCGGAAGGGTACAACCACCAAAAGATCTATAGAGTTCGTAAATTAAGTTTTACTCTCATTAATCGAAACCAAATTTGGAAAGAACCTACTAATTTTTTATGTGTAACCGTAGCACTTTTTTATTTCTCTGGTTTGTACAACGTATGTTAAGGTTGAATGGTATTTTCCATTACTTCATATTAGGCTATTTTAAACTTAGATTCAAATAATGTATAGCCGTAAAATACATTTATAAATAGGTATAAAATATCTTTATTTTTATTATAGTATAGATCAGGGCTGTCCAAGCTACATACCTTCGCCGGCCAATTAAATTTTTTACAAAAGCTTGAGGGCCACAGAAAAAATTCTTTCAATTTGAAGTAAAATAAAATACAGAAATAAAATACAGGGTAATAATTTATTTTAACTTTTATTGGTTTTTGTTAATTTATCTCTGACAATCATATCGATATCCACATTAACATTTGTTATTGCCAGACGCATTGCATGAAGAAGTGACATCTGACAGTGAAGATCTGTATTTAGATTTTATAAAATTCATGGTTGAATACGCACTTTCACATAAATAAGTGCTGCCCATCATCGATCCCATTTTCAAGCCAAAATTTGTTAATTTGGGGTAAAGATCGCCAAGGATCTTAAAAAAATCCATTCAAGTTTCTGTTCTACTTTTGTAAAAGGCAGGCAGGCAGACCGCCTGTACGTCATATAATTAAAACTGGTAATCAGTCTTTAAGGTTTCGATTTGAATCGTTAATGGATGCGTAAAAAGAGACAAATCGCTCTCTAATTTTTTTAAATCTGCGAAACGCTGCTCAAATTCAAAAATTACTTCGTCGATATACTTCACGTGGTCAGAAAAGTTGTAATCAAAATTTCTCATTTCGGTGTAATGTTCTTTGGAACTTGGAAAAAAAGAAAAATAATTTTTTCCAGTGACGTTTTGAACAATATCAGTTTATTTTTGAATCCATTCACATATATCACATATCCATACAAGTTCGCTATATTGTGTTGTTTGCCTTGTAATTTTAAATTTAATTCGTTCAAATGTTGTTCTGCAAGAAATTCAGGGTCTCGCATTTTAGTTTCCATATCAATAGTGTCAGATTTTATTTCATTTTTAAGAAATATGGGAATGTCTTTTCGTTAATCAAAATAACGCTGCAAGCACTGACCAGCACTCAACCATCGGATTTCTGAGTGTAATAGCAGATCCCCATAGGTTGCGTCAATTTCTGTTAAAAAATTGCGAAATTTACGATGACTCAAAGCTTTGTTTCCGCCTCTAATAAGATTTGTTATTTGAACAACTATTTTCATGGCATTCACTTGGCGCAAAGATTTTCCGCATAAGGCTTCTTGGTGTATAATACAATGGAATAATGGGCAATCAATGTCATTTTGTTTAAGATATCAGGCAAATCCTGTAACGTTTCCTGTCATAGCTTTTGCTCTATCGGTCACAATACAAGAACATTTTTGAAACCCACCGTATTTTATGACAGTTTTGTTAACAGCTTGAAATATATGGCTGCCTTTAGTTGATCCATGTAGTGGCACTAAATTTAACATTCCCTCCGTGATCGAAAAATCTTTTGAAATGCAGCGAATAAAAATTATTTATTGACTGATATCGGTCTGATCGATGCTTTCATCTAAACATAATGAATAATATTCACAATTTACAATGTAATCTCACAATTTTTTCGAAACTAATTCGCCCATATCTTCTTTTCGTCGCGCAACTGTTTGATGAGATAATGCTACGGATTAAAATTTTTCCGCCAATTTTGGCTGCATAAAGCGATAAACCATGGTAACTGCGCATTGTTTTATTAAAACTCCGTCGCTGAATGATTTCTTAGCTTTGGTTAATTGCAAACAAACTTCATAAGAAGCAGCCAAACTTTGTTCATTGTCCGTATTTATTTTTGAAAAAAAAAACTTGTCTGCTGCGTTAGTTTCTTCTTATACCCAGCCACAACATTTTTTCTTGCTTCACCGACATGTTTTTGATATTTTTCTTCATGTAAAGTAGTATAATGACGTTTAACATTATATTCTTTACTTACAGATATAACTTGCATGGAAATCATACACTGAATTTTATTCTTATTATTCCAAATATAATAGTTGAGTTCGAACTTCTCATTAAATGCACGATGTTCATCACTTATTTTTCGCTTCTACGTAGACATAATGAAGTTCTTTAAGTATTTTTCTCAAACAGGCTAACCTGTTTTGGTTTGGAACGGACAGTGTTTTGTTTACAAAGGAAGTGTATAGGTAAGACGTTTATGTGAGTACTTGTTTATGTCCGTATTAGTTAAGCTATCGGTTAAGTATCGGTGATAATAACTGAATGAAAGCACAAGCTTAACTTATAACATGTTCACCTAATTTAGAGTTGTCGTTCATTCATATAGAATCTTAAGTAGTCTATCAAATAAAGTTAGAAGCTTTCATAAATACGGCGGGAACAGAATTATTAACAATTACAAGCACTAATGCTTGTAATTGTTAATAGTTAATAAAATAGTTACCACCGATACGCGACAACCGACTGCATTTTACTAGTCATTCTAATAAAAGTGTAACATAAACTCTCTTTTTTATATGTTACCTACTAAACTTCGGTTTTCTCAGCAATGAGTAGTTATCTACCTACAAAATAACAAAAAATGTAGCATCTGAGGTCGTGGAGATTCCATGACAGGCCAGTGAGGTATATACCTCGGTAAGCGATAACGCTTTTATATATTATAGAGAAATTGATTTTATATAATTAATACCTAACACTTCTTTAAATCGATTACCTCCTCTACTCAGAGCATATATTAATACTTCTTTCTTGAAACGGATTTGAAATGGTACTAAAATCCTAGGAATTATAGATATTTAAGTTTCTTAATATTTTGTAATATTTTTTACTATTAATAATCGGATAAAAATAATTAACATTCTCAGAGTAATAAAAATATTATATTTTGTCAAAGGTAGTTTACCTATTACAATTCTTTCTAAAATATTTTTATAATATCTTGACTTTAAATAAAAAATCTATTATATTAATAATGTAAAATAAAATCCACCTTATATCTAAATTATTGAAATTGTAATATTTTAAATGTTACTCAAAAATATTACGACTTATAAAAAGATACGACTCCATGTTTAATTATACTAATAATTAATTGAATTGAATTGAATTGAATTGAATTGGATTGGATTGGATTGGATTGGATTGGATTGGATTGGATTTGATTTGATTTGATTTGATTTGATTTGATTTGATTTGATTTGATTTGATTTGATTTGATTTGATTTGATTTGATTTGATTTGATTTGATTTGATTTGATTTGATTTGATTTGATTTGATTTGATTTGATTTGATTTGATTTGATTTGATTTGATTTGATTTGATTTGATTTGATTTGATTTGATTTGATTTGATTTGATTTGATTTGATTTGATTTGATTTGATTTGATTTGATTTGATTTGATTTGATTTGATTTGATTTGATTTGATTTGATTTGATTTGATTTGATTTGATTTGATTTGATTTGATTTGATTTGATTTGATTTGATTTGATTTGATTTGATTTGATTTGATTTGATTTGATTTGATTTGATTTGATTTGATTTGATTTGATTTGATTTGATTTGATTTGATTTGATTTGATTTGATTTGATTTGATTTGATTTGATTTGATTTGATTTAATTTAATTTAATTTAATTTAATTTTTCATTGTGGATCTCTCTGAATTATTTATAAAATAAATTAAATAATATTAATTGAATAACAAGGGGGCTTTAATGTTATTGATATATAAATTTTACTATAACTAATTATGTTTTCTTGTTGATTTAATTAAACAATTCTTGAAACACATTTGATACACGGGGTTATTTGTAATTAATTGGCCACCTCTTGCAGGCAACGTCTCTACATCAATCCCAACAACATTAGTTTTACGACTTTTTAAAATTAACACTTTTTAAAATTTAAGTTTTCCCATACAAAATGTATTTGTTGCCTGTGAACTTGCATTATCTCTGAGCCTTGGTATGGCCCCCGGGCGCTGACATTTAAATACTTCTTACAAAATACAGAACAATAAGTAAAAGAGGGAGCAAATATTTTTTTGTTTCGTTATTTTTTTGTTTATTAAGATTTGTAAAATTAATTACAAATAACTCATTATAACGACTTTTGAAATTACATATACTATACACATTAGTTCAATAAACTATTTGAACCATAAATTAATTTATAATTCTGAGTTTATTACTAGTTCTATTCATACAAATATAATAATACATCAACACACGCATATTTTAAGATTTAAATCTAGATACCAGGTTAATGATATATTTATAAAAATAAAATGTTGTCACCAATTAATATGTATTTTGTCACCAATTAATATAACTTTTTTAATGCTATTGCATCAATTTGAGCCATTAAAATATAATAAAGATTTTGCTCATGTATAAATAAAATGATTGAAGTAGTCATTAGTTATTGCAAATCAATAATTATATTTAAAAAAAAAATAAACTTATAAGACACCCTTACCCTAAGAGTGAGAAATAAAAAATATAAAACATGGTAATTTGATATTAAATTTCATGATTCTCCTTCTGACAATAATGTGAAAGACAGACAATCAATATTTAAAAGAAGTGAATCGGTAGTAAGTATTTTATTGTAAAATTTTCAAGTAGCTTATTATGTTAGTGTATAATAGCAACCATATGTTACTCTTTTTATTTTAATATAAAACTTATATTTTGTATATATCTTATAAAATGCATAGAATGCATTCAATTATTAAACACATAAAAAATAATTAATTAATTATTATTATACATATATAACTATACATACGTAAGTATATGAAAAGTGTAATAAGATCAAACTATTACTAGACATAACATTTTAGAATAAATGTAAATCTTCAAATCGAAGTTCACTTATTCAATAAAAATTCTAAATTAACATTTTTTAAAACGCTTATTCAAAGTTGCAATAAAGATATAAAAAATCTGATTTATTTTGACTATTTATAAATCAAAACATACTTTTTACAAATGCAAGATAAAAATTAAAAATCTGCTTAGAAAATAATTACAACTTTATTTAATACAATAGAAAATTAGGAAGAATACATCTTCATTCTCTGCGTTTTGTCACTTCATAAAGAATAATCTAGAAAAAAACAGAATAAATTAAGTGTAATACCGTTCACGCCATTCTGAGATTTAAGACAACATTATATAGTAATTGCAACATCGTCGACCGAAGTTTTTTAGGTTAAGTTTGTTTTAAAGGACGCTGTAGAATATTGAATGTTTATGAAATTATTTATTTATGAAATATCTTTAGACCTTATTAAACATTTATCTAAATTAATCATCACCATTTGTGACTGCTGATATCTCATTGCAAGGTTCGATTGAGTTTGGCAACTTTGAAGGACCAGTATCCCCACCACCACTCTGATTAGAGATTAAAAGTACATCTAAAGGCTCCATAGCGGTAAAACAGAGACTCATTCTCTCATGCATCATATTCAAATACATTTTAAATAGTTTAAACATCGTTAAATTCATAATTCTTAATTGGCTTGGGTCATACGCCACTGACTTAATATATTTTATTTTACAATTGTGAATGGTTTATCATAACTGTTCGAGGTGTTTACTCATCTCATGTCTCTCTTGGGATGTCTCTCTTCTCATCTAAACATTCCTTGATACGATGTGGATTTGGATGGAATGCGGTCCTTTCTAGACATCCTACTTATTAAACTTTGTTTCTCTTTCCAAGATCCTAGACTGCGCCGCCATTTGCCTTGAAGTTATGCGGCAAGAATTAAATTTACTTATACTATACTTTGTTGTGCTAATTAGTGGCATACGGAATTCAATGCGTGTGTCATAACACCTTCTACTTTCAAATAAAAGTCGTATCATGTCTGGTTTGAGACGCCAATTTCTAAGGATCCGATATCAAAGGATCTGAAATCAGTATATTTAGAAACTCTGATGAGTCTACCTTCCTATGAGCTTTCCAATTGTAAGTAAGTAGATTAGCAGGTTTTTACTAGGCGTATTCTTATCTTCATCATGTTTTTTATGAATATAAATAATATATTGGATATTCCCAACAAACTTTGTTATGTGAATGAGTAGTATGACGATACTACTTATGATTCACTTAGATACTAATATTCCATGCCCATGAGTGTCATGCGCATGCAATATAAATTGAAATATTATTAAGTTGTTATTTTTATTTTTTTGTTGCAAAAATAGAAAAAAAATAGTGATCTTTAAGATATTATGATATATTTAGAATTTAACAATTTGAAATTAAATTTATTATGCTATAAATTATTTGAAAAAAAAAGGTCCACGCTAAAATACTAGTAATAAAATAACTACGTTTAGAAAAAAAAACACGAAAATGATAACGTGATAATAGGTAAAGTTTGTTTACTATGATTTTGATGTTCTTCAAATATTAATATTATAAAAACATTGTTCCAAAACAGTATGTTGTCTTCCATCGTAATACTGACTAAGCTTCATTAATTTAATATGATTGGCACTACGAGTCTAATGGAAACACGTAGAAATAACATGTTATAAACTTAATTGTTTGCTCATCAATGTTACAGCAACGTCTAAAAATAACGTTACAATAAACGAAACTTCATATTTATATTTATGTTTCTAGTACAAACAAAACATTTTATGTAAATTATTCAGTCCGTACCCCCTACTATATAATTTGAGTGTTACAAGACAGGACAATATATTTTTTAAAGTTAGACACTGATATAGCTACGACGATTAGTTTCTTTTTAATTTTTATTATTTGGAAAATTGTGATTTGGAATTGAAGTCAAGTCAAGTTGTATCCGTAGCTTTGATGTTTGTGAAACCTCTTGCAAGTATGTAATATGCGAGTAGTATGTTAGTAATTTCATTCTTTTAAATTTCTTTTTCAAATACGACACCGCTTTTTTGTATTTATTTTAATAACTTTTAAACTATCTTAATATAAATTAGAATTCATTTGAAGTGAATATATATTTAACGTCAATTATTTTTTTTTCCATTTATAGTCGTGAGAGGGTTTCTCCAACAATTTTTATTCATTAACAAACTTTGGTATATCAGATTAAATATGAACACGGGATCAAAGAGAATTTTGTCTAGTTTGTCCATAAAACCTCCGTCCCATCTTTTACCTGTTCCTATTATCTGCGTATTCAATAGAATTTTTATGAGTGGACCCTATACTTCCTCTGTTGCAAAGAATTCCTGATATGAGTGACCCTAGGCAATACCTCTATAGTGAATAATTTGGAATAGAGGGTATAAAATCAGCCCTGTTGAAATTTCCTTTTGAAGTTTAAGAGAGTACCATTTTATTCAAGCATTTTACGTACATTTATTGTATGTGTTACGTGTATTTCAAAATTCTATTTAGGGGATAAATTATTGTTAAGTTCCTTTTATTTTAATATAATATACCATTTAACCCTATAGCATCTCTGAACAGAAATTAATGTTAAGTCTCTTTATTATTAACTTATGTTTGTTTCATATATTAATAAAACTAATTAACAAATTAAACACAGCGAACCCACAAATGAGGTTTGTGAATATGTTAACCCCAAAGGCATTAAGTAAATTTATGTATATTGTTCGTTCGATTCGCATCAAACTAGCATGACTATTATTAGCGACGTATTGTATTGTTGTACAACAATACAATAAGTCCAAAAATTTTAAACTTTAATTATGATAATTTTTAAAAAGTATCGAGCCTTTAAAAAAATGTTCCTGTGCAAAATATGTATGTAAGAATGGTTTATGGCTTTAACGGTTATAAGATCGTATAATCAAATGACCAAATATTCTGTTCTTTTAATACAATGTTTTATATATATTTTTTTAGATAAAAATATTAAAAATAAAAACGAATAAATCGAGATAGCTGAATTCTTTTAACAAATTGTAATAATAAAGGGTAATAATAATAATTTCAATAGTAATATTCTGACTGGTACAGGCATATGTGAAGAGCATAGATGTGTGTATTTCTGGATTTGTTGGTTTAATAAATATATTCTCAGTATTTATAATGTTTATTTTTATGCATGTATATCGTTGTCTAACACTCTTAACACATACAAATAATTTGCTTAGGGTTAGATCAACTTGTGTAATTTGTCCTGATATTATTATTATTAATATTACAATACACACACAAATATATACATGTATTTATGTATGTGTATGTATATATCCAGGTAGTCGGGATATTGAAACCTGAGTTTCTGGAACTCTTAATAGTTATCAGAACATTTAGTTTAGTAGGAATCGGTGCGGTTTCAAATTAAAAATAATTTCCTTACCTACTTCTTTCAACGATTTTATTTGGAAAAAAGAAATAATACAAAAAAGTGTAATATAAAAATTATAACCAATGGAAAACTTCAGCCTGAACAAACATAAGGTTTTATTTAATTATCTGTAACAATTGCTTTAGTTGATATTATTTTAGATAATAAATGTTGAAGATTTCAATGATTAAATTACGTCTTTTATATATTTGATTACTTTAGATATGATTATATATTATTCATAATATTGAGTATTATGTATCATATAATAAACTATAAAAATTATTATTATAAATCCATTCATCAATTAATCAGAATCAAGCCAATTAAACATTCTTACTAAATTTAAAAGTTATTTATTTTTACAAATTATTATTTTATAATCTCAACACAAATACGTTTAGATCCTTTATTATTTTTCTTTTAATTATAAATTGTACACGATGCCTTCCAATATTCTATCACAACATCATATTTTTTGGGTTGGCTGGAAGAAATCTCTGCACCTAGAGATAAGCTCACCTTCTGTGCATTTTTATCTGTTTCTTTTTCCTTTTTTTAATGTTTTGTATGCAATAAAGTATTAAATAAATAAATAAAGATGGAAGAATATAGAGATTAAAGATCAACTAACTCTTCCTAATCTATCTAATCTAATTTAACTATTCTTATTATCTTAATGTGAGAAGTGTGGTGGTATTTTTTAAAATGTGCGTTCATTTTTTGTATTCTGAACATGACGTAGTGGTTGTACCCATATGTTCTGTTAGTTAAAATAGATTTTTACAGGCGGTTATAAAATATAAATCGTGATAATTTCTAACATCCGTAAATAATTATCTTTGAGTTCCTTTGTCATAGATTTACTATTCTTACATATTCCTTGTCTTGCCATAAATATTGTAAGAAAGAAAAAAATACAGTGTGTTAATTTAATACACAAATACATTTAAAAATTTAAAAAGCTTATTCGAAGTGGTGTCCATTGGCATACAAGTGCATATGGCTATAATAAGTATTTTTTTTTATATTGAACTAAATATTTCTCGAATGTTTTGTACATACTCGTTAATTTGGAAAGTATTTTTTATATACAAAAATTAAACGCCTTCACATGTAAGAATTCTATGTTTTATATTTTTAAACGGAACTATTAATATTATAAGTAATAATAATAGTAATAAAAATCATGAAACCAATTTTAGAAAATATTTTTTTAACATAGTCTATAGATTGTGAGTACGATTCTTATAAATAACTAAAAGCGTTAACTAATGACTTATTAGATAGTTATTTATGTTTACCTTCTGATAAATGAAAACAACAGAGACAGATAGAATTACACTAATGTTATGTAATGTTTTTAAAATATACATCATTGCTTACATCATTTAATATATAAATAAAAATAAATAAATTAAAAATTACTTATAAATTATTAAGTTTCAAATCTTAGTATAAAAAAAATAGAATCGAACATTCACTTTGGAAGTAAACAAAAAATATTATCGATTTATATGCTGTTTATACAATTTGATATTTCAGTAAAGTAAAGTATTTCTTAAAGTTAAGATTACCGGAGGTTCAAAATCATGGTCAAAAAAGTTATTTTTTAAAAAATATAAAGAAAGCATTAACATATTTACAGTCAATTCTTAATACGGTTAGGGTTATATATAGTGATGAGTATTATATTTATTTTGTACTTACTTTATTATTACCCTTTTCATTCATCCGTAAACTGTGATGGCCTTCAAAGCATTTCGCAACACAAAAGTAATCGACATCATCAATCATTCCTTGTACCTGTGAAACTTCGATATCGCATAGCATTTTTAAAAAACTCGGAGCCATCTAAATAACGTATCAAAAGCTTGGTGAACTTACATTGAAATTTATGACGCTGAGCATTTTGGGGGTGTAATGATCGCATATGTTGGTAATGTAACCGTGGTCTTAGCTAGTGATGAATACCAAAAAGGCGTATTCATGATAATGGAAACATTACCTTACACTGAACCAACCTTTTTGTATTGTTTATTTTTATTTCAATTATATTTAAAGTTATAAATGTTTGGTGTATCTAAAACTTACAATTACGATTGTAATGCGAAAAAGTTTTTTAAGAAACCGTTAATTTCCCAGTAGTCGCGGGTTTGAATCCCTGCCCGTATCGGTTTTTTACATTCTATATTTATATAAATTTAAATAAGCTTAACATGGCTATACATGTTCAAAGATATTTTCAAAAATTGATTTCGGTAGTGGCATCTTTTCAGTGTTTATCTATACTGCAAAGTTAGAAACATTGGTTAGAATTTTCGAAAGAAACCTAATAGATGTCACCACCGTCCCGATAAAGACGATCACATATAGAATGCTTAATTCACCGAGACGGACAGCGATACGGTAGCTCAGTTGGTAGAGCGACGGGACGGTTTCCCAGTAGTCGCGGGTTCGAATCCCTGCCCGTATCGGTTTTTTACATTCTATATTTATATAAATTTAATATTTTAATATTTAGGTAAACTTGAATGGATATTTATGTTTATAGATATTGTCAAGATTTAATATTTATTATTTCAGTTGTTTTATGATAATACTGCAAAGTTTAAAAACTTGGGTAGGATTTTTGAAAGAATCCTAAAAGATGTCGCCACAAGATTTTTTTTTTCATTTCATATTAATTAAAAGTAATAATAATAATTTTCCAAAATATAAGTCTATCTTTTACATCATAATTCGCAAACTTTTTAGATGCTCTAAGAGTCACGTTAAATATGTAAAATTAATTACTTACAACAAAGTAATTTTCAGTAACGATAATTATTTTTTAAAATATGTTCTTCGTCCTGTAGGATCCATCATGTAAGAGCTTCAAGCCAGTCATCTCGTTAAAGTCGCTGGTGAAACTTAAATTTTCAAAATGTTTCGCAACTATATGTTTTATTTTTTATATTTAGAAAAATATCCACTTTTAAATTGACATGTACAGCAGTATAGTAAAAAAAACATACACATATCTTATTTTTTCTTATTTTACAAAGCTTTAAATGAATAAAAATTATAATAAAAATATATAATAGTAATAAATTAAATACCTCAAGTTTTTAAAGTACATATTAATCTATAACACTAAAGGCTTAATTTATTTTTGAAATTGCTCGAAGTAAATTTCGAAAGTTTGTAATTTTGTACTAAGAATTATTATGAATTTATTGCATCGACACTTGCTTTACCTCGTAAATTTTCTTCCCTTGAGAGTAACGAAAATTTTTACGGTGCCATTAACCTAGTGACGGAAGATTTATTTCTTACGCCTAAGAAAGTGGATTTCCTTAAATTATATACTGTCGCAAAGGTGCTTTAAACTTTAAAATTATCACTCGCTCAGTGAGATAATATTACATATTACATAATAATAGTTTATCACATTCTGAATATAAATAATATCTAATAAATATAATATATCTATCTTTTGTCTATATAAAATAACTGTTAATTAATATAGAAACTCAGCAAGCATGTCTAATGTCAGTTTTATAAAACTTAATTTAGGTTTTTAAAAACGGTATATCTTGCTTTAAATAAAAAAGGATGAGATTACCGTTACTACATAAAAGTGCCTTAACTACTTTTATTAATATGTTTAAAAAGTCTTGGTAATTGAATGTTTATTTGGAGCTTATTGAAAAGGTGTATTCGTTGTCCCATATCAGAATAATTCGATCTTTAATAGTGACTCAAGTAAAGGAAACCACATATTTAGTAATATTTTAAACACATTTAAGATTTTCTAAAATATGACAAAAGAGAACGCAATTACAAAAATAAGATTAAGAGAGAAACTTTCTGAGTTCAAATCTGTGAGTAAGAGGTCACTCTGCTTGAACTTTCTTTTATTTTAGAGGTTAAGTAATGTTTGTCTACTCTTGAGAATTCTTGGCGTTACCCATTCGTTAAACTATAAGATATTTCTCAGAGTGCAAGTATTAGAAGCTAATGCAAATTAGGGTTTAAAATTTATTTACTTGAAGAATATGCCGTCTCGAAGGATTTCATAGCCAAACGATTCTTTATATATTATATAAACAATTTTAGAATCAAAACATTTTTTAGTTTGTTTTAGCTACTAATTTGTTTTTACGTAAGTTATTATAATTACCACAATACAAAATAAAATAAAAGTAGATTAGTTCGAACGGCTTGGACCTATAAAAGTGATTAGTAAAAATAAAAGAAAACTTATATCCATGTTATTACATTATTTTTAAGTAGAACAAAGTCCTTTTGACCATATGACCGATCACTGGACAGTCCCCACTGTCAGCAATCTCACGAATATAAAAATGTACAGTAAGCTTTGTAAAGCGTTATCTTAATAGTATCTATGTGGCGTCCAAATTTATGGACCAGCATATTTGTACTGACCGACAGTGCCCTCCGTTTTCTCTCAATGTTTTCATCGTGTCTAAGGCCATTAGTACCGATATTCTAGGTATAGCATTCTAGGTATTTATAACGTTATACTCTTTCTAAGGGTACATTATAAAGTCTTATAGGTAGTACAACAACTGGACATCGCCAGCCTTAAAAACTATAATATGCGACTTCTTGCTATTATACAGCATTCCATGCGACACGGCAAATTTCTTACAATTAGCGAGCAGTGTCCTAAGTGCATACACCGAGAGGGCTAGCAGGACCATCAGTCATCGCAACTGATGTAATAAATGAATACTTTGCCTTTATGGCACCGACCCGCATACTACTCAGCTCTCTGGTCAGTGTGTCCACATATAAATAAAATAGTCTCGGAAAGGTCAGACCTCCTTGCCTTAGCGAATAAAGGTTCTAAACAAGGCGAATGAAGATTTTGAACCAGTATGGTTCAATCTTCATTCGCATATCTCATATAGTTCACTTGATTATAATGGTAATAAACCATCAGGAAAATTATACCTTCCAACGCACGCCATAAGATGTCACATAAGATAAGCTCGAAAGCCTTTCCAACCGAAACTTGCTAGGAAACAGGCATACACTGATGTACGCCTATCCATGTAGTATTTGGTAGAGAGCTTTAAACTAAATATCGCAGTTTATTTCTATAGCCCAAGCCTGAAAATATGCGGATCATGAAGCACAATGATTTTCAAGAATAGTGTTAAGCATTCCGCAAATATCTTGGCTATAACAGTTGCTAAGGATATTTAGTCTGTAGTTCAATTGATCTGATACCTATGTTATCAGTTTCTTTACAATTAAAACAATTGTAATTCTCATTAGGTCCTCAGACAGGTAAGAATGCGAGACACAAACATTAAATAATAATGCCAGAATAGATACACGCCCAACAAAATTGAAGTGCTCCATACTGTAACTATTATTATGAAGGTTTCCCGAGGTCGCGGGTTCGAATCCCTGCACGTATCGGTTTATTTTTTAGTCTATACTTATATAAATTTAAAGAAATTGGAAGGGTAAGTACCCTTTATAGTGACTTAAATAATAATCCATTATCACGTTACATTTTATAGAATCCTTTAATAAGTTGTATTTTATTTTAATTATAACCCAAATTGGTTTTTATTTTACTGTAAATATGTAAGAAATTCACCAAAATTTTTGGTTGCTGTTCCGGTCTGAAAGAATATTCAAACAGATATATATTTTTTTCATTCGTATCAATTCGTGTGTTATTTATGTGTTGTGTTTATATATTTTTGCAAAGTAGCATATCTATAAATGTTTTTATTAGTTAAAGCTAAAATGTATATTTTAATACATTAATTGGAAGAAGAAGATTAAATTATTTTGTGTATAATACAGAGTACCATTTTTAATCAAGAGTTCGTTCTTAAATTTAATTTACCTACACTTTCTGGCGCCGTAATGTTGCTCGGTAGCATTTGTCACGAAGAAATTGTTTATACAAAGCTGTTTTGAGGTCTGAAAGTGATTTACAGTGCAATTATAGCCCGAAGTTTGTTTATAAAAGCCGCAACTGGAGTAAGATGACTTTGATTGCATTTATTAGAAACAAAAATAGCAGTCAAGGTTTTCTTTTAATTTGAATAAGTTTAACAAAGCATACTAATCATGATTACTCATTAGGTAATCAAATTCTAAAAAATAATTTTATAAACAGAAAGTTTCAATTATACAAATTCAAATAATTAAATTAAAAACACTCAAGCATCATTAAGAATCTCAAAATAATTAATAATTACATTTTATAAAAATTAAATCTAAAGTAAATAATTCATGTAATATTATTGATGTTGTATTAATTATATTTTATAAACCTGCTCAAATAAGTTAACAAAAGTCAATTAACATTAAAAATAAAGATTTTGCATTATGAAGGCCCTTAAGACATCAAAAATGGTAATCAAAACATACAATATTCAATATCGCTGCAAATTCTCATCGCTACGTTAAAGGGCAATGAACAATGTAGTTATAAAATATGAATCAGATGTTTCTTTATAATTGCTATAAGATTAATATTTTTGTACGTCAAAAATATGTAAATATTATTTTTTTCTACGGTTGTGAATAATTTGATACACTTTGGTAATTGTCGTTGCCTGTCTTAGTGTATTTCGGCAGATATTAGAGAATTTTTTTTCTTTAAAATATTTAAAATATGGGCTTTACAACTATTTTGTAGGTTATGTAAGCTCATAATCCGGTTATTAGACTACGTGTAAATTGAAAATAAATATTTCTAAATCATTGTCAGCCGCACCGATATTATTTGATTCTAAATTAGATTTTTGTAATTTTTATTGTTCAACTCACAATTGTTAATATATAGTAAAAATAAAAAAGTAAATTTAAGATCCCTATTTTTTTTAATGAGTTCCAATACCACGAAGTTGTAATCAAACAATATTTTCCAAAAAAACTTCAAAAAAACAGTTTCATTTTAATAATATGTGAGAAATATTAAAATAACTGTTTCATAATACATTTATTTTATTCGCAACATCTTAATCATATGGGTATAGGTTTTGTGGGGTAAAGGTTCATCAATCTTTATTATTATGGTTATTCCAAGCGAAAATACCAAACTTCGAAAAACATTGACGATATAAAAATAAATGTTATTAATGAGTTTGGAGAGACTCGGAAATGTTTCTTATAAAATATAACAAACAATAACTATAATAATAATGGTATTGCTTAACCAATTCATGTTTTATTAACCCATATTTAAAATGTGCCTATATAGAAATAATATATTTTTAAGACTAGCAATATCATCTTAACAGAAGAGCCTTGTCATTAAAACAAAAAATCCTTAATTGAGGAAAATCCTCTTTGAATTTCAATATTATAATTGGTATTGAATATTTAAAAATCTCATTTTCGTCCGACAATGTAAAATAATTTATAAAATCCTTTTGATCATCCAAGATATTATGACAATACCTTTTTTATTAACGAGAAACTCTTGTTAATACTTATTTTAAGTTTTTAATTGAGTTCCCATTATTGACTTTCATTCTCTTAAAAGTAGAAGAAAAACATTAATTATTTATGCCTTATAAAAATTAAAATCGAAATAAATAAGCAATTTATTAAATTAAATATTTTGCTATTAAGTTTCCTAATTAATTTTTACTATACTATGAAAGCATTTTTTTTTTGATAATGTATATTAATCATTTAATATAAAAAAATAAAAGTGCTTATGATACACCGCCCGAATTTCTAATGCGAGTACTTCAATCTAGAAACTGGCGGTCGTCCAGTCGAAGCGCTGGGAAACTTCCCAAATAGCAAACTTTAAGAAACTTTTCAAGTTTCCCGAATAGTTTGCTAACTCTCGCATCTGTCTGTATTACAACTTTCCATCTACCGCCACAGAATACTGTAATTTGTTGAAAGATAGACAGATTGAGCAAGTTAAAAAAAGTTATAACACCTATATCAAATATTTGTTTTGAATAGAAACAGAATGAAAAGCCATGTTATGCTTACTTCTTCTTATCTATTCATTTTTATAATACTATATTTTCTGGTGGTATATGTTAAAGATAATATTAGGTAAATAGTTTTGTTTAATGCTATTAAAAAAGTGTAAATTGTAATTTAAATGATTAGTAAAAAATACATTAAAAATTTAAAAACTCCCAATACAAAAAGACCTTTAAAAATAATAAAAATAAGATTATTGTATACTAATTGGAAGTCGTTGCGTCCGGGGACAAGGACGGATCATTGTACGTACATTGACGATGATGTCTATTTTAAGAAGTTAATCATTGATAACTTAGAATATACGATTCAATACCTAATAATAATTTGCTTACTTAGGGGTTAGATCAATGTGTGTAATTTGTCCTGATATTATTATTATTATTATTATTATTATTATAATACCTTAATTTCTTTATTTGCCTTGGTAACTAATTCGCATTTTAATTTCTTCCATAATTAAGCGGTTCCTCGAAGCAAAGACTTCAATAAGTACCTCATAATAATATTTTTATTCTTTTTACAGGTCTTTTTGTAACGGAGTTTTTTTTAATTTTTATTTATTTTTCTGCTTTTTACAGTTATGTTACTGGTTTCTGAATTGTACTAAATGAACACTTACAGACACTCAAATTTTCACTTGTTTAAGTTTTTGAATCAAAATTGCATAACCTTTCACCCGCACCAATAATACTTCAATATCTTGGGGACGACTGTTTCTATTTCGACCAAACATAGCTAAGAACCATCTCTACTAAACAGGCTTTTGATGAAAAAACGGCAATCAAATCCGTCTACGCGTTCTTATCTTATATACCTAGTCTATATCTATAAGCGATGTAAAGTAAAAGATGTCAAAAATATTTTATTTATAAAAACTACAGTTCTACCGATTTTTATTAAAATAATGATTATTTCAAAAGCATGATGTTTTTAATTACTTTGTAATTGAATACTTCGATTAAAGATCCAATTTAATGAAGGAAGTAGGAGGCAGGAGAGCAAAGCGATAAACAGAGACTATGTGGTAAGTGAGGCAAATAATCGGCTCCGTAGAGACAGGCGCTATCTGATGAGAGAGGTATGCGCAGAACGTGTGCACTTACTTGGATAAAAGCTCGGGGCTATTGAACTGGCGTATATTATAAACTTTTTTTTTTAATTACGACCGTACTTTATTTAAGATAATTGAAATGTTTTTAAATTAGTTATTAATTCTTATTTAAATTGCATGTATTATAAGCATATTTAAAATATATTCAAATCTGTATTTGGTTTTAAATAAACGTCATGTTTCTTTGTTTTACATTTACGCCTTAAATCTTAATAAAGGAAAAATCATATTTAGTGGCCGCACAATGTAGTCGACTGTATCTAATTGACGGGAACTTTGTCAGTCGGTAATAACAGCGAACACTATATTACTCTGAGAATTGTAAAACCAGCTATTGAACCAATGTATATTGTGGGTATTTTGAAACTAGAAATCGAAATGGATTGACTGATAATGGCATTATGTAGTTTGAAAGTTCCCAAAAACTATGTAACGTCAGCTTGAGCTTGTCAGAAACATATTAACATTTAGCAGCTCTTTGAACTCTTTAGTATGTATTGAAAGTAATATTAACTAAGTAACTTATTTGTTTTTGGTAAAAATAAATAATATTGTAAAAAATATATAATAACTATAATCGATTAGTTTGTTAAAATCATTTACTTTAATGAAATGCAGAGCGGTAAATTCAAAATGTATGTTGAGCAAAGGGGCTAGTATTATTCACAGTAGTTATATAAGTATATATTTATATAAGTAATGCTTGGTGCTCTGTCGTGAGTCTGTACTGTGAGTTTAATAAGCGTCTTCCTTTAAACTAGACAAGTTTCCTTAAACTTAAACATTTGAAATACAAGTTTTGCTGTCTCCTCTATACGATTGTCTCCCTTTAGGCCGCCAATAAATCAAAAATAAAATTATTATAATAAAATCTTCATCTCTCACAATCTAATATTTTTCATAAATTTATAAGGTAAAGGTAAAAATTTATATAAATATAGAATGTAAAAAACCGATACGGGCAGGGATTCGAACCCGCGACTACTGGGAAACCGTCCCGTCGCTCTACCAACTGAGCTACCGTATCGCTGTCCGTCTCGGTGAATTAAGCATTCTATATGTGATCGTCTTTATCGGGACGGTGGTGACACCTATTAGGTTTCTTTCGAAAATCCTAACCAATGTTTCTAACTTTGCAGTATAGATAAACACTGAAAAGATGCCACTACCGAAATCAATTTTTGAAAATATCTTTAAACATGTATAGCCATGTTAAGCTTATTTAAATTTATATAAATATAGAATGCAAAAAACCGATACGGGCAGGGATTCGAACCCGCGACTACTGGGAAACCGTCCCGTCGCTCTACCAACTGAGCTACCGTATCGCTGTCCGTCTCGGTGAATTAAGCATTCTATATGGTTTCCCAGTAGTCGCGGGTTCGAATCCCTGCCCGTATCGGTTTTTTTGCATTCTATATTTATATAAATTTAAATAAGCTTAACATGGCTATACATGTTTAAAGATATTTTCAAAAAAAAGGTAAAGGTAAAGTTAGAAGATATATTATAGGAGTAACAATTTTTGAAAATATTATGTATAGTTACTAGTTATTTGGTTTACTCAAATGTTTTTTTTTTCATCCACAGAATCTATAGTATCTCCACAGTTTTAATTAAGAGTCCGTTCGTTTCATTAACGGTTTTTGTCCGATTTTCCATCTCCGTAGCATTTACGATTTGTATTTTTTTTGTACTATGTAATTTATTTTCGATTTAGAACGAATTTATAGTTCAATATTAAACATTAAATTGTCTAAATAATTAAGATTCTTGATATTTTAAAATATAAGGTGTTAGTAATTTATTGGCCCTTATTTAAAAAAAATATTCTTTTATATTTAAAAAATTGTGTGTGTCAGCTCCGACGCACGACTGGAGTTTACTCCTTAAGTATAATTGTCTAAACAGACGGAAAAAAAAATAAAAAAAGATTGATACCTTATAAAATATTATCTACACCCCTTTCTGCCATAGTTTATTTCGAAATACTTGCATTTCACTTTAGCCAAATATAATGATAAAGATTATAACTTCACAATAACAATGTTAATTATTGATAAATATAACAAAAACAGCAACATAAGTAAATTGATACTGATAGAAATAAACAAGCTCAATAACATATAGATATAGTCGCTTTGCAGCATATACATTACTCTATACACACATTTAATGTTTTCATTGATTTTATCAACATTCATGAGCATATTCGCTTTTATTAATACGATGAATATGTATGGTTCTGACTATGTTGTTAAGGCATCTTTTAATATTGATATTTTTTTGACGTGACAACGTCTTAAATTAGGTTAAGCTGGGAGTCACTTATGAAAAAGTGTAACGCCCGGTAACGTTACGATGAGTCACCGAACGAGAGAGAGGCCCGCCGAATGCCTTGCGTCTCTCTCCCACTCAAACATGATCAGTCCGCCGAGCAATGTTTTGATTTTCAAATTGATTCTTTAAAATTACAAATATTAAGAAAAAGTGGCAGATATAAGAAAACTTGATTTAAAATGTGTTGAGCAAGAATTTTAACATCTAATTTAAGTAAATGTTTTAATTTTCAACTTCATTATTTACAATTACAAATTTTAATTAATTTCAAATTTATTTAGCAAAAATTTGAACCTTCGATCTGAATAAGTGTTTTGATTTTCAAATTAATTCTTTAAAATTAAAAATATTAAAATATATAAAATCAGAAGTGACGTCACATAACATTATCTGTACTTATTATTATTTAATATGTAGGCCAGTACATGTGACCATACTTGGTAGACACAATTGGAAATAGTATTTTTTTATAACTGAAAAAAATAAATATATAAAATACTGGTAGCAAACAATAACTTCAATGATCGATATCTCCGCAACTAATTGATGTATCGAAAAAGTCTGTAAATAAATTTTGTAAAAAATAATAACATCAATAATATAATATAAAATAAATAATATATAAAATGATTTTACGTGAGAACGTCTTCATCGTCCTATCCTCAACAAAATCACTCAAATTATTAAAATATTGTGCAATTTAATAATATTCATATCAATAAATATTCTACCGAGAAAAAGACTTCTTAGTTCTTTATTATTTATTTCATATTGGAGTTTGTTCCCTTAGAATCAATTTACAAATAAGACAGTTTAAATGAAAAAAAAAACGTGCGACACTTGTTGTCTGCCGCGGTAAAGCTATTGCATAGCATTTTTATCAACTATTGCAATTATAATTATTTATGCAGTATTTTTTTTTATTGATGTTAATTCAAGTTTTTAAGCTATTGCATAGCTTCTATCGCGGACCTTGAGTATGGAGACCGAATCCAGAAATTCCATAACGAAAATAACCTAACACACCAGTATTGTGTACTTATAATTTAAAAATAGCATAAGCGCCAAGTTGATAATATGTATTATGATCTTTATTGAATAATAATTAATGTTTATTTTAAAATAAATGTTTTACTGGTACAAATGAATTTCTTTCAAAAAGCCTTTTCATTTTAATGACTTTCTGTTATGGTTTTACAAAAGTCCAGAGTACAAGAATTTAACAATCGTAATTTAACTTTATTTAACTTATTTAACTGATTACATTTTAAATAGGAATAGAATAATTTCATAATATATAATCATGTCATAATAGGAATAGGTCTATAAAATATCGATGTATCGATATATCAATATTATTACTTAGAAATATCGATATTTATTACAAATTCATTATCATCATCATTTCTCTTATCGTAGCGGTAAAAGCTAATTCATTCACACTAAATCATTCAATATCTAGTTTTATAGAAATAGTACATTGCCAAAATATATATTCTTTAATCATTTTTACCATTTTATGGTATGTATTTTAAAAAAGTTGATACAAGAAGTGTTTCATCGAATTTATGCGGGAAAAATATAAAAGCAGCGGTAATACCACTAATTTAGCAACTCACTTAAAAAATAAATACCATCTTGCATGTCTAACATGACTTGCAATAATAATTTTAAATAAAGCCAATATGTCGAAATAACGATAATATTTTGAAATTCCAAACCCCAATATTGATGTATTTGAAAATGTCGATATATCAAGCTTTACTGCGGCAATCTCCGAGTGCCACACTTATTTTTTTGCGTTTATATTAATTGAAGTTGGATGTTGTGACCGATAAGAAAACAATTTTTTCTGTTATTAAAAAAAATACTATTTGAAGTTGTCATTCCTATGTACTGTCATAAAAAGGTTAAGATTATCATTAGCTAAAAATATTTTCAACCTTAAATCTCACGAATAAGTTTAATTACGTTTGTTAAACTATTAAGCAATAAAGTATATAATACAAGTATCAACAAGGCGCTTAAGCTATTTTTAAATGATATGTACGCAATACTCGGCCGAGCTACATAGTAGGCGGAGTGGGGGTTTTAGGTTTTTTTGTTACGAAATTTCTTGATTCGGTCGCTGCACTCCAATCCCACGATATAAGCTATGCAATAACTTAAAAATATTTGAAATAAATATCGACCACGATACCTGAATTTCAATATCAAAGTATCGATATATCGTACAAAAATGTATTAGTAATAAATATCGATATTTCTTAGTAATAATATCGATATTTCCATACATATTTTATCAACAGTCCTATTTAAAATGAGAAGTTTAACTGCTTTGTAATATCATAAAAAGGTTCATAATATCGGCTAAAACTATTTTCAATCTTATTTCTGTGAATAATAATTTCTAACAATTACGATTGTTAAGTACTTGTACTTAGGGTCTTTTGTAACACAATAACAGCAAGTTATTAAAATTAAAGGCCTTGATGAAAAAAGTATATTTGTACAAGTATTATGCAGGATTACGCATGCGCAGTAACGCTGATACAACCTATGCCCCCGAGAGGCGAGTTGGTGAACTAAAGAGACAAGCGTGATATTTCAAATCATTAAAAGTTCTGCTATTCATCGATAGATGGCAAAACTAGTTGCGCACGATAGGTTGCGCACCAAAAACGTAACGAGGTCATCGTTCAGTGGATTTTACTCCTCATATTTTTCTCATACCGGGCGCCTTATATACAAAAATCGATTCTTAAGGAGTAAACTCCAAAAAGACTACAGCAAAATATTTAGAACTGAAAAAGTAAGTAATTAAAAGAATCAAGAAATATTATTTATAATTTTGATAACATTAATATATAGATAATAATATTTTGGTTTTGATAATTTTATAATAACCCATTAGTATCAACCCACTAACAATATCATAATCATATGTCTGATAAATAATTAAAAAGGTCTTGATTAAATAAGTAATAGTTATGCATATGCGTTATTGTGCGATTAAAAATATGATCTGCAAATTATTATTATTTTAAGAAATAATTCATTAATTTTAAATGTTTCATCAGTTACTAGCTAAAAATATACTATATTTTTACATACTAGAGAAGAGTGAAGGACATGATATTTTGTCCATTACGAGAGTTTTTGCTCTAATAAAAACGTTACTAGTAATCATATCTGAATAAGTATGTAAGTGGCGCCAGTGACGGTTAAATTGAGAAGGAAAAGGCTAGCGTGGTATGGGTATGTTATGAGAAGGAATGATTGAAATGTAACGAACAATTCTAGATATGAATATGAAAGAACATGTGAATATGAAAGAAGAGATGGATGAATTGTTTGGAAGAAAACATGAGTGAAAGAGGGGTGACTGTTGAGATGACGGCAAGTATGGAAGAAAAAAATATGTTGTACAGTGGGAAAAGAACAGGGAGATGATTTTATCAAGATCTATCTTGTCAATCTCTTCGAAAACTCCAATCATTCAATGTTAAATAATTAATTAAAATAACTTAAAGAAAACATAAATTTGAAAATTTCATTTTGATCAAGTGATAAAACATTAGTGTCTGGTGTATAACGTTGTTTGATTTTCAAAATATAATTTATTAATATATCTTGACCCGTAGTGTAACACGAAACTATATTCTTTTAGGAACTATTAAGAGCAAGAACGTCGGTGTCAAAATCCGTGGTTCGGCATGTATTGAATACGAAATGAGATTCTAATATTGGTGTGTTCCTGGTAAAAATATCTAGCAATGGTATATAATTGGAAATTAGCCTATATATATAGTATTAAGCAAAATAATATTAGATTTGGCAATGAATATAAATGAAATTTAGAACTAGAAGGTTATTATTTACGTATTAGCAATTCATATGAAATTAGTATGAGCCCCATGGTATTACTTCATCTAACGGATTATTAAATTGATGAAATACTGAATCTTACAAAAACAATTGGTAATTTAAAATTCAATATATACACATATATTTTTTAAATATGTAGATACTAATAACGTCCAATAAAATAATATTAATGTTTTTCACATATGCAATTATTTATTTAATTATAATGTAATGGTTACAATACCGTTAAGAAATAAATATCTTAAATAAATTACATAGTAATTAAAATTTATTAAAATAATCTTCATCTATAATTCGTCACTGAACGGAATTTATGAAATTTCAGCTGTATGTTTAGTGAGATAAATGATCGGCTCCCTAAAGACAGGCTCCATTCGATAAGTGAGGTATGCGCAGGACGTGTGCACTTACTTGGATAATAGCTTGAGGCTATGAAACTAGAGAGATTTAAATAGGTATATTACTTCCATGGGTATTCAACAAAGAATATTTTGAAAGTGTAAACATTATTATTGTATTTTGTTGCTCTATATATAAATAAAAAAATATATATGTATAAAAAAATATTACTTTTGGTTTTAAATGTTAGCAAAATAATATTTCGTAGCCCCACGTGAAGTCTACTGAAACTAATTGCCGGGAATATTGACAGTCGGTAATAATAGCTAACACTATAATATGTTCTGAATTGTAGAGCGCTTGCATGTATATAGGTAATAGCATAATAGCTTTTTGGAACCTGATATAATTGTTATAATAATAATAACATCACAGGACAAATTACATACATTGATCTAACTCCTAAGTAAGCAAATTATTTGCTTATGTTAAGGGTTTTAGACAATGATACAAGTACATAGAAATACACATTATAAATACTGAGAATATATTTAATAAATGACTAAATCCAGAAATACAGACATCTATGCCCATCACAAACATGTCTGTCCCTGTCGGCAATGGAACCCTAGACCGCCGCGCCGCTATAGGTTAGGCTTCTGTGCTAACCACTCGACCAACGAGGCGGCAAATTAAGATTGATTGACTTGTCATTCGAGGTTATTTAGTTTTGAAATTACCAAAGCTTTGCCAAATCAGCTTAAGCATGAAATTTAATAGTATTAAATAAGCTGTCCTGTCAGAAATATATTTAATTTAAAATTCATATAATAATCCATTTTACTTTAAAAAAACTTAGCAACTTTCTCAACTCAAATACAAATATATATCTGACTCATATAGATATTTATTAGTTTGAATAATACGTAAGGCATTTAAAATATTTCTTGATAGAATATGATGAGAAAAAATATATATGAGAGAAAGTTACGAAAACGGGAAAATCCCAAAGGTCGCAGGTTCGAAAGCTTTTCGTTTTGATAAATTTCCCATTTTTATATTCTTGAATTTGTAATATATTTTCTTGTGACACGATACATCTCTGAACAATTTATTACAAGATTAATTTAACCAAGATGTTTGAATTTAACAGCAACATTTTTAATTTGGTAATTTGGTGTTGTTATTTTGTTGCTTAAATTTATATAAATAGACGTCACCACCGCCCCGATGAAGACGATCACATATAGAATGCTTAATTCATCGAGTCGGACCGCGATACGGTAGCTCAATTGGTAGAGCGACGGGATGGGACGGGACGGTCCCAGAGGTCGCGGGTTCGAATCACTGCCCGTATCGGTTTATTTTTCATTCTATATTTATATAAATAAGCTTAACATGTTTATAAATATTTTCAAACATTGTTTTTTTTTATATTAATAAATAAATAAGAACTAATTGATATATTTATTATCATAGTGTTATTTATAAGATATTTGCAAGTGAGGAATGCGTATAAAATATATATATATTTTTTAAATAAAGCAACTTCACCCATCAAAAGTTTGGTTTTTCTGCTTGTGCCTACAAATTAAACAAAATATTATTGCAGCTAAGCATATTATGAAAATCTTTTTTTATGTGTTGAAATTTATAAAAATTAAAAACAAACGTGAAAAAGAAATATTTTTAACTAATTGAAAAATACAAGCCATCTTTATTTTATAAGACACTTTATAGTATACACAAGCATGCATAAGAAAAGCAAATAAAAACAGTCAATAATACATCAATTCATAATATTTATCTGATTCATGATTGAAGTAAATTGAAAAATGAACGAAAATGCAAAAAAGGCATTGGTAAAAAATATAATCAACATTTTTACTTGTCATTTTCTTCTTTGATAACCACCCCATTAAAGTAAAAAAGAAAAAATCAAACTTGTTTTACACCATCTGATTTTCTTAAGCAATGTAATCTTGTATACAAGAAAAACACATTTTATATGTTTCTTTAAGATATAAAATATATCACAATAAAATTTTAAAAGATGTAAATTATATATTTAAAATTATGTGTTGTATTGATCTAATAAGTACACTGCAATCAAATTTAGATTAAGTAATATAGATTTAGCATTTAAATGAATTTAAGTAGATAACATTTCGTTCCTTTTGTATATTTGCAAAAACCTTTATAAATGCCTCGAAAATTTGAAACATTTCTCAATACAAAAATTATCGACACTTACAATCAATCATGACTTTTACATGCAGTACATTGACACCATAAACATTTTTAAAAGCTTCTGGCGATCAATATATTGTGTTATGAAACCGAGTAGGTACAGCATTGAATTTTGCAACCCTCAACGTTTGGGGCATAAAGGACCTAATATGTTGGCATCGTAAGCCGCAGGCGGGGCATGTGTGGAATATCAAATGAGATGTGCTTTCGTCATATCACTGTATTCCTGATACAGCTTGGTTTTGGTATATATTTTTTTAAGTATCTGCCAAGATGCAATATTATTTACGTTCAATTTACAGATTTTTTGAAACAATCTCCATCAATCCGTGTTTGTAAATATTTAACATTTATATGTAACTAATAACAAATTTTATCCACATCAAACATCACTTTCACAAGTCATTTGAATTTGTAACATATGAAAATAAATGTTATTTCAAAAACATTGTTGAAGAATATAAGCATTTTAGGAAGTAATATGTAATAAATATTAATATAGAAATAATAGGCAATTAATTACCCTTGTACTTTTGGTAAACAATTTCAAAATAAGAACTTAGTGGCCTAAAACCAATACCAAAGCGTTGACAAATCAAACAATATTACAGAGAGAAAGTGAATAATTATGACTAAAAGATTCAATCGAAGAAACTATATCACCAATACAAATAATTTTTAATTAAGAGAAAGCCAATATGCTAATTGGCAGTGAATACAGAACCTTTGCTTCAGTAAGCTTATATATACTTTAAATATATATTAGAGATTTTATTATCCTATTCTTATTTTTAAAAATCGTTAATCGTATAGTGGTCATTGATCCTGTGATAATTTTAACTATTACAATAACTATATAATTACAACTTAAAAACTTTTTTATAATAATAAAAAAGTTAAAACTATTTTTACAATTTACCTTTGTAAGTTCGAATAGCCGCTAATGTGTGTATTATAATATATTTATTTACATAGTACAAAAATTATGAAATTATGTTTAATATTCTCTTCGCTTCACATCTTTTCATAATTAAAATAAAAAGAAATTTATTTAGGATACATAAACTGTATTACTAATATAAATGTTGCAATTTCAAAACTGGCGGAAGTCCAGTAGAGACGCCTGTCAAAGTTCCCAAAAACTTGAAACAACTTTTCAAGTTTCTTGAATAGTTTACTAACTCCGGCATCCGTCTGTATTACTACTTTGTATCCATTATAAATATATATCGTATACAATAAAATTTGTTACAAATGATCTTCAAACATTTTCGTCACTCAGGCCGTTTTTATAAGTCAACGTAGTTATTACTTTCTTATTTTTTCTTTTATATGTAGAATGGTCTTCGTAACTTACTGCTGTAAACCTTCTATTGAACTAGAAAACCTCATTTAAATTAAAATTGGATGCTATATTTTAAAAGCTTATTTGATATTTATACAACTTGTAACTATGCGGATTGCATATGAATATACAATTTCAGCTCAAATGAATAGTTAGAATAAATTCAGCTTGAAATTAAGAATTCATTCTACACAAACATTTATAGAATGATTTGTAGAAATATAATGATAATAAAAAGTGCTAAAGTTGTATTTAAACTAATAATTGTAATGCATTTTTTTGAGACAGTAACGTAATGTTACACTCTTAAATCAACTGTAATTCCATCAAAAACATAAATGTGAAATGATAGTTAAGTTCAATTTAAATATAAATGCCTTGGTTGGAAACTTCAACGACAAAAAGATGTGAGATCTAAATAGGTGCCAAGGTCAGTTTGAATTTTATTCAAAATAACATAAATGTTATCTATTAACTTAAAATATAGTTTCTTCCTTACTCAGGATAATATATGATAAACCTACTAAACAGTCATGAAAGAACCGTATGTTCAACGGCTATTATCTACTAGAAAGTTAAGTTTTCCGAAGAAAAGGTCATAACATAATTTATTTTCAGGTTGATGTTGAACTACAACTTATATATAAACCCTACAACAGAAATGTTGTAAGTAAATGTTATTGATAATTGATAAGAGAGAACGTAACACTGATAGAAAAGTGGGCTTAAAACAATAATTTGTTCGTTTAAATTATTGGTAAAAACAAATAAAACTCATAAAGTTCGTTCAACGCTACTTGCGTTACTCGATTTTGCATATTTTACAACAATGACATCTTGGTCTCATTTATGTATAAATTCATAAGTTTTATAATGTTAAGTTTTCGTCTAGTCTTTTCGGCGTCGTAAATAATACTGCTTGTTTAGTCACTTTTCATGTTAATTGTATTGACAAATACTTTCAGTTTTTATATTGTGACATCTCATAGCGAGGGATGATTGTGTGTTTTGCTATTTGGTATTTCAAGACATAAATAGGTACATTAAATTTACAATATTTATTTTTTGGTACTAGTTATTATCCGCGAGCTCATATACAATATACTCATGTTTACAGCGTGGATTTACAGGATAAGTTATTAAGAAAATAAACGGTTACTCGCTTATTTATTTAATGTTTTTGATAATTTTGTTGTTTTGTTATGCTTTGAAGCAGTTATAAAAAAAATCACACATTCACAATTCTAATCATATAATAAATCTTCACAAATTATTCTTTTTACTTTTTAATGTCAAATAATAATAATGCTACGTTAAAATACATTTACCTAATACGAATTTTAATACGATTCAGATTTTATTCATATACAAAATATATTCATTCAATTTTTATACAGTTATAAAAATATATTCATACGTTCCTATGCACGTAGAATATAGCGATTTCAGAAAGTTCAAAACTTTGAAACTCGCAAAGTTCGCTGTTATGATAAAAGCATTCATTAATTTAATGTTAAAAAGTTTTTCCATCAAAGTATTATCTTAACTTATTCTTTATATGAGGACTAACGAAAGCGTGTTTATTGGATTTGAAATATAATAATAAATAAATATAGGTAATATTTGGATATATATATTTTGTCTGGCTTATTTAAAATTCACAACTCTGTTAGGAATATAGTAGTAGAGTAAATTTAATTACTATAGTTGTTAGTCTTGTTTCTAACTCTTCTAAGAAAGGATATTGAAATATTATATACAATAATACATAATATTTCCTCAAAACTTACAATATTTACAAAATCCATGAAGTAAATGAATATAATTGAATGAATTGCTTCATAAGTTCTTATTCAATCTTACAAAATAGAACTTGAATGTTTCATTATAAGAAATAAAACAGGTCACTTAAATGTTGTAAATTAACGGTTCAGGTTATATAAAAGTAAATTTTCTTTCAATTCAATTTCTTTGACTGGAAATTACATTAGAATTATTTAAAGCAAACCTTCTCGACGGATCAATTAACCTGCTGTAGATCGCAAAAGATTTAAAGAAACCAGACGTCTTTTAAATTGTAATGAAATCGAGTGATCTTTTCATATCTTGGGTACAACTTAGAAATTAATCCGATGAAACTGGGTCAGAAGGCTGTGGCAGCCCGTTCCTAAGAAAAATTAGAAAACTTCCCCGTCATTATTCAAAAGTCAACATCCGGCCTTTAGGTTATGGTTCCACTGATCGAGTTTTGTTATTGTTATTTAAAACTAAAAGAGTTTTTTTTTTACAATAACAAACTTGAAAATATTTTGTATTAAAAAGACTTTTAAGTTTTACGAATACAAATAATGATTCGTGATCATAAACCTGTAACATTTAATCATGTTTATCAAAATGGAAACACAAAATTCCAAACACTTTAACGGCTTATTTAAAAAAAAAAAAAACAAAAATTGATACTTTCTAAAGGCACACCGAATACGTTTTCTTGGTGTGTTTAAAAACGACAAACACATTATAAATACAATACAAATTAAAAAAAATGCTTAAAGAGGAGTTGAAATTGCATGACTGCGTGTTTATTATTTATAGAGATATGAAAAGTTTTAAATGTATAAATATGTAGTGCAGTAGTAGTAAAAAATGTAATAGGAATGATAAAGTTACAAGATTATAAATGGGACGGACATTAACAGATAATGTTTTGATTGATAGAAAGGAAACGTTTTAAAGACCTAACAAAAACTCAAATCACTTAAATATTCCTGCAAAAACGGATAGGGAGCCAATTGTGATTTTAAAGGATGTGTAATTATAATTATACTTGCGAAGTCCAAACATGAACCTGATGCAAGAAGTTTGAAGGTGTTCAAGCTTAAATACGTGGTATCTGCTAATGCAGATAGTTAGATAATTCTGCTAACCTAGATAATTCTAGAGGTGAAAAAATAGGCATTAAGCGATAACAACGTTCGATTGGAAGAAAATTACATTATCTTGTTATAAATCCCATGGTAATCTGAAAAAATTCAGGTTATAGTTTTTTCGATTATAATTTCAAAGTATTTGATTTAGGTATACGAAGCGACTGCGTCTTAAAATCTGATTAAAGGCAGTTTTCACTTGGATGTGAGTGAAATCAATCTCAAACTACCAGTAATAGCGACGAGTAATAGCGACGAGCGAATGCGAACAACTGCTACTAGGTAGCTTTCTGTACAACCGTAGAATGAAAGGTTTCATAAGCATAAATAAGAAATTCCATTTGAGATACTGCATGCTTTATGAATAAAAAAAACTGTCCCAAGAATATTTCAGAATTTTATAATTTTTTTTTCGAAATATTTAACTGTTCCGTTTAATGTATAAGGTAAGATAGGTAAAAATATTATTTATGCTCTTATCAATATTTTTATTATTTTACCATAAAAATGCAACAAAAAATATTGAATTAACTTTATTTCAATTTACTTTAGTGACTGTCTGATAAAGTGTACTCACAAGGCTTTAAACACGTTCATAAGTATGTAATATATTTACTTATTAAATAATATCAGGACAAATTACACACATTGATCTAACCCCTAAGTAAGCAAATTATTTGCTTGCGTTAAGGGTGTTTAGACAACGATACAAATACATAGAAATACACATATAAATACTGGGAATATATATAATAAACGACCAAACCCAGAAACACAGACATCTATGCTCATCACATAAATGCCCGTCTCCGCCGGGAATCGAACCCGAGCCCGATTGCGTCGTGACACGTTAGGCGTCTGCGCTAACCACTCGACCAACGGGGCGGTTATTTGGTAGTCCAATTTCAATTAAATAAAAACTAAATTCATTCTTGAAATATATAGATATTTAGTTAATAATTATTTAATTTCTATATATTTATATCCATATATATATTTCCAAAAATACTATTATTTTGATGGCAACTAGAGAAATAATAAGGAATACTGTGTATTTTATTATATTTACGTTTTTATTTACATAAATTGTTATGGAATAGTTCTATAAAATACAGTATTTAAAAATAAAATAAAAAGTTATAACCAAAACGATTGAAACGTTCGATTTATTAAAGCGACAAGTGACAAGATGCACCAGTTGGCAAGATGCGCCGTCACGTTTATTTCCATGTTCACTATTGATAGATTAGACTTGTCCAAAATCCATCGATTGAACTCCGTAGAGTGTTTCTAAAATGGATTTAGACTTTTTGTAATAATTTTTATTTTATACGACGAAATATATTTGTAAAGAGTAGAATAAAGGCTTTGAAAAAAGAAAAACTAGACAGGTCTAAGCACAATAGAGAAAAGAAAAAACCATGAAGTTGTTTAAAGTGAAACTTTATTTACTTTTAACAAAAAAAACATTTAATATTCTTTAAAACTATGACTAGACTTAATAGACCCAGGTAAGGACCTGGGCAAGATTTTTTAAAATAGGCGTATTTCAATTAAAAATGTTTTTTAAAATCACCGTTATTTAAAATGTTGAAAAAGTTTATTGATAACGACTGTCAAACTCACTTTGAATTTATTTAAACACAGTCATTACCTTTGATTTAAATCGTTAATTGGAGCTAAGTCAGAGCTGACAAATCTAATAATGGCTTTTAAATCTGAATTCTAAATGTCGGATGATGTCATTCTATGGCAAGACTTTTAAGACTAAGTTCTAGAATTTGTAAATATTTAAAATGTATAATTTGCATTAATTTAAGAAATAAGAACGTAATTTTATGAAAGCATATACAATTTCTTCTTCACTTACGAGATTTTTGCAGCTTTTAACATATTTTGAGGATTCATGTAGGAATTTTATTAAAAAAATAAAAAAAATAAATTACAACATTTACATATTGCACATAATTTAACAACACGAAATCCAATTCTAAGATTCAGACATTAAATCTTTTATTCTCTAATTATATTAACTGGTGCACCTTGTCATTAGTCGATGAAATAAATTGAACGTTTTATTAATACTATATTTTTAAGACTACTTCATATAAATTCATGTAAATAAAAACGTAAAAATAGTAAAATATATTGTGCTTGTATTTTTTTAAGTTTCATGTTATGTTTAAAAATAAAAGTGCATTATAGTTATTGTCAAAACTATCAGAAAAAAGGCAAAATAATAATTATTCTTACATTTATACTTTGCCTGAAAAGGTTGATTTATTATTTTTAAATAAAATGCTTGTTTCTAAAATAAAAAAAAAATAAGAGTTATTAATTAACATTAAGACATTTTTATTTTATAAAAAACAACAAATAACAAAACTAATTCTTGTTAATAAAATAACAAATTTATTAAAGAAATATCACAAATAATTTACGAGTAAAATTTGTAATATTCTACAAATATAACTGCTTAAAAGGGTATTTCTGCATGGAGTTGCAGTGCAAACCTGATGGTTCTCTCTATTTGATTTTAAAATAAATGGTATATTTTGAGTTGATCAGTATTTTTTTAGTTTCTCTGGTATGTACTGCAAAATTTATACAGGTATGGGTATTTTCTTATTATTCATATACAGTAATTCTTCCTTGCTTCACAAATCCTTTTATTTTTCAACTGTTAACAATTTTATACAATTCTTATAACTATAACCCACAAAATGTACACATTATAAGACGTTTGACTAATCAAGTTTTAAAAGTTGCTTTTATACACTATAAGCATAACACTATGCTTATAGCGTATAAAAGCAACTTTTTTTTACAGAGATACACATCTCTGTATACTCGTAAAAAACTTAATATACGAAATTGTCTCCATACTTTATTCTATTGTAGAACAATACTTATGTTTATTATTTAAATAAAAGTCTAATGTTACTTATGGATACATAATATTAAGCATTAGGAATATTTATATTAGAACTAGCTTCATAAAATTTCAAGAAGGTATGACTTGTTTTAGCACAAAATTTAAAGTTTCCCCTTTTTGCATTTTATACTGAAAAGGTGTTTTTCTAAGAGATTTAATCATGTATTACTTAAAAATTACTGTATTAAAAGAAATTAAATTATTCCTAAACAAAATGTTACTTAGATCAAGGAGGAATTTAATTTATTATTTCATTGAAAATGGACTACAAAATAAGAAAATATATTTAATATTTATGTGAACCTGTTAGAATCTTTTTGAGTACACTTTGGTAGGCAGTCACTGGCAACAATTTTAAATATAGAAGTAAATAAAGTCTAATTAAAATAAAATTGGTTGCATTTTTATGTTAAAGTAATAAAAATATTGATATAAGCATCAAACATACTTTTATAAATTATACCGTATAATAATACGGATATTCTATATATACGGCTACTAATATATACGGATCTTTTATATAATCGTTTTAATTTATACGAAACGGATCAGTTAATTTTCAATGTTCAGAAAAGAGTCTTACTTTTATAATATAATTCACTAAATTTTTTGGCACAGTTTCTTTATTCATAATTCATACCGTATCTCAAATTGAATTTATTATTTATACTTATGAAACCTTTCATTTTATGGTTGTAAAAAAGGCTATTTAATAGCAGTTACTCGCATTCTGATTCTCGTCACTATCACTGTCAGTTTGAAATTGATTCCAAGCATTTTCAGATCAAATTTTCCGGATTTAAAATATATTTCCATATTTTCACATCCGTCAAAATCCCAAGTATCTCCTGACTCGTTTTTGCAAGTGTTTCAAGTGCTTAAACTTTATTTAGATCTCTTAAATGTTCTTTTATTACCATTATAAATTTCCTCTCAATTTATCTTATTTTTACAAGGTTCTACACTTTTTACTACTCCTTCACTATATATATTTATTTATTATTGGAAAATTTTGAATAATAAAATAATCACTTCAGACATTACTGAATTTAACGAAGTTTTGGTAGGTACTTCGGATGAAGTTTGGTGTTGAACAAATATTGCTTTAAATTTGATCGGAAGACACACTGAGTAGCAGCAATTTTATGTATAGTTTATATTACTCATGCAATAATGTGTGGTTATTTTTAACGCTTTGAAAAAAAAACAGCAAACAACAAGCAACAAGCAACAAGCAACAACAAAAAAACAGCAAACAAGTTTTTTTTTCAATGCGTTTTATAAGATAAAAATCAACATTGAAATTCCACAAGGATTTTTTTTCTCTAATAGATAACTTTCATTGCGATAACCCTAATTAATCCAAACATTTTTATCAAGCAATTAATTATAAATCAAACTACTAGTTTTATTAAAGCTATTGTAAGCGTAAAACAATTAATGTTTAATTAGAAAAAATCTTTTCATTTCTTAAGAAAGTTCATTGATAATTACTATCGAACTCACCTTAGATTCAATTTAAGACATTCATTACCTTTTCGTTCAAATCGTCAATTTGAGCTAAATTGAACTGACAAATCTATTAATCGCCTTCAAATCCCAGTTCACAATGTCGAATTCAATTTGAAGACCATTTATTTCTTCACTAACAATAGTACTTTTAAGACAGTGTTCCATAATTTGTATAAATTTGAAATTAATAAATGGGATTCAGCTAACAAATGAGAATATAATTTTATAAAATCATATTCTACACTAACGGGATCTTTGCAACCTTTATCATTTAATTAATTGCTCTGTTTATCATTACTTAATAAACAAAATATTTTAGTTGTACTCATCGATAAGCTTAGTTTACTAGAGACTAAACACATTCAACAAAATATAAG
Source organism: Napeogenes inachia (assembly GCA_959347355.1). Classification (NCBI taxonomy): domain Eukaryota; kingdom Metazoa; phylum Arthropoda; class Insecta; order Lepidoptera; family Nymphalidae; genus Napeogenes; species Napeogenes inachia. The sequence goes on from OY365792.1 coordinate 4,229,129, forward strand.
ACAACGTACATCCGACAGTTCATATGTAGTCTGAAAATGATGAGGGAATTTGTAAATCCAAATAAGATTGCCTCATATTTAACTTGTAGAAAACAATTTTTTCAAAAACAAATTTTTTATCTGGAATATACACTTGTATTCTCTTTAATTTTATATAGTTTATCACCGACAAAATGTCGTCAAGTTTTTAAAATTTAAATAAATTATATTAATTATCACTAAATCTTACCTATATTTATACATATCAGTTCATACTCATACAGTTCGGTTCAAGTCGGCAATCGGGTCAGATGCAAAAATCGCATTCTAAGTTTTTTACAAATACCTACGTACATGTTAGAAATGGCACCTACGAAGTGTTTTAGTTGTAATAAAAATATAACACTCAAATCTCCAGGTCTAGAATGCAGTAGATGCAATAAGTCTGTTCATGCATCAACGATCTGCTCTAAGTTATCTAGCAAACAACTAGCTGCTCTACGAAAATCTGAAGGACTCGAATGGAGTTGTGTGGACTGCCTCAGCAACGTTTCTAGGCGCTCATCTCTCTTTGTGCCAAATGAAGATAGTTCTGATGATGAAGACCGCATTTCTGGTATTAATCAAAGTAAGTTGATTGAAAGCATCACGAGAGAGACACAAAAGATATTGAGAACAGAGTTAGGTGAACTAACAAAGGCCTTGGATTTTATGAGTGGACAAATAGCAGACTTTGAGGAGATTGTAAAAAAGCAAGACATAACGATAAAAAATCTTGTGAATAAAAACACGGAATTAATTAATAAGAACAAAAATATGGAACTTCGCGTAGTAGCTGTGGAACAACACGTCAATGAATTGGAGCAAAAAATGTTATCCTGCACAATTGAAGTAGCTGGAGTGCCAGAAATCTCTAGCATAAATCTCAATCAAATATTGGGCAAAATCGCCGAAAATCTAGACGTTAACACCGAAGATGTTGTGAGTGCGCGGCGAATGCCAAAGCCTAAGGATAGGCCACACCCAGGGCATATACTGGTAGAAGTTAAATCAAATGTTTTGCGTAACCAGTGGGTAAATGCTGCTAAAGTAAAGGTATTAACTGTAGGAAATATCCTTAATCAGTCACTACTTATTGAACAAAAAAATAATACTATATATTTACGTGAAGCTCTGACACATCACACCAAAACCCTACTATACAGTGCTCAACAAAAACTCAAGCCGTCGTATAAGTTCGTGTGGTGCAAGTCGGGAGTCATATATGTGAAGAAGAATGAAGATAAAAGTCGTCCTCACATTGTACGTTCAGTGTCTGATATTGATAACTTAGTCAATAAACAACATAAAATGTAAGAAAAAAAAAACTAATTTTAACCTAATAATTGCTCAAAAAATATTACTTATATGTTATTAAAATGGCTACTGATATAGTTGACTTGCATACACATGAAATATTTGATTGCACTTCAGTTAACTCTTTTGTAAAGCAAGTACCCTGTAATATGCGAAATAGTTATTTATTCTGTATTCACGTAAATATAAGATCAATAATTAAAAACTACAACAAACTTCTTATTATAATAGAATCATCGAGCGTTCCTATAGATGTCATAGTTTTAACAGAGGTAAATATTAATGGTGATGTATATCGATTATATAATATTCCAGAATAATATTATAGAATGCACGCTAAGTTACGTTCCAAACAAAAAGGAGGCGGTATAATAATTTACGTTAAGAATTATCTCAAGTTTACTCCCGTAACTACAAAAACAATGCACTTTGAAACGATACACGGTACTCTCAAAACCGCGAACAATTACGCAATAACTTTGTGTGCATTGTATAGACCTCCTTCTTCTTGCAAAACTGGATTTATTTCTGACTCTCGCAGTTTGTCAATAAACATATTATTAATGATTCAATCATACTCGGAGACGCCAACATCGACTTAAAGGCAAACACTACTGTAAAGAATAAATATATCGACATGCTGTCTGGGCACGGATTCACGGCTGGTATAACAGACTACACTCGCATAGAATTAATACTTAATAAAATAACTAAATCATGTATTGACCACGTGTTTACCCGATTGACCAACACGAATCCGTACACAGCGGCGGTCGACACAGTTCTGGCTGATCATCGCGTTGTCTTGATTGTGTGCGAGGGAATTCGCTCGTTGCGCATACAGGCTGATGTTCAAACCTCTAGAACTAAATATTATGATAGAAAAGTTCTAAGTGAGGAGTTAAATAGCATTGATTGGACAAAGACAACGGATATGTCGTGTCCACATAAAATATATAATTTCATCAAATCAGCTTTTGAATCTGCGTATCATAAATCGTTAAAAAATAAAAATAAATATCAAAAAAAATATATAAAACAACCATGGGTTAAAACATTTATGTTAAAATTAGCAGATCAGAGAGATAATATATACAATAAATGGAAAAAAGACCCAACAGATAAAACCCTTCGATTAAAATATAATACGATACGAAATAAGTTAAATAAAATTCTGGAAAATAGCAAAAATAATTATTACCGAAATAAAATTAATGATAACAGTAAAAATCCACGTGTTCTATGGCAAATAATTAACAAAATCTGTGGTAGGGTAACTAAATCAATTGATGACACAATTGCAAAAGCTTTCGACATAAAGAACCAAAAGTACAACGAAATTGCCAACAAATTCGCCTTAGCATTTAAAGACGCTGTTAAAAATGTTATACCAACATGTTCAACAATACTCCTAAATAAGGATGAGTACAGTAAATCAGCCGATGTAACATTTTATTTTAAACGAGCAGAGCCAAAGAATATTGAAAAAATAATAAAAACTCTTAAAATTAAAAAAGCGCCCGGGAACGATGGAATAAAAATAATAGATATTAAATTAGCTGCCAAAAAAGTATCAGTAAGTATCGCCCAATTAATTAACGCTAGTATAAAATCAGGATCCTATCCAAATGAACTAAAACAAAGCTGTGTACGTCCTGTTCACAAAAAGGGTAAACAAGACGATATTAATAATTACCGTCCTATCTCCCTCTTACCCTCTCTTGATAAAATAATTGAAAAATACTTAAGTGCTCAAATTTATACATTCTACGGCGACCATGGAATAATTAGTAAAAACCAATTTGGATTCCAGCCAACGAAAAGTACCACATCCCTCTTATCTAGGTTCGCGGATGAAGTAAATGAACATCTACATAGAAGAAGACATATTTTAGCTCTTTACTTAGATTTTTCAAGGGCATTTGATACCTTAGATTATAACACCTTAATAGAAAAGCTCAACAATACAGGTATAAGAGGCCCCGTATTGAGATGGTGTGAAGAGTACTTGAGAAGCAGATCCTATTTTGTTAAAATAGGAAACGTAACGAGTGATGTAGTATCTGTATGTCAAGGTACAGCACAGGGATCGGTGCTTGGACCGCTGCACTTCATAGCATATGTAAATGATATGAATAACATATTTAAATATTGTTCATCGTTTCAATACGCCGACGACACTTGTCTCTTGATAGCAGATTCAAACGTTAACAAAGCACTGGAAAAAATACAGCAAGACTTTAATTTACTAAACAAATGGTGTCATGACAACGGGCTTATGCTAAACTCATCTAAAACAAAACTTGTTCATATACGTTCGCCATACACTAAGACGTTCTGTGAAACCAATAATAGATTAACACGTTCACTGCGACATCATAATTAAAAAACTTTCAGCTGGTGCGTTAGGGATCTAAAAGATCTCGAAACTAATTTATCCCCGCTTGCGTTGGGGACCTAATCAGTCCCCTAAAAGTACAATTCTGAAAATAATTTATATCTTCAACAAAAACAATGACATATACTTAAAAATTTCGTGGGTCAAAGATAGTCTACTGTTCTATATTTTGCTAGGTTCGCACGCAGTTATGACATAAGAATAAGCCACAAATCCAAATCAAAAATTAGACATCGATTGTATCTCGTTCCGCAACCAGAGATAGAGAAATATGTGAAGTGACTAGTGATGGGAATTAAATAAAATGTCATTTGTCGATAGAAAAAGTTTTTTTACGAATTAATTATTTATTGTAAACTATAAAAAATGTTTATCATTAAAACATGGTAAGCACATTGACCTTTTACATTGTGCGCAAATCGTAATGATTTGCGCACAATAAAAATGTGCTCATAAAAATCGATTGACTTTTTACACTTTTTCGTTTTAAAGTAACTCATTGTTTATCAAAACAAAACAATTAGAAAATATAAACACGTTGATTTATTTACGCGAAGTTATTTTCAAAGCCTGCACGCGTCCCCTCACATCGATACTTGAACAACACTAAAACGAGACACGCAGCGCCCGCGCCGCCCCCCCACCCGCTCTTGCGTCTACGAGGCCTATAATTCCACGAGTATTAAAATATCCCCTAACGCAAGTAATGAAAAAATTATAGTACTGTGCGTTAGGGACCTAATCCATCCCTAATTTTTTTTATTATGTCTATAAACTCACCTTCAAGTAGGATACAAATGTGTATATTTGTCTTGCTCATACATAAAGAACTTTGCAAGTTAGAGCCCCCCGCAAGGAGTGAAACAACAGCATTTCAGTCCCCGCACAATACGAAAGTCCCGCAAGACATCTTATAGACCTCGTAACGCAGTGAACATGTTAAAGGCACATAATCACAATTGTCTCCAACTAAATACCCACCAATGCAAGTGTCCAGTGATAGAAACTGTTGAAAAACATACTTATCTTGGATTAGTGGTGGACTGTTATTTTAATTGGAAACCTCATATAAGTACTGTATGTGACAAACTAAGAGCTTTCTTGGCTAATATAGTAATAATTAGGAAGAGAATACCATTTAATATCCTACTTATGCTTTATAATGGTTTAGCTGATTCAATCATAAGCTATGCTATAACGACTTATGGAAGAACTTTTAAAACCTATCTTAACACTATAAAAAGTTTGCAAATTAGAATCCTAAAAAAAATGTTACCCTTCAAAATAAAAGAACAATATAAAAATGATGAGAACAAAATATTTAAGTATTGCAATGTATTACCGGTAGAATATAAATTTCAATTTAACCTCTTAAAAGAAAACTTTTTTAATATGGACGTACAGCACAAAATCCACCATAAAATTAATACACGACAAATAACAAACCAAAAACTAATAACAACTTCAGCAAAAAATAATGTATATGGAAAAAGGACCACGAAATATTTGACTCCTCACTTACTGAATGGATTGGATGTAGCCCTTAAAAATAGAATCACTATAAATAATTTAAAAATCGAATTGAAATCTTATTATCTAAACACCCTGTAACTGCTTTGCAGCAAACCGGTTTTGTGTCTCGATCGCATTCCCTTTTGCATTATATCGAACTAAAATATTGTATCATCTATTTTGTAGAATTACCCTCCTTGTTGTGATTGTCTAATTGAACTGTACTTAAACTCCACACTCCGGACAAATTCTCGTAATTTTTGGAGTGCATTATTGTAATCTTATGTAACAAAAGTTTAATAAATAAAAAAAAAAAAAAAAACATGATGAAATATTTTTTATCACGCTATATACTAAGGAAACTCTATAGATAAAATTATCTGTAGAAAATGATCTATTTTCCGGTTTTCTAACATTTTATATCTGAAATAAGAGAAGAAATTATGACTTATGAAATTTATATTATTTCATTTCTTGATATCACGTATCATTAAATGTTCTGTCACGAATCACGAATCTGCTTACTCCAAATATTTTTTTGGTTTATTTTTTTTTGCAATAGCAACCATTTCAATCTCCTTTGGTTCAATTTAAAATGTAGTCCTCTCTATACGTGTCGGTTAGCTTTTAACTAACGTACAGTGTAAGCATATCATATTTCGACTGTCAAAACTTACTTCAATTAAAAATACTACTTAAAATCATATCTGTTGAAACTTGTATTATATTTCTAATATTTGGAAGGTAACTAAAATTATCCTGACTGAGAAGTCACATCATACCTCACAAAAAATGTAAATTATTGAAAAAGCACTTAAAACTGTTTAAATTATTTCAGAAATGTTACATTCAAAATATTCTGTTATGTTAGAACTTATTTAAATGCAAACACGTATTTGAAATTGCAACACTTTTGTAATAAAACTTTTAAAATTATGAAACTTCTTACGTTATTTAAATATCATAGTAAAAAAGAATAAGTAACTAATAGTATAATTATTTGAATTTTTAAAAAAGGGCGTAGTATAAATTAAACATTACATTTAAAATAATGTATGTTGAAACTTGAATTATGTTCGTATATTTCGAGCCTAATTTTAGGTTGGTATCATTTTTAATAATACTTCAGAGGCTGGAGAGCTTTACCTCTAATTGCTGAAACTTTCACGCTCAGTTACGACAGGCGATCTCTTATTTTTCAGAATTTCAAAATGAATTATTATTTAAGTAGTTTTATAATAAAAATTGTAACAATCCGTGTTTAATGTGTATACATTATAATGAAATAGAGTAACTTGAATATAATATGTTTGAAGTAATTTGTTTTGTATTTTTATGTTATAATTTCGTTTACTTTCCGACATATGTCCTTTGTGAGATATTTTATCGTTATTATTAATAATTTAACATTATAAAATTGAGATATACCTTATAAAAATAAGGTAGTGTAACATAATAGAATGATTGTTATAACAAAATATGTTTTTCATTGATTGTATAACAACAAATCTACCTATGCTACCATTATTTATAATAGCGATTTCTATATTTTATGAGTAAACTTTATTGACAACAATTTCTGAAGACAAATGTTTCGTAGAATTCAGAGTATATATACAACGTTTAGGATGATATAGGGGAGAGACGCTGCTGTATAGTACCGAGGAAGTAAATACAAGTAAATAAAAGCGAAGTGTTAATAGTAAAATCCGTGAAACAAAACAATCGGACGTGGACCTTTGTACTTATATAAGATATAAGATCACTTTGTTGTCCGTCTGTCAAGAAGCTATTTTTCAAGAACGCGTAGAGGTATCAAGCGGAATTTTTTGCTTTGTACTCGGGGTTACTGTCACTTCGAGTAGTGAAGATCTTGAATTTTTAAGCTAACGCATTCAAAACTTCGCAGTTACGAAACTCACAAGGAAATCTTAATGTAAGAACGCCTGTCTCATGTATAATTACTTTAACTGTAACAAAACCAAACTTCTATAATAAACACAATAAAAAAGACAGCAATTTAAGCTCTTTTAGCTTTGATCATAAGCCATATAAATATAATTCTTAAAGTCTCCGTGGATGCAGTTACGGGCAAGAGCTATCACTAATAAAGTACTTTACCTGAGTAAGTAAGTGTAAAAACCTTTTGGCCTACATATTTTTCCTATATAATTTCTATATTTTTTTTCTATGTAATTCCTCATACTTGTATTGAAAATGCTCAGTCTAGCCTGACTTTGCTTGAAACATTTCCTACTTTAAACATTATTATGTTTGAAATTGTTAACCATTAAATGTACCCTAATTGCCTCTTCAATAATATTAGGTTAAATGAAATATTTACTTACCTTCGCAATAAATTTTGTACATATAATGAATCGGAACGTTAATTATTTTACAAAAAAAAAAAACAGTTAATTTACAGTTGATGCTCGCAAATGATTTAATTAAATTGTGGTCAAAGTACCGTGTTTTACATTTTTCGATTAGATTACTACAAGCAACTAATTTGTTCTTAATTCATACCGACACTCATTGTACACGTATTTTTAATTAAAGGCCTATTTTGATTTTTATCTGAGCAATGGTAAATAATTAATTTAGTCGGATTATATCAGCATGTCGTAAGACGAACTAAGTTATACGTGATTGCAGGTCATCTTATAAAATAAATAAATAAAGAAATTACGAATGTATAACTCACAATTTTAGAATCCCTTAAGAAACCTTATGTTGGAGTCAAATATTTTCTCCTTAGACATCCTGTTTTTATACTCCTGTAATTGTTGACAACTGCCAAATGCTAAAACAGTTTTATTAATTTAAAATTAAAAACAGCCGGTCCAAAATTAATGTAAAATCACAATAAGTTCAATCCTATTTCTGATATCGAAAAAATACCTCCAGTATTTTTTTTTTAAATAACGTCAGGATTGCTATAATTCTTAAGAAATTTCATAAATAATTACTACCGAACTTACATTAGATTCAATTTAAGGGAGTCATTAATTTTTCATTTTAATCGTCAATTTGAGCTAAATTGGACCAATCTATTAATGGCTTATTAAAATCTCAGTTCCAAATTTCGGATTCAATTTGAAGACAATTTATTTCCTTACTTACAATGCTATTTTTAAGATAATATTTTACAATTTGTGTAAATTTAAAATGGTTCAATTTGCGTTATGTTAATAATTGAGAACGTAATTTTATAAAAGAATATTCAATAATCACGAGATCTTTGCAGCCTTTCACATATATAATTCGTGACTCTGTTTATCATTACTTAATAAACTAAATATTTTAGTTGTGACTTGATGTTGAGATTAGTTTACCAACATAAACATATTCAACAAAATATTAGACAATGTACATTACACAGTTTATCTGTAGTCTGAAAATGGGGAGGGGCTTTGTATATACAAATAAGATAATTACGTCATAATTAGCTCGTAGAAAACAATTTTTTTCTCTATTAAAACCAAAAATTTTCGGAATATAGACTTGTATTCTCTTTTATTTTACCACACGAGTAACTATCTCTATCTTCTGATAAATTGGATTTTGGTCTGAAAACATAATTCATCATACATCTGTCTTATTAAAACAAATTGGTGACCCAATACAAATATTTATAGTCTTTCCAAGATCTAAGCATTCCTGATAAAGTCATGAGGCACGACAAAGCGTCGCCACATAATGATTCAAATACGTGAGTTATATGTGGGACATTCGCCAAATGTGCTCTTCAAATTATATAGTGCACTTCAAATAAAGTACAAGATACATTTACAATACAGAATAAAATTATTTTATGCAATACAATTTTTCCTGCTTAATAAAATCATTGATTTTAGATAAATATATAAGAAATTAATAAAATAATAGTATTATGAGTAGTACAATGTTTTGGCAACAATGCCTTTTGGGTAATAATTTATTTATAACTATTGTTTAGAATAGTTGGAAAATTGGAAGAAGGCCAGGTATTAGGATTAACCTACACTTGATTTAGATGCGACAATAGCAATAAATTAAAATAAAAAGACAGGACCTAAAACCAGAATATTCTTTTAAATCAAATGAAAAAATCTAGTGTTTAGTTCAATGGCAAATAAAAACCAAAACTAAATGAATTGCATCTTTGCTTTTGAATATGGTTTGTTTTATATACTATTTTGTCTTTGTTATTAAAAGCTTGTGTATTTTACAAAACCACATTAAAATTTTGTACTAGTGAATCCAGAGCTGTTTAATACGTCATCAAGTCCCATTGGTACAATACAAGTTTGTTGCATTAGTAATGTGTGTACATTACATTGTAGTGTAAATATACTAGCCTCTGGTTTTTGTGATACATTTAAATTAACTGACAGAAAAACACTTTAATATAACTGATTTAATACTTTTTGTAAAAGTATTTTGCTAGAAACGAAAGATATTTTAGTTACAAAATTGGAATTGGTGTTCCACTTTATAGTCAATATTAAACTGCAATTTTAAGTTTCAATGCTATTTATGAGCGTTTTGACCAAAATCTTTATGCATGTATGTATTTAGTAAGATATACAAGCAAAAAGGTGGTTATTTTAATACTTAAGATAATATCATTTTAACCATCTAAAAGCTGATTTTATACAATGATCACCAAACCTAATCGCGTTTAGTTTGCTTATTACTTTAATACTGATATAAATGTCAGTCATTTACAAAAGAAAGAGACGAGCAATAATCCTTTTCACGCTTTTGAGTTTATAGCAATCATAAAATAACAAAGGATGATTCGTCATAATATTATATTTTATTACAGTATCTATGATTCCAGTGATTTCTTAACATAAAACGTTTTATACAGTTAGGTTTGGTTATTTACCCATTAATTATACAAACCTACAGAAGCAGAATGCACAATAAATTAAAAAATATATTTAAACTATTATCAAACTTTTACAATCAAAATTAAATCTACGATAAGTAACCTAGGTGTTGACAGATTCAAAGAAAGAATCCAAGTGGCCCTTGTCTGAAGTCATGTATCGTTGCAACATCAAAGGTTCCCACAACACAACGGAATTCGATTCTATTCGATTACGATAGTGCGATCATCTTCTATGATAGTGCGATTAAAGCACATCTCATGCTCTTTCTGCCTAGCTTCATTTTTTATTGAATGTACCCAAAAAATATCTGCCAATATCTGTTATGTTATGCCTAAGTTATTTTTAATTGAAACATTGTTTGAATGATAAAAATAATAAATCATATCAATAATAAACACATCCAGAATTAAATTGTTATTGAATTTCCACTTCTGTTAAATAATTTACGATTACAATATTCTATTATATTATTATTTATTTTAATTATTTCAGATATCACTTTGTATGTTCCTAACTCTCGAAAAGACGTTTGAAATTTAATATACTTATACAGAAGTTTGTTGAAAAGTTAATAAACTAAATTTTTTAATGTAAATTTTGGATTATACTTAATTACGGTACTCACAATTAAGTAAGCCTATTCTTATTAACCCCCGACTCAAAAAGAGGGGTGTTATAAGTGTGTGTGTATTTGTGTATATGTGTGTCTGTCTGTGGAAATGTAACAGCCACACACGTGGACAGATTTAAATGCAATTTTTTTAATCGAAAGCCTGGTTTGTCAAAATGGTTCTTAGCTAAGTTTAGTCGAAATAGAAAAAGTAATCTACAAGGTATTGACGTTTTATTGGTGCGGGTGAAAGGTTCTCATGAAATATTGATAGAAATACTAAAGCAAATGAAAATTTGTGTGTACGTAGGTCCATTTAGTACTATAATAACACCAGTAACATATTTAAAAAGAAGAAAAAATAAAATTTTAAATATAAAAAACCCGATACAAACAGCATATAAATAAAAAAAACACTTAACAACTGTATTATATTCTTTTAGAAATTTTATATTGGAGATCGGATTTCAATTTAGGCAATTTTGCCGCGTAAATATATATTAAAAAATAATACAAAACCTTTATCAAAACCATCATTTTTAAAAGCCAATGGAGTATCGGTAAAGTAAATCGTGTTTAAGTACCGCGACCAGGTGCAAAGATTTAGAGGGCTTTTATTAGAAATTATGGTTCATTTAGCTTTAATTAAGCAATCGGAAAAAAGGATTTTTAATTACTTCTACAAAGTGTGGATATTTGTGAGCATATAAGTTAATAATCATTCAAGTTTTAGATCTTTGTGTAATATTAAATATCCTTGAGTTTATTTATATAATAAAAGAATTAAAAATTATTAATTACTCATACTATAAATTGAATTATTTAAGAATATATTTATTCTTATTATTTTACTTTAAGCTGCTTTATTATTGATCCAGCATATAATTACATGCTGAAAAATCTATTGATGAACAAATATCTTAAGACACTTAGCAATTTATAATTAAACAAAGACTCATATTGGTAAAAGTTAAAATAATAAAAAAATCAATGCATAATATAAAAATATCACATTAAACGCGGTTTTAACTTGCTATATCCTTATAATAAAACCACATAAGTTATCATTCATTTTGATATTCTGAAAAATAAGAGATCGTCTGTCGTAACGGACAGTGAAAATTTTAGCAATTAGAGGTAGAGCTCTCGAGCCTCTGAAGTATTAATAAAAATGATACCAACCTAAAATGAGACTCCAAATATACGAATATAATTCAAATTTCAACATACATTATTTTATATGTAAGAATTAGTTTACATTACGCCCTTTTTCAGTAATTCTAGCAATTATACTATTAGTATTTATTTAATATTTCTTTTATATTCATATTTAAGATATTTTAATAATATCAAATGTTTTATGATATAAGAAGATTTATTAAAAAGATGGAACAATTTTAAACCTGTGTTAAAATTTGAATAATTTTTAAGTTAACAAAGTAATTTGAATGTAACATTTCTAAAGAATTTAAAACATTTTTAAGTGTTTTTTTATTAATTCATATACTTTGAGAAATATGACGAGAGATATTTCAGTTATAACTACTTAATAGTAATTAGAAACAAGAATAAAACTACATATTAATATTATGCAAGTTTCAACATACATTATTTTAAATGTTAACTGTTAACAGTCAAGGACTAGACAGTGTGAATATATTTAGACTGATGTTAGTTAAAGCCTAACTCTTAGGAAGACTTCATGTTACATTGATCAAAAATACATTGACATAATATATGCTACTAGAAAATAATGTTATTAAATCAAAAACTGATTTGAAGTCAAAATATTTTTTTAGAAAATTATTTAATATTTGATGGCACGTTATACTGAGAAATGAAATAATAGGAATTCCATTAGTCTACTTTTTTCTTTTTTTAAGACGGACAAAGTTGGAAATCGAAACATTAATCATTTGGCACGTGTAATTCCATTTATAGAGTTTTCTTAGTTTATATAGGTTGTAATAAAAATTGTTTCATCATGTATTTGAATTTTAAATTAAAAATACTTGAAGATATTTTTTCGATGATAAACTGTACTAAATATCCCAAATAATTAAGCCGGTTTTCGGAGTTAAAGGGCTATTTATTTTTAAAAGTATCAACAGATTTTTTTAAATTTTAACTTAACATGAGTATAATAATATAATATATAATTAATACAAATATTTACAGGCAGCATTATATTGTATATATTGTTTTATAGTTTTATTTCTTCTAGATAGTATGATGTGAACAAATAGTACTTGAATTCAGTTTCACCAACATAACCGCATCACTAATGATAAATTTCACTCAATCTGAAAGCGGCAATCGGAAATGAATGAAGATAATAAAAGTAGTTTCCGAATACCTTCATGAATTATTGAGTGATGGTGTGGTATAAATCAAACAGCGGCCCTGATACACATGTGTTAACGTTAAATATTGAATATCATTTTATAGATTGGATTATACTATAAAGATTGTCAGCTTTTTAATGTTTTTGTAAAAAAAAAAAAAAAATTCGATTCCGTGGCCTCTGAGAAACCATCTCGTTGATATACCAATTGAACCTTATTAATAAAATACAAAATATATCAAAACAATAACAATATCGTTACCAATATTTTTTTATTTTATATAAGTCTGGAAAGTGTAATGTATTGTAATGTAAGTCAGGCAAGAAATATAATTATGAATAAAATATATTGAAACATATTTTTTTTAACCAATATCCATTATTTCAAAAGCCAATTGAGCACTGGAAAAGTAAATTTTGTTTAAATACCTTGACCAGGTGCAAAGACTTTGCCGGCTTTTATAAGAAGTTATGGAGCATTTAGCTAAAAAGGAGCAATCGTAAAACGGCATTTTTAATTACTACGAATCTAAGCTCTACGAATTACAGATGTTTTTTAACTCAAAAAATAAAATAAATTCAACACATAAAATCTTAATAAGTTGATGAAATTATGATTCAAAGGTTAAGGTAAGTGGGAAAAAGTATCTTAGCCGCTATCATCACATCATTATCATATACCATATCCTAAATTAGTACAACATAACCCAACCAAAATACCCGCATAAAAAAGTAGATTTCTTAATATTATACAATACATGTATGTATTGTATAATATTAAGAAATCCCCCTCATTATAGAATTACGTTAAGAATCCCATAACTTCATAACCCCTGTAATTCATTGATTCAATGCACAGATAACAAATATAATAAATTCAAATAGTAACTCCCACAATTTGTTAATATAAAGTGATATTCGATAGTTGAAAATAAGTTTGGCGTTGATTAAATGCTTGGTTTCCTAAGAACATTCAAACTTTATCTCTTCGGATATTCCTTAGAGATCGGGCGAGGATAACTCAATACTACTTTCACATTGTTTTGTTTTGCAATTATTAACCTTTTTATAGCTTAATGAAATATAATACCAATCTTTTTATTCGATAAAATAAACAGATAAATAAAAAAAGTATGTAGAACCGAGAATGATAACTTGAAGGCAGACTTTTTTATGATATTTTGAAACTTTTGCATGATAGATTTCAATTGACAGAGTATGTTTAATTCAATTTTAATTACTATAAACTGTTCAAATAAATTAAGAAAAGAATTAAATTTGACGACGACATTGACGACATTAAAAAAAAATAGAACAAATAGGATTTATTTAAAATTCAATTAAACACATGCTATTTAGTATGTACATATTATGTTTATAGGTATTTTCAATTAATATGTTTTGTAATGGCATATTTTCAATTTTACATACTGCAATGTTAAAAAATAAACTTATGAGGATTGTCGAAAAAATCTAATACATGGTGCTAGATTCATTAAGGCAGTTTCCGATTGAACTTAACTGTATTATTTAACGTTACCATCTCGTTTGTCGAGTGGTTATCGCAGTCGTCTAACGTATAGCGACGCAACGGGGTTCGGGTTCGATTCCCGGCAGGACAGGCATATATGTAAGGAGCATAGATGTCCGGATTTCTGGGTTTGGTCGTTTATTAAATATGTTCTCAGTATTTATAATGTGTATTTTTATGTATTTGTATAGTCATCTAACACTCTTACCATAAGCAAATAATTTTTTTACTTAGGGGTTAGATCAATTTGTGTAATTTGTCCTGATATTATTATCATTATTATTATCATTTATTCCATATCTATCTTATTATTTACATTTACATATATAACATAAAGAAACAACATTATAAATATAAAAATAGTGTTCCGTCGATGCTGGCCTTACGACCAGTCTGTCGGTGGTCAGGGCAGTAGCGGATTTAGGCCTAGGCCCGTGAGGTCCGGGCCTAGGGCGGCAAATTTTGAGGGGCGCCAAAATTTTTAAGATGACTAAAATTTAAAATCGATTGGGTTTTCTGTAAACTGCAAGACCAAATTTTAAAGTTTATTTTATTGCGCTCTTACTATCGAAACATACACCATTTTGAGGGTAGAATTTCTTTGTTAAAATAATTAATCAGGCAAGTCCTAAAATTTGAAATAAAAATTTGAAATATATATATATATATATATATATATATATATATATATATAAATATATATATATATATAAATTAGGGTGCCCCTAAAATTTCAAATTTACCCTATACCCCAGGGCACCCACTATTTTTTTACCTTCGTTGATAGTAGTAAAGTGCCAAAAATTCAATGTCATAGGTTGAGTAGAAGGCAGTGCTCAACATCGTCAAAGTTTAAAAAAAATTGTTATTTCCTTATTTCTTAAATATTGATATCTGTATTATTAGAGTAAGGTATTTACTCTCTGTTTCGGACCATCTAGTGGTTCTGACATTCCTTTATTCAAAACTTCAAGGTAGCATGGCCCTTCATACACAAAGAAAACTATCAACCATTAGAAAAAGCTCCTGGCAGTGAAAATTTAAAGCTCACTGCAGTAAATGCTTCATTAGTTGTCTTAGGAAGGAATAAGCAGCCCAGAGATGATTACATGGAGTTAATAGAGATGACTCTTCTACCTCTGGGCCATACTCCATATAAAATTCATTGGAGAGCTCCAGGTGCAGTACACCACGCTCGTTGGATGGCAAAATTGTTATACGCCATTAAAATTCACTTGTTTCGTGAGGAAGACAGTTTCAAAACCACACAAAAAGAAAAATTGCAGTTAGAACACTTTGTGAACTTTGGAGCTCTTGTATATGTAAAATATTGGTTTGAAGCCCCTATGGCTACAAATTCTGCTTGGGCAGACCTTTGTCTGTGGAAAGACATGACCAATTATGGAACTATTGATTCTCAAATTAGTGAAGTGGTTAAAAATGCCATAACAAATCATCTTTGGTATCTCTCGGATGAGTTAGTTGCCTTAAGTTTATTCTCAGAGAAAGTTTCAAATGAGGAAAAGGTAGAAATTGTCAAGAAGATGGAGTGTGAACTTACTGACCGGAAGGTAAGAGGGGATTTATCACTTTTAACTAACCAGGCCATTTTGGCTAATTTTGCCAATAAAAGATCATTGCAGGTGTTTGATAAATTGAAAATAAATTCACATTTTTTGACCGCACATCCAAATGAATGGAACAGCAATGAACATTACATTAGTGGTAAACAAATCACAAAAAATATGAAAGTTGTTAATGATATAGCTGAGCGTGGTGTGAAACTTTTTGAAGAGTTTAATAAGCTTTTGACAAATGATGAAAAAGAGAAACAGTTGGTCCTGCAAGTTGTTGAGGCTAACAGAAAGTTGGTTCCGTCCAAAACGACAAAACAAGTAGCTGTTGAAAGTTTGAAGCCATCAACTTCAAAGCATTAAACCATGTTTATTTACCCCAATCAGTACTATCCTATAAGATTTTTGTATTATTGATCAATTTTATACAATAAAATAAACTAATTTACTACTACTCAGCTATTTGTACTTAATTTAAAACAATCCTCAAAATTTCCTATTTTTCAATTTTATATTTAATATTAAATGTCTTTGAGCACTGTCTTCCAATTGGAATATTATCTTCAAACTTTGCCAAAATACTTGTTTTATTACTAGTAAAAAAAATAGCGGGTGCCCAGATATGTAAACTAGTTTTGAAATTTTGACTATAAAATATGGGCCACCCTAATATATATATACTGTTACAAAAGATAAAGGGCGCCATATCGTCTCGGGCTTAGGGCGTCCTCAAACCTAAATCCTTTACTGGGTCAAGGCGACAGCGAAAGAAAGTTCCTTACAATGCGTGCCGTACCCAAAACTGCTGCTCTTTGCATCCGACCCTTGATCCAGTTGTTTAGTGAGAGCCTTTTGAGATGATGATCGAGACTCTTCGCTATAAGACCATTTACGGAAACTATCATAGGAACAATTATTGTTGAGTCAACATTCCACATGTCGGTAATCTCGTGAGCTAAGTCCAAGTATTTTGATAGTTTGTCCTTCTCAGCTTTCACAAGATTAGCGTCACCCGGGACGCTGATTTCAACAAGAAATGCGTGACGCTCTAACCGATCTACCAGCACGATATCAAGCTTATTGGCTACATTAATCCTGTCTGTGATGATAGATCGGTCCTAATTATTATTATTATTATTATAATTATAATTTCGGAATATTTTGTAAAATATTTATAATCAGAGCATAATCAAATATAATAGATACAAAATAACTCTGTAGGTAATGATGCAAAAACGGTTTCTAAAATTGCATACAGATTAATCTTAATACAAAAAAAACTTATGTTTTATTTTTTGTAATTATGTGACAACGGAAAAGTGTTTCATTTACATTTACACTTTTGCAAAATAAATAATAACTTTCCTGTAATTTATTTTACTTGTTTGTACATCGGCCATTTTCCTCTAATCAATTCATATAAAAACTTAACTACTTTTTGTAAAGTGTATTTTCTTCTTACACATTTAGTAGTGTTACCAGTTTACCAAAATTAGACGGTGTCAAGCGCGTGTGATCGATGTTGAATTATTATGACAATTTTGATCAATATTAATAACGAAGACAGATTGCGATTAGGTTTTTACTGAATTAGAGCCATTGCAGTCTTAATTAATATTGATGAAGCGTGTTTGTAATAACGTATTAAAAATCAGATATAGAAGAAGCTTTTGTGCATGCTTCTTACGGAGAAAATTGGTAAGAAGATATTTAAAATTCAGAGCAAATTAGTAATGTGAAATAAATACGGTTAATTTTTTTCTTAAAGATTAGTAATACCGTAAACAACTAGTAAGTTTTGTGATTTTTGCGTTTTCACCAGAATTTAACAAGGTTTAACAAGCATTGAAATAAAATAAAAAGTTTAATTATTGAAGAACTTTGAAATATTTCTGCTTACTTTTCTAAAAAAATACTCGTACTTGAATTTATTTATATTTATTTCCAGTCTCCATAAAATCGCGGAGAAGAAAAAGTTAGTCTAGGAACCGAACGATGAACGAGTTCTAGTTCCTTTTAGTGTTGACTTTTGAAAATTTTACTTCAGGGACTCATTAACTTTTTTTCCAATTGCTGAATGTTTTAGCTTGTTGTTCATATTCCGCTTAAGGTTTTTAAAAACGAAGAATTTTTATTACAAATATGAATTAAATTTTAATTTAACTAAAGTAAATATTAAATTAATATAAATAAACAAATAAACTATTGGAATATAAAAGAAAAATAATTATTAGATTGATATAAAATATATTAAAAAGAGTATTGGTCTTTTAAGACCTTTTGTTTTTTAAATTTGGTATTCAACAGAATGTCACATTTAATTTAACAATCGTAATCTAAATTATTTTACTCAATACATTAGTCAAATAAAACACTTATTTACATAGAATTTATAACTCGCGTTGATATTTGTTTGCTTTTGTTTGAATAGGTTAAGCCTGTTAAACCAAGACAAATTTATCTGCATTATATATGTAGAATTAATACTACATCCACAGCAGCAAGACTCGGTCCTGTGACCTCTGGGATACCGTTTTGTCCCTCAACCTGAGGTATAATTGGGAAAATATAATAAAGTTATATATCTACGGCAATATCTTTATTAATTCAGTAGTTAATTATTGATATGTAAGTATTTATTTAATTTAAATTGTTATCAAAAATAATTTATTAACTAATCCTCGAAATTTTATTTTACATTCATTAGGTTGAGTAAACTTCACGTTAAAACAAAAGGTTTTAATAGTGAGGAAGTCGTCGCTATTTATTTTTTTTACAAATATCCTAGTTAATATTATACTATATATTATGCGAATATGGATTTGAATGTCTGCTACGCTGCTATGCTTTACTACCAAATCGAACACGTGAACAATTTGTCTATACATTGTCAGGGGAACAGGATATATACTAAATAAATGATATGAATGAAACAAGATATTAAGTACATTATAATCTTTATTATAAAATAACAAAATCACAGGATATTTTTCGAACATTTTGTATTTATTAAGTGATTTGTAATTTGTAAAAACTTTGAGCTTACTAACTAACTAACAAATTTCTATACTTGGATATAACTTTATCTTGACAAAATTGTCATAACTTGCGGGTATATTAACCAGTATAGATAAAAAAAACGGCATAAATACTTACAGCCCGACTCATAACTTGTCAAAGTCCAAGAATGAAAATAGATACCATCCTGCAATGTATTATACATACAATGCAACACGGTAATCTAAGGACAGTCAACGTCTGGAAAGGCCTTCAATCTAAAAAAAGTTGGCCATATCTTTTGCAATATTTTAGACATATTGCGCTAGTAATTGGGATGGAGACAGGTCAATGCTTGATAATGCCTCTGCAAAGTAAAAATTCAAAACAAAAATCTGATGTTTTCACAAATTCTTTGAACTTCTTTGTAAGTAGCAATTTAAAGGAAACTGCATAAAACACGCGATCGTAACAATAAGTGGAGCCTGACTCTAATAGCCAGGTCGACGATTAGTTCAAGATTTTGTCTAAATTGCATTAAAAGTACTGCTTTTTCTTCTCAATTTCTAAACTGAAATAGAGACACCATTATATTTGTTAGGAGTAACTAAATAATTACATTTTGAAATGGTATAATATTATTAATTTATTATACATGCAATGCACATTAATATATCATACATTTAAATCTTTTTATCTTATTTCTTAGATTTTATATTCTTTACATCTTAGATTTTTATACCTTTATATATTAAGCAAATAATGATCATAAAATGACTTGCACATTAACATAAAGTTCAAAATAGTGTTATCGTTGAAGATAATGTATCATTTTTATACCCTATCCGATATCAGTTCTACGAATGGGAAGTGTTTGATAATAAATGTTTCCTCACCGATGAGACATCGCTCGAGTCTTGTGGAATACAAATGAGTCTAAGGTAATAAAATTTAAAAATGACATCATTTAGGGTAACGAGATTCGGGACAAAGATTGTAAATATGTAAGTCCTTTATTATAATTAATATAATTACAATGATTCTAGAACTTTTATAACATATTATTACATTAAGTTGTCGTGTTTTTTTTTTTTTATGTAAGAGGAGGGCAAACGAGCTGGCGGGTCACAGATGACTTGTGATCACCGCCGCCCATGAACTCTTGCAACATCCGAGGATTTACAAGAGTGTTGTCGGCCTTGTAGGTAGGAGTAAACGCCTTTTTTGAAGGTATCCATGTCGTACCGATCTGGAAATATCACCGAAGGGAGTTCGTTCCACAAGCGAGTGGAACGTGGGAAAAATGTCCTTGAAAACCGCACAGTAGAGGATCGCCACGCATCCAGGTGGTAAGGACGATATTGGAGGCGATGGCGCGCTGTGCGGTGATGAAATTCGGCGGCAGGCATCAGATCGAATAGTTCTTCGGAACATTCCCCGTTGTAAATGCGGTAGAAGACGCACAAAGAAGCCACGTCTCTACGCAATGCCAAAGAGTCCAGCCGTTCGCAGAGCACCGGGTCCCCGACAATCCGAACGGCTCTCCGTTGTACGCGGTCAAATGGTAGAAGCTGATATTTGGGTGATCCGGACCAGAGATGAGAACAGTACTCCATGTGTGGCCGGACCTGCGCCTTATAGAGCGCAAGTCTTTGGCCAGGTTTGAAATACTGCCTGTCTCTATTAATCACTCCCAATTTCTTCGAGGCCAACTTGGCCTTGCTCTCCAGATGACCACGAAACTGAAACGAAATCGCTCGAAATGTCGAGACCCAGTATTCTGATACTTGGCGAGGCAATGAGGGGAGTGCTCTCGAAGAGCGGTGATACGACAAATGGAGTTTTCTTAGTGGTAAACGCGCAAACTTGTGTCTTCAGGGGATTGAACTGTACGTGGTCCAGTTCACCCCACTCAGAGATCAGCCCCAAGGAAGTCTCTATAGAAGATACAAGTTTCTTTCGGCACTCGTCGACGTTTTCCCGAGAGAGACCTGCACGGTCGGAATATACCGCATCCCCAGTGCTGTCATCCGCATAACAATGTATGTTGGAGATATCCAGCATATCATTGATGTGCAGGAGGAACAGAATATGTAATATATACTCTCTTTAAGTATTCATTCTTAATTATGATTTTAAACTATCGCAACGGATTTATGCCCTACTTACTATAATTCCGATAATAATAATAATAAACATTACGAAATATAACCGAGGGTTATTGCTGAGATTTGTGCCTCATAAAGACGAAGCTGAGCTGACGTCAGTCGTCATGTGATCATACCTAGTAAAATTCGTCGAAACGATGGGTAATAAAAAATGGTATTTCACTTTTTTTAGCAAAATGAACCCGTTATCTTAGTTTAAAATACTTGTCTCTTTAACTATAGTTGAAAAATATATTATTTTACTAAAACATATCAAAAACTACAATAAATATACAAATTAATGGGCTATTTCCAGTAGACTTTGATTTTGAAATTTCAATATTCAATTAGAATAGATTTTTTCTAGAATACTATTTACATAAGGTTTAAAAAGGCGATAAAAGTTTGTGTCAGTTTCATCATTCTCAAATAATGTTATTGAAAACATTTACTTGAAAATGTATTTGTACAAGATTTTAATCACAAGTAAAAAGCATTCAGCTATAGGAACAACAAAGAAAATATTATTTTAAAAAAGCGAGAAAGCCGATAGTTTTTATTTATGATCAAAAGATAGATGTTTTTTTGTATACAAAGTACACAAAGTAAAAAGCCGTGATCTTAAATGTTTTTACAACTAAATATTAACAATTTTATAAAATGTTGTCTGTGTCATTACTTTATTGAAAATGTGACTGCACTACAAATTATACTGGGGGTGCCGAATATGGATAGAGAGTAGAAATTGATTTTAATATTCCAACCGATGTTTAAAGCGACTTTGTTGAAGGCGACTTCAATAGAACATAGAACCGCAAGCACTTAGAATCTCCGTTCTAACATCATTACCTTCCTTTTGTTGTTTTATAAAATGTTCAAGAAATAATTTATCTATAGACATTCTATATCCTCTATTGTATTTTTTTCATAATATGCAAAAACATAAGTAACATCAAACTTTACTAAAATTTTTGAATTTATTAAGATAAAAAGCTAAATATAATTTTATTATCGGGGAAAATATTGTACACTTATTATACAAAATATAAAAATTATTGTTTGTCTGATTATATGTTTACGTTGCGTAACCGAAAACCTCCTTAACGGGTTTTTATGAATGTTGATAATGTTATAGGATGCTATGCTGATATGCTTCATACAAGACTTATATTTCTACTAATACTAATATATACCTGACTATGTTCCCGTAAAATAATCATTATTTTTTCCGAATAGTTTTAAACTCAACAGTTCATTCTGTTATTTCTATCTAAAAAAATAATCTACAATAAATTAATATTGTATTGAAAAATAACTGATACAATTTAGTGTGGTGTCAGCTTTTTATAAAAGTCCCTATATAAGATAATTTTGACTCCATTGAATTTCCTCATTTGCAAGGAAAAAGGCAAATAAAACAAATTAAATCGATCTAGAGTATAACTAGTCATTTAAAATAATAACTAGTAGGTAGTTATTATTTTAAATGACTAATTTGAATTATTTTCGTTTGTTTACGGATGGTTTTGTTTAGTTTTGTATGAAATATATATCAATATAAATGGGTATCTATTTATCACCTAATTATACAGAAGGCAATAATATATACAACTTACTTTAAATTTAATGATAAAAAATGTTATAGTTTAAAAAAAAAATTAAGTACAGAACATTTTCATACCCGTGAGAATTATTTTTGCAAATTCGTAACAAAGAACTTTTACATTGCAGCTCATGCTTCATAGTCTGAGAGACAACGCTCAATATCTGAGTTACGTTCACGATAATTCCCAACAGAGTTTAATTTCATTAAGGCAAGTATGTACGAGGTTTTCTAAAATATTACTTTTATATTAAATGGATTACTATTATAATGTGATTTAATTAAAATGCATTTTGCTCACTTTTAATATATATTTTTTTATTATTATAAAAATCAAAGACCATAACAGCAAAACACTAACGATAATTGTGTTTTTCTCGTTAATAATTTTATTTAAACTTTTGTGTTTTATGTCTTTATCAATAGCATTTACAGTAATAAATATTCTTATCCAACTGATTAAAATTTCTTCGGGTGTCTATTTCATTATAGCGGTTGCATAATCGTAATGATATTACTTATGCTGTTTATCATGAAATGATATTTTTTTTTTAAATTTTATTCTACGTTTCATCCAAGTAGCATTGACCGTGGCCAGAATCATTTCCTAGCACTAATTCCAGTTTATAAAATATATATACATACTATATAAAGTGAGTTTTTTTTAATTCTAAAGAAGTACATGTCCTAATTTTAAACATAACAAATAAAAGTAAATATTATAAAATTTTCAATTGTTTGAAATTAGGTATTTCATTTTATTAAGTAAAACTTTAGTAAGAAACATAAAAAGTACTAAACCGTTTATTACATAGTTCTATTTTTCCAGCTCTCTGTTTTCCTTATTAGGTTTGAATGACCTTAATTTATCTTAAGGCCATAATACAAGTATCTTTGATAAACCTACAATAACAATCGTAGTAAGTATAATATGATAATCTAATGGGAAATATATTATCATACTATTCAATGGACACACAATACTTTTTAGTATCACTAACTTAAGCAACAATGTAAAGGTACTGACACTTTTCATATCAATCAATTAACACCGATATTTTTATCAGTATTAATGAAAATCGATTGCTAAAATTAAAGATCTCCTTTTGGCAAGAAATTATTTAATTGTTTTAAGTGAATAATAAAAGCTAACTACCTGGCTAATTAGGTAGTTAGCTATTATTACAAAGTCAGAAATTAAGTAGAAGTGAATATAATTTATTTTTGGGTTTGACAATTTTTGAAAATCTATGTTCACTTCGTGTATCTATAGTAGCCTTAATATTTTTGTATGTATCAGCCCTTATCTCTGGCGCTCTTCCAATTCACTATTCCGGAGAATAGTCATATATAAATTACGATCCAGAATGCATTGCTGGCAATGATGTCATCTATGTAACCCATAAAAAAGTATTACTGCGTAATCCAATATTTTTATGAAATGTAAAAGCAATGTTCAACTGTCCGCTGGAATGCTAACTCATGGTAATATGAATGAGATACTTGAATGACTTTCAAAAGTGTATTAAATTTATTTTGTATAAATAAAATTGAAAGTTTTATTTATCTGAAAAATTATGTTAATTATTTAATATTGTCAAATATGTAATAATTAAATTATGAAAATGTTCATCTTTGAAAAAAAAAGGGGAATTGGTGTCAATTCATATCATTGTTTAGTAATCTTATGGTTTGATAAATCGTTCGCTCATGGAAGTATGTAGAAAGCGAATTAAAAAAAAACATGTAAATTTAAGCATGTAATATATAAACACACTGAAAAAAAATAACCTTCTTTCATTCTACATTTCTACTTTCATTCATTCATTATTTTCAGGCGTTGAAGTTTTTCAAGGCAAGGCATACACTTGTTTTCGGAATGCAAATAAATTAATAGTTTATTGATCATTAGTATTTCTTTAAAAGTATTGAATAAGTTCATTTAGTTATATAAAAATATAGGTATTGACGAAATGTTTTATATCGGGCGGAGTAACACAAGGCCGTAACAGATATCTGAAGTAACGAAGCAGAATACAAATGAACTGATGTCATAGTAAATTTCCCCATAAAATGTTTTACTACCGCTGTGCCACTGCGGAATTAAGACGATAGCGAAGTACGAAATATTTATAAAGAATATTCTGATTTAAGTATATATAAAAAAGGAAATGTCTCATTTTTATTCATGAACAAAAGGCAAATAAGAGTGGACGATAGAAAGACAGAAAAAAATACTCTATTTTTAGCATTCCGCAGCGAAATAACAAAAACACAACCATTATTATTTTATATTATAGGTCTAGCGGTCTGCCTGTCTGTCCGTAAGTCGCAGACCTAATGCTCAACAATTTATAGTTTATTCTTATCTCTCGTTATCTAAAATATTTTATTTAATTAAACAAAAAAAAAACACTCCTTCGCTCGAAACTAGCAACAAAAACATGAAAAATTTTATTAAGTGTACGTGTATATTGTATATCTTTGATTGAAGTGAATATTTTGCTAGATGTGAGATTCAAAAGTCAACAATGAATATTCTTCAAAGAAGTTATTCTTAAGCTATATGTCAATGATGTATGATAAACTAAAATTACTTTCAATACATGTTCATAGAAAAGAACAGTTAAAATTTTTTTTTTTGTAATACGGGACCTTACATGTGCAAGGCTGCCTCGCACTTGATTCGATTTTTAAAATGCGGTTACGATAATAATCATATTACTTAACCTTTCATCGGAATCAGTGCGTCAGCTTCGAGCAGTAATATAACGAAAAAACCGTTTAAACCGTAACGAAGTACATTTTTGGTTACTTTTTTAAAAAGAGTAGGAGATGGTGTTAAATAAAAATATTTACACTCATGTATAGGTATTGAATATTGTTCTAAAAAGCTTCTGAAAAAACAAATCAATACAAATAAAATTAAATAAAAAATTTAAAAAACCCCCGATATAAAAATACTTCTAAAAGGAATAAATATAAAATTATTAAGTTACATATTGAATTCGTTGCGTCGGGGGACCTTTGTACGTACATTGACGATGGTGTCTATTTTACGAAGTTAATTAATCATTGAGGACTTAGACTATACGATTCGATATCGTAATTTCTTTATTTGCCTTGGTTACTTAGTTGCATTTTAATTTCTTTCTTTATTAAATGGTCCCCCGATGCAATGACTTCAATAAGTACATAATAATATTATTTTTATTCTTCTTAGAGGTCTCTTGTATCGGGGGTTTTTTTAATTTTTTATTATTTTTTTCTGCTTTTTAAATCTATGTTACTGGTTTTTTAATTGTTGTAAATAATTAACCTACAGACACACAATTTTTCAGTTGTTTCTATTAGTCTATCCTAATATTATAAAGAGGAAAGATTTGATTGTTTGTTTGAATCGAATAGGCTCCGAAACTACAGGACCGTTTTAAAAAATCTTTGAGCATTAGCATTCTACATTATCCCTGATGAACATAGGCTTATTTTATAATCATCATCACTAATATTATAAAGAGGAAAGATTTGATTATTTGTTTGAATTGAATGGGCTCCGAAATTACTGGACCGATTTAATAAAATATTTTACCTTTAGAATTCTACATTATCCCTCTGATTAACATAGGCTAAATTTCATATGAGAAAAAATTAGGATCCCAGTGAAAATTGCTACAATGTAATAAATTATAAATGTATTAAGTAACATGATTCAAGACTTTTTCATATAGGTATTTACATACGAATATTAATAAATATAAATATAAACATAGCTGTTGCCTGTGATTCTTCTTGACTACTATCATAATCCATATAAAAATATTTTTTACAATCTACGTGGACGCAGTCACGAGCAGCAGCTATGCCTAATAAAGTACTTTACCTGAGTAAGTAAGTGTAAAAACAAAACAAAGCTTTTTTTCCTATATAGCGCGGGCAATGCTTTTTTTTTGGTGGGTAGGAGCGAAAAAGTATACACGTTTAATTTTGTGCTCCCAGTGAAAAATATATAATTTTAAAAATATAGGCTCTTCTCTACATATAAATAAACAATGTACTGAAGATATATATACCTGCCAGCAGTTATCACAAGAATAATCCTTACTGAAGTATTGATTAACAACTATTCCTACTGTCATTTCATTGCACTTGCTTCTACTTGTCACCATGGATTCAATTAAGGATTCAATACAGGAATTGACACAACACTTTAACTCTAGAATGGCTGAGTTTCAACAAAACCTCAATTCTTCCATCCCTGCTGCAAGTCCATCATCGCATGTTGCAGCTCAATTTAGTGCCTTCAGGTCTTTTGTGTTAACTGCACTTGAAGGCCTTCAACGTCAGGTTCAGTTGCTTGCTAAACAGCAGGATTGCTTTGAAATGTTCAGTCGTAGGAAAGTTTTACTGATCCACGGTGTGCCCGAGGCCAAAAATGAAGATTTGGCTTCAACTGGAATAAGAATATTGTCCAATAATCTTAAAATGCCTGATCTTTCTCTGGATGATGTAAGCCGCTGTCACCGTCTAGGGATCACTGTGTCAGATAAGCCAAGACCAATACTTTTTAAGTTTAAAACTCTCTTCTTAAAAAACAAGATTTGGTTTTCTAAAACAAATTTAAAAAATTCAGGGTTCACTTTATCTGAATTCTTGACAAAGCCAAGGCTTGATGTATTTGTCGCAGCAAGACAACACTTTGGTATATCCAGATGCTGGACAAGGGACGGGATAGTTATTGTTGCTGGACCTGAAGGTAAGCGCCACAGAATAACATCTATGCCAGAATTGGACAGTCTCTGTGAGCAAGCAGACAGTTTGGCTGATTCTCTAAATCCCACAGTCAGGCCTGCCCCACTTCTCAAGTCAGCTGACTTGAAAGGAAAGCAAATCCCTGCAACTCGCACTAAGAGAACCATCAAGAAGTAATGTTCTTTTTTCATATATATTTATATCATCCCGTGCTGTGTGTCTTGTTACTGTAACTTTGTTGGGATTCGTATTTGTATTTTTAGAGTGTTAACTTAACTTTTTTTTTTTTTTTTTTCCCAAACTTGTAGGTCACCTTCATTTATTTTAATACAAAATAACAGGTTTTTAATTACCTAGTTATTGAATTTGACAATCACAAATAACAATTATTTTGTTATTTTGACAGGTGACAACTGACATTGGGTGTCATAAACCTAAATCTGTCAAAAATCAGTTTATATTCATTTCTTTTTTATTTTCAGTAGTGGCTTTTTTTTTTTAATATTCATTGTATATCTTATATTGTTTGTTTTTGTAAATTTAAAATTTTAATACTTTTTAAATGACTATTTTACTTAATTTTATTTTTTATTTTTTTTCTCTCTTTTAAATGTGTTTTAAATATTACATCAATATTATTGTAGTTATATGTTTTCATAAGTCTGGCCGGTTTATATTCTGCTAGAAATTTAATTATATTCTGTTGTGGAGTGTTTTCTTTTAGTTTTTAGATATTTTATTTTGTTGTATTTTATTTTGATTTGGTTAAACTAATTGTTTCTTTTTTTTATATTATTATTATTTTATTTAATATTTTTGATTATTATTTATTTTACTTATACTAACATATAGTACTATATACATTTATTTTTACTATACATATATATACTTTAACACATATTATAATTATTTGCAGTCTTATATTAAATTTTTAATACATTATATAGAACATTTGTAGATAATGTCGTCAGCAAATAGCGTTGGTAGTGATCAGTTTGTTTCCCTGTCGTCATGTGATGAATCTTTAGGTGATGATAGTTTTCACAGTACAGCAGCCTATCCACTTAACGTCACTCTTAATTCGTGTTTCTCAGATTCTCACAAAAGTTTTAATGTTATCCATATTAATGCACAAAGTATCCCGGCTCATTACTCTGACATGCTTGCATCATTTGAGTCTCCCAACATACATGCTATCTTAATTTCCGAATCTTGGCTCAAGCCATCTTTGTCTTCTACTCCTTATTCACTGCCAGGATTTCATCTCATTCGTAATGATCGCGTCGGCAGGAGTGGAGGAGGAGTGGCGATCTACTTACGCACTCACTTACCATTCAATTTTGTTAGTTCGTCTACTCAGCCACCTGACTCTCAAGCTGCCGAGCATCTATTAATTGAAGTTATACTAGGCCAATCCAAAATCCTTCTTGGTGTCTTGTACTGTCCCCCATCCATCTTGAATTATTTTAATTCCTTTGAGAGTTTGTTAGAAACATTTATTCCCTATTACAATCATTGTATTATAATGGGTGATTTTAATACTTGCATGAAAAAAAACAATTATCGTAGTAAACATTTATTAAATATAACGGAAGCCTGTAACTTACAACTTCTTCCCCTGAGTTATACTCATTTCTTTCCTGGCAGTGTTCCCTCTCTTCTTGACCTTATTATAGTTTCTTCGCCTAGTTCTGTTTTAAAGCACGGCCAGTACTCTGCTGATGCATTTTCCTACCATGATCTGATTTATCTCTCTTATAACATTCGTCCTCCGAAACCCAAGTCTAGTATAATTCTGCAGCGTAGTTTTGGGGGAATTGATAATACCGAGCTTTGTGAGGATGCGCGTCGGTTAGATTGGTCTGCTGTCCTAAATTCCGACTCAGCGGATACTAAAGTTGAGGTCTTTAATCACTTGTTGACCCAACTGTACGACAGGCACGCTCCTGTGCGTCCAATTAAAATAAAACACCTTCCTGCACCTTGGTTAACAGATGATTTGAAGGCCTTAATGAAGAAAAAAAACCAAGCAAAGTACAAATTTAAATTAAAAGACTCTGAGGCGAACCGCATTAAATATCAGAAAGCACGAAATCGTTGCAATACATCGTGTAGAGATGCCCACCGACGTCACATCCACAAGTCCATAGAACATGGTAATACTTCAAAAACATGGAAATTTCTCGAATCGCTTGGAGTTGGTAAACCTCCAAATACTGCTATCATTCCTGACATTGAACTTCTTAACAAACACTTTGCTTCTTCAAAAATCATTGACAATGTTGATAAGAATCGCATAATTAATTATCTTTCATCCCAGCCAACTCCAGATTTTTCCTATTTCTCTTTTTGTGCTATCACTGAATGTGATGTTAAGAAGGGCGTACAATCCATATCTTCGAATGCCGTTGGTGCTGACAGTGTGAGCCGTAATATGATCGTACCTATCCTAGATATTGTTTCTCCTATAATATGTGACATTCTAAACCATTCCATTTCCAGTAGTAAATTTCCTGATGCTTGGAAGCATGCCCACGTTATTCCAATCCCAAAAAAATCCAAACCTACAAATTTTAGTGATTTCCGCCCTATCTCTATTTTGCCCTTCCTTTCCAAAATCCTAGAAAAAATAGTTTATGAGCAGTTAAGCACATTCATTAACAAACATCAGCTGCTAAGTCCTTTACAATCTGGCTTTCGTCCTGGTCATAGTACGGTTTCTGCACTTGTCAAGGTCACCGATGATATACGGTCAGCTATGGATAAAAAACAGCTTACAGTATTGACACTATTAGATTTCAGCAATGCGTTTAACGCTGTTGACTTTGATATTTTGCTGAGTCTGTTACGTACCCTTAACATATCTCCATCAGTGTTAGATTGGTTTCGGAGTTACCTCACTGGCCGGAGACAGCGCATTAGGAAGGACGATAAGTCCCTTTCGTTGTGGTGTGATGTCTCCGCTGGGGTACCTCAAGGTGGCGTATTATCTCCCTTACTTTTCGCAATTTTTATTAACTCTATCACTCAATATATATCTTCTCTCTATCACATGTATGCTGATGATGTTCAAATTTATCGCCATTCAAATCCTGAGAATCTTAACGTCTCCATTTCTGCCATTAATGATGACCTGAACTCAATTTTAAGATGGAGTAGCCTCTATGGTTTGAAAATTAATCCTGGTAAATCACAGGCTATTATTATTGGCAGCCCTGGCATAATTGCAAGGGTCGATAGACAAAACCTCCCACCAATAGTATATGATGGGGTAATTATACCCTTTTGTGATCACGTTAAAGATCTTGGTCTATACTTGGATCAGACATTATGTTGGTCTATGCACCTTAAGGACCTAAGCAGAAAGACTTTCGTCGCAATGAATTCGCTCCAACGTTTAAGGTATTTTCTTCCAATTCCCACCAAAATTATGTTAGCACATTCTCTTCTTCTCTCTATTCTCGATTATGCCGATGCAAGCTTCGTAAATTTAACCGAGGACCAATTAAATAAGCTTGAGCGACTTCAAAACATAGCTATACGGTTCATATTTGGCTTGCGCAAATATGACCACATATCTCAATTTCGACAACAGCTCCAATGGGTTACTATTCGTCGTCGCCGGGACTTACATTTGCTTTCTCTGCTGTACTGTATATTATTCCACCCAAATACACCCTCGTACCTAAAGGAAAGATTTGAACTTTTAGGGTCTTCTTCCAATTTAAGATCATCACAACTACTTATTATCAAAATGCCTGTCCACAATTACAAATTTTATAAACACTCTTTCACCGTACTTGCCACTAAATTATGGAATGCTTTGCCTTTGTCTCTTCGGAAATCAAAAACTTTAAATTTATTTAAAAGATCTGTGAAAGAGCACTTTTTATCTCAAGATAGCTAAGACTTCAGTATAATAATTATCAGCGTATAAGTATATTATATATATCATTTATTTATAACTGTTTACTTTATATAAATTCATGTTTATAGATATAATCCCAATATTACTTATCTATTTTTTTATTTCTATTATCATTTTCCAATTCCCCCTGTATTTATTATATAATATATAGTTTAGTCTATTATAGCTTATTTATTGTATTAGTATTTAATTTATTTACAAATCTACGTATTAGTGTTTAGTTTTTTATAAGCTTGTTTATTTTTTGTACCTACGCCACCTACCCATATTAATGACTGTTTTATATACTATAAAGCTGGTTGCCTGGAAGAAATCGCCGTTAGGCGATAAGGCCGCCTGTTGTACTTCCTTTGTGTTACTTGTTTGTGTTTTACTTTTTTTTAATATTTTGTGGTGTACAATAAAGAGTATATGAATATGAATGAATGCCGCTGGGAACGGCTAATTATAGCATAAAAACTTTCACCAATTAAACGTCAATATCTCGAAGACGACTGCTTTTTTTCGACCAATCGTAGCTAAGAACCATCTCGACAAACATAGCTTTCGATTAAAAAAACTCCATTCAAATACGTCCACGCGTTTGGCCGCTATATTGCCACAGACAGACACACAGATACACATTTCGACAGTTCAAACTTATAACACCCCTCTTTTTAGTCAGGGTTTAATAAAAAAGAATTCTTGTTTAAAGTATTTAAGTTTGATTGTTCGGACAGGAGTGAAAATTCAAATAATAATATGAATATATATATTTTTTAATGAAAAGTAAAGCAATAAATTGTCTTAAGGTTTCACGATTTGTATTTTACTTTCGGCCGTAATGCAACGGCCGTGGTCACGAGTGGACTGATGCTCCATGATTTTTTTAAAAAACAAGTGAGTTTTTTAATTTATTATTTTAATACGAGTGAGGGGAGAGACCTGATGGAGGTAATTCCATAGATCAGTTTTCTAGAATATTGGTTTAATTAATGTTAATTTTTAACTCAGACTTTAGGAATATTGTACGTAAATATATTACAGGTGAAACTGTAATCACACATGTTAGCCATTTTGTGTTTTTATTTATATTTTTAAATAAATATAAAATAAAAATGTACCAAAACCTTAATTTTTGGGATATCCTATAAATACCTTTAAAATGTTCTTATTTTATTTAAATTTGGTCAATAATAAAATATGTCCCTGAAATACTTTTCTACTTTCGTTCTATAAAATTCACTTTTATATTACACATTCACCACACTTCCCAAATATTGTATTATACTGAATAAAAGCCATGTTTCTATTTACGTAAATACATTTTTATGTGGTGAAGACATTGCTTCCATTTCATTGAATACAAATAAATCGTTTACTAAGCCGCTTGTACCATTACAATAATATTGATGGTACATTTAGCCATTGAAAGAATATATTTTAATGTTGTTAACATATATTGAAAATTACTTTCTACAAATATAATAATATTGGGTATTCAATCATGTATTGTAGCTACATATTTCAACATGAATTTGCTTTCGGCAAGAATTCGTAATATATACACACTATTATTTCATACATTAAGGTATTAGAAAACATAAATAAAATATAAAATTTAATTGTATAAGCAGGTTAACGTGGTAAAATCAAAACGACATTAAAATTATATTTAATATAATATATATTTTATATTATTTTAAATATAATTTTAATGTTAATAAACGATGAATTGTTTTTCGGTAGTTTCAGAGCCTAGTTTTTTATGTAGGTAAAGGAGGCTAAATTTATTCAAGTTTTATTTTAGTTTAAGCATTTCATAAAACACCAATCTTGAAAAATGGCAGATAGTGATAATGGCACTTATTGCTAAGTCAATAAGATTTACAAATGTAATAATATGGCGAGTATAGTAGTAATTCTTTCCTTGAAATTAAAACGTTACTAATTTTACGTGGTCTTAAACATATTTTTTAATCTTTAGGAACTGGTTTAAAATTTTAATATTGATTAATAATTAATTTAAAGGGTATTTATTTTTTTATTATATACGTAAAATCTTATAATGACAGAAAGCGAATGAAATGTTTTTTTTACATTAAATCTATTTCCAATTCAGTTAAACATCAAAACTTTTTCATCAAAACAGTTTTAGTGACCATGCTGTAATCACTGGATATGTAACAATGGCTATTCAAATATTAATATATGCGGTGAAAAATAATAGTTTCATTTGAACTTGTAAATCGCGTATCTTTTTAAAGAAAATAATATTTAGACTGTATTATCCTTCTTAAGAATATTTAAATGAGACATATAATATGATCATTTTCTAAAAATTTAAGTGATGGTTATGTAAATGCCGTAATGTTATTTATTAATATAATTTGATGATATGAAATAATGAGTCTACCAAGATGTCGTAGATGACCTGACCTCTTTGAACTTTCTGATCTCATTAAACTCTCCTTGGGAATTCGATTATAATCTCTAATATTATATCTTGGATAAAAATATTTTGTATTACTTACTTTAAATATTTAAAGTTTTTTTAAGAAACTGATATAATAAAAAAATGTGTATTCTGATCAAAATATGAAATACTTATAATTTTTTAAAGTCTTATTTGGATTTGATTAAGACTTTTATAAAAAAAACTTTTTTTTTTAATATAATTTCTACATTGCGCTGGTTTTCTGAAAAATATAAAAAACTAGTATATCCACTCCGCTTCGCCGTGCTTAATTTAAAAATGAATATAAAGATAATTTAGAGATGAATAAAAAGTATATTAAATAGAGGAATTAAATTATTGAGAATTTACCACCGCGATAATAGTTATGATTCAACCTGAATTTTATTTTCTTCTACTCGTTTCTCTAGCTTGTACATAGTGTAATGACGTTATAACTGACCTTAAATAGTTTGATGTAAAAAACGATATCATTAGTAAAAAAACTTCGATAAAAAATGCCCCGATCGTCACAAAACTTTACAAGATTACCCGCTGGGTCAATCTTAAGATCCTCTGAAAATTTGTTAAAATCGATCAAACCGTTTCGGAGTTTATCCGGAACATACATGCATACTTTCTCTTTTATAGGTATAGATATGCATTTGTATAGAATTCATTATATCACAATTTTTCTTTAAAGATTTCACAAAAATATGTATTAGGATAAAGTAATGTTCATAGATTGTCACAAAAAAAAACTTTTTAACTGATTAAGGTACTGATATTTTATATAAGACGTGAAAAACCACAAATTCTCGCCAGGGAACTTCGTTACATTTCAAGAATATTTCGCAAGGCTACTTATATAAAAATAAAATATCTTTATTTTCGTAGACAAGACAGTTTGAGACTATTTAACACCTAAAACCTATTCTTGAACAATATAAAATATTACTTACCTACATCAAGTATTTTCATGATAGGTAGGTTAGGTTTTTTTTTAGGTAGTTCTTGATCTTAAAATTAAAAAACCTTTGACTATTGTGTGAAATTGTAACAAAGAAGTCCTTACATTTTATGAAAAAAAAAACAAAGCGTCAAATATCTTTATTTTTATTGCATGTACAATTTGTGGTGTTTTATTCCCAGAAGAAATCAGTTTTATCCAGGCGCTTACAATCTGTATGTTTCTGTTATACTTATGTTTTTTAGTAATAAGGCTTGAGATATTTTCAAACAATAAGACTTGATTAATATATAAAAATACTAACATATTTTTATGATTAAATTTTTTCATATATTTTATTAATAACTTGATCTGTTTTTCGGTTGGTAATTAAGATTTTACAGAAACCAATGCTTTGATTCTGTTCCACAGACGGTACTAAGTACTTTTTCTTTATGCGATGTGACAGTGTGTGACTCTTGGTCGTAAAAGTATTGTTAAATTATAGTAATAAGCCAATAGGTTAGGTTATAATTTAAAAAGATATCACGTTAGTGATAATAAGATATCACGTGAGTCATTACGTTATGCTGAATTCCAAATATATAAACAATAAAATATTTATCTATACGAGCTTAGCACGGACCTGCGAGTTGTGGGTTATACACGTTTTTAGTTACTTACGAGATATAGATATAGATAAAATAATTAAGAATAATGTCTTATTTTAGAATTGAATATGATACGGCAATCGTATGTATGATATTTTTGCAATTGGAAATGTAATTTTATTTAAATCATGTTACAAATTCGATTATCATTAAGTAATAAAATCAATTTTTACTCTGGTTTTTCGCACTCTCCGTTTTCAGCCTAAGTTTTAGGTTTCATCTCTGGCGCTCTTCCAATTCACCATTCCGGATAATAGTCATATATAAATTACGACTCTCAATGCATTGCTGGCAAGGATGTCATCTATGTAAGACAAAAAGAATTATTTTACGGATCCAATTGGTATTTTAGGTTTGCTATTAAGTTTATATTCACGATTGTAAACTCGTCCACAAAAGAACGACTTTCAAATGAATTTTACAAAATCCTATAAAACATGTGTCACGTTTAAATAAATCTGTTTTACGTGGCTACATTTAGGTTTTTTCATTTTTATTCCCGGCGTTTTAATTATTTTTAACAATTGTATTCACGGGAGGACCAAATTAAGAGGTCTTTGGCCAAACATTAATTTATTAGTTCAAATAAAAGAAGTGTTTTAGACGTTTGTCACGTGTTACATTATAAATAAATTGGTACAGATAGTTAAATGAATTAAGACATTAAAATAAATATTAGAAATCAAAAAAGAGATTTTAAATAATATTTGTATATTTTTTATTAATCTCTACCGATAAAGAAACCGAAGACAATTTATTTGCTTATAAGATTCATCGATTGCAGTCGAATTTAACTTTTAACTGTCCATTATAATAAAACGTTATAAAGAACAATGAAGCCTTTTTATTATTTCATATCTTAAATATATTCGGACAACAAAGTTTTTTTTTTTTAATAAAACTAATTTACTAAACAACATGTTAACAATCTTGATTCTATTTTTTTATGAAGGTACTTCTTTCATAATTCCATGATATTTGATGTTGCAACTATCGAACTACTGAAGGAGTGATATCATAATCCCACTCAGATCTCACTCTGAATATTTTTGAATGGAGTTTTAGTTTTCATTATTATCTTATTTTCTATATTATTTGAGTAAAAAAAAAATTAATGGTGAAATAATGTTATTTCAATAATAACGTCGTTTTATTCTATCCTGATAATTTATTTTATCATCGTAATATATTTTATTCAAACTTGATTTAAATAAATAAAACGCAAATTACTATTTGTTCACATGTTGTTCACTATGTTGTTTTTTTTCAAAAATGAACGGAATTCCATGTTAATAAATATTCAGCTTACAAATCAAGTAATAATTTGCCTAATTTGATTTAAGTTCGAAGTCAATGAAAAAGTAATAAATCTTTTAGAGACGAAATAAAAATGAATTTTTGAAGAAAATGTCATTAATAATAAATTATTTTAAGTGCAAAACTTATGATTCAAATCTAAATCCTCTTACAATAATGCGATTTATTCTGTTTTTAACTTACCTTTGTTATGGACTCTTTTAGTTATTGAGAAGTTTTAAAATCAAATTTTAAAACACTCTACTTTTAAGTTTACAAATTATATTACTATTTCTTTAAAAGATCTGAAATATAAATAATTTTTAAATTTTTAATAATCTTAAATGCAAAATAAAATACTACCTACAAACAAAGAACTGTAATTCATGAAGCTTTTGCTTTACTATTTAATTTTTAATATACTTTATAAAAGATCTGAAATATAAATAATCTTATAATTTTTAATTATTCTTAAATGCAAAATAAAACAGTACCTTCAAACAAAGAGCTGTAAAGCATTGAGCTTTGCTTTCATTGTTCCATGATCTGTACTTTTTGTTCATTTTAGAATTTCTTTGTTATCATTGTATTGCATTTGGTTCTCTCCTTTTTTAGAGAAAAATATTAAATACTCTTGAACGTTATTAAATATTGTTCCTTAACATATTAAAAAAACGACAATGACATTTCTATAAATTTCAAATTAAATATAATAAAAAAGTATTTAACCTTTATTGCAGTAATCTTCTAAAAGATCAACAACAACAAATTCGTGGTTTTAATAATCAATTAAAGTGTAAGCGGTAAGATACATTAAAACGTTTAAAATAGTTTTCGTGACCTTTTAAAAGTTTGTAGGTTTTTAATATCACTTCAATCTCGAAAGCTTTCCGAGTAATTGCAGAAAGTTTCGGTCTCCGTCACGACAGGCGATCTGTGGTTCTCGTTATATTTATTTTCTCTGTAATTAGAACAGTTTTGTTCTTTCTTGATATTAACGTAATTATTTTTAAAACTTGGTATAACCTATAAGAAATTGTGGTATTTGTTTTTTATTTATTAATCAAACACAATATCGGATACACTGGTAGAATATGTTATTGTAGCGAACGTTTTTATTTGCACATTTGTTGAGATAAATAAATAAAAGTTCATTTTACGACTTATTTATTTAGCTCAAACAACAACACTGATATTCTTAAGTATAGGAAAAACATTTTAATCTCATTTACTGATAAAAGGGGCGAAGAAGATAATGCAATTGAGTAAATTGCGACAAATTCACAGCCATTTTATGATTCCAATAATCTCGAGAGGGTGACAAATGATAATTTCTTATCGATCTTCCTAATTCGCTGACATCGCATAAATATTGGACGATGAAGTTGATAACATTTCGTGAGTAAATTTCGTCCTCAAACTTTCTATTAAATATTTTTTTAGCTCGGTATTTACATTTGAACGGAATGACTGATTGCTTAAAAATATCATATTATAAACTAAATCGTTAAAAAAGTTGTTAAATAATATGTTTGAGATTTTTTTTGAAAGTAATTGTTATTTTTATCAGTTTTATAAGCAATTATGTGTAATTTATCAACGTTTAGTATAAATAACGGTAAAAACATTTTTGAACTAAGAGAATTTTCAGCTGTAAAGGTACTACGCTAGCGAGTCTTGCGGAAGCCGCATATATTGCCTAACAAGAGCACAAAATAAACAGATGTGGCATATATGTACATCTTTATTCCTTTAATATTTAGTTAAATATAAGTAAAATTTTCTTTTCTTTTCCTTTTAAAGCCAAAGTATAACCTGTGTTCGTCATTTTAAAATCAGGTTTATCGTGTTTATAAATCGAGCAATATTGTGTCTTCTTCTTAAAGGTAACTTTGATAGTATGAGAAGGTGCATTAAAATACCTTAAGTAAATAAATAAAAATGCTCAAATATTCACAAAACAGAAACATGGTAAAATATAAAGCATTATATTTTAATTTCTTCCTCCTAATCTCATGTAGTTCGTATATCCTATTCAACTTCCTGCGGTTAGGTTGGCTAGGTAATGACGTCACTTCCGGCTACTATTGCCGCAATTTGCTTTAATAAATCAAGTTGCAAAACGATGAACTTTAGTTTATGATACGGCTGCTTTATATTAGAAAGGTTTGAGTATTTATAATTATTTCTCATAAATAGCCACTTATTGTTTGTAAACTAATTTAAGCCTTAATTCTTTACTTTAGTATCATGATAGTAATCCTATATTTCATTTATATTTGTTCTTTTCAATTATAACAGGTCAATACCTCTCTCCCTGGTATCAAAGGAACAAATATCTAACAAGCCCCAGTATTCTCATGTTAAGGAGAATTGCTGAATATAGATTTTAGTTCGTGTTTAACATTGAGGTGTTACCGATGAAGAGAATGGTTGAATGATTTTGAGACATATAAAAATTAAATATTTT
Source organism: Napeogenes inachia (assembly GCA_959347355.1). Lineage (NCBI taxonomy): Eukaryota > Metazoa > Arthropoda > Insecta > Lepidoptera > Nymphalidae > Napeogenes > Napeogenes inachia. Next base: position 4,268,557 of record OY365792.1, read on the forward strand.
ATCATAAAATTCTCAAAACAAAGCTTAGTTTTAATTAATTACTTTTGAAAGCTAGCTATAGAAAGCTAGCTTTAGTTCTAGTCTAGCTAACTAGACTAGAACTAAAATATTTCCTTTGGTATTATCATATTGGTATATGGAATTATTTCTTTAACAACAGCAAGACGTTGGCTTATTTTATTTAAGGTACTTTTAAATACTGTTTGGATTAGTATTCGTATATCAAGAATAACTAAGATAATGGTACAGTTATACAAAATTATAAAATCTGTTTCAATATATAATACGTCCCATTTTAGATATTCTAATTTTGCATTCGTATTCATCTTAATTTTTTTTATCAATGTTTCATGAGTAAAGTATTCTAATAATTAGCTTTATGAAATTCGTACGATAGCCTGAATGCCTTTCAAAAAGATTTTAATAATAATAATTTATCCAAGATATATACATTACAAATAAATATTGCTCCTATTTCCTTACGATATGGTTTAAATTACAACACACAGATAGTCCAATCTAGTGACATAGTTATAAAGAGCCGCGAACAAATTCCCGGTTCTTGGTACAGCGGCGTTTTTATGGCGTGTCGGAAATAAAGCCAGGAGGCACTTCCGACCAATGATATTTTGTGTGGTACAAGGTAATGTAAAATGTGAGTTTTAAAACTTATAAAAGAAAACTTTTATACATTACGTAAAAAATATATTTCATGAGAAAATTAAGGCTTACCTATCTTGCTTAATAGTTATTTTTGTATTAACTATATTTGTATTTAGAAGTCGCCACCAGGCGTGAAGAGGTTGACAAATAAACGATAATAATACGTTGCCCTCAGTACATTAAAAAAATACGTGACGCCAAAACAATTTGCAATACATGGAAATCTTCGTAACCTAGATAGGTTTCAGGACAATAATTTACGTTAATTACTAACTCATGTGTTCACATATATTAGATATATTTGTCTTAGTCCTATAACTTGAGCCTTTACAGAGTTGGAATCGAAATCGGATATTTCGAAACCTATGCCAAAATACATGATTTTGGACGGAAATCTTAGTTTGAATCTATTTCTCAGCATCTTACAACCATACATATTTTACCATACTGGTTTTATATTTTGGAAAGCCTAGCACTATAAATTTTGCTGTCTTTAAAAAATCCATGTTGTAAGCAAAGCATTACATGCTAGTTTTTTAATGAGGGAGTTACGGTTTTTTTTCCTAAAACAAAATAAGATTAGTCATAATGAGTCTTTATAACGTAAAAAATAATTACCAAATTTTTTTTTTATTAAATTTTGTCAAATATCTAACAAACAAAATAAAAATATAAACCAAAGCAAACGTTCTCTTGTAAGTCACTGTATGGGTCGCCCTATTTATACTGCTTTATACTTGAAATCAGAACAAAGTTAAAAAAAGAGGTTACGGAAGCGAGATTTTTTGGCAGAATGGAAAGTGAAACGTTGAATAAAATAGGCCAAAAGCTACAAGGCAATGTCAAAATCAGTCGCCAATAAGAGTTGCATAACAACATCTGAAATAAAGGTGATTCACAACTGTACTTTTATGTATGTTTTATAAGAACATTTTATTAATATAATATATAATACAAATAGTGTTATATAAGTATAGTTAACATAGTTTATTTTTAAAACTATTATTATGTGCACATAATCATAAATATACACTAAATATAAACTTCCTATATACATTTACATATAATTTTGTTAATATCAACTAATTTTACTACAATTACAATTGTATTAACCATAAATGTTGTATTGACTTATGTATAATTAAATATAATTACAATTGTATTAACTTATGATTTACATTATATTTGTCAAATGTCAATTAAATTCATAAATTACTAACTCACAGTGCCAAACATTCTTCTCTGCCTTGAAATTTCTTCTGAATTTTTAACTTCACTAGATCCCTTATCTTTTAGTTGTAATACGTTTAAGAACAAAAAGAAAGAACATAGCCTCGAGCGTATCCCTAAAATTCGGAAGAAATGTGTAACAAAGTATAATTGAGTCCAATTTTTTAAAAGGTCACCCTCACACTTTAGTCTAGAGTTTACGATAGCCTTAAAATCTGTAAGAAGTGTGTCAAGAAAGAATTTGGCGCAGAGCAGATATTTGGCAGAAGAAAGGATCGACTGTATGTTATAATGAAAATACATTTGGATCAGTGCCTAATTTTATTAGCAAAAAGGCTTTCACGCTCGAATGTGTACAGTTGACAACAATTCGCACGATGGCGTCTAAAAGCGATACACGCCCTCTTTATTCGTACTACTCGTATTTAAGGGTACGTTTAGTTATAGGCTGTTTGTCATAATATAAAATTGGACAGAATTTATTAATTCATTATGCTTATTCACATTTATATTTAGACATTATATAATTTAGAAGAAAAATGTTATCAATATTTATAAAATAAACCTTAAAAGATCGTTTATTTAGTATTTATTATCTATTTATTCGCTTTTATTTTGCTTTGTCGCTTACATTCAACTAAACCTTTATACTTATTAACGTCCTAAAACCGGGTTATTACACAATATTCTGTGTAACATAAAGCTACAGGCTACATATCAGTGGCTCAGAAAAACTAGTAAATCTAGTAAGGGATAGATTTATGTTAAGCTTAGATTTAACAAAGATATTACGTGTTAATACCACAGAAACAAAATCTGAACATATTCTTAAGATACCATATTTCTGTAAAAGTGTACTTATTATATTATATTACAAATGATTTAATAAAACATTTTATAATCAGTACTAAATTATATTTTTCTTTACGCTTTCAATTACTTTTTTTTTATTGTACTAAAGTTTTTTTTTAAGAGTCTAAATTACAATTAGTCTACATGTGTTATTTCTTAATTCAAAAATTAAGAACTTTCACACAAACATTAATCCCCTTTATAACATTCTAAAGGTTAGTTTTCGCAAAATCGGGTTTAATAGTACTTATCTAATAAGTACTTATCAAAGCCTTTATAATTGCAGTGTAGTAAAATTTGTATAGGTATATATAAATGTATGAATATGTAGATAATTGAAAACTACGCTAATTCAATAACACAGAACATTTGTTAGATACTGTTATTTTTAAACAGATAATTAAAATAGATTTCTATGCAGAGCAAAACAAACATTTAAAACACAATCGTTTTATTTATTATTCAACATTCGATTTACCGTACAACAAACGTAGAAAAATAACGAATTCTAAATGAGTCCATTTTAATTCTACAGTGTCCACTTTAGCTGGAGTTTTTGACTCCCGGCGGACAGCCACGAAAAATCAACCATTATAACGGTGTTTAATCGACATGTATTATATTTGTAATGTTTGACGTTTCACCGAGCAGTTAATTTTCCTGGTTTAATTCTTATTCATAAAAAACCACATAGACTTTTTGTTAGTCGACAACGCTTTTTTGATCATTTTAAAATATTAGTACCTATACCATTATCATGTAAGGTAATAATAATAACGTTTATCAGTTTCTGAGAAATATCATTAAGTGAACATATGAAGCTCCCGCCAATAATATGAAGCAGGCCTTAAAAATAAGTATATAAGTCACATTTTTCCGCTTTGGATACAAATGGGCTAATCCCACACCCTTATCATGCTGCCACGATTAATCACAAAGGTTTTTACATATACATATTTTTAGGTATAATACCAAACATTATGTGGGGTACTTGGACGTTGTTTGAATTTTCTGTGATTTAATTAATAGATGCTCAATATATTTGTTTTCTAACTAATTTTGTTTTTTTTTTAAAGATTTTTTTCAAAAAGTTTTTTACACTCTGGTCTGGTTTAATACTTCATATATTAAAAATAAGTTTAGTATTAATTTCAATTTTAGTTACTTTTGAATAATATCAAGACTAAAGGTTTATAAAGATTTTTAGTTGTTTTCAGAGGCAATTCTGTTGATGTATAAAATGTCAGTGTTTAAGATTGGGATTTGTGATAGGAAAAGTTATCAATCCATGCTCTTGTTGCTAAAAACTTAATATTCTTCTAGTCAAGTCTCGTATTTTACATAAACAAAATCGATATTTTTAAAATTTTAAAAAATATGATATAAGTATAAGAAGACAGTAAATAATAATTTAATATCACAGAACAAATTACACTCATTGATTGAGATCAGGGTTAGCCCCTAAGTTACAAAATTATTTGTTTGTGTTAAGGGTGTTAGACAACAATACAAATACATATAATTATAGCATTATAAATACACGTTATAAATACTGAGAATATATTTAATAAACAACCAAACCCTGAAATACAGACATCTATGCTCATCACATGCATGCCTATCCCTGCCGGGAATCGCACCCGAGACGCATTGAGCCGCTATAAGTTAGGAGTCTGCGCTAACCACTCCACCAACGAGGCGGTATTTTAGTATCCAAACTGTTTTAGATTAGAATTAACTGTAAGTTTATAGCACAATAATGTTCATCAAATAAAAGTGTATTTGCTAAGCTCCAATCCTTAATACATCATTAAATATGGTATTACAACGCCTGTATAATATTATAAAATGTTGACATAATAACGTAATAATTGTCTTAGGGTATTAATTAATCCACCCCGATAGATTATTAAGATGGCGTTAACTGTTCTCTGAATTAGAATGACATTATCTCCTTGAGTTAACTTAGGTAGAGACTTTGACCCTTTTCGAATAAATCTGTAATGTTCTTTGATGAGATACTTTTAATAATTACTAGTTTTTATTATATTTGAGTGAATGTTAATTAATATTTTTTTTATCGAGTATACTCCTTCTATTTATTAGAATTTTGTTTCTTTCATCGAAAACCCTTATATAACTTTTTAAATTTGTATATTTTATTATCTTTCATTAAAAATACAATACTTTAGAATATATTTGAAAAACACATGCTTATTTAATTCTTTGCAAAAACCGGAACACCAAAGCTTACTTTTACTTACAATAACCTAATTTATTGAAAAATATTAATATATATTTAGTAAAGAAAATTTGACACACTTAAATCGTAAGGATACTTCTAAGAGCACAGTTGGCTACAATTTCGAAATACTAAAACACAATTGCTATGAAATTGGAAGTGTCAGCTGATAGTATAACTAGGGTTGTCACATACAAAAGAAGTTTTATAAAAAAGTTTTCATATATACTGTTACATTAGATTAGAATAAGATTAGAAAACTACTTACTTTTACTTAAATAAATATTTCGTAAACGCTATTAATTTTATTATTATATGATCATATATTGTAATAGTAGTTTGAAATAAGTATATAAGGGATATATGATATTAATTTATATAACTGATATATATATGTGACAACCCTGACCGCGAAAGTAAGCCTTATTCAGCATACAGCATTTTCGTGAAATATTCACATTAGAAGCCTCTGAGCTAAAAGCTTGAATAACCTTAGCCGAGGTATTTCGGTACAATATTATACCTCTCAGTTGATGTAATGACAGTAGCTTCAGTTTACAAATAACAAAATAAAATTATACGAAGCAAGACTTCAAAGGAATTTGTGGTTCATTTCAATTCCGTGGTATAAAATGTATAAATTTAAACACTTAATATCCTGCATTTAATATATAGGCATATATATGCAGGCAGACCTTTTAATAATTTAAAATAATCATTTTCAAAGCGGTAGCACAAACACATATGTACCCACTTTGAGTATAAATAAATAAACACTCAACATCCTCTATGAAGTTATCCCTTCTAACTATAGCGGTTGCGTAAACATTCAGAAAGATTTACCAACACACGGAATATTTATCATCGTCGGAAAAATATCCATCATTTTTAGACTTTTTGTAGATAAAATAAATTAATGAATTAAATGAACGAATACAGTATAAAATAAAAGTAAAAAAAAATAAAAATAAATATTAGTTTACATAAATTAAATTCATACTATTTTAATTAGGAAAAAAAAACAAAATATATTAATTTTAATAATTCCTTTGTAGTTAAAAAAAAAAGTAAATTATATTAAATAAAAAAAAATAAAAATGTTGCAGACATTACGCGTAATATGAAATATGGACAATGCTAGTTTTGTTATAGTTTATAAGATATATGACCAATTTTTTAAACTTTAAGAAAGGTCTAAAGAGTAGATTGTGAGAAACATTACCAATGCAATTGGAGACAGTGGTAAAACATCTAATCTCTTGTTTTTGCTTGTAGTCTTTGATAAAACATTTGACATGTAAAGGATTGTTATAAATAAATGTATTAGCATCTTGATAATGCATTAGAAATATTTTGTCTTTACAAAAAATATAAATAAGAAAGAAATGTGATCTTTAAATTTAATGAAATTACTTTAGCTTTTGTAAATTTCAGATGTAGTAAATCTTTCAGATTTGAAACATTTATCCTCAATAAATAAAAAGCCATCACAAAAATAAAGCAGCGCCATTAGGGTTACGGCATCCATATTCAGAAACTTCGAATATAAATTCCGAAAAGTATTAATAAATCTATTTTACGCTTCTTCTCTTTGTAACATGTTTTTTTAAGGAAAACTTCCAACTTACACCAATTTTATATTAAAACTTAAGATAAGATAGATAGATAGATAGATAGATAGATAAGATAGATAATTTACTTAGAAAGATAAGACAGATAGATAGATAAGATAGATAATTTACTTAGAAAGTATTTTTAAATAACACAAAATATTTCTCCTAAAATTAGTAATTGAAAAATTTTTTTTTCAAGTTACTTTTATTTTCTTATAATTCTGCTGTTTATAAAATTATAGATAATATTTCTTGGGGACCTTGAGAGTATTGAGATGCTGATTTATTTGATTCAATAGTAATAATTGTACAATTAATAAAAACTTTTTGGTTCACTAGAGATGGTTCACTGATGTTGAGTTTGGACTTGCGCGTTCTATATAAAACCGTAGCAGTCAGCCGTGCTACGTCGAGCGCTACGCACGCTACGTTCCTATATCAATGCTACAGAAAGACTACGATCGAACTTTGTCACAGTCATACCTGAGTGAGTGATTATAAAAGTGAACGCAAGTGTTCAAATTCTAGGTGTTGTGTAAAAATGTGGAAGTGTTTTGTAAATTTTTAAATTACTATGTTCGGTTTTCGTCGTAATTTACACCAATCGGCGATGACCTTTCCATTTTACAGGTTAGTTGTGTATTTTTAATTAGGATTCGGTGTTATGCTTTATAATCTCTGTACGCAATAGTATGCCTTCTAATATATATATAAAGTGTATTATGTAGCTAAATTAGCAAAACAAAGTCAATTTTATTGTAAAATAATGAACGGTCATTCCATCTTATAATAATTTTGTTTTAATATATCAATTTTTTTTGTGGTTTTATTACACATACACATTCTTATGATTATTTATTTATTTATTTATTTATTCAGTTATTACAAAGATATCTTTGATATGGTGTATGGTAAATTAAAGTTTATAGAAGTTTTTGCAATCTTTTCGATATGATATTTTGGTAATCTAAAAATATAATTTTATATTTATATTTATAACTAATATCCATACTTAATTGATTAAATTGATTTTCCAGACAAAAACGAAGTACCTAAAAGATATTGCAAATTGTTTTAGTTTTGTAAGAATAAAATCCATACAAGAAAAAGTTTGTGAATAAAAAATTATGACTACTTCTTATGCAGGAATTTCTTTGGAAGATATATTTTATTATATCATTGTAAAAATTTATAGCACAATATCAAGTCAATATTTGTAAAGTTCACACAAATTCTGTATGTGTTATTCTCAAGCAATGCCGGATAGTAAAGTATTTTTAATTATTTTCTTAAAATATGATTACTATATGTAATAAAATTTTAATTACCATAAAAAAAATATTGTTTATAATACTCCAAAGACATCGTTAGGAGTTCCAATGATTTGTTTTGTGTTTTATTTTTAGTTGTAGAAAATATATAAAAAAATAAATGTCTTTAATATAATAAGCAAAGATTAAATATTGTCAAAGGATTTGTTATTTTTTTTTATGTTATATGAATTATTTTATTGCTTGAAAATATTATTCATATTAAATATTTAAACTTCTTTTATTTTCAAGAAAACTTTTAGTATTTATACTTTCGTAATTAACGTTGACTTTTATATATTTTTTTGCTATACTAACGTCAATTATATCGAAATTTAACAACTAGTTTTGATCAAATTTGAAGTTCGTATTCATAAGCTCGCAACATGGTGAACGACATTATGGTTATAGTTTGAAACTAAATTTGCTAATTCTAATATAATTGACGTGAGTATGGTATAAGCAAAAGATATACTTTATATCTTTATTAAAATAAAAGAGTTAATTATTTAATGGTTAAGTATGCAAAATATTTTTTAATATCTTGGTCAATGGGAATATTCTCTGGAGTAAAGAAAATATCAATAAGGAATTGAATAGCGTTAATAAGATCATTGTTTATAAATTATAAATATCAAGTATCTTGATACGTACGTAACGTACGTACGTAACGTACGTAATTCGCGGCGTTCAGGTTATATCAAATATTAATTATAATAATTTAAGGAAAATGTTTCTCAAATTAGTAATGAAATAATACAATTACAAAGCACAATAATATCTATAAATATGGACTATTGAAACCTTCATAAAAAACTTTTTATAATATAAGACAGCATTTTATAAACAATAAAGCTTTTTATGATAAATTCTTTTCATTACATCTACAAAGAAGAAGAATTTTATTGTAAAAATTCTCGCCCCTTTTAAATCGTAATAAAAGTTATATTTCAAAGGTGTAAGAGCTATTTATTTATAAAAATAACAGTGAAGTTTAGATTTGAAGTCAATTTTTATAACTTATCTTACCTTGTCCTACCTTGTCTTCATAATTTGATTAGTGAAATGGGACAAAAGTAAGAAAAAATATAACACTAAGAAAGACTGATTGTCCAACTCGTATTTTATCATATTGGGGACATTTTTTTCGTTCTTTTAAGTAGGTAGTTAAATTAAGAATCAGATATAAAGAGATATAATATAAATAATATGTACTTATTTTGTGAAAGTATTATTATAGAATGAAATGAATATGGCTTGCTCGGTAATGAGCTATATATTAATTATTATACTATACGTATTAACTTATAGAATATGAAATTGAATTTATTTATATTTCGTTCTAGGTATATTGATAATTTTTGTCATTATTTGCAATTACAAAACTATAACCCTTAAAAAAAATTAACTTAGTGAAGTTTCTCTTGATAACACGAGGGAGTCGCTAGAAGCAAGTCTTATAAATATTATAATGGAAAGCTATTTTGAGGCACTCCTTTGGCATGTACTTGAGAGCGCTGTAGACGGCAGTTTTTAATAATTTTACATTTTGGCTTAAGGTTAGTTTTGTTTGTCGCAGGGCTTGCCGTGGGATTAGCAATTTTGAATATGTTGTATTCATTCTGGTATTTTTTTGTAAATAACTACTTTGATATTATAATATATTAGAGTAAAAACTTCAAAAATTGTTTTAGATAACATTCGCTTCTTGACGTTTTAATAATCTTATGTTTTTTTTACAAAGATATGTTAACATTGTTTATCTGTTAGCTTGTTAAATTTAAATGTTTTTGTCTTTAAAAGAAGGTCATAGAGTGCCGCTCTGTTACTTTTTTATTATTAACATTGTAACCACAATAACTGGAAATGTCTTTTGGAAATGGCTTTCGGTGTTGGTCACAAATTGTCCCAATGTTCTGTGGAACAGTAATGATAATCCCTGCTATTATCAGCTATTCGTATGCATTAATGCTAGCTAAGGCTTCACTAATAAATGAATATTTTTTTATATAATGTTTTCTCCTTTATTTCTTAAGTTTATAAATTATTATTTAATACTTTGAATGGGGTCATTAGTGTAAGACATTAGTGTACCCTTCCCCGAAGCATAAACTTATTCCGGGTGATTCAAACAACATGATCTAAAAGAAACAGATTGATAAGAAGTCTCCCGACGCATCTCAATCACGTTTATATATATGTTTTACTATTTGGGATAGTTTTGGGCACTGTGTGGGCGGTTGCTGCTGATTCCCAACGGCGGACCTTGCCATCCCTCCTATATGAATACTACTGCGCGGTTTTAGTACTTTAGTCAATCAGCCTTAAATAATTTTGAGTATCGAAATGATTATTTGTGATATATTTTACATATTATTTTGTATAAAAACATTTATTTAAAATTTTAGTAAAATTTTAAAATAAAATACTTAATCTAAGAATGTGGAGGTCACGTCTTTTTAGAAAAAAACGTTACATTTTCTTTTAATATGAATCTAAATCATTGTTTAGCTACTTTTCATTTCGTATTTATCACGCCATGTGGTTCAGCCATTATACAACAAATATGCATACAAAGTGCTATGAGCATTATTTAAATCAGACGAGCATGTAACATGTCGTTAGAATCTCTAAGGAATGTTACTGGCTTATTTGTAAATACATTATCATCTTTGTTAACATTTTTTACTAAACTATAAGTGGCTCCCAACATTTTTGTTATTAAGAAATCATTGTATTCTTAAAATTTATTTTTTAAATCTTTCACCCAAAACAACATAACGTATTTATCGTTCAACATAATAATCCTCATACATAATAAATATGAAAATAATATACCTTAAATATATGTTGAATAAAAAATCATTAACAGACACACTTAAACCTGTAAATAAGTATGTATTTTATAATAAATTTACATTAAAAAAAAACACTATATTTATTTATGATAATTAATGTTTTATTTTGAATATTGTTTTGACCGATAACCGAATTTGTTATCAAAATATATAATAGATAATGATAAATTATATCATGGCCAACATCGTTATCAATTCACTTCAATATAGCTATACTAAAATGTTTCATATTGGTCTCATATCTGTTCCCAGCTTTACGCTATAGATCACAAGTTGCGTAACGCTGATCATTGAAGGCCAATAAATTATACTGAAATTGATTTAAGGCCGTGCCTGCATTTATTTACGTTTATTGCTCTGGAAAACAAAATCCTTACTTTTATGTTGTATCACTAAAATATTTATAACATCGAATGTACGGAAAAATATATCTTCAATGTTTTATAACAAAAAAGAATGGTTAGTATGAATTCTGAATTTCATTTAATAAAATACAGGCGAAATATTAAAATCAAATAATGGTTGTTTTATAAAAAAAAAAAAACAAATTTGTATTAATTTTATATCCAATGTTGAGACATTAAATTATTTAGCAAAAGCATTAAGGAACTTAACTTTATTTCCTAACAAGATACGAACAACGAAGACATAAAACAATTATGAGACGCAGAATTTTGTGCGTGCTTATATTATAAAGTTTTAAGTGTTTTACTTTATGAGTTGACAAACATGACTTTTAGAACGTACCTTAGTTCATGTGTTATAAGATTTATAATCCTGAAATTCAAATTTTTGCTAATTTCTTTATAAAGTGAATACTATATCTTAAACTGGCGTTGTAAATTATCCTAATTTATATAATACTTACTTTATTTAAATGATCAAGGGATAAACGATTTTACTAACTGGATTAATTCTTAACTTGAATGCAAGGCCAGATGATCATTTTCAGATCATATTTATTAAAATAAATGAAATAAATAAATGAAATAAATAAATAACATAAATAAATAAAATAAATAGATAAATAAATATTGTAAAGCCTTTGGTTGAATAAATTAATATTGTCATTAATACACAAGAGTATAGATTTTAAAATCTTCCCTTATTATAAATCTTTAAGGAATGGTTAGTTAAAATGAGGATAAACATTTATATTATATATTTTTTATTCTTTATGAAGAGGTGAAATGTTATTTTTCATATTCGTAAATAGAAAAATGATGGGCTTCATCCTTTATCCCTTGCGGTGTTTTTTTTTTGAGAGAAAAAGGTAGCGTATATATATTCCCAAGATTCAAGCTAACTTAAATAAATGGACCTAAATATACTGAATATATTCGCGCCTAAACATCTCAGGTGACAAACGGGAGCAAGAACGAATTTTGCTCGTTTATAATATTTATAACTCAATATATCGTGTTATACAAAAATTTGAACGATATTTAATATCTTTGTCACTTTCAATAACACAATTGATGTCCACGAAGGTTTTGAAAATTCTAAACTCGTGTATAATGAATCGATTGCTTAATAATATTATTATGTACTTATAGAAGTCGTTGCGTCGATTGACCTTTGTACGTACGTTGAAGATGGTGTCTATTTCATTGAGGACTCAGTCTATGCGATTCGATATCATAATTTGTTTATTTGCCTTGGTAATTTACTTGCATTTTAATTTCTTCCTTTATTAAAGGGTCCCCTGACGCAATGACTTCAATAAGTACATAATAATATTATTTTTATTCTTCTTAGAGGTCTTTTTGTATCAGGGGTTTTAAATTTTTAATTTATTTCTTTCTGCTTTTTAAAGTTATAAAAACTAGTAACGGTTTTTTAATTGTTGTAAATAATTAACCTACAGACACACAAATTTTCAGTTGTTTTTATTAATCCATCCTTATACTACAAAGAGGAAAGATTTGTTTGTTTGAATCGAATAGGCTACGAAACTACCGAATAAAACCGATTTAAAAAAATCTTTAAGCATTAGCATTCTACATTATCCCTCTAATTAACATAGGTTATGTTTAATATGAGAAAAAATAAGGATCCGAGTGAAAATTTCAACAATGTAATAAATTATAAACGTATTAAGTAATATGATTCAAGACTTTTTCATATGGGTAGGTAGATAGGTAGGTTTTATACGATTTTTTTTTATGTTTGTATGTTTTTAATGTGTATTTGAAGTATTAGTCACATTATATCTTTTTTTATTTTCTTAATATATGTCCTTGTTTCTCAAACTTAAAATATTAATAAATAATCATCCACCAGCTAATTATTGGAGTCAGCACAATATGTCTAGCATCTTGAAAAATATTTTCTGTTAGTAAAAATATTTTTTATAACTTGCTGTCGGGATTATGTCAACCAATGCGGTATGCGTACTGGTAGGATTACCACCACCATTTGGATAAATGGTGAAGAATGGTATCTGCTTTTGTTTTTTTTTGCTTTAATGACGTATCAATGAAAAATATGGGGCTGTTTTTTTTTTAATTGGTCTTAATAAAAAATTACTAAATGTGATGTGATTGATATTAATCAGTCATTAAAAAATCAAAATAGATTTACTTTATACATTCATTGAAATGACCAGTCATATTAATTCTCTATGGAATGAAATTTTTACAAAATGATAACAAAGTACACCAAAATACATTAGTGAAAAAAAACCATTGGTAAAGCACTCGAATAATTTAGAAAGTACAATAAAATAGCAGCTGTTTTCAATTTGTTATATAAATAAACTTCGATTTGGATTATACTTCTAAGGCTACATAGAATGAGGTAGTTTGAATGTTAACTGAGTGCCTAAATTAATTCCATAATTTATTTTTACAACATTTTGTTTTGTATATTCGTGTGTATTATATATATTGTTGATTATATATCTGTTCTATTATTTGTAACTAAAACATAAATTGAGTAGTTATCTTGTCACTGAATAATGACTATTGTTTAACGGATAAAAAATATTACATCGGAAATTACCGTGCATTTAAAGTTTTATAAACATTTTTTAGTGTATTAATTTTCCAAGTCGACGGTTGTAAGTGAATCTCGTTAAAAACAAGGCTATCTGTTTAATTTAATAACGATACTTCATTTTAAAGTTGAATTAGACTTCTATTGGTCCCAGCGGACGTTTTTCTGTTCAGCAAATTAAAAATCCTCCATTGTTATAGCAACGTAACCCACGGGTTTGAAATTGTGAATCTAAATTATTCAAGAGGAATTGAGTGAAAAACACATGTCCTGAATAACTCCTGAATAAATAAAAAAATATATATATTTATATCATTTTATTATTTTGTTGCTTTTTAGTATTTACACCTGCTATATCAGTCCTACTTTAAATAAAATATTATAAAGTACTAGCAGATGTCCGCGACTCCGTCCACGTGTTTATTGAAAAACAATATTAAATAATATATTTTTTTTTAAGCAAAAAGTATCCTATTTTACTTCTAATACCTCCAAAAGTACGTGTACAAAGTTTTAGTATGATCGGTTGAGTAGTTTTCGCTTGAAAGCGTAACAAACAAACTCACATTCGCATTTATAATATTAGTAGGATGTATTGTCCAACTCTTCAGTTCTAAGACTGACCACTTTCTACTTTCATTACAGTCGCATTACATTAATGTCTCAGTAGGGTTAAGTTTACTGTACTCAACCCTTAACTTTGATACTACAGAATTTGCTAAGCACATACAAGTTAGTAACTTAAGCATAATTGTGTTATAACTTGAGTGTTAGTTAATGATTTCGGGGGTGCTGTATTTACTTGGTAAATATGAAGTATGTTTGGCTAAACAATAAAAAGTACTTGTATATGTAACCTTTGAATAACGCATGGTCTATGTACTGTTCTTTAGTTGGTTGCCTTATAGTTTATGGCCACAAAGTATATTTTCAAATAATAATAGGTACATCATTTGTGGAAGATTGTTCTTGTTTGTTGTATAGGTATTTTATATAAATAATAGTGAATTCAAACAAGATTTTAGATACAATTTTAATGATTCAACAAACAACTTCTGAAATTGTACTATGCATACCATAAGCTTTGTTTGCAAGTTGTATAAAGTTTAGTCCAAAACATTTACCTTTTACACATAACTATCTAGTACGAAATGTATCTACGCCATTGAGGAAGTTCTGAGACCACCTCGTTAAAGTAATTCGTGGACTGAATCGCCAAATGTTTGTTGTAACCGCTATGGGCACGATGGCGACTAAGTTTAGTTGGTAGTGTTTAATTGCAATTGTGTGTATAGCTTTATGTAGGATCATATATAAATAAATGCCACTTTCTTTAATTATTTAAAAAATTAAATAGTTATGCTGTATGAAAAAATATTTTTTTAATTTAAATTAAATTTGTGCTTTGAGAATGAGAGCAATACGTGGACTGAATAGCCTATTTAGTTCCAGCCGCTTGGTTTGGTAGGTAATTTAGTTTAGCCGAGGTCGCCTAACTGCAATTGGCTACATATTTGGCACAATTCAGAGTTAAACATTGAACACGTTTATTAGATTCAAAATTAAATATGAAGTAATATTATAATATTATAAAGCAAGATAAAAGAGAGGCTTTTAAAAAGATCAAAGAATTACTTTTACCATGCATAGATAATACTCTTCGTCTCAGATGGAGTGACTTTTAATATCATAAACAGAAAATTTTGTAACATTTGATCATTTATTTAATAATACTTAAGACATTCTTAAATATGACTAAAGATTTTCTAATTATAATAAAAAATAAAATTTTTATCACTTAAAAGAATTAAAAAACCTTCGCCGATTATTTCTACATCCAGTATCTGATAGCATGAAACTAAAACTCAGAAGAAGGATTTAGGAGCTTAAGTTGTCTGATTGCTGCAAAGACTGATATGTTATGTTTAAAAATAAATAAACGCTAGTTTCCAAGATTTAAAGGATAGACGAATAAAACGTAGTAGAAACGTATTTTATTAACAATAATGTACATAGATTTTAACTAATTACATATGTGTAATGCAATTATGTTAATGTTTTCTAAGGTTTTCACGAGTACTACACATTTAAATAAAACTATTTTTACGGATTTAACTCGCATAAGACGTACGACTTACTGACAGACAGCTCCATCTCGTCTTACCGTGAACACGATTGCTGCATAGCAATCGGGTTAGATTTAAAATTAAATTCATTATATGTTAGTTATAGTCTTATCATTATTATATATAGGTACATGTTGAAAAAAACACATATTTAATAAAATCTACAACGTCTATCAATTAACAACCACTACCACAATAAATAGTATAAAGAAATTTCAAACTAATAAAACCATTAATAACAAATTCGTAAGTTGGCAGCATTGATTAAAGTCTGTATTTGGCGTTTGAAAGACTCATTGTTGGCCCTTAAGGGATCGTTAGGCAATATCCCTAATAGATATTAAACAATTTTGAGGTATTTATGTGGAACGCTAATGTTGCAAGAAAATAATGCAAAAGTAGGTCAAGTTAATTCAATCTACAAGGTAATTTCAATAATGCTGTTCAGTTTTATTAAATAGGTATTATAAATTGATAGTATTAACGTCATTTACAATGAAATTTCTTTTTATATTCTTATTAAAGCGTAAAGTAGAAAAAGGGTTAAAAAATTAAAACTAAAAAAGGAGAAATTTGAAAAATCATGTAAAGGAAAAAAGTTATTTAATTTGAAAAAGTTATTTCTGTTTATTTTTTTTTAAGGATGCGAAGAAACAATTATTATCTCACAGTTTTGTTACTTTAATTCAAGCATGTGTATGACTTGAAAACAATGATCAAATTATTACTTTAGAATTAATTTAATAATTTTGAAAAGTTGACGAATTTATAAACAAACTGTAATCTTGAATAACTAACATACACTTATATGCATTTTCTTAATTTCTATAAATTTCATATATGTAATCATCATTTATTTTATCTTCTTCTGATACAAAGTTTCTAAACTTATTTAAAATTTCTCTTACAATGTAAGTTCATTGTACACCAAAGTACTTTTCCAATGCTGGGTGCATTGCAAATAAGTTTCAACGGAAATTAATCCAGACATTTTGGTCACGTAGTTTATCTGGCTAGATGTACCTGATCTAATATTACTGTGGGCACAAGTAATCTTTTAAATGATTTTTTTTTCGGTGTGGTACAAATGTTTATTTTCTGTTTAATTAAAAAATATTTTTTAGTTATATCTACTTTCTTTTATAATGTTACATTATAAGTACCACGAATTGTAATGTTATTAGAAAAAATAATATTTTCTACAATATTTAAATACCAACGGTATTCCTTCCTTTTTGTAAAATAATGACAGTGAAGGAAAAAATGGAAAGAAAAATTTGTAAGCAAAAAACACTTAATTAAAACAAACTTCACTGTGGCAAATCATTATAAAGATAAAATGAAGTTAAATATGAAGAATATTTAACTAGAAAACCATTGAATAGTACACAATAATTATCTAATGTGTATATACATATATGTGTATGTAATGTAATAATTGTCCAGGCTATAAATATAAGGATGGACTTTACTTGAAATTAGTTCAATTATTTATTAATAGTATGCAAATTGTATGGAACTGAATTAATAAAGAACTTACCACTCAGCGGATAATTTTGATCTCTTACTGTGCTAGTCAGCTGGGCTTCAACATTAATATTTTATTCGAAAGAACAACATTTAGGTGTACTGTAAATTAAAGATCATTATTCTCATACAAAAATATTTTATAAGAACATCGTAATTTTAATTTGTTTTTACCTGCAATTTCTTTAGGTTTATTTGATATTTCTAAACTCTCATATGGTGAATATGTTTATTATATCAGCACTGTGCACTGCTTTGTTTAAATAATCAATATTATTATTTGTAGTTTTGTTTATAAATCTATTATTTATTAACTTAGTGACGTACCTTACACGAGTAAAAAAATAATAATAAACCAACTTATTCATATTCGTAGTTAGATTTTGAACAACTTTAAAAGGGTTTTGTTTTACAGTAATTGATAATTAACTCTTAGGTAACACATATTCTTTTTAAAATTAGACCCTAATAGCAATATAGTTTTTATTATTTTAAAAATACTTTATTGATTACTGAATAAGAAATTAATAACGAAAATGGGGAAAAAAAGTTTTTATAAAACTAGTTCTTATTTAGGTATTTGTTTTACTAACTATATTTGTATGTACAACAGCAATGTAGCTTTCTGCTGTACTCTGGTGAATTATATATTAAAAGCGAGTCCGTCTTATCGATCTTTCTCGAACGTTCATGGCTTTTTGTAGACGTTTCTTCATGTATGGCATGCAATACGTTTGATTCAAAGGGCAACCGACCTTTGGTTAAGATAAAGGAAGATTTATTTTAGGCACCCATGTTTTTTGGTTTAGTGTATAAGCATAAAAACAAGGTAATTTATAGGTGATCTTAGAAATTGTTTTCATCTTCAATATAATCAATATTAGTGATTACACTGCAATTTCGTTTAAATTGAATCTTAAATATTTTAACGATTAAACAAACCTGAAATTTTGTATCTTAGAATAAACAAATGTTACTAAAAAAGCAGGACAAAGAAAATAAATGTTTAATACTTAGAACTTGCAAAGAATGATTATGTTAAGTACTAGCTCATCTCACTTTTAACAATCACTTTAATACTTTAATGAAATAATTAATCACAGTCATAAAATAAAAGATATCGATATAATTTAAAATCTCATTGAAACCTGCAACAGCGGTTGGCATGCTTGACCTGTTTTATAAATAAGACCTTATTCAAATAATTATAATATAATTACTTATTATATAATATACCTATTATATATATTTGCAGAACGCATAAAAAAACGGGTATAATTGTTCTATCGTATCGCTTGTTTTGTTCATAATAAATAATGTTATAAATTTAAATATATCAAATTTATGGAAATAAAAGGCTGATACTGAATATTTTTAGAAATTTTAATAAGAATAACAGTACCCATGTGGTTAGGACCATATTTCATATATCACAAATTCAAATCCAAAATCAAATTTTCATAAAAAGAATTTAAATTATTGAATACAAGCAGATTATTTCATCTTAATCCGATTTAAAACATTACAATATTTTGGTCAATACGATTATTTGAACATTTACGAGCGATAATGAGTTATACGTGTATTACAGAGCCATTAATCAAAATAATTTCCGTCATTATGCACGAATAATTGATGGATACTATGGTATTATTTTCGGCTCAAATTAATAAATGAGTTCAAAATTATGCTCAGTTCATAAACACATAATTATTCAAACTTTAAATTTAATTAGTGCGATTCGTTAGATTGAGTACATCATATTTAAATTTCATACTAAAATACCATATGAATAATTTATAGTGAATTTAATGTAGACCATTTCTATAATTCTGTATAGGTTTTGCTATCTACCTCCAGAATTCAAGATAGCTTTATTTTAATTTAAATTTCTAGCTTGTACTATTAATGTTTTTGAGTAGTTCATTTAGATAAGGGTTATTCAATAATATTTTTAACTGTAGATATATAGTTTAAAAAAAATAAACATATGTTACTTATTGATGTAAGTTGTATGTTAAAAGCCATTTGTGCTAAGTAGATAGAGTAATTATTTTAAATTCAACTTCCGTGACAAGCCACAAATATAATTATTACATTACTCAACTCAATTTCCCTTTACCAAAACTTTCCAAGTCACAGCTGGATGAATAAGCAAAAAGGTTAGAAGTTGTCTATTCATGCTACTTTTTATTCTTTATTCTAGTCCTCATGTCTTAATTTATTACATTAAGGGCCAGAATAAATATCAAAGTTCCATTTTTGAAAATAAGTAATCATAGTCATGAATGTTTTCGTTATGAATATTAATATTCGTACTGAAGCATAATTATGTGTATAATGTATTCTTTTGTTTTTGTGTTATATTATTTTTATATTTATTTTATATGTAAACATGTATTTGATTAAAGCTCAATTTAAAAAATAACACAGCGGAAGGTTATTTTAGCAGTTTTTTACAAATTACAGTTACATTACTAAAACGACTACCGTTAGTTGAGTAACTAATTAATGTAAAATATAAATAAGTAATTGGTTTTTGATCATTAATGAGTAATTAATGATATTTTGAACTAAACCTCAAATATTTACTTGATAGGCGCTATTGACAAGTATCCTAAACCAGCTGGCCGTTATAATGATATTATCACCAGATAGACACTCGTATAAAGATTATTATGTCCTTTCAAGTAAGTTGTAAATGAGGTCCTGTTATAATTTTATAGTAAGCTTAAATTATATTAAGATTTCATATTTAAGGATTAACAAAAAAAAATATATCAGCAATTAAATTAAAAACTTACTGATTTTTATATACTATGGAGTTTATTGTATAATTTTTAATTCAACTATGTTATTGTGGTTAAAGTAAATTGTAATTTGTAATAATAATAATTTTACCAAGAACTATTATTAATTATAGCTGTATTTAATTCTACAATTATATTTAACTTTCATTTAATTATTTTGTATCAGTAATGGATTGAACACTTCCAAATATCCATTATATCAGAGAATGATCAATTAAAATTAAATTTACAAAATGTATATCAAATTAATTTTGTTAAACGAGTATAATACTCGAGCAAAATTAATATAACAATTTTAATGATTACCGTTATTAACAACTTGAAAGCTGCTCCACTACCAACAACACAGCGCATAGCAAACTACACAGCATATGCGTACGTACATTATAAAAGAATTTTGTATTTTAAAATATAATTGAAAAATGTGTATCTTTTCGATTTTTAAAAGACTAAAAACTAATTTACCTTATCCCTTGTCAAGCTTTTTGATTTATCTAATCAATCTTGAAAGCTCTCAAAATAAATACGACCGAGATAAATATACAATTTAGATATTGGCCGTTTCAACTGGCTAGTTGAATTAATTTGGGAAGGTTTTCCCAAATTGGATCGTTAGTTGAAACTAACGTAGAATAATATAATTCTAGGTCCTTTTAGTAAAAGATCTTAAAGCAGGATACACAGTGAGTTTTTATGATTATAAGTAAAACATTTTATTCATTAATGAAAAAATATTCTTATTTTATCAATAATAATATTTGTAACATTGGTTATATTTTTTTTCTCAATATTTAATACATTTTAATTGTCATAAATAATGTTATGGCTACATTTTATACAAATAATATTTTTTCTCTCAAATAAATTAAATTAATAATAAGTGTACCTCAATCTTTACAAAGGGATGGATTCGTCATTCAATGAATGCTTATTTCTTGGGCCATCACAGTAGTATAATAATTTGCGGCAACCGATATCTTATTATGGTTTGGCGCGATAATACTGCTAACGTTTTCGTATACTTCATTGATAGTGATCATGGTTTCTTATAATTGTAATCAAAACATATCGAAAAAACAACAAATCTTTAGGTTACTAACATTTTATTAAAACTTTTCTACAGATCTTGTCTTCATGATATTCTTTAAATTTTATATCCACACTTACATTATGTTAATCTCAGTATTTGAAAAATTACACTAACGTTTTATTCTAGAAAACACTTTCATAAGTTACAAACCTAATAGGTATATAAATTTAAATATTTTTAAATAAATTCATAAAGTTTTCAGTTACATCATTCGCATTGTACATATAAGAGTATCAGTGAATGTATATAAACGAGAGGTTGTTTTAACAGTCTCCATAAAGTAGATAAACTAAGACCCAAAATAAACGCATGTATATTATGTTACAAAGTTCAAACTTTAGTCTTAAACACTTGTCATGACCCTTCGATTGTCATCGTTATCAATTCATAAGTTAGCTGTTAAAGAGATTTGATAAAAATATTACAATTGAAAAGTTTATATTTAGGTGATTGTGCGTATTTAATAGTACTTAAGTTTATGGGTACAAATAAAACTTCTACTGCAATCTACAATATAATAATTCTTAATAGTATTTACAATGTGAATAGTATTTCGTGACCTGTGAGATTTCAATCTAGTTTTTGGTAGATATGCAATGGAATGTAAATGTAGATTTCATTGGTATTCGATTTAAATAAATATTCATTTGTAAGTCTGAATTTCAGATTTGAAATTGTATTTACTGTGAACACAGAGTAGTGCAGCATCACACAAAAAATATTGAATTCTTCAAATTTGTCTTATTTAATATTTAATCAGTGTTACTTTAATATTTAATGAGTTTAATATTAAATTACTTTTCTAAAAAAAATGTTGTTATGTAATGTTGGAAACTATAATATCAGAGTTGAATATGTTGATTTGTACTTTTCTTTTCCAACCATCAGGTATAAATAAAGAATTACGGTTTGACGTATCTGACAGGTAAGCGTAGATCAAATAAATTTGTGTTGCCGTGTATTAAAGAGTATAGAATTGTATAATATCTGTCAGACTATAATCAGTCACCTGATTATTAGTGTTATAATTAACAATGTATCATTACTTACACAATAGGCAATTATTCAGAGTGATTGATGGTTTACCGCTCTATGGAAAACCTAACCAAAAAATATATAAGTTTACAGTTGAGAAAAAGCAAAACAATAATTCACGATTATTCTTGAAACTACTTATTGTTTCGTTCACAGATGAGCGAACTTTTCACAATGGCATACGCAATTACAACTCTGTAGGCCTCCGCAGTTATACCTGTGCGGTGCCATTAGTATATAATGTTTTGTGTGGAATAAGTGAGAAAATATACACAAACATAGAAAAAGTGGCACTTCATTTCACTGCAATTTATTCTTAATTCTATATTAGATCATATAGACTCACTTACTGACTAGTTCTGTTACATTTTGAGTATTGGTAATTTTCATGAAACGGGTATTTTGTACAAATTGTACACAAAAGAATAATTAAAACTGCCGCTCTTCGGTCTATGATACTAATGCATGTAGCTATAGCAGCTTAATAAACTCTAACATAAAAAACATTGATAAGAACATATTATTGTTTTTATTATAAACTACAATTGCTAATAGAGTAAAGGTGTATTCAAAAACAAGATATACAGAATTGTTAGTAAAATGATTCATTAAGCTATACCATATTTATCTTAACAGTCGAAAATTAACACATCTTTTGTTTTATAACAGTGTTGAGAAGTTAGAACGTAATTAAATTAAAAAAAAAACTAAATACCTCTATCGTTATTTAATGTAAAAAAATACTAAATACATATGTTTGTGGGAAAATGGTTGTTATAAATACTAATTTGAAAACATTGTTACACTCACTTCAATTATATTTTAGCACATTCATAAACATTTTTATCGGGGCACAAACATGCTACGTTCTTTTTATCGGTACCGCTGTCAAGTCATCACTTATACCAGCCATTTCCGCTCCCATTTGCTTATCTGTCCTGAGTTTGCAAGCGCTACATTGAATGGCATTCGAGTATCATATGTCACCATTGCGGCTTCATTACATTTCGCAGTGTAAACGTAAAACGTGATGTTTTGTTTGATGTATAAACGTGTAGCGGACGGCACTTGACTTTTGTTTTGAAATCTTACCAAGGTTTTAATTTTTGTGATAAAGGGAGGGCTTTGTTTAAGTGTTTTGGAGTAGTTTAAGGAGCACTTTTGCTTCCGCTTATTTATGTACAGTTTTTTTTGGCAAGGTTATTATATCTATTCTGTTATTGTTTTGTTTATTATTTACGTTACGTCAATATATGATATTTAGTTACGTGGATATGTAACCATATAGTATTATAGTCAATCATCAACAGATACAACAAAATGGATGCATTTCATAAATTTATTTTGAACTGATAACAAATGTATCAATATTTGTAAGTGAGTTTTAATATTTTCTACCCAAAACGTTCTTATTATTACCCGTTTCACGTTTCCTATCTCATTTGTTCGAGACCTTTTATAAGTGGGCGATCTGTCAGAGCAGGTATAATGTATGGCATTGATGGTTACAAATGCTAAGATTTTTCGGGAATAGTTGTCCATTTTTATATGTACTAGATTCTTCTATAGTTTATTGCTGTGATTTTATTATTACAATAATCTCCCCTTGTTTCACATTGGTTTTTATTAATGTAATATTGTATTTTAAACTTATACATACCCAATATAAGATAAAATAACAAAGCTGATATGAAAAGCTTGCTTAAGAAAATATATAATTATTTTTTATCGTATGGTCCACCAAAAAACAGAAACATTTAGCATTAAATTCAATCAAAATATTAAACGTAATCGTACCGAAATATGAATGACTTTTAAAATATTTGATAAACAAGTTCGAAATAAAATACTTAATCAACTGTATATTTACCCAGCTTTTTCAGAGAACGCCTAATCGAGTGTGAATGATTTCATATCATGTAAATGGAAACACCCGAGATAAATCCGAGTACTTTCATAATAAATACCATTAAGTTAAAAAAAAATATTTGATAAGTTGTTTTTAAATGTATATAAATATGGAATGAAAAATAAAATGACACGGCAGGGATTCTAACCCGCGACCTCTGGGAAACCGTCCTGTCGCGTCGCTTTACCAATTGAGCTACCATATCGCTGTCCGTCTCGGTGAATTAAGCATTCTATATGTCATCCAATTTTGACGTTTGTGACATTCACAGAAAATGGTGAATTGTAAATTGTTTGATTAGGAAAGAAAATATGATCTTAAAACATTTTCTGGCTTCATCGAGTTTTTTTATTAGATGATTTTGTTTTGATATTAAGCCGTGTCGGATAAATGTTTATTTTTTTTTCGGACAGAATAATAAACAAATATATATTTATATTTTCTTTTAAAATCGACCTTATCGGAATCTTTTCTTCATTCCATTTGCATTTTCACATTACAAACATGTTTACAATCCTCATACCAGTACTGAAATTTCAATTCCTACAAATAAAATATAAACGTTTTTGATAATATATATATATATATATATTAAAAACAGTAAGTTTAAAAAAACAAATAGTTTTATGGGAAACAACATGTGACACGATATGGCGTGTTATCATCGTATTGATTTCTCATACATAAATAGATATGTCTTATGAATGCGTGACGAGATATTCTAGACAATAGCATGCGATTTGTAAGTTTTTTTAATGATATCTTAGGGGAACTTTAAATGTCTAACATACATTTAATGTGTCAAATTTTTTGTAATAGTTAAACAACATCATCGCTTGTTAATCAATATTATATACTTATTATATACTAATAATAAGTGCAATTAGAATTAAATATGATATCCATAAAATGTAATAAAAAGGTCTGACTGTAAAATGTAATAAAAAACTGAAAACGCCTTTATAAAACTCATATGTTACAGTTGCTTAAATATTTCATTCAGTACTATTTCAAAGTACCTCTATCGATGCGCTATGCGTACGTTATGTCTATCGTATCCTCGTGTACCTGGCACAATATTTGTAGATATTAAATCAGCCGATTCTGATCGCAGAAAAAGGCAATTCTTTTCTATGACCCCGTTATTTTCGGTTTTATTCCCTTTTTATATATCAGTCTATTACACTAACGCAAATAAAACGAACGTGTTTTTAAGATTTTGCGCATTGTTTATTGCGATAATTATTAAATAATAAACATTATGCAAAACGTCGAGTATTGACGCAATAGCTCAGTTGGAACAGCGTCGTCAATGGATACTCAGAGATTGCGGTTCTAGTCCTGTTCATGTTGGATGATTACTTTTATTATAACGATTTGTATTATTTTAACATAACGATGAGAACACCGCCGGTGTAAGAAACAGTTGTGATAATTTAAAATCACATCTTGGTCACTTTAAGAAAATCACATGTTGATCGTTTTTGTCGCTATTATGTACATATAAACTATTTGTTATTGTTATTCTTTCAGGTTAATATTTATTACGTTACCCTATATATAGCCTATTTTGTAATTAAATAAAATTACTGCTTTAAAGTATTAGATAATTTTTATAATAAAATTTTGATAAAAATGTTGTTTGCTAGTCTGGTCTTACATCTTTGAGTACTTTAAAATTGTTCATTCTTTATCTCGAAAGGATACAGTAAAACTAATTTGGTTATAAATATGGAATTTCAACATTGCATTTCAAATTTCCTGATGAGGTAATTTTCCAGTTTTCTAAATAGAAATCCATCCAGTTTCATGTAAGTTTTAAACATAAAAGCTAAGTATTTAAAATACGTCTGCTTGCGAAGGATTAATATTAGATACCGCGAGTAGTTCTCAAATTTAGTTCATACTCTCACATTTTAATCTACATTCTAGACTTTCATATCTCCACTAAAAGTTTTCATCATGGTTTGAAGTTTTAGTATTAAATATTCTAAGCTTGCGCTTGTATATAGGTATAACAGCTATAGGATTAAAACATATAATCATACTATTCCTTAATAATATTTTTTATAGATTTTAACTTCCGTATATATATATATATATATATATATATATATATATATATATATATATATATTTTCTATATTGTTGTTAAGAATAGCTTAATTATGTTCCGTCAGTAAGACAGTGAAATGTCTAACACTGACGATCTTTTCGTTGGTCAAACTTAGAGCTCAGGACACACAGGATACATAACCAACTAAAGCTCGAGGTTATAGTGCGGTCACGAACATGGAATTTAACATAGCAGTATTCCTTAGACACTTTCATATTATATAAAAAAATATATAAAGCTTTAAAAATATATAACTATCATCGAATATATTTCTTTATATTTAGTTCTATTTCAAAGTATGAACAACTTTTGCAAATACAACATTGATCTCACCGGTCAGTAGGTAAGTAACGGTGCCAAAACTAATCGCTGCCAAATCTGATGCCAAGTTCTCATATTGCCAAAATTAAGTGCCAATATAACCGCGTTGAACTCAAATTCCACTGACGCAGAAAGAAGACATTCTTCAACGAATAGTATTGTTTTTTTTTTATTTAGAGAAAATGTGCTTTATTTATTTTGTCGGTATTTTATTACATACTCGATATAAATATTTTACTTTTCTTTTATTTTTTAATAAGCCATGATATTTTATGAAACTATTACTATACTTTTGACTAAATAGAATAAAAACAACTACAAAATAATATATAAAATATACTATACCGGATTTAACGAGATGATTAAAGTTTTGTTATCAGATAAATGGCCGTTTGTCCAATGTGTTATATCTAATGGCCTTACAAAGTTATTATCAATGATTAACGGCCCTTATAAAATATGTTCCAGTAATAATGGTTTTATTTTGTCACTGCATTTCAGATTAATAGATTCATTAGATCAGATACTTTATTCATAACATTTGAAGGCCATTTTTTTATATTTATATATTTAATAGACGGATAAAAACGTATGAAACTATAAAATATGATTATTTAGTTATCACAACCCCCTTTTAAACCATGTACCAGAAGAAAAAAAAAATTAAAAAACTTAAGAAAGTTAAATATATATTTTTTAGCCACCTGTCGTTAACAGAATTATTTAAAATCAATGCAATATGTAATGACATCATTAATGTTTACCACAAACCAGTCTGCAGGAAGCTATTTGGATATCTAAACTTAGCTTTATGCCAAAATCTCCATTCTGAAAAAGAAAATTTTAACCAAGTCAGAGAATAACGCGATAACGTTTTGTTTTATAACTTTCACAATTGTAACTGACACTATATTGTTTAAATATTATTATTGTTTTTGTGATAAGTAGTTAGCGTGAGTAAGTTAGCAAATGAGGTACAGATATAGGTGGGAGGAGAGAGGAAGCGTTCTTTGATATGATATCAAAGAACACTTCCTTGGGAATTGCAGTGCAAGTCAAAACGTAATTTTAGATTTAAGATTATGTACAAAAGCGCTTTGTATCTTGGAGCTAAGATAACAAGTCTGAGATCTAATTTCATTTAAGTGAGTAATCTAGTTTGTATACTTCATTACATGTTTAGGAATGGTGGATTTTTATATTATATTAAATATATTACAAACAGTAGACAGAAATAACAAGACGTCTTAAGATAATATATTTATAAATTAATACAGTTTATAAAGATTATAACAATTATAAGATTTGATAAATTTTCATATTGTTACATTTACTTATCGCTTAGAATGAATTTAGGGAATATTATATATTTTTTAAACTTGATATCAAATATGTATTTTTAGTTTCATGTTATATATTATATAATGTGAATATCATGCATTAAATTTATAATAAAAGTTTTTTTTGCTAAATATTTTTTTTTACTTTATAGCAAATATATGTACTCCAACGTCCACATATATCAGTTAATAGCTGCTAACGAAAGTTGGCAGTCAATAAAGGCGTCACCTGACGTAATAAAAATCAATTTACCATTCGGAAAACAAAACGTATCAAATGTAATTTCCCACGAGAATTCCACCGAAATTAATCATCCATGAGGTGAGAATCGTTTATAACATGACACCAGAGCTTTTGAAAATAAATGTCAAGGTCAAAGCTTTTGTAACTAAAATTAGGTCAAGGGTAAATCTGTTCGTAGAAATATAGTTTATTTGCAATATAATAATTAATAACTTAAAATAAAGTAAATATTTGATAGCCTTACTTGTGAGATTATGTTTTAAATTCGATAAAGTTTTAAATGTAAGAAATTGGTTTTTTTGTATAAACATACAATTAAATGGTTTAGTCGTAACTTTAAATCTATGGTTAATATAATTCTTAATGAAACAATAATAATATATAACATACATGACTGTCTCTGTCGGGAATCGAACCCCATCCCCATTGCCTCGTATACGTTAGGCATTTGCGCTAACCAATCGACCAACGGGGCGTAATCCAACCAACCAACCATATTATAATAGGATATTTATATCATACTATTCTATAACTGTATCGGCGAATAAGCATTTTCAGAATACACCAGTTCGGAACATTAGTCCAGACCTTCTGATCGAAATAGGAATTTAAAAACCATTTTCCGCATTTATCATATTTTTCTGAAGCAGTTTCTGTATTTGCGCCTGAAAAATATTTCGTCCTCACTACTAATGACTGAAACCATAAGTTATAATCAAACAGTCAAACAAATCAAAAGACATTCAATTAAAACAATATAATATTATTTAGGGATCAATATAAGAATTACAAAACGTCGTAATTTCTGCTTAATATAATTGTAAATGTATAATTATAGGTCTGTACATATTCTATATGAATGTGAGCCTTTATTTCTAAAAACATAATATGGTAGTGTATATATCTTCCATGCTAATGACCATGGCGCGCCAAGGCTGTAACTTTGTTTTATTAGCGTAGAGATAAATGACTCTGGAGAAAAAGGATAAAACCATATTATGCCAAGGTTGCACGGAAAATCTTATTGCCAACTCTATAAGAATGGTCTTTTGACATGTGAAAGTATCGACGACGAATCAACAGCACGTAATCGGTTAAATATATTTATATAAGACAACATTACAAAAGAAAATGTACATATATATATATACACACATTTATTATCCTAAAAGGTACAACGTGAGGAAGAAACATTAAACCTTTAGTGAAGACCGGCAATATCACGTTCGCAGGGAAATATTCACGTTATGTATGTCCTGCCTTGCTTATTAATTTTTGTTGGTATAATTATACGACAATTCAGAATGTTCACGATTTTTCTTCGAAGAAAAAAATATGTAACGTTAGAATTGCTAAATATTAGTACAGTTCGGAAATTAAAACAGAGATGAGAAATTTATTCAGGACACATAATATTGCTCTCTGAGCAAATTCATCCTTCAACATTGCGGTCTTTTGGGATCCACCTCAAGAAGCTTCAATGAAAAGAAATTTATAAAAAATCTTTATTATAAAGACAAACTTAAGCTTTTTTACTCTAAAGATAACCAAACATTTTTTTTTAATTTTGGTATTTATAGAAAAAGTTAAAAAGTACAGTACACAAGTAACGTAAGCAGTATCCCAAAAAGAATACTGCAATTTTCGTAATTACGTAGCTGTTAATGATTTTAAACTCAATACTAGGAACCTAAAAGTGCTTAAGCTTAAGCAGCACGATGGAGACAAATCCTATATGAAAGGTTTTAGAAAAGTCGAGAGTATGCCAGCGGTTTGCCCTTTCTTTTATAATTTTTCTACTATAGAATTAGTAAGGTTCAGTACGACACATTTTGTTGTATTTATTCTGGTAGTAAGTCTATACCACGCCAAATAGATTTTCGGAATTACTTCCGATTTTTCTATTGAAAAAATGTTAAAGTTGTGAGTATCCAAACGGTGCTGTAAATAATGACAGCACCTACATATGAATAGATAATTATAATGTGCTCTTAATTTTTTAAGACATGTAGAAACTAAATCGAAAGGAGTGTCTATTCGTACTTAAGAAATATTTATAATAAAAATAGGAACATAAGCTTAAAAGATTGACTGCGGTATATCATCACTAAAATTAATAACAGACTGTGTACTGTTGTTTTTTTTTGTGATTATTAAAAATAAGAATATTGTATTTGCATCTATCATTGCAGAAGTAAAACTTTTTTATGAGCTTTATTAGTATGATAAATAATATTTATAAGCCTCATTAAAGCGAGCTTCTGGTAAGTAGATACCAGTAGGTATTAAGAAAAAAATAACCTTTTAAGATGTTTTAGAATTTAAGGAATATTTGTTTTAGAGATAGTTTTAGTTGTCTCAGTTACTTAGTTAACCTAGTTCGAATATTTATTATATAAAAGTTTATGATCAAAGCGTAAAGCAATTACAAAGTAATTCAGTTAGGAGATCCGATTAAATCGATTACTCTGCCTGATAAGCGGCGGACACGACATGAGAAATAAGAAGAATCAGATATTGTGGTGTTTAAAAATCATAGCAACCTCATTTATAGTAAATATACCGATAATATTAGAGATTTCTTAGTCTGGTCTGTTCAGGACTATTTATAAAAAAGTTGATATACCTGTAAGAAGGTGGATGGTACAAAATCGTCATAGCAAATAATTTGATACGGTAATTGAAGGAGATTCGTTGAAATAAATTCAGATAAGATATTAATATCAAATTAGTTGCAACTATGAGTATTAGAACCAATAAAGCACAAAAATGAATAATCATATTTTTAGTGTCACTAAATGAGGTCAAAATATTTAGTTATACTAGTGTATAGTACTAACTTACTTAGAGAGTTAAGTAAATAAGCCTACAATATAGATGTTAGTGTTATATATTAATTTACTAATAAATGAAAGAGAAAAATATTAGTGGTCAATAAGATTGAAAACTGAATTGTTAAATTTAAATGAACTTATACTTTTATGTCATTTAAAGCACTATAATTCAGAGTACAATCATTACTTTTCAGTATGAGCACTTCCTTCGACTTACTAGAGATATTTAGTATTTCTGTTAATAATTTATTCAATCTGTAATATGAATTAAAAATATAACTAACAGGTATCAAGAGACACCCGTATGGAACGAAGTTCCTTTCGATTAATTATTGAAGGAATAGGAAATATGCATAAAATTTTTCGGATACTTAGTATCTTATTATAATAAAAACATTTTTTTTATTTACTAATAATTTAAGGCCATAGAATAATTTGTGAAAAGTGTAAATTAAAGGAGCGAAATTCAAACTTCCAAAATGTGCCACCATTGGTCGAAAGGAAATGTGACGTCATTTGACACGCCATTCATTATCGGCGTTGAAGTTCATATTGTGGTATTAGTGTTACTGAGAAAAATAAATAATTTAAACTTATATTTTCGTGCTTAAAGGTTTTTTTTTTAAATGATATTTTATTTTTTAAATGATACGATTGTTTAGGTAATCATTTTCCACTTCACTTGACTTAGATAAATAACTTTGTTGATAATCAGCAGATATACAAGTTATAAGATGCTATAGAAGTATTATCAGCTGTGTTTCAGTAAACAATTTTCTTTTTAAAACATAGGTTTACTGGTAAAGTAAAACTATGTAAAATAGTTAGTTTTACTGGTAAAGTAAAAGTATTGTGTGTTGAATGAGGAAATGGTAACAATGCTACATTTTGTTTGTCAGCAGGTATATTTACATTGACACCTTTACTTCTGTACTTCGGTTTAATATTAACTTGCACAGCTTAGTCACTTGGTAATTTATCTTTAATAAGCGAAAAGCAAAGCTCTGTCTTGTCACATTCAATCACATTTAATATTCTCTTGGCTGATTAATATCATAGATATTTGTATGGGCAGTACTTCCAATTTTTTAAACACTACTTTTGATAGCTAACTCTGAAAAGGCTTCATTAACCAATGTCAATCTTTGGCTTTTGACTACGCACATTCTCGTTCTGTAAGCTGGTAAATTGCCACAAAAATGTATGAGGAACAACTCCTTTCTTCAAACTTAGATTAAATTTTTCTCTTAAAGATTAAATTAAAGTTCATAGTTAACATTGACTGGTCGTGTCATTTGACATGACGCAGGGCGCGCGCAAAATGACGGCTTTTGAACGGCTCAAATTTACTTAATGTTTTAATTTTCACTTTGAAAAAAAACTAGAATCTTTTCAAACCTATTTATATTTTGTTTCTACGATATAGAGAGGTAAATGATTAATTTACGTCAAAAAAAAACATGAATATTACCCATCGTTATAAAAAAATATTAAATTATTAATATAAGCTAATATGCTAATGAATAATCTTTGTATACTATTTTTTATGATATTTCAAAGATTATTATATTTATAATAAATGTAAACAAAATGTATAACTAAATTAAAAAGTGTTAATCAATAAATCCATGATTTATTGTATTGCCACCTAGCGGTTTCACTTTTGTACAGATATATAAAAATATACAAAAGTAACAGATATAATTATCTTTCCCTAAGGTATAAATAGATGGCGTTGTTACAAAACATTACGAGTATATTTGATCACAAATTTGTATTATTATTTTCATTTAAACTGTCTTATTTGCAAATTGATTCTAAAAGAACAAACTCCAATATCAAATAAATAATAAAGAACTACTAAGCAATTTAATATTATACAAAAAATAATAATGATAGAAATGAAAATATCTCGCTTGCTTTCTATAAGAGAGAGAGAGAGAGATAGCAAAACATGTCGTGCCAACTTTTGGTAAGAATTTTTACCGTGTAGTTCTTTTCAAAACGCGTGATAAGGAATTACGTTCCAATATAATAAATATTAGGTGGACGTGATTTTTTACAAATTCCGGTCAAACTTTAAATATGTATAACTTTCTAATTACTTCCGGAGTGCGAAATTTTCTTCCGTGCAAAGTACCGGATTTAAATTGGTAGGTACTTAGATTTTGATTCTCAGAAATTCCAAAGTATAAACATTTTTTTGTTAGACCCGTGTCAATGTCAATAACTTGATAAACGTATATTTGATTTACATTTTAATAATTAAAACCATTAAAATATTTGAATATATAAACACTAAGTATCTGAAGAAGTTAGCACGTGTTCTAGAACGTTTATTATTAGTCACTCAAAATATACGCATACTGCAGCAAGTAAGACGTGACTAAACTTTTAGGGTACACCTCAAAGGACTTAAAATATTTTTATTCAAAATACGTGTCTTATCTGCCATCCTTTCTAAATTAGAGTTCGTGTGACGAGGCATGATCTGCCGAATTTAGTAAATTTGATCAAAATTCAACGAAAGTAGCACTTATGAAACATGAATTAGTTTTATTTTTAATAATATTTTTATGAACTACATATTTTTTTTATATTATATTAATACGTTTTAAAAATAATAGTCTCGCAATAATATAAAAAAAGAATTAGCTGATACTTATAGTTACCTACTCCGGAAATATTTTCGTAATCAATAGTATATGTGTGTAAAAAATACATTTAAATTCTTGTAGCAGCGAAAATAAAATGGATGACAAAGATAATACATACTGTATCCACGATCTAAATCTCAGTAACTGTAAGAACATTTATCTTTGCGAAGTGGATTTTAAAATGTTTCGCGTCCCTGGTTCCAAGATGGCCGAACTTGTCGAGAACATGCGCTCTGCTCATTTATATCTTTATAGATAATGACAGTTCCAAAGCCCGCATCTTTCAGATATTTTTCAAGAGATATTCCTATTATCTTCACCTTCTTGACGAGAATTTACGCGATCAAAGGATTTAGTTTTTAAATCAAGATTTATTGTGACTGGGGTTAGAGGATAATAAATAAAGTAAACTCTATTACTTATAGTCATTTTCATCTTGAGAAAATAAGATATTATTCTCGATTTTTACGCTCTCTTTAACATAAAATCCTTTGATTTTTATTTTACAATAAGAACATTTACGGTATATTGCATGTTTATAAATTCCCTTTTTAATCATTAGTTATATATATATATAACTAATGATTAAAAAGGGAATATAAGTTATATATATATATATATATATATATATAT
The DNA here is from genome assembly GCA_959347355.1 of Napeogenes inachia. Classification (NCBI taxonomy): domain Eukaryota; kingdom Metazoa; phylum Arthropoda; class Insecta; order Lepidoptera; family Nymphalidae; genus Napeogenes; species Napeogenes inachia. The sequence goes on from OY365792.1 coordinate 4,302,964, forward strand.
ATATATATATATATATATATATATATATATATATATATTCGATAACACCACTTCTAAAACAAATTTAGCATAAATACTCTCCTGAGATTTTCCTCAAAACTTGGTCGGTCTCTTGATAGTCGGAATCGGAAATTCCAAAAAGATAAAGAGATTTACCCCAAATATTCTCGGCCGCAGTCTCTATGAATAGCAAATATGACTAAGACGATCAGAATTTTAAATCCACTTACATATGGTTATCCCGTTGGGAAGGCTTAATCTTGTTCTCGGTGTTGAACTTTATGTCATTGGGCTGAATATCAAAGGTTTTGGTTTAAAATTGTTTCTTTGTTTGTTTAGCTCACATCAATGAATATTGATGTTTAAAGATAAATTTGTTAGGTTTATTATAGAAGTGAGATAATTTTAACGAATAAAATACAGTATAAGGGTATCATTGTGAAATAAAGTTTACATAGGATATCATAGTAGTAAGTGGACTAAAGTCAGGAAAAATTTGGTGCCCTGAAATAGTTTTCCAAATAATACGTTCTTTTTTGATTTAGAAAAAAATATATATAATGAAATGCTTATTATATATATAAATTTTAATTCCATTAACCGAAACCAAAAATACGGTTACGACCTTCAAGTTTTGCGTATGTGTTCATATCAGGAAAGTGCTAGATATTATTATTATTTTTAATTCAAATAGGTAGACTTTTTTTACATAGAACCAATGAAAGATTTAATATTTAAATATTTTGCTGTTATTAACACGAAAGAAAAGTACATTATCTGCCGTAAAGAAAGCATTAAGTTCAAAAAATCTCGTAATATAACGTGTTCAGTGGTTTTTAGCTCAGTTAATTGAGGCGTCGATCAGTCAAGGCGTGGTCGTTAATCAACCGTTGACTCCCATGTTGTGGATCAAATAAAACGAAGCCCAATTATTTTACGTCATGAACCGATCGTTGGGTACAGATTTGATTGAAACCAACAATTATAAAACGAGCAGTATTACAATGTTATATTTAGTTATATAAATCTATAGGAGTTATGTTTTTTCAGAAAATATTTCAATGAAATGGTCAAGACTTATAGTTTGACTTGATCTTGCCCACTTTAATGAATGAGTAAATGTTACATTCATTCTTTTTAAGACATTTAAAAAGTTTACCGTTGAACTTGAAATTGTTTGAATCATTAGTTTCCGTTATGATAAGTCTTCAATATTATTCTACATTGGTTTGAAACATTGTTTAGGATTTTAGAAATTTATTGTAAAGCTTATATTGAAAATAAAAATGAATATATTTTGTGGGAAAAAGATAACTTCCGAATCCATGATATAGATCATCACTTTAATCCCATCATATACAAGCAAAGCGTAAAAGATAGTATTTTTCATTATATAAAATAAACAATAAAACGGTTATATTTTGCTCGAAGCGGGAACAATTACAAAGGGAGGACTCCCAGTAATCCTATATTATACTTATTTCCTTTCATCTTCAATATTATGTCTTGATGCTTTTTTTAATAAATATATTACAAACTTAATGGTGTCAAATATAAGAGATCTGTTTTTTTAAATAATAAAATAAAATGAAAAAATTAATGTAGATTTAATATTTATTATATATTACCTATTATTTATATGTCCTATTTACTAATAGGTTTGAAGTCGGTGCCAATCCATTTAGTATAGGAATTCGGTTTAATACATTTTCGTAATTATTCATTTTTTTGTTTTTCTTCGTATCGATTCAAGCTAGTAATAATATTAAGATTTAATTGTTGTATTTGTATAGCTTAATTTTTGAAGAAGGCATTTCATAATTCACATGTCCATTAAGTTTAAGTTTAAGTTTGAATACATTTTCATAATTTTGGTTTTTTTTCACTATTCTTCGTATTGTTTGAGCTGCTTATAATATCAAGATTTAATTGCTTTTTATTATGTTTATTTACCTATCTTAATCATTAAAATAGGTATTTCCTTGTATTAATCTGCTCGTATTCATTTAAGTGGTTAAATATAATTATTTATTTAAGGCTTGGCACCGACTTCAAACCTATTAGTAAATAGAACATATAAATAATAGGTAGTATATATAATAAATATTAAATATTCATTATTATTTACTTTTTAGTTTTAACGTAGTTATTTTTATTTAATACTTTTTGTTTATGTTTATGCTACATTGTCAATTAGCCATGGGTAGACCTACAAAAAGTGCTGCGCTCTTTAAAAAATACAGATCTCAAGAAACGGGAACGGATAAAAGTAGTCGTTTCCGTAAAAATGCTCTTCGAAACACAATTTCACGTTCTTGTGATACTATTAAAGATCGTGAAAAACGTTGGTTGGCCATGAAGGCATATAAGAAATCACGATTACGTCATGAAACTTTTGATCAGCATAATTATAGACTCGGTAAGATCCAAAAGTATCTTGCAAATGAGTATTTTGAGCAGAGAGCTAATAGACTTGGCCTTTTTAATGAGCGCTTAGAGAACGAGTCGACTGAGCAGAGGGCTCATAGATTAGAAGTGATACGAAACCGGACAGCTACTGAGTCTGCTCAGCAACGTGAGAACCAGCTAGCAGCAGCGCGTCAGACTTCACATATCCAACACAACAGGTATGATTAGTCACAGGACGTTTTGATTTCCTTCCGGAGGAGCTAGTACAAAATTTGGACAAAAATGCTCATAAAATAAAACTAATGAGCCTACCTGAATCAATTTATTATGGGACCAATTCGAAACTATTTCACATCAAACAAGAAAAGAATTACGTTAATCGGTTCAGAAACCTCGGAGAAATCGGTGTACATACATAAAAAAAATACCGTCCGAATTGAAAACCTCAACTTTTTGAGGAAGTCGGTTAAAAAAGAACGTTATGTTATATATACCGCCCCTTTGGTCGAGTGGTTAGCGCAGACGCCTAACGTACGGCGGCGCAACGAGGCTCGGGTTCGATTCCCGACAGGGACAGGCATGTATGTGATGTCTGTAATTCTGGGTTTGATCGTTTATTAAATATATTCTCAGTATTTATAATGTGTATTTCTATGTATTTGTATCGTAGTTTAACTACCTTAACACAAGCAAATAATTTCCTTACTTAGGGATGAGATCAATTTGTGTAATTTGCACGGATAAATTATTATTAGATATATAATAAACTTTCTAATCAGATCTCAGGGAAAATTTATTGATAAGGACTACCCAACTATAATAATAACCGCTAAGAAAGTGTCCGAACTTTAGCCTGCCATTTTAACTTAATGGACGATCTAATGGCTGTTCAATACGTGACCACAATGGATAAATACTTTTTAATAGAGAGTATATTTACTTTACTAAAACCTTCGATAAATTGCGATGTATTAAAAAAAAATATTTAAGAATATACATATAATTTTGTACAGAATATTTGCTTTAAAATTTGTCTCTTAACCAAAAAACTTCAAAATCCAATTAAATAAGACTTCTTAACCTTAATTGAAGGAACGTTAATTTTTAATTCGGTGTGCTCGGCAACGCCTACACTGAAGTTCAAAGAAATTATATCTAACTTTTGTATTATACTTGAATAATTAATCTGCAATTTTAAGAATTGTATTTTGACATTGTTCTCTCAATAATTCGGATTACTTCTTACTTTGATAATCTATGATATTAAATGCAAAAGATTTATATAAGTTACGACACTAAAGTATTTGATTTCTTTAACTTCAAGACTTTAAGGTAGTAATCTTATTCCCGGTAATTAGGCAGCCAACCCTAATCACCAAAAAAATATGAAATTTAGTTTTTTCAAGCAATGTAGTCTTACTCTTTAGTTAAACAGACATTTTTAAATATGTCACTAACTATTTATAATAAGTTGTTAACCGCTTATATTGTTTTAAAATAGATTTAAATAAAAAAGACAAAGACGTTTAGGACTCGGAGACTGCCGCGGTAAAGCTATTGCATAGCGTTTTTTATCAACATATTATGTAATTATAATTATTTATTTATTTTTATATTGCAGTATTTTTTTTTATATTAATTGAACTTCACATTTTGAGTGTGGTGATCGATAAGATATTTTTACATACCATATATATATATACCTACATAATTATAATTAATAATATCAACAGCTAAAAATATTTTCAACCTTTATACCTCACAAATATGGTTCATTTACTATGGTTAAGTAAGTTAGGGTCTTCTGTAAGAAAATAACAGAAAGTCTTTAAAATGAAAAGGCTTGTTCTTAAACTCAACCTTAACCAGTAAGCAATAAGTTCATAATACATATTAACAACTTGGCGCTTACGCTATTTTTAAATGATATGTACACAATACTCGGCCGAGCTTTGTAGTAGGTAGAGTGGGGGGTGTAAGGTGTTAGGTTATTTTCGTTACGGAATTTCTGGTCTCCACGCGCAAGGCCCGCGATAGAATCTATGCAATAGCTTAAAGGGTCCAATTGCTTATATAGATTTTGAAATTCTTTTTGATCTAACTTTTACAGCAGAATATAAAGTTGTCACTATAGAGAAGATTCAATTATAATTATTGATTATGTATAATTAATATTATGTAGCCCTAAGAATCTGCGGTTTAGTAGTCTAAAATGTCACTTCTTTACACCTTACTTTTCTTTACCCTCTTTGAGACCTACCATAAATAAAAATATGTTTATACTCGTATTTTTTGTGAAATACAAAGAGTATTCCAGAAAGTACGTAAATTTTAATAATAATTCGTGAAAAGAACGACTTTAGGACCTCGAATTGGTTCAAAATTAGTTGTTAATTTTTTTTACACAACCATTTTCCGAAAAGTCATTTTGAAAAAAAAAACCTTTTCCTTCAACGAGATCTCTTAAATGTGTATGCCACACAAACTATTTAGTAAATTACGAAATTAAGCAATTAAAAATTTAAACATAACATTTTTAATTCACTAACAATATTGTACCGACTTTTTAATACCAACAAATTTTTCACTAACAAATTAGGAGCACGTAAAAACTTTGGTACCCTGTTATAAAAAGTAAAAGTGGCTTCGTTGGCAAGACGGTAAATATTGAACCGTAAAACATGATCGAGACTTACTAAGACGATGCTGAAAAGATATTTATTTTTAGCATTTTAAAAGTAAAAAAATGATTCTGCTCTATACAGAAATATATAACACAAAAATTATCCTTGTGGAAAAGTTACGAGTTATTTCCACATAAAGGAATAAGAGTTTTTTCCAAGGCTGGGTAAATTTAACTTTTTATGTTATTGCTAAGCAATTCAATTCCCGGCACCCGAACTGTTCAGCTTCTTTAAGCATATAATAATATATTTCAAATAGAAACCATTTTTAAAAATAAGCATACTAACTGTTAAATAAAGGACGTAAATGTTTAAATAAATATAAAATGAAAAATAAAAAAAATACTCTCAGAAATTTGAACCCGCGACCTCTGGGGAACCAATTGAGCTATAGTATAAGCGTATCGGGTTTTTTTTTTGGTTGAGCGACGGGATGGTTTTTCAAAAGTTTTATTTTTCTTTCTATATGTTTTTTTTATTAAAAGCATAACATGCCCATATATGTCTATAGATATTTTCTAACATAAAGAAAATAATTTATATTTTATTTATAAACAAGACCTACTCTTAATAATATTTCTCAAAATAATGGATTAATCGTCATCATATAACGAAATCATTTTATTAGTCTTATTTATTATCTAAAACAGTTGACAAATATATATTAAATATCAAATTCATATAAAATATTATGAACATTAATAACAGGAAAAAATATGATCACAATCAGGGCAATTATATGAAGGATAGAAAAGGGATTCATATTCCAACCCTAAATACCTTTTCTACGCCACTTCTCTCGAGCCCTTTTACGGAGCGTAAGGAGACAATGCCGCATTTAGATATAAGGAATGATATTAATCTTATGGAGGTCTATTGAAAGCTACGAAAGGTTTATTGGTATCTTAAGTGTTGGTATTCTTTTATTGCTTTTAATCAAAGCAATTTTCCTAAAGTATTGCGCGTCCAAATCCTATTGACTAATAGGAAATGAAATCTATTTGGTGAAAAAGTAATCGTTCCAATCAGTTCGAAGATAGTAATTATTATATTCTACCCTTCTTTTAATTTGTTGTGCTTCATCTTATTTCATTTTGCGTATGGTAAATTCTTGTATGAAACTTTGTATAAAAAATGGCGATTCAATTTAAAGTAAAAGCACACGAAACATGCCATTATTTTATAAAAATATATATATATAATATATAAGGTTAGCAGCTTTTATTGCGGCTACATGAAGATAAAGTTTAATATTTTATATAATTATTGTTTTTACACGTGGAACATATATTAATATTGTTAACATAATGTAGTAGAGTTAGGTCAGCTTAAAAAATTTGACCTTCACTTTGATTTTAAAAGTGGTTAATAATTAGAAAATTATGAAAATTTTAATATTTATTTTATACTTAACTAACTTTTTTAATAAAACAATGTTACACAACCCTCTTCTAAAATTCGTAATTTATCTCTTATTTCAAGCTGTGTTTTAGGTGCCCAAACTACAAAAGTTAGTTAGTTTTACTTACATACTTTTATGTTCATAAATAATTTAACGTATTTAAAAGTTTGAGACTGATATAATTTTCAGTTTATAATTAATTAGAATAAATAAGACTATATTAAATAGAATACTTCGGTTTCAAGCTTATTTTGCGACTATACTCCATGTCTATAATTACTAAAGGATTTGAACAAATGTGGCTAAAAAGAAAAATCAATTTATAAAAAAAAATACAAACTATGTTTTAAAATAGGATGTTACAAAATTCAAAATAATTTTATTTGTTTTGATACAAATAGATATACCTATATAGCTTATCTTTGATTTTGATAAAAATATATTTTCTTTTAATTTATAAATTTAGGAATTTGAACATCATTTTGTCTCTACCTAATTATTCTATCGGAATTAGAAAAGTATAGCGGCTATACACTAGTACTGAAAATGATAATATTTTTTTCTAAATATCTGATTTTTCTTTCTACCTCAACCATATTTTTCCTTTGTGCTTCGGATGTTTAGAATCCGTTTATATTCCCTAATGAGCGTTGGCTTTACTGAACAATATTTCCGTTGGCATAGGCTATTCAAAGCGTAATATGCTTTCATTCGGGTGACGTAACATTCTAGTGAAAAACTGTCTTTCGCTCTCAATTTAAAATTGTAGTAACATGGGTGATATTTAGTTCTTGTTTAGAAATGTGGACTATTTTACATATTTATAATTTTAGGGCTGACAATAACTTTTTAACCCGCAAAGTTACACGAATATGAAAAAGTTTTTGCGTTCAGCAATAAACTTATAAATAAGCATAAACGTATTATGTTTATGCATATATATATATATATGTATATATATATATATATATATATATATATATATATATATATATATATATATATATATATATATATATATATAAGCACATTCATAATATAAATAAGGTTTACCTAGCTGTGGATTTTTTTTTCCGTTATGTGGAAATTACTCGAAACTTTTCCTCAAGCCTAATTTTTGTGTTATATATATCTTTGTATAAATCAGATTTTGTTACTTTTAAAATGTTAAAAATAAATATCTTTCCAGCATCGTCTTAGTAAGTCTCGTAAGTCTCGATCACGTTTTACGGTTAAATATTTACCGTCTTGCCAACGAGGCCACTTTTACTTTTTATAACAGGGCACCAAAGTTTTTACGTGCTCCTAATTTGTTAGTGAAAAATTTGTTGGTATTAAAAAGTCGGTACAATATTGTTAGTGAATAAAAAATGTTATATTCTAATTTTTACACGCTTAATTTCGGTGAAAGTAGAAGTAATAAATAATGTGTGTGGCATACATATTTTAAACGATCTCGTTGAAAGTAAAGGTAGGTAGGTACTCTTCTTTAAAAATGGCTATTCCGAAATTGTTTGTGTAAAACAAGTAAATAACTAATTTTAAACCCATTTAGTGTCCTTTTTGACCTATATGTATTAAGAAATAAAGTAGTCTTTTCACGATTTATTATTTAAATTTTCGTACTTTCTGAAATACACTTAATATAAACATATTTCTATTTTTTGTAGGGCTCAAAAAGGGTTAAAGAAGTGACGTTTCTAGATTCGCTGACGATATAGTTATGTTTGAGACCCCAAAAGACATAGAACTAATGATGCCATCACTAGACGAAGGAAGCTCCAAAGAACGCCTAGAACTAAACGCCGGCAAAACAAAGGCAATGCAAAGCAACCAAATTTAGTTCGTTGATAACAGTGTATATCTTGGCATAGAAAAATCTGGTTATAAAAGAAATACTCAAAGGAGACTTAAACATCTCCATAAAAAAAATTTAGACCGTTTCATGAAAATCAAAAAGGTTGTTGTTCAGCAATATATATATATACGTATGTTTAAAATAAAAAGATATGATTCTAATTAAAATCTTTACTAACATTACGAATAATAACTTGTATACGAAATCCTTAAAGCTTAATTTATTTAAGTTTTAAGCTCCTGTATGATTACAGCGTTAGCACCGGTAACGCATTCTGCAACCATAAAATTTTAGTATAATTGCTACTTAACTTCGTATTCTATACTAATGCACTGTTTAAACAGCTGAAAATAAATACTTTTTATTTTAAACACATCACACTGTTTTTGTCCAGAGACTAAAAGTTCCGGTGGCATTACATAATAATACTATATAACTTGTGTGTTATTATTTATTCTTTCTTTTTTATCTTTATTTAAACAACCAATAAATTGTTTACTCTCAGTATTGGTTTATTTTTATGCACAAGGAAAATGTATAAAATAATAAAAAAGCCATTTTATTACTATATGTAATAAATTCTACTTACCTTTTAATTCATTTTTAATTTATATTAATCTATCGGCTAAATATAATTTAAAAAAAATACACATGTAGGCAAAAAATGGCATTTTATGACTTATGTCTTACAAATTTCTTTTATTACTTTTATAATAATACAGAAAAAGCTACGGCGTTAATCAAAAATGTATATGTATAAGATGAAGATTATATTTTCAAAGCTTTCTTATATGCATAACAAGTGATTTTACATAACATTACTATGTATATATGTTTTAAATTTATATTATTGCATTAAATTTTATACAATTTATTTTGTTCAGCAAAGCTTTACTCTACAAATAGTTTTCTTTAGTAAAGCCGTCAAAAACAACATACATACGTAAATACAACAAACATACATATAAAATAAGAAATATTTTATACACAATATTGTATAGTATGCTTAGTGGAGTTCACTAAGGCTTTTAGGGTCAAACATGTACATGTATATGATGCACTTTAGTTCGATAAATCCGTGACCGACAAAGCGAGACACCGAAAACCTTTTCGTTTTGATGCTAAGCTTTGGTTTATATCCGACATATTATATATTTTTCATTTGCGTATTACATTTTTCGGCTTTTTTCGAATACTCATTCTTATCAATAACTTAGTGCTTTTTTTTGTTAAAGAACCTTATGTCAAAAAAAGAACATTTCAATTAATCTAAAAACCAATATTTAAATCTCGGTCGAGTAACAATCTGCTGATATCTTCAACTTTCAGTTAAAAGTATTGAGTACCCTCCAATTACATGAACTACATTCAACGGTTGCGGCACTTTCACTTAAAAATGGCTTTACCAGCTGTAAGTGGTTAAAGCTCAAGGTTCTTTTTAATTATTATATTATAATTAATTATTAAATTTAATTTAATTAATATACTACCAAAACTGAATTTTTTTTGCATCCTTAATTAGCCTTAAGTGGTTATACAATATTGATAAGTGAAGACAATTAATGTTTTTTATTTCTTATGTTTTTTTAGTAAGAATCTAAATATTTTATAAACGTTGGATTCCTGAATAAATAAATAAATATGCATAATGCCAATATATAATGCCATATACTAAACAGATGAAATTTTAGAGATATTCTGTTTTGTTACACAATAAGCAAATCACTCCTTGGGCAGGTGTAGGTATTAATCTACTGAGTTACACCTGATCTATCTTAACTTTATTGTGAATGTATGTATTATTAGAAAACTTCGAATGCGTTCAAAACTAATCGAGAATATTCCGATATAATTAACGTGAGCACAATCGGTTTAATATTTAAATAGGTTACGAAAGTTTGAGTGCAAAAATAAACATTTAATTCAATTAGTTAAACAAAGCGCAATTTGTTTTCAGTTTAAATAACTTCTGTTACTATTTAACTAATTCCATTAATCTACATAAGTACGACAGATATCATTTATTTATTAAGGAAAAATTTTATTTTTTCATTTAATTTTTTTGGGCCTAGATCTTTATTGTTAATGTGGGTGTTCTGTCCCAGATTAAAATTAAAACCTCCGGAGAACTTTCATTTATTTAAGGTGTAATTTCAGTTAATGGCACAACAAAAATGTTAAGGAAAAATTTACCACAATGTGGGATAAAACTTTTGAACCTATATTTTATAAAATTGCTTTTAAGTACCTTTTAATTTTGACTGAGACCTATTCTTGTAAGAATTTTTTTTAATTAAAATAAATTATCTATGTTGTACTGTAACACCTATTAGGTTATATAGATTTGATTTATCACTTGGTTGGGCTTCGTTGGGTTGAATAAGTTATAAAAGTTTTATAGACCATACATTTATGTATAATATATACATACAGTTATTAGTGAAGCAGCGTGATATAGTAAGTTGTGCAACTCTTTTTTCATTTTGTATATATAATCTTGATTAATATGGTTATTCAGTTTAATGAAGTTGATTTATAGCATGTTTTCAAAAAGAGGAATAGGGTGATACAAAAAAATCTACTGCACCTGGCTTATCCCCAACTTACTTTATTTGAAATTGCAGTAGGTACTTTACAATTTAAATTCGACTTTACATTTTTGAACAAAGACACTTTAAAACTTTCGCTGAATGAATCTTAGATGTCTTTGGGAAAATGAGTGACCGTGCTTTGATTCAAGTGAAAAGCGTTTTATAATAAGTTTTCATAAAAAAACACTTTCAAAAAATATATTCTTTATTTTGTCGTACCTGGACACATATAAAACATTTAAAAGATTTAAAAATAATCCTAAGTATTTAAGTTTTACGATAAATAAAGGTTGTTTTCATTAGAATTGGATTGGTGAGTTAGATTTTTCCGAATTGTCTTAGAGTTAAACACCGCATAGGAAATACAACTATTTAAAAAAATCTTTTCAGTTTATTTCTATCTTAAGTTAACTACTTATTTTTTTCAGGAATTCAAACAATGTCACATTTACGGTAAGTAGTTATTTATCCAAATATATGTCTATACTTTATCTAATCAATAAACGAACAAAATAATTGTTAAAATCAACAGTACGTTACAGAAAAGTAAAAACGGTTAGACAAAATTGATCTGCGATTGGTTTTCTCATACGACAACAATATATCAACAAACTAATAAAATTTTTTTTAAACAAACATCTGATTTGACCACCAAATTGGTACATCTAACCACTTAATTGCCAGAAAATCTGTAAGTAAACTATAAGTTAGTTAGAAAATAATTATATACTACGTTATCATTATTTATATATCTAAAGTCTCTTATAACTTATTAACGATTTGTACAGATCAAGGGTACAAAGGCGTGATCACGGTTAAACGGGTAGCAATTAGAATTGTAATCTGTGACTGTGTACAGATAACCATCGAGACCCGTGCCGCCATTTTATAATGGAATATTTACGTAAATACACTATTAATATAACGTTATTTTATTTACTCTTTTGATAATGGTAAATTTAATTTCTCTCATCTTGTATTACTTTTTAAGATCAGTTTAATTTGAGTTTAATAAATTGATTATTTTGTCTTTCTAGTCATAAGATATAAATAACAATGCTTTGTGTATATATAAAATAATTATGATATAATTTATACCTGTTTCTAAAATGTAACGGTTAAATAAATAATTGTGACTCATTAGGACAGCCTTAGAATACAATATATCTAGCTTTTCCCCGCGACTCCTTCCGCGTTGACTAATGAAGAGCTTTTATATTTGATACTTCTGTTCGTGTTCGGGCATCAAGTAGTATTAGAACCATATTCTTTGTTTTATTTTTAGAATGTTCTATGTCCTTTATAGTATATAAGCTTTCTTAAGAATTAAACTATCACATACTTTTTTAATTTCAATCTGACTGTTAGTTTCAGACATTTAATGCTCTTAAACAAAGAAAAACAATCTTCACCTTTATGATATCATTAAAACCGAAAGAGTTGTATCTTTGCATAACAGAATAGTTAAAAGTGAAGGTGACGATTTCTTTATTATACCTTAGAAACATGTTAACTTAATAGATATAGCCTTTCGGCAGAAAAAAAAAATAATTTAAAAAATACTTTAGCAATATAAATTATATATAAGAATGTATATTGTTTCAGATTATGAAGCCTCGAACCGGGCGAAGCCTCGTTCAGGCGCTATGTGGAGTGTGGGCGTGTTCCTTTTCACTCAGATAGCCGTCTGTCAATTTACAACAGGTAACCTGGTATTGTAATAACAATATATAGTTATATGTAATAATGAGTAATGGTAGGATGATTATTATGTAGAAACATTTTACAAATAAGCATATTATATGTAAGTATATATTATAATTAATAAACCGTGATTAATATCAAAATACATTAGTTTATTAATACATATATATATGGTGTATATTTTTATTACCGAGAAGTAAAAAATTATTGTAATAACTTATTTAATATATTCTTTGTTATGTTATATATATAATTAAACATTTAAGGATAGAACATCGTAAGATAAAATTTATAAAATTAAATTTAAATATGATTTTAGTTTTGAGATTATTAGAGTATTTACGAAATACGTATTAAACTTGACTTAAGTTTTATAACAAATTTCCATTATAACTATTTTACAACCACTTTTGTTGACGATATAAAATATTATATATATCTTTATATCGAATTACAATTGATTTAAGAAAAGTAAAACTAAAATAATTATCATATAAATTTTCTGTTATTAAAATTGACTTATTAAAGTAATTGTTCCCCAGAAATAACGCCTTCAACAACAGAAGAAGAGCAAACAGTAACTCCATACTACGCACTCAGCACTGGCATCGTACCGGCACCTGTGATGCTCCGACTGGGAAACTCAACAATTGACAGCACTAAATCGTTCAAAGTACCCCAACCTTCACAGGAACCAGATACAGCGACTCTTACAATTCCAACAAATGTCATAAACGTTGATATGGTTCCACACGTAGTGTCCGTCAAAAATACATATTTTGACCATGATAGAAAATATGGTCCAACATTCGAAGATTCAAATGAAAACATAACTAAAATAACAATACAACTAGGTGAAGACGCGCATCTGAATTGCAGGATTAGCCTTCTTCAAGATAAGACGGTGAGTTTAAAAGCATTCATAGTAAAGCACTTTGGGATTCAGGAAGGACCATTTCGGTCGTTAGAAATTTCAAAATTACTAGGTACCTTAGCAAGTATCTGGACTAAATTGCTAAATGGAGGAACTTTCCTAAGAGGTGCAATTTTAAATCTCTATATATAAGTAGCAAAGTACGACCTTTGGAATAATTTAAAACTGTGCGCGGTCCCACCTTCTTTTAGGATATGAATATAAAGTAGGTACAGAGACTTTGTTCTCGAACGAATGGCTCTTTGATAAAGTTGAGTAAGCGTGAGTGTCCTAATTTTTAAAACACGAAGCGTCGTGTATAAAGGTAATTTCGAAATTTCGAAATTTCGAACTTTACCTTACTATCTCATCTTGGAAAATACGAGAAAACTGTATAAGAGGTACTAAGTGCAGAGGTACTAAGTACTACTTGCATGCAAACATAAGAATCCAACTTACACTTGACCGTTTTCTTTTGTTTCCATAACAACACTACAAAGAAACCTTGTCTATTTATAAAACAATACTAAATATTTTTATCATTCCCAATTATAAAATATATTTTTATAAAACATTTATTTCTTAGTACATTTAAAGATAAATTAAATTTTAAATTATTTTTAATTTTTTAAAATCACAAATTTAATTAATATATTAAGTAAATAAGACAGACAGCTGTACCCTGATTTATAGCTTATTAAGTTCGCAAACGCTATTGAGATTATTTCTGTCTTCTTTTGGGCGTTATTAATGATCTTAATATTGCGTTTTCAAATTTCTATATCCGTAAAATTAAATTTTTGATCAGGATTTATGGGTTTGATAAAAATATATATTCCATCTTTGTTAAAAAATTCTAGTTTTATTTAAATTTATTTTTAGCATCCTTCTCAGTTCTACGTTATGAATATCCTATTAAAAACATAAATGTGAAATAAAAACGAACTTCAGTTTATAATATATGCCTTGATTGTTTACTTAAATGAAAATAGAAGTGATCTATTTGGGTTCTAAGTTCAGAAGTCAGTCCTAAAATTTATTTATCACAACAAAAAATATCTATCTGAAAATAACTAACCATGACATTTTTCTTAGAGTAACTATTCATTAATTCGTTTGCTATCATTCATTTCTAAAGAATCAAATAAATTATTTATCTTATTCTGCATAATGTGTGAAATTATTTTAGCATAATTGTTGGTTTTGATAAAATCTTAATCTAGTTTAAAGTTAAGTTGATATATTGTATAAGTTTAATAATAATTATTTTAAGTAAAACCTCCCTAGTTATAACAACAATAGAGGGCTATCGTCTCTCACCAGGGCAAGTAATATTTCGATGATCAACCTGAATTGTACCCACAATAATAGCCAAAGGGTTTGTTGTTTCAAAACCTTTGAAGTAATTACCAAAATTGTTGCGATCTTTGTAGAAAATTGGCAAACGCAAAACTCTTGAGACCAATTACAAAGGATTTCGTGAATTTATTTAGGTTGTGTTTGTTGGTATAAGAAAAATAAATTATTTATAGGTAAAATATGGTTCCTTCTTTGCAACTAACTGAATAATTATAACTATTATTTATTAGGGAAGTTGACGAATTAATAACAAATTATTTAGTGTTTTTACATGCTTTTTTATAATAAAGAATATTATAATTTACGTGTTAAACCGCACTAATGGCGTGAAAATAATTATTAGGACGATGACTGACCGTAATAACAGTTAATAATAACAGTAAGGTGTGGAAATTAAACTTGCATTACCTTTTTAATATTATATTCCTGCTGTAGTTTTGATAAATGATCAGCTAGGGTCATTTATCATTTAAGTTTTCACGAAATACTAAATAGACAAAAAAACGTAAATCAAGAAATTAGTACGCTACCAACGACGTTACGTTATAATTACCCATTTTCAGATAACGTTTATGTATCAGTACATAAACGTTAAAACCATACTATTGAGGGAAAAAAAATCTTATTTGTTTAAAATTACCTCTGGTCAATAAGAGTCATTGTCACGAGGTTGCTATCAATTTATATAAATATATATACAAAATTTTGATTTCATTACGTAAATGTATTGTAATGAGATTTAAAATAGAACTCTTAAATTGAAAGCGGGCAATTACGTTTGAACAAAACAACTAAATCGTCATCATTATTGTGACGTCTTTCTCTAATATCGTAATATTTTTGTCAGTAATGAAATTTTCAGTTTTGTTACTTATTTTAGTAAGAATATATAAGTAGCAAATATATATATATATATATATATATATAATATGTATGGAACAGTTTTTTAGATATCTAGGTACCAAATTTTTTTTAGTATCGCTTACCTGACGATTATGACTCGATGTATGGAATACAATCCTATTTTATTACACACAAATATTAAAAACGCAATTTTTATTAGTAATTTTCTACTTTCTACTCGGTCACAAATTTAAAAACTATTTTAAGAGCTTTTTCTTCTATAAAAACTCAGGCTAAAACAGGATGGAGGTTTTTAAAAATGATCAAAATTTTAATATTATGTAATTTTTATATTTCTTCGATTATCGGAAACTGATATGTTTAAGATTTTCTTCTTCGCAAAACTAATTCGCAGATAAACAAAAACAAATATTATTCTACTGAATAGCAATCTATAAATAACAGCCAAATTTAACATTCTAACAAAACATCATAGTGGGACATAATTTCAAATTTCATATAGTAAGAAACTTAATTAATTAAGTAGTTTTCACTGCACAATATTTCAAAATCTTGTTAACATTGAAAATAATGAAAAAGTCTTTTTTATTTATTTAGAATAAATCATATTTTATTTACTCTTTAGAAAACTTATTTGATGTATAAGCTAGATAAGTAGTTTCTATTTAGATCTCAATATATGTATAAATTTAATATTTATAATAATTGTGATTGAGATGGGATGTATGATAGTCAGTAGAGTGGAGGGGGATGAAAAAGATCAGAAGAGAGATGGAAAAGGTAATTGTTTAAGCCAGCGGCTCTTATTTAAATGTTTAGACAATAATGACAATTTTATAATTTTATTTAGGTTTCTTGGGTACGGCGAAAGGGTAGAGATGATATACCAGAACTTCTTACCGTTGGTGCGGTTACCTATGCCGCTGATAACAGAGTGTCAGTTGGTAAGCGGTACCCTGGAAACTGGAGACTGTTGATCAGGGAAGTGAAACCTGATGATGAGGGAGTTTATGAATGTCAAATATCAACACATCCTCCTAGAGTAAGCAGGATGTACTTACATGTCAATAGTAAGTAAAAACAAGTTTTATAATTAGTTTGACCCATAAGGGATTATGGAGTTTAGATTTCAGTAAACAACATTTTAAAAATTAAAACATTTTTAAAATTTCTCAATCAAAGTTCACATGCTTGTCCTCAAATGTAATTTTGATAATGGAAAAGATAAATTAATACAAACAAATATATATTCTATCGAAATAGAATTCAAACAGTAGATTTTTATTTTTTGTAAAAGTACCACTGAATTGAAATAAGGAGAAAAACGGTTAGTCAATGCAAACAAACACCACAAATTAATAGATTAAACAGTATTTTCCATACATTATATACCTAATTCAATTTCGTCTGTCTTTGATGAAGACCTGGTACATAAAATCATGCTTTTGTCATTTCTAGACATAGAAAGCTCTACGTTAAGCTATAATTTATTTGATTAAATTTTTGTAAATTCTTTCTATCTGTAAGAACATACATTTTTTGATTATTTACAAACTATTCTATAATTTCTGGGATCAAATACTAATAGTGCTACTAAAAAGTAACCTAAAGCAGGGTCTCTGAAAAATATTGTACTTATCCTTTTTTTTACGAACGTAAGAGAGACTTCACGTATTACATGTATGGATCACCAAATAATAATAAAGAATGGAATATCATATAAAAGAATTTTAGATATTATCATTATAAGTATTCATTTTTATTTTTAGTGTTAAGAACAATGGCTGGTAAAACGAAAATTATTTTTTCTTAGCACCACAAGTTTGGGTAGTAGATGAAGCCGGCGGTCCTCTTCAAGAAAAGTATTATGAAGCGGAATCCACTCTAGCACTCATGTGCCGAGCTAGACACGTAGAAACTCCTTCTATTCTCACTTGGCTACATGAGGGCAGAGCTCTTAATGCTGACACTACCAGAGGTGGAATTAGGTGAGTTATTTATCATATATTTTTTGGTTCCGGATATACTTTTAATGAAAAATAAACCGAATTATTTTAATGAAAAATAAACCGACACGGGCAGCTATTCGAATCTGCGACTACTGGGAAACCATCCCATAAATATATATACACATGTTTATAGTTATTTTGAATCATTAACTTTGAGAGTTAAGAGAGTCAGTTTGGCCAAGTTAAATGAGTCTAGCCAGTAAATAATAATGATAAATGAGGTGCTTTAAACATAATCAGTAGGATAAGGTAACTGTGATGGTACAACATATTATATGTATATATCATATATTCACATTATTTTTACTGATAAAAAAAATTGTTAATCCGTTTCACCTTTTATATCCGTTTTTCACCTTAGCGCAGGTTAAGGAAAATACATTATTTCTTTATTCAAATTCATTTCAAATAACTGTAAATTTATGTAGATAATTATATTGTATTTTTTTAACATTGTTATTTGATTTAAAATATTTAAATTTACGTTGATTTGTCCTAATATATGATAAAATGACTAATTACTAGAACAAACACACTCAATACTTTCATTATATCCACTTATTAATAATCTCAACTCATTATTAATTTAATTATCTACATAAACACACTTGATAGATTAAGCTAAAAAAAGCAAAATATATTTCTTCGCTTAAATATGCTCAAAGGTTGATGGATGATCCAAAAACACAACTCAAAAGAAGCCATAATACATTATCATCTGACTAGTTTTGACACCGCTTTGATACGATACACCTTTTTGTAGGTTGTCTAAAATTAATGAGTTCATAGATATATGATCCTCTTTTACTGGACACTGGCAAAATTTTTAAAATGCAAAGCATGTGATCCGGGAGCATAAATTAGGTATTATTTATTAAAATTGTACTTTGTGAAGCTGTAATTTAAAAAAAGTACAATGTAAGTATAATATAATTACATAGACACTATACTTTGTTTTTTTTTGGAGATTTAAAAAATATTAAACAGTTTGGTTTTGGTAAGACTGAATTTTATTAATAACATTAAGTTTATTCCTGTAGTTGTATTTTATATCTGAAATGTATTATTACTGGTTGTATTTGCAGAAAAAGATATTTCAAAATGTATAGCTTAATGCTTACTTAACTAGCTGAATGGTGTAGTTATTATTATTTTATACTAGGACTCCAGAATTGTGCATTGGATTATTTTTGTTCTTAAAGTACAGAAGGTTTCAAAATCGGTAATCATCAACTAAGATATAAATATAAAATAATCATTTATTTAATAAAATAATTATAGGTACCTACGATTGTCACTGAACCAGTAACCGATGACTATAACATGACTAGGTAGACAAACATATGTTTAAATATATATGTAATGGTAAAACGTATATCACCCTCTTTTAATCGACAAGGATATTTTTATAAAATAAATATGATTTATTGTTTTTCAGCGTAAAAACTGAGCAAGTGCCGGGCGGAGCAGACAGCGTGCTTCGTTTGGCGCGAGTCAACAGTAGCGACGCTGGCAACTATACGTGCGCTGTGAGAGGAGCTCGACCACATACTGTTGCTGTGCATGTACTAAATGGTAATGGCTTATACAAAGTAGGTATTTATTTTATCTCTACCAAATACGTCTATATTAGCAGGACATGAAATTAGCTCTTATCCTTCGTATACAATAAATTTGAGGTAATAAATACATATCCTTAATGGAACATCTTTAGAAACTTTTTCGATTATGATTTGTTTAAAAGTTAATTATTTACGTAACTGTAAGTTAGTTCTCATAAATTCAAATCAATATTTAACTTATAATTCAATTCAATTCACTACTATTGACTGCCAAATGAACAGAATAGACTTGAATTAATTAATAACTTATCTAATATATTATCAAAGTTGTTTCAAGCCAGTGGAACTTTCATGATTGAATTAAAGTGTTTCATATGTGTGAACGTGATAGCTTAGTGTTAATAACTTCGCCGTAACTTTTGCTTAGTTGAATTTAATTCAATCTAGTAACAACCGTTATAATTATACAAAAGTATTAAATTATATTGTTAACGTAAATTATACATAATATAATGAATTTCATACATAAAAATACTAAAATATTGCAGTTGTCTAAATTAATATTTTAAAGCTAAATATTATAGAATAAAAAAGTTCATCCAAAAAATAATTAATCCATACAGGTTAAGGTCCCACGGGTAAGGTACTAGACCTTATCCCCATATCGTCGCTCTAACAATTGAGCTAACATGTTGATATCCCGATACATCAATATACTCTTGATGAATTTAGTAGTTTATATTTGTACAATAGTCTTTATCGGGAAAACATCTTTTACCCTTATTACAAAAATTATTGTCTACGAAATAGTAATACTGGAAATTAAATACTTTATATTTATGTCATAGTTGGGTACATTGTGAGATGACTGATTTGTGTAGCCACAAACACCGCCATAATGAGTGACTTGGTTAAAAACCATTGCTTGAATACCACCATACCAGAAAGGAATTCTATACTTGCTACTTATTATGAATGCGGAAGTAAATCGTTGTAGCATTGTAGCAATGTAATAATACCTACATGTGAGTATCGTATATATGTATAAAATTGTGTTAATTAAAATTATGTTTCAGAATGTATTTCTTTTATCCAATATTTTTTTTTTCTGGAGCTGACGGTGTGTGGCAAGCTGTCAAGTGCATGCTGACCACACACGTTCGATAAAAAACAACAACTTATTAATTGTTGGAAATTTGCGTGAAAACTTTACACCTATAATATTTTTTAAAAATAATTTTATAACCATTTGTTATTTTTTGCTACTTCAAAATAATAAGTATATTTTAAGAAACAATTATTTTCTTTTAACACCAACAGTGTCAAGAACAGATTTAAACGTTTTATCATTCAAAACGCCAAGTACCTACACATGTTTTTTGGCATAACCCTAGTGTAACTGCTGTATGCTCGAGTCCACAAAACTCCAAAAGAGTATAGAGAAACTCGATTAACCGTACTAATTGTTGTCGTAAGACATTCGGGTATTCGAAAATCCGGTTAATCCAATGTATGAAAAAATCAGGTTTTGTGCATATGTAATATATAAAATTCTATTAAATTTTTAATAATTAATACTTTATAAATAAAAATACATAGTAACGGAAATCGACTTGTAGGTACTTAATATGAGGCTGAGAATATTTGAACACACGCTAGCCAATGAAACTTCCTAAAAATGGTGGGAATTTTTAATTATAATCGCCCTTAATATAATTAGTAATTGGTATTCTTACGATTGCTTTTCAATACACTTTTAATAACATGTTATTTATACGCCAATATTTTAATACTTATATAAAAACAGTGACATATATACGATGAATACAAAAAATAAATTCGTTACGGCTTAATTTCGACTTCAAAAAGTTAACAAATCCTTCATGACCTAACAAAATGACAAATCCTTTAGTATATGCATATACTATATGATAAAGTTCTACGAGAAATCTTAGATCTTCCTTTTCTTAGTTTTAAATTTAAAAGTATATCCGGAGAACTGAGGGCTGGATAATCGAGTTTCTAATGTAATATTACTTTTTGCACATTTTTACTTTTATTAATTATGAAATAATGAAAAAATAAATATTTTTATACAACACTATTTTTACACCGAAGTTTCCGTGGTAACAGGCAGCTATTAGTATATAAATAATCAAAATCACCAAGTACTTCATGCGTACAAACTGCTCACTTATTCTCCTACAAATTGAATTCGTAAGCTGAACCTCCATTAGCGCTACGATGAAATTCGTCTTTCCTTTCAAGATGTCATAAGCCAATTCTGTAATATGACTTTTATTACAGATATATGAATCTCAAGCAATATGTCAAGACTTATATTGTATAAAGAAATATGCATTGAGTTACTCAGTTTTTATTAAATGTCATCTGAAAGTTTTTATTTGTAATAAAAAGTCCTTACTCTTTTTACACACAACTGTCAGAACTGATATCAATACTTCATAAATAATTAATAATAACACTATATTCGTGTAATATATTTCATAAAGCTATTTTGGTTTTCACGTAAAGTTTTGAAAATGTGATTTGAAATAAGCTATCTTTTAGAATGTAAAAAGTATTGAATTTTTAATCTGTATGTGACTAATGCCATTCCATTTGTTCTAGAAGAAAGTCTCGCTGAGCTGCACGCCGGCACTACATCGGTCCACCCGTCGCTGCAGACCGTTACCTTATCCATTATGACTTTACTCGTTCAATCAACGTTTCTAACTACCCAAATATCATATGCAACGTTAGCTCGTAGTTTTAGATCCCATGAAAAATCAATTGAATATTATCCCGTTATTCTGTTACCAACGTGATATGCTGTGAATAACTTATTTTAAAAAGACATTTATTATATATAGTTACTCAAAAATTAAATTTCATTATATACTTGTATTGTTTTATTTAATGACCCTTACATATATTATATATATTAACTAGCGAACCCAGCCCGCTTCGCTGGGCTAACTCTTACTTTACCTGGTGGCGAGTTACATCAATGGACATAGCATATTCGTTTTCTTCGAGGAAACATACATGGTCATACCAACTTTTATGACAATCGGTTGAACGGGGCGGAAGTCGATATTTGACAGCGCCGCCTGGTGGCGAGTTACATCAATGGACATAGCATATTCGTTTTCTTCAAGGAAACATACATGGTCATACCAACTTTTATGACAATCGGTTGAACGGGGCGGAAGTCGATATTTGACAGCGCCGCCTGGTGGCGAGGTACATCAATGGGCATACCATATAAACCTTCTCCGTAGAAAAATACATATACATACCAATTTTCATAATCATCGGTCCAATAGTTTCTGAGTTCATCGATTTCATATATACAAACATCCTTCTTTATATATATAGATTACATATATTATGTAGTTAAATACGTAAATTTAGAACTAACACATTAAGTAGGTAGAGCCTGTAGCAAAAGTATCTAGCATTTGGCTAGGTATACTTAAAGTTTTCCTTTATATGGACTAATGTTATAGAGAATTTAAGAGTATAATTTACATAATATAAATGATTTATATATGTATATTTTATAGAGCCTATTGATGTATATTACAACTTAAAAAAAATTACAATTTCAATATCATAACAAGAATTTCAAAGAGATTTAAATTCGGTAAATTTTCTTTTCGCTTATGTTTAGAGATAAACTGTTTGGCTCATTCTACATTAATACAAACTTGCATAACGAATTGATATTTACGTTTATATCGTGTCGCAGTTGTGCAAACAAATAGACGCTTAGCTTGTGAATATGAAAAGCACACGTCAAGTACGTCTCACCTTGATTTATGAAAGGCTTTTACATCTTGTGTGAAGGCATTCAGAACGCTGTTGCTAGGTTAATGGTATCTTGGATTTTAAAACTTCTAAATACATATTTATAAGTCTCATATTTTAATAAATTATAAAAGTTTGTTTATTTAGGAGTCTGTCTCTCATTCATGCAAAAAATAGTTTTGTAAAGTTTAGTTTAATAATTGATAGATTTGTATGGAATCTTCAATACACAGATGAACTATGAAATATTATTTGCAGTAGTAGCCTTACTTTATACACATAAAAAACACAGGTTCCTGTGGGAACAATTAACAGTATGACAAATGTTGTCTTTAAATAATATTATAAATATATTATTTAGGATGCTATTTATTTCAACGAGAGCCTTATCGAAAATTGTTCATTGGTGGTCTAAATTAAATTTTAATAATAAATATACTACTTCCCATTTTATCTTTAAATTATTATTTTTTTAACGCTTTTTTCATTATTAACTTAGTTCACCAAACTGTTTGTAATTAATTTTATATATTTTCCAACATCTAAATTTGACAATTTCAAACTATAAACAGTTACCTTATAATTAAAATAGTTTATATTTTCAAACCACACGTTGCAACAATTTGATTAAAATTTAAGACATGAACTCAGACTTCAACAGCAAGACAGATTGAATTAATTCTTGGTTCAAATAATGTAACTTGTAAAGCAGCTTTATTTTCTTAGATTCAAACCAAAATAGTACGAAAACTAATACAACTAAGGTTTTAGTTTAATAACCATTCTATTACTAAATAGAAACTTAGCTCATAACTGTGCAAATACTATGCGAGCTTGGATGTATTACCATAGGGAATATTATAACCTCGCATGTGCTGGTGATAATGGTGGTGGTGATGATGATCGTGGTAAATTCGTATTCTGTGTAAAAATACAAAAAAATATCTAAAATGATTTATGTTTTACTAATATCAATAAATCATTCACAAGAATTACCTTATTTGATACAAATTTAATACATACTATCACGCCTTTCACGCAGTAGGACAAACAGAGACAGTGGAATTCCAGAAATCATGGACCAAAAACGCCTCTATCACTTTCTCTACATTTATTCATATTTTCATACATGTTCGCTATAAAAACTCATGCTTTGGCCCTTTTCAGTAAATTGCCAAACTGAAGCAGATAAGACCGTAGGGCGATCTTAAGTACAATTGGAAGGCATACTTTCTTGATATGATTTTTTTATTAATCTTTTTATTTTCTATATAATGAAAATAGAAATAATATACAGCAATGAGAGTAATGAATATATTCATTTGGAATTGCGCAAACTATTTCAAATTCCAGAGAATATTTTTATTTGGTTGTTCTTTTTAAAATAATTAATGGCTAGCAATAAAATTTTATGATGAAAATAATTCAGTTATTGGTTCAATCTAAGGAATGGTTTCAGATTGTGTTCTGAAACTATTGTGTTATTTTTTTTACCTGGATCAAAAATGTTACATGTCTCATTTAATAACGAAAAGAAATTGAATACATAATTTATTATATATTAGATATTTTTTCTTTAGAACCGTTCTTAAATAATGTATATTATCGGAGCTGGGAATATCTTAGTTTAAACCTGAATAAACACTTAAATGACGTATTAGTTAGATGTTTGCTGATTGTTGAAGTCAGATGAGAATTGCTCTGTGTTTGCTCGAAGTAATTAATGTTTCATGTAAGTATGTTTATTTAGTTAAAGGAAAGAAGTTGTATTTTGATATTAATTAACTATTTATAGCTTTTAGAAAACAAAACTCTTAATATAATTGTAGCCTTAGTTATATGTTAACATTTGTTTATTTAAGCAATAACACAATAAAAAAGGAGATCCTAGATATGAAATTAATACAAATACAATATATAGAAATTAAATATAGAAAAGTACTAAAGATTCCAATTCTCTACTACAAATAGTATAGAATAAATAAAATTGTTTCATATATATATTTGAACTAAAACTAAAATATATTTCTTTTTCTTTGAGTATTTATCAGTTTATTTTGGCGTTTCGCAAAAAAAAACTAAACATTTTTTTATATTGTCTGAATCAACAAACAAAACAAAATATATATGTTAGTAACTGTTATTTTTAATTCATCTAGATTAATATATTGAAAAATAGTTTTGTTTTTTATGATAATAGATATATTTTTTTTAAATATGATATGCTTCCATTACGATAATTTTAAAACAAAATATTAGCTATATATTGCTTATCAACTAGGAATGTTTCTTCTGAAGCGAAGCGATAGCCTAGCAGAGGCAAGCACCAAGAGGTGAACAGACAGCCGGCCTGTTTGCCGGATATGTTTTATGTCAAAAGAATATCGGATATGTTAAGGAAATTATATTCCAACAATTTATATACCAAGGATAAAGGCTAAAAACATCAACATGTTGTATATATATAATACAAGTGGTGATAATTATGTAGATATATAAAATTAGCTTTTACGTATTGTTTTAGTCTAACATCATAGAAGTGAAATGATTTTCTTATTATATTATCTGAGCAGCTATGTAAATATTAAATTTTTCAGAATTCTTAATTCCTGTCCGTGTCTTTTTTAATATATCACAAAAACACTTTCAAATGAGCAATAATGAAGAGAATTTATTATAGCGGTTTTATAAATGAAACTTCTTAGGGTAAAATGATGTACAATTAAACAACCAGTTATTCTTTTAAAAAAAAAAAAATTTAAATTTAAAATAACCCTGATACAAAAAGACCTCTAAAAAGAACAAAAATAATATTATTATGTACTTATTGAAGTCGTTGCGTCGGGCGATCATTGTATGTACGTTGACGATGGTGTCTATTTTACGAAGTTAATCATTGAGGACTTACAGTATACGATTCCATATCGAAATTTCTTTAACTAACTTGCATTTTTATTTCTTCCTTTATTTAACGGTCCCTCGACGCAGAGAATGCAATAAATACATAATAATATTATTTTTATTCTTTTTAAATGTCTTTTTGTATCGGGGTTTTTCTTTTAATTTTTAAATTATTTTTTTTTCTGCTTTTTAAAGTTGAACCATCTCAATGAGCATAGCTTTCGATTAAAAAAATCGGATTCAAATCCGTCCACGCATTTGGCCGCAAATTTGCCACAGACAGATACACAGATACACGGATCGACAGGTCAAACTTATAACATCCCTCCTTTTAGTCGGAGGTTAAAAAGAGAAAAACTAGACATTGAAAATTGGCATCAATATGTGTAGAGTCTAATATCATAGACCGTTTTGGTGAGAACAGATTCTCATATGAAAATATTGTAAGTTTTACGTCATAGCTCAATAAAATATAAATTTCAATAGGTAACTGTAAACAATAGTATTTCCAATCTCATTGAACCCTCCAGAGGTCGTAATGATGGTAAGAAACTAGATGACTTGCAGTAGAGTTTCTAGACTTTCATTACCAAAAGCTTAGAGTAAAGTAAATTCCAAGTTTTCTGAGCAAGAGTATATTTAATAAAGGATTACGTATTTGTAGCGCTTGAAGGAGAAATTCTTATTACGCGAAATTATTTTCTAATAAAATATATAATAGTTCAAGAAAAGTTACATTGCTACCTGCAAAAAGTGAACTGGTTTATTTTTTACCAAAATTCTATCCGGTAAATATAATATGAATTTTATGTATATATTTAAATAATGACTATTACAATAATTAAGTTTTATAATAATTAATTCTTCCCGGAGCACAAGTAGACGGAGGAATTAATTGTAATAGTTTTAATTAATTTATTTATTGGTCAAAATAATATTTATGTATTTCTTTTTTTTTAAATGATATTAATTAACTTATAAAGTAACTCAAAAAATAACAGGAATACTTATAAAGAAAACTTGTTAAATATACTCAGCATATATAATTTTACTTTACCTTTAATTACATTTTACCTTTATTTACATTTTACAGAGGTAGATTAAAAAGCTAGGCATAACGCGGACTATACTTATTTTAGACTCAATTTGACTTTTAAAACTTAGCTTAGCTTGACTTCGAAGCTCAACTAAAAGATAATATAAAAATAATGAATCACCCTGAACGTTCAAATTAAAGAGACATTTAATTAATTCATATCAAAGTCAAACTAGTAACTTTTTTATGACGAAAAATAATAACAATTTAAATACCCACATAATGTTTATCTTTATGTTATCATTAATAAATATAAATTATAACACATTAAAACCAAGAAAGAAAATGGTTTATATATCGCTAACCGCCATTAAAAATTTATTATAATACTGTAGAAAACATCGGTATTACAAAAGAACTTGAAACTAAATTGAATTAACATATCAATGTTGAGTTGAGATAATACGATTTTTACGGATCATCAATCCGCCGTATATTATATGAGAAAGTCGAACAGAAGTTTGCTCAATCATTTAATAATACCATTTGTGAATTATAATAATGTAGTAAAATGATTTAAATGCTGGCCATAAATACTGTCACAATTTAAAAAAAAACATAAGTATATCGTTTTTGATTTTGAAATCTAACATCTAAAATCTTCTCACAATCGTATTTATATCAATATATAATACCAAAAATAATAATAATAATAATATATAATACCAAAAATCTCGGTATCATTATGGACTGTGATCTTTCATGGACAGCACAAGTTGACGAAGTTAGCAGAAAATTTCACTACTCACTACACTCTCTTAGACGGTTGCAGAATTTTCTTCCTCTGGAAACTAAAATAATGTTAGCTCAAACTCTTCTTCTACCGCTTCTGGATTACGCTGATGTCTGCTATTTGGATGCATCTGAGGAGCTGCTAAATAGACTCGAACGCCTCCAAAATTTGGCAATCCGCTTTATCTACGGATTGCGCAAATTCGATCATGTGTCAGAATTTCGCAAAAAGTTAAAGTGGCTCCCTTTACGCCTTCGCCGGAATGTGCATATACTATCACTCGTTTACAATTTATTAAATAATTCCTCTCCCTCTTACTTAAGTGAACGTTTTCAAACGCCCGTTCCTAGAACAAGACCACATCGTTCGTGTGTCACCCTAAAAACTCTAGAAGTACCTCATTTTAATACCACCTTCTATTCCAATTCTTTTACCGTTGTCGCTGCTCAACTTTGGAATTCCCTTCCGAGGGAGGTATTTCATGGAATTCATTCTCTTAGCTCTTTCAAGCTAAGACTGAAAAAGCACTACCTCTCCTCTTCATCATAAATTGTATTATGTTTGTGTATACATGTATGTATGTATGTATCGAGATTTTATATAATATATAATGTTATGCGTATGTTTGTGTGTGTATATGCATGTATAATTATGTTTGAATATGTATATATATTTGACAGTATATGTGTAGGTATATGTATGGATGTATATGTATGTATGTATATGTATGTATGTATATATATATGTATATATAGATATATATAGATATTATTATTCTAATTCTACTATAAAGTTGAAAAACAACACATATTATTTGTTTTTTTTCTTTTACTGTGTTTATTATTATTATTTTTTTTTGTTATGTTATTAACGTACCAGACCGCTTGCATGTTAATAAAACTCTTTTTCGCCTAAGGATAACTGGGAGAGATCTCTTAAAGAGATAAGTTAAGCCTTTGTACACTTTTTTTTTTTTCATTGTAAAATTTCTGTATTGTATTTTTTTGGTACATAAATAAATAAATAAATAATAAACGCAATAATAATATCCAACGCAATTGTTTGCAATCAATGTTAAATATTGTTAGTGATAATTAAAATAAGTGGGATGATAAAGATACCCAAATTGCTATTATTAGTGTTATAACATTAAACAAAGTAAGTATCGAGTCACATTCGATTTGGAGTTCAGTTAGATTAGACAAATCTGGCATCTAGATAAATATTTTAATAAATACAAAGGAATGAATGAGACTCAATTTCTATCACATCTTCATAATTTTTTAATTTATTTATATATTAGGAACACCTTTGAGTGCCTGTCATGTAACAATCAACAAACAAAATTGAGGACATTCGGTCTTAATGTGTGTGTGTGTGTTTTTAAATTCTTCACTTCAGTATATAATTACTGGAATACTAGCCTTCATATTGAATAGCATTCATTTTTTTTACCGATTTAACTCTTATTTTATTTAACTCGTATTCGATTTAACGGTAAGACGAGAGGTTTCCATTTCGTCTTACCGTTAACACGATTGCTGCAAAGTATTTGAAACTTTAGGTTAGATTCAAAATGTAAATTTAAAATTTAATTCATTACAACCGAGTTAAATCCGTAAAATAGTTTTATTTCAAAGTGTCGCACTCGTGAAAGCCTTAGCACCAGCCTTCATATTTTTTTAAACAAACATAACAGTTTGAGTACTTATAACTTAGAGAATAGTAGACCCTCGTATTTATTGCGTTATTAGGTGGAATTATTATATTAATATTTATATAATATTTACTTGGCTACTTTTGTATACGGACTATGTTATAGTTTTTGCAAGTTTTAAATTGTAAGTTCTTATGAATGAATTGAAAACAATGGACCAATTTGATAAATAGTCATTGTTCTATTCTAGAAAGTTTGACCCAAAAGATTGTGCTTACTGGTTAAAAGACAAGTTAAGAACATATGTATTTACAATTCAAAGGTAGAGTCATAGCCTAGTCATCCAATTTCATATAACATTGATAGCTAAGCCTTAACTTTACTTTATACAATTTAACTAGATAGATCGTCTTAAATAATGTAATTAGAGTAATTTTATATATAATTTATTTTATTATTTTCATTAACTTAGGAATACCAACCATTTCGTAACCACCAAAATATGTCGACTAAAACTTACTTTGACTAGAACGTCTCTTCTCTTTCCAAAAGCTTTAAAAGCTGGTAGTCATTTGTGATAGTTCTAATATTGCTAGAGTATAGGCGGCAGTAATCACTTACTTAACAAGGTTAACCGTAGGCTCTTTGCCCCACCTATGTTAAATATAAAAATATATATAACAATAATCACGTTTTCCTGAAGACATCTTTAAATACTTAAAAAAATGGGAAATATATGTTAACAATATTCCAAAATAAATCTTGTTTTTGGTTGTAGCTTAAGACCTACTATATAGTACTTGTTTTTGGGATTGAGTCAGAACTACAGCGAACCGATTGCGTATACGTAATGCTTGATAAGACTTATTTATTTTGTTATCTATAATTGCACTAGAGTGTGTATAGGACATACGAAAACAAATCAAATTACACTGAAAACCACATCACCACAGACCAAACCGAAGCTAGTTAGCTGTATGAGGTAATTTTGTATTTATGTACATTGACTAATGCTAGCTAGTCTACGGTTACATATTTGCAATAATTTGTAATACTACTAATTAAATGAAAACAGAAACTGAAAAAAATAATTAAATGTATTTTTTTTCTTTTCTGGAAGAAAACAGAATTTAATTTCATTTAACAATATATAATAACAGCTCTAAGTAATTTCATGACAAAGAACTGCGTACCTAAAGTTAAGCACGCGGTCTATGAAATTATTAGCATGGAGTTAAGCACATTCCTTTTGAATTATTCCTGCCCACGCTGCTGTACAACACGATTATAAAGTCAACAGATATTTTCACATTTCTAAAAAATAAAGTTACACTTAGCATTATTTTAATATTATAAAATTATTTTGGAAGTTCTGAAACTCCTGGAATAGAAGCGATGTTTCTTTGTTTTATAAACTTAAAATTAACGTTAAAAGAGAAATTATAATAAAAATATTTTTTTCATATTCCTTCCTAATACCACTGCTGGTTTCTTCATTTTCTCATTGATATTGTATAAGAAACAATCTATGCTTCAAATAAGTATTTTTTTCTAAATGGAACATTACAAATTACAATATTATCGGATTTTTATATAAAAGCCTTTACCTATTTCTATCATGTAAGTATAGTTTTAACTCATTCATAATTTAAATAAAATTATAATACATTTATTATGGCAAAAAACGCAAAATGTAAATTATAATATAGAGAAATAATACACACTATTTAATGAGAAGAGCCAGAATTGTGTAAATTTATTATTTTTATAAAATCCTATTTATTTCGTTTTCAGATAGAAGCCAGCGGGTTTTTATTACAAAACTAAATTGTATTTTATTGCATGTGGCTAACTTTAGGTGAGATGTTACTCGACAGTGGATGTAATAGAATAACGATTCAAGCAACAATATTTTTTTTTTATAAACATTAAAGATACCTTTTATTGCTTAAAATTTTAATAATTTTATCGATAAATATTCTTGAGTAAATGATTTTAGACTTGTAAATTAATTATATGATTTTACTATTGGATCTTGAACGATGGATAAATGAATAAAATCTTCATAAAATTTTTACATTGATGATTTAAATAAAGATTTTTGATTAAATACTTTATGCTTGCTGTTGTATAAGCTTGCGTCACTTATTAAATTTGTTTGTGTTTAAATAAAGTATCCGAAAATGCATGCTGTTACTACATAATTTACCCTGTCGCGTCGGTGCAAACTGTTTCGTTATTCGTTAAAACATAGTGCTGTGCAATCAAAGGCTATTTCTAAGTTAAATAATTTGCAACACAAGGCTCTTATTTAAGCTAAAGGCAATAGTTTACCATTTTGTATTATGTTACAATTACGACTAAAATTTTTGATACACAAACTGTAATAATAAAAACACATTTTTATTATTCCATTAAAGTGGGATATCACAAAAGCTCAAAAGCAATATAGGTATATTACGTAGCCAGCAACGAAAATTAAGGATTGTAGCGTGCAATATTGTGCAGCAAATGTTTAAAGCCTAGAGAAACTGGGACATGTTATCGGGTCGAATATACTCTAGGTGATATTTTATTAAAGTCGATCTTATATGTTTTAGCGTGAAAAGCATCAAAAATATATGATTGTTCATGAATTCATGTTTATTTAGAATTAAAATAATTCTTATCAAATTAATTAAGAATTCAATTTAATTTCATCCATTTATTCATTTATATTCCTATTCGAAGTAAGACATGCTTTTAGTAGAATATTTTTAATTCTGGCAAATAACTAGGAAAATCTAGTTTTATAACATAACACAATTTTACTTTCACCTCAAAATGCCGCAAATAAACGCTCGACCCCAGAAATATACAAATGAAGTTTACTCTCGCACATTCCCTTTGTACGCTCACTGTAGAAACAAACGAGCTAGACTTGTTAACGCTGTCCATTTCAAACATAGTTTGACACTATGAGAGCCGGAAAAAAAATTATGTACAGCATTTTAAAATAAATAATAATATTTAAAAAATTACAATGAGAAGTAGTAACTTTTATGTAGGACTTTTTGTTTTTTGGACGATTTTGCAATCCTTAGAGAAATGGCAACAGCATGAATTTATATTATTTTATTTGCAATATTTTTGGGAATGTCAAACTACCAATTTCTTTGATACAGGTTTACTTGAGGAATATAAAACTTGATGTGAGACTAGTTTAAGTTATAATTCGGCATGTCTACGAGGCTAATGTCGAACTCTTAGACTTTTCTATTATACTCCCTAGATACATTTGCCTTAATAAATAAATATAAAAATATCTTTATTATATGCCACGCGAACGCCCACCACACGACTTGGGAAAGTAGTAATATAAACAAAAGAGGTGAGTTGCTCCATGACTTTTTAACAGTAAATAACCTCTACTTACTGAACCGAGGCAACTCTGATAATTGTATTCCTGCTAAGTAATTTGTGATAGTTGATTACCTACATTTAATACAAGAATTGTCATATTGTGTCTGTGTGGTTTAATTGCCTGAGACCTACGCCTCGGATCCTGATTAGAAGACTCCCTCAAGAACGAGCAAGCCACTAATATGCCTCTATCTCCGACATATCTATTAGGACGCGCATTCTAGCTAAAAAAATTGAATATATATTCTGTTACACATCCTACATTTATAAAAAAATAATATAATGATTTCAATATGTTTGTTTAAGAAATATATTAAGGCCGAGTCAAGCTAAACGACCAATATCAAAATCCAGTTAAGGGATAGATAATATAAAAATAACTTTTTTTAAACAAAGCTAGTCATATGTTTTAAGTTAATACTGGCCATAATTGACACTGGTCTTTCTGGTTAAATAAAAAAAACTACGACCTGACTTCGAAGATCAATCCCGAAGGATATTCTATGAATACTAAGAGTTTGGAAGTAATAAGTAGTAAGTACTGTGAAAATTATTATTGATAATATTATTATTTTTTTTGTTTTAGTACGTGTTCTACTAAATATTTTCAATGAAAGCTGTTGTGGTTGAAGTATCTGCTCTACCTACTGGATATGTTACATGTTGATAGAAATAAATCCTTCCTTACTCGATGACGCCACATTGTCTGTGTACCCTTGACTCCTAGCAAATACTCATGTTTCCTTTCCTTTTATAAAAAACCCATACAATAAGATACGTCTTATTGTATGGGTTCTTTACTGTATTATTAAAACAAGGTTTTAGATATTTTATAACTTAATTTTCTCAAAAATAAAAATGGCAGAATTGGTGGAAAAAAAAATCTAAATTTCAATTATTAAGGAATACCCACAATTTGCAACTACGTTCTTCGTTTAACTATAACCTATGTATAGCGCACTGGTATTTAACCAACTCTTTCACACTACACGCTATCAAACTCTGGAACGACCTTCCTGATTCTCTCCTACTATAATATTCTTTCCATATTAATTTGTTCTTTTCTTATTGTGTTATCATGTCGGTTGACTGGTAGAGAATGATTTGATGATGGTTGAGAATGCTACTGTAGGTTTTTTTGTGCAATAAAGATTTTAAATAAAATGAAATGAATAAATATATTCCTAATAAAGATAACAAAGAGCAATTGTGTAAATATATGCATAAATATAACTCTTATTATAATTATTATTTTTATATGCTTGCTTATATTAACAAAATTATATAACCATTTTTAAACAATGTATAAATTTCAAGGGTTCAGCAATTTTCAGCAGCGACATTATCAAAGTTTTAAAGTACTGTTCTCGTAAATGACATTGTGCTTTAATGTAAATATTAATCTAAAATTGTAAATACCTAGTCTTGACATAAATACTGTAACAAAGAAAAAACATAGTTTTTTTTAATTTCAAACAACATTTATTACTTTTACAGTGTATTCGTTTAATACACGAAATATTAAACAATTAAAAATATAAAAAGCTTTTTTGAAGTGGTGTCCATTGGCTGCAATAGTCCTTTAAACCTTGAGGCCAGTTATCAATAGAAGACGCGCTCTTTCCATAGGGAAAGTCTGCACTGCCAATCGTAGGGATTGTTTAAGGTACTTCAAATTATCATGGCATCTTAGAGCAAGCAGTATTGTCTAAAACTGATCATAAATCATAATCCAGCGGAGTAAGATCGGGATTAGACGACGGCCAGTCTACAGCTCTGATGAAGTCCAAGACGTCCGCTTCCAACCAAGACTGCGTGGACCGAGCTTTATGACCCGGCGCCGAGTCTTGTTAGAAGGCCCATACTTTGTTATTGAACATGGTGTTATTAAGGGGCTTAACTACCTTCTCAAGAATGGTATCTTGATACGGTTGTGCCGATGTTTTGATACCACTTTCACTCCCTCATAGCTAACACCCCACCAAACCATCACTGAAGTCGGATAATGCCACGTTGCACCCTATCGACTAATTAGTAAGTTTCCTTAGGGCTTTGAGCATAAATACGGTAATTTTGTTTTTTTAAATATTGCTCAATTTAACTTAATAGATGAAACTTAATAGATGTCACCACCGTCTACTATACTATAATATACACCGTACTATAGTATATACATTGGTATGTTCAAACGGGACGTTTTATCAAAATCAAAATCTATGCGTACAAAGTCGCAGGCACAGCTAGTAATTAATAAAATAAGCAAATCTTCCCATGTTGTTTAGAAAAAAAATATCCAATATTAGTTCTTAAATCGTTTTTTTTTTCTAGAATATTTTTGGACCATACGAGATCTTAATGAATTATTAACAATAAAATTTAAAAAATGTGATGAAATAATATAATTTTCCTTTATATTTGAAAAGTAAATATAACTAAACTTAGATTTTTATTTTATTTTGATGGTAGCAATTTTTGTATCCCAATAATTATCCAAACTTATTCAAGCCTTTTACGAAATGTATGAACACGTGAACAGAGAATCTTCTAGACTTTTATAATTAATATTATGCAAATTTGCTTAACACAATCTGTATACAGAATTTCAAATATAAGGTTTGTGGTGGTTATAATAAAATTTTAAAATTTGTTAATAAAACAAAAATAGTTTTAAATGTTCATAAATTACATTTAAAACATTTTTTTTAGAAAACATGGAAAATGTATTGCAATGACATACATACCTTTTAACAATGCATGTGAAAATTAAATTCTTTTTATAGTAAAACATTGATTATTTTTAAAATAGTTTTGCATTCGTAAAGCTTTTGCATTGTATACCTACATTTTAATATGATTTAATAAAAAAAGAGTTGTCTTTTTTAATTGAAAGTGAATAATATCTAATTGGAAGACTTAATATAATCTTAGTTATTAATTAAAGTATTTTAACATTGGCAAACCAATAAACTGTTTTTCTAATAATAGTTTCAGAATTTTACATATTATTGATTGAGTCACTCCGATAGTTATAAATGCATTGCAATATTCTCAAAATAGGTCACAATTGTAAACTGCGAGTTAAACTATTGCCATTGAAAAAGCATGCCTCCAAAACATCAAATCGATCCTTATTGGTTTAATTATCAATCTTTACTAACTACCTTCCATATTTTTAAAGTTAATTCCTATTCAACATTCGTGGTGGTATTTTTTTGGTAAATTGTTTGGGTTTTGATTTCTGGCCAAATAACACGATTCTTGAAAAACCAAAAATGAACCCTTGGACCCTAATTTGTTGCGGCAATTTTGATAATTCAGTGACCTATCTATTCCTATGACGAATAATATAACGTCTGTAATAATAATGTAATATTCATGGTTATAATATATTTGAACTCTTTTAATGCATACTCCGTGTTTGATGTTCCTCCGTCTCTAGACTCACGCTTGATAATTGGGGTCATTATAGTATGCAAATAATTTGAAACATCTTGAATATATTAAATTGTATATTGGTGCTATAGTATGCATCACAAGGAGAATATTACAAGACCGTGATAACTACGAAATCCATCAAATTTTACTCTTTATTTAAGCTGCATGTAAATGCAGTACTTCTTGAAGTTTATAGAAATTAAGATAAATAAAAAAATATGTTAATGGTGAAAACAATGTATTGAGAATTATTGAGATATCATACTATTACTTTTTTTCGTAAAATATATAAAACTTCTCCTGAAATGGCAATATTAAAATTTTTCCTGCAGTTTATGAATAATAGACTTGAAAAATTAAGTTTTATTTTTAATAAGTTTGTCAGAATAATACAACTTAACATAAGCACCTGTCTTTAAATTTGAAACTACTGAAAACAACTATTCAGATCTGAAATTATGAATTATAGAAAAGTTTGCTTTTTATTTAACTGTGAATGTGTTAGCTTTATTATACTGGATATATGTATATAAAAATCCTGTACCAAAAGACTCCATCAAGAACGAGCAAGCCACTAATAATGGCGTAGGTCTCAGGCAATTAAACCACACAGACACAAGATGACAATTCTTGTATTAAATGTAGGTACTCAATTATCACAAATTACTTAGCAGGTAACCACCGGTCCCGTTGGAGGGGGTCCGAACTGTAAGGCTCTCACTAATCATTTCCCCATCGACTCAATGCTCTCGAATATTTAAAATATCTCCGGTTCCCCTCCAAACGATTCCGATCACGTGACTCGTTACGTCACGATGTTCACACCCCACTGTTACAATGGTATCAATAGAGTTACTAATTATTATTAAATTTTCGTGATCTGCGATACATATCTAACTTCTGCTTGATTATCCTATCTAGCCTACATGATATCTGACGTTGATTTAAGAATTCAATAGAAAGTCATTGTACCTTTTTTTTAGTCAATGTAAAATATTAATTAAAATGTGATGATTTTATAACTTTTACTTCCGTATTTTTGGTTCTGTGTTTCTGTTTATGGGTGTTATATTAATTAAAGACCCATACACAGAATATTAAAATAATACTATCGATAAGTAGTAGTATTAATTTAAATATTAAATTTATAAAGATAATTCTATCTTCATAAATTTTAAACTAATATGTTACGAAAAATAAACTTATATGTTACGAAAAATAAACGGGCTGAGATTCAAAACCCGCGATGTCTGTGAAACTGCCCCGTCGCGTCGCTCTACAAATTTAGCCATCGTTTAGTCTATGTGAATTAAGAATTCTATATATAAACATGATTTTCATCGAGACATCTATTAGGTTACTTTCAATAATCCGAACCTAGATAGCATTTCTAACTTTGTATAATAGAAAAGATGCCAGATTAACCAAAGTTAATGTTTGAAAATATCTTTAAAGATCTAAAAGCATCTTACGCTTAGTTAGGTTTTAAATAAATATAGAATGAAAGAAAACATCTATATAAAAATATAGTTAATATTGTTGTTATAATAATCTGGAAAAAAATAGACATAATAAAAGAAACCAAACAGAAAAATATTTTATCTATCACAACATTGTTATAATGAAACAACTTGGTAATTATTTTTATTTCTCACTAATTATATCGGATAAGGAGTGGTCTTCTAATTAAGAGAAAGTACGAGAAAACTCTGTTTTCCTATTTCTACACATGACATACGACATTTCACCTTTTATATTAATTATATTTATTAATTGCTGTTTTATTTTGGTGTTCTCTTTTAAGTCAAATAAAGTATAAAGTATTACGGACAAGTAACAGATTAAAGCCAAGGTTCTGTAAATCTTTAAATTTTTACTGCCCTTGATTTGCATTGTGTAATAAAATAAACAAATTTATAATTGAATAACGTAAAAGTATTATCAGTAATATTTACCTTTGCCTTTATAATTTAATTATATAGAAATTGATAAATTCTGTTACTGAAAAAACTATAAAGCATATTTATTGTATAATTTTATAAACAATACATTTAAATTAATTATCATAAATATTTTTCTAGTAAAAAAAAATTTCTGGAAGTAAAATCGATTTTATACATTTTTGTTTTTATCCTTTGAAATTACGTATTCCAGTGCTGTAGTTAGAGATCCATGATATAAAAAAATATCCAGCATATACTAAAACTATTAAAAATGGCAAAGACATAATATATAGAATAGTATAATAATAAGTGGTGTCTACAATAAAATGAGTAACATATGTCAAGTGGAGAGAATACCATTTTCACGCATCATTAATCTCCGGTGTTTGATGTGAAGAGGATACGTGGAAGAGTAATTGCACATTCCGGTCCACAATAAAGATATTTTATAATTAAAAGTGTTCATTTTAGATTTATCCGATTTTACTACCAGAATGCAAAATTATCTTGAAATTTTTTGTCAAAATAATATTTGCTGTGATTTAAAAATTAAAGATATTTAGTGATTTCATTCTAATCATTTCCATAAAATGCTTGAACAAAACAAAACAAATTTCAGACATTTTTCGTTTTCAGACTTGTTAGTAAAGAGCCGGTTCAACTAAATACGTGTTGTTTCTTCATCCGTAGCATTTCCAAATATAGACAGTTTAAACTTATAACTGTTGAAAAATGAGGAT
Source organism: Napeogenes inachia (assembly GCA_959347355.1). Lineage (NCBI taxonomy): Eukaryota > Metazoa > Arthropoda > Insecta > Lepidoptera > Nymphalidae > Napeogenes > Napeogenes inachia. The sequence goes on from OY365792.1 coordinate 4,342,039, forward strand.
GAATAAAAGCAACTACGATAGGGAGGGAACGACCCGAGCGTTAAAACTTCTGACTCTCTGACTAACTGGCGTAACTTGCTTATAACAGTTATATTTCGGTGATAGTACTACTGGTACCGATTATACCAACGTCATATACAAGCTGCAGTTAGTAACTATATGCAGGCTCTACTACTAACATAATATTATAAAAATCCTACTAGAATGTTTAAATTCAAAGTTTTTATATATTTACTTCAGTACAATCGTAACATATCTGCTCTATGAAAACTTTCGAAATAAATTTATTTCCATACATGCTACACGCTACGTACTGAACCATTCTACGAAGTAATTTATGATATGTTTGAAAATACCAATAAACATGTATAGTATGTGATGTTAAGCTTATTTAAAGTAAACCGATACGGACAGGGATTCAAACCCGCGACCCCTGGGAAATCGTCTTGTCGCTCTACTAGTGGAGCTACTGTAACGTTGTGCGTCTTTGTAAATTAGGCATTCTATACTTATGATCGTCTTTAATTTATGATATAATGAAATCGTTTTTCAATACCTTGCTTTACACTTTCTAAACAATTAACAACATCATAATACAATATTTTCATCATTATCATGATATATAGTATTTTTTTTGGAAAGAACATAAAAATATTGCAATATATTGCTTTTTTATACTTTTCTACGCCATATGTAATAACATTTATGTACATCCTCTGTTATAAAATTAAAAGTTTTTTTCATTTAAAAGAACAACATTTAAAATTATTTCATAATGTCCGAAACATGAAATGAGTTCAAAGTTCTTGGTATTTTTTTATGTTCTCCTTTGCTATTAGTATATTATAAAAAAATCAAAGAAAGTTTTGTTGAACTGAATCGGAAGGCATTAATGATATTCTTCACATCCGAGGACTGGTTCGTTCCTACTAATTCCTATACTTCTACAATGTATAGAAAATGGCTGAGAATTGTTTGTAAAGATTCATACAAACTAAATAACTAGTAAAACGTTTTTGCGTTTTAAATAGTATTTTAAAATGACATGATTGTCAATTTTTTAAAATGTTATAATTAATTATGTTAAATTACTTAACAAAATAAATCAGTAAATTCCTACCTCGTTTAACATTTAAGTTATGTTACAATTGTCACAAATCTCCAAATAAAAAGCAGGAGTACCAAAAAAAAAACTGTTACTTGATAGTAACAAAGGCTCTAATTTAATAACGTACTATGAGATAATTATTCATAAAACACCCTGGAATTTCTAGCTGCAACAAGTTGATTAACGTAGCGCACTAAAACTATGACGTATAAAATAATTCTAGTTGAACGTAATATTAAAAAATATTTTGATGTAACAAACCCAAATTTCGAGATTGTAATGTGAAAATGATTAAACACGGAATTATCATTAAAAAAATATTTTTTTTTTTGCGAATTATAGAAAAAAATGGACAAATTACACAAATTTATCTATCTCCTAAGTAAGCAAATTGTTTGCTTGTATCAAGGGATACAATACCATAGAAATACACACTATATATACTTAGTATATATTTAATAAACGGCCTAACATACGAATACAGACATGTATGCATGCATGTCCCTGTTGGGAAGTTGTTTTCGGGACAAAGGTGATATCTATTGAGCTTCTTTGGAAAATCCTAACCAATAATTTTAACTTCACAGTAAGAAATAACTGGAAAAAGATGCCAACTTATAACAACTGTTGCAGCTGTACATAATCTATATAAAATATACAACTTAAAATTAATACCTTGCTACTTTGGGTTTCTCTTGTCTTTCAGGTTTCTTTTTTCCTCGAGATTTTAATAAAAGTGAATACCTATTTTATTTTTGACTTAGCTCTATTATTATTCTAGATATTATTATTCTATACCATACTTGAAATATAAACCACATTTATTAATAATTAATGTTATAAATCATAAATGTTATATTTTCATAAAATATGCTAATAAGTAATAAATATTCCAGCGTTAGAAATTAAATCAAATTGAGGTCTAATAACTAACTGCCTCGCTAGAGTTGCTCACGAACAAGAAAGGCAGAGGTAATTACTACTAATTAATCTACATATAAATGAAGTCGCGTGAATTCTTAAATAACTAAACTTGTTAAGTTGGAAAATAAAATATGTATTGTTTACTTTTATATGAATTATAGTGTTCGTAGGTTTTTTTAACACGCTTTTATTAGTTTCACGTTTATGTTTGCTTGTTTGTGTGTAACCGACTTTTTCAAATGCGATTTTATCTCATTTCCCAAGGACCGATTTTGTTTTCCCAAGGACCGTAAATTAATTATTCGATAAGATTAACTCATTATTCTGATTAAGAACTCCTGAATTAATAATTATCTTATAGATCTTTTTTGCATGAGAGTGGAAGAGACAAAATAAGTTGGCGGTCAGCGCCATGCGTAAAGTGTCGAAACCAACTCCCCGGATCCTTAGCACTCATCTGTTATAATAGATAGTTAAATCTCTTTTCGCTCTAGTTGAACCTTCCGTTATTATTACTATGCTGCATATTTTTGTATCTTTAGCTGATATGGTAGAATTTTCTGTTATAATTATTAAACTTTTCTTATTATATTCCTAATATTTTTTTCAGGCCTTCAAATTTATACTTATTGAATTTCATAACAGGCACAGAATTTTAAAAATAAATATTTACTGATATTATATTGATATACTCGCTTTTTTTCAATAATTTATGAGATATAACTTTTCCTAAAAAAAAACATTGCTGAAAACAAATTTGTATTTAAAAAATGCTTTTTTAACTATATAATAGATTGATATGTATTACATTATCAAGTAGATTTTTTTAGATCTATTATATATTTGAAAAAAATATGAGATATATATCGAATTTAAAACGAAATTTGAAAAAAAATATCTATTTTTTTTCGAATTTCGTACATATCTATTTTATGTTTATAGGGAATATTGCACTGCCGCTCAAATAGTGACATAACAAAAAATTCAAACTTTTGAGTAAATAGCGTTTGAAATATATACTTAGTAAAAATTTCAGTTTTCAAAAACTAACAAAATTATAGCTATATGTTTTTAAGTAAGTTTAAATGGTTTATGAAGATCTACCAAATGGTCGGGTAGGTAGCTTAAAAAGATGTTAAAAAAATATTTTATTTTTGACACTTTAGAGATAATTAAAGCAAATAATTTACAAAATATTGGTTTATTACAGCGTTTCAAAATTACAAATTTTGGAAAGTAAATATAAAACTAGTGGTTTTCACTAACTCAGAATTATATTATATCTAATATAAACATACTTTTTTAACCCTAGACGAGTTAAAAACTAATCGAATTTAGTTTATGTAGTTTATGACATATATGTTTATGCAGTTACAAACGCATGCAGCGTTTGTAACTCGACTGTATATTTATTTTTGTTCTGCCCGCAACAACTGTCCGAATAGAAACTTTAAAAAGTTGGTCGAAATTTTTAATTAAATAAACATTGTCTTTATTTAGGCTGTCATGCATTGCTTCTAAATTATGTTTTTGAATTCCCTACGTTACAGAAGTGGATACATTTTTGACCATGCAATCGATTTGGATCCAGGCATTGAGACAATATTTTGCTTGATCTGTGTATAGTATATATTTATAGATACAACCACCTAAGAGAAGAAAAAAACATTTATTTAATATAAATAAATATAAATAATGACTTCATCATACAATTCATTTTTATAATAAACACGTTTTTTACCATTACCATACTATATACATACATCAAAACTCGTTTTGACAGCCCTTGCTTACCTTAGAAAATTGTTTTCAGAACTTTTGATAAATAATTAAATATTTAACTTTGTAGTGAGTTTTAGAATAAATGTTAAATAAAGAAATTAAATTTATACCCGAATTAATGAAATCTTTTACGTTGTTACATAGAAATTTCATTTCTGTAGATAATTCAAATATTTATAATTTTAATATTATCGATTTCTTATTATCTGTCAAATTCGTAGACAAGGTAAATTATTTATCTGTTGACAGCTAATTGCAATATCTTAATTAGTCTGTGACATTTCTTTTTGTTTAAGATATTGAATGTTGCCAGCTGAAGCGAACTTTATAGTCCCCAAAATGTTATTAAAAATATAAACATTTTATTAATAATTACTATTCTAAATTTCATTTATTAATCATTATTAAGGATAGCATATAGCTAGATATTTATTTAGAAGTAGCTGTCATGTTGTTTCAGAAGTTTAGTTGCAGCCAACGTTGTTTTATTGTTATATTTATTAGTATAACAATTTGTTATAAATTTATTGCACTCGTTTCTTCATTTAGATAATTAGGGCATTGTTCTTAAATTATTTAAATATTAGCCTTCTTCCGATTAATATCAATTTTACCCACATTTCGTGTAGCGCGGCGTGCGCATAGCCACATTGTTTGCTTATTATGCATATTTTGACTATAAAATTCAATGTCGTGACCTTTAGAGTCTTTTCTTTCGGAAGCACTTCCGAATTGAATATCTTATTAGCCTTCGGTGAGTGTTTTAGTTATTTGTGATCTTATTAACGTATGTGAAGCGTTGTTTCTTAAATTCATTAGCGTGTTTAATTGCAGGGCTAATAATTTAATATGGAATAATTATAATTCCTATTGCCGGCACTTCCCGGGCAGTTTCAAAGTTTGTTGGAACAATATTTCGTAAGTACTTTGAATCTTTATTCTGAATTAGGAGATGTTTCATAGGTTTTGAGACTTTATTTAATGTTATTACGTGGTAATATTTCAGTATTTGTCCTGATTCGACCCTGTGAGTCGACATAGGCTAATATTAGTGCTTGCGAGGCCTTTTTCCTCCATAAGGTATTATAAATTATTAATATTTGATTAGATCAATGTGAGATTAGTGTTATTATGTAGTTTAACCTGTAATTTAATCATTACAGGAGGTTTTTTGTTGGTACCCTAGAAGATACGGGTAAATTTATAATTGGTTCGCGGGGGTAGACGTGAATCTTCGGAGCGTCGTCCTGTTGGTCCTGTATCCTGCTTCCTGACTAGCTGAGTTTAAGAAGCTCGTCTTTATTGTAATCCCGATATTATGGTGATGTACAAAATTTAATTATATCAATAATCAACACTTCCATTTTTGAAAGTTTTATAAAGGACTAGTGTTTGACTGTGGTTCTCCAGTACTGACAAGCAGGAGGATCATATATATGTCTTCGCTTGTTATTTGTCAGTGGCGCCTAGGATATTACTATTTTAGTCATTAATATATATATAATTTAAAATAAAGTATTATCTCAAGTAACCCACCGCTGAGTCTAGCTGGCATTCTTTTTTTTGGCATTATTTTAAACATTATTTTAAAATTATTTTAGCATTTCCCTATTTTGTAGAACTTAATTAATTATAAGGGATAATGTTTGTTTTTTTTGTATATTAAATAAATAAATATTTTTAAACCTAAACCCACTTATTTTATTTTTGTAACAGTGGCGCACAACAGTCGGGGCATTACTTGAGATAGTTGATATATCTTATTGCTATATCAATCATTACACTTTTTATATATATTTTGTTTTATAAATAAGGTAGTGTTGATATATTTTAAACTGTTTTTTTATGGTATTAATATTTGTGTTTTACACTAGGTTATTTAGTGTACTTTATATAACTTTTATGTTATATTATGGTAAGCAATATATTTGCTGATGTGTAATATTTTTCATTTTTGTTTATGTTAATATTATGTTATATTTAAGTTAATTTTATTCTTACCTTACTGTGAAGCCAGCTCGACTTATTAGTTTTTATAAAGTTTAAATATTTAACTTTTGGTAGTAGAACTGAATATTTAAATATTATTTCTTTAGAGATCTTGAATATTTATTTTTCATAAATATTTTATACTACTATACAATTAGTTTATTGTTAGTTTATTAGTTTGTTATTCAAGTTTCTTTAATTTTAAATTAACTTTGACTTTGAACTTTTTTTAATAGTAACTTAATTTTTTTTTTTTTGTTAGAAGTTTTTAAATCTTTTGCTTTGCCGGCGGATAGTTTTGATTTGAAGTTAGAACTTAATTCTAATTAGAAATAGTTTAGTTTAGTTGTTTTATTTTCTTTTATTAGGCATCATGGAGCGTCCAATAGCATATAATCTACTTCGTAAAGATGAATTAATTTATGAGGTTGTTATTCGGGATACCAAACCAAAGGGTACTGTTGAAGAATTGAGAATCCAGATTAGGGAGTTAGCTTCATCCATTCCTGCAGATGAGATTTTGGAAACAAATTATGAGTCGGCTTCTGAACTGAATATTATTGATTCCAAATTAACTGAGATTGTAAGTGCTTTATCTACTCCTCCACCTTTTAAGAGTTTTAATCGCTTTAGGGCAGTGGCTCATCACCTTTTTCATCGCTTTAGTAGGGTTGTAGTCGATGATTCTTTATTGATTCTTAATAATAAAATTAAAAATAAATTAAATAAGTGTTTGTTACAAGTGGATGGCTTGTTTAAATCTTTTTGTACTTCTTTTGAAATTCCATCTACTGCACATCCATCATCAAATATTACTTGCTCTAACGGATATAAATCTATTTCTCGGTTAAATCATATTTTTGACGGTAAATCTTGTGTTCACTTATATTTAGATAGACTTTCAGAACTTTGTTCGGCCCGTAGTATTAGTGAAGATGTTTTATTTCAATCTGCTGCTGAACTTTTTTCAGGTCATGCATTGATTTGGTATCGTAGTATTAAGTCTGAAATATTTAGTTGGTCTTCCTTAAAAGAAAAATTAGTTAAAGAATTCACACCTTTAGATTATGATGATAGGCTCATGTCTGAATTACGTCGTCGTACTCAGGGTTCCTCTGAATCATCATCTTTATTTATTTCAATTATGCTTAATTATTTTAGTCGTCTTTCTTATAGTGTTTCAGAAGTAGAACAATTAAAAATTATAAGACAAAATTTAAGACCTAATTTTATTGAATCTCTTGCTCTTGAAAGCATTGTGAGCATTGAAGATCTGAAGAATAAGTGTAAACTTTTAGAATATTCTATTTATCAAGTTTCTAATTTTGTACAACCTCCAAGGGTTACTGCGGATACAGTGGCTCCTGATTTGGCATTTAAGAATCCTAAAACTTTTTCTAAAGTTGAGTTAGTGCAACATGACTCTAAATTATTTTGTGCTCGTTGCCGAACAAGTGATCATACTCTAAAATCTTGTAAGTCTAAAATAGTTGTTTGTTTTAAATGTGGAAATAAAGGCGTTACTAAATTTACTTGCACTAAGTGTAATAAACATTTGAATTCTAAAGTTTCAACGGAGTCAAAAAACTTATAAAGCTTCCGTCAAGAGGTTCGCCTAATTTTGATCGTGATGATTGGCGGAAGTATCTTAAGCAACTTTCACTTTTCTTTTCTTATAGAGGTCCTACAAAGGTAAATTATTGTAGTCCTCATGATATTAGGCCTCATATTACAATATCAATTTATGATAAATTTTATTACGGTTTATTGGATTCAGGTTCGAGTATATCTATATTAGGTTCTTCATTAGGGAGACAATTTATAAATCAAGGGGTTACGTTGCATGGTGAATCTGATGTTACTCATATTTCTTCTGTTAATAATTCGGTGTCTCGTGTAGCTGGTTATCTGTTTCTTCCTGTTTTATTTAAGGGTAAGAATAAAGTTATTAAGTTTTATGTTGTTCCTGATGTGTCTACTCGGGTATTATTAGGTGTAAATTTTTGGCGTGCTTTTGATTTAGCGCCAGATTTATTTTTTAAGGTCTCATTTGAACCTACCGAAGCTCGTGTTTCGGAATTAAGATTTTTACATCCCTTTGAAAATCTTTCTTCTTCGCAACTCTCTATTGCGAAAGGAGTGATGAAAGATTTTGAAGAGATATCCTTTGAGAAAAAAGGTTTAGGTCGTACGAGTGTTATTACTCATACTATTAATACTGGAGATACTGCTGCAATTAAGCAAAGGTATTATTGTTTATCTCCAGAACGTTTAAAGGAATTAAATCGTCAGCTTGATGAAATGTTGGAATTGGGGGTTGTAGAGCCTAGTGCTAGCCCGTGGAATCATCCTGTTTTGCTAGCTCCTAAAGCTAATGGAGAGCTTCGATTTTGTTTAGATAGTCGTAAACTCAATGCTGTTAGCAAGGGAGATGCATATCCACTTCCTTATATATCTCATATTTTAGATCATCTTAAGGAAGCTAAATATTTATCCTCAATTGATTTGAAAGCTGCTTTTTGGCAAATTCCTTTACAGTCGTTATCTTGTCGCGAGAAAACTGCTTTTACAGTTCCAGGTCGCGGACTATTTCATTTTAAAGTTATGTGTTTTGGATTAAAGGGTGCACCTGCGACTCAGCAGCGTCTTATGGATAAATTGTTTGGTCCGGAATTTGGTAATAAGGTTTTTGTTTATTTAGATGACATAATAATTGTCAGCGCTAGTTTTGAAGAACACATTACATTACTTAAACAAGTTTTAAGTCGGTTAAAATCGGCAAACTTAACTATTAACTTAAAAAAGTCAAAATTTTTCAGAAAGGAACTTAAATATCTTGGATATGTGGTTGATCAGGAAGGTCTTCATACCGATTCTGGTAAAGTTAAATCTATAGTAGACTATCCAACTCCAACTAATAGGAAGGAAGTTAAAATGTTTCTTGGTACGGCTTCCTATTATCGTCGTTTTATTAGAAATTTTAGTACGATAGCAGCGCCTCTCAACGCACTTACGAGCTCTCGTAAGAATGCACTGCCGTTTAAGTGGAACGATGACGCAGAAAAAGCTTTTAATGAGCTGAAATCTTGCTTAGTTTCTGCTCCTGTATTAGCATGTCCAGATTTTTCAAAAACATTTTCAGTACACTGTGATGCATCTAGTTATGGTATAGCAGGTACTCTGACACAAATTAATGGCGATGGGGAAGAGCCTCCAGTAGCTTTTGCCAGTCGGTCTCTTAATAAGGCTGAACGCAATTATTCAGCAACGGAGCGGGAAGCGTTAGCAGTTGTTTTTGCTGTAGAACATTTTAGATCATATTTAGAAGGTGGTCCTGAATTTAAAGTTATAACTGATCATTCCAGTCTTAAGTGGTTTTTTAATTTGTCTAATCCAACAGGTCGCTTAGCTAGATGGGGTTGTAGACTTTCTGCCTTCAATTTTGTTATTGAGCACCGCAAAGGTAAAGACAACATTGTTCCTGACGCACTTTCGCGTTCAGTTCCTGTTGTAAACGAAATCCGAACAACTGTTGAAGATCCTTGGTATAACAAAATGTTTAAGCGTTGTCAACAATTTCCTAAATCCTGTCCAAATTATTTTATTGATAATGGCAAACTCTTTAGATACTCAAAAAATAAATTCGGTATTTCTGGTGAGAATGATTGGAAAGAAGTTGTTCCTTCTGAACTAAGAAAAGATATTTTAAATTTAAATCATTGTAATGAACTTTCGCCGCATTTTGGAATATTTAAAACCTATAAAAGATTATCTCTTCGTTATTTTTGGCCTGGTCTGTACAAGGATGTTGTTAATTATATAAAATCATGTGATACTTGTTCTGCTTATAAGCATCAGCAAAATTCTACTCCTGGTTTTATGGGGGATCAAAAGGTTTGTTCTCGACCTTTTGAAATGATTAGTGTCGATCTTGTCGGTCCTTTACCTCGCTCTCGCTCGGGTCATACGTTTTTATTGGTGGTGGTTTGTTGCTTTAGCAAATATACTTTGTTGTTCCCATTACGGAGGGCAATTGGTAAGTCTATAGTGTCTCGATTGGAAGAGGGAGTATTTTTAATTCACGGAGTACCACGCACGGTAATATTGGATAATGGTACCCAGTTTACCGGTAGTGAAGTAAAAGCATTTTTTGAAAAGTATAACATTCCACAAATTCATTATACTCCTAAATATTGTCCTCAGGTTAATACTGTAGAACGGTATAACAGAACGGTTATAACCGCGTTATCTACTCTTGTCAAAGACGATCATCGTACTTGGGATACTTTTCTGCCCAAAGTGCAATTTGCGCTTAATTCTTCTGTTAATGAAACTACACGTTTTTCTCCGTTTTTCATAGTTCATGGTAGGGAACCAATTATTAGTGGTAGTCATTATAATTCCGTTTCGAATAATCAATTTTCTTTAGATTGCGCATCTCGCACTTCTTATGTTCAAAAATTAGGAAATTTAGAAAATATTTTTATTAAAGTCACTGATGCTATTAGTAAAGCTTATGTTAAAAGCAAAGTTTATTATAATCGTTCGCGTCGCTCATTACAATTTAATGTTGGTGATATAGTGTGGAGAAAAACTTTTCCCTTAAGTGATGCTAGTAAGTTTTTCACCTCTAAGTTAGCTCCTAAGTATGTAAAATCCCGTGTAGTTCGTAAATTAAGCCCATTAGTGTATGAATTAGTAGATTTCGCCAGCAATAAGGCATTAGGTAATTGGCATATTAAAAATCTTAAAGAATGATTTAGTTTATATTTCGTCCGGACAGCTGAGTAGTATTGAATGTAACATCGGTCCTGACTGTTGGTTAAAATATGGTTTGTATTGTCCGTAGGTTCTGCTTGTTTTTTTTAATATCTTAATTTTCAGTATCACTTTAAATGTAAGGGATATCTGTCGTTAAGTATTATTTTTTTTTAGAATATATTTTCTTACTTTCTTTTTATTGCTGATCTTTAGTTACCTTATATTCCAGTATCAATACATGTTTTATTTGATATCTGTTAATAAGTGTTAACTTTGGTTAGTTAATGTTTAGTTTATAATTCGTCTGGACAGCAGTGTAGTATTAAATGTAACATCGGTCCTGACTGTTGGTTAAAACATGGTTTGTATTGTCATTAGGTCATTCTGTAACTAAAATTGAATACCTTAAATTCCAGTATCACTTTAATTATATTTGATATCTGTTATTAAGTGTTATTTGTTCTTAGTTTTCTTATATTAGTTTAGGTTTTAGTTAAGATTTTTGTGTTACAAACCTTAATTTCCAGCTATCTATTTAAGAATAATAGATATCTGTTGTTAAGTGTTGTTGTATTTTTTTTAAGATGTTTTATTAAGTTAAATATTATGTTCCCAGCTATCTATTAGATAATTATAGATATCTGACATAGTATTTTGTTGGGTCTTCCTTTAATAATTATTAAGGTTAAATAATTATTTGTTGTATCTTATGTATGTGCAGCAATGTGTTTTCAGTAGGGAGTTACTGCTGAACATTTATTATCTGTACTTGGACGTATTTGTTCTTGTATAATGTGGTTGCTTTGATAGCTATTATCCTTTTATGGAATCATTTTGTACCTGAGACAAGGTAGTACCTTGTTTCGGTTTATCAATTTCATATTATGTTATTGATGATTAGGTGGTGTTATGGGTGTGATCTGTATTTGATAGCAGCACACATATGTTGAGTTGTGGGTTCGGTGTTACTCTAATTGAGAGTTTTTGGTTTTGCAGCACTTATTATTATTCATGATAAGTTTTTGTATTTTTATTATTTCTGCAAAACTGTTTGTGTTATCAAGTGTCTACTGTGTAGTAGTAGATACCTACTTAATTATTTTTATTAATTAAGTTTATACCTTTCTTTTGTTTAGGTTACAATTAATATGTTTTTCACAATTAGGTATGAGAGCTTATGAGCTGGAGGGCCAGCTCGAATTTTCCTCTTATATCGCGTAAAATTCTTCCGGGAAGGGAGGTACTGTTACATAGAAATTTCATTTCTGTAGATAATTCAAATATTTATAATTTTAATATTATCGATTTCTTATTATCTGTCAAATTCGTAGACAAGGTAAATTATTTATCTGTTGACAGCTAATTGCAATATCTTAATTAGTCTGTGACATTTCTTTTTGTTTAAGATATTGAATGTTGCCAGCTGAAGCGAACTTTATAGTCCCCAAAATGTTATTAAAAATATAAACATTTTATTAATAATTACTATTCTAAATTTCATTTATTAATCATTATTAAGGATAGCATATAGCTAGATATTTATTTAGAAGTAGCTGTCATGTTGTTTCAGAAGTTTAGTTGCAGCCAACGTTGTTTTATTGTTATATTTATTAGTATAACAATTTGTTATAAATTTATTGCACTCGTTTCTTCATTTAGATAATTAGGGCATTGTTCTTAAATTATTTAAATATTAGCCTTCTTCCGATTAATATCAATTTTACCCACATTTCGTGTAGCGCGGCGTGCGCATAGCCACATTGTTTGCTTATTATGCATATTTTGACTATAAAATTCAATGTCGTGACCTTTAGAGTCTTTTCTTTCGGAAGCACTTCCGAATTGAATATCTTATTAGCCTTCGGTGAGTGTTTTAGTTATTTGTGATCTTATTAACGTATGTGAAGCGTTGTTTCTTAAATTCATTAGCGTGTTTAATTGCAGGGCTAATAATTTAATATGGAATAATTATAATTCCTATTGCCGGCACTTCCCGGGCAGTTTCAAAGTTTGTTGGAACAATATTTCGTAAGTACTTTGAATCTTTATTCTGAATTAGGAGATGTTTCATAGGTTTTGAGACTTTATTTAATGTTATTACGTGGTAATATTTCAGTATTTGTCCTGATTCGACCCTGTGAGTCGACATAGGCTAATATTAGTGCTTGCGAGGCCTTTTTCCTCCATAAGGTATTATAAATTATTAATATTTGATTAGATCAATGTGAGATTAGTGTTATTATGTAGTTTAACCTGTAATTTAATCATTACAGGAGGTTTTTTGTTGGTACCCTAGAAGATACGGGTAAATTTATAATTGGTTCGCGGGGGTAGACGTGAATCTTCGGAGCGTCGTCCTGTTGGTCCTGTATCCTGCTTCCTGACTAGCTGAGTTTAAGAAGCTCGTCTTTATTGTAATCCCGATATTATGGTGATGTACAAAATTTAATTATATCAATAATCAACACTTCCATTTTTGAAAGTTTTATAAAGGACTAGTGTTTGACTGTGGTTCTCCAGTACTGACAAGCAGGAGGATCATATATATGTCTTCGCTTGTTATTTGTCAGTGGCGCCTAGGATATTACTATTTTAGTCATTAATATATATATAATTTAAAATAAAGTATTATCTCAAGTAACCCACCGCTGAGTCTAGCTGGCATTCTTTTTTTTGGCATTATTTTAAACATTATTTTAAAATTATTTTAGCATTTCCCTATTTTGTAGAACTTAATTAATTATAAGGGATAATGTTTGTTTTTTTTGTATATTAAATAAATAAATATTTTTAAACCTAAACCCACTTAATTAAACCCGTTATTTTTGTAACAACGTATTAATACATACAATGTATTAAAAGTGACGGGTAGTTTCCATTTTTTAAATAATTAACTAGTCAATATTGTACATAAATGTAATTGATACTGATTTTAATAAGTAGATAACAATGTTGTACTTCACTCTACTCAAGTTTTGTTACTATTCGTTCTAGACTGAATATTTGATATTGATTTATAATTTAAATATAATATTCTGTAGGTATAATATTCACTAGAAAAGTTTATCTTTCAAAAATCTAAGTGTGAATCCATACAAACCATTTTGAAGATTGTACATCTTCCATAAGATTTTGGAAATGCGCTACAAGAATGGATTTCCTATTTTACATATTTTATGCAGTAAATATTACAAGAAACTTATGAAGTAAAAATGAGTGGAATATTAACATTTGTTTATACAACATGGTGAAAGTAAACCATATTAGGTAATAATTTTAATACATTTCAAGCTCGTTAAGAGAATTGTTCTTTTTATATAAATTTTTATTATCCTGAGCATGTGCAATTAGTCATTGTAATCTTCACAATGAGAAAAATAAAGACAATAGGTAAATAATAGCATTCAAAACTTGTTTTCATTACGATATGAAAACAAAAAGTCATCTTATATGCTTTTATTATTATATTTATTTTTGGCTGTATTTCTGGCTCTCTGTATTTTTGACTTTGGTCGTTTATTAAATCTATTCTCAGTATTTAATATATGTCTTTCTATTTATTTTTATAGTTGTCTAACAGCATAACACAAGCAAATATTATAAATAAATTGGCTTACTTAGGGATTAGATCATTTTGTGTAATTTGTCTTGATAATATTATTATTAATAACACTAAAAAATATACTAATCATTATGCTAATCATAAGAAGATTTACAAGAAAATGAAGTTTACACAGCTGATACCGTGCCCTAGATTCAGTTTCGTTTCTGATTACAGATTACTGCAAATGGAGCTATTGTTCCTACTTTGAAGTTTTTAAATATTCGGAATCGTTAATTTAAAACACTTCTCGAAAATATTGTGAACTTTGACGAGCTATTACTCCTTATTACTTTATTAGTTGACAACACAATTTGAATTACTGATATATTAGTTGCATACTTTTTTGTGATGTTTCTTGTAAATCAAAAATTGTCAACAAAAATAACAACTGATTTAAGCTGTACAGTATTCTAAATTTGACTTGAAATATTTAAAGTGATAATTATTTTATTGTGTAAAAGTATAATTTGTAAATCAAAGTGAGAATATAAAATAAGATAATAATCTTAAGCTTTTAAGTAGAGTATAAATTAAGGTTTCAAGTTGAATAATAAAAATTACCATAATAACAATAATATATTAACATACATGAAAGTGACTAAAACATTTATTATCAAAACAAATTATAATACTGAACGAAGTGTAATTTCATAAAACTTTTGCAACTACAGACGACTAAATTTGTTTGTTAAAGAACTTGGTATTGTACATTAAATCTGACTAATACCACGACTGGGTACTGACCATTTGAATACGTTCTATTCTTAAAATATCGCATAAATTTCCTCCTACAGCACTTCTGGATTGATACGATACGTGCATTATGACTAAAAGGCTCTTAAGCCGACACGTATTTGTTATTCTTCTGATGTTGCAAGAGTCCATGGGTGACCGTAATTACTCACCACAAGATGAACAGAATTCTCTTTGACCTATTTAATATAAATTTATATTTTATGATAATAATTTTCACCGGAAGATGAGTGTTGTGTATCGTTAATCAAAATACCTATGTCGATTAGTGGGTATATCAAAAAAAAAAATATTTAACACATATTATGAAATTTTTTAATTAAATGCAATAATGTCCGTTATATTATTGCTGATAATTGTAGTCAGTTGAGAACATATTAGTCTTAAGTTATGAAAATTAAATAAAACGCGTGTTCATAAACGCGTTAAATTATTAGCGTGTTCAAAGTTGCAGTCCATGGAGTTTTTTTTTTTGCGCTACAGCTATTTTAAAAATATTGAGGAATGAAAATGCTATACCGAGGAAAACAATGTCTCTTTTCTTGCTTCCTGCTTTAGGAATTATAATTATAATAGGAAAAATTAACGCATGGTTTATTGTTTTTTTGCATTTCTTTTTATTCTTCTTTAATTCAGTTTAAAAAGAAAGAGTGTATTCACTTAGCAATTTATACGCAATTATTCTTAGCATCGCATTGTTATTGTAGTTTTCTGATTGACTATTGTCCTTAACTTTATTATATGTTTATATTGGCTCTTTTAATAACATTTAGCACATTTTTTACTATTATAACTCACTTCATTTTAATTTTAATACTCGTCTTGTATATACTAAAGAGGTGAGATGATTCATAGTTATTTGTCACCACATGTTAAGTAATAGCGTTTAAAGGGTAAATGAAATTCAAAAAAGTTAGCTTTTATGAATGAACTAAAATAATGCGTAATTTGATAGATGATTAAATTTTTATTATATTAGCTAATTATGATATAAGCTACTGAAAAATAAATTATAATATTAATTTATATAAAATTATCATTTTATTACTAAATCTTTAACGATAGATCAACGAGATTTTAATTTTTGATAATTTATTTATTTTACTTCGAATACTTAATGCATGCTGTTTTATAAGCATGCGTTACTTTGTAAATTCGTTTGTTCTTAAAATAGTATTTATAAGAATGCGTTAAGAATATATGTCATAACAAGCGGACCCGACAGACGTTGTCTTGTAAACGCGTCTTTAATTTAAAAAAAAAACAAACTTTAAAAAAATATATATTAATGAGTCACAATATTTAACGTCATTACATGTACATTTATCATAATTCAACCAATCGATACCGTATGAATATGTATATAAAGATTTTTTGTTTGAATACATGAATTTGATGTTCTAATATATTTCATTAAATTTCACTTTTATGTAGCGAAATTAATAACGCAGATCGTAGACAAAAAACAACAAATAATGATAAAAAATTAAAAGAAATATACTTACTTCTATCCGTAAAAAATTCGCAAAATGTATAGTTGTTTATGCACACTTCAAAGCTCTTTACAAACTCAGTACTCAGTACTTCTTGATTTAATATTTAATTCAGCACGTGGATGAAAATAACTCAATAATAAAATATTTTTCTCAGTTCTATCGCAACGCAACTGTCAGGGCAGACTATAATTAAAATATAATATTATTTAATATTTCACATTGCCATAGTAACGCAGTCCGTCGGAACCAATGTGAAACATTCCAAAATCACCACCTACTTACACATTAAAAATTAATGAAAAAACCATTTTCCAGTGGACCAAATTGTGAATCTAAACAATTCTCAAGTCCCCTTGAACACACACAAAGAATTTCATAAACATCGGTCCAGTCGTTTAGGAGGAGTTCAGTGACATACACACGCACACAAGAAATATATATATAAAGATTAACACGTCATGTCATAATTAAGTCTACTACTACAAACTGTTACTTTGTTCATTATAACATTATGGCGCAACCGACTAAGGCGCAATTTTAAAATAGAACTGACAATAATACATTGATACAGACATATGTTTGTTATTAAATAAAGGAGGCAATTACGAAAATTTAAATACAATATAGGTAAGAAATAGTAAGTGGGCGAGCAACGAAAAATGTCTAAAGAAACCGGGACGTGTTTTGGGGTCGAATTCATTCTAACCAATATATAATTAAAGTCGATCATATATGTTTTGGCGTAAAAGGCATCCAAAATAAATTATTTCCAGAGAATTCATTCATACTGTATATATACACATTTGTAATTTACTATTATATTTATAATTAACATACCTATTCCAAATTTAATCCACTTTTTTTAGTAGAATAAACAGAGACGTTTGTGTTCTTTTTAATTCTCGCAAAATGCAAGTTAAATCTAGTTTTATAACACAACCCCATTTTTAATTTTACCTCAAAATGGTGAATGTAAAAGCTTGACTACAGAAGCATACAAATGGAGTTTACTCTCGCACATTCTCTTTATACGCTCACTGTGGAAACACACGAGCTAGACTTTTTAACGCTGTCCATTTCAAACATAGTTTAATACTTTGAGAGTCGGAGAGAAAATTTACGGTAAAGAATTGATGTGTTTTTATTTTTAAGTATTCACTATAACTTTATATTATTATATAATATTGCAGTAAATAATATTAAAATGTTAAAGAGAACTACTACGTAGTTTTGTCTTTTCGGTAATTTTGCAATCCTCTGATAATTGGTAACTGTGGCATTTATATGATTAAATCTGTTACTTTCTAAAGAAAAACCTTGAAATCATCAACTTCAAAATTATTATATGTTATAAAGACTGTAATAAATAAGAGAGTTGCCTTAAGAACGGTTTAAGTTAGGTTATAATATCGAACTCATTGCTGAATGAAACCGAGATTGTAAACTTTTTTTTTTGCTAAAATATAAAGTGGGTTAGAATTACTTATTTTATTACCAATATCGCATTTCATCCTCAGTAATATTAGTAATAAAACGGCTGAAAAATAATTCATATAAGAGAAAATAAAAATAAGGTCACATGAATATAACAAATACAATAATTGTAAAATGAGTATATATAATAAACAGTATGATTTATATACTTTTAAGTAAATATTGACAATAGTCAACTGAAAAAATCAAAAGTTAAAATGTAAGGTAAATATATTCAATAATTTGTTTACAAGAGTACTTTTTACACATTAAAATGAATCTTAAGACACAGTGGAATGAGTATCATACTATATGAAAAAATATGTAAAAGTATAATGAGAAAATAAAACTAAAAAATAAAAATAATTTATTTTGTCTTGTGTAAATTTATAGTTAAATAAATAAAAACAATACTAATATATATAGTAGTTTCGTGTATATGATAGTACGTAGTATAGTAGTAGTATGGATCAAGAAACTTTAAATTAGAAAATGACAATGATATATAAAAGAAAACACAAAGGCTAAAAATACATATATATATATATATATATATATATATATATATATATATATATATATATATATATATATATATATGTATGTATTCATTACAATAAAATACAAAAATTCAATGTATATATATTAAAAATTTTATAAGCATGTAATATTCCACAAAAAAATGTATTTAGTTTCATGTTGTAACTTTTATTCTTTTGACTCTCAAGTAGTAGTAATAAGTAGTAAGTATACTACTAAAATACTGTTCAATTCGATAAAAAAAAACCTGTATTCATTGATTCAGCAACGCTTACTCTATTTTAGAATTCCTCTTTTATAAAGTAAACTAAAACGCTTTATGGGATAAGCTTTGAAATACAACAAAATTGTACGGGAATTTGTCGGTACAATTTGGTATTGCATTGGAAAAAAGAATCTCTTTAACTTCTTATACAGTATATTATAATTTCTTTTTTTAGCTTTAGCAATAGAATATGGAATATGAATTATTATTAAATGTAGAAGCATTTTGCAAGGTGTGTTTGTATAGGTATAATATATTTTTAACGTTGAAGTTATTGTATTTTTTTTTACTCTGCCTGATCTTAAGCAGTCAATGATGTCTTAAAATGGTGGCCACCATTCTCATTCACGCAAAATAGAATGCAGTATGGTGGTCTCCACTATGGCGGCCTTGTGATATGCTTTTTCACGCCCCGCTTAAAAGACCCAGGATCGTAGTGGAAAGGAAACACGTGCCGTGGTAGTGCCGTCCAAATTTTGATGGAACGACATAAATATGTAGTGTTGAACCATTTGGTTCGTAATGACACAAAATCCACCGTGAAGGTGGCACTTCTGTCCTGTACGTGTTGTTTGGGATGGGATTAGTTGAAAGAGTTCGTCGGAGCATTTGCCGATGTGTAGGCGATAGAAGACTGGCATAGCGGTAACGTCTCTACGCAATCGTAAAGGTTACAGAAACCCCGTGGCCTCTGAACTTCCAATTATACGAACCGCTCGCCGCCGCAAAAGATAAAGAGTGTCAAGTAAGTACTGAGCTGTACATCCCAAAGATGAGAGCAGTACTCCAAACAGAAGCGAACCTGCGTCCTTTAAAAAAGACACAGCTGTTTTGGCGTAAAGAAGCGTGTCACCTTGTTCAATACTCCAAGTATGCTTGAGATCCACTGAGTTAAAGGGCTTCTGTACCCTCTCGGAAATGGTCGCCGGGTCCCACCGTCTGGTCACCAATCGGCATAATGAACCATTCCGGAATCATGCGCGGCCTAGTGGGGCAGCCTCCTTATATGGTTAGTCCAAGTTGGGCCCCTGTGCTTTGCCGCTGGCGGCGAGCGGCAACATGTTTCTACAGCTCTCCCTCTCCGGCGGGTCGACTCACACCATTCACACAATGACTTTACGGATAATCTACTGGTCCCACATTTACTTCACCTGATGCCATCCGTGCATTTATTGGGCCTCCGAAACTCACTCACTTACCATTTCACTCAATCACTCACCACTCATTCTAATTTTCATTCACTCAATTACTCACCGAACGAAACGCAGCAGTATAAATACTGCTCCTTCACGCAGATTTTCTGTGAGAGGGTAGTATTTTTCCGGTCGAGCCAGCCTATTCATGCTGTTACCAACGAAGCTATACTACCTTAATAGCGTGTTTGAAGTTAGGTTAATATTATTTAATAACTTATAAATACATTTTTCATTTGCTTATTTTAATTTCCATACAGTGATCTAAAGATATGGTAAGAATACTTCACCTTGTTTTGTTAACACTTTCACCCATTTTTTTATGTTTTTTAACAATTATTTTCATAAAATTATCGAAATTGATATGTAAATGTCTAAAATTAGTAAACTAGTCTAATCAAATTCTTGTATATAAAAGCTGATAGTGGCTTTATTGTCTTATATCATATTGGATTCGGTGTATGAGCTTGCATATGTATTGATGTGTATTATGGCTATAATATTTCATTGCCTTAGAGGTCAGCTGTCTATGAATAATGGATGATGTCAGAAGAACAAAGAGACGTCAAACGACGACGGTCATTGCTATCTTTATCCTTAATCCTTACGCCCTAATCCTAATTTGTACTAAAATCATAAAGAACTAAGTCTAGTTTTCTTGTAAGAAATGGTATTGTCTTATTGTTATGAACAATCCTAGCGTAAACATTGTAAATAAATAACATATAATGAATTGTTCTTTAACAAAATAGCTTATTACGTATATCCAACTATTGTATATAAAATTCAAAACAACACTTACATAATATTTATAAAACTCATAATATTTTTTTATACTTAAATCACATGTTAACATATTTTAAAAAAAGTGTGTGGAAAAGAAATAAAATGTCTTTAAAAATATTTCCAATACTGAAGAAATTATATTTGTCAACTTTATTTAACGTACGCAAAGTTGCGTTTAAGCTTTTTTGTTTTCGGAATTGATCGAGATATCAAGTTTGTTCAGATACTTGCAAAGCAAGTTTTACAAAGTTTCATTTCATTTCTTAAAGAAAAGCAACAAGTGAAATGGATAGACAAGAAAAATAGTTATATACTTTACTAATAATCATGACGAAATTCCGGTCTATTCAATTTTTATAAATCTGTCGTCCGTATTTTGACGTAAAAACTTTTTACCATAATTAGATAAATCTTGGTAAAGTAGGCCCCGTGCATACCCTGGGCAAAAATAATTAGGAAAATAGGCTACTCTCTGCCTAAAAAACTATAATTTTCTTGTTAAATTCATTTTAAAGTAAACTGTGTATTGAAAAAATAAAAATTGATTTTATGACTAAGTGCAAATTACTTTCACAGAACGAAGTTCTGAGGCATATTAATGGCTTAAAACAGTTTAATAATTAAAAAATATGAAATTGACTTCTTTTATAGGAAACTGTTTAACAAAGAACTTGACAAAACACCTTAAATCTTATACAAAAACCATGTTCAGGGGAAGAACAAATATACTTATTGATTTTTATTAATTTAATAGTACCCTAAAATTTCAATAAAATATGATAATTTTACATAAATAAATAACGAAAAATAAACCATACGGGAATCGAACCCGCGAAACCGCCCCGTCTGTCAATTGAGCTACCGTAGCGCTGTCCGTCTCGGTAAATTAATCATTCTATATGTGATCGTCTTTGTAAGCTCAACATGGCTATACATGTCTATACAATATATAAATGTTCTGTTTTTTAATTTTATTAATTTCAAATATGCAAACTAATGTCTGCGACCAATCAAAATGTATAATACAGGACTTTTTGACTATAGCTTTGCCCATGTGAATGGCATGATGCTTACAATAACTTCTAGAGAACTCCTCATAGAAAGGGAAGAAACAGCATTCTTCCTATTATGCAAAATTATAGTAGGCTAATAAACATGTCGGCTAATTAACTATATAAATCTATTTTATAGTTCCAGACATAAGAACTCAAACAAAAATGCAAAGAAACTGTTTAATTAAAATTTATTATGACAGATATCTTTTAAGAATACTAACCACTTTATATCTTTGTAGTATGTAACTCAATGACCATAGTCACGGGATGGTGTCCTAAATGTCACAGGTTTGAATGTTGGTACGTATCGATATATTCCTCATTCTATATTTGTTTAAGATATCGTAATGCTTAATAAAATCATAAAATTATTGATTGATGCATTGATGACACTTCTATTCTTGATTAAAGACACCTCCAAATAGACACCTCCAGTAGAAATGCCTTTCAGAAATAAATATATTATGTCCTCGAACTCCACTCGAACTAAATCGAGCCTATCAATAAGTTATGCATCAATCAAAGAAAATAAATTTTGGTAATGCGAAGAAACATATTATTATTGTAAATTTATTAGACGATGAAATTCTGTTCAGACGATTTTTCAAATAAATGATTTTATATAATTAACAGTATGTTTGAACTTCGGCATCGAATATTGAAGTCGATTGGCTCGTTTTCAATACAGATGAAATAGTATTTCAGTTGATTTAGAAATTGAAAGATATAACTAACGTAATATAAGGTCGTTTCTAGATGAATATGTTAGTTCATATAAGATTATACATATTTAACAATCTAGAAATATCATATTACTCATTGCAAAAAATAAGCCGTTATTTATCTAAAATAAACATATGAACCAAATTACGCTTACTTGGATTTAGAATGTTATCATACGAATTTATTATTTGAAAATAAAATTGAATGTTTCTTATTACATAAATGACTGAAATACCATGGAATTATTGAATACTAGGGGTCGCTCCGACATTGTCCGCGTGGTTTTTAGTGTTGCCGCCGAGTTCCATACAAAATTGATATTTAAAACCCTTAAGGGTGGCATTTAAAAATCTTTTCTTAGTTTCTTAGTAGTGATTTTACTATCTCTACGACCTGCGGTTTAGGCTGTATGCTATAACTAAGTCAGTCAGAACCTATTAGATTATATTAAATTTGCAGCCTTTTTCATTGCTGCTTAACTTCTATTAGTCACAGCGAGATGATATATACCCTATAGCCTTCCTCAATAAACGGACTATTCAACACAAAAAGAATTTTTCCATTCGGGCGAGTAGTCCCAGAGATTAGTGCGTTCAAACAAACAAACTCTTCAGCTTTATAATATTAGTATAGATTGTAAGTTCCTTTCTAGATGAGTATGTTCGTTAATATAAGGTTATTTTTAACAATCTAAAAATATCATATTACTCATTGCAAAAAATAAACCTTTTTATTTATCTAAAATATACATAAGAACCAAATTACGCTTACTTGGATTTAGAATCATATGAATTTATTATTTGAAAATAAAATTGAATATCTTTTATTACATAAATGACTGAAATAGGTACATGAAATTATTGTATATTTAATTGGATAATTTTAAGTGATATATAAACTAGCATAATATTATTTTTATACAAACCTTCCTAGACCATTAATTTACCTAATATTAGTTATAATATTAAACGAATGCTTGCTAAGAATATATGTAGGCTAGTTCTTAAAAAAAAAATAGTGTAGATCTTATTATAAAAATAAATGTCGAAGTTATTTAGCTGATCCCTAGCAAAAAAATTCAATAGTATTTGTTAAGTACACTGTTAATTAACTTAATTTAACTTTTAGAGTTATTTGGATCAATAAAATATCGAAGTTTTCCTTTTACCTTTTTATTTACCTTTTATACAATTTACTTTTTATACATTTGTCACGAAGAGTTTTTTTTTATCAACCAATCTAAGGTCAAAGTGAAATAGATATTATACTTACATTTGGTATAATGATTAAATGATTACTACCAACATTTTTTTAGTCTCCTTTATTTCTTGAAAACATTACAAACTCACTTCGCATTTTGAAATTAAACTTCCAATTTTCTCTTCTTCATCATCACTTTGCACTAGGTGGACCGTATCATTTTTGACTAAGCACAAATAAAAAATGTAAATAGGATTCATAACATCAATATTTTCCCATCATGTTATATAACACAATTAATTATATATACCTTTTTTTAAGTGATAAAATAATGCGAATTCTGTAACGGTACTTACAGCAGCCATGTAGTGTATAACAAAAGTAAAATGATTGATTGAATAAATATACATAAAAGTATATAGAAGAAGTTTAAAGAAGAGACCCTTTTACCAAGCTGCCAAGTCCTACAAGAAGGCATTGCGGAAGGCTCGTCTCGATCGAATCGCTAAGAATGGCGAAAAGCTCTCTGTCTTGCTGTTCTTGCGATGGTCCGGCAGCACTTTACATCGGGACAGCTTCTTGTTTTATACAAAGCATAGATCCGGTCGTGTGTAGAGTACTATGGTCATATATTTGCTGGTGCCGCAAAGTCTCATCTTGCGGTTCTGGACTCAATTGAGAGGCGAGCGAAGAGGCTTCTAGGCGATCCCAAATTGGTTGAAGCCCACCTCCACAGCCTTGAACATAGGCGTAGAATTGCTAGCCTCTCAGTATTCTATAGGATACATTTTGGTGAGTGTGCGCAGGAGTTACATGACTTAATTCCCCCGTTCCATCACCGGATGTTCCGACGCACGGCAGGTATCCATTCTTACGTTTGTGTACACTGCACCTGTCCGAACGAAGCGCTATGTCTCGTCTTTTTTAGTGCGTACAGCGAAGGATTGGAATAGCTTGCCTGCGTCGGTATGTCCAGCCAAATACAATGTGGGTGTCTTCAAGAGAAGAGTGAAAAGGTTGTTTGGTTAATGTGCCTTACCACCTATGACTATATCTACAATCTCCATCAGGTGGAATGTAGTCAAGCATAACCTTGTTTTGTATAAAAAAAAAAATTAACCAATATGTTATTATTCTAATTATAAAGTTAACAATTAGGATATAATGAGGAATTATGTGGTACTCCCTGAAACTTCAGCATACCTACTAAAACCCAACGGTTACCTTCATCATCATAACGAAACGACACGGGATTGCTTTCGCACTTACCGTGACAATTATAATTTCTCACCTAACTCAAGTTCTTATTTTTATTATGTACTTCAATATAAACACGTATCAGTTTCACCTTTGAGGTACTCAATAAAGAACTGAAAGATGAAATAAAAGTTTGGATTATTTCAGACCAACATACATCAAAAATATAAATAAAATAAAATTATATCACATATATCTTTGTTGTGCCAAATCAATCACCTTTTAAAATTAAATTATGAATTGGCAAAGATAAAACAAATTTATTGCCTTTTGCCGACGGCGATTTATTACCAATTCGTCAGTCAAAGACCATACTCAAGATCTTTATATATTTTATCTAAAACATTTAAATTCTGGAAAATTATGAAATAAATAACTTATTCTACATTTCAGGATACATCAATCTTACATAAACTGAATAAAGTTACAGAATTAAATTTTCAAGAAATATAGTATAGTTAGTATATATATAGTATAAATTCTATCCAGTTGCAATTTTAGTAAAATTAAGGTATCTCTCTTTTAAAACTAATGTTGAGTTATAGATTCTCATAAAATAATTTACAAAAATTATTCGTGTGTATACTATATTAACTTTATTTTTAAGAAATGCAAAGTTATTAGGCCTCTGTTATATGAGAATTTGAAGGATGTGTAATCAAAACTAAAGCGGAAGTATTTTCTCAGTAAATACTTCAACCACAGGGCTGGGTCGGCATAACATTGCTTTTATAATATTAATAAAATAAGCAAATCTTCCCATGTTGTTTGAAACAAAATAAACTTATAAGTACATTTTTCAGCTCTAATGATGTTACTCCAAAAGGAGTAAAACTATTTATACTGGTATCAACCATTTAAAAAAATATATAGATAATAAGTAACAATATCAATCGAAACAAAATATTAATCGATTAAAAATGGATAGTTATTATGATTATCATTGATTGATCGATTTTTTTTCACTAAGAAAATGCTGAATAAGCTTATATCTGGTGACCCAATTATCAAAACGTTACGTTACTATTGGTTTTGGATATGATATTCACGATTTCATCTTTTACATCAAATGACTTATTTCATGTAGTATATTAGCCATCAAGCTGCTTTAGAGAATATATATTTTAGGTTTTTAATGTAAACGCTACAATAATCTACCAAAGCAATAATTTTTAGGCCGTACTTGACAGGCTTTATCGGTATTTATTGGCGAAATTTATAGCGACCTCAGAAAACTACGAGCATTTCATTAGGGCAGTCACTTGGCATGTAAGATTTATACTCATAGTATCTCCCGTTGGTCGAATGATTAGCGCAGACGCCAAAAGTATAGCGGCTCAGGCTGTAAAGGTTCTCGGGATTGATTCCCGACAGGGACAGGCATGTATGTGATGAGGTCTATATTTTTCGGTTTGGTCGTTTATTAAATATTTTAGCAGTATTTATAATGTGTAATTCTATGTATTTGTATAGTTGTCTAACACCCTTAACACAAGCAAATTATTTGTTTACTTCGGGGTTAGATCAATTTGTTTTATTTGTTCTGTGATATTATTATTATTATAAATATAATAAAAAAGTTTTAAACTAACTAAATACTGCAGTAACAAAAACAAATTACTTAAACCACGCTTAAACAAAATGACTTAAAATAATTACATCGAGTACAGGTATGGGTCACTTTTTATTTTTTTTCAATACAGTACCTGTATTTCTCAAAGCGGCTACTGTTCTATTGATTTCAAATGTGCAGATGGACTTAATAAGTCCAGGTACTCAGAAAAATGGCTCGGTGCTTCAATCGTAAAAATGTAGACAAACTAAAAACGCGCGCGTAATTATGACCCTTGCGCTGGGTTCACATAAAAAAAATGTTTACCGTGGAACTTAAAATATAACAATATACAATTTTTAGTAACTAGAATCTCTTTAAAACTCTATAGCCTAAATACACAGGCTATATACAAATACTAGGCTTATACTTTGCCTTACAAAGAACCAGTAAAGCAGCTTATTTTAACGTCAGATAATAACTTGGATGGCTAGTTAGTTGACTTAAGCAACGTTTGTAAAAGGCACTTTAATATTTCTTAAGGTGCGCTTCATAATGTTCTCTGACAAATTCAAAAGAACCTAGATAGATTTTATAAAAAGAGCATGGAATTAATTATTTCTTATAAAAAATAATTTTATCGAGCAGGTATTTTTTTGTTGCTTCATTTCTATATTTATATTTATATTGATTAAACAAAAATGTTCTGAAGTAAAAATAGTGCGCAGAGTAATGAGCAAAATACATTTATACCGAAATAACTTGAAGTCATTTGACGTTTCAGAATCATTTCCTTGGCCTTGCCCAGTTTAATAACAATAGCGGAAATGTTGACCCTTTACTGTTACATAATAGGTAAGGACATTAAAGCTTCATTACAATATTGTGACATCACTTGTGTGTATTGTGTGTCTTAGGGCTATTTTATTTATATTTCACAGATTTTTACAGACAAAATAGAAATAGAAATTCTAAAAACCAGTCTAGTATCTTACGGTAGAAATATGTTTCGAATTTACGTTGTGTCGAATACTTCCTATTCTATATTTGAACATGTTTAATAGAAGTTATATTCAATTAAGAGTATGCTTTTAATTTCTTAATTAAAAGCATCCTCTTCATGTTTTCCATCCTTTCAATGTTTTCTCCAATACTTTCTCTTGAAAGTTTTGGAGAAAACAGTATTTTTCTCTTTCTGACAATTGATATGCAACATTTTACCTTTTATATTAGTTATTCTTATAAAATGCTACGGTATTTTTGTATCTTTTTAATCAAATCTAAAATCATTTAAGTGAGGCTTTCATAAAATAAATTTTTGCCGTAAACCTGGCGAAGCAGACTGGGTTTTGCTAGTCTACATCCATCTATTAAAGAGGAAAGTAAGAGGAAAGTGTGTATGTATGTTCCTTATAAACTCTAAAGCGATTGGTCAGATATCGACGAAATTTTCAATGAAATTTTAGATTAACCTATCTGGTAATTTTGTAAAGTTTCTGTTTTTTAGTTAATAACAGTTTTTTTAACTAACAACATTATATTTATATAAGATATATTTGTGTTGACACTTGCGTTGTAAGTTTCTTTGTTACTTATATATTTCTATTCAAGAAAAAGTATGTATATATGTTTCTTATAGACTCCGAAATGACTAGACCGATTTTCATGAATAAAAATTTCAGACAATCTGTAGCTTGACCCAGCGTTTGTATATTATATATTTATATATTATCTATTAACCTTTAATTTATTATATACTAATTAATGTTATATGTTCATAAAATATGTTAATAATGAATACATATTTTAGCATTCGCAATTAAATCCACCTGAGGTGTAATTACTACTTGCTTCGCTAGAGTTGCTCACGAACAAGAAAGGCCGAGGTAATTAATACTAGTTAATCTACATATTAATCAAGTTGAGTCAATTTTTTAATAACGAAACTCGTTAAGTGGTAAAATAAGGAATTTACTATAGATTTTTGTTATACATTTAATAATATTCAGTAAATAATAGTATTTGTTATATTGCATAGTGTTGCAATCAAACGGACAGTTTACCTGATGTCGTAGGTACCATTGGTCATGGTCTTAGAATAAAGAGAGTTACAATTGCGTTGCCACTTGCTGTAATTAACTGACTACAGGGTTTTACTAAATATAAAATGGAATTAAGAACCCTTTTAACTGTTTCAATTAATACTCTCGGAATTAATCGATTTATTATTATTAACTTTTTAAGATATTAAAAATGTTAACAAACAAATGGAAATTATTAATGCTGTTTAGTCGTAATTTATTAACAGGTTATTAATTATGATAACGTTCAAACATTTTTTTTAATTTTTTAACATTCTGCAAACATGCTCCAAAAGTAGTTTTGATCAATCCTTGCTCGCTTCTATGGTATAAAATTGTATTTAGATTTTTTATAATATTGTATTTTTTATTTTAAAACTCAAAAAAATACAAAAAAAATCTTTTGAAAAACGGAATTAAAAGCCATGAGTAGACCGCAGAAGTTAAAACTTGGACTTTAAAGTTTAAATACTAAGGATAACATGCGTTACTTATAATGGAAAATAACTGACAAGGAGTTCTTAAAATTCCATTTTTATGGATAGGAGGAAGCCACTTAGAACGATATTTTGAAATGGGATCAAATTACCGTAAATTTCAAATGAAGCAAATGCAACTATTGACGAGGCGATCCAATTTATTTAGATTGGCTTCAGTGGCCAATACTTATAACATAGAAGCATACATCAGCTGTATAAAAGGAAGAATAAGAGACTGAACTAATAGAGTTTTGATCCGAATAGGTAGAAAGTTTTTGTGCTCATAAAGTAAACGTAACGAGTATGTCACCCTTCGAAATACTCAATTAAATTGTTTGAGTGATAATTGTAAAATATTATCATTTTATCTAAAAGTATAATAAGAATAAAAAAATATACGTTATTACTTTTTAATATTCTTTCTGTTAATTCTCCTATTTATACGACTCACCCACCTTATTGTTGTGTTAAGAAAAAAGAGAGAGAGCTTGAATTTTCTATACTTTCTAAATTTGCATGCCTGGGATATATACAACATTTCTGGCGATAAAGATATGTTGATTGTTGTTTCACTATTTACACATATTATCAAAGTATTATCAAAGTATTATTAAAGTCTATTGTAACATTGATTCGTCTTTCACTAGGGAAACTGTGTTTGGTTACGTCATTGTGGCTCTATCGCTATGTATAACAATTCGGCCATAGTATGATGTTGGTTCGTATCACTATATGAAGTCATCGGACACGTATTTTTGGCAGAGAATGAATGCGAACATATTTACTGCCGCACTACTACTCAATATCATAAGGGTTGATCATTTATTTACAATTAAATTGAATTCCATTTTTTAAACATGCATTTTACATGCAACATTTATCTGGTAATATTCGTCAAATGTTTATAGCAAGATAACTCGCTGCTATATAGGTTCTCTCCACATGAGCTAAATCAAGTCTAAATAAAATAAAATATAATCGAGTTTGGTTTGAGACGGTCTTGGACGATAGAGGGGTATTTCCATACGTAAAGAGGATTATTGAGGAAAGATGTATCTTGTATTGTATGTATCTAAAGATGTACATATGTATATGTATAGATAATCTGACTTACAGTCTGCCAGCAGAAAAGGTTCACAATAACGCAAATTCATTAATCTTGTTAAACGGACTTATATGGGTCCAATTTAAACTGGCGGAGTGAACAAGTAATTCATAAAATGTGTTCTATTCGGTACCGCGCTGTGCCACCACATATTGGAGAATTTAGTGATACCCATAAAATTTAAGGGTTTATATAAAAAAAAATTGAGCTTACTTCTCACCTTGCGCTCACTTGGGTAGACGGTAGATATACATATCACATAAATAAATTTATGAAATATACAATTTTTTTTAAATGTTTTCGGTCACTGAAAATTATCATTATATGAATAAAATTATAAACAACTTATTCTGAAAAGATCAAATGACAAGTTTATATTTCACTTTTCATTAAAACAAACCCTTTAAACTGTTTGTAATTTATGAGCTTGTATTTGAAAATATTTGCTTATTTTAAAGACTTGTAAGCTTCTGAAAGCAAATATTAATTATGAATCTTTTAATACACCATATACATGACATTATTTGTTTTGTCATATGTGTTAACAAACAGAAATTGTATACCAGATAGAAAATTGAATGATAAATAATAACCTGTGAGTCCTTATTTATATTTTAAGGATAATTGTATAGATATTATAAATTAAAAATAATTTTGTAATTTTCTTTGTGAGTATAATGAAAAAAATTGGTTAAATTGTTAGAGGTAAACCCAGACTATTTATATATTTTTTCAGTGTTTCCACATTTTATAAAAACAACTTTATAATACTACTTACTAATTATCGTATAATTTTAAACCCCCGACTAAAAAGAGGGGTGTTATAAGTTTGACCTGTCGATCCACAGATCTGTGTATCTGTGTATATGTGTATCTGAGTATCTGTCTGTGGCAAATTTCCGGCCAAACTCGTGGACGAATTTGAATGCGGTTTTTTTTTAATCGAAAGCTATGCTCGTCGAG
The DNA here is from genome assembly GCA_959347355.1 of Napeogenes inachia. Lineage (NCBI taxonomy): Eukaryota > Metazoa > Arthropoda > Insecta > Lepidoptera > Nymphalidae > Napeogenes > Napeogenes inachia. Next base: position 4,373,128 of record OY365792.1, read on the forward strand.
ATGGTTCTTATTTATGTTTGATTGAAATAAACATAGTCGTCTTCAAGATATTGACGTTTTATTAGTGAGGGGGATAGCTTCTTATGCAATAATTAGCTGTTTGCGGCCAAACGCGTGGACGCATTTAAATGCGGTTTTTTTTAATCGAAGGTTATGCTCGTCAAGATGTTTCTATATTGCTATGCTATTAGCCTTGTTATGAAGGCCTTAAATTTTTACACTTACTTACTGAGGTAAAGTACTTTATAAGGGATAGCTGTTGCCCGTAACTGCATCCACGTAAACTGTAAAATTATATTTATATGGCTTATAATCGTAGTCATAAAGAATCACAGACAACAGTAAGTGATAATATAAATCCCTTCATCATAGTGTTATTAGTGATTGTAAAACATTTTAACTCTAAATGTTTATATTTACCCATATGAAAGTCTTGAATCATGTTACTTAATACATTTATAATTTATTACATTGTCGAAACTTTCACGTGGATCCTTATTTTATTAAATATAATGTATGTTTCTCGTATTAAATATAACCTTTGTACATCATAACATACGATTCTAATGCTAAAAGATATTTAAAAAAAATCGGTACCGTAGTTTCGGAGCCTATTGAATTCAAACAAACAAACGAATCTTTCCTACTTAAACAATTGAAAATGTTGTGTATCTGTAGGTTCATTTAGTACAATTCAGAAACTAGTATCATAACTTTAAAAGCAGAAAAAATAATTAAAAATTGAAAAAACCGGGGGACCGTTTAATAAAGGAAGAAATTAAAATGCAAGTAAGTTAACAAGGCAAATAAATAAATAATTACGATTTCGAATCTTATAGTCTAAGTCCTCAATGATTAACTTCGCGTCGTAATATATACACTATCAACGTACGTAGAACGGTCCCCCAACGCAACGACTTCAATAAGTACATAATAATATTATTTTTAGAGGTTTTTTGTAGCGGGGGTTTTTAAAATTTTTAATTAAATTTTTTAAATAATGTGAAGTCAGCAATTCTGACGCAAGTATAAAGAAAGGTAGAAGTTTAAATATAGGAGGGCTAGTTTGCGTAAAAGCTTGTCGCCTCCGGAGATCGATGGCAAAGTGCAGCTCACGGACAGAGGTATTTCAAAAATTATTATTATTACGAATTACGTCAATACCTTAATATTGATTTTATTATTAACGTCTCTATCAATATCAATCCCTTGAGAATGATTAATCAACAAATTATACAAATTATACAAACATGTAAATCTCTATTCTATTATTTATTTTTTATGATTGATATGATGATGATGTTAATGCATTAATTATCAAATCAGCTATGATACTATGAACATCAAATATAAAAAATAATATGAAAATCGGTTTAGAAACATTATTAAAATTATTGAAGTTATTAATGCATTTTTTTATATTATTGATTGTCTAACGATCATAGAGTCCACGTGATTAAAAATTTAGATGTGGACTATAAAAATTAGCAAATGTAATTTTGCAAATACGATGAAAATTTTAAGGAATAGCAAAGATAAATGCGACTAGGAAAATAAAGATATGGTTGGATGTAAAGTACAATTCATACTTACACTATTCCTACTATTCCTTGTCTACCCATTTCACTTGTTGCTTTTCTTTAATAAATTGGAAATAAAAATTTATAAAACTTGGTTTGCAAAGCAACTTAACGGTCTTGATATTGGACTCGAACAAGTTCGAAAAGTTAAACATTTGAAGTACTAGTAAAGTATCTTCAATATTGACAATATTGTTAAGTGTGTAAATTTTGTTTGCTTTTATAAAAATGTAAAATAGAATAAAAAAACAGTTTTATATAAAATGTAAGTATGTACAATAATCAAGAAAAATGGAATAAGGAATATATGGAAATAATGTTCGAAAATATCTATAAACATATCTATCATGAGATCTATCTAGAGTACTGTGGCCACATTTCTGCTGGTGCCGCAAAGAATCATCTTGAGGTTCTGGACTCAATTGAGAGGCGAGCAAAGAGGCTTATTGGTGACCCTAAATTGGTTGACGCCAACCTCCATAGCCTTGAACACAGGCGTAGAATTGCTAGCCTCTCAGTATTCTATAGGATACATTGTGGTGAGTGTGCGCAGGAATTACACGATTTAATTTCCCCATACCCGTTCCATCACCGGACGTTCCGACGCACGGCAGGTATCCATCCCTACGTTGTGAATAGTACACCTGTCCGAACGAAGCGCTATGCTTCGTCTTTTTAGTGCGTACAGCGAAAGACAGGAAAAATTTGCCTGCGTCGGTATTGCCGGCCAAATATAATGTGGGTGTCTTCAAGAGAAGAGTGAATAGGTTGCTAGGTTAATGCGCGTTACCACCTAGGACTACATTTCAGTTACCATCAGGTGGAATGTAGTCAACCATGGACCTAGTTTTGTATAAAAATAAAAAAAAAAACAACTATAGCCATGTAAGATTATTTAAATTTTTATAAGTATATAATGTAAAATAAACCGATACGGGCATTGATTCGAATTCGAATTTTCGTCACTCTACCAACTGAGCTACCGTATTTATATAAATATATATGAAAATAGTTGAAAACTATCTCTAATAGCATTTATATAGACCTTTTTACGTTGATTTATTATTAAAAACACTCTCACTTATCTCTCTCTTATTCACGCTATAAAACTGACCTTAAGTCGCGGATTAAATTCCCGACAATATAATGACCAGAGGTACCATTTCTGGTATGAACCTTGTTGATGTTAAGAGGCTTAATTTTACCTTTTTAATAATAGTTTTAAGATACACTTCTACCAATGTTTTAACATCTCTTTTACAAAAGTATGTCTTAGTTACTCCTTTATATGTAATACACCACCAACCTGCATCACTGGATTTAGATAATGTCCACGTTCTTTTCTAAAGACAAGTCAAAAGAGCTTAGTGCATAAGTGCATACAAGTGGAAAGTGAAAAGGTCAAAAGTGAAAATATGTTTTATCTATTACCTCACTAAGCGTACCGTTTAAAATTTTTTTTTTGGTGACAGCACCCAATTCCTTTCAAAATCACCAGTTAAATACGAGAGATAGTAAGTAAGTCAACTTTTAAAATACGAGAAATAGTTCGAAGTCCGACTTTCTTGCCGGTTACAGGGTTAATAGTATTAACTTAATACGCATTCTTTCCTTCACAAGCTTTAATTGACTTTTTTTTTACTTTAGCTACGACAGGTAAATCTTTTTTTGGTGAAAGTTTAATTTTTCCAACCGCGCGGTATACAGTTGTTAGACTAATACAAAGCGAATAACAAAATTTGCATATGGTCCATATACCTTAACTTTTATTGATGTGGTTGTCAAACATTGTACATAGAAAAAAAATAATAACATAAAACGCGCGTATAGCAAAATATGTATTTATAAAAAGTAAATATAAGTTTGTTAAGCAAATATAAGTAAATATAAGTTTGTTAAAATTAGCCTATTATTTTTTTAAAGAAAGAAAGAGAGCAAAATAAATAATTATTTATCATACGTATACACCATGTAAGCGCATGTATAGTGAAGTGCATCTAGTTAACTAGTTTTGTTGCAAATATTTACAATGTTTCTACTTGCCAATTAGGAATGTTAATTTTTTTTTAATTTTGATGGATAAGTATATAATTTTTATGTTTTCTAGTTTATACAAACTATAAAACAATTTTGACATTGTATGAAATAAGTCACAAAAGTTCTGGAAAGTGTTCATTGTACAACAAAACATAATTCCAAGATTATATTCAAAATTTTAGTTTAATATTAATATTAAAATACAATGTCATTTACAAGAACAGAACCTTTGTTTATGTCGTTGTTGAAAATTGCTGAATCTGTATATTTTTTGTACATTGTTTAAAAGTGGTGTCACATTTTTGCTTATAAAAGCAAGCATTAAATAATCATTAATAATGATAATAATAGATATATCTATGTTACATTCATAATGTTGTTGTTGAAATTTATATAATATATATTTTAAAAAATATACATTTATTTCTTAAGAAACCGATTTCAAAATAATCTATTAATAATCTGTTTGTACTTACAATAAATCTTCTGTATTACATAATGTAGAATACATGAAATAAGATACTCAAAAAGATTGACGCAGGATATATGAGTATTCGCTACAAGCCGCGTGTACGTTGAACAGACAATGTGGCGTCTCCGGGTAAGGGAGTATTCATATTTGTCAGCATGTAACATATCCAGTACGTAGCGCTGCAAATACCTCATCGACAATAGTTTTCTTTGCAGAAACATTTATATCTGGATTCACTGTATATAGTAGACACGTAGTAGAACAGAAACAAAATATTTTACCTACAAACATATTCAAATATATTAAATCTACCGCTGAGAAGTGTCCGGATATAGTAGACAGTATTAGCGATATTGTTCTGTCGGTGATTCAGAATAACTGGACCGGGGTGAGAAGTTTGGTCATAGTCAAACTAACACTTTCATCTTGTGAAGTGTATCAACTTTATTTATTCTGTTCTGCTTATAATTATTTTTCACGTTTCGTATTTGTAAATGTGAATTCTCCCTAAGACTGGAAGACTGGATCTAATGTATTCTATTAAACTTATAAACATTTATCTAATCATAGGCTGATATAAGCAGTGGCTTCGGATAGATGCCACGTTTTTAAGTAAGGCATTCGAATGTGAAATCATACTTACAATTTGGCTTTCATAATTTACTAGCGAGTGTTATTCGCGTAATGATTATGAGATGTTCAGATGTTTATAAAGAAACAGAGAAGATACAAACAAACCTTATTTTTTTAAAACCCTCTAAAACACGTCTTATATTTTCTCAAAAAAAAAAAAAATAATAATAATAAATTTTCACAGTGTGTACTTAAAAACACCAATAAATACCAATAAATATAAATGTCTGACACCTCCATCTCGTCTTACCGTGAACACGATTGCTGCAAAGTATTCGAAACGTCGGGTAAGATTTAAAATGTAAATTTAAAATTTAATGAAATAACTACCAAAAAAAATATATATATATATATATATATATATTTTATATATATATATATATATATATATATATATATATATATATATATATATATATATATAGTATTAAGTTATGATAATTATATATTTTTATGTTAATTATAATAAAAAGGCTACGACCAAATTATAGAGACATATTTAGGAAATACGCAAGGTATATTATAAGAAATCGGCTTGTTAAAAAATATTAGCATTAGTTAATTTATAATTATTTATTCAGACTGCAGATATTTTGTTAATGACTTAAAAATAGAATAAAAAGCTTAATTCATCGAGACAGATAGCAATACGTTTTTTAGTTAATTGAATGAATAGAACAACACTGTTTTCTAAAGGTCGGGTTTGAATCCTTGTCCGTCTCTATTTATTTTTAATGCCATATTTATTTTAAATTTAAATAAGCCTAAAATTGCATGCAATATATGTTTTTTGATATTTTTAAACAAATATAATATAGTACGCGGCAATAAATATTGCACATCGACCTTTGGAAAGAGACAATCGGCTAATTTCGGCTTCGTAGAGCATTATCTCTGTCGCAGGAAATTGAAACAGTATGGATAACTATAAGGAGCTGTTAAAACAAGTATAATTTTCTTCTTTTCTAATTATATTTATTTTATGTATAAAAACATTTTTTTTCTATAAGTGGTTATTTTAATTGGGGAGTAATATAATTTAAGAAACATGCTTTTTATTATTTAAAAATTTTATTATTTAGGAAAATTATAACTGCACATAATAAAAAGCATTATACCCATTTTAAAATGAGACGTTGTAATACAGTAGCCGGCAATAAATATTACACATCGTTCTTTTGAAAGAGACAATCGGCTGATTTCGACTTCGAGGAGCATTATCTACCACACTACCTATGTCTCAAAATAATAATTAAAGCATAGAAGGAGCTTCATATTTTTAAGGCGTACACTGCCATTAGAATAACACTGGATTAAATTATCGATAACTGTGATTTTTACTTTTTACAACACTGTAGCGAAAATTTATAGAATACTTAAAAATGCTCAAATATAAATATTGCATATAGCAGTCCTATAATTTGGTCATAGGATGATTTTCTCTTTATAATTTGTAAACCATTTAAAAAACAAAAATAGTTTATTGTAACAAAGAACAACGTAAAAAAATACCATGTTAGATCACTTACCGATGGAAGGATATGTTTTGAACTTAATTTTCTTTCCGGGAAGAATGGTCATATTTTCTTTCAACAAAACGAGAAAATATGTAAATAACTATATGAATTCGTAAATGAAACTAAACAAGAATAAACCACTGACAGCCGACATCAAACACAACCAAAATATGTAAACGTTGTCCATACCCAATAAGTCAAATATGAATTATACTTTCCAATTTATCATTATAATGGTGACTAAATGGTGACCAATTGACATTATAAGTCTGACAACTTTATATTTGTTTCTTTCATCATTATGTTTTCACAGTATGAAGAAAGAGGACACCTGTTACGCACAATTAAGTCTTCAAATTTTGGCTATTTCTATGCTTTAGTTATTGTCCTGAGACCTATGTGACGTTTTGTCAATCGTTGTTTAAGTGCGACAGCGTGCGTTTGCTTCTAGTTCGAAATATATATTTAGAGTTCTAACACCTAAAATTTTTAATAATTTAAAGTTGTACTATGTCACCGTTAGGAAAAAGAGGGAAACCTTTACAAGGTCAGTCCCGCGAAATTATATACAATGTTTTTAAATATTTTCTAACTGAAGCTGACAGATTTAAAAAAAATGAAGATGACAATGTAAGTTGTTATTTTAAGAAGGTTCAAGAGCGAGTTGCAAATGCCACTGGAATTTCAAGAAGAACTTTGAACAATATATTAAACGAATTCAGTACTGAAACACATTCGACTGAACTTAAGTTCAGTACTCCAAAAAAAGGGAGACCAAAAAAGAAGTTTTGTTTGGATATGGATGATTTTGATTATGATATTGTTCGAAGAATGGTGTATGATTTTCACTTACGATTTAATGAACTGCCAACAATAAAATCATTAAAAGCTAAATTATCTGAAGCTGTTAATTAGAATGGGTCCGAAAAGACCTTAAGAAAAATACTTCACGAAATGGGATTTCGGTTCACTAAAATGGAAGATAATCGAAAAGTTCTAATGGATAAGTCTCAAACGAATGGAATACCTTGATAAAATACGCAAATTTCGCGAAACAGGTAAAAATATCGTCTACATGGATGAGTCTTACATACATACATCCCAAACTAAAGGGAAATCTTGGAGTGATGATAAGAAAAGAGGAGTAAAAAGGCCAATTTCAAAAGGCCATCGTTTGATAATAGTTCATGCAGGAAATGAAAAAGGGTTTGTACCCGGTGCTTTTTTAACGTATAAAACCACGGACACTACAGATGACTATCAGAATGAAATGAATTACGATAATTACGAGAAATGGCTGGTTAACCAATTAATTCCAAATATACCTAGCAATTCTGTTCTAGTTATCGACAACGCACCCTATCACAACAAATATGTTGAAAAACCCCCCAACTCAAACACTATTAACAGGAAATGATAAACTGGTTAAAAAGACATGAAATTCCAGTTGATTCAAATTTAACAAAATCCCAAATTTACGCTTTTATAGGTCAACACAAGGAGAGGTATACAGAGTTTTCCGTGGACAAAGTACTTACCGATCATGAGCACACTGTGTTGCGAATGCCGCCATATCATCCGAATTTTAACCCAATTGAAAATATGTGGTCTCAACTGAAAGGTTATGTAGCCTCTAAAAATGTGGGTATGAATTTAACTACAGTAAAAACATTACTGACTGAAAAAGGAAACATGATCGGCGCTGAAGAGTGGAAAAAGGTTTGCGATCATTCAATTAAATGTGAAAATGAATATAGAAGCATTCAACACAGCTTAGACAATTACACTGATAGACTAGTGATAAATACAGCTGATAGTGACAGTGATATTGACCTCTTTGAGAGCACAGATGGTGTAATGGAAGTAGCTGAGAATTAGAATTATTATTATTACAATGTCTCATTTCAAGAATAGCTATAATGGTCTTTATTATACAGTACAGTTATAATTTTCCTAAATAATAAATTACGTGAACATAATGTAAGCATGTTAAGCTATTGCATGACTTCTATCGTGGGCCTTGAGCGTGGAGACCGAATCCAGAAATTCCGTAACGAAAATAACCTAACACACCAGTATTGTGTACCTATCATATAACAATAGCGTAAGCGCCAAGTTGATAATATGTGTTATGAACTTTATTGTCTACAGCTTAAGGTTTAGTTTAAAATAAATGTTTTACTTGTACAAATGTATTTTTTTCAACAAGGATTTTCATTTCAATGACTTTCTGTTATGGTGTTACAAAAGACCCTGAGTACAAGAATTTAACAATCGTAATTGAACTTTATTCCTGAGATTTAAGGTTAAAAACGTTTTAGCTGTTAATATTATTAACCTTTTTATGATATTACATAGCACTGATAATTTCTCAATTTAAATAGGACCATATAGTCCTATTTAAATTGAGAAATTATACCATTCTTATTTAAAATTTTATCCTATATAGCGTAGGAAAACCCTATAAATGAGTAATTTATTCACTAAAAGAAAAAAAAAAGTTTTTTTATAGATCACCACGCAGACGCAAGTTACACAACTTGAATTAACATCAAAGAAAAAAAATTTAATTAAAAATTTAAAAAACCCCCGATACAAAAATACCTCTAAAAAGAGTAAAAATAATATTCTTATGTACTTATTGAACTCGTTGCGTCGGGAGACCGTTGTACGTACGTTGATAGTGTATTTATTTATTTATTTATTTTGTGTGTATATATATTACGAAGTTAATCATTGAGGACTTAGACCATACGATTCGATTTTGTAATTTCTTTATTTGCCTTGTTAACTTACTTGCATTTTAATTTCTTCCTTTATTAAACGGTCCCCCGACGCAACGAGTTCAATAAGTAAATAAGAATATTATTTTTACTCTTTTTAGAGGTATTTTTGTATCGGGGGTTTTTTAAATTTTTAATTTAATTTTTTTTTCTGCTTTTTAAACTTATGTTACTAATTTCTGAATTGTACTAAATAAACCTAAAAAAAAATTCAATTGTTTAAGTAGGAAAGATTTTTTTGTTTCTTTGAATTGAATAGGCTCCGAAACTACGGGACCGATTTTTAAAAAAACCTTTTAGCATTAGAATCCTATATTATGATGTAGGTACATAGGCTATATATATTAAGAGAAATATATATTATATTTAATATAATAAGATAAGGATCCACGTGAAAGTTTCGACAATGTAATAAATTATAAATGTATTAAGTTACATGATTCAAGACGTTTTAATATGGGTAGGTAGGTAGGTTTTATATATAGTATATACGAATATTAATAAATATAAACATTTAGAATTTAAATGATTTACAATCACTAATAACACTATGAAGGGATTTTTATTATCACTAGCTGATGAACGTGATTCTTTATGACTACGATCATAAGCCATATAAATATATTTTACAGTCTCCGTGGACGCAGTCACGGGCAACAGCTATCCTTAATAAAGTACTTAACCTCAGTACGTAAGTGTAAAAACCTTTTGGCCTTCATCCTTTTGGCGACACCGTTAGGAACGGCTAATTATTGCATAAGAACCTCTTCCCCGCACGAATTAAACGTCAATATCTTGAAGACGACTATTTTTATTTCAATCAAACATGAATAAGAACCATCTCGACAACTATAGCTTTCGATTAAACAAAACCGCATTTAAATCCGTCCACGCGTTTGGCCGCAAACAGCTAATTATTGCATAAGAACCTCTCCCCCGCACGAATAAAACGTCAATATCTTGAAGACGACTATTTTTATTTCAATTAAACATGGATAAAAACTATCTCGACGACCATAGCTTTCGATTAAACAAAACTGCATTCAAATCCGTAGACGCGTTTGGCCGCAAACAGCTAATTATTACATAAGAACCTCTCCCCCGCACAAATAAAACGTCAATATCTTGGAGACGACTATTACTATTTAAACCAAACATGTATAAAAACCATCTCGACGAATATAGCTTTCGATTACAAAAACTGCATTCAAATCCGTCCACGCGTTTGGCCGAAAATTTGCCACAGACAGATACACAGATACACAGATACACAGATACACAGATCGACAGGTCAAACTTATAACACCCCTCTTTTTAGTCGGGGGTTAAAAAAAAGAACTACATAAATAAATAAATAACTATAATTGCATAAGTTGATAAAAAATGCTATGCAATAGCTTTACCGCGGCAGTCTCCTAGTGCCACACGTCTTTTTTTTTATTATTTTATTTTACCCCAGCTTAAAGCCACTACTTATAGAAAAATTTGTGGCTTTTATACAAAGAATAAAAATAGTTATCAATAGAAGCAAATTATACTTGTTTTAACAGCTCCTTATAGTTACCATACTGTTTCAATTTCCTGCGACAGAGATAATGCTCTACGAAGCCGATTGTCTTTTTCCAAAGGTCGATGTGCAATATTTATTGCCGGGCACTATACCTTTCAATGGCATGGCGAACATTATATTTTTCGTTTTTTGTCCTCTGGGTAAAAGAGTGCTTATAATATTTAGTTTGGATCGATTATAAGGCATAAAAATGATTAAAACACTTTTAAACGAAAAATTGTTTAAATCATATTACTAGGTATAATTAATTTACTATTAATGTACAATTTGATTCCTTTTTCTTTTGTGCTTTTTTCTCTACCAGGCCTCTTAAATAATCAATGTTGCCAACATTTTAAATAAATTAATGATATCCTTTTTAAATATGGCAACATCAAATAAAGCTGTATAAATGTATGCTGCTAGTACATTTATAATATTATAATAAGCAGTGATTTCAATTGCAAATCCGTAGCTTGATAGTCTTTTTTAATTTTTATGACAATAATAACGAATAACGTTATTAAAGTAAGTAAGGGTGTTAGTTACATTTTGATATTTATGTTGAAAACTAAAAAATAAACAATTTGTTTACTGTTAATGTAAAAGATTTTAGTTGTAATATTTTTTATTTAAATTTTGACTATTAATTTAGTAGCTAATTATGTTTTAAAACCTCATCGAATCGGATAGAATTTGGTACTAAAACATATTCTTATTTTATATTTTCCGGAAAAAATAAAAATTCAGGGCAGAAAATTAAAAATACTCAAATTTTAATTAATTTGTGTCTATTTTTGTATGTCTAATTAGGGATTAGAAAATGTAATTAAAAAAATGAAATATATTAATTATACGCCACAATAAAAATTACTTACATAAAACTTTTCTAAAACTTTTATTTTTTCCCAAATAATTTCACTAAAATTTATATTATTGCGACAAAAGCTCCGTGGTAAGTAATTTTCTAATTTCCAGTGGGAATTATAGGTTCCTTGTTCAAGTATATTTTTATATTTCGCTGAACTGATTTTTTTCCGTTTTCAAGTTTTATCAACGTTGTTTTAATCAACTTGTTAACGTTGAAAATTGTAAAGTATTCTCTTCTGAATATTCCAGTAGCATGTTCAATTCAATTAATATTTTTTTAAATATCTGTTCTTATTTTACTACATCTAAGTTTTATTTAATATAAACATATGGACGTTTACAACGTTTATTTTAAATAGTATTAATTTAAAAAAATTAAATGGGGAATTATACGCAAGGTTATTCCAGCTTATTCGTATCTTTTATCAGAAATCACCACTAAATAAATATCGGCAAGAATTAAAATCATTATTTCTTGATTTTCATTTCTACATAATTTAGTAACTTCAGAACATCTTAGCTTGTGGTTTAAGAACATATCAAATATACTATAGTCTCTGACTTCGACATTGGACAAAATAACTTGTTATTAATATTATTAATAAGCTTTTTTTACAGAATAACAATTATTTATATAATGTTTATTTATAATAGATAATATTTTTTTAAAGGTAAAAGAGTCAATTCAATTTTATAAAAGTAACGAAAAAGCCTTAGTTGTCATTAGCTGGAGTATGAACTAGGATTAGTTATAGGACGTAAATATTAAAGATAAAGACAGCAACAACCGTTGTCGTTTGACTGCTTTTTTGTACATTAATCTATTACTCATACATAAGCGAAATGTCTATCAATCAAACATCATAGCTATAAATTGCACTGTATATGGGATACAAGCTCATAGACAGAACACAATATGATATAAATCAATAGTGATACTGTACTTCTTCAATATTAAGTTTAACATAAAATAATAAATGTGTACTGCTCATATTTGTAATTGCTAGTATAGTTGATTATAGCTTGCACATCGTTTATAGTGTAATTTATATTTATAAATATAAATGTTCATTTCACTTGTTCATTATTAATTAGCTGTCTACAAGTTGTTAGTTCCAGCTTCTATAAATATGGAAGGAATTGTAAGCTCAGCACTATTAACAATTTTACATTGAACATTTATATATTTTGTATTTTAAATATCAAATTAAGTTTATTTTTATTTTAGGAAATACTAATATTATTAATTTTATAGATAGCTTTAAGAATAATAAATGCTTTTTCTTGCAAGTATAACTAATAATTATATTTTTATTAGAATTCTAAAAAGGTATCCCAATATTTTAAAACTAATTATATATTTCTAGAGTAAGAGTAGAGAAATAAGTATTCGCCATTTATACTCAAATATTATTTTTCAATATATTTAATAACGTGTAGTAATAGATAAAGTTAACACTACAATATTTATAACCCTCATGCAAACATCTGTTGAATAAACATAAAGAGCGGTGTGAAAGTGTTCACAAATCAAGGTAAATCGTTCTCGTAATACCTTTAGATCCACAAATAGGAAACAAGATAAGCAAAGTATTTAATTTGTTAAAGATTTCTAAGCTACGTGTTGCGCATTGAAACTGAACTATATCTGTCTTGTCTTTCATGCCTTTAACCGTCATTTATGTAAATTTCTTAATAAGTTAGAAAATATTAATAAAGTTACGTCCACCACAATCTAAATTAATGTTGGTTAAAAAAAACAATATCAGTAAATACCTCCTGCAATACTATACTGCACTGAATAATGATTAAACATCTACATTTAAGCATAAATCTGCTTAAATAAGGCATCTTATTATAATAGAAAAGTTAAAGTGCAACGTTTTGTCACAAACAATACAAAAACGTTCCGGCAACGAACCGGATATTCTCGTATAATTTTGTTGTATTTTTAAGCTTTTCCCATATAGTGTTTTAGTTTTCTTTATAAAAGAGAAATTGTAAACAGAGCAACGTTTCCAAAGCCAATGGATACTAACTAAAACTATTTAGTATATCGCATTATTTTTCTAAGCCAAGTTAACAATTTAAATAACACGAAATTTGAAAGAAGTCGCAATATTAAAATTTTTTAAGATCTATTTATTCCATATTTATTTGTTTTTTTTTTTCTTAAATTACGTGGTGGTAGGTAAAACTTTAGACAAAACCCTGCATTTATATTGCGCTATTGTTTTTTATATTATAAACAAATAAAATTGATTACGAGTTTCAACACCCAGTAATATTAACAATTATCAGTAACAAATTTCTAAAACATATTAAGCAATAGTATTTTGAGAACATCATTAAATTTATTTTATAATTAATTTAATTTTTAGTTAAATAAGTCTCTGGTTACATCAGGCTGTGATTGGATACATGTTTATGACTTTACATTTGAATATAATATAAAAAATTATACTCCGCGACGTCTCATTGTCAACACGATACTACCCGAGATTTTTATAAGAAGCCTAATATTTGTCAGCTCAGTTGCAAAAACGATGATTATATTATGAAGAACCTTATTCATCAACTTAGATAGCGACACGGTAGCTTAAATGGCAGGGTGACAGAGGTCGTCTGGGTGGTCCCTGATAAGTGGTCACAAGTTCATAGTTAACGCAGTTAACGCAACGGCCTAAGAGTGGGTAGCGGTGCAACAGGGGTTCAGATTCGATTAGCGACATAGACAGGCCTGTGTGTGATGAGCATAGATGTCTGTATTTCTTAGTTTGTTCATTTATTAAATAGAATTTCAGCATTTATAATGAGTATTTCTATATATTTGTATCGTTTTCTAACACCCTTAACACAAACATATATTTTGCTTACTTAACCCCTAAGGTTTAGATCAATTCTTGTCCTGTTATTATTATTATTATTATAACGCTTATTAGTAAAGCAATTCTAATTTAAACTTATTTGTATAATTATTCATAATACTACAATAATATAACGTCAATATAAATGTCAATATTTATTCTGCCCTGGTGCTTGAATTATTTACAGTCTCGTCCTAAATCCACAATCCAAATTTGACTTTACCTATTGTTTTTTTTTATTATAACATAAAAAATAATAATAAAATATTTTCCTAATTATTTATGGTTAAATATTATTTAAATATTCCTATGTATTTTCTTCTTACTGTTACATCACTCATTACCTAGTAATAGTGACCAAAAAACTCGTAAACACATAGTTTAGATATAATATTAATTTGATTTGAAGTGTATGCTACTTAATTAAGCTAAAAGAAGAATCTTTTTGAAGTGAAACTTCTTTATCGGGGTTGGAAAAAAATTTAGTGTAACATTTTTTCGTTATGCGTCACATTTTTCCGTTACGCGCCAGCTTTTTTCGTATAGCTTCATCTCTTTTACACCATGTTGCTATGGAAATACTAAATAATCAAAATGACAAGTATGTGGATTACAAACACAATTTACATTAACCAAAAATAAAATTATCGGATTAGAGTTTTATAATTAAATAATGAATTGTAATTACATACTGGACAATACGATTTTATGGACTTGCTATTAAAACTAATAAATAAATTCAAGATTATAACATGAAGAAGAAATTATGAAATGTAATTTATAATATTTTTAAAATACATTGATTGTCTGAAATAGAAGAAGTAAGAATGAAAAGAAATACGAGTTTTGGCTGAGAAATGGAGCATTGGGGTCCTGATCTTTACAAGGTCTGTTTTGCTATACCTTTTTTTTTTTTTTTTTGTCGTTGGAAAAATGCGTTACGCATCATCCCAGCGGCCAGGAAGGTGATGGCCGAGGGGTTATGTGGGACTACCCGGCAGCATAGAGGACGCTGCCATTTTTAAGACTACCCACTTAAAAACCAACGGTTGACCTCATCGCCATAGTGGAACGCCACGGGATCGCTTTCGCTCTCACCGTGACGCCCCGGCGGAACCCCCTGTGAGGGGCCCCGATCAACTTAGGGACACCCTCACCTCGTAGGCCTATAATGGGTGGGAGAGGTCACCCCCCTCTCCCGCCGAGGCACTACGGCTGGGGAAGGAAGCGGCGGGCATACTCCCGCTTCCTTCTTCCCAGCCTAACCCTACGGAGCCTGTTTTGTTATATCTAGAACGAACAACAACTCGAAACAGCAGAAACAATGATGAAGAATAATTTTATTTGTGATATAGTGACGATCCAACATGTTACGAAGCCTAAAGTTATTATTTTTAAAGTGGATTGTGTACATTTGTCTGTTTTTATGGTACTTATGTGTTTCTTCTATGAGAATATTATACGTCAGAAACAGTCGATTCACTTCTTACGTTTTAATTAATTAATATTAATAAAAATTATGACGTTTGAAGTGAAACTTTTTTATCGACGGATGGGAGAAATTTTATAGCAATGTCAAAAAATTGTAACGTTTTTCTGCTAAGCGCCATCTTTATTTTTGCTTAAACTTTATCTAATTTAGCTTAATTAGCCATTCCTGTAAAGTTGTAATTAGTAAATAATTTTTCAAAAATTATGTCATAAAGAAGTTTCACTTCTTACATGTGTACACTAATACACACACACATATTTATTTATTATAACAATAATCAAAATGAGATTATCGCTCATGCATTGAGCAAAACCTTTTTAAATTATTCTCATTAAAAATAAATTTACTTCATGACAGTTATGTGGTTCATAATTTTCAAATAACTATCATGAAGTAGGGTTTGCTTGTTTCCGCAAAAAACCTTAATAACTTAACTAAAAGCATTTTCCATTTCATGGTTTATTGTACGCTACGTTAATCAACTTGTTGCAGCTAGAAATAGCGTAGTATTTTATAAAGACCGATCTCATAGTTAAAAGTGTTGGTTTTAAATTTGTGTGACTTTACTACCAGAAATTCGTTTTATTTTGTTTTCCCATTTTATGCTTATTTTTAACATGGAATCTCAAAAATTCTTTAATTTCAAGATCATCTTGAAATAAAATATCAAGATAATTTTACACTCTGGTAGTGAAACCGCACAAATCCTGTAATTATAAAATATTTTTGTTAATGACCGGAATGTGCAATTACGCTTCCACGTATCCTCTTCACATCAAACACCGGAGATTAATGATACGTGAAAATTGTATTCTCTCCACTTGACATATGTTACTCATGTTGTTGTTAACTCTAATTATATTATTATTGTATTATATAATATGTCCGGGTAATTTTTTTATAGTTTTTAGCGTAATATGATATTTTAAATTATCTAAATTTATTAATAAAGAAATTTCACATTTTACTAAAATATAAATGTTTTTAATATTTACTAATGTTCGTTTAATAAATTTACTAATAATGAAAATCGAAAATTTTCATTATTAGTAAATGTTACAAGTGCTCAGCCTATTTCGAAACAATATACATTTTTACTTATTACTTATAATAATTTTACATAATTTATTTATTAACAGTGTAATATCATAAATCTAAAAAGTATTTCTTTTCCTTAAGAAGATATGAATATACCATTCTAATTAAAATTATTATTCTTGCATTATAAAACATAAATGAACAAAACTCGTTATAAAATTATATTAGGAGTAAGCAAATATGATTAAGATTTTTAATCAAATTCTAACCACAGAATATATAATAATATAATAATAGATTATTAACATTTAAAATATTCTCTCGTGATTTAATTAAGGCATTATATGATGAGAATACAAGATTGGATAACACACAATCGTGGCGACAACAATGTGGTTATTTGGAGCTTACAGACTAAACCCCAAACGCGTTTATGAACAACTCCAGACACATTATCGCATTCATCTGCTGATAAAATCTAGTTTGACTTCAACCTAGACCTATATTGTTGACTTCAACCTAGAAAAAGATTGTTGACAAAAAAAGCACCTAATTTAAATAATATGTTATATAAATAAAAAGTATGAAAATCCAAATGTCGCATATTTCGTGTATTTGCTTTTAACAATATAATTAGTGAGAATTAGAATAATGACATAGTTGTATTGTTTTTTACAATTTCTTGATGAATAAAACATTTTCCTTTTTGACGTTATGTTATGTTCATCGTTATGTTTATTTTTTCCACATTATAAGCCATTTATCATAACAATGATATATACAGGTTTTTTTAATTAATTGACCACCTCTTGCAGGCCTCTCTACATCAATACCAACAAAATTTATTTTACGACTTTTTACAAACCTTAATAAACAACAAAAAATAAATGATAAAATAATGTTTGCTTCCTCTTTTATATTATTACCGATCGATCTAATGTATATAGATATAGACCAATCTCAATTTTATCAGCACTTTCCAATATACTTGAGCGTCTGATAAACTTTAGGCTTACAAAATATTTATAAAATAATAATCTCTTATCTCCAAATCAATATGGCTTTAGAGCTGGTAGGTGTACGGATAAGGTTGTTCATAAATTGACAAATTGTATAGTTTCCAACGTTGATGCAAAAAAATATCTCTAGCAATATTTTTTGAACTAGCAAAAGCGTTTGACACTTTGTCTATCCAGATTTTATTAAAAAAACTTGATGCTCTAGGAATTCGTGGAGAGCAATTAAAACCTTTTGAAGATTATCTCCTAAACAGAACAATGCGTAAAAATTGGTGATCATGTTAGTGAAGAGGCTCTCATTATTATTATTCTCATTTTGGTATTCCACAGGGTAGTATTTTGGGACCAACACTTTTTTGTGTTATATAAACGAACTCTGCAATCTAACACTTGAAATTGGGACTATTTTCACTTTTGGAGATGATACAGTTCTACTATTTTGTGCGGATATGTGGCCTGAAGTCCTAAAATATGCTCAAGGTGGTTTTAATTTTGTAGTTCAATGTCTAAATATTAATAAACTAATGCTGAATACTGAAAAAAAAAAACAAATTTATTGCATTTAGAGCACTATGAGTTGGTGGCTCATGCTAACTCTATAATTCAGGTGTTTGCTATTGTCCTAAAATACGAAAGACCGACAAATTGAAATATCTTGGTATAATTATTGACTTCAAATTATCATTTCTACTTCATATTGAATGTATATTCTCTATATTGCGCAAACTAATAAATATTTTAAAAAAATTGAACCAAGTGGCGGACCGACATCTGATAAAAACATTTATTTATCTTTAGGCCAATCCGTCATCACTTATTGTATTACTTCTTGGGGAGGTAACTCCAAAACAAACTTATTAAAATAAGAAAGTGCAAAAAGATCATTATTAAAGGTAAGCTTCTGCCTCCCATAAAGATTCTCAACAGAGGAACTTTACAATCAATTTAAAGTACTGACGGTAAGGCAACTTTATATCTTAATAAATTAAGAACTATTTATCCTTTATCTAAACATTCCTGCAAAACCACAGTTTCTACATAGCTTCAAAGCTAGACTATAAAACATCAGAAAATTTACTGTTACCATTGTCACAAATACCAAGTACATAATGCTGGATCGAATAATCATATAATAATTTTTAATAAACATAAATACATACCTAAATACATTTTAATATACATTAATACTTTCATACTCACACACACACACACACTAAATTATTATGTTTGTGGTTTTTCTTAGCAACTAAGGCAAATCATTTATAAGTACTTGGGGGAGGGGCTGGTGATCTGTCATACAGGGTTCCTAGTACTGACAGCAGGCTCTTACAGCCATTATTATATTGGGTCTTAGTTATTGCCTTTGTAGTTTGTTAATATGTTTTGTAATTATGGAGCATTGTGAGAGCAAATAAAACCTATTATTATTATTCTCAAAAAGCTAGTTATATATTATTATACAGCACAGTTTCACATATTATGATTACAAATTAAGATCTAGTTAATGTTATAGCATACTATTACATGGAATGGCCAATTACATCATTAGCGAATTCAGTTAGGGATTTTTTTTGACGAAGTAGCTTATAAATAGAAGCAAATAAATTGTAAATGAGATTTACCTTGGCTTTTTATATGTAGTCTTGTCGACAATATATAGGTAAAATATATGAGAATGGAAAGAAACGACTTGGCACACTTAATTCCACGACAACTTCCAATTCGTCAGTTCCTATCACGTGTTCGTGTTAGAGTGTACGTTTTAGAAGACGTCATCTTGCATCATCAAGATATCTAGCCGGAACAGGAAGTTCTACACTCTACAGGAACGTGCGTCGTATGGCTGCAAGTATATTTTCATTTATAGCAATGGTTACGTGTTAAGTAAAATTTGTAAGAAATAAACCTTGCTAAGGCATACTGATAGCTTTTCACTCACCTATCACTTTATTTCATAAAATGGAATAAGTTTTAAAAACTACTACCGTAGCAAATAAGCTGTTTGACATACTCGAACAATTGGAAGCGAAATCTACAAGTAAGTAGATAAATGTGATTTATTCGAGAGTTACATTTTGGTTTTATTATTCTAATATACCCACAGCTTTGATAATATATGAAAGTATACCGAATAAATATTTTAAAAGCAACTCTCATGATGCAGGTTGTTGGCTTTTACACCTTACAAAATAAATCAATTATTTTCTAACATTAAAATGTGCATACATTACTAATATATTTTATGAGTTGTTTTTTAGGTGCGAAATCTTCTCATATCTTTTATATAATTGGTTATCAACAAGTAGAATAGCTTTTTTATCAACAAGTTTAGGGAACGACACACGATTAAGACTTCACCAAACTCTTATCTCGATAGATAAAAAGTTTCTAAATCATTTTGCTAAATGGAAGGGAAAGTGATTTATATGCAAAAGTTTTTATTTTCCTTATTCCTTGTACACAAGCTGCTGAACTAACCAGAGAATTACCGTATAAAAACACGTGTTTTGAGAGTTGAGTTGAGTTGATGATTATTCAAATGTAAAAGTACTAATAAACAGAATGTGGTCCGATTTTAAAAGTAATTAGACTCTCTATTGTGTTTAGACTAATTGTTTTTTCTTTATTGAATATGTAAATAATTTTAATACCTATAGATAAGTTTATTTTTAATATCCCTTAGGTTTTATAAGATTACTTTGCCGTATATAATTATAACTTACAAACATACTAGTTTTTAATGTCCACTGTATATATGTATAATTTATAAAACTATTTTTATTTATTTTTAAGAACATTAAAAACTTTATTTGAATATTATATTTTAACACAGCAAAAGCTAGATTTAATAATTTCAGGTTAACGATTTCAATACTACCTTCGTCTACAAACGAAAATGCGAGATTTTAACGAGAAATTTTCTCTATTTTTCTTAACCTAAACTAGATCTAAACTGGATACAATTTTGAAGTTTGTTATATTTCAGGAAATCGAAGACAATAAGAAACAGTACGCTTTATAAAGTATTTTTCAAACAACTCTCATTCGTGAAAAACGTTTCATTGTTATGTTAGATACAGTAATTGGCTGCACTGTTCGTTTATTAATTTTATATTTAATTTAAAACTAATATAGAAATTCTTGAGCTAAAATAGTAAAAGAAAGCATAATAAATTCATAAAAGTAAAATATTTAATAAGTAGTGTAATAAGTAATTTTACTTTACTTTAATATTACTTTAATATTTATTAAAAAGTAAAATATTTAATAAGTAGTCAACTTTATTATTTTTGTTTAAAGTAAATTTAGAATTTAAAAAACATATAGGCTTGAACCTGTAAAATCTGAGTTGAGTTGATACATTTAATTTTCTACACACTTTCTTTTTACTTATTATATTTTTTGGGATGTGAAAAATTCAATCGTCTATATCTTCATTTAAAATTTAATAAAAACATACTCGTACTAATACTAAAACATCAGTTCTTGTAAATTTATTATTTCAGTGCAAAAGAGAACTACATACATAAAAAAATATTTTAACTAGTAATACATGTAACTTAAGTTTCAAATATAAATATTGGTATTTTATTTGATTTACATTAATCTCACTTATATTATAATTTGAACATATATTTTTACGAGCAAATAATATGTATATATATATATATATATATATATATATATATATACATATTATTTGCTCGTAAATTTTAAATGAAGATATAGACGATTGAATTTTTCACATCCCAAAA
Organism: Napeogenes inachia; assembly: GCA_959347355.1. Lineage (NCBI taxonomy): Eukaryota > Metazoa > Arthropoda > Insecta > Lepidoptera > Nymphalidae > Napeogenes > Napeogenes inachia. The sequence continues at coordinate 4,394,740 of OY365792.1, forward strand.
AATATAATAAGTAAAAAGAAAGTGTGTAGAAAATTAAATGTATCAACTCAACTCAGATTTTACAGGTTCAAGCCTATATGTTTTTTAAATTCTAAATTTACTTTAAACAAAAATAATAAAGTTGACTACTTATTAAATATTTTACTTTTTAATAAATATTAAAGTAATATTAAAGTAAAGTAAAATTACTTATTACACTACTTATTAAATATTTTACTTTTATGAATTTATTATGCTTTCTTTTACTATTTTAGCTCAAGAATTTCTATATTAGTTTTAAATTAAATATAAAATTAATAAACGAACAGTGCAGCCAATTACTGTATCTAACATAACAATGAAACGTTTTTCACGAATGAGAGTTGTTTGAAAAATACTTTATAAAGCGTACTGTTTCTTATTGTCTTCGATTTCCTGAAATATAACAAACTTCAAAATTGTATCCAGTTTAGATCTAGTTTAGGTTAAGAAAAATAGAGAAAATTTCTCGTTAAAATCTCGCATTTTCGTTTGTAGACGAAGGTAGTATTGAAATCGTTAACCTGAAATTATTAAATCTAGCTTTTGCTGTGTTAAAATATAATATTCAAATAAAGTTTTTAATGTTCTTAAAAATAAATAAAAATAGTTTTATAAATTATACATATATACAGTGGACATTAAAAACTAGTATGTTTGTAAGTTATAATTATATACGGCAAAGTAATCTTATAAAACCTAAGGGATATTAAAAATAAACTTATCTATAGGTATTAAAATTATTTACATATTCAATAAAGAAAAAACAATTAGTCTAAACACAATAGAGAGTCTAATTACTTTTAAAATCGGACCACATTCTGTTTATTAGTACTTTTACATTTGAATAATCATCAACTCAACTCAACTCTCAAAACACGTGTTTTTATACGGTAATTCTCTGGTTAGTTCAGCAGCTTGTGTACAAGGAATAAGGAAAATAAAAACTTTTGCATATAAATCACTTTCCCTTCCATTTAGCAAAATGATTTAGAAACTTTTTATCTATCGAGATAAGAGTTTGGTGAAGTCTTAATCGTGTGTCGTTCCCTAAACTTGTTGATAAAAAAGCTATTCTACTTGTTGATAACCAATTATATAAAAGATATGAGAAGATTTCGCACCTAAAAAACAACTCATAAAATATATTAGTAATGTATGCACATTTTAATGTTAGAAAATAATTGATTTATTTTGTAAGGTGTAAAAGCCAACAACCTGCATCATGAGAGTTGCTTTTAAAATATTTATTCGGTATACTTTCATATATTATCAAAGCTGTGGGTATATTAGAATAATAAAACCAAAATGTAACTCTCGAATAAATCACATTTATCTACTTACTTGTAGATTTCGCTTCCAATTGTTCGAGTATGTCAAACAGCTTATTTGCTACGGTAGTAGTTTTTAAAACTTATTCCATTTTATGAAATAAAGTGATAGGTGAGTGAAAAGCTATCAGTATGCCTTAGCAAGGTTTATTTCTTACAAATTTTACTTAACACGTAACCATTGCTATAAATGAAAATATACTTGCAGCCATACGACGCACGTTCCTGTAGAGTGTAGAACTTCCTGTTCCGGCTAGATATCTTGATGATGCAAGATGACGTCTTCTAAAACGTACACTCTAACACGAACACGTGATAGGAACTGACGAATTGGAAGTTGTCGTGGAATTAAGTGTGCCAAGTCGTTTCTTTCCATTCTCATATATTTTACCTATATATTGTCGACAAGACTACATATAAAAAGCCAAGGTAAATCTCATTTACAATTTATTTGCTTCTATTTATAAGCTACTTCGTCAAAAAAAATCCCTAACTGAATTCGCTAATGATGTAATTGGCCATTCCATGTAATAAAATGCGAGATTTTAACGAGAAATTTTCTCTATTTTTCTTAACCTAAACTAGATCTAAACTGGATACAATTTTGAAGTTTGTTATATTTCAGGAAATCGAAGACAATAAGAAACAGTACGCTTTATAAAGTATTTTTCAAACAACTCTCATTCGTGAAAAACGTTTCATTGTTATGTTAGATACAGTAATTGGCTGCACTGTTCGTTTATTAATTTTATATTTAATTTAAAACTAATATAGAAATTCTTGAGCTAAAATAGTAAAAGAAAGCATAATAAATTCATAAAAGTAAAATATTTAATAAGTAGTGTAATAAGTAATTTTACTTTACTTTAATATTACTTTAATATTTATTAAAAAGTAAAATATTTAATAAGTAGTCAACTTTATTATTTTTGTTTAAAGTAAATTTAGAATTTAAAAAACATATAGGCTTGAACCTGTAAAATCTGAGTTGAGTTGATACATTTAATTTTCTACACACTTTCTTTTTACTTATTATATTTTTTGGGATGTGAAAAATTCAATCGTCTATATCTTCATTTAAAATTTAATAAAAACATACTCGTACTAATACTAAAACATCAGTTCTTGTAAATTTATTATTTCAGTGCAAAAGAGAACTACATACATAAAAAAATATTTTAACTAGTAATACATGTAACTTAAGTTTCAAATATAAATATTGGTATTTTATTTGATTTACATTAATCTCACTTATATTATAATTTGAACATATATTTTTACGAGCAAATAATATGTATATATATATATATATATATATATATATATATATATATATATATATAAATACAATGCAAGAAAATTTAAGAGAAGTTGGAAAAAGAAATTTTATTATTTTACATAAAAAAATTGTAAAATAAGACAATTTTTTTTATTCTATAAATATAAAGTAAAAATAATTTAAGTATTTTATAGAATAACATATTTTAATAACAATAAAAAACAATGTATTCAACCAATTAAAATTGTTACATTTCACATTATTCCTGCTTTGTACGAGCATTGTGCAATTTCACAAAAATCTGTTTTGAAAGTCCGTACTTAACTAATTTAATTACATTTTATCCAACTGGTTTTCAATATTAATTAACATATATTTTTTGTTATCAATTTTTGTTTGTTTTATAAATATCTGCCTAAAACTATACAATATAATAAACATGCGTAGAATGATATATCTGTCTATCTAATATATATTAAAACAGAAACGGATATAGTTCCAAATTACCTTCCAAATCGTAGGAACCGATGTCATAATGACAAGGGTCAACAATGGGCTGCGCAGAGTAATTTCGTATTCTCAGTCCGACCAGTGTCTGTGTCAGATTACAGGCTGAGGTTCAGTCACTAACAAAGTGAAAACTTGAGCATTATTTTTGATAGTAGCAAGAATGACTAACTTATAATACAGATGTATTAGGCCCTAGGAGAAAGCATTTTAAGATATTGTATATGTTGTTGGGGGGAAGACCAAAGATCAAATTTAATAATTTCAGAACGCACTCAGCGTCCTCTTATAAAGTTTCGCTTTCTCTTACACTTAGACATTCCACCAATGAGTTATTTAAAATTATTTGTTTTTAAATGCATTCATAGATTTCACAAAACTTCGAAATGACCGAAAAATATTAAAAGACGCGAACACATTCACGCATATGCGACGAGAAGCGTTTATGCCCTATGATTTTGTTGCACCTTGGCTGTACAACATATTAAAAAACACACATAGCATAGGCAGTTTCACAAGTTTTAAATTAAAACCTATATTAATAGCATGGTTGGAAACCCTAACTTACGAAGACACCGAAAATCTATTTATTCTAAAAAAAAAGTAATAGAATGGACATCCTAACACACACACCCACACACACATATTCACACAAATACACACACGCATTTACACAGGCGCAATAAATAAATTCTCAGTATTTTATTATTTTTTTAATTAAAATTTTTGAGAACTATTTAAATTGTTACTATTAATTTAAATTAATTATTCTCTTCGAATTCATTAAATTCATTAGGTATTTGTCAATGGTAGGGGCAAATTTTGGATTAATTTATATGTTGTGGTTTCCGCAATGTTTTCCCGATGTGGATACCGCAGATCTTAATTGAGCCGAAATATTATTATTTATATACTTTGCTTATTTAATTGACTATAGCATTTCGCTTTAAGGGGGGTGGGAAGTTTTTATGCATGTGTAGATTACGTTTGTTTGTAAATAATAAGGAACGAAATAGTAGCATTGACTATTTCAGACTATATTCTTTTCAAAGCCGTATGACTGCTATGTATGCTATTTATTGTAAATAGTTTGTGAGAGGTTGAAACTTCCTTACTTAAACCACATCGAATACTATGGTTTTGCTGAACTTATTACTTTGAAACTTTTGAATTAGAACTTACCACTTTGAAACTTAGCTTTAAGGTTACTCTATAGAATATATAATAATGTTATTCTATAAAAATTAAACAAGGTCAGAACTCCATAAAACCATTAGTGCAATACCACATACCCTTGTTTTTGAGTTCCTAGGGTGGACTGATTCTGACGCTTTCTCGTGATTCAAAAATACCATATACAGTTTATTTTTCACGTCGCTACTTCTAGTACAAATAGTAAGGATTTTTTATTTCTCCGACCAAAACCTGAGCTAGGTTTGAATGATGTCACTGTCGTTATGAAGTCGTTTTTCATTCCACACATGCCACATTTATTCGCCCTTTCTTATATTCCTTTAAAGCCTATCTTGTGAATAATAACTACTTCATTTAAATTATCCCAAATATTATGAAGCTTAGAATGTCCATCCTTTTTCCTGACAGGGATTTACAATGAAGCCAAAAAGGGTGTTGTCATAGATTATATATAATAATTATGCCAAACTCTACGCCTAAACATTTTTATAACTGTTATAAGTAATATAACGTACATAAAATAGTACAATTAAAAAAAAATGATATGGCTTAAAGTTTTTCTATGACTTTGCAAAATACTAATCGGTAAAAAAATAATTATATTTATTTTTATTTGTAAAGTTATCAGTCAATAAGACTTTGAATACATATACGTAAATATAAATTGATGATATTATGACTTATAACTGTGGTTTTAAATTCAGGCTAATTTACAACTCCTCGGTTAAAGGCTACCCATTAGCTGATGACACACGTAAACCAAAATAGTAGGTCTATTTTGGTTTCGGTTAGAGACTGAGGCTAAAAATGTTTAGAGTATTAATTGTATTATGTTGGTTTATGTAAGTTAATGGGTAGATTTAAATAAATTATTGTGATTATTTAAAATACTATATACAGCTTTCATAATAATGTTAACAAAGGCAGTAATAATTCTAACCTAATGATCTTAGACAAAGCTAACATAATAACACACTTTGAAACTTGGACCAATAAAAAAAGGTCAACGAGGTTCTATTATGTGGAGAAACTACATAGATAATATCATATTTTGATGTGGAAAAGGACATCATAGCTATCACCACTACCGAGACAGCCAAAGGTTGCGTAGATGACACATCTAATACTAAATGGAACCTGACCGTCGCGTCGTGAAAGCCTTTCTCGAGAAGAGTGTAAAAATAAAAATAACGAAAAATGCTACAATTGTGTATAAAAAAAAACATAACATAAATAAAAAGATAAGAAGGTTATATCCATGGATGTTAATCAATTACAACAATGTATGACAGTGTACGAAAGATATATATTACATACATAAATTCAAATAATCTGTCAAAGTTATCTGTATTTATAATGTTAGGCTTAAATTATTACTATTTATTGTATTGGGCTAATTATTGGTATGAGCCTATTTTTTTTTTATAATTTCTGTTTTGTAAATGACTGTGCAAAAGGACTGGTGGTTTTTAAGATCTTTACCAACAAACTCCATTTTTGACGATTTTAACATCCTCAAAGTGTGAATATTAACAAAAACATTTTAAACGTGAGAAGTGCATACATAAAATTTAAAACACATTAGATAAAACTTTAATTGTATGATAAAATATTCAGAAAAAAATGTTTTACTATGTTAAGTTTATTTACAAATTGAGAATGTCATATTTACATCTGAGATTTTTTTAAACTTACCTCTAGTTTCATTTCAAATAAGTTACTGCGATAAGGTCAATGATATTTTTACAAAACTCCTTAAATTATAATTATATATTATGTGCATTAATTTAAAAGATTTTTTTGAACTCAGAGAAAATTAAAAGACGCTAAAAATTTGTTCTTTCATTATTTGAACTCTTATTTAATACCTATGTTTTTGAGGATAATACATTATGACATAAAATATTAAATGACACTTTGTTTGTTATATGTCATATACATACTTTTGGTAAAATACGTCATCTTGATTTATTATATATTTTATCTCGAGGCTTATATATTGTCCATAAAATCTTGATGTCTATACTAAGGAAAATGTGAAAAAAGTTATGGACCCGGTGTATGATAAATCGGCCATCATAAAAAAGCGTGTTAGTGGATCAAGATGAATCACAAACATAAGACCGTCATGAATCTATTGTGTATTTTCGGTTCCATAGAAAATAGAGGTATAAGATAGAAGAAAATCTATAAGTGACCGTACATCACACGCTTTTAAGCATTATGTCAGTCTTTTATACAAAAGACTGACATAATGCTTAACTAATACTAACATACTAATACTAACTAAATAAATGAACATACTAATACTAGTAAGTTCATTTATTTAGTTCAATAAGAAAAATAAATAATAATTCCAGCATGTATTACCTACTAATTATTTACTAATAATTATAATACAGTCTAGAAATAAAAAATAGGTTATGCTGGGACTGTGATCTGAGATATAAGTCTAAATTTCTTCGCACTTATAATTTTGTCTGAAAGTCTGAAATAAGCCTCATAACGCTTTTTTTAGAAAGAAAACTTTTTAAATGAAACTGTGAAACATTGTTTTCTATTTACTTATATCGTTATTATTTTAAAATATTTTTTTATAACTTTAAAAACTTTTGAATAAATTAAATCGTTCATAAAAATACGTATCGACATCTGTATAAGAGGTAATAATATTACTAAGTTCAGGAGATAATCTCTAAAATTACAAATTTCAATTTAAATTAAATATCTATTTCCACGTCATTTAGAATGGCCACAGGTTATAATATGTTATGATTATTTTGCCTTCTTTAGTCCAATCTGATTACTTGGCGGGCTATAGGTACACACTGCACACATGAACATTTTTTTTCTTTTTCAAATTAGAAGAGTAAAAAGTTTTACTCTTCGAACGAACGAAAAAAATCTCTTTTTGTAAGTTTGTGTCTATAAATAAATACCTACTGGAGTATCTATTGAGAGGAACCTAAAGGACCATTTGAAACGAAAGATAAAAAGGTTTACTTTTGACACGAATAACTGAATAGATATATTTTTCTAATGCAATTACGTTAAATATTTTTTTAATAATATATTTATTTATCTAATTGTTTTTTATAATATAAAAAAATGGTTACCACATTTCAGATTTCTGCAATTATAAAATTGTTTTATTAAAATATACTCTAATTAACCAAGAGATTAAATAAAATAAATAGAATAATAAAATAAATAGATTCAAATCATTTTTAAGGACTAACTATTTTTTGCAAGAGTAAATTACTTAGAGTGATTAAGCCTTTTTAACTGTTAAAAGACGTCCAATTTGCAATTCCCACAGGAGAGTAAGTGGGAGCCATTTGTTAGAATATGCTAAGCGTTGTCTTACTTACGTATTATCTAATTATTTTTGAGCACAACGAAAGACTTATTTATTTGATAATTTGTCATAATATCTATATTTTCATTACTATCTTTAATATGTTTTGTCGATTCACCTCATAACCAGACAATATCATGACTCGAACCGAAAATGAGAGATTTGATTGTCAGTTTTGGTTGTATCTCTCATACATTTACCTACTCTCGATCATTTTTCTTTTATGAAGATTCACTTTTTTAATAAATTTTGAGCGTTCAGTTTTTAAGTGATTTACTTTCTTCAGTCGTTAATTTGGTAGAATATAAAATAAGGTCCTATCTTACAAACTACAAACTAAATACAACTATAAAAGTTACTATAAAACTTATACTTATACTACATTTATTAAACATATATTCCTCAATTAATATTGCATTTTCTTAAATAAACAGGCAGACTTTGAGCATTAATGTCCAAACTTTTACACAGTTCATTGTGAGCTCTACACATTCTAAACACTGGGTTGTTAAATGCTAAATTATTTCGACACACAGGTATATGAAAAAATAATTGTGCGCGAGTGCTACCAGTTTTTAGTGAAAAGTGGCTTAGTAGTTCGCTAGTATCCCATTTGTTATTTATAATTTTGTGAAGTGTAGCAAAATCTTGAGTTCTACGCCTAGTGACAAGAGATGTTAAACCGAAGTATTTAAGACGGGCCTCATACGTCGGTAGTTTACGGGTTAAATTGAACCTAAAGCAAACATATCTAAGAAAGCGCTTCTGAATAGATTCAATTCTCTCAATATGTTTCTTAAATAAGGGAGACCATATAACCGAAGCGTACTCTAAAATACTTCTAACAAGTGCTACAAATAAAGTGTTGACACTAGCTGGTTTATTAAACAGTTTAGTAACTCTGAGTATAAACCCCAAAATTTGATTAGCTCTTGAACACAATATCTTTATACTATCACACTCTTTATATTAACAAAATTTTGTATTACTCAGTTTTATTAGCTTTTCAAATAAAACTGAGGCAAATGTAGCTTTTGCAGGAGTAGGTATTGATTTGTCATAATGAATACTGAAAATACATTTTGTATATTGACAATGTCGATTCCAATCCATTTTTTTTATTTAAGTAAGTCATTACAAAAATATTACTGAAAAATATAGTTGTTCAAAATTTAAAATCAAATTTAAAAATATCATTTCTCTGTAATTCTAAACTTTATTCTAAGAAAATAACGTACAAACGATCTTTATCGAAATTAAAAATGGATTTGGTTTACATAAATAATAAAATAAAACGGAATAACTACAATATTCCCGTACTAATTCTAAAAGTCGTTAATGTCGAGTGGCCAATCAAGTCTTTTAAAAAACGAAGAGGTATGAAAAACGATACGTTATTCATGATTTTATTTTTAATCCAACAGACCGTTGATTAAAATGGCCAATAAAAATGAAACACGTTAGAGAATATTACATTTTGACGCATTTCAAAAAACCTATTTTCATAAGAGCTCAAGTATTTCTATTTTGTAAATATTATATGATATTGTGCAATATATACCTACTTAGTTTTAAATTGTAGATCTATATCTTCATGTGAAATTTTATCAGAGCTATTAGTCTATCACATGATAATTTCCATTCATTAGATTATAGACTTTAATTGATCTTCTCTCAGGAATTTAACTACTTTAATATATTAACGCTCAAAGCATACCGACTCATTACTCCGAATTTCTCGCAATATTTTGTAATATCTAATTCGGTAGTTTTGATTCTGAACTATCTTTTTCACTCTGTTATGAAAATAACATATCAATAATCACTCACTGTATGTATTTCCATCGATTTTGGGATAAAAGCTAAAGGTTTTAATTATTTAGTTGCTAAATTGAATAGTTAAAATATTTAGCTTTTAAACTAGCTTGTAAACTAGTAAAATAAATTTGATTTTAGCAAAGAGTGCATATAAATTAGTTGGCAACAAGCAGTCCAGTATATTATGTATTGAATAACTTAAAAAAAAGGTTATAGAAATAAAACAGTTAAGTTGGAATTATCTTCAAATTTGTTTTAATATTTATTTATATCTTGTTTCAGACTTATAACGACAAAATCTCTGACAAAGACATTCCTGATCTAGCTATTCGTATGGAGCAAAATTTCTGAATTATAGGATGATTTTCAAGAACGATATGTTAGGAAGGAAAAAAGGGACAATAATAAATGAATGATCTACTAAGTTATGAGGTGTAAATATATAAAATACATCGAAAGATATTCGGCTTTTATTAGATTATACCTTTGAAAGCTTTCTGATTTCAGAAATAAGCTTATTAAGAAATACGGACGTGTCAGATGTTATATCTATATATATAAAAGAAAGTTGTGTTAGTTACTCCACTTATAACTCAAGAACGGCTGAACCGATTTAGCTGAAAATTCGCAGGGAGGTATTTTAGAGCCAGGTGAAGGACATAGGATACTTTTTATCCCGTTTGACAGCATTCCCGTGTGACTTGACATAAAACGTCAGTCACTATAGAACGTGGTATAAAAACAAAAAAAGAATCAAACTTGGAATTACAAAACGCAAATCGCAGCTATGTAATTGACATATAATGACAGCTATGTAATGAAGTATGGATGACAATTAGATATTTGTAAGAAATCAATAATAAAACTATTTCTATTACCTAAATGAATAATTAACAATTATAATGTAATGATAGTGCCAGTATAGTATATAAACAGTGAAGTGAAGTGAACTATAAAACTCGGTATGGTTGAAAATTTGAGTTTTTAGGTGAAGTGAAGTTTAATTAATAATGCCGCGACCAAGACGATCAAATCTTTCCCGACAAAGCCGTGATGCAAGAAGATTACGAAATACTGCAAATGAAAGGACTGAAGAAGAACAAGAAATTGCACATGAACAGCGCCGCGATAGTATGGCTCGACTTCGTGCTTCTCAATCACGAGAGCAAAGTGAAGCATACCGTGAAACAGCTCGGTTAGCAATGCAGAATCGTCGAGTTAACAACAGAGGTCAACAAATAGATAATTTGCGACGCGAAACAAGATATTTATCAAGTGCTGATTTGAATCGAGCAGCGGTTGCAGCAATGACCTAAACTACATAATTCAAAATAAGATCATTGGAACAATGCATTCATTCAAATCTATTGACTGCGTCACAAATGAAGATGAAGCCACCAACTATCCAATTGAATTTTTAAACTCTTTGGACGTGCCTGGCTTACCACCGCACAATTTACGCCTAAAGGTTGGCTCCGTAGTAATCATGCTTCGAAACATAAACCAACCAAAACTGTGCAACGGTACGCGTTTGGTGGTTAGAAAATTGATGAACAATGTAATTTACGCTACAATAATGATAGGGAAATTCAAAGGTGAGGAAGTTCTCATTCCGAGGATACCGATGATCCCAACCGATATGCTGTTTGAATTTAAAAGACTTAAATTTCCCATACGTCTTGCATTTGCCATGACCATCAACAAATCATAAGGCCAATCCTTAAAAGTTTGTGGTTTAAATCTAGAACATTCATGTTTTTCCCATGGTCAATTATACGTGGCATGTTCACGGGTCGGAAGACCATCTGCGTTGTTTGTTTTTGCGCTTGATAATAAAACAAAAAATGTCGTGTATCACAAGGTACTTAAATGAAGAGCAACCTATGTACTAAAATACAGAAATAATTATGAATGATTAATGTAGGTATTTAATTTTTTTTGTATTTTTTCAGCTAGTGTGAATATAAAAGTAAGACATTTTTCGCAACTAACCACCATTACTAAAAAAAAAACTAAAATATAAGTTCACATCTAATCACAAAAGGCAGCTTTATTAGGTTTTAAATAATTTAAATTAACATTGAATAACAAAATATAATAATAATATTAATAAATTTTATTTATTGCACACCAATATGTGCAATAATACCAATAGGTAGATATAGATATAAAACAATGATAACAAAATAAAAAATAAAACATTATGGTGACACAAGAAGGCGGCCTTAATACTGAAAGCGATTTCTGCTAGGCAACCTTAAGGATATGTTTTGTATTTCTAAGTATTTCTAAGTATTTGTCTAACACCCTTAACATAAGCAAATAACTTGTTTACTTAGGGGTTAGATCAATGTGTGTAACTTGTCCTGTATTATTATTATGATTATTATTAAAATGTAATCCCGTCGAGTATACATTTAATATTCAAGACATACTTTTTGCGTTATCATTATTGATTACTTAATATTAGATTCCGTTATCATATTAAAAACTATTGAATTTTACACTGACTCTAGATAGGAAAGGTACAGGATTTAAGCCATTGTATTATAATAAGGATAAAAAATAAAGATATTTTGTATGACAATAGATACTTTCATCTTGTTTTACCTTGTACACCATTGCTAAGCATTTAAAACGTCGGGTTAAAAAATGATTACACGCGAATTAAATCCTTAAAAATTGTTTTATTTTAATCCCTATCATTTATTTTATAGGCGCTAAATATTATATGAAACTTGGTCACGAAGAAGTAATCGTGGGATTCAAAAATTCGCTTTAAATATCAGAATCAGTAACCACTACATAGAAGTCATATAGAAAACTATCAGCCTACAAATATTCGCCATATGAGACCGCTGAAGTGCGAATCAATGTAACCCATCAAATCAAACAAAAGCACTGGCTCCTCTTTGCCAGACTGATGTTCATATGTGCTCGTAGGTGTGAAAATAATTCTTTAAGTTACAAATTTACATAGAGAAGAGTATATTATATTAAGTGACTAATAGATCATCAATTACAGTGAAATATTAAGCTTGTATAACACAATTATATTTTTAAAATATAATAAAAAAATGACTATAGCATATAGAATGACATTCACAAAAATAACAATAACATTTTATAGGATTTTCTCACTCCGTTCTAAATTATAATATACAGACTGCTAAATTCAACAAGACGAGTAGTGACATGGTAGCTCAGTTATTAAATCCGGAATTATGCAGTAGGTTCTTTTGATGTTTTTGTAGAATTCTTTTTTTTTTAATACATTCATAATAAATAATACTACAAATAAATGTTTTATACTAATTTTATGGCTTATAGCTGTTTATTTAAAAAAGATGGGTTGCGGAACTAATTTTCATAATCTCTCTCAATCCTTAGAAACTATCTCAAAATAATAAAACCAACATTTTGCATTATCTCTGTGTAACACACTGAGATAATAGTAGTAGCAAGATCTTTAAGTGCTTATTTTTTTTTAAAGTTTCTTGTGAATCAAATATGAATTAAATGTTTTTTTTTTTCTTAACTGTACAGTATTCAGAATTTGACTATAAAGAATTTAAATTATTGACAACAACTGAGTGGTGAATAAAAATAAGTAACCTTAAATAAAATATAATGTAAAATGGTAAATTAAAGTAACAAAATAAGAATAAAAGAATGGATTTTTTACTTTAAAAAACAATATTAGTTTGGTCTCTTTGCCTGCGATCCCTTCTTGTCTTTGCATACTCACAACTGTACCGTCACATTAAACCTGTACTCTTAGCCAGTCTGATTTATTTTTATGCACTCCACTATATATACTACTCAACAATATTAATTACAGTTTCTAGTTCAAAAATATAAATCGACTTTTCCATACTAACATACATGAATGTAAAATAAATAATAATCTACTAACCAAGTTCTAAACGAATTTGTAATTACATACAACTTTTGTAACAAGAACAAATGTTTGATAAAGTTCTTAAAGTATTTAGTATTGTAGGTTAACACCCTCAATATTAAATAAGCTATCTGCTTAATCTCTTATAACTTGTATTTATAATCTCATTCGTTTCTTATTCACAACAAAAAAAAACTAATTAATTTTGATAGCAGCGAAAGAAGAAAACGAAATAAATTTATTTAATAAACAATAATTAAAAACTATAAGAATTAAAAATTATTATTATTAAGGTAGTGTAAGGTCTTACATTAATGAGTGCACAAGTATTGAATAGTACCTTGAACAGTAGTATCTTTGTATGATATAGACTACTATAATTTATGACTCATAGTAAATTATAGTAGTATCAATATAACGAAAACTATGACAGCTTATTAAAAGTAATTTTATTTGAATATTGGATGCATTTTTAGACGGTGTGTTTATTCTACATCTTTTATCTTTACCGTTGGCCAAGTTTTTTAAAATGATACGATACGATCTAGCGATAGAAAGTATTATATATCTTTAATAAAATTTTATCTGCTAAATAAAGTGTCTTGGATATTAGTACCAAAGGCTTTTTTTTTATCGTTGGAAAAATGCGTTTCCGCATCGTCACCCAGGCCAGGAAGGCGATGGCCGGGCGGTATGTGCGGCACCCGGCGACTGCCATTTTTAAGGCACCTAACTAAAAAACCAACGGCTACCCTCATCGCTACAATGGGGCGCCACGGGATCTTAATATTGTAACAATTATACAGATATAATCGTAATCAAAGTTAAAGAAAGTCCCCGAGTATATCCATATTAAATAAAATTCTGAACCGATAATTACCTTTGAAAAACCCCGGCTCTATATAGTCTTATAATGCCGACAATATACAGTCTTATAATTGCCGTGTAATATAATTTGTCATGACAAGGGTTAATTTTTTTATACTTAAGAATTTATACACTATATGATAAATATTACACAACATGCACTATGTTAATAAGTAGAATTTTGTATAAACAAGTTGGTTGGTTGTCTGCAGCTTGTAACTTCTTTTATATAAAATACTAATATAAAAAACTTCGCCAACCATGCTTGTGCCACGTTTGTATTTATTATATCAACATTAACATTTTAATAAAGTTGCATATACCAATATGAATTTCATGAAAGTGATGAGTATACTTAAAATAATTTATAATAATTAATTCCGTTTACTACTTCATACAATAAAAGTTCTAAATAAATGCTGAGGCTTTCACGGCCGGAGTTACTACTACCGCCACTACCCCCACCACCGTACAGCTAAGCCATTAGTATAAATACAGCGACAGAAGCCCTACAAAAACAGTCAGCAACACGCCACCAGCCAAGATACTACAAACCTCTGAAGATGACGACCACAGTGTCCGTCGAAACGTTAGGACCTACAAGATCCGTTAGACCACGGCATATCAGCCCGGAAAAATTTAATAATAATAATAAAAGTTCTTATGAGAAATATTTTTCAAACAACTGTTTTTCATTTTTCTACTTTGAAAAAGTTCATATAATTTTGAACAAATTTTACACTGGAAAATATTTTTACTTTAAACCTTGAGTTGTGTAATCAATAAAGTCAGAAAAAATAGTTTTAGTGTTTCTAATTTCCTAATTTTAGCGGTAACTTTCAAAAGTTTTAAATTGTTTTTATTTTTATATTTAATGAGTATTTAATAATTTAAAATGAAATTGCATTATTGTTTTTTATTTTATGTTAGTAAGTTTTGAGAATTATCCCATATTTTTTTTGTTGATAAGGAAATTAAACTTTAATTAACAATTTAACACAGAAAATTTTTTTAAGGAACCAATTATTTTTTTAATTACTACTTTTTTTTTAAATATCACTTGATAAAATAAATTAACTAATTGAATCGTGAAAATAGCACTTACACGAAAAATGTTTACGTAATATGTTATAAAACATCATTTTATTCATATTAAAAAAAAACTAAAAAACGCCAAATTAGCTTAAGATAATTATTAATCAGCATAATGAGATAATGTCATTAAATTATGAATTAACTATCGGTCCTTGATATGTGAACAAAATTTTAACAAAGTCAGTTAGTGGCAAATGAGACAAAATCGCATTCGGAAAAGTCTGTTACAAGCAAACGATGAAACAAGTAAACATACACGCGTCACTAATAAAAGCGTGTTAAATTAGATACATTTTTGATGTGAATATACTGATAAGATAATGATATAAAATAAGATAGCAGAATATAGTTTTGGCATCGATAAATAAAATTAAAGAATATGGCGACAATAATACTAGTCATATTATAGGAGTAATTCAAGTTTAAGTAGGAGTTAATTAATAAATAACAAGTATATTTTTATGATTTTTATGTTGTTGTTTTTGATTTTTATGATTGTTATGTTGTTGTTGTTAGCGCAGACGACTACGTAAAGCGGCGCAACGGGGTTTTGTTTCGGTTCCCGACAGGGACTGACATGTATGTGATGAGCATAGATTTCTGTATTTCTGTCTTATATATTTTCAGTATTTATAATGTATAAATAAATAATTTTATAATGTGTAAATAACATAATGTGCAAATTGTTTTCTTACTTAGGGTTTAGATCAAATTGTAAAATTTGTCCTGATATTATTATTTTTTTTTTTTTTTTTTGATATTTTTACAATGATTTTACTCTAATTGTTACTACTTAAAAAACAACATTTAAATCTAGAAGTTCTTAGACGCATTTTAAAGAAACCAATTACTAACATTTTCAATGATAACATTCCTTATTTAAAAAAAAGATATAATTTTAAAGAATATCTAAGCTTCGTTATGATCAATTAATAGTAATTTAGAGAGAATCTTATACATTTTTAACGAAATCTCTTCCCAATCTGAGATTTCGTTGGTAGAGTGAATAAGTCCTGAATTCTTAATCTTCGTGGTTTAATAGGCTTTGAGAGGTTTAAAAGAGATTAATTAGACGATGACACTGAATAATAAAAATGCTTCTGCCGTCTTATCATGATATTATTAGGACGTAAATTTACAATATAATTATTATAAGTACGTTAACAAGATAGAACACTACAATTGAACTTAATATTTAATTTAATATTGTTTTTCAAAGTAACCGTTATCATTTAAGATGTTACTTTGAAGTTCCAGATGTGTTTCTATAGTATTATTAAAACTGCGATGGATAAACTATTGTTCTCTTTCATAAGAAGTTCTTATACCTTATAATATAAGGAATAAAAAGATTTAAAGTACACGTAGCAACTATAATTTTATTTACAACACTGATGATAATAACACAACTTATTACCTAAGAGAAATAAATTAAACTAATAGATATATTCCACAGATAACATAAATTTTAGTAAGAAAAAATAATTTATAGAATATGTGTACCTACCTATTTGAAATTTAAAAATAAAACTACACATTATTTAATTTATTTACATGAATGCGATTTTTAGATCTATTTAATTTTCTCAGAAATAAATTGAGGACGAGATTGCATTAACACAAATATATAATTAATAATTATATACACATTTGTTTTCCCATAAAATACAATCAATATAAGTAACTTAAATAAAATCTTCGTCGATGTCACTGACGCTGTTATTATGGTTATTATGACTGAATAATGTTGTAAGCTCTAAATTGTTTTTTTTATTCCAGGTTTACACCTGTAAAGCACCTGTAAAGCACATTATTCGGTTTCATTTACATGAAACCGAATAATGTGCTTTACTTATATATTTTTTATTTAAACTTTATAATAATTTTCAAAAGGTATAAAAGAGGTAATTTACAAATCCGATTTAAATAATATTTTTTTTAAACGGACATTGATTATATATTATGCTTATTCTCTATTCCATTCCATATTCCATTCATTCTATATTCCACAGTTTGTACAAAAACACTCTTAGAGTTAAATTTTCTCATATATTTTTTCTACGTTTAAAGACTTTCTTTTAATGTCAGAAAGGGTCGTCATGTAAAACGAACCGTTTAGGAATAGAAGAGTTGAAAACAGTTTACCATAAGAATATAAAAAATATCTGCTCCGATGAACGAATACAATTGTGTCTATAAATGAATACCTACTGGAGTATCCATTGAAAGGACTCAAAGAACCATTTGAAACGAATAATAAAAACATTTACTTTTTACACGTCTTACCGAATAGAAATATTTTTTCTAGTGCATTTAAATAGACAATTTTACCTTATCTTATCCATTTATCAAAAAAGAAAAATGTTACCACTTTACATTATTACATACATTATGACATTTACAAACTTACTATGATGTGGTAAATAACATTGACATTATACACAAGTCGAAGTCGTTACTTTTTGTGATATTTAATGCTATCATTTTATTTATATTATTTTATTCTTTTAAACTATAAAATTATCTATTTTATATGTAAAATATAAAAGTAAATAAATAAAATAGTAAATATTTAGTTTTTGAATCATTCATTCACTAAATGTAAATCACTTATCCACATTCTTATAAGCTCGGTACTATTTAATGACAAAGGACTTTAATTAATCAATCAATTAATTAGCAATTCTCTCCAAGAGAGCAAACTACGAACATTTGTTACAGATAATGCTAAATATTTTATATTTTATTACTTACAAAAAGTAAGTAATAAAATATAACTTGATGCACTTAATTAGACAATAAGACTAATAGACAAGGATCTAATACGAAATGAAATTAAAACTTTTATATTATATATAATGTACCTATTAATTATAAGTACACACATAATACAAAATCATAATTTTACACGTTTATTAATTCCAATGGTTCACTTTGAAAGTTTTAGAATGAACAACCGGCACCGATCGTACTCCTTTCTTTTTTTATTTTAATTTTACAGTGAACCAACTCAATAACTCCTTCGTAATAAACAGAAATTGTTATAAACATCGTCAGCCTCTTTTATGTCCTCTCCTCTCATTGGTGGTTTTTAAAATTTCAATATTAATGACTTACTAAATTTACTGAATTAACTATTACTTAAATAAATTATATTTGCTATCAAACTTACAAATAAGTGACTAAAAGAGATTAAAGTATGAAAACAATTATAATTTATTTTTCTACTGCTTGGTAAATAAATCTATTTTTTTATATTCATTTAGCCTAAAGCTTAAAAACAACCATACAATGAGAGGTCACAGTTTTAAAAATATTGTGGGAGCTACGAGCATGAAATTACTGTAAACAAAAAAGGAATTTTACCGTAGTATCAGCTATTATATATTTATATATATATTATATATTATGTAAAAAAACCTACTATTTTCATATATTTATATTTACATCAATAGTTTGAGGTTCAATTAAAATTTCATTAAGAACTACATTACTACATTATTATTATACAGTACATTGTGGGTATTCATTATGACATAGAATACCTGCTCCTACAAAACCTATATTTGCAACAGCCTCGGCAATTGCAAAGCTAATAAAACTGAGTTGTACCAACTTTTTTAATATTATGGTTTCATACAATACTGTAACAATTTTAGTTCTCTAAGTCAAAGTCACCAGTATCACCAAAAAAATAATTAAAAGATACGATCAATAATATACATAATATATAAGAAGTATACAAGATAAGAAATAAGTAGACCAAAAATCCAGAAGATGTTATGTTATATGTCCAAGAATAAAGTTTTCATATGTTGTCGTATATGTCCAAAAATACTGTCTGTTATAAATACCTAAAAAACATGTACATTGATTGTTGTTTGCCGAAATTGCGACACCAAAAAACTTATATTTTTATATTGTTATTATACATTTCTTATTACTTCCTTTAATTGCAAGCATTAATAATCCTTATGCATTACATATACTACAATGCGATACACAACTTACTCTACATCATATCAGATATGTCTGTTGATGGTTTTGATGCCCGAGTGAATCCCACTTCTGAATTGTTAAAATTTTACACTTCAAAATAGAAGAGGGTTTCTTCATCAATTGATTCTTTTATACTTTTATAAATAACACTTGGTTTATATAACTATCACTTATCAATACATATGGATCTGAACACTAATTTGCTTAAGCGCCCAATGAAGACTGATGTCCTTTTATACAAATCTTAGAACTTCATTAAATTTTATTTACAAGTCTTCTATTGACTAACAATATGACAATTTGACACTTTAATCGGAAGTCAAAAGTGAACTACTAAATAAACTAAAACATTTTCTAATAATTCAACATAACTAACATATTATAAATACATTAAAAATAATAATTGATATAAACTTTATAAAATTTCACAAAATAACCGTTACGTTTAATCAAATTTACTACTTATTTTTATAAGAATAATTACAATTATCTATAAAATACTCAATATTAATTACAGATCAAGATACTATTTTTTCACAAGCTAACAATATATTACGTAGCAAAACTTATGAAGAACAAAGCATTCTCATTAGGGTTCATTATATATATGCCTACAGCAATTTACCTATCTGGTTCTTATGTCTTCGTTTTTACGTCAGATAACAGGTTAAGGAACTACGTATAAATAACATTAATTTATTTACAGGTTATTAATTTATTATATTGTATTCAAAAATGTACAATAATATTAAAGAAATATTATTCTTCCATATTTATACAAGAAAATCTATAGAAGAATTATGCTGAAATGTTATAACATATACGTACCATAGTACGTGCAAATCAATACTCTTCTTATTATATAAATTGACCCAAAATATATTTTAATATAGATTGTTTTGTACGAATGGATCGTATTGAATGCGATTGTACGACTGCACTCTTGAGTGCAATCGTACAATCTCAGCAAACTACGCTGATTGTGGAAAGTAGGGTTGGATCGTTTTATACTAGATGCTTTTTGTAAATTCTCTCACATATGTGTAAAAGTTTTATTTACCAATAAGATATATAGTACATAAAGGCAAATAATTCAAAGGTTTTCTGAGCTGCTTATTTTCCTGAAAGGCCAATGTGAGAAGAAAAACTATTATTTAAATATATTTTTTTCTGTCCGATTTAAAAGTGCATTCAAAACTCTTTATCTCATTGATATCCTTTGAACATTTGAGATATATCGAGCCAGATATTATATAGGTGTAGCATTTTAGAAGGCTATTAAATAACGTAGAGGCGAACCTCAAAGGATTTGACTTATCAAATAGCTTCTGCAATGACATCCACTTTGTATGTATACAGATAGACACAAACACATGACTTTGTATACGCATATTCGAAATATTTTATACGTACAAAGTTAAATAGGTATATTCGCTTGTAGATCATAAGCTACTAAATCATTAGCTCCATTATACGAGGTATACTATCTTTAAATATTTTTTCCGAAACATTTTTTAATTTATCATTTAAACTGAAACTGTTTGTTGATAACGTTTCAGTTAGTAAATAATGATCGTAATGTCTGTCTGTTCCGACTACTAAAAAGGCATCCAATGTTCTGACCCACGCGTCTATAATTTATGGTTATTGCAAATGGGTATAGTTTAAAGCTGTTTATGAACTGTTTGTAATGAATCACAACTTGTATTTTGTACAAAATTGTCAGTATGTTGTGAAAGTCAACCAATTTGAACTCTTGAAATTAATGGTAACATAACAAGGATGCAAGTGGCACCTTGAGCGAGTACGTACAAAATTATAATTAATTTGAGTTTTAAGGCGTTTTAATTTAAAAAATTCAATACATCCGATATAATTAAGAAGTAATTCCTAGGTACTGCATATTATGTACTAACGTCGTAATGATATTATATATATACACCAATTAAAATCACTAGTTTTATTATTTTTCGTATTATAGACAGGCGCGAATCATCAATATAACACATGTCACATTTTAAATACTTCAATAAAGTATTGTAACTCATACATGTTCACTACTACGTTTGAGGCAAACGATTATAAAAGAGGGGCATTTATTTATCATTGTACATAATTTCGAGCAAGGCGAATATTAAGACATCGGAACTACGTATTATTTAATGTTATGAACAATTTAATGTAATAGCGAAATACATGTAAGTAGTACATAAGTTATTTTTAATGAGTCTTCACTTCTTTAAGTTGAGAATGTTTAATAATTACGTAAAAACATTAATTACTGTAGGACTTCTGTTATTTAATATGTAAACGTTACCTTACATTTACTTAAATATTGTTTACGTTTATCATTAACAAGCTTTAATGCCACTTAATTCTTTCACGATCGTTTTAAGTGAATAATTGGTTCAAAAGCTCCTACAAATAAATTAACTGCAATTTGTCGCTGGTGACGAACACAACAGTGACATAATTAAATATTTAAAGTCACTAAATTACTAGATTTATAAATATCTTATAATTTAAGGTCTAAATTTTATTTATTAAAATATATTTTATAATATACCTAAATGCTATAGTTAAACAATAAATGTATTCGTATCCTCATGATCATAAAAATTTAAGGCTATTTATTATTTATCAAATATATATTTACATACTTTGTTTTTT
The DNA here is from genome assembly GCA_959347355.1 of Napeogenes inachia. Lineage (NCBI taxonomy): Eukaryota > Metazoa > Arthropoda > Insecta > Lepidoptera > Nymphalidae > Napeogenes > Napeogenes inachia. The sequence continues at coordinate 4,416,777 of OY365792.1, forward strand.
TGGTAATTTAAGAAATATTTAAGAAGTGTCCGAGTCAGCTTCATAATAATAATAAGTAAATTAGTGTAATAAATTAAATTTGTCCAAGATCTAAGAGATGTTCTTCTAATTTTTATTTTATTGTAGCTTAAGTAAGGTTTATTAATTAGCAGTTAGTCGTTAAATTGGATAGCTGCTAATTTCTATTAATATTGGTGATAAATATAATTTAGTCACGAAGAGCAATTATGAATTTAAAGATAACAACGACCAAAAAAATTAATGAAATGTGTAAGAAGTTAGTCAAAAATGGCTCATAAAAAAAGTAAAAAAATATATATAAAAGACGAGCAATTACACTAATCGATGGATCGATGTTTCTTGTTGAATAAGTTATATGTGCATCTCTGATTTAAGTTATCATTAAAGAATACAAACTAAATCAGTTTAATGATTCAGTTGTACAATTTTTTATTTATATACCACATGAACTCTTATAGGAAGAACACTTATAATTTATATATATTTTAGCAGTTCTTGTGAACTGTTTAATACATATTGATCAAAAAAATCATTCCAACAATATCTACTAAAAATACAATAATGTATTGAAAAAAAATGCATCTCATAATAAGTGACTACTTATTAGGATAGCCAACCTTGACTATAAGATATAACGTCTGCAAATGATATTCACTTAAGGCCAGGTACCCCTGCCAAAGTAGACATTCAGCGCAACCCCCGCCCGCGTAATATAGGTACATCGCGCGTTCGCAGCGGGCATTGCGCATAGCCACGTAACGTCATCCTTTCGCCACAGTATAGAAACAAACCATGTTTAATAATTTATTTCACTTCAAAATATTAATGCATTTTTATGATATTTTTATGTGCTAATAATGTTATTGATTTTCGTAAATAAATAAAGTTTTTGGTATATATAGAATAAAAATAAAACAAATTATATATTTAATTTAAATTATATTTATGTATAATCATAGTAAAGTAGGTAGCTCTAAATTAAGGTACTTTAAAACTGAATATTTAGTCGGTGTATATTTTGTGCCGGTAGTGATGCCTTATCACACACACAGAACACATAAAATGCACATATAGAATGCTTAATTCACCGAGGTGGACAGCGATACGGTAGCTCAGTTGGTAGAGCGACGGGACGGTTTTCCAGTAGTCTCGGGTTCGAATCCCTGCCCGTATCGGTTTATTTTTCATTCTATATTTATATAAATTTCTTTACACATATTGCATTCAAATTTAAAAGTCGATATCAGTCCATTTCTTCTTTCATCAACTAAACATAAATTACTTGCATTACAATTAAATACATTATTGTGGCGTGCTTTCTCTTGTAATTCTCTTAAAAAGTAATTGTCATCAATTATACGCCGTCCTTTAATAGGTTGGAAAAAAATCGTCTTTATCATTTATCATTTCAATCATAAGCCCATCATTGCCTTCATCAGTTTCGCTGCAATAACAAATAAGATATCAAGATAGTATTACGCGGACACAAAATAAATTCAATATAATAACTAACTTGATAGCTTTGGAATTAACAACTGGTTCTTAAGATGTTCAACACATGGAGCATCTTGAAAATGTTCTAAAATAATTTGTAATGATTTCTTCAAAAGAAACTTAAAAGAAATAACTGTACAAAATAAAAAAATATAGACCTGTACTTTATACCATTAAAAAACAAACAAAATACTTACTTAGTAGTAGAAGATTGCAACTGCAAATTACCATGCTCTGATTGATATGTTAGAAACCTCAATCGGTTGTCTGAAAAATAACAACTTTGTATACTTAGTTCTTTATCCTTTATACTTATCCTTATTTAAACACGTGGTCTTTTTATACGAGTACATTCGAGTTGACATTTACTCGTAGTTATGTAGGAATATGATGCTATTTATTGTGTGGTCAGGATGGCAAATATCAAAAAATCAAAGGCAGTACTTACTGTACTCATTCTTCTCTTCTGTTTTTAAGTTTAAGTACTGTTTGTAGTAATAAACCTTTTTTATTTCTTGTGATTTTTGAACTGAAACAATAAATGTTATAAGTACGTTTGTAAAATATAGTAGGTTTAAAAATATTCAAAACATTATGATCACAAAATCATTCAGTAGCTAAAACATACATATGTATTTTAGTCAGTTGGGACCTCCGTTATACCGATATAGACGATTTGTGTCTGTATGTTGTGTTTTTTTTTTTTTTTTTTTTTTTTGGAAGAGGAGGGCAAACGAGCTGGAGGGTCACAGATGACTTGTGATCACCGCCGCCCATGAACTCTTGCAACATCCGAGGATTTACAAGAGTGTTGACGGCCATGTAGGTAGGAGTAGACACCTTTTTTGAAGGTATCCATGTCGTACCGATCTGGAAATACCACTGAAGGGAGTTCGTTCCACAAGCGAGTGGAACGTGGAAAAAATGTCCTTGAAAACCGCACAGTAGAGGATCGCCACGCATCCAGGTGGTAAGGATGATATTGGAGGCGATGGCGCGCTGTGCGGTGATGAAATTCGGCGGCGACATTAGGTCGAATAGTTCTTCAGAACATTCCCCGTTGTAAATGCGGTAGAAGACGCACAAAGAAGCCACGTCTCTACGCAATGCCAAAAAGTCCAGCCGTTCGCAGAACACCGGGTCCCCGACAATCCGAACGGCTCTCCGTTGTACGCGGTCAAATGGTAGAAGCTGATATTGGGGTGATCCGGACCAGAGATGAGAACAATACTCCATGTGTGGCCGGACCTGCGCCTTATAGAGCGCAAGTCTTTGGCCAGGTTTGAAATACTGCCTCGCTCTATTAATCACTCCCAATTTCTTCGAGGGCAACTTGGCCTTGCTCTCCAGATGACCACGAAACTGACAATCGCTCGAAATGTCGAGACCTAGTATTCTGATACTTGGCGGGGCAATGAGGGGAGTGCTCTCGAAGAGCGGTGATACGACAAATGGGGTTTTCTTAGTGGTAAACGCGCAAACTTGTGTCTTTAGGGGATTGAACTGAACGTGGTTCAGTTCACACCACTCAGAGATCAGCCACAAGGAAGTCTCTATAGAGGACACAAGTTTCTTTCGGCACTCGTCGACGTTTTCCCGAGAGAGATTTGCACGGCCGGAATATACCGCATCCCCAGTGCTGTCATCCGCATAACAATGTATGTTGGAGATATCCAACATATCTGGGTCTTATACCGACTTGGGTCCTCTTTTTCTGACTAACGTATGCAAGCCTTGTAAAGTATCACCTTATTGCGAAGGGACAATTTACTCCGCTTGCCTAACAGCGGATATAAACGACCTAGTATATAGGCCGCTCTGCTACGAACGGTCCTAATATGGTCCTAATATTAGAAGAAAGATAGATGGATGCTAGTACGATCATCTGATGGCCGGTCATACCAACCTGACATAATGACGCTCCTACGTTAACTAGTTGGGGCGGTTCGAGCGGAGTGCAATGAAGACCTACTGTATTAGATGATGGTTCCCCCCTTCACGATTACACGGCTTCAGAAAGGTCTCTTGTACTAACAGGACTTCTATCTGATGCGTAACCACGAAGTCGCGCAGTAGATCTATCTGCTTAAGTAGCTCGTTCGCGTTGAATGTAGCAACAGTCAGAGAGACAACATATGTAATTTACAGAAAACACTATGGTCTAATGGTGCGTGTGCAGCGTCAGCGGTCGCGGGTTTGATTCCTACTCGGAGTGTATATTGGTGTTTAGACAAATTTTTAGTTTTATAAAGTTGTAAACTAACCACGTCTCAAATGATCTACTATTTTAATTCGATTACTTTGAGAGTTATTCATGATTTTGCAAAATGTTCGATTGACACGTCTTCGATTTTAACATTTTTATTATTTTCTTTGAACCTACTGAAAAAGCTAGACTGTGGTAAACTAGGGAATGGCCGTCAGGGACATTGAATGAATAATATTACAAATACGAAAGAAATCAAACTTACCATATTTTTTCGCGATGTATTTCTTCCTTAATCTTGGAAATTTTGGTTTTTTATTTCACATTCCGTAGAATAATCGCACAATTGCATCTGCAAAAATTTGACACACGTCTTACCTTGTCAACGTCTCGCAAGACACTGACGAGCTCTCCGATGACCGAATTTCGCTTAAATAATTAATTAAAAAAATAAGAGATTTAATAAAAAAAAACTATCGGGTAAAATGCCTCGAGAAATCAATGAACATTATTTTGGTACGGAAAAATTGGAGACAAAAAGACGAAAAAGAGGTAACTTTGTGATTTTTTTCTATCGAGCCAATTTTATTAAATCATGTTTTCATCGGGTAGATTCCCTGCAATATATCCTCAAAATTAACCATATTTTTTTTTTAGATTTAAATTTCAATGTTTACTATTTCAAAAACGAATTCTAACAATGTCTTTTGTAGGGATACCTGGCCTTAAATCATTATGGTTATTAGCGGTCGCTCTGTGGTACAAAAAACTTTGTAATGAACTAAGTATGATTAGGTCTATAAAAAAACTAATCCAAATAAAAAACTAATCCAAACTAATACAAATGCCCTTCAATGTTGAATGAAGTGACGAAGAACTCTACGAGTACGAGAATATTAAAGACTTTATATGATATAGGGGAAGAGTATTACCCGCTGTTAAGGAATATAAGTTGAAATCAAGTTTTATTTTATATAATTTTTATTTTGAAACAAAATACAACAAATATTTAAGTTTTTTAAAACAATTTTATCACGAACCAATTTGATTTATTTAATAAAAAACTTGCTTAAATAAAACAGAATTGCTTTCCGTAGATAATATTAGATAGTAATCTATTTGCACGTAATTAGGAATTAAAAACGTTTTTTTGTTTTATTATTTTGTAAGAAGATGCAATAAGGTGAATAAAACAATTTTTTTTAACAGAATAATAAACTCCTTATAGGTACTTCTCCTATTCAAATTTCTAAACTTTCTTATAGTTATAATGATCATAACAAAATTTAATCTATGGGACACCTCTAATCTATACAGTTCTGGTGTTATCGTAACACAAGGGTCGGAATAAATTGCAATATATTCTCTGAATTTTCTATGAAAACTTAATGAATTGGGTAAGTGATCGTTCCTAATTAAAATTTGAAAATATCATGTTGCTTTATAAATAGAGAAAGTTAAAAGTTATTAAACTTAAAAAGTAGGTATTGAAATAGCATTTCTTATTATTAGTATTTTTATCAGAATAATAAATCTGGATTGATCTTACTTATTAGATCGTAAACAAACCAACCTTAAGATATGTAAAAAACACACACAAAAAAGGTAATAGAAAAGTAAAATCAAATATCGTGCTCAAATATTACAGAAAATTGAATAATACTAAATCGACTTTGTTTCAGAATAAACTTTATTATTGGAAAGTGAAAAGGATGAAAGGGAAACGAGTTTACATATTTAATTTATATATGTATTAAAACCATTCAAACCGTCAGGTCAGAAATGTTTGAGGTAGTTAACAAATTTTCGGTTACCGTAAAATTTATTTCGCCTAAAATTTGAAACATTTGTTAAAATTATCTTTCTATGTTTATTCTCTTTCAAAGTTATCCGATAATTTGGTTTAATTTGAATGAATGAATCAAAGTTATAAAAATGTTGTAAACCTTTTTTAAAACCTGTTAATAATTACCTTAAACGCTTTCAAATGCCTTCACGCCTAAGTATATAGGGCTTTAAAACATCGGGAGCGCATTGTAGTAACATACTACTATATTTTTCAACGGTGGTTAACAAATGTCAAAACAATTTTAGATTAGCTTACCAAACTTGTTACTGATTTACAAGATTTTTACATAATGTAAAAATATTAATGTAAAAAGCACCTTGCCGAAGTTCAAAGTTCTTTTATCTTTATAATAAGCCGTGTATATTATAGAAAGTATTTTAGTGTGAATAAGACCTAAAAGGGATTACGATGTGTCCTTAATTTGGTTCTACCTGGATTACTAAAATAAACTTCCTTTACTAAGAAAGAAGATACGATTTTATTTGGCAGAAATAGAAGATCAACGTGACTTCGTATTTTAATATTTCAGGTGTGTGAGAGCATTTTTATTGAAAAAGTTGGAAAACTGTGTTCAAATTGCAAACAGAAAGGCATAAAATGTTATAAGAATTTGTTATCTACACCAAATTTATTATTATATTTATTATGTGGACAAAATTTATCATCTACGCCTAATTTTTTATTTTATTTAAACTTATTTTGTTTTTAAATCTTATTTATTTGATATAAAGTTCTTAAAATAGTGTTTGAATTTTATCAATTATAATCTTGAGCCTTTCCGTCTCCGTCTTTCTCAAAGCACACGCTATTACTATACTTAGAAAAAACCCAAAAAGCTTCGGTCGTATAGCCGCTAACTCATAGTTATTTTAGCTTTGTGTCATGAGATAGTAAAATATAACATCCCATTTCTACATCTCCTTTTTTACAACGTAGTAATAAATGGTTTCTAAAAGATATTTCTGATACTAGATTTAAGGGTCACAGTAATATGTTATAAATCTTAAAACCTTATTTTTAAATATTCTATTGTAATTAGAGTCAAACATAATATGAGATACATAAACTCAGTACCCAAATATAATTATATCATTACTCCGAAATGCCTATTCATTTATATACATAATCAAATATTTAAGGTACTAATATAAAAAGTGTTATTATTTGACTCTGTGTTATGTACTCCGTAACTTATACAAAGTTGTACAAGAATATACAAAAATGTGTTGATTGGTGCGCGTCTCTATCTCTTTTTAATCTATCTTTAATATCTCTTCTTATCCAATTCTAAATTACTAACTATTGTAGTCTGACCTAGCCTACTTTAAATTAATCAATATAAAAAAAAACAATTTTGTATCCAATTACTATTTTTATTTAAGGGCTTATAATAGGTACTAAAATAAAAAAATAGTATACTAATTCATAAAATTAATATAATTATAATAAAAATAAATTAATAAAATGTATATTGTTTTGCATTTTGAAAATCAATTAGTCCAGTGATCAATTTGCTTAAGTCCTTGGTTCGACTGGCGAGCAAAATGGTTACGCATGTTGACATTTAAATGACTTATTTATTGATTGAAGGATTCTGACAGAAGTCCAGACGGACCAAAAGTAGTCACTGTAGTGTATTTATGCATTCATCTAAACGGTTAGTATAATATTTACATTGCTTTTCTATTTTTATTCTTAATAGTCAAAAAAGAAACAGAAAATATCACCCTTTACGCAATAGAGACATGATTATAACTAATAATAAGTACATGAAGTAACTTTATCTAAATTAATGTTAATCATCTATTTTCATATTTTTTGTTGTCTGTCTATGCTGTTAGCCCTGTTGGCTATTACAGCGTCACCGGGGGAATGGGTGGGTCAGGAGACCCACCCTTAAAAAGGGGGGGCCAGATGGGCCCCCATGGGGAACGACGTCCCGAGGGCGTCTCAGATTGAGACACGGACCTCGGCTCGGGGCGTCGTTAGTCAGGAGGGAAGCTAAGGAAATTTGGACACTAGCGTCCTCCGACGGCAGAACGCCGGAGCAACGGAGCACTTACTCAGTTGGGACCTCGTCTATACCGGTACAGACGGTGTGTGTCTGTATGTTGTGTGGTGTCAATTATGCCTACGCGTACACGTTATTACCTACTGTGAACGCGTCGTCGGGGTCAACGAGTACCGACTTGGGCCTTCTTTTTCTGACTAAAGTAGTCTTACGTGGTCTATACTCTGCGGCGTCAGCCACCAGTGGGTTCGGGTGTCGCTCAGCACGTTCAAAGTACTTTTGGGAAAGCCCCTTGAAGTACGGAGCGATGGTCGGAAGGTTACAAAAATCTTATGTTAATTTTGTTCACAACTGTTTAAATAGAAAATTTTTCAATATATACATTTGCAACAATTGTTAAGTCGTTTTATGTAAACTTGAATAGAACTACTATACGTATATTTTAAGTCGTTAAAAATACATAGGTAGAAAGACAAAACTTCAAGGTACATGCGACAAATGAATTAACGGATTACCTCCGCTATTTAATACATATTGTATAATTATTCATAATAAGAAATAGAGAACTTATGTCATTATTTTATCATTGTTCCTATTTTTAATACGCTTTTATTAGCTTGGGTTGTATGTATGTATGTATGAATGTAACGGAATCTTCGAGCTTAATTTTCACCAGGTTCCAGCGATCCGATTAAATTGAAACTTTGCACACGTATCAAGGACCGATGACAATGCAATAATTTGATAAAAGTTTCCCAAAAAAAAATAAAAAAATAAATAAAAAAATAAAAAATAAACAATAGTTTAAAAAACTAAAAAAACACGCTTTTATTGCTAACCGAACTAAAAACTAGAAAATAATTTTTAATGACAAAGAGTATAAAATTACAGTAGTAGAAGATCGAACAATTAATCATAGTGAATCGCCTTAATATAAAATTATAATATAATTTAAGTTATTAACGGAATAATTCAATTCTGAGTAAAAAGCGTGGGGTGCTCGATATTTAAGGTATTACAATCATTCTATTAGCAACTATCTATGAGAGGATAGTTATGAATCACAGTAAAATGCACCAAACCCAATAATATACTATAAAAATATATATATTAATAAGTTGAAAGAGCAACCATAAAGTATGTTGCTAGTTCTTCTACATTGACCTATCTCAATTTTCCTTTGGAACCGCAAAACTAATGTAAATGTTTCATAAATGTAATGTGTAATATTTGCAGTAAAAAAAATCATTTTTCACTTTGATTAACTAGTCAATTTTACCTTACGTTGTTTCATGTTGAATTGGTTTTCATTCATAAAACTGTCATGTTCGATACATTTGAGTAACGAATTGTGGGAAATTCAAATGCACCTTGCATTTGAATTTGAAAACATCTGGTGATACTACGGAGTCGATGAATAATATGAATAGATTTACAGAGAGATCCGCACTTGGAATATATTTTCGTGTACATCCATTTAAACGCCAGTAAACTGCAAAACGTCTTCCTCATCTTTTATTTTATTATATTATTATTTTATTATTTAATTCATTTAATACAAATCTCTTTTTTGAAAAATTAAAATATTATTTATCAATAACTCTTCAGGATTAAGTTTATATTTATAAAATGCCTTTCCAATATATTCAATTACCTGGTCATTAATTATTTTTTTATAAATGAATGTAATTTAAACAACATCTGTTAGACCTCATTAAAATTAAACACATTTTGGTACGAACTATTCATTCACATACAGAAATATTATATATATTTGTTTATAAATATAGAATGAAAAATAAACCGATACGGGCAGGGCATTCGAACCCGCGACTACTGGAAAACATCTATTAGATTTCATTCGAAAATCATAACTATTGTTTCTAACTTTACAGTATTAATAAGAAATAAATATAACAATATTTATATAAAATTTAAATAAGCTTCACATGGCTATACATGTTTATAGATACATTCAAATAATATATATATGTTTATTATATAATATACATACAAGATACAAGTGCGATTTCTCTAAGGAATTAAAAATAATTGAGATGCCAGATAACCTGCCTTAACGTGGTGTTCTGTGATGTTTGATCCTGAAACATAATCGCGTCGAGAATATTTTTTTATTATACTATCAAAATGTTCATTTAAAATTCTTATTAAAAATGACTTTACAGATAATTCCGCTATTAATCTGATTTATTGATTATTATATTTTTAAAGAAGACTAAAATATATCATCTAATGAAGTTCTAGTAGCTCAATTTGCTAGCTCAATTGAAGTAGGACTGGTCGGTTTCCCAGATGCGAAATCGAATCCTTCCCATATCGACTATTTTTGTTAAAATATATAGAGTCTGACTACATACTGGTAAAATTATTGAAGACTTTTTTATGATGTAGGTGAAAAAAAAATAAATAAGTATAAAAAATTAAACTTACAAACAAAAATCATACGATAGCTTTGAATATTATCAGTATATATTTAAGAATTAAATGGCTTTACCAATTTGGACAAGTTATAAAATAGGATTTAGACCTTTTACAAATAACATTGATATTTAATAAAAATTTTGAAAGACGTTTTATTAAAAAACATTTGCAGGCTATTATTACTATATATTCAGTATTGAAAACTTAAAGGTTTCCTTTTTTACAAATTTCTTTATAGTATAATGATAATAATCATAATATAATGTCCTTTAATTTAGCAAGGTTGTGTGGATGAGTTCGTTTGTTTAGTTTAGGACTTAACGACCGATGACATTCTGTATATCTCTGTTTATACATTAATTCGTTAGGTGTTTGTTGTGTTTTGCATGGCTATTTTTATTTTTTTATTTGATTATTATGTATGGCAAGACGGACGGAGACTCCGTCAACAAGTTGGTTAAAACAGTTCATCAACATAGTTCTTGTCAACATAGTTCCAAAATATTAGTAGTAGTCCTTCGTATGAAGCCGAAATCGTACAATTGATGACAATTTATGAAATAAAGATAAAATATTACATCATGAGGAAACATAGATTTATTATGAAAAAGTGATTTATAACTAAATAGTATAAAAGGCTATGACATAATTAATAATCTTATATCACATTCTATGAGTATGTATGTCAGCATTTGGTTTAAGAATTACAAAAATATTTTTTTAAATACTGATCAACGTAATTCACTAAAAAGAAGATGTCATGTCTGATGAAGTTTGTCATTAAAATAAAATAACTTTAAAAAAGTACTTTGAGTTTTTTATAGTAAAACGTTAATAATATTAGCTTTATTAAAATAAATATATTTTATAACTGTGTATCTTTATTTTTTACTCATCACTTGTATGAGAAAGTATATATTTAAAAATCATAATGTTTAGCTTGGTAACAAGATTACCGAACGAAAATAACCGTCACATTACATAAAAATATTAAAATGACTACAACGATTAATAAAAGGAGTAAACGAATATATATATGATAATATAATTTAAAAGCAAACTTTTAACTCTACCTGACCAAGATTATCAGAGGATCTGAGAAAGTTTAGGTTCAAATTAATAAAAATAAGAAAGGAAACATTGTTATGTTACACTACTGTTTTTTATTATAATTGTTTCTGGTAACGTCACGGTGTTCACACCCCACCGGTACAACATTATCAATGGAGTTACTAATTATGATGCTGTGATTGTGATGAGCTTATTATGATCATGTACGCATTGCTCTCAATACCGCGTCTCACGGCCTCTATTATCTTTACAAGACTCCAAACCTCAGCCAGAACCACTCAATTGTCTATCGTGGATAATATTGATTTTAGTATTCCTATAACGCGTGATCCTATTCCTACAAGATGTAAATAGAAGTTCTTACCTTCGCAAAAATAAAGAACGTCTTCATCTGAAATAATACGAGTCAACATTGCATTGAATGACGAGAATAAATTACTCTTATTTGAGGTTATCGGTGCTTTTTCAACTTGTAGATCATAAATTAAAAAGAGAAAGTAAAACAATGAATAATTTCTAAAAATCTTGATCGGATGAATCTTTAGAGATAGCTTTTTAATTTAGGATACTCGCGTTACCTTTATCCACCAAATTTACAAAAAGTATTTTTTAAATAAAATATCTATTGCACTATTTTTATTGAAAACCGTGTTTTTAAATTTCCCTATCATAATGTCATTTGGTGACAAATGTGATGTAAATGTGAAATAAGATTTAGAAAGGTTGATCACTTATCATTACAAAACGAGAAATCTGTACTGAATACTCGCGTTAGACTAATTCATACCAGCAACCGCAATAATATTACTAAACTGTTTACTACAAAATTTGATTGCGTGAGTTTCTTTAACTAGCATTTAGCACCAATTTTTTAAGTTAAACGAATGGCATCAAATTTATGCTGAAAGTTGCCCGATGATAGTTGAACTGAAACATCAACGCGTCGCTCGCCAGGCTCGATATTGGTTTTCACAAACTGATAAGCCAATAATAAAAAAAATGTTATTTCTTAACAAACAGAGTGAAATCAATTGATTAGATTTTTTTACCAACATATGTCATGAGTATTGTATACATAAACGAATTTTGTGTAATTAAAGTTACTTTTGCAGCGTATGAAACGATTAGTGGATTTTTAAATTTTTTATTATAATTTAAGTCACGTTTCATTGAGGTCTGTTATGAATGCAAGGCAGAACAACTGCTTTGATTTGCCAAAAGCTTTTAAAGCAGATGTTATCAGGAGTAATTAGCTAAACTGAACTTTGGTTGAATAAAGCAACCGAGACAGACTTATTTAGATATATATGATTTCTAATATTCTGTGATAAAAGAATGATTTTTATATTGTTTATTATATAATGTGAAGTAATATATATTGTTAGAGTCGAGGGTATTTCTAAATAATTAGTAGGCATCAACTCCTATAAATTAGTAAGCAAGTGTTAGGTTTATTAATTATCGTGTCATAGTCGTTTGAGAGCGGAAGCTCTGCAGGTGTGAATAGTGATTGTCGATTTGATCTTTGAGTAGCTTATCCTGCGTTTTATTACTGTGGTAGATTACTAAATTAGTTATAACGTCGTAATGTGGCTTTCGTAGTATTAAATAGCGTGAAATACGTGAATTTGACATATGCTTTGAATTCTTATTATTTTTTTTAATTAAATTTCTACATGAATCCTTAGATCAGAAGTGGGATAAAGGACTAGTTGGCCTACTTAATACAAACAGTCATAAACTCATAAATAGACTGAAATTTAATAACGTTTCTATCTCCTACCGTCATTTCATTATTTTATTTTGTTACTGAGCATTTCTAATGATTACTTATTTCTCCGTATGATTTACTTATTCTTTTGTTGATTTTTATGTGCTTCTACCTTCATTTCGTTTATTTTTGATATTTTTACTAATTATTCGTAACGATTACTTGTTTGACCTACTTTTGTTTTTTTATTTTTTATTTCTTATTTTTCTTGTGGTTTTAATTAAACGTAATGAGTAGTAAAGAATTGTGTGGTAATGATACACAGTACGCTCGTGGTAGTGTCGTTGGCTCGTTGCTATTAACTTGGTCGTACACATTGAAATTAATTTCTTGGTTTGCGTGTAATTAAGACGTGTTCAAATCTTGTGGTAAGACAACGGTTTTGGTGAGTATATTCCAAACTTTTTATGCTGGATATTGAATGGAATGTTTATTTACACGTACATTTTGTGTAACTTTTCGTAGTTACAACAAACTACCCTTTTATTTATTAATTTGTTTAAACCATTTTGGTATTAAATGAAGTAGTTGTGAGTCGCTCATGAAATTGCAGTTGGCCTACAACGTGATAAGCGTAGCAGATAAAACAACTTTCCTTTTAATATTTTAACTGTTAAAAATAAAATAAATTCTAGAACGGCTGTTTCCATTGGAAGAACAGTATTAGCTGCCACTTCAAAAGTTGGAGCCTAGTGTGCAGATAAGGACGCCGCCGCTTATATGGTCGACGGCATCTACAGCTTCAAGGGTGCTGAGCGTCGAGACCAGAGTTTTGGATGCGCGGGCCTTTAATGTGGTTTGGGCTTGACGTTTCGACGCATCGCTTACGTCACGTCGAGCGTGTCCTGTGGGGCTCTTAGGCTCCAGTACATGAGATGCTAGAGGGGAAAATGATGTGTCGCAGAGTTCGAGACCTAGCACTATACTCGGTAACGTGAGGTATGCAGAGCTGATGATACCAGTGGTCGTGTCCTTACTTCAGCGATTCAGCGGACTACGTCAACCGTATCGGTGGTCAACCGTATCATTTACGCGATACGTTTTACAAATGTACTGGTAAGATCTAATAAAGTTTATTACATTTCCAACTTCGATGCCAATATCACCAACATGGAGATCTAGTGTCAGGAGGTATGCTCGCAAGTAAATGTAAGGTTAGGCCGAGCTACAGAACTAAGTACTTAGCAAGTAAATTGGATCCCGGTATGCTGTAGCGCTCTTATCGCGTTCTATGTGGATCTTCTAGAAGGACTGCTTAAGTAAAACAAAAGAGACAGTTGGCTATATTTTGCTGTTTTAATTTGTTTTTTCAGTTGGTCGGGATACTCTACTCTGGCAAAACATTCTGGCTGGCTGGTTGTTGGAGTCGGCTGTTGGAGACGGCTGTTGGAGACGGCTGTTGGAGACGGCTGTTGGAGACGGCTGTTGGAGACGGCTGTTGGAGACGGCTGTTGGAGACGGCTGTTGGAGACGGCTGTTGGAGACGGCTGTTGGAGACGGCTGTTGGAGATGGCTGTTGGAGACGGCTGTTGGAGACGGCTGTTGGAGACGGCTGTTGGAGACGGCTGTTGGAGACGGCTGTTGGAGACGGCTGTTGGAGACGGCTGTTGGAGACGGCTGTTGGAGACGGCTGTTGGAGACGGCTGTTGGAGACGGCTGTTGGAGACGGCTGTTGGAGACGGCTGTTGGAGACGGCTGTTGGAGACGGCTGTTGGAGACGGCTGTTGGAGACGGCTGTTGGAGACGGCTGTTGGAGACGGCTGTTGGAGACGGCTGTTGGAGTCGGCTGTTGGAGACGGCTGCTAGCGCAACTGCCACTGGCTGGTTACTGCGTTTGGGACATACTACGGTCACTGTCCATTGTGCATACTGCGGTCACTGCACGTATTTACTGAATGACTGTATAATTGACTGACTACTTACTGTTAGTATAATTTTGTGTTTTGCAGAGATGATGAGTGTTGAGACGTCTCATGAGGATGGATGACTAGTGTATGAATCGAGAGAGGGAAAGTTGTGAAATCTGAATGAGAAAAGCTTGTGTGTTATGCTCACACAAACTTAATCCTTGTCTTTGGTATATGTGTCACACACACACAGGTTCAGAGCCTGGCGTTCGTCGCTGTACCCTACTGATAATCGACTGTTGTGGAAAGGTATCGTGTGCATACTTAATTCTTGTCTTTGGTATATGTGTCACACACACACAGGTTCAGAGCCTGGCGTTCGTCGCTGTACCCTACCGATAATCGACTGTTGTGGAAAGGTATCGTGGGCATACTTAATCCTTGTCTTTGGTATATGTGTCACACACACACAGGTTCAGAGCCTGGCGTTCGTCGCTGTACCCTACCGATAATCGACTGTTGTGGAAAGGTATCGTGTGCTTAGACACTCAGGCAAATGTGCTTGGCGTTCGTCGCCGTACCTTGGCGTGTGTCGCCTAAAGTGGAGAGGTATCGTGTGCTTTGACACTCAGGCAAATATGCTTGGCGTTCGTCGCCGTACCTTGGCGTATGTCGCCTAAAGTGGAGAGGTATCGTGTGCTTTGACACTCAGGCAAATATGCTTGGCGTTCGTCGCCGTACCTTGGCGTGTGTCGCCTAAAGTGGAGAGGTATCGTGTGCTTTGACACTCAGGCAAATATGCTTGGCGTTCGTCGCCGTACCTTAGCGTTCGTTGCAATACTATGGCGTTCGTCGCCCTACGATGCTGGCTGACGACGCTGCCGGCTGACGGCGCTGCTGGCTGAAGGCGCTGCTGGCTCACGGAGCTGCTGGCTCACGGAGCTGCTAGCTAAATGCATCGTGGGAAGCATTACGGTAATGAGTGCTATGCTACACGTAGTTTTATTTAATATCACAATATATCGAGTGGTAAGAGTCTGGAATCTTACCAATCGAACAACATGTACAAATGGTTACATTACATCTCTTTAAACACTAAAGACTTATCCCTTTGTTACAATTTTTAAATCGTTGCTTGAGGACGCTTGAGTGCACGCTTGCGCCGAGAGCAACGATATCTCTTAAATTTTTATTAAAAACTTAAATTGTAAATTTGAGATATCATCTTACTACATTTTTCTAACTTTATGCCTTTTGTTTAGGGGAGTTTTCAGTTGTTTTTGTGATAATCAGGATAGACGAGTCGGACCGGACGATTATGATGATGAGCGGGTCGGTTGAAGACTATCCCTTACCAGTAATGACCATCTTACAAGCACCTCTCCTCAACCTGGGTCTGGATCTGGGTCAATTGGAAGATTTATAAAAAAAAGGAAACTAAGAAGTTCTTTTTCTTGCTGTTGAGGTTGCTGCTGGCTGTTGAAGTTGGTGCTGGTCGGAGCTGGCGCTGCTGGTCGGAGCTGGCGCTGCTGGTCGGAGCTGGCGCTGCTGGTCGGAGCTGGTGCTGCCGAGTCTCGTAATCCTTCGTGTCGGTGATGGGTTACGACCCAGCACACCCAGTACACAGGAGTCCAGAAGAATTTACTACGTAGCCTTAGGTCTCATTTGGAGACAACATTTTTGGAAGCTTCATTGGTAGTTTTAAAAATAAAACTTCAGGATTAAAAGATAGAGGTCGAGGACGACCTCCTGTCAGGAGAGGCCGTGTTAGAGTCGAGGGTATTTCTAAATAATTAGTAGGCATCAACTCCTATAAATTAGTAAGCAAGTGTTAGGTTTATTAATTATCGTGTCATAGTCGTTTGAGAGCGGAAGCTCTGCAGGTGTGAATAGTGATTGTCGATTTGATCTTTGAGTAGCTTATCCTGCGTTTTATTACTGTGGTAGATTACTAAATTAGTTATAACGTCGTAATGTGGCTTTCGTAGTATTAAATAGCGTGAAATACGTGAATTTGACATATGCTTTGAATTCTTATTATTTTTTTTAATTAAATTTCTACATGAATCCTTAGAATATATTTACAAATATATTTAAATATGAAATGTTCTAACTATCATAAAGTATTGAATACCCTGTTACTTATTTTTAGTTAAATATCTAAACGTGTTGATTAAGTTGTCACAAGAAATCCAAGTGCAACAGCTGACATCATGCCCCAGATCCAGCTACATTTCTGATTACAAAATTGCAAATGGTGCCATTGCTCCTCTCAAGTTTCATAATGTTTAGAAATGATCTTACAAAACCATTAAGTTTACTATTTAAAAATTAAATTAAACATAAAAAACCCTCGAAAAAAAAAGACTTTTAAGGGATAAAAATAATATTATTATGTACTTATTGAAGTCGTTGCGTCGGCGGACCGTTGTACGTAAGTTGATGATGATGTCTATTTTACGTAGTTTTCCGGAGGTAATGAATGAGGACTAAGACTATACAATTAGATATTGTTATTTAGTTATTTGCCTTGGTAACTTACTTTCATATTGATTTCTTCCTTTTTTTATCGGTCCCCCCACGCAACGACTTCAATAAGTACATAATATTATTATTTTTATCCTTTTTAGAGGTACTTTTGTATCGGGGGTCTTTAAAATTTTTAATTTATTGTTTTCTGCTTTTTAAAGTTATGTTGCTGGTTCCTATATTGTACTAAATGGACCTGCAAACGGTCTTATTTTTACTCATTTAGATATATCCTATCAATATTGCACAATAATATTTCACCATCACCAATAAAGCTCATTCTCTTGGAGATAACTGCTTCTATTTCGACTATATATAACTAACAACCATCTCGACGAACTAGGCTTTTGATTTAAAAAAAAAATCAATCAAATCCGTCCACGCATTTGGCTGCTACGATGCCACAGACAGACACACATATGTGTGTATATACACAGATACATAGGTCAAATTTATAACACCCCTCTTTTTGGGTAGAGGGTTAAAAAAAATTAATTACTGGTAAAGTTTCTCATCTTGTGAATACTGAAGTATGGCTATTGTGTTATAAGGCTAAATAATTCACGACTCTAATAAAGTGAAGAGAAAATGTCCCACTAACACTTATAAAGTGCTTGTAAGGTTTACGAGACACCCTGATTGGGACAAAAGATTAATGATCGTCTTGTCACGTGACGTAGAAAATTACTATCTGTTTTATATTTATTTATTTACTAACCTGAAGTTGCGTGTAATATACTGTTACTTTTTGTTAACATTATAAGTATTTAAAATATCTTAAAATATATCTAAAAAAATAAAGATGGTAAAATAAAGAGGTAAAAAATAAATAAACCATCTTCAAAAAGAAGGAATTTCTGATTCCAAGAAAAGTTTTAAAAATTTTACACATTTGTTAAATATTATGGTTTTGTATGCACTACAAGAAAAATGATTTTATTTAATCTTATCATTTTGTTATATTGAAATTTTAATTACTATAAAATCTAATTTCTATAAAATCTACAACAAAGATTTTTATAATCGTTTAATATTTAAATAGTAATTATTTCATTTCATTTATCACAATTGTTACAACTGCTAAATTGATTATATGATATATCTGAATAAAAGCAAGTTATTATTAATGCTTGACTACATACCACCACCATATTAATTTTAAGAGTTAAAAAAACAATACCTTTTTATTATTTTTATAATAGAATATGGCAAAAACATTATACTTTGTAAGATTTTCAGAAATTAGTACAATTTAATAATATTTACTGATACTAAAATATATTTCGATTTGGTATTTTTATTTCAACTTTTATTTTAACCCTTCAACAAGGGTTACACAAATAAACATACAAAAATCTGACTTATACATACAATCTTAAACATCGGCCATGACGTATTTCTTAACAAAATTTTCTTAATCAAATCACTTTTAGAGGCATAATTCAAGTCTTTTTCATCCGACGTCTTAAATAGTCAGGAAATAGCCATACTACCTGTCACAAATAACAAAAAACCCAAAGCACAAAGCAACCCAAACAAATTCACTCTTCCAAAGCCTTGGCTTGCTTGTTTTATGTCAGAAGTATTGATAAAAAAGCTAGAGGGTACCATGTACTTAAGAAGTTTTATGAGTGAAACATTTGAAAAGGCCGTCTTGATGCCAATGTTATATATCCTAACAAAAATTATATAATTTATTGTGAAGCCATAATAAAAATATCAAACTATTGTTCACTAAAATAGAAATTACTGCAAAGTAGATTAGTTATCTCGAAACAAAATACTGAGGTGTTTTGAGAACATTTCAAAAACCTAGGTTTAAAAAAAATAACAATAAACACTTAGCGCAGGCAGTAATTCTAACGTTTCGGCTCGTCGATTTCAAAAATAAGAATAAGTATAACATTTGTTCCGAAATTATTTATACATAGAAATTAAAGGGCTAATAACTGAACTGAATAGTTTTAATTTTGTGTAACAAAGAAACAAAATGAAAAATAATAGTAATTTGTTATAAATGTTTTTAAATTTTTATGCCACTTATACTCACTAAAATAACCATATTTTATTGACTTACTTAAAATTATCACTCAATTATATTTTTCAAACCTTAGTCTTCCTTACCTTCCTTACCTTCAAGTGTGTATGTTCGTACATAATACATATTTATTTAAGTTTTCTAAACGAATAAAATATCAATAATATTTAAGATGTCAGTACAAAAATATTTAAATAGTTTTGCTAAAATTTATTAAATATAATAAAGTTCAAAAGTAAGTTTTTTTTATGAACTCCCATAAGCCACAGATAACTTTCAAATATACCAGATTAATTCGACTAAAATATTTTTGTTGATAATAGGAAAAGCAGTGTAAATCAACAGAATTCATTACAATAAATGTGAAGTGATTATATCGTTTATACCAGTTTTGAGTCAAAAGATCTTAACGATGCTCGTTTACGTATTTTTATTAGAATGTTGGTACCTTGGTTACATTTTTAAAGTTGAAGGAAAAATAAATCAAATATTCAAAATACAAATTTAATTTATTTTCCCATTTATTAAATTGCGTATTTACGCTGCGTGACGAAATGACACCAAATAACGGGTACAATTAACTACTCCCGTTTTCCCTTTAGGAAAATCATTTTAAAATAGTAAAACGACCTGTTATGTTGTATGTATATATTATAGGTGTAGGTTTTAAATACCTAGTGATAAAGACGTGGCGAACGGAAATCGATTTAGTAAGAATTAGCTATGTGAGAAATAGTATGAAGTATGAGAAATCATTTGAATGACATAGTCATGTAGTACTGAGGGATGCAGCACATAAAAGAATATATCGCTTATGTGATCAATATATGATTCCTTGAAATGTAATTTAGATGGTTATGGTATATCGGTAAATAAATAAAAGAGGCTGACCGAAAAGGACATTGATGGAGTGAAAAAAAAGCAATTCATCACTGAAAAGTATTAGAATTGAGCGTGCTATGTTAAAAAAACATTTCCTTATAAACAAAAAAAATAATATCAAGAGATATTTTCTAGACATATATTTTTGTAAAAATAAAGAGCCGAATACAAAACAATGTACTTTAAAAATCAAATAGAGAGTATATGTTACTTTTAATTTATCCATTAAAGTTCTTTTTTTTATAATGGTAATAACTATTATATGAAATAATATTTCTCTTAGCGATACTATGGAATGAACTTTTATTTCACTCTATATTTATTATGAATCATTTCACTCTAAACTGTATGTATTAATAAATTTATATATGTTCTCCGTTCTATATTGAGTAATAGTTCAGTATTGTTTACGATTTCTAACTTTTATTATTATTATATAACACATTTTATTTATTTATAATATTCTATTATACATCAAAGAATCTAAGTACATTATACATCAACAATGGTTCCATCTTTAATATCATCATGTAGATTGTAAAGTGGTTTTTATCGTGTTTCATGTCCTTACAATGGCTTGTCATGATTTATACGATCCCATTTTTGCATTTCTTTGACATACATATGAAAAGCTTTATGGAATCTGTATATGTGTTTATGTATAATATGTAAAACGTGACTTCATATATTTTTAATGTCACTTATTTATCATTTAATACAAATGATTTTCGTTGCGTTGAATATTTTATTTCAGTTACCTAATCAGTTACACTACCAGTTACACCACTAGTTGCAAATCGTAATAAATGTCATTAAAATACTTTTTTAATGACATTAGTAGTCGGGTAGTCGCACATACCCCCTCGGTCATCACCTTCCTGGCCGCAGGGATGATGCGTAACGCATTTTTCCAAAGATTAAAAAAAAAAGGTTTAGAAGTTAATATTCGAAGTTTTATTATCGCAACAAAGTCACACGATTTATAAAAACATTAACATTTTATGAGCAGTATAAGATCATTTAGAAATAATATGAAAAAACCGTTATATTTAATAAAAGATTACTTTTATTTTGCATTTTATATACACGTTATTAAGTCTCAATGTTAATTTGTACACAATTCTCACCTATTACATCGCAGCCAAATATATATCCACTTACATTTAAAGTCAAATGTTTCTATCAGAGTGTAATTTAAACTATGTTAAGATACAGCAATTATATATCCATTTAAATTTAAAATCAAATGTTTCTATCACCATGTAATTTAAACTATGTTAAAATACACCTCTTCCGCCGCTGTTAAATGTATTGTCCTTTAATGTGAAGGTCACCTCCTCAGGAGATCAGATCAGATCGTAGGCCCTATCCTACGATCACACTGTTAGTAGTTGTACTACGATCGACACTACGATCACACTGTATCCTACGAATCACTTGTTTTCGTACCATCACCTATTAGTAGTTGGGTCGGAAATTAATCTAGGAATGAACAAAATGGTCACTTGTCCGCTTTTGTATCAAGTTGTCGTTGACAGCTCGCAGCAAATTATCGTTTACTTCGCACTTTAAAAGCCGTTGTTATGTTTGTGGATAAGTTTTAATAGTGTTAGCTGAAGGTCAAAAGGGAATATGACAAACATTTATAATGGCGTGAGTGATTTTTAAATGATTGATTACTATTTTTAATGTTATAAATATAAAAAGCATATTATGTTAAGCATGTTAAAATTTAAACAACTACACAATATTTATATTCTTATATAAAACTGAAAAGGTTTGAAAGGGACGATGAAAAGGAAGCATTAATTACTTGTCTCTTATATAACCATTTAATAATAAATATAACAATATATAACCATTGCATACATTATTTTTGTTATTGGAATAACCACAAAACGAAATTAAAAAATTTGTTGCAGCCAGTTCCATCAATATACCTATCAAGGGAGGTACCTCATTAATTAATAAAAATACAGATATCTATTAAAAACAAAGCTCCAATTGTAAGATGATCACAAAATGTGCTTCTGTCCTTGTGAAACGTTTTCTTTATAGTCAGAGTCACAGCTCCAAAAAGAGAACTTCGTCGGCTTACAATAATATAGTTTATACTTATTTAAGAAAATTTATAGCTTATACTCATACGTTTCTTTAAAACTAAATTATACTTATCTTTAACACCAATAAATATGGGTTAAAATTAAGCATCTACAATATATAATTCGTAACAGTTTTGTTTAGGCCACGATAATAGCAACTTTTCTTGAATCGCTAGTTTTGATAGTTCGACTCGTTTATGTCGCAAAGAAAGTTCATAGTACGAATTGAATGAACAAATTAAGCTGATCGTCTTTTCAGTCTCATGATACGAAATATCAAAAAGATTAAATCTAGGTCGTAAATTGAATCGCAATAAGAGTTGATGGTAGGCTCGCTGGAAGAGATGGCTTATTAGCGATAAGTTCGCCTCCTGTTACATTTTGGTTATAATTTCATTTTTAATGTTTTTTTCTTAAATGGATATGTTATACTTTTGAGAATGTACAATAAAGAATATTATAATTATTATACATATAACACATTACGTGAAACCATCTCATATCCGTACCCACTTATTTAATTTTGATACTTTGACCCAATATTAGAACTTTACATACATATGCTAGCGGTCGCCCAGTGGCCGAAATACTATCATAAATTTGGGTTTTAATGTGTATGAGGGTTTGGACCAACACCTTTTGGGATGTTTATTCTATTACGTCAGGGTATTACAGGGTTTTTTATTATATTGCGTTAGGCTAATATCAAATATTTGATAAGAGAATGATATGAACTTGACCTTAAAAAGTGTCAACTTAAGCAATCATTATAGTGTGTGTGATATTTTTCTTTTATTTGCATTCATTTAATATATTTCACAAGCATTATCATATGAAAATATTAGCTTTCTGTGCTTCTTCTAAATATGAAGTTTATATTTTTTATATTTTGTAAGAGCGTCCAAAAGTTTTTGCTTCACATATTAATATAAAGATATTGTATATCGTATCGTATGCAAGATCGTATCGTATCGTCACACATTAATATAATATCAAATCCTAAATCAGCCTGATTTATATAGATGAATTGCTTTATCAGCTTTATTTAAATAAATTATTTGAAATCTCATTTTTAAACAGCTAAAAGTTCCTTTTGTTGAATAATTTCTGTGTTAAAACTATCAAAAATCTACACTGTTTTAGCTAAGCACAGATGTTAATTTAAACCTGCTCATCGACTAAACCAAACCAAACTAAACATTTTAGCCTCATTCTCTAAGTGTAACCTAGGTCTATTTTGGTTCACTTGTGTCATCAGCTAATGGGCAGTCTGTTTCGTAACCGAGCAGTTGCAAATTTACTTGAATTATAAAATACAAGTATACAAGTCATTCCATATTTTTTTAACATATTAAAATACTTATTAATTAAAATTTTTACAAATATATCAATAGTTATAATAACGGACGGACGGACGGACAGCGATACGGTAGCTCAGTTGGTAGAGCGACGGGACGGTTTCCCAGTAGTCGCGGGTTCGAATCCCTGCCCGTATCGGTTTATTTTTCATTCTTTATTTATATAAATTTAAATTTCTGTTTGTTTTAAATTGTCTGTTCCTATTTTTATTATTGTATTTAAAGTCAACTCGCCACTTTTCACAAAATTAATATTTTGTGGGACTCTTTCCGAAAGGATGTTGACATGATATGTACAAACTTGGAACAATATAATTTGCGAAGTTTTATTGCTGTAACAATGTCAAGCCCTCTTAGAAAATACGTTCCCTCAGATTGTTTGATGTAATCACTGACATCTTTACAACAGTATAAAGTCATTCAGATAAAATAATACGATATGAGAAAAGCGTCACATTAAAAGATTCATTAAATTCAATTTTCTACATATTAATGTTCAGTCTTAATGTTAAATTATATAACTTTATCTCTTACTTCATTGCGACAAAAAATTCGATATAAATTTTAAATCAAATGTTTATATCACATTACAATATTTCTAATTATGTTAAGATATATATCATATATGTAAACCATTTCATATCTAAGAAGCCGTAGTTACTTATTTAATCTTGATACGTTAATACAATATTGCACCTTTTTATATGCTAGCGGACGCTCAGTGGCCGGAACTCGAGCATAAATTTAGGGTTTAATGTATATGAGGTTTTGGGCCAAAACCTCTTGGCATATTTATTGTATTACGTCAGGCTACCATCAACTATTTGACATTAGACTAATATAAACTATATATTAACAGTGTCTACTTAATCAATTAAGTAATGCGTATAATGTTTCAAATTGTGGTGTTAGTAATATTTGTTCCATTCATTTAAAGTATTTCACATGCATCATTATAATAAATATAAACTTTCACTTCCACTTTTCTCAATGTAAAGATTATATTTGTGATATTTCATAATCTATCGGTCCTTGTTTATTTCGTAAAAAGGGTCCAGAGTTGGCTTCACATATTAGTAAAAATATATTGTTCAAATCCTGCATTAGCTTTATTCACGTTTATACACTGTTTTACAGAGGCGTTATAAATGGGTTGGCTTCAAGATTTGAGGTCTTCCAGCCATTGGAACAAACTTTGTTTCGGAAAAGCTATAGTACTATAGACCACAGGCTAATGGGGCTATACTAATGCAGGCTATATAGAAGTCTTCAGAGAATAACCGATATGTATGGTTTTTCGTGGTCCAGGAGAACACCTTCGACTACTTTTGACTTTCCGAAACCTGGGCTTTTCTGGAGTCTGAGGTGCTAAAAATTTCTATCAAATGACAACCATGTCCGTCCAAGTACATAAACACCAAACAAGTGTTATTCAGTTGCCTGCTATCTTTAAAAAAATATAACATCAATAATGTACAAAGAGAGATAATTTACCTAAAATTATATTACGAATTACGAGGTTAAAGCTTATGCGTATAGTTTAATTCGTGATTTAAGACTAAGATATGCTTAATACCGATAGTGTGGACAATATCTGAATACTAATCAAAAACTTAGAGGTTAAAATATTAATATGAGTTACGTTGGTATAGTATTATAACTTAGATAAATGTTCTTAGTATTCTAACTTAGAAATTAATTCGATCAATTCGTAAATTTCAATTACTAGAAACTGGTTTAAACTTAAACTATTAGATTAAGATAATAGCTATTAATAAACCAGCTATAGACCTTGTACAAATTTAATTGAATAATATAATATCTATATTTATTCGATTTGGCTTCAAATAATTATATTGGTAGTTTATTTCTGAATATTTTGGTGGGTAGTTTGAGAGCAGTTGTATTTATTCGAACTGTAACAAGTTTATATTATTTATAAAAATGTATTAAAGCATTATCTAGAGACAATTATAGCGATACAAATATTATGAGTTTATTCTAATATTATTGAGGCTAATTTATGTTTTTATAGTATCATCATTTAGTTTTATTTAAATTGTAACAAGGTTACAAACTAGTTTTAGTACCTGTGCACTCATTATTGTTATACTTTACCCTAGTTTAGTAATTATTAATTAATAATTTTATTATAAATCCTCCAATTGATTTTTCATGAAAAAAAAAAATTCTATTTTATCTTTTTACTACCATCAAACTTAATTAGTGCAATTTTGAATATGAATGTGATTACAATGAGGTTATAAATACAAGCTATAAGCCATCGATTAGATAGCGTATAAAATATTTATACTGTTAAAATACAATTCATAATTCTTTAACGAACATTAATTAGCTCATGTTACAAAAGTTATGTCTTAATAAAAATTCTTTCGAGCTTTTGACTGGGTTTAGTGAATATTTTTTAACTAAAACTGTAATTAATAATCTAAATCCATAAAGTTACTTATTTAAAAAAAATATATTTCACAAAATATAGAACTAATATTACTGTAATGTAAGTTATGCTTTCAATTAATCAAGTACTTATATCAGATTTAATAGAATATTCACAGGGATTTTAAGTAATTTTTGTAACAAATGGTTCCGAATATTTCAAAACTTCAAAGTAGGAACAATGGTTCCATTTGCAGCGATCTGTAATCAGACACGAAGCTGCATCTGGGGCACGATGCCAGCTGTGTTAACTCGTGTGCCTTGTCGTCATGTCTTCTTATGATTAGTATTTATTTTTTTGGTGATGTTGATGAAATAGTATCATAAAAAGTAATCATATCAAATTATAATATTGTATAAAAAATATATAAAACAAAAAACCTATTATTAATACGAGTTTCGAATGCTTTTGTTTACCTCTTGTCCTCATTTTTCACAACTTGAAGATTATAATTAATAACTGCTTATGGGAGAATATATCATATTCAAGTTTTGCTTTTAATAATAACGGATCGAAAAATTGTTTTAATTTTTATGAAACTCATAAAAAGTACTAGTTATATAAGGTTATTTGTAATTAGTTGAGCACCTTTTGCAGGCAGCCTTTTGGTTAATGTAAATTGTGTTTTGTAATCCACATACTTGTCATTTTGATTATTTAGTATTTCCATAACAACATGGTGTAAAAGAGATGAAGCTATACGAAAAAAGCTGGCGCGCGCATTTAACAGTTTCTGACTTTCGCTAGCCTGCCGCGACCTATACTTTAGACTGCTTACAAAATACAGAGTAATAAATAATCGAGGGAGCAAAAATTTTTTTTGTTCGTTTATTCTGAGTTATTTATCAAGATTTTTTAAAAGACGTAGAACAAATGTTGTTGGGATTGATGTAGAGAGGCTGCCTGCAAAAGGTGCTCAACTAATTAAAAATAACCCTGTATATTGAATTTAAAATGAACATGAATACACTAACAAAAATGTTGTTACTTATTATGTCATATACCTTTTATATTAGGTTTTTACAATATTTCTAACGACAATTCAACCAATGAATTCTTTTCTTATGTATTGTAATGTTAGGAAAAGGAAATCGTTAAATAAATAGTTACCTACTACACAAACTAGACATCACAATAGAAAATACGGTATTTGTCATATTCTGGTATATATCTGTATATATAATCTGTCTGGTATCATATTATGGTATATGTGATTTCTATATATTATGGTATATGTGATATCATATGGTATATGGTCTGGTATATATAATCTGGTATCATATTATGGTATATGTGATTTCTCATGGATTACTTTTGATCGGAGCATTGCTTCTTCTTTGATAGAATTCGAAAAAAATGTAACACGTGACAGTTTAAAGCGTTTTTTTTTAAATTAAAAGTGTCATTTGCTAAATTGTTTTGCTGATAGTTTAATTTTATTTATGAATATTCAATAGTGTAAAAATCCTCAAATATTAAACGATTAAATTTGTATACGGAGTTGGTAATATTCCAATACATCTACATTTGAAAATGGAGCCCGTCGATTTTTTATTAAATCCAAAAGTCGGTCCGAACAATCTATTACTTCCATCAAAGCATTCATTTCAGCACTTGAAATTTCAAAATGAAAATTTCTAACGCAATAATAAATATACAACGAAACATTTTAAGTGTTATAGTGGTATATACTTACTTACTCTAATCAAAGTATATTTATAATTTATTATATATATTTTTATTATAAGTATTATATATGTTTATTATAAAAAAAATCATTCTTGATGACCATTTGTCTAGGTGGTTAAGTACCTTTGACGGATCCAAAGGTTGAGGGTTCGATTCTCAAACGGGACAATTCCTTGTCTCCATAGATTGTTGTTTCGAGTGGAGGTGCAAGTACTTTTATCCGTTATTTATATGTTTGTGTAGCCCACCGCGACACAAAGATAATATAATCTTAAATGCGGGTGTTGTCCGTAAAAAAAAAACAATACTTTTATCGGAAACAAATTGAATATTAGGGAAATTTTCTATGAATAAATATTGATTGATTAAAAGTACCGAGTTACAATAATCTTTACGGAAAACAAATACGCCAATATCAAATACCTAACTTAATAAACGACCCTACATCTTCAATAAAAAATTTAATTACAAAAATTAATATTAAATATATATTGGAAAAATTTTTCGAATCGATAATAAAAAACAAATGGAAAAATCACCCCGTGTGTACTCGCAAGTGACTGCGACTGCATTATCATTGTGTATTTGTAGGAACTGTTTTGGAATTGTGTAGGGTAAATGTGAAAAATGTAGTACAAATGGTTATTATGAATTGTTATGTGCTACTTACTAGCTCATTTTTTAATTTAAATACTGTGGCCGTACGATGTCGAATGCCGGTGTGCGAATAAATCAACATGATTTTTGTCACACCGTTAATTACTAATCTATTAAGTTAAGATTCTTTTGCATTTTTTTAAATAAATAAAAATAATATCAGCTATTACACCAGCATTCTTGCAAGACATGTACTTAAATTCATAGTTGAAAAATTGAAATTTATTCTAGTACTTTCATAAACTCAAAAGTTTTTAAAAATAAATGAATGGATTATAGATAGTTCAAAGTTAGGACGTATTTATATAGGAATGGAGGTACGTATAAATATATTATTTTTCTTAATTTTATAACATAAAAGTTAATGAACAGAATTTAATAAAACCTTACTGTTTAATGTAGATCATTATAACATAAAGATAATATTTTTTAAGATATTATAGTTAGTAAAAGGTTGGTAGTTGAAAAACCATCTTCCATCCATTGGTACAAAAAAATACGGGCATCTCCTCAATACCTTCCCGCTTAAACAACTTAACTACCATGTCGCTACCCTTCTTGATGAATTTAGCAGTTTGAATATAGTTTCGGATCGGTGTAACATCTATAAGGCTTTTTTCGAAAATCCTTTGTAATTTTAAAAGATCATACAATATATTTGAAGCAGAAAATTACTGCAGCTGAAGATATTTGCAGTCGATAATACCTACAGTGTCACGTTACTACTTATTAAGTTTATTGTGAAAAAAGATATAATTAGGATATTTAAATTAGAAATAGGCTCTTAAAATGTCACATAGGCTTGCAGATAAAACAAAATGTTTAAGATATTTTTGTAAATATTATTATATATTCTATTTATATTGTGGACTTTAAATTATATACAAAAATTATAATCATGTTATCAGATCTTTATATTTTTAACTAAACTTTAGCAGTCTTTTAACCTGCGAGACCCTGAAGTCATCACTTGACATACTCATGTTTATCTAAATATTTTATTTAAAGATTTATTTTCACCTATATGAACGCCCTTCTGGCAAAAGCGAACTAGTGTTTGTCTTTGATTCGACGGGTTACATGGGTTCGCACTTCAGCGGTGACATAAGGCGGATATTTGTGGGCTAATAGTTTCTTATACAAAATCTATGTAGTGGTTACTGACTCTAATATCTTAAGTGAAGATTCTAGGTTCAGAATTCACATGGATTACTTCTTTGTCTTGTCTGCATTCTTGGTCTTTGTATCGGTGTATTTTATGTGTGTTAAGTTTATTTATTTTATTTTTTTAGACTATGTTGATGCCATAGCCGTATGTAGATATATTTAATTTTGCCTGTCCGTTACATCGCCACCTTATCCAACATAACGAAACCACTGGTCGCATTGTATGCTGCCATATGCTCTCCTGCTATTGTGCCGTTAATGATCTTTGCTGTTTAGTTGTTGTATATGGCTTCTTGCTTTCTTGAGTTTCAGCTCCAAGAACTTACGATTTCCGATTTTAATGATCTGAAGCATTTCTTCAAGCGGTATTGAGTTTGCCTGTTTAGTTGTTTTTGTTAACTCTTGAGTTTGAAGCTTGTTCTTTGGAAAGCATTAATGAAGTGGTTCAGTGGTCACTCCGCCAGACGAAGACAAGGCGAACTGACTATTTCCATCTTTTCTTTGTTTTTGAGGTTTTATAGATTCAGAGCTGGTTTTAGTCTTTATCTTTATGAAGTTCATGACCGCCGCTGCCATGGGGTTGGTGGGCTACATTTCATAAAAATATTGGGGTATATATTTGTTTAACGTTTTAAAATAACGTTGATGATATTCAAGTGGTTTATAATATTTTTATAATTTGTCAAGATTCACTAACCTAGAATCGTTATAATTTTGCCTTGTGCAATCTCA
The DNA here is from genome assembly GCA_959347355.1 of Napeogenes inachia. NCBI lineage: Eukaryota > Metazoa > Arthropoda > Insecta > Lepidoptera > Nymphalidae > Napeogenes > Napeogenes inachia. The sequence continues at coordinate 4,447,101 of OY365792.1, forward strand.
TAATTAAAAGAAAAATGTTCCTTTTCAATTCTAAAATCAGATAATATTTTTTTTTCCTATCTTTGATAATTTTAAGGAGCTACAATAGTTTTAGGGTTTACTGCAACCTTAAATATTAATTAATATCTTTTATTTATTTTCTGGCTTGGTAACTAATTAGTTATAATTATGATACAAAACTTTAACGAGTTTAATAATTTACATAAGGAGAATTGTAGCCTGGGTAAAGGATTGCCTTTATCTACGAAAATCGATAATTAATGATCAATTATTATTTATATATTGATTCATAATCAAAAAGTAAGAAACTTTTCAACTTTATTATAAATAATGTTTTTTGTTTTACTTATAAAAAACCTAAATAATTTGACTTATCAATTATTACTATAAATTGTCACTGTGAAATAGACCAAAAATGTATTAATTATATATTAATTGTATATTATACGATTTCATAAACAATATCCGTCTTACTTTACCAATTAACGAGTTTAGTTTATAAAGAATTCACGCAACCTAATGTTTGCAGATAAACCACGTAAGCTCTACCTTTCTTGTTTCTTCAGTTGATTTAGCGAAGCAAGTAGCCTAATAATTAAAAATAAAAAAGTATTATTTTTATTTTATTTACTTATGTAACATTTTTTATGAACTAATTAATGCCATGTCTATAATGTCATGGTTTCGACTGTTTTTTGTAAACCCCTAAACAGTATTTTTCTTTCTTGAATATAATGAACAGTTGTGAACGGAAAATGATTCATGAAATAAAGTTATTGTTTAAATGTAATTTCTGAATAAAATTGTGTAATATCTTTTACTATGTTTTAGGAGAGGCAGAGCTAACGAATCCTACTTTTTAATTGTAATAATATATGTAGACAAGCAACCTAACACAATGTTATTTATCGTATTAAATTAGTAAATGAAAGGCGTTGAAACAGTTGTATTTCTATAATCATTTTTTTTGTTGATGTTTTTGTTTAGATTACATAATAGCTATATTGTATAAAACCATAACCATAATGTTTGTTACACTTTTTACACTTAGTTATGTAATAATAACCTTTCTAAAACATACCAAGTCATTAGCATTTTAAGTGAAATATATTAAATTAATTTAAATTTCTTATTGGATTTTATTTAATTTCTTGTCTGTTTAGACAAATCTGACACTATTAGTATCTGGCCATGAATGTATACTTACTACTTACTTTTTACTCTGAATTTGCGCCTAATATGTAGATCCAGTAATCCTCCACAACACCGCATTGTCACAAAATGAAACAATTATTGGATTCGGGGCTGTCAAAATAATTTTTCCCGTCGCTGTTATTATTATCATTGTTACTACTAAAACTTTGTTATGATTTCGGCATGCTAAAACTATTTATTATGATATTTCTTACGCGGGGCAACCATACGTTTATTGCTGATGTTACATTGATTTTAGGCATCAGCTCATTTAAACATAATTTCCCAAGGGACTCACCATTTGAAGTGTCAGAATCAAATTTCTTTGTATTGTGGGAAACGCTGATGTTGAAACCTACAAGGGCGTACATGACATCAGACATCGGCCTAGGCTAATTAAGTTATATTAGAATTAATTTTAGTTATAATTTATTTCTTTATTTTGCATTCTCCGGCAAAAGGTTTTTATAATTAAGTTCACAATTTTATATACTACAAATATGTATGCCATGTGCATACGGTGGCTTATGCTTATAATGTTGAAATAAAATAAAATAAAGCATATTTTTTATGCAAAGGTTAAATACTTAAAAGCAAGTTGAATAAAATGAATATAAGCTTAGATTACTTTATCCTTTTTTTATCAAATTGGCAACAAGCAACTGCATTTACATAACTGCATCAAATTGTGTTAGTGATAGTATATATTTTATTTTTATTTTCAAATATTGTAATTATATTAAAAAAAAAGATAAGTTTTCTAATTTCATTTTATATTGGAACTATATTTGTGTTAATATTTGGCCATTCGATTACTGCTTTATTAAATATGTGAAGTCTTTCAGTTGTAACCGTATAAACTTTTTATAATATACTGAATTAAGATATATCATTGAACCTGTTCACTGATATATCTTAACAAGACTTGAACAAGTTTTGTAAATCAACTGAAACGGAATCTTCAACTCTTAATTATATTTATTACTGTCAAGAATGTAAGTATGAAAATGCCATCAGTTAATATTTCATTTCATCATGTCACTGTAATCTTTATTTTGGGCATCTTTTGAATATTATTCGATACTTATAAGTTAAAAAACATTAGTAAAGATATTTGATGGAAGCTTAATAGATAGAGGCTCCGTCCTGAAAACGAAGGTTATATTTAGAAGTCTAGATACATCAAGGCTAGCACTACGGTGATTTAGTCAAAAGTACTACTGTATCATAAAGATCGCAGTTTGGAGTCCTGACCGTGTTGTAAATTTTGATACTAAATTTATTCAAAACATTTATATTTAAAATGTTCGTAGATATACATATTAAACTTTACTATTTAAATATAAGGCATTTCAAACCTTTTTTTTTTTTACCTTAAATAAAAATTCTTCAAAATAATTATAATTATACACGAATGGTGAATTTAATCCCTGACCTTGCTCTAAAATTTTAATTAATTAAAACATTTAAGATTTTATATGTCGGCGAGGAAGTCGACATATAGGAGATGATAATCCACACGTGTTTCATACATGTTTGGATTATTTTTTTTAAATTCATCTTTTTTATAAATAAAAAACTATAGTGAAATATCAAAGAACTTTGAATCATCATCTTCATGAAAATGAAATATATATCGTAGAAGTAATACTGGTAGAGTTAAAAAAGGAAGATTGATTTTAATTGTTCACCCAACAGTTAAATAAAATATTACGTCATTGAAATATCACAGAATTTTAATAAATGAATTGCTGATTTGCACAGATTTTTAACAATCTAGTTTCCTGTTCCAGCAAAATATCTTTTATATTTCGTTCAACTAAAAGTATTTTCCATTTTCAAGTTTTCTCTACGCTGTGTTAATCAACTTGTTAAAGCTAGAAATTGCAAGGTATTTTACGTTGAGTAGCATGTTATTCAATTAGAACCTTTCTAACTATTAAGTTACAGTTTTATTTTGTATTAATAGTTTTAATTTGTAGATTTGTAAATTTTATTTTCCATGACAGGCTAGACATTTCTCGACTTTCTTTTCGTGGTAATTAAGTTAGTTTTTTTTAGTTATTTTGTTTATTTTCTTTTTTTATTAGACATAGTATAAATTTTAATTGTAACTTCTGCAAATGAAATCTGTGGCATTTACTTTAATGTTTATTGTTAAGATTTTGTGGACAGCCATTCTAAAATTGAATGCTAAGTTAGCCTATTATTGGAATACACATTGTAACTAATATTTACATAACATATAGTAAAATAAATGTTTTCCATTGTGTATCACGTTTGCTTCCTATTAAATAAATAAAATAAATACATTTTCATGACATCGGAAGTGTGTGCAATTATTTGACTTTCAAATACTATGACATAGAAGTAAAATGTGTTCTCTACCTTATTTTAACGGTAAAGAAAAAAATATCAAAATACTACAATAATTTTACTTACTCATTTAAATATATATTTTACGTTGTATACTTTTGTTAAAGTTCCTATTTAAAATATTCCTCTTTTTTTTGTTTATATTTCATTGTAGCTGGTTAGTGTTTGTATTATGTATTTATATATAAATATTTTTTTGGAAACGGGAAATTTTAAGGTAATGCTAATTTAAAATAATACATTATTGTAACGAGTTGAGGGTTTCTCTAAGTATTTCTAAATATTTTTTGAGAATCTATTGCTATAAATTAGTAAACGAGTGTCAAGCTTACGAAGTATTGTATCATACTAATTTAAGGGAGGAAGCTGTGAAGAGAAGTGTGAGTAGTTATTGACAGTGTGATCTTCGAGTAACTTATCTTCGAATACCTTTAGGACTGTATTAGATTTGACCTCGTTATTAAATTAGGTTAAATGTGTTAATTTCGCAATCATTTTAAATTTATATTCATTTTCTAAAAAAAACGCATTTCATGATTTCTAAGAATATATTATTTAGAAATAATTTTAAATTTGTAGGATGTACTTTTGACTCGTAAGTTTTCATAGAGCATGCTTTTAAAAAATGTATTGATGTAAACGTAATTTGAAAATTTATTTATGGTATAATTTATGTTGAAATCTAAGATGTTAATAATATTTTGTACTTGTTATCATTGGATAGATGCTTGTATCTGGATTGACTTAACCAGTGTAATTCTATCACCGTGAATTAACCTCTAGTCAAATGCACGGCAGCTCAAACACTAAGTCTATCCCGTAGTCACTTCAATCCCTCCACATTATTCCAGGATGACAAGGCATTTTCAACTGTTTAAATTTACTCTACAAAAGCAACACTTTTAATTATAAAATGCCTTTGTTATGGACCGTAATGCGCAATTACGCTTCCAAGTAACCTCATATAAAACACCGGAGATTAATGATCCGAGAAAATTGTATACTCTAAAACTTGACATATGTTAGTCATGTTATGGAAAACATCTAACATTTATGAGGTGTATATAAATAAAACGTTTTCTTTTTAACCCCCGACTAAAAAGAGGGGTGTTATAAGTTTGACCTGTCGATCTGTGTATCTGTGTATCTGTGTATATGTGTATCTGTGTCTGTCTGTGGAAAATTTCCGGCCAAACGCGTGGACGGATTTACATGCAGTTTTTTTTAATCGTAAGCTATGTTCGTCGAAATGTTCTTTATTTATGTTTGATTGAAATAAAATTAGTTGTCTTTAAGATATTAACGTTTTATTCGTGCGGGGGAGAGGTTCTTTTGTAATAACTAGCTGTTTGCGGCCAAACGCGTAAACGGATTTGAATGCGGTCTTTTTTAATCGTAAGCGATGTTCGTCGAGATGGTCTTTATTTATGTTTGATTGAAATAAAATTAGTCGTCTTCAAAATATTGACGTTTTATTCGTGCGAGGGAGAGGTTTTTATGCAATAATTAGCTGTTTCTAGCTGTTTTGCCCGCTATATAGAAAGAAAGCCTTGTTATGAGGCCCAAAAGGTTTTTACACTTACTTACTCAGGTAAAGTACTTTATTAGGGATAGCTGTTGCCCGTGACTGCGTCCACGTAGACTGTAAAAATATATTTGTTTGGCTTATGATGGTAGTCATAAAGAATCACGGGTAACAGCCAGTGAAAATATAAATCCCTTCATCATAGTGTCATAAGTGATTGTAAATCATTTTAACTCTTAATGTTTATATTTATTAATATTCGTATATATGAAACCTATCTATCTACCTACCCATTTGAAAAAGTCTTGAATCATGTTACTTAAAACATTTATAATTTATGACATTGTCGAAACTTTCACGTGGATCCTTATTTTATTAAATATAATATATATTTCTCGTATTAAATGTAACCTTTGTACATCATAATATAGGATTCTAATAATAAAAGATTTTTTTTTAAATCGGTCCCGTAGCTTTCGGAGCTTATTCAATTCAAACAAACAAACGAATCTTTCCTACTTAAACAATTGAAAATTTTGTGTATCTGTAGGTTCATTTAGTACAATTCAGAAATAAGTTACATAAGTTTAAAAAGCAGAAAAAAAATCCTCTAAAAAGAATAAAAATAATGTTAGTATGTACTTATTGAATTCGTTGCGTCGCGTCGGGGGACCGTTTAATAATGGAAGAAATTAAAATGCAAGTAAGTAAACAAGTCAAATAAAGAAATTACAATATTGGATCGTATAGTCCTCAATGATTAACTTCGTAATATATACACTATTAACGTACGTGCAACGGTCCCCCGACGCATTGAATTTAATTTAATTTAATTTAATTTAATTTAATTTAATTTAATTTAATTTAATTTAATTTAATTTAATTTAATTTAATTTAATTTAATTTAATTTAATTTAATTTAATTTAATTTAATTTAATTTAATTTAATTTAATTTAATTTAATTTAATTTAATTTAATTTAATTTAATTTAATTTAATTTAATTTAATTTAATTTAATTTAATTTAATTTAATTTAATTTAATTTAATTTAATTTAATTTAATTTAATTTAATTTAATTTAATTTAATTTAATTTAATTTAATTTAATTTAATTTAATTTAATTTAATTTAATTTAATTTAATTTAATTTAATTTAATTTAATTTAATTTAATTTAATTTAATTTAATTTAATTTAATTTAATTTAATTTAATTTAATTTAATTTAATTTAATTTAATTTAATTTAATTTAATTTAATTTAATTTAATTTAATTTAATTTAATTTAATTTAATTTAATTTAATTTAATTTAATTTAATTTAATTTAATTTAATTTAATTTAATTTAATTTAATTTAATTTAATTTAATTTAATTTAATTTAATTTAATTTAATTTAATTTAATTTAATTTAATTTAATTTAATTTAATTTAATTTAATTTAATTTAATTTAATTTAATTTAATTTAATTTAATTTAATTTAATTTAATTTAATTTAATTTAATTTAATTTAATTTAATTTAATTTAATTTAATTTAATTTAATTTAATTTAATTTAATTTAATTTAATTTAATTTAATTTAATTTAATTTAATTTAATTTAATTTAATTTAATTTAATTTAATTTAATTTAATTTAATTTAATTTAATTTAATTTAATTTAATTTAATTTAATTTAATTTAATTTAATTTAATTTAATTTAATTTAATTTAATTTAATTTAATTTAATTTAATTTAATTTAATTTAATTTAATTTAATTTAATTTAATTTATGAATGACTTATTATTTTGTGAATATTTCAAGCATGCATCTGTTGCCTATTAAAATCAAGTTTAAAATAATGTTTGTTGTATGGCAGTGGCTTAAAATATTTATTTTATTTGTAATTAAGTATTTATTTTGAAAGTAATTATGTAAATAAATATTCTGTGAATATATAAAGCGTCTATCTGTTTCCATTATTAATATCAGGGAATGGAATCAGGTTTGTTGTATGGGTGTCCACCTTAAATATAAAATGACGAAATATAATAAAATAGAATGTAATACATTAAAAATAAACGATAAAATCATAATAAAAAAACAGAACCTACAATAAAATAACCAAATAAAAAAAATTAAGAAACAAACAAAGAATAAGCAAATAAAAACATCCACATTTCGGTGTCTTCCACTGGTGCTGTGCTCTAAGCGAATTGGATTAGCATACCCATTGCTGATCTGCAATGACATCAGCAATGACAAATTATTCCAGAATTCTTTTAATTAATATTTTTTTTATATAACTAAATTTTCTATAAATATTTCATCTATCTATGAAGTGATAAATTAATAGTAATATTTAAAACATATTTTGAATTAATAAGAAATAAAATGTATTCTTGACTAGATTATATTTAAGGGTCAACGATCGCCGAACATCTTATTAAGGCGAAAATTACGTTTCGTTTCACAGCCGCCTGAACCTTACTCAGCTCTATAATTCCTTCGAGAACGATTTATATAAAAAGTGGTACTTTCGGAATAATTTTCGTGTGGCGTTGTATTACAATTATAAGGTTTTTCTTATTTTGACATGTAAATTATATTATGACAATATAATATATTAAGATTTATTATGTTTGGTTTGTATTATTTGGTAAATAAATTTTGATAAATCTGAGAATTCTATATTACTTGACAAGTTTGTTCTAAGTTATTCAGTATGAAATAAAAGGTTCTCATTTTCAGAAATAGTAATAAGCAATTTTATAAATAGAAAGTCTAATATAAAGTTTACCTAAGTGACCTACGACGTCTTTGAGTATGTTTCCGTGGCAGTACCAACCAAGTTATCTTGTTATTACTAGCTTTATATAATGAAACATTATAGATATAATCGTATTACTAACTGTCAGAAAGCTAAAGTAGGCATAACATGCCTAATCATGTTTTACAAGTAATAAATTTTGTTTTTGTAATCTACATTCATAGTTATGTTTTGGTATAAATGAACATGTTAAGAATAAAAACCAAATGGGGGTTTTTATGAAAAATTATACTATTTCTCAAGTAAAGTATCCGAGAAACTGTATTTATACTATAATAAAAAAAAAAAACTTTATTATATAAGAAAGGGATTTCCGGTGGCTGATATTTAAAATCATATTATAAAAATAATGCTATTATTGTAGATAAAATAAATAGTAAATACAAAAATAAAATAAGAAGAAAGGTTAAAAGCCTCTATTGAAAAATACTCGTGATACAAAAAAAAATCAAGATAGAAATAATTATTACTGTATTCATAACTTCCAATAATCTTTCGGTCGCCTTTAAAGTTTTTTCTGGACTATTTATACGTCATATACTTATAAATAATTCGGGATTTTTATATAGTGAAGAGATAAGGTCGTAAAAACACTTATAAAGTGCTGGTAAGATTTATGAGACACCCTGATTTATGAGGCAAGATTAATTATCGTCTGATTGAGCGAGAGTGAAAACTGTAATCTGATTTTTAATTTATTCATCAGTTATGAAATAGTTTTAGTACAAACTTATATTAAAAAATAAAATTTTTTGCGAAATTATTGTTAAAATGGTATACTTTATTAAGAATCAATTAAAAAAAACTATATGAATCCATCCTACGATTCTAGGCTAAATACTAAAACAGACAATAAAACACATTAATATTATTGTCTGTTACTTCTAACTTCCTACACATATTACACTGAATTTTCGGTGCATAAGCATTTTTTTCTCAGCTTTATGTTATATTTAACTGCATTAAGGTTGGAGTAGACTAAAAGTTAAGGAAACAATATGTTATTCTAACTTTGGTAGTTATAAACTTGTAACGACTATTACGAGTATATAACCACCTAGTACCTTAACTTGCCTGTTATGCTATTTATTGAGTTACTTTTTTTGGTAATATTATAGTAAGTATAAATAAGTATAAAGGGACTTTTATTTTTTTGTCTGAAATTAAAAAAAAACACCTTTATTATTAATGAATGACAATTTTTTTACCTCATATAAATATCATAATTATATAAATATCTCAATAACAATACTCTATATAGTTATATATTTTTTAATATTTTAATATTAATATTACTATTACTATATATTTTACAAATTGACAAATAAATAATCGTTCAATCGCAAATAGCTCATCTGGTTCTGCAATTACATAGCCAGTATTACAGCTGTATTTAATGTATAATATTATCTGCATCGAAGCAAGTTATTACATATTGCAATAATTATAATAATCACCTCAGTGATTGAGTTGGTCTGTACTCAAAAGTAATGAGCTTATAGCTAGATGAACGGAAATATTTAAAACCATATCGACTACGATTGGTCAGTAGTAGCCAAACAAACAAATATTTCAAATATAAATATTGTTTTTTTTATTATTTATATTTTACTGTGTTTAACTTTACATACTTTGTGTGTTTACTTACAAATGTGAGTATCAGTAGGCACTGTTTTGATACGTTACTTATTAAAATAAGCCCATCTATGCAAATATACTTAATTATTTAAAAAGAATCACAAAATATTTAATTATAAAATTTCAAATTGCTATAAGGGTTTTACTAATTGGAAAAAGAATCATATACCATTTTGTTTTGTTACCTTTAATTATATTTAAAAACTTGCTTTTGCCCGCGGCTTCGCGCGCCTTAAGTTCGTAGTAATTCAATTCCCACTTCCCTTTTTTATATTGGCTTCTATACGATTGATTTTAAGTGATACGATCAAAATTACGATATGGAAAGACATCGCTCACTGTCAAAAGTATATTTAAAGTTTTTAATAAGGATACAATATTACGTACCGTAATTATTTTTATATCTCTCTTGTTTTTACTCAAAACGTCCATTTCAAACTTCTTAAACAGTACTTAATAACAATTCTAACCATAATATATCACACTTATAGATTATCATTGAACATAATCAAAATATTACCATGTAAACTTGAGGATTTTCTGAGCTACACAATCGACGTTATTTTCACCATCAACTTGCAGGTCTAGTTTTATTAAAAAAAAAAATATTTTAAATGATAAACATTCAATTAGCTATATGCATTAACAAAATTTTAAATACTGAACATTCACAAAAGCCATTTTTGAGACGATTTGCACGGTTCCATACCAGAGTGCGCCGGTAGACGCAAATGCAAAGACCCTATATTTTAAATCAGTAATATCTTCGAAAATATTTATTTAAATTACATGCTGTAAAGGGCTATATTATTCCAAATTAAATGTAAAACGTATTTCAGTTACTTAATTAGATAAGGATTAAAGCTGTATTTCTTAAAATCGCTTCGTAAACAACCTATTATTTTTCGTAAAAAGTAAAGGATAAAAATTTGCCATTATAAATCCACAAGAAATCCGCAATGGTATATGTTTATCTCTTAGGTATAACCATCCCTAAGAGATAAACATATAGCATTACGGATTTTCTTGTAGAACTTTTTAAGGTATACAATACTTAGTATATTATTTTGATCTATCTCGTAGAGTTCAGCCAGCGCTTGCATTGTAAGCGCAAAACAATGTGTTTTGAGCTGAAATGATCAGTGGTTCTCTGATATATTAAGCATGTTTTTCATATAAATTGGTTAGGAAATAAAAAAGTTATTTCAATTTATGTCAAGCCCGTCATAGGTACAATGCAAATCTTCTTCTGTACATGTAACAAACCTGTAGAGGAGTAGTCTCTGTACATTGAAAATATTAAAAATATATGTGAACGAACAATTAACACAATCTTTTTCTAACATTTTTGAATTGTTTTGGTCTGTTTATCTATTTCTCTTTTAATTGTACACGCAACACGAAAAAATATGTGGCCAATTTAAATAACTTTGTTTGAAAATATTTATAAAGATGTATAGCCATGTTAAGCTTATTTAAATTTATATAAATGTAGAGCGATGGGACGGTTTTCCAGTAGTCGCGGGTTAGAATCCCTGCCCATATCTGTTTATTTTTCATTCTATACTTATAAAAATTTAAATAACTTTTATACCTAAAAATTTAAGCCTGAATAACATTTAGTCTTTCACTTTTATTGCTCACTTTTCACTCTATCATAAGATATAAGTCTTTAAATCGTTTAAAAAAATCATGTATATCTATACATATAATAAAGCTGTAACTGATCGCTTTCTTTACATGGAAAATATATTCAAAAATTAAAAACATGCAAAAAAATGTTTTTTCATTTTGTCTGTTCGTTTGTATGTTTGTATGTCTGTACATCTGTATGTATGTTTCTGCATATTAATCTAAGAAACGGATTAACCGGTTTGGTTGCTGTTTTCGGGAATATATTGTCATGGCCTTCACTTTACATTTAGTGTTTTTTCATAAAAACAAATCAAGAAGTTAATAACCTTTTATTTTCGTATCATTGCGGTAAGACTTTTTTTCAAAATTGAATAAGTGGTCCTCCTCTCAGGGAATAATACTACCCTTTCCAATAAAAAAATACGAAATAGGTCTACCTACTCTGTTTAAAATAATCTGAGATGAAATACAAAAAAAAGATAAAAATATACTAAAAAATACTCCTACACGCAAAAACTACTTGACGAAGTTTGATGAAACCTTAGAGGTTTATAATTTATATATGTACCCATACCCACACAGGATTTGTACATACAAAGGGTACGTTTTATCGAAATCGAAACCTACACGTACGAAGTCGCAGACACAGCTAGTTTAAAATAAATCTTTCAATCAATCGACGACAAAAGTATCTCTCCAGTTAGTGATTAGTTAAACCAGAAATTGTTACAAACAAACAGACAAGTCAGCATATACATAATTGTTTACGATAAAATTAAACGTTACTTATACCGTAGTTCTCGGTTAAATGTCATGACTACGATGTTTCGTTGATACGAATTAGAAACAATAAGATTGAACACTGAACTGACCATGTTCATTGTATTACTTAAAATAAATAATTATAATTACATATCTACTAAAGAACTTTAACTATTTATTATTAAATAAATATTAAAAACTTTGATTGAACGTGAATGCGATCCATAGAACATAATAGCCTTAGATCTCAGTGCAAATTCGTGCACTCATCGCGTGTATAGTAAAAACATTTTTTACGTATACTTATGATTAGTAGAATATATGTATATAATCAGGTTGCCCATCAACATTTGGCCGCTAATATTTTTAATTCAATTATTAATTCGGAAAAAAATCGGAAAAAATCGTATCATTTGTTTTGTAAATTACCAGTTACCCAGTATAAATTTTTGCGCTTATATTTCAAAAGTAACTTAACGTATTTTTAAGTAGCAGATTCCTAATTAAAACCAATGACATAAGTTTTACTCATTGTTAATCATATTCCTACTTGTGTGCTACTTAAATAATGTTCCTACCGTTTTTAAATAATAAGTTTTTTTAAATAATAAGCTTAAAATTAAGAGTCTTAAAAAAGTTATGACAGGAAACACAACTTATAAATAAATTAGTGTAATTAAACATCTATCTAACTTAGTGAACTAAAATTATTAGTGCTGTATGAAACCGTGATATTAAAAAAGTTTGTGCTATTCGGTTTTATTTGCTTGACAAATGCTAAGGCCGTTGCAAATATAGGTTTTGTGGGAGTAGGTGTTCATTTGTCATAATGAATACACACAATATACCTTACATTAATAATAAAAAATTTTCATCATTTTTTAATATAACTTTACTCTATTCATGTAAATATAAATATTAATGTATAAAAGAATACACTTATTTAAATAATACATTTAGAACTGACACCACCACTGTAGGAAGTCCTTGGTCATAGCTCCCACAATATTTATAATATATTGACTTACCTTTGTAAGTCTATTTAATACAATTCAAAATATCTTCATTCAAGTAGGCATATATACGCACTTTTTAATCGTCAATTGGTCAGTATAGTCTGTCTTTGAGTAAGCTACCACCAGCTCGGAATTCTGTTCTGCTGAGAGGAGCTGGCAAGAAACTCAAGAGTTGCTCTTTTTAAATAAAATTTAACAATGTTTGACTTATACATTATAACATCAACCCTGCAAATGAGTCAATCACCCAAGATCCACACATTTTGATCAACCAGAAACTCTTGAATGTTATAGTAGGATTAATTTAATAATATACCTTTTATTTTTCATTCAAAACTAAGGAAAGAAAGATCTTAGACATCTTCTCGAACTTTATTGTCGTCGCTGTTTTTAATAAAAGCATAGTAATAATATAAATAATATAGCATAGTAAGTTATTAAAAATGTATTGAGAAGCGACCGTAAGAATACCGATTTCTTTATAAACATCTCTAGGGAGTCTCTGAGTTAAGAATAGTACGTATAGCGCTCTTTTGTAAAATAAATATAGAATTAATTTCGGCAGCGCTGTCCCATAATAAAATACCGGAACACAATATATTGTGAAAACAACTAAAATAAACGAGTCGAGCCGCATTAACCTCTGTTAATTATCTTACTTTTTTAATTGCAGAGACAGCTGAGCTGAGTTTGTCAGCGAGTGTAGAAAGATGGGGGTTCCACTGGAGTTTTCTACCTGGCGTGAACATTCCAATTAAATTACATAAATATAGGCGGGTAAATATATACGTAATGATATATTTAAATATAACTGTTCTTCAAAACTTTATGCGCGTAGACTACAAAAGGTTACATGATAACACCAAAAAACTTAATAAAAATTTTTTTTTTAACATAAAACCAAAATAACAACAGCGGAAACGTTTTTCCGATACTTTGCGATGTGTTGCTTAAATAAAGGGATTACCGCCTTTAGAACAACCGAAAAATATTTTTAACTTTATAATATAGCTACCGATAATTGTATTTGTATTTCTAATACAAGATATGTAACGATTTGATACGTGCTTATTTTTTTTAGGGTAAATCTTGTATTTTTTTTTATTTGTGATATATTATGTCACAGCTTTTTAAATGAATATATTAGATTAAAATATCTCTTGCTACATTTTATTATTAAATGAGATAAGAGTTATAAGCAATCACGTTTATTTGTTTTTCAAGTTCTAAAATAGACTTGATTGGAATGTTAACTGAAACTTTGTAAATTTCTATAATTTTTCTTTTATATCACAATATTAAGACTGTGCTACTAGACAGTAACAAGGCAAACTTTCTGCTGAGGTAAAACAAAAGTGTTAAATATATTATTACTGTTTTAATAAAGACCACGTTTGATTGTGCAATTTATGGTTTTTACTATTACTTAAAGTTTGGACAATCGCTTTTATTTTCCAAAAACTTTTAGGTAGATAAGTATTTAACTAACTTGGAATATTAGTTAAAGACTTACCTACCTACTTAGACTAAACTGGAGTGTTTCTTGATTCAACGATCACGACCGAGATATATTACAGGATATTATAGTATATATTTATTTAACCGTCCCGTTGGTCGTTGCGTCGAGGGACCGTTGTACGTACGTTGATAGTGTATATATTACGAAGTTAATCATTGAGAACTTAGACCATACGACCCGATATTGTATATATCTCGATATAAAGAGATAATTATTGCATAAGAACCTCTCCCCCGCACGAATAAAATGTCAATGTCTTGGACGACTATTTCTATTTCAAACAAACATGGATAAGAACCATCTTGACGAGCATAGCTTTCGATTAAGAAAACCGCATTCAAAGCCTTCTACGCGTTTGGCTGCAAATTTGCCACAGACAGATACACAGATCGACAGGTCAAACTTATAATACCCCTCTTTTTAGTCAGGGGTTAAAAAGAAGATTATCACGAATTCAAAATTGTACTTGCCTAATAGGAACAATCTGTGTTTCATTTTATTAAAGATGATGATTAAAGACATTTACCGACATCGAATTACATATTTGTTATTTCTTCTCCAGTTTTGGAAATAAATAAAATGGTTCTATAATTTTCTAAGGCGATTACTTCAGTTTGTTTTTCTCAATGTTTTATCTCGTATATTCTGGAAAATTTGTTGCAAATTTTATAATCATAATTATTGTCAGTTTTATTTATTATTCAGTAAAATGTTATAAATTTAATGTAATTTTCCTATCTATATTAAAATAATGATATTGGCTGAATAATCGCAAAGGTTTAATGTATCTATAAATGATACAAATAATTTATATGTGTTTAAATGTATCTACTTTATCAATAAATGTTACAATACAATACAATACAATACAATACAAGCTTAAGATTACACAAAAATATTTTCTTAAAACAAAAAACTATTTTAATCTCAAACTGTTATGGTACCAACCCGAAGAAAAATATGTAAAGATATTCAAAATATACGTGTGATATTTTCAAGTACGGCTTATTTACTTTCGCAATTTCTTCAGTAATATACTTTTTATTTAAATTATATTTGAAAATATGTTTCTAAACATACTAATTGTAATGCCTAAATTATTTATATTTCAAATTTTCTATTAAGTAGGTAAGTTACATGATGTAATTGTGTGCATCATGTAAAGAGTAAGTAAGTCAAAACATATTTAGATTTATCTGTTACAAATGTCACTTACTGTATTAAGTAAAATTTCAAATTGCACGTCTTTCGATAGTTCGCTAGACAAAATCACTCAAATTAAAGTTCTATGGTATAAATTAGTTCCAATCTTTAGAAAATGTGGATAAGTAATTTACATTTAGATGAAAGATTGAAAACTAAATATTCTTAGAATTCTTTTATACCAGATATATTTAATTTATTGAATATATCTGTGAAATTTAATTTATTAATACCAAAGTAATAATGATAAAATGGTAGTATAAAAATATCAAACGGAATAAAAATATCTAAAAATATCTAACGGAATAAAAATATCAAACGGAAAACTTTATTTATTTTTCAATGTTATAATTTTATTAGTATTTATTTAAAAAGAAATAATATTTTTTTTTTTAATATTACAAAGATAAGATAGATAAATCGATCGATTGATAAGAAAAGATAAGACTTTCTATTTCAATGCATTAGAATAAATATTTCTATTCAGAAGTTCGTGTCAAAAGTAAACCTTTTTTGATAAAACGAATGATTTCATTTCAAATGGTCCTTTGAGTCCCTTTCAATGGATACTCCTGAATTGATTTATAGACACATACAATTGTATTCCTGAAAGCATATTTTTTATATTATTATGGTAAAACGTTTTCAAATCTTCTATTCCTAAACGGTTTGTTTTACATGACGACCCTTTTTTGTTATTAAAAGAAAGTATTTACGTAAAAAATAAGATGTAAGAAAATGTAAGTCTGAAAAAAAAATGTACATACTAGCTGTATCCCAAAACTTTTTCCGCATGGACTATAGAAGGAAAAATTAATATATCATGTAATGCGTCTGTATTAAATTTCACGAAAATAATTATTTGTAGTTTTAGAGATTACCTCTTTTATAGACACATCGCTTTAAATTTTATTTTAAATTATTCAAAAGTAATACAGTAATAGGATTTCACTTATACCCAGAATAGAAAAAAAAAATATGTGCAGCTTACAATAAATAGTATTTAAATGATCAAGATTGAGATAACGTAATAAAGATTAACTAATTAACTGATTAGATTAACGTAATAAACAATATATTAAAGACTAGCTGTGCCTGCGACTTCGTACGCGTAGATTTCGATTTAGATAAAACCAACCCTTTGTACTTACCAATGTATGTAAAAACTATAAACCTTCAAACTGTTAAGCAGCAATGGTCGTACCATTAAGAGATTAACTTCTTTTTTTGTTAATTGATTGTTTAAAAAAACAAAATGTAAAGTGAATCCCATGACAATATATTCCCGAAAACTGCATACAAATCGACTGATCCGTTTCTGAGATTAGTGTGTGTCTGTATGTTTGTATGTTTGTGCAAACATACAGACATACAGACACACAGACATACAGATATACAGACATACAGACATACAGACATACAGATATACAGACAAACAGACATACAGACATACAGACATACAGACATACAGACATACAGACAAACTGACAAACTGAAAAACCTTTGTTTTTGTTTTTTTTTCCATTTTTTTTCCCTGTATAAAAATGGATCAATGACAATTTTATTATATGTATAGATATAGATTTTATTTTAGTTTCTTATGTTGATTGTTTCTTATAGTGAAATAAATGTATATAGATATTTATTTTGTATCTTTGTAAATTTTTATCTAATAGATTAACGAATATTTCCCATACCATATTTTATCACATATTTATAACCATTATTTATAATCAAATATAAATATTTAATGCATTAACAGTCCGAGTTTATTTATTTATTTCACACTAGTTACTTTATTTAAATTAGAGCTTTCAAATGGTAGTAGCTTTTTAAAGGAGGATCAAAAATGTCTCGTTCGATGTCACAGGGACTACTTAATATATAATTTTATTAAAGCGCCATAGATCTACATATTAAAAACATGTTTATACTCTTTTATTTAAATGTCAAGAGAATTTTAAAAATGAATAAATCCTTTTTTATTAATTTTAGACCTACCATTTTTTAGGTTTTTATTTTCCAACAAACATTATAACCATTATAAGGTTTTAAATTTAAATTATCAAATTTTGTACATTTAATTTTCTACGTTCAACAAAATTAATCAACAAATTAGGACAAAGATTACAAAAATAGCATAATGCTTAAAGCCATGCAATGTGCTGATGGATACTATAGATTTTTTATGTCTCAAATCTCGGTTTTCTATGGAATCGAATATAAACAATACCTAGTATCATAATGTTTTATAGTAGTGATTCATTCTGATCCACTAAGACGCTTTCTGATAATGGACGCAGATTTTTCATACGAGTATATATCTTTTTTCACATTTTCCTTGATATAGACATCAAGATTTTATGGGCAATATATAAGCCTGAGATAAAATATATAATAAATCAATGTGTAGTATTGTACTAAAAGTATGTACACTACATATAAGCCTGAACATGTTTTTTGTATAAACATAAAAACACATGTAATAAATACAAGTCCTGAAATAATTTGGGAACTATGTTTTAGTGTACTAGCACGACAAATAGCGTGATGAAGATATCGATGTTTCTAGAGTAAAAGGGACAATAATTAAAAAAGATAACTAAATTATTTTTGTCGTTACAAAGATAAGACAGTTATCTTACATACGTTATGTCAAGAAATCATATATTTATAAGAAATAATAAATAATTCTTCGGTGTCATTGTCCAATTAATCCCTTCTAACCCCCTTGAAGCCTATCAAAGTACGAATAATAAGTATTCACAAGTTTAGTACTCTATGAGATAAATCTCAGATTCGGCAGAGGTTTCGAGCAAAATCTTAAAGTTTCTTCCTAAATTACTATTACTAGGATCAAAACGAAGCTTATAATTTTAGATTTATCCCTTATTTTTGAATAAGACAGACTTATTATTAAATTTATAAGTAATTGGTCTCGGAAATCCTACGAAAAAGCTATAAATTAACATCAAAATGTTATTTTCTGCTCTTAATAAAAATTTTAAACGTTTAGTTAAGAGGGGTAAAATATGATTAGAGTACTAAGTTTAGTTAAATGTTTTGTGTAACAATAATATTTTATATAAACAATTGTCCACTGAAGACATTATTTTATGATAAACTAAGGTAGTTTATCATAATTAATAGTAGCAGGCACAGGTGTGCCTGCGACTTCGTACGCGTAGATTTCGATTTTGATAAAACATACCCGTTGTACTTACCAATTTTAGTAAGAACTATTAGCCTTCAAACTGGTAAGCAGCAATAGTAAGACAATAAGAGATTATTAACTTCTTTATTTATTATCCGATTGTTAAAAATAAATTGATAATTGATAATAATATATTCATTGAAATGAAATCAAAAAAGATTATTGAAACAGAATGTATTTTACAATTATGAGGATTTTAACATGTATTTTTTTATTTGTTACTTTTTACATAAAATAGATTAATTAATAAGAGAATTGATACCCCTATGGTGTAAATATTAAAAACATCTAAAGCTTGTCGATCTAGAAGTCAAATGAATAAATCCAGACCAATATAATTAATTTATATTACGAGTGTAACTTAAGTTCTCTTCCTCAAGAGTTACAACCGATTTTCATAATTGGGTAAATCTGAGAGAATGTCATACTTCTGAATTTCAGAACGACTACGAAAAAATTCGTATGTTAACGTTTAAAAAATGAGTTCCAACTGCCAAATAAACGCTAAAAATCTACTTAGGCCCTACAATAAATTTTGTTACATTGTCACTTCTCACTTTATAATGAATTTTATCTCACGTACAGAATTATTCTAAATGAACATAAACAATCAATTAAAAATTTTTGGGTTATATAAAACTTGTTTATCGTCTATGCTACACATCGAATAGAGATTGAAAAACATTAATAATATTCAGAAACAGATAATTTACCTATTATTATATAACGACTTCGGTATGAGGTAAAACATTACACGTATATATTTTTATTGATAAGATAAGACTTTATAGTGCTATACTATATACTCTTAGTGCCGCGAGTTTAGATAATATCTGTAGACCAATTACCTTGTTCTTAACATGTATGTACCTGAGCTACGTTATCTTGTTCTTGTTCTTAGTATAGTATTACAGCTTAGAAATGGATAGAAACTCTATATATTCGAGAATATCTACAATGTATGACTAGTAACTTGTTCAATGTTCAAACTTAAGTTATCAGTTTAATAGAACAGCTAAAAATAAACTAGTTTATAGATTAAGTTTAACAAAATAATATAATTGGATGTTTTATGTAGTTAGATTAAACGTGTTTTTAGCCTTTTATTATACGCGCTACAATTTATCTCTCTAGTGTACAGAGTTTTCAATGTCGTAGTACTTTACTATATTTTAGCAGTAATAAATTATCATATTTATTTTAACTTCTTTGATTATTATTTTTTTAAATAAATAATTATTTAAATTTATATAAATATACAATGAAAAATAAACCGATACGACTAGGGATTTGAGACCCCAACCTCTGAAAACCGTACCGTCGCTCTACTAATTGCGCTACCGTATTGCTAATATTAAAATTAAATAAGGTTAACATGGCTTTACATGTTTATAGATATTTTCCAACATAAATATATATATATATATTTTTATAGTCTTTCGTTGGTACCAAACTTAATTAGCGCAATTAATAAATAAGATTGAAATGAGATTATAAATACAAGTTGTAAACATTACGTAGATAGCTCATTTAATATTTAGGCTGTTAATCTACAATACCAAGTTCTTTAAGAACATTAACAAACATTTGTTCTTGAAACAAAAGTTTTATGTAATTACAAATTTGTTCAGACTTGTAACTTGATTAGGAATTAATATTTATTATACATTTATGTATGTGTAAGTAAAGATTAGGTTTATATTTTTGTACGTGTAACTGTAATTATTATTCTTTAAAGGAGAAAATTCCACTTCTTTTTTCTTATAGTCTTAATCTATTGTTGTAAAAAGTTAATAATATGCCAGTAATGCCATAATTTTCTATTATTCAAGAACTGATAATTCAAATTCAAATTCAAACTCAAACTCAAACTCAAACTCAAATTCAAATTCAAATTCAAAATATAAGTTTTATTATGTTTTGGTATTTATTTATTATTAATAAAAAAAATGATAAGAGTAAAACAAAGTTTACAGTGATTTTTAGTAATGTTTTGCAACAAATGCTTCCGAATATCTGAAACCCTTAAAGTAGGAACAATGGTTCCATTTGCAGCGATCTGTAATCATAAACGAAGCTGCATCTGGGGCACGATGCCAGCTGTGTAAACTAGTGTTTCTTGTTATGTCACGTTTTCTTGTGATAAGTATATATTTATGTTGATTGATTTTAATACACCTAAAAGTTTTGATACCGACAATAGATTTTTTTTTGTATTTTAAGTTAAAAACCGTCACAGTAACTTCAAAAAACATATCAATTAAGATGAAATAAATTAAAACTGGTTTGAATATTTTTGTTTACTTACAGCATTCTTAATTTTTTTTAATGTGAAGGTAATATAATATAGAATCGTACATATATCAACATATCATAATCAAATTAAATAATTGTTTTAGTCTCTATCAAACACATAAAAACAATAATAATATTAAAAAAAAATAAGATTATTAGTATATTTTACAAAATGTAGCATTGTCACTATTTTCTCATTCAACACACAATATTGGAAGTTTACTAGTAAAATTATTTGTTTTAAAAAGGAAATTGTTTACTGAAAACAGAACTGATAGTACTTCTATATAGCATCTTTTATCTTTTTATCTGCTGATTATTAACCAAGTTATTTATTTGAGTCAAGTGAAGTGGAATATGATTCAGAGGAAGGCACATTTCAAATCTAATGTGTAGTAGCATGCTAACTGTTATCGAAAAAGAGTTTGTAGTTGTTTTGGTAGAGTTGTATGAGTATTGAGAAAATGTTTTTGAGATTATCTAAACAATCATATCATTTAATAAAACTTTTAAGCACGATAATATAGGTTTAAATTATTTATTTTTCTCAGTAACACCAATACCACAATATGAACTTGGACGCCGATAATTTAAATGGCGTGTCAAATGACGTCGCATTTCCTTTCTACCAATGGTGGCGTATTTTCAAAGTTTCAATTTCGCTCCCTTAATTTACACTTTTCACAAATTACTTTATGCCTTAAATTATTAGTGAATAGAAAAAAAATCTTTTTATTGTAATAAGATGAAAAACAAGTATTCGAGAAAAAAATATATGAGACCATTTTAAATTGTATGCATATTGCTTCTGATTTGATGTAATAAGAAAGAAATATGACTCATTACAGATTTTAAAGTAATTTTTTTACTTACTTTTTCATGAAAAGTGTTTTTCTTAATAATTGCTATGCTGATTATTTTGTTTTTATCTCAATTTTTAATATCGTATACTGTCAAAATCTGTAAATATAAAACGATCGAACTAGTCTACGGAAGCAATAGTATTTTAATACATCTATAATGAAAATCGAGGCCGTCAAATATTTTAGTGGATCCAAAAGTCAGTTCGAAACATTCTATTACTTCCATCAAAGCATTCATTTGAGCACTTGAAATTTCAATATGACGAGAAAATTCATATGCAAGAATAAATGTACAAAGAAATTCTTTAACAGTTATATAGGTAGTAACATTACATAATAGTAATATAAAATATATATTAGATAATATATATCGAAAAATAAAATAAGCATTATTAAAATTATATGTATTATACAAATTTTATGGCTCATAGCTTTATAATAGAAATGATTCATAAAAATTTGTTCTGCAACAATTTTTCATTTTATTTAATTCCATATAGTTCATATTATATTATTTATCATAATAATATATTACATATATATTTTAGTACTTTAATAACGTTCTTTCTAATTAAAAAAATATTTTCTATATTTTAATTTAATATGACTACTAATAAATGACAAATAGTAAAAAAAATAAAATGTTTATATTATTTTTGTGAATATTATTCTTTAAATTTTAAATTATATTTTTAAAAGTGATAACTGTATTATCTAAACTTAATATTTGAAACTAAACTCAGAAGGTCTACGTCCAACAGAAGTCGGCACTTTATATACCTTTGTCCATGTAAATATTGAATTAAAAGATCTATTTTCATCTACATATAAACGACGGTCTGGCAAAGAGGAGCAAGTTTGCTTGTCTTTGATATGATGGGTTACACAGGTTCACACTTTAGTGGTGACATATAGCAGATATTTGTAGACTAATAGTTTGTAATATGAAATCTCGGTAGTGCTTGCTGACTCTGACGTATTAAGCGAGGTTCTGAGTTCAAATCTACATAGATTACTTCTTCATGACCAAGTTTCATATAATACTTAGTGCCTTTAAAATAAG
This sequence comes from Napeogenes inachia, assembly GCA_959347355.1. Classification (NCBI taxonomy): domain Eukaryota; kingdom Metazoa; phylum Arthropoda; class Insecta; order Lepidoptera; family Nymphalidae; genus Napeogenes; species Napeogenes inachia. The sequence continues at coordinate 4,470,214 of OY365792.1, forward strand.
ATAGCGATTTAACCTATCTGTATACCAAATTTTAACTTTCAAGATCATGTAAAATAATTGTATCTATAAGTTTAATAACCGTTTAAGTTGTGTTTCTGAAATTTGGACGACATGAATCTTCAGTTTCAATATATGAGCCAATTTTGTCATATTTATCTAAAATGGCTTTTAATTTATGAGATATCTGTCTAGATATCGATAATCCATTTTTTTATGGAGAAGTGAAGCTTATAATTGTTATTTTATTATTATAAGCCAGCAAGCCGAAACATCGTCCGATAATTCTTTAATTTTATCTCTAACTCATGCGTTACAGATCATCACAATTCTAAGCGTTCTAGCAGACCTTACAACTACTGTGTACTGTGCTGCTACTACCTTACAACAACTTAAAACTGTGTTTTTCAGTAATTCATTCAGGTTTTACAAAAAAATGTATTCAGTTCAGTTTTGAAAAATATGTTTATTCTTATTTTACCAAAATATGTTTATTATTGTTTTTCACAATAAATATGTTAACTACTTAACAACTAAAACGAGTATAACTACGAACTCATAAACTCATTTGTTTTTTTTTCAAATACAATATTTTATTTTTTAAAGTAATTTATGTTTATTTTTATTGTTGTAAATCAGTTACATTTTACCAAAGAACAACTTATTATTCAGCCTCGTGAGTTGTATTAAAATATTGCCCTTCCCATATAAAATTTCATTAAAACAAAAATACTTAGCAATTACAATAAATCTTACTTAATAAAATAATTTTAATCAATCATATAAAACAAACCCAGTTATTCTAGTTAGTATCTGTGAAAGCCTCAAATTATTCTATAACAATTGACTAGTAAAATATTCACTTGATTTGTTATTTATGCAATTCAAGCAACCTTAATAAATATTGTAATGTTCTTGTGTAATTATAATTTAACTACTATACACTCTAATTTCCAAGTCATTCTCTAAATTGTATGTTTCATATATGAAAATTTAAATAACTTGGTGATTTATTTTTACGTAATATCTTAATTTTTTTTTGTGGTAAATGAATTGAGTTGCGATACTAGGATTTTCTAAATTTTATGTTGATTAAAGAATCTTATTTAACGTTTGTTTGTATTAATAAAAAGTAACCAAAGTTGAGTTCAAAGACTGTGGTCAACTTTAACGTCTAATTATTTTAATTTCTTTTATATTTTAGAACGACACATCGCATTGTTATCCCACGCTAAGTCAAAACTCACACCAAAAGTAATAAAGATTTATGTTTATTAGCAGGAAAACTCAAGGAAGTTGCGAGATAATAAAATTTTATTACGTATATCTTCCATTTTTATTGGTATTTTTTGTTAAAATTACATGTCAGCTAAAGAAATATGACATGTCGTTGCACTGATATTACACCATTGTGTTTTTATACACTTTTCACACTCGGTAAGGAAAAAACACGGTTATATTAAATAAATGATGTGAAATTAATTTCAAATTTGTTTTAGATTTATAATATTACTTGTCATTTCAACTAAATCAGACTCTATTAATATAAGGCCACAATTGTGTGCAAAATTCTAACCCTGTATCTGCACACATTTTATTTTATTTTATTTTTATTTACTCTTTATTGACTAATACAAAAGGCGAACTTAATGCCTATTGGCATTCTCTACCAGTTAACCTCTACGAAAGGTCAGAAATTGCGGTAGGCTACTAAAAATCTATTTATAAATTCTTAATTTTATATCTATGATAAAACAATATAGCATGACAATAATTTAATCAATATAAACAATAGATATTAAATACTTGTTTAAAATAATAAAATAAATATAATTATTAACATACACATATATATATATACATATACACACATAACATATATAATTATCTATATAAACATTATATAACACATAATAGAAATTAGAATTATTTATCAAGATGACTCTAAGAAATGTTTTTTAACCAGTCTTTTAAAAGAAGTCTTTGTGGGCGCTTTTCTGATCTTTTCAGGTAGTTCGTTCCAGAGTAGTGAAGCTTCAATTGTGAAAGATTTGTGAAAGAAAACACTTCTATGCCGTGGAATAACCGTTTTAAGGTTAGAAGATGAACAAAGCATTTTGCTGTGAGTTACATGAAGATAATGGATTTTTTCTTTCAGATAAGAAGGTGAATTTGGATCATTTAAGATTGTATAAAGGAGACAAAGTATTCTAGAGCTACGCCTCTGACGAATAGTGAGCCATTTAAGTTGAGTGCGAAAGTGAGAGACGTGATCGTACTTACGCAGACCGAAGATGTAACGGATACAGTTATTAAGGAGGCTCTCTAACTTATTGAGTAGGTCGTTACTTAAATCGGGGTAGCAAACATCTGCATAATCAATAATGGGTAAAATAAGACTGTTAACCAACATTATCTCCGTCTTAAGTGGGAGAAAATGTTTAGTCCGATATAAGGTCTATAATGTGGCAGTGACTTTACGGCAAATTTCTTTAATGTGCAGATGCCAACTCATTCTATTGTCTATATACAACCCCAGGTTTCTTACCGAATTCGATAGTGGTATGATATTTGCATTGTATGTAATAGTTGGCAAATTATCTAAATCAGTTTTAACTAACAGTCTTGTACTACAAATTTAACAAGGTACTTTTTTTTTTCAAATATTATTTTATAAGATCTACATCGGATTGAATTGTTTCACGGACTTTACTATTAACACCTTACTTTTAATTACTTGTACTTAAATCTTCCAGTCTTATTTAAATAGACTAATTTAAGTATACGATAACAATTGCTTAACATAACAATTCTAAATAGCATTTCGTAAGTTAATAAAATGATTAAAATAATTAGAGCTTATGTTAAGTTAAAAGAATAATTCTTTAATTTATCTAAATCAATTTAGTGATCATCAAAATATAAAACAATAATGTAATCTAACAGTTTATTAAAAAGGTTCTTTGATTAAATTGTAAAATAAATATAATGAGTAAAATAATAATATATATAATAATTAATAACAATATTTAAAACATATTTTAAATTAATAAGAAAATAAATGTATCCTCAACGGGATTATATTTCAGGTTCAACGATCTCTCTTTGATTCTTTCGAGAACGATTTGTTTGAAACCATTATTTTTTCCTGAATAATTTCCGTAGTATTTTGTGTGGTGTGGAATTGTAATTATAATATAAGGTTTTTCATATTTTGACATGTAAATTATGGCATGTATGCCATAAAGTAAAATTTAAATATTAAATTACCAAAAGTAATAAAATACTATATTTCAATAAGAATTTAAATATACTCTTGGTCGCTTTGTCTTCAATAGACAACCCGCAAGATAAGTTTATTGAAGCTACAAATCACGTCAAGCAAGAAATGAAGTGATTTTATTATTTGAAACTACAATATAATAACAAAGAAGTTCCAGAATCAATACAATCAATCAATAGTTGATAATCAATGGTTGTAAATCAATCAATCAATCAAAATAAATTTATGTTATCTCGAAACTTAAAAATTGAGATCTACCCACATATCAAGAAAATCGAGTGAAATTACCTATTTAATCGCTTATGCAAGTCGTTTATTAGATTAAATGACAAAGCGTTCGAAGTATTCTACGAAAGAAGGAATCGTTGCTAATGAAGAAAGAAAAGAAATGAGAAATTATGGCGGTGACTACGCGGCGCGAATGGCGGTAATTGCGCGGATGGCGGTAATGGCGCGGCGCGGATGGCGGTGATGGTGCGGGGCGATGGCGGTGACGGCGCGGCTGGCGGTGACGGCGCGGCGCGGCTGGCGGTGACGGCGCGGCGCGGCTGGCGGTGACGGCACTGCGCTGCTGGCGATGACGGCATTGCGCGGCTGGCGGTGACGGCGCGGCGCGGCTTGCGCTGACGGTGCGGCGCGGTTGGCGGTGACGGTGCTGCTGGCTGACGGTGCTGCTGGCTGACGGTGCTGCTGGCTGGCGGTGCTGATGGCTGACGGTGCTGCTGGCTGACGATGCTGCTGGCTGACGGTGCTGCTGGCTGGCGGTGCTGATGGCTGACGGTGCTGCTGGCTGACGGTGCTGCTGGCTGACGGTGCTGCTGGCTGACGGTGCTGCTGGCTGACGGTGCTGCTGGCTGACGGTGCTGCTGGCTGACGACGCTGCCGGCTGACGGCGCTGCTGGCTGAAGCCGCTGCTGGCTTACGGAGCTGCTTGCTAAATCCATCGTTTGAAGTGGTTGCTGCTGGCTGTTGAAGTTGCTGCTGGTCGGAGCTGGCGCTGCTGGTCGGAGCTGGCGCTGCTGGTCGGAGCTGGCGCTGCTGGTCGGAGCTGGCGCTGCTGGTTGGAGCTGGCGCTGCTTTCGGAGCCTGCTGTCTGAGCCTGCTGTCTGAGCCTGCTGTCGGAGCCTGCTGTCGGAGCCTGCTGTCGGAGCCTGCAGTAGGAGCCTGCTGTCGGAGCCTGCTGTCGGAGCCTGCTGTCGGAGCCTGCTGTCGGAGCCTGCTGTTAGAGTGTGCTGCTAGCGCAACTGCCACTGGCTGGTTACTGCGTTTGGGACATACTGCGGTCACTGTCCATTGTGCATACTGCGGTCACTGCACGTATCTGCTATGAGCGAAGCTTACAATGAAAGGGCTATTTTACACTGCTATGAGCGGAGAGTGTAAATAGCTAAAGTGCAATGTGCACCTATCTGCTATGAGCGAAACTTGAAATAACGCAAGGGCTGATCTACACTGCTATGAGCGTGGGTGTAGGTCTAGCTATAGTGCAAAGTGCACGTATGTGCTATGAGCGTGGGTGTAGGTCTAGCTATAGTGCAAAGTGCACGTATGTGCTATGAGCGAAGTTTACAATGAAAGGGCTATTTTACACTGCTATGAGCGGAGAGTGTAAATAGCTAAAGTGCAATGTGCACCTATCTGCTATGAGCGAAACTTGAAATAACGCAAGGGCTGGTCTACACTGCTATGAGCGTGGGTGTAGGTCTAGCTATAGTGCAAAGTGCACGTATCTGCTATGAGCGAAGTTTATAATGAAAGGGCTATTTTACACTGCTATGAGCGGAGAGTGTAAATAAATAGCTAAAATGCAATGTGTACAATAAGTATGAACTTCTAAACTGTGATAAACTGTTCTGTATTCGTAATTTGAATATGAAAGTGCACAATAACTGCAATGTAATTTTGTAACTTTATGTAAATGTATTATAGTTAAAATATACTTGTAAAAAAAATATGTGTAACATTGTGATTGAATTTTTAGAGCTGGTCGGAATGAATAATGTATTTAACTGTTGCCATTCGCGGGGACGCGATATTTATCAGGATGGACGAATTGTTAGCTTGTGAAAAAATAGTATCTTGATCTGTAATTAATATTGAGTATTTTATAGATAATTGTAATTATTCTTATAAAAATAAGTAGTAAATTTGATTAAACGTAACGGTTATTTTGTGAAATTTTATAAAGTTTATATCAATTATTATTTTTAATGTATTTATAATATGTTAGTTATGTTGAATTATTAGAAAATGTTTTAGTTTATTTAGTAGTTCACTTTTGACTTCCGATTAAAGTGTCAAATTGTCATATTGTTAGTCAATAGAAGACTTGTAAATAAAATTTAATGAAGTTCTAAGATTTGTATAAAAGGACATCAGTCTTCATTGGGCGCTTAAGCAAATTAGTGTTCAGATCCATATGTATTGATAAGTGATAGTTATATAAACCAAGTGTTATTTATAAAAGTATAAAAGAATCAATTGATGAAGAAACCCTCTTCTATTTTGAAGTGTAAAATTTTAACAATATTTTTTTACATTAACTGTAATAACTTGTATAAATCCTATTACGTCACATCTCACATAACCCAAATTTTCTTATAATATACTTTTACTTCTTAACCCTTTACCAGGCCTCGTACAAATACTGCGGTAATAGTGATCTTTTTGTAGATTTATATGAGTAGTAACCTGTAGTATGCGATTTTATCGATTATATTTAGACATTTAGCTGAAAATTGAAAAAAACGCATGTGGGAATACATAATCCCATTGTCTGTCTAGACGTAACTTTTATATTTATATATATAAACAAGTATGTTTGTCATTTTCATGTTCTTATATAAAGTCGTTTACAATGCGGTCTAATAAATAAAAAAATAATCAATATGCTGTGGATTTTCCCATTCCAGATTATCGCCTAAAATGTTGAACATCATGTTTTAGAACTTAGGAAAGAAAAATACAATGTACAAATAAAATATGACATCTAGACCCTTATTCTTTATTTCAGTAATAAAAAAATATTGAGAATTGACAAAAAAGGTTTTATTCATCTGCTACATTTTGACTTTGGTGGTACAGTTTCATGCAGGGGGTAACACACAATGTTACTTTACAAATTTCGCATTCGTATTTTGACCGCTTATCCTGTTTTCTGGTGCTACAAAACCTGCAAAAATACACTAAAGTAGGTAAATGCTGACTGACAAATCGATAATGACAAATCACGTTTATCACTACCCACAAGTTATATTTCGATAAAACAAAACCTAATTTCCTCATAATTTGTAGAGTGAATAAATAAAAAAGAAAACCCGTGGCAAAAAGTTAGCACAAAATAAAGATTATAATTCACCAGGCAATGGGCATATAATTCCCACAATGTGCACCTCCTTCACAGGCTAAGGTTATATGGTTCCCCACATTTTTCATTTCGTTATATCATGATATTTTTCAAGTGCTTACGTATAATTTATGCACATATCACTAGAAAAACTCAAATTCTACAGCATATAAAAAAATTGTACGACTTACCTTTCTCCGATCCGCCATTACGATTAAAATTCACCGCACTTTCCACAGAAACAACAGTTGAGCGGACGACCAAAGAAAAAAATGGCCGTAAAAGTGACATTTGCGTTTCGAGCAATTCGTTTCAAGCAAATTTTGTTATGTGACCATAGATAATATTTCTATTTTTGCGTTTTTGACAGATTGCGGTAAATAATTTACCAAAACCTGGGAAAAACATACTAAAATCGATGTGGGGGGACCTCAACCCATAGCTTGGTTAAGGGTTAAACCAACAAAAGGGGTCAGATATTCAAATAACTTAAAAAACCCAGTATCCGCATCTGTGTAACAACTAAGAGTGTATAAGGATTATAAAACAGTCATGTCATTTTATGAAAAAAAAAAAAATAAGTTATTAAAATATTTGGTTAGTTATTATTATTTTTTTTTAATATGGGTAAATTTATTTATTTTTAACATATATAACATTTAAGTATGTTTAATATTATATATTAATATCATATATTAACTATAACATTTATTAATATTTCTTAAATTTTCCTGCATAACCTATAAAGTTTGAGATCTCTTTATCTTATCAAAACTATTGACATCTCTCCAATATGAAGAAGATATTTTTAATTTATTCATAGAAATTGAAAATTTCGTTCGTTCTGATCCCGATCGAGACTAATGAGGTTACATTTTATACGAGATAAAATCAGAAATTTTATATAAAATAAAATTATATCTTTTTAAAATAAAATCAATTATTTTTTTTTATAAAAAGTACTGTGCAGAAAAAGATAGCGATTTTGTTGTTATTATTAAATTAGTTACTTCAAAATTTTTTAGTTATTAGCTGGTTTACTTCTAATACTTATACTTCTCATAATTCTTATACTGCTTCTATAATTCTAATTATTCTTATAGTTCCTATTCTTTTTATATTTATCCTAACTAAAATTATACCTGTGTGCAAATCTTGCATGCACATCATCATCACATCACATCACATCACATTATTACATCTTAGTTTGTTTATTTGTTCCCGTTATATATTTTAATTAGTCAACTGTCAGACTTTTATTTACCTATACAATATTGTTGTAGCTCCTGGCAGATCCAGTAAATTAATATATGTTTAGTAAGATTGACCTACGAGAATAAATATGTTTGCCTATAATATGTAATTTAATAATAGAAAGAGATACGGGTTGGGATTTAGTAGCGGACGAAGATAAATGTGGGTGGGCATGGGTCTATTGGGGATATTCATTGATTTTGATTTAGATAAAGACATAATAATATTAAGTTAATGTTAGAATTGAGTTATTATGAGAAGTTTTAGAATTTATGTGTATATATATAACATTTGCGGAGAACAAAACATATGTTTTTGAAAGATTAGACAACGCTGTCATAGCATTGTTTGTCTTCTAATTAGAGCTCCGGACTCTTTAATTAAACAAACAAGGATTATTTAGCGACCCAAACGTAAGTATTCCAAAAGCGCGTCTTACATAAATTAAGATTGACTAATATTAGTAATAACATCTAATGCCCTGATTTATATATTTAACAAAGTGTTTCTAATATCTGACTTTAAAACATTGCCATTCTAAAGAATTGAACAAGATGTTGACTAATTTTATAATACAACAGTCCTTAAATGCCTTTACAAAGGCTGTAAAAGATGCAATATAGTTTAGCATTTATTTAAATATTATAGAACATAAACTCAATCAGTTTAGATTGTAACAACACTATTTTTGTATATCGCACTTCTGTATACACAACTAAATATATTTGTTTAATGACAATACTCAAATTATTTGTGTACGCAGGGTATTTAATAAGCCGTAGACCCTTAGGCCGCTTTATTAAATAACGTAACGGACTAGTTTTTTATTATACAAATATTTTTCAAGCTATTTATCAGAATACAGACTAAAAATATAAATATCAAATAATTAGTATAAATAAAAAAAAATAGAGAGAAAAATAAATATCAATTGTATAAAATGTGCTGTTTCAGGGGATTGGTAAGTAAACCATTAATTGATATTATGCATTTCAGATGGCTTTTATCAAATGTCCATAATTTTGACCAAAGTGGAAGAGATTGTAATTGTATCTTGTTAATTCGATTTATATATTCTCTAGTCAAGTGGGTAGAAAGAAAAATCGTAAGATCGATTCACAAACTTTTTTTTGATTTAATATTTAAAACAGTGGAAAGACATTAAAATATTATAATTTCACAGCAATCATATTGTTCAGAACTTAAGATTTAAATTTACATTTTAATTACTAGTTATTACATCTAGAAAGATGTTCAGCCTCGTGTAATATGATGATAATTTATTTTTGTCTCACTGAACTGTGTGTGTGTAAAGCTTACCTTTCTAATGTATAACTGACAATATTTTGTAATCGAAAATAATTTCTTCTATATCATTACAGAAGTAACTATTTTAAAATTATTTATATTTTTAGGGGCTTGTTATATGTACTCATATTGAAAATGATATATGATAAATTAATTAAGGAGAACCACAGCACAGTTGGCAAAGTCGGGAACAGACTACGAGATAGGCACGCTACCGATTGATGAATTCTATTGAAAACCTTATTCTTACTATTCTGGTAATGACCACTCATTTTAATATAGTAAATGTTAAAGTCAAAGTCAAAGTCAACAAACAATATTGAAATAAATATGCATGCTAAGTTCGTAAAAATAGTTTTATTTCAATGTGTAGTACTCGTGAAAGCCTAAGAAAACACTATCAACGAACAAAAGTTTCAAAATAATGACGGATTCTCGGCTTCGCAAGATATTTTGTTATAAAATTCTTATCTGATATGTTAACAATTATATGAATTCCACATTGCTGTTAGAAATATCATAAATTATAAACCATCAATATTGAAAAATATTCAGTGTATATTTATTTAAATTTATTTATATTGTGTATAAACTGGTCATTGAAGAAATAAAAAAAAATGCCATCTGCTTACAGCGGCCTGAACGTAAGTCATTTAGCTTTAATTAATTTTATCTCATTAAATCGTAACTTCAGCCCTAATATGGTGTTACGTCATAGTGAGCCCTGAAATGTTATCCGATCCAGAACAGAAACTATTCGTTTTAAAACTCTAAAACTTATACTATTTATAATTATTATTTTTACAGAATAGGTACGGTATTAAACTTAAAACCGCTAATTTCAACTAAGACTTATAATTATAATTCTTTTATTGGAAGTAATAATACTATAATAATATATTATGTACATAATAATGTGAAAACCTAATTCTAAAAAATAACATAATAAACGTGTATTATAATATTTTAAAAGTATCGTCAAATATTTGTTTTTTAAGAAACTTTATATAAGATTTTCAGTAAATTGTTAATTCCATCAATAATAAAACTACGGAACAGTAGCTGAAGTGATCGAACACCGCTTTTAAAACATAAAAACAAGAAAAATGAAACCGCTAGGACGACGAATTTATAGATAGAAAAAAATGATTTAAAAGGACTAAAGTGTAACATAATACTTTTTAATTATATAATCTTTATGAATTCAAATTTTATGTCATTATTTTATTTATATAAACACGTAGTGTTACACATATATATTGATAAAATGAATAATACTTATTCGTCTAAGCACCTATTTATTATAAATATATAAGACTCCACGCTACCAGACTACAAGTAATAATTCCTGTTTCTCTGACATGTGCTGTTTCATAAATTGTTTGTTCGGATTCAAATGCCCAATTTATTACAATATATTACTCAAATGCATCAAACATTTGTAAATGAAAATTAAAATAAATTAAAACACAATATAGAATCATAATTTTATTGTAGATAAATTGGGTATTTAAAAATAAAAGATAATAACTTAGCTTGAAAGTTATAAAAATAGGTTATTATTCAAATATTTTTAATATTTTTTATCTATGCACGACAAACATAAAAAATATTAAAAATACATCCATTAAAATATATATTTTTGCAATCATGACGGTTCCAAACTTTATTCAGATTTTATTTTTACAATTTTACCTTAATACTTGCTATTTTTTAAAAAATGTTTTCTTTAATTAATATATTTTTCATCAAGCATTTATTAAACCGTTAATTAAAATATTTACCTATAAATCTGCAATGTTCTTATTTATAAATTTTTGACTTAAAAATTGCTATTTTGTAAAAGAATATTTTACACATAATATACAAAATCTTTACTTTCCACAAACTTAATATTTAGCGTAATAAAAAATCACCAAAGGAAAATAACCGTCACAAACTTGAAAAATACGCAGCAATTTTTCTGGATCTTTTTCTTTTATACTTATAATAAATAGAAGACGACACAAATATGACATTTAAGGGAAATAATAAAATACCAGAGTCCTTAAAAAGCTTAAGAACACGAATATACCTGTTTTAATTTAATATTTATGTTTGCCTTTGTACAACGAATACACGTTTAGCGAAATGCAATTATAGAAATCGTTATTTATTTAATTGAAAGCAATTTATAACATAAGTACAATTTATATCGCAAAACAAAACGAATCACAGTTTGTAAGCTTAACCTTAAAATTGGCATTGTTTTTTATTAGAGACTTATCAATTAAATACAGTTTTAATATACATGAATTTCTTCATGTATTTAGTTGGCATATTAAATCTATTAAGTTCATTTAAATTAAATTATGTAACAGAAAGTATTTTTTGATGCCAAGAATAATAATAATTTATGCTGATTTCTTGCATTAACTAAATTACATACATGTTGTATAACTAAGTAGCAACGAAAAATTTTATTACGCTCTTAAAAGTGCGACTTTTATTATTACAGTTTCTTAGAATTACAAGATCTTACAAAACCTCGTTATTTTTGTTTATAACCTCTATATGTCGTTCTTTTGTATAAAGTACTTGTAAGTAATTATAGAACTGAAAATATAGTAATTGTAGTGGTATTAAAATTATTTAGTTTTTTGTACTAACTCGCGTTAAGTAAAGGTTTTCTGTAAGATTTTTTTGGCAATAAGACCATTTTCGCATCGCCTTTTTTGTTAGTAATTTTTTTTTGCTGTTTCTTATGTTTTTTTATAGAGGAGAAAACGTATTAAGGATAATTTCGAATAGAATAGTATAAACATCATGCTTTAGATATATGTATAAATACGCTGCTATAAGTCGTCTGGGACATTTATCAACATTTGCTCGGTTAATAAATACGTCCTTCAAATGTAAGCTTACTTAACCCATTTGCTCGTATACTGGAGACTGGGCCAAATTTATAAGTGTGCTAATTGATTTGCAAAGTATCAAATAATACTAATTTTCATTATTTAGTTTAGACATACCCAGTTACAGAAATTGAGTATTTTTATTAGAATTAGAAATACAATTTTACAGCAATATGTTAAGTCCTTGAATATATTATCTGCAAATGACTGTATTTTTTGAATTTTGTCATTTTAAACTATTGTAGACTATTTAGAATTCTTCGTAATTTCTATTCTTGTGTCTACAGAGATCACAAGAGGATATTTTGTAGATATATTTAAACAGGTAGATACATCTAAATAAATAATGTATGTTATTGCATGTTAACTTCTAATAATAATTATGTAAAAAAAAGCTATATAAATAAAGATTTTTTTTTTAAATACTTATTTTATTATCCAAACTTAAAAATATTTTTAACTGAATAAACAAACTTCTCACTAAACCGAGGAAACAAGCGAATTTAAAAAAAGTGAAAAAAATCTCTTCATGTCCTATCAATAAGACATGAGATGAGAGTTGGAAGTGCACAAACTTAACTATACCCCACTTTTTTTTACCTTGTTGGCAACTTAAAAGAATATTTAAATATTATAACTCTTTAACCAATCATTTGAAACTTACGTTACATATAATGAAATAAAATCAAGCCAGATTTTTTACAAACAGCACTTTTATTGGATTTGTAAACTGTTTAAAGACATATATTCTTATGAAATAAACAAATATAATCGAGTGAAACAAGTTAACAATTGGTTGAATAAATGTGGTTTTAATATCTGTCGAAAAGATTTAGTTGTTTTAATGCAAGTAGTATAACTAATATTTTAATTAAGACACATATTATTTTTATTTACACTTTTAAATTGGTTATACAATAATGGCTTTAATAGTAGCAAGTAAATAATTGGCGGTACTTTTTAACTGAGCTTATACTTACATTTTTATACAAGTTAAGCTGCTATTCCAGTTGGACAAATATTAACTACAACTTTATTACGTTTCTGCAAACCGTTTCAGTAAAAGTTTATTTGGTGTTGGTAAAAGTTTTATAATAGAAGCTTAGTATCAACACTTAGTCTTTGTAGTTTGTAGAAATGTTTATAGTTTTTTATATTAACAATATGTTTTATAGCCTATTTGGATAATATAAAAATATATTTATTAATTTACAACACAGAAAAGTTGTTTGCATAAATTATTACAATGTTGTTAGTTTTTTATATACTTTTTTACTAAATATAACTTTAGTCTTCCCATTAATACTATTACAAGTATTTTTTCATAATTTAACATAAAAAGGTAATACTGACATGTATGTTAATTAGAACGTTAGTAATAAATATCATACAAAATGTATAAAGCTCATTCAAAGTTGTATCGATTGGGTTTATTGACAATCATCAATAGAAACACGCACTCTCGTCATGGGAAAACTCTTTACTATCAATGTTATGGATTATAGGACTAAAAATTATCGTGGTGCTAGTTCATTTGATACCTTGTCAAACTGTCCGTAAATTGTAATCCAGCGGATTCAGATCAGGGCTAAATGATAACAGGTTTTCAGCTGTAATGAAGTCCGAAATGTTCGTTTCCAAGCACGTTTTGGACGAGTTTCATCACCCAGTGCTGAATTTTATTAAAGGTTACATTACAAGTTACGGTACAAAGTGTTATTAGGAGTCTAAATCAGCTGCTAAAGAATAGTACCTTGATTTACTTGTACCAAAGTTTTGTAAAATTTTTCACTAAAATACGGCTGAGCCACTTTTGACGGCTAACTCCCCTCCAAGCAATCTCTGAGGTAGGGTAGTGTTTTCATTGCTATCTAAATAAAAGGCTTCTTTAGAGCTTTGAACAGCAATTTCCCATTCTGATTGTCGAAATATTGCTAAATCTCGTCTGTAATTTAAATATTTTTTTGTTTTTTTTATTTAACAAGTTCTTATGATTTTATCACTCAATTTATTTATTTATAATTGCAGGTCTTTTAATGTAATCTGTTATCATTGTCACATTATTATAACTTTTATAATATCTCAGAAAACCCAAAAAAATACCCTAGTTAAATTCAAACACTGTTTTAGCAATTTTACATCAAATTTATTCTATGAAAAATAATTCAAATTTCCTCCAAATTATAATATAAAAAAGTGAAAATATTATTTTGTCATTTTGGTTTTGTCATTTATCGTATGTGATATTATTTATAAATTACCGTCTAATAAAAATAAATCATTAAGTTTTGTCAAAAATATACTTTAGACTTAAATATAGCTTATCATTAACATCAATAATTCGTCAAAATTTTATTTTTTCATTAATGTAGGTCGTAATGAATAATCTGTGTTCCTGATTCATATATTATGCTACATAATACAAATTATATTAAATGGTTAAGCTATTTGTAACAACCTTAAACTATGGCCTTCCTCTTAATAGCACGAACCTGCAAAAATATTTCAATTATACTTTTACATATAACATAAATACAAATTCTTAATCTTCCTTATTTAACGGTTTATTTTCGTACTATATAACGACGAAAATGTCAAGAAATAAATGAGTCATGAGGGAAATAAATTAATCAACACAATATTTACACACACATTGAGAGTATTTTCTGTCTTTATTTTGTGGCATTTCTGTTTAATTTTATTTACTTTTGATGCATTTTTTGTAAAGCTTAAACATTTTGAAGTCGAAACTATTTCTCAAAGAAGATGGAACCTTCTTGATTTGTGAACAGAACGTAAGTTTTTTTGTTCTAAAAAACTATTTCTTTTGAAGAAGTAGGAAAGTTTAATGTACAGTTAAAATGATGACTCCGTTCTTAAATTAATATAAAAAAATTGTGTATCTCAAATGAATTTATATGATCCATTCTTTTGCACAATATTTTAACGATTCAATACAGTCGAACTTGTATCGCTACCCCCATTTCGAGTAATTTTCATTATTAGACGATATATTTTCAATGTCTTTTAAATAAAGAATTGCATACATGTTAAATTTCATATAGATATAAGTTTTTTGTGACTTTATAGTCTAATTATGTTAATTATCATTATTAGATAGTGTTAGACCCTATTATGAAGAAGGTAGGAAATAAAACTGTCGACAGAATACAAATGTCATTATTCATTATACAGGGTGATAATAAACAAAACTTATTTTAACCATACATATCCCCGAAACAATTACTTATAAAAATTTAAATAAACATTTAAATGTTATGGTTTCTGGTTTTTGGACTTGTTTATTTTAATAATGGTTCTTAGTTATAGTAACTCTTGTTTCTACAAACATAAAGATGTTAGAGATTTAAGAGTTCGTTAAAGTTGGTATGACCAGAAAATATGTAATAATCTGTTGTATCCAATCGCATGAATCAGATTTAAAAAATATTTTTTTTTTATTATATGTCACTTTTTGAAGGAATTCGAAACATACATTTCAATAAAATGATATTAGATATACTCGTTTTTTTACTTGTTTGGCTTTTGCATCGCCATGTTTCGTCACGTTATACGGGTAATCTTGTAATATATAAAACTTTTATGAACTTACCAAACCAAACTTTGATATGCGTAATTTCTTTTTATTTGATTAAAAAAATTGTGTTCATGAAAAATGTAAATAAATAGTTGCTTCTTAGTAAAGAACCGACTGTGTTGACCGCCTACAATACCACCTTTACCACATGGTAGAAGAAATTTACGTTGAAACACCAAGATTTGAGATGAAATCCCTCAGTTGGTGTTTCACTATCAATATTACATGGGTACCTTAAAAAAGCGCATAGTTCCCTCTCATAGGCCTGTATCGTTCTTGTGAATCTTTTGAAATCGTAAGAGCTCGTTGGAGGCAGAGATGACTACCCATCAGGTGAAATTAAGCTCATTTGACCTCCTTATAATATATTATAAATATTAATAACATAAATATAAAATATCGTGTCAAAAACCTTACAAAAAGACTTACAAATACAACGAAATAAATTGATTTCTTGACAATACTAAACTAAGTTTCGTCAATATTGTTGTACTATATTATACTGTAATATATCGTAATGGTTACTTAGCCATTATGATTATTTTTAAACTAAAAACTTTCAAAATGTAATCGTATAACATCTGAAAGTATATATATATATATATATATATATATATATATATATATATATATATATATATATATATATATATATATATATATATACCACCTAAGTCGACATTTTTAAAGAATTTAAATATTTTATTTAGAGCTATATAAGGGCAACTCATTAAATCCAAAACTTCATTTAAATTAGTTTATGTTCATTTAACTCTGAGTGTTTGTATTTAGATGATCTTAAAGGAAATCCAGATGTAAAATGTCAATTTATATTAATTTATTGATATTATTTAGCCTGTTACGAATTTGCTGATGATATGAATTAACCCTATTTATGGAAACCAATATAACCGACTAAAATGGTTTTACGCTGAAATTGTATAAAGAACTTATATTTTTATGTTGGCAGAGGACAATTTCTAAGAACTAGTATACCAATTTACATATAAATTTTAGGATTTCATAGGACCTTTATTTAAGATAAACGGTTTATATTGACTTTGACGGATTTTTTCTTAGGTAGAGGAATATTTATTCTCAAAGAAAAAAGCATCTTTTACTTTTGCTGAGCGGGCAGCACCATATATAAATCACCCACCACTCGATTTTAGATAAAAATAAATAAGTAGTATAATATAAGTCGTAAATTGTATTAAGGTACATTCATAACAATTTAGTTATTCTTAAAACTATATAATTATACAACATTGAAGTTTTCCAAAATTACCAATTAACATGGCACTAAACGAGTTCAATTGATTTATTCCCGCCCAATTATTATGACTTATTTCATTTTTATCAATGGTATGCTCAAAGTGAACCTTAAAATTTATATTATTTAGAAAATGATTATCTTTTTATATAAATAAGTAGGTTAATTTAGAAACCAGTAGGTTAATTTAGAAATCAGTAGGTTAATTTAGAAATAAGTAGGTTAATTTAATATTTAGTTTATAAATAATATCTATTTTATTATTAAATAGAAATAAAATGTAAACGATATGTAATAATAAAAAAGACAGTCTGATTATACCGGGCATTTTTTTTTATGATAACTACGCATTATCCTCTAAATATATAATAGACTCCGACAGTAGATAATAAACTCTACTAAGGTCTACTATTATATAACGACAACGACAAAAGTTAATTTTTCTTCATAAAGTTTATTTTTTAGATTATAAACATGTTATAATTCGGTTTTAAAAATGTATGCTGGCATCTCTTATTAAAGGTTATTTTAAAGATATAGTGTTTACAATTACAGTTACAGAATAACACAAGTACTTGTAAAAATTACACAAATCGCTGTCTTTCAGCAACGTAGCGGATTTGTTTATTACAAACCAGAAAACTGTCTACAAAATATTATACAGTAATTAAGAATTATCACAGTAACCATTTTGATTGAACATTGTAGAGAAACGGTCTGTTTCGATAAGGATTAATTTAGTCTGAAAGTTTTGATTAATTACAAAAGTTGATGATTTTGTTTATGACTCCTATATTGCTATTAAAGTTTATTTAAGATAACGTTTAGGTAAATTATAATAAATTGCGTCATCTGTTTAAAATAAAATCTTCTTTTATTTGAATGTTTCTTTATATTTTTGTCTACCTTTTTATCATTCACGAAAAATACTGCGAGCTCTAAATCTGCGCTCGAAATTCGTAGCATGAATTGTTGTACGAGTCCTTGTGAGCGGCTCGAATTCGACTGACTCTAATTTTATTGCATTCTTTCAAGGACAGCAGCAATTTTTGTTACATATTCCTTTTCAACGTCGTACGTACCTCGTTCAAAACACAGCGAACAATCGTTTCGGTACGACTGTTATAGTGACCGTAAAATGGCGCGGGGAACTTTGTCGATCTTTGTTAAACGGGAAAATATTGTTGAATACTTTATCAGTTCATATTGATTTGGTAGGACAGACTGAATAAATGAAAGACAATTCAATAGATTTAACTCCAACAATAATATTGCCACAATCTTTCAAGACTAGTAATATTTATAATATAAAAATATAAATAATGTGTAAGTAGGACATATATTAATCAAAGTTATTCTTTATTAAAACGTTAAATAACAAAATACCTACTAATATGTGCATCATTCTAGCTTGCTTGCCAATGTAGAGAGAAGGGTGTTTGAACTGCTCATCATAGAAGCGGCACGTTTGCGCATAATCATACATGAGAGTATCCGTAAACATTTCTAAAACATTGCAGCACACTAAGGTTTTCTCAGAAAATTGTTATCGTACTACACACGTAGTACACTGTTTATTGATTGCCCATAGTTAGTCAGCGAATAAACGTGTAAAACAACTGCCAATAAGCTAAAAGCAAAATAAACGTTAATTGAGTACCTCCAATGTATTAATTTGCGTGCGAATATGTTGTTACGGTCCAGCAAAGATTGGCGTTCAACGGCAATGAACAACTAAGGTTCGATAACTACATTATGAATGCAGCTCGTAGTTGCTTTTATAAACTAAAAGTTTTATAAAGGACTAGCTGTTGCCCGTTACTACGCCCAGGTAGATTGTAAAAATAATATTTAGGTTTTTGACTTATGTACTTAGCCATACAAATATTATATTTACATTCTATGTGGACAGAGTCACGGGCAACAGCTAATAAATAATAAATTATGGAATAAAAGTAGTAACTCCTTATAACAAGTCTCGTCAAAATCGGTTTATTGGTTTCAGAGGCAGACAAACAGACAAAAATTTTAAAAAATGTTACTTTGGTATATGTACCGTATATACACTCCATTTTTATTTATTTGTATAAATTAGGTAAATTCTTGGTACTGATATGAAAACAAAACTCTGCTTAACATATGTACCTTATAAGTTCAAATGTTGATAGAGTTTTAGGGACAATAGCACAAAAATAAACTCATTCTAGTTTACTATTTAGCTCAGTAATATCCGTGGTACACATGCTATACAATAATATGGAATAATATTATAATAATTCCGCAAATAATGTTTATAAAATAAAAAAAAAATATCATAAATTATGTTTTAACTACGTTATATCTTACATATTATAAACAAATAAAGTAGGGCTAGGATCAAGTAGGAAAGTTCAAGACATAGACATGACAAAATCTTTTATTCGACAAGACGAAAACGATAATTACCGACTCTACGCGATGAACCTAGAAATTCAAAATGAATGGGTGACCATAGGAGATTTTTGTATTCCACTAGCTTTGAAGTGGCGCACCTTAATTTATGATTGGTCCCCAGCATTATTAAAATTCTATCTTAATGCATTCCAAATGACAAGCTTCGTCTGTCTTGTATTGGGGGAATTATTGACATGTTAACTAAGTAAAATATTTAATGAAAATAGTATTAATGAACTAATATAGTTTAAATAGGCGTTTTACAAAAACTAAATAAATCCTCCTAAATCCTAAATATATTTAAAGCCCCAGGTTATTTATTTATAACAATATTCTTTTATAAAGTTATTTAACAACATCAGAAAATAAAAATTCCTAAATAAGCAACTAAAACACTGACGATTCATAAATTGCTGTAATAGATAGGGGCAACGTTTAATATCTCGCCTCGTTGGTTACAAAAAAAACTAAAAGTTTTAAAGGTATCGCTAGAAACTCCTGATACGAATTGAATAGATATAGATTAAAATAGTTTTAGTGAGTCACTCAACCAAAATCGATTGTCATCTATTTACTATATCAGCTTATACCATTTTTAATAACAGTCTACGCATTTTAAAAATGTAGGTATACATATTTATTTTATTATATTAAACAATCATACAATTAAATCTAACTATGTTTTTTCTTGTAAAATAAATAATGAAGGTCACAATCGGTTTCGTAAAACAGCCTTTCTTTCTCTAAAGTGTGTAAATATAACGTAAAAAATACAATATGCACTTCCTAGTGCAATAGATTCAAGATGTACTCTCTTAATAACCTAATATTTATAAAGTAAACAATCTGTAAATATATAAAAATAACTTCATTAAAAAACCAACTTAAAAACAAATAAACAATAGTTTAAAAAACTAAAAAAACACGCTTTTATTGCTAACCGAACTAAAAACTAGAAAATAATTTTTAATGACAAAGAGTATAAAATTACAGTAGTAGAAGATTGAACAATTAATCATAGTGAATCGCTTTAATATAAAATTATAATAAAATTTAAGTTATTAACAGAATAATTCAATTCTGAGTAAAAATCGTGGGGTGCATTTAACTGTGATTCATAACTATCCTCTCATAGATAGTTGCTAATAGAATGATCGTAATACCTTAAATATCGAGCACCCCACGCTTTTTACTCAGATTTTTTTTTTTTTTTTTTAAGGATAATGGGAAACTTTAATCAAATTATTGCATTGTCATCGGTCCTTGATACGTGTGCAAAGTTTCAATTTAATCGGATCGCTGGAACCTGGTGAAAATTAAGCTCGAAGATTCCGTTACATTCATACATACATACATACATACAACCCAAGCTAATAAAAGCATGTTAAAAAGTAAAAAATAATGAAGATTTAATATTTAGTATACCTACCTATTATTTATATGTCCTATTTACTACTAGATTTAAAGTCGTATTATTTTTTTTTTTTTGTTTTAAATTAGGTTTTTGAAGGAAGTTATTTTTATTTAATACTTTTTAGTTTGTTGCTACATTGTCAATAAGCCATGGGTAGACCTACTGAATCTAATAATCTACAAAGATTTGAATGAAAAAGTATTGAAAAATAAAATCGTTGACCTGTAAGCTCTTAAGTAACTTTTCAAATTCTAGCTACCCTTCTTTCCTTCCTCTTTTAAAGTTTTGCTCAAGCGTATTTGGTACACGCTTTTTGAATTAGTCATGGAAGTATAATTTGAAATAAATAAATTATTATCACTTTCAAATTAGTTGATGTATTTTAAAGGAAAATATCTTTTAATACATCTGTCAACTAATGAATACGTCGATTCACTTTGGTTTTTGTTTTTTTAATTATGTTTTCATATTACCTATGTTTAATGTTTAATATTAAACAAATAATTTACTGAATGAACAACTGAATTATAACAATTATATATACATCGCTCCTTGAATACAAAAGGGCCACAAATCAAAAAAAAATGAATTATTGCAAAAATGACACCTGAACCGACTATATTTTATAGTGAAAAAAAACTCCCATCATTTTTGCTTATATTATGGGTGCACTGACTTACCGCCATTTTTGCATTAGCTCATTTTGACAGGTAATGTCAATGCAAAACCGCCATTTTGTGAGTTGCGCCCGGAGATTCAACGCAAACGCACTTCGGTTGCGTGAAAAACTGCCACAATCCAAAATACTTCCGTGTTGGATTCAAAATTTCAGGTAAGGGTGATTAAATTTTACAATACAAAAGTGCCATATTTTGGAAAACGTCCGTTTTGCATTCTAACATTAGTATTTGTAACCATAATATATAATACAAAAGTGCCATATTTTGGAAAACGTCCGTTTTGCATTCTAACATTAGTATTTGTAACCATAATATAAAATACAAAAGTGCCATATTTTGGAAAACGTCCGTTTTGCATTCTAACATTAGTATTTGTAACCATAATATAAAATACAAAAGTGCCATATTTTGGAAAACGTCCGTTTTGCATTGTAACATAAGTATTTGTTATAATATTTTGTAATACAAAATTGCCATATTTGAAATGCGTCCTTTTTGTAATCCAATATTAGTTAAGTATAATTATATTTTATAATACAACAGTAGCATATTTTGAAATACGTCCCTTTTGCTTTAAATAATAGTAGAATAAATCATTATTTTTAGCGTGCTAGAATGGGAAGGCCAGAAATATGGGCGTTTTGCATGATAATAACTTTAGTTTTCGTTATAATTTTTAAAATAAAAATTACCATTTTGATGTTAATTTTATTATATTCTTATTACTTCAGTGATTTTTAACTTAAAAATCATACAAATGTATTTGTTTGTTTGAAAATTAATAATATTAACTAAATTAATTTAGCTGTAGCTTTCGACACTAATTTAAAGTTTTTTAAATAATATCAGTGAGTGTTTATAGGGAACTATAATAATATGGGTAGATTTTCCTAAATGTTAAAATATATGACTAAAATTCATTGCCCCATATTTTCTGTGAATTTAAATGTTAAACATGAGGTGGTAGCTTAAATTTGTTAAATATAATTACGGTGTTATTCCTGGCAAATTAGTATTGAAAATGTCGTATTAAGGATTGTTATGTATTTGATTGTGTGTATGTTTTAGTGTATGTATGTTTCGTGTGTAATTACTAAGGACTGTATAATATATGTATAGAACTGTGGGTATTTTATGTTTTTTAGTTATATAACGTTAAAGATGTATTTTTTTTACAGATAGAAAAAATGAATAGAGTACGATAAATGTTGAATATGGCAACCTCCGTTCAAGAATCGAAAAAGTTCAAGCATTACCTGGCCACAATAATAATGTGCAAAATAAAACTTTCTTTAATACTCCAGCTGCACTCAGTCTACCCGTCACGTTACCCATTGATTCTTCAGATACAAGTTCTATAGCAGACAGTCAACCTGACCTTAACCTACCAATATTAGAGGATGAAGACAGTGAAGTAAGCTGTGTTACGAATACCAAAGACATAAATAGGTCAAAAATAGTTGTTGAACAGAGTGACTCGCGTAGCAGTTCAGCGACTCTGATAATGACTCTGATACCAATTCCAGTCGATCATCAACATTCAGTAGTTCATCAATTGCAGATTTTTCTTCAGATGACAGTTTTGAAGTCATAAAAAATCTTCTGATTCCGAAAAGTAAATACAGTCAAAAGTAATTGACAAACCATTTTGTATTTCACCCCAACCGGGCCCTTCTCGTGTAGAACCTCACTTACACATCTATGATAATCTGCCAGTCAATTTGGATACTCAGAGGCCTATTATAGAAACACACCCATCCATCGGTCATAATTAGTCACCTAGTGTGAATATTTAGTCACCCAGCATTGGCAGTGAAACAGCTAGCGTGGATCCTCAGCGTTTTAGTCGTCGAAAAGCTAATCCAGAATCATGGGAAAGAAACAAAACCAAGACTCTGATCAATAGCGGGAAGGCACACACAATTAAGTCGAAATCAAAAAAAATATTACTGCCAAAAATATGGGACCTGTTCCTACAGATAAGTAATAATAATAATATCCGGACAAATTATACGCATTGATCTAACCCCTAAGAAAGCAAATTATTTGTTTGTGTTAAGGGTGTTAGACAACGATACAAATACAAAGAAATTCACATATAAATACTGAGAATATATTTTATAAACGACCAAACCCAGAAACACAGATATCTATGCTCATCACATAAACGCCAGTCTCTGCCGGGAATCGAACCCGAGCCTCATAGCGCCGTGACACGTTAGACATCTGCGCTAACTGCTCGACCAACGGAGCGATTAGTGTAAATTTAAATGTCAAAACGTATTTTCATTTGAGGAACGATTAGCCATATTTAATGCCTATTGGGACACTGGTGATTTAAACGTTCAGAGGCAATTTATATACAACCATATAACAAACTTTGAGCCAAAGTATCGGTACATCCATGTTCGTACTACCCGCCAAAACTTAACCACGCATATTAATTCACGAAAATCGATCAACGCATTCGAGTTTTCAAGTTATTCTTTATGAATACACTTGCTATGTCTTGCCATATTAAACTTTTAATATGATTTTTTACCAAAAAGGTACAATAAATCATTTTTATTTGTAAAATTGTGTTTAATTTTTGACATATTTTTTATAATATTGGTTCAAATTTTGAATGCAAAAGGGACTTATATGCTTTTTTTTCTAAACAGGTAACAGCTATTACAAAGTTTATATTGTAGATAGATAGAGCTAAAAAATACGCATGTAATGATATAATTATATCTTATATTTAATTAATAAATATATGAAATATTATAAAAAAACAGTTTCAAAAATTTGTTTTGGCTGTCCTGTAAAATTTATGGATTTCGATTTGTGTCCCTTTTGTATTCAAGGAGCGACATATTGTATTATTTCAAATCTGTATTGACATATGTTTAAAATTGTGATATATTATGTAAGAAACCTACCCATACAGATATATCAATGGAAGAACCTACTATCACCTTAATTCAATAGTCAATTCAATAGTCAGTTTGGTAAGACTATTGTAATTAAGAACATCCTAATTTTAATAAAAGTATCCTGAATCTTGCAAAATTCCACGTCTGTGACTGGGATGTCAGACTACAGATACTAATAGTAGTATACTAATAGTACAAGCATGCCTAGAAACTAATAAGTCGCTTGAGATATATAAAAATATTTAACTTAATCACTAGTAGACTGCTGATTTCTGATATATTTGATAAAGTCTGACACGTATGACAAGACAAATTCTTAAAAATATTTTTTTCAAGAAAAAATTTGGTACATTAATAATAAAAAAAAATGTAAATTAATTATCCTTATTTTCTAAAATCAACAAAAACGCTGTAGGTGTTTTCACAGAATTTACTTATATCAAATAGATCTGCAATATTTCATATCCAGCAGATGCTATTATACAAGCACTTAGTAGATCCTCTTTGTGCTAAGGAAAGTAACATTGGTATGTTCTAGTCGTACTGTACAAAAACCAATTTGTATCGGTATGTTATAGATGACGATAAGATATATATATATTTTCATCGAATCAATCAGTTTTATTACTAAATGAATTAAATGCAACAACATAATAAACATACCCATTTAAAAATAAATATAATTTTCTACTAATGTTAATTAACTTAAGCTTATCATCCATAAGTAATTTTCATAATTACAACAATATAGCATAACAATATTATTGTAAGATTTTAATACCCATTTTTTAAGGTTTAGACGTTTTCGATAAGTATTTGAGTAAGAATGGAACACTATCTATTTTTACCGATTACTTATATAAAACTCGCATTACAAGGTGTTTCTTTATTTTATGTATAATGTAAGATGTTAAAGGAATCTCATTATTTGTGAATGTGGACTCACTTCTTACATAGGCTACTATAAACCTTACTGTATATATTATTTGATTTTGACGAAATTTTCGTCAGAATACATCACTTACATTCTTATAATTGTATGAAGACTTTAAACACAGTCAGTTTACTATTTAACTAGGTATATATTTTAATAATATTTATATTAGACACCACTTACAATGAAATATTTTGCACAAAAGCTTTGACCTATCGTATTAACTTCGTAAATTATATTTATAGAGATTAAAAACATTTACAATGAAAAATCTCTTTGAACACAAACATGGAGTATGCTCTAGACATTATTAAAATATTAAAATAATAGAAAACAAGTGATCCACTAATCAATTTACTCAAGCAGAATACGATTTTATTCTTTTGTTAAAAATTAATTAGATATCAAAAATACTTAACTAGTATGTTGATTAACTGGAGATTCTCAAGATTTTGAACAGTTGGTGATAGATGCGATAGTACAGGAGTCAATTCTGGAGCCGGTGTTCAGAGCATAATTTGTGTAATTACATTCTCGGTATGACGAGCATAGATGTCTTCAAAGACTATGACTTTAGCAGAGGGGACGTGTATCGGTGTATGAATTGACGATAGAATATATCATCAATTGTGATTTGAACATGATCCATCAGACGATCTATTTCTACATTACTAATAAGGAACCTATGGAAGCTGGTGTAAACTGTGACATGGTTTTTTATGTCTACGCGTTATCAGACTATTTGTCTACACTTATCAATGGTAGGGACCTTCCTATCTTCAAACTGCCAAGGTATAAAAAGGTAAGTCGTTTCGTCGAGATATTTCCGTTTGTATTGTCGCCTTTAAACAACAGTAAGGCTGGTTGCGGCGGCACATAGTAGTGGGCGGCTTTTAAGTGTGTTATCCCTTGACATTGCAGGTATCAGCATTTAACGTGGAGAAGTGGGTACCGAAGAGCGTTCCGAGTGACCTTGAGTTTTCTTTATTTTTTAATATGTGCTACCATTAAGGGTCGTGGTAGATAGTTGTAAATGTTTAACTTTTCCCTTTTCTTAATAAAATTAAATAAATAATACATCTAGTAGTTCAAGATGTTATTGCGTTCAAAGAAACAAACTCTTCAGATTTATTATGTTAGTATGAATAGGTCTTATTTGTTTTCCGCTGATATATTATACACAATATTAAAGTATGAATGCCACATTCTACTTGAAATACAACCAGCCAAGTAACATATTATATGGAAATTCACAGATACATTTCTTTACAAATTCTTCAAAACTCAGACTCACGTTTTCCGTATTACGTCAGATTCGTTCTATTTTCTTGATACCAAGTGCAACTAGACCAAAAATTTTCTACAACACTTTGTTGGTCTGTTATAAGAACGTACAAGCAATTTTATTTTTATTATTTATTTTATGTTATACAAAGTCATAAGATTTTATAATCAAGGCAGTTTTGTATCTTGATTTCTTTATTTTAAAGTTATTAAAATAAAAAAAAAACACCTAAGCCTCTTTTATTTATTATAATATATATTTACTTACTTTTTAAATTACATACTTGTATTAGTAATTACTAATACAAGTATGTAATATAAAAAGTATATATATATATATATTGTATTGTAAAGTTAAATAAGTCAAATAAACATATTTATTGTAATCTAACTGAGACAGAAAGATATATTTTTTAATAATACGAATATGTTTTGAGCGAGAAGATTTTCATATGAGAAGTTCTTGAAATACAAATATACACATCGGAATGTCCACATGGTTATTCAAATGTTACATGCAATATAAATGTTAACCATATCATTGTATTCTTAGATATATTTTTACTCTTAGTAACACAAATCTGTCTTCTATCATTGTTAAATATATTTTTATTTTGAATTATATTAAAACGCTATGTATTAAACTAGGTGTTCACGCGCTTTATATCATTTTCATCATTTATATCATTTAAGGCCATAAAATAATTTGTGAATAGTGTAAATTAAGGGAGCGAAATTCAAACTTCCAAAACGCGCCACCATTGGTCGAAAGGAAATGTAACGTCATTTGTCACGTCATTCAAATTATCGGCGTCGAAATTCATGCTGTGGTATCAGTGTTACTGAGAATAATAAATAATTTAAACCTATATTTTCGTGCTTAAAGGTTTTATTAAATGATACGATTGTTTGGGTAATCATTTTCCACTTCACTTGACTCAGATAAATAACTTTGTTGATAATCAACAGATATATAAGATATAAGATGCTATAGAAGTATTATCAGCTGTATTTTCAGTAAACGATTTTCTTTTTAAAACATAGTTTTACTGGTAACAATGCTACATTGTTTTTCAGCAGGTATATTCACAATGACGCCCTTACTTCTGTACTTCCGTTTAATATGAACTTGCACAACTTAGTCACTTGGTAATTTATCTTTGATATGCGAAAAGCAAGGCTCTGCCTTGTGATCACATTTAATATTGTCTTGGCTGATTAATATCACAGACATTTGTATGGGCAATACTAGAACTTGTTTACTATATCACTTCTTTGTAAAGGTCACCAATTTTTTAAACACTACTTTTGATAGCTTTCGCGAGTCGGGCCCGGGCCCGAGGAACGGACGGGCGACGTGAGTTCGATACTAGCGGGTTTTGAGGCCCGTTTTCGGGGTACGATCGAAGAGAGCGTTTTCGTCGCCTTCGTCTTGGCCGGTTTGGAGTGTACGGTCGTTAAACCGTCGTCCTCGTCAGCGTCCTAAGAAGGGGACGAACTCCCCGACTTGGAATCCGAGGTCGTCTCCTTCGTGGCGGCCTCGACCTCCATGTCGGAGGTGCTCTCGGTTGCGGTCGCGTCGCGCGATGTCGAGGGCGGAGACTCAGTACCTAACAATACTCTTGAGTATCGTAGACATAAATGTGGCGCAATTCCTTGGACCCAACCAAAGAATTGCGTTTTGGACAGATCTTCGGGTTCCGCCGCAGACTTGGGGTCCATGGTAGAGCCCGGAAATAAGAGCCTTACGTGAAAACCATATACGACGTACATACCTATTATGACGAAGTCTTTAAATTGAGTTTCGTACCCTAACTAGGACGACGTCGGACTTGTTGAACTTAACGTTTAAGTTTGCAAGGTCAGGAAGCCAGAAAAGTACAAAGTTCTTTGATCTTACATATTCCTTAGTTAAATACAATAGCTTTTTAATTTTAGGTGATCGGTTTTCGGAAACAAAGATGTGTCTGTATGGGTCACTGAGTTTTATAGATTCCGTGTTTAATTTATTTGTTTGATTCACTTTGTTGTACTCTTTATATCTCCGTAGAGTATTTTCCTTTGTAAGAACACTTGTAAAATCCACTATTATATTTCTCACCAAGGAATCTCTCTTGCTATCAAGAAAACATCGTTTACGGAAAGCTGCTCATTTTGTATATTGAGAACCTTTGCCAAAGTGAAAACATATTTTAAAAGGACTTTTTTGACTCTATGAGATATTCTGAATTTCAATAGAGGACGCTATCTTAAGGCGTTCTATATTTTTTTTTTCTAGACCTTAAATATATTGTAGGTTTAGGTATTGCAACGGTCATTTTCATGTTTTTTCATTTGTGACTGAATTTTCATGTTCTTTCGTTGAAAAACTAACAAAAACTGACATGTTATTTTATTCCCTTTAATATATAAGGTCGCTGGAACGTATTAAAATAAAAAAAAAACTTTACTATTCTTGAATAAGATATAAGTCATATTTATGTAGCAGTATAAAGAAACTATAGCAATGCTTCCCATTTAAAATGTTGGCATGGAAAGTGTGTTATATATATATATTTTTTTACTACCAATATTAAAAAGAAATTATGAAGTCATTAGCCTTGAGACTTACTGAGGTGCTGCAACAGACAGTATTATGTGCATTATGGATGTCGTTAAATCCAGAAGTTTTTAATATTACAACGTTTAGGCAAATGTTTTGCTTTAAATCAGATAAAAAATCAGATTTCCAATAAAATAATAGTGAAATAGGCACAATGACTACTATCAGACCACCGTGTCTTGGACAATTATCTCTTAAAAAATAAGACAGTAATAGAAACACGGAATAAGCTACAATTACCACTCTAATTTCCTTATGATATAAAGTACCATTTTTATAAAATTTGTACAAAGAAAAA
This sequence comes from Napeogenes inachia, assembly GCA_959347355.1. Classification (NCBI taxonomy): domain Eukaryota; kingdom Metazoa; phylum Arthropoda; class Insecta; order Lepidoptera; family Nymphalidae; genus Napeogenes; species Napeogenes inachia. The sequence continues at coordinate 4,499,730 of OY365792.1, forward strand.
AAACATGTTTAAACTAAGATAAAAATAAATGTTCCGTATTTAGATTTTTTTGTAAAGTTGTTCGTTTATAGTTTTGAGAAAAAGAAGTACTATGGTATTATTTTTATTAAATTTTTCAACTAACCCTGTACTAGCTTATATTATACTTATTCAACGGCCTTTTCTACAGCAGTAAGTGGTGGAGCGAATGGTCTAAGAGTCTTGTATTTAGTAACTTGTTGATTGCAACAATAAAAAATGAGACAGGCGTCTAGTAATGTACCACTCTGTATAAAAGTAAATTTAGTTTCTTAAGAAAATTTATAATAAATACATAGGTTTTTATTTAAGGAAAAAATATTGCAACTATTTTTCTAGCACTTCTCGATTGTTTTAATTTTGTTAGTGTTGGTTTAAACGTATGTAATGGAATTATCATAACAAATTATAACTCGTCAAACTTTTTTCGCAAAACTTTCATCGTAGTCTACATATTATATTTGTGTATGCAACGTTAACAAGTTAACGGATGGAATAGACAATGGTAAAATAAATAAAACCTCAATTTGGTTATTACAGTTTGGAAATACTGTAACGTTCCTCTTTTAAAAAGTAACACAATATATACTAAAGACAACATATACTATTATAATACTAAAAACAACATATCTTAAAAACACAGGCAACACGCATTGTCCCTCAGGATCTTGATAAATTAGATAACAAAACAGTCCTCAGAATGTATACCCTCTTTACATTTTGTCTCTCTAATAAGATATCAAAGCTAAAGCTATAAATGTGATAAAGACAACCACTGGGTAATCTTTGTATGTCCTACAGATACTAATTTAGATGTAGACAACTAGGAGAACTCTAAGTCTACCGAGTTGTAAATTGTGTCATCAGAATTATTAAAAATATTACGAAAGTCATAACTCTACCTTCAATGGAAACTTTAAAGAGCTTATTTGAATTTGAGTTTACTTTAATTACCTAATTCGACATTAATTATAAAAGTGAATAAGTTATACATTCATTATGAAAGTATCCATCCCACTTTGATGAAATATAAGATCAGATTTGATAAGTTAAAATATGGTTTATGGCTTTTTTATGATTATATAAATATAAATCCAGTAGTAAACTTTACATGTAGAGAGTCAGAGAGTATTCTTGGCCAAAGAAGTTTATAGCGTAAAGCACTGGTGATGAAGACGTTATGAAGTATGGTGGTGTCATAACTTATAAGAACTAACAATATAGTTCGAATAAAAGAAACATAATTAGTTTATTTTAAGTGTGACTTATTTTATGACTAATAATTAAAGTTAAAAAAAAATCTTATTAAATGTAAATTCATTCACAAAACACAAATTTGGACATTTTCGAGCGGATTATGTAAATAGAAACAGTTATATTTACATTGACTATGATACGATAAATGACAATTGCATCCTTGTTTGTATGCTTTGAGAGAATTTATGTTTGAATTTTAAAATTTGTGTTTTGTAAAATTTAAATGATTAACTTGTCAAAACTATATAATGTTTTATATAGTTTAGTTTTATATAGTTTAGTTAGTGCAGATTGAACACTGCAGTTCAAATGAATAACTTAAATAGTTTTTGCTTCGCGGTCATTGCCTGTTTAAAAATAAACATGATAAAATATTATTACATAAATTAAACTAAATTGAAATAAAATATAATTATTTTTAAAATACGGAAGTATAAATAGAAATTAAGTAAAAGATAATGTAAATCGATTATTTGTCGTTGGAAACTTCAGTTTTGCTACGACACCATTAAAACTATACATATATACATAAATATTGAATTAGCTTACAAACTAAGATACGTCTGAGAACTTATGCATGCCAGTTGAATACGTGTCTGAGAACGTTTATAAGTTTCTAAATAGTCCAACAAATATATATCGTTTTAGAAAAATCTGTATCTATAGTTTGGTGGTACAATATTCTCTTCCATAAATAAATATTGCTTGGATTTAATATTATAATAAGAGAATTATATAATACTATTATATTTATCGACGCAAAGTACGATATTTGAGTTTGTTTATAGAGAGGAATCTCTACACGATACAAATATTAGTCTTTAGTATTGGACTCATTGAAAAAATATATCTAAATAATGGTCATTTAGTATCACTTATTTAACAGACCTATTTTTTTTTAAACGTCTCTTTTATTTAAATATACGATTATTTTAATAAATAATCAATTTCAGTCGTTTTTTTCATTATCTTGACCTACGGAGTTATTTATAATTAACTGGCCATCTCTTACAGACAGCCTTTCTAAATCAATCCCAACAACATTTGTTCTACACTTTTTGAATTAATAGTTTTAAAATTCAAGCTTTAATTTGTTGCCTCTGGACTGGCAATAACTCTGAGCGTAGGTAGTGCACCCTGGCGTTGAACTTCTAAGTATTTCTTACAAAATACAGAGTAATAAGTAAAAGAGGGAGCAAATATTTTATTGTTTCATTAATTTCGTGTTGCTTGTCAAGATTTGTAAAAACTCGTAGACCAAAAGTTAGTGGGATTGAAAGGGCTTAACATTAAGATAGTTAATTAATGTACCACGGTAATCTTCTGCTATTTAAGAGCACAAAAATATGTTCATTACAAAATCACACTACAAATCTCTGAATTGTCCGGATTTTCTATACCAAAATATATAAGTATTTTACATATAAACCTTCTTCTTGAATCACTCTATCTTTTAAAACCGCATGCAAATCCGTTGGATCGTTTTAAATATCTAAATCCTATGTATATAGGGACAGATAGCTAGAAGCGACTTTGTCTTATATTATGTAAAGATTTCTTATACGCAACACAATTAAGAATGAGTTTAACGAAAACTGTACAACTAGGTGTTAAAAATGTATTTTTTTAAACTAAAGTAACAAAATTATATTTATGACTACTTTATAAATTTTGCAAATATATGATAATCATACAATATACGTAATTTAAATGCTAGTAACAGAAATAATAAAAATCGATTACCAAGGCCGTACTCCATCGTTGGATGTAATAGTCGATAGCTTTTTAAACGATCTCAAAAAGGTAGACAACCAACCAAAAAGTAACGTCAAAAAAGCTTGGATTTACGATAATTATTTAACATCACGTCTAAATTGGCCTTTCCTCGTGTATGATATAAATAAAACCCTTTTGTCAAAGTTAGATGCAAGCGTCATAAAGACATTGAAGTTATGGCTCGGGTTAGCGCACTCAGCGGACTCTTCAACCTTATTTAGATACCGAAACAATTTTGGGTTAAAATTAAAGAAACCATCGGAGCTCTACAAACATCTAAGAGTTACCAAAAGACATATCATCGGAAAATCTAAAGATGATACTATAACTTCTCTCCCAAAAGACAAAGTTGCCTCAGAGCTCGAGTCACGACTTCAATTCCATAAAAAATTTATGATAGGTGCTCAAACAAATAAAGTAGGGCTGGGATCAAGTAGGAAGGTTCAAGACATAGACATAACAAAATCTTTTATTCGACAAGACGAAAACGATAATTACCGACTCCACGCGATGAGCCTAGAAATTCAAAACGAATGGGTGACCATAGGAGATTTTTGTATTCCACTAGCTTTGAAGTGGCGCACCTTAATTTATGATTGGTCCCCAGCATTATTAAAATTCTCCTCTCCCAGATCAAAGTAATTTAGTAAGATGGGGCAAAGCCACCGAAAAGTCTTGCAACATCTGTGGGGAGGCAATAGGAACCGCGAAACACCTATTAGTAGGGTGTAGGGTACTTCTAGATAAAGGTCAATACTCGCGTCGCCACGACAAGGTATTAGAAATCATACGGGAAGCGGTTAGTCTTTCAGTAGCAAGAGCGCGGAAGGGATATTTGTGGAGCTTACTGTTCCTTGGGAAACAAACATCCCAAGGGATCACACATTCAAGCTCAATAAGTATTACGAACTAACCAACGAACTGATCAGGAATAAATTTATAGTTAGTTTGTACGCGGTAGAAGTGGGAGCGAGAGGTATAACAGCAAAATCTCTCTATAGCCTACTTAAAGATCTTGGCCTTTCTAGAACAAGCATCGGTTCATTTCTAGAACGTACTTCAAAGGCGGCTTTAGTAGGCTCTTTCCAAATTTGGTTAGGTAGGGAGAGGAGTGTGGAGGGTGAAGGTGAGCGTTTTTGCGCATAATAAAGGGGCCCCTTAAACCTACTCCTGGGTCGCAAGTCCCAGGCACTGATTGCACTTCTCTCCTTGCAACGCGATGGGCCCGGCACCCGCACGGTGAATCCATGGATTGTTAAGAAGCTTCGTCTGTCAGATTTCATACATTGTACCTAACAAAAAGAAAGTGTCTTGTAATGCTAAAGTTATTTACACGCCGACCGCACTCCACAAACTTACGTCAAGCAATACTTGAATATCGTGTAAATTTCATTCACAATACAAACATTTTTTAAAAGGATTTTCAGAATACCGACGCATATCAGTATACATACTAATAGTAGGTAAAGTTAAAAAAAACTTTTTTTATACTCTTCTCCGTAAATTATAACTCAAGTTTCATGATAACAGCGGTATCGCTGTTGTACTACGTATGTAGTAAGTATACAGTTACATTACTTCTTATATGAAATGTTAGATGTTTAATTAGTGACAGTTATTCTATAAGAATACTTTAATAATTTTTATCTATAAAACATAACATTTTGTAAATTAGTCAATAGTGAAGTAATTAATGAGAAAATAGTATTTTAAATTCATATTCAAATTATGTATCTTTATATATATTGTGGCAATAGTAAATGTTTTCAGAAGAGACACATTAGTAGTTCCATATTAAAAATAAAGTTGGTTTAGTGAAATCCATAGTATATTTTTTTACTAACAGTCATTTCTAAATCACTTCCTAGAATGTACAGATACAGTTAAATTCCATTACAATTCATATACATGTCTCAATCTATCTTAGTTCAAGACATTTGTTACGGTTTGAGCAGCATTGTTTATCTGCAATGTAATATATAGGTCATTTCTATCAATGATTAATGAATAGTAGGTATGTAGGTACATAAATTCTTGATGAAAGTTAATTGATTAAATATTACAATTTTATTTTTAATAATATATTATAAAAAATAGATATATTTTATAATATATTATTTAAAATTAAATTAAAAAGCAGATACCTATGCCAATTTTAAAATGATAAGTATTTTCGCAAAAAACTAATTTCTCCCTCTCGTCGCTCGCCTTTTCAATAAACTTAACAAGAGTGCGGTTTAAGCATGACCATTTATTTCTTTGTTGTATTATTTTTCTACTACGACATTTTATTTTTTGAAAATAAAAATAATATTAAATAGAAACATATTCTTCTTAGAAATTGGATAAAGATAACATTTAATAATGTTCTAATTTCATTTTATGTTGTACTTAAAATGACTCAAATATTTTAGATGTAGAAAGGAGTAAAAATTGTTATTTATACATAACCAACTGTTGTCCGATAAATGTTATGTTTCAGTTCATAACTACTGTTGCAGCCGGGATTGAAACACATTTACCGATATTTTTAACAAAAGTAGCTTTAATTACTTTCCTTTATTTTTAGAAGGTCTTTTTAATGCTGGTTGTAGGACCTGTAGTGTTATCTTTTAGGTTTATTAATGCACGAGTAATATTATTTTTCCTGGTTCACAGAGAATCGATTAATTTGATTGTTTTTTTTTATATTGTAATGTGATAAACTGAATAATAGTCGAACTGGTATACTACAATATATGTAAAATAACATTGCTTAAGAAGATTTAAATAATAATTATACTTGTGTATATGGTCGGACTTCTAAGTTGGAGATAAATTATGTAAAAGGGTTACAAAGAAGAACAACTTATAGCTATGGCATCGAGAAATTTACATTCACATTAGAGGCGTTATTTACAACAGAATAACAAACATCCATTATGAAAGAAATTACATTTTATAATTGCCCCAAAATTTCTTTAAAGTTTCTATATGTACAAAACATTGTTTTTATTTCAAATACGCAATTATGATTTTAAAGTTTATTTTAAACTATCATCACTTTTATTTTATTTATTATAAAGATGAATTAATTTCTTTCCTTAATAATTATTTTTTAATATTATAGTGCCGCATTGTATCATGTTGCAGAGCCGAGATTTGGAAGGTAGAGAGGTTTTGACTAGCAGAGAATGCTTTATCGTATTAAGTAACTGGTTTAGAAAGTAGAGACGTAAAAAAATAATCGAAACTAATGATAAAATGATAATGACAGACAATTTTGACTTTGACTATCTGTAAGAAAGATCACAATTCCTTATTGTTACAAAGGTATAACGTACGGCTTCCTCGTTTATTTAGGTAATTGTGTGCCCGCCATCTTTCTTAGCTTGAGGCTTTGGCGGTACAATTTATTTCACTTTCTTTAGAACCTTGGGAAGATTGCCTTTTGTAGAAGCGGTGTGAATTAAACAATATTGTTCCAAAATACTCACAGAATTAAAAATATTTTTACTCCAATCAAAAATAATTGGTAATTGCTCAATTTAATAATATTGTTAAATAAATGTCAAGTAGTTAATTTATACACAATACTGGTCACTCAATGCCTGAAATTTAAGCATTGTTTTAACTGTTAACGTTTACGAGAATTGGAACCAGCACCTTAATATTTATCTTGAAGTGTTAAACAATGAAGACAATATATCTTTAGGATAAATGTAGAAATTTTATTAAAAAAATAACAAGAATAAAAATTAGAATTGCTAGCCCCTTAGTATTCTATAGGATACATTTTTATGAGTGTGCGCAGGAATTACACGATTTAATTCCCCCGTCGCCGTTCCATCACCGGACGTCCCGACGCACGGCAGGTATCCATCCTTACGTTGTGGACACTCCAACTGTCCGAACGAAGCGCTATGCTTCGTCTTTTTCAGTGCGTACAGCGAAGGATTGGAACAGCTTGCGTGCGTCGGTATTTCCGGCCAAATAAAATGTGGGTGTCTTCAAGAGAAAAGTGAATAGGTTAATGCGCGTTCCACCTAAGATTACATTTCACTTACCATGTCATAAACTTAATACTTGTTTTTCCATTTCCTAAGTTTTTAAGTTCCTAATTAAAATACTGTATTTTTCTACAAATAACAGTGTTTTTTTTAATTCATTTTTATTTTTAAAAGTTAAATCCACAACTTAAATAAAAAGAATTGTTTTTTGTTAGTCATTTGAAAATTGCTCTTGAATATATAAAACAACATTGCAATTTTATATACTTTTAAATAAAATTTGATAATAATTATCATGAACAAAATGTTATCTTAAATAAATTTTAAATGTAATTTGAGAAATTATTTACAAAATATTCATCAACCTTTGTAATAAATCAAACCTTCAGAGCAAATTGATTCCTATCTCCAAAACAGATCGTTCCCTAACATCGTTCAATTAACTTGGTGATTACGGTGGTAATCTCTAATGACTGATAATTTAATATATAATATATAACACGCACTACGCTGGTTTGTGATCAATTGTTATAAGCCATGTCGCTTAATAGCAGCAATTTGTTTAATTCTGACATTACTGTGATATTATAGTATAGCTGTTGCATATGATTATAATTTTATATTAAAACTTGGAAAACATTAAATGTTTTGAATTCAAATGAAGTACAGTTGAGAAGAAAATAAGTTTTCAAGAAACCCTTGGTATTAGATGTTTTAATCAGAATACATAATAATTGCAACTATAGCATTCTCAGAGCTTAAGGAGAAGAGGATAAAAAAATATTATTTTTTTCTAATTTCTACAGACAAGCAAAGTTTATTGTTTTGTGCAAACAGATGCAAAATTAGAGAAATGCAAATACGTGAACAATCAACATATGTTTATACATTTCACATGGTCAATTATTTGACCATGTGAAAGATATGGAGCGCCCAAATGAATAGCTGCCACTTTTAATATGTGAACGTGGGATTTGTTGACATTCATGGTAAAAGCTAATTTTAAGGGAAATTGCAACATCTTGCTATATGCTGCTTGATATTTAACTTTAACTTTAATTCCACTTCAGATCGGTAAATACTCACATCTTCTAATATATCTATTTTTATATTTATTATTATCATTATACGTCCTAAACCTATGTATTTGTAAAAATAAAAAAAAATATGCTTCTTCAAAATATATTTAAATAAATTCCACGTAAATAAATTTCAAATAAATTTTAATAAGTAGATCCATATTTATGAACTCTGATTAGTTTATCTGCTTTGATAAGACGTTGCAGAATTAAAATTTTAAATTCACTTAGGCTATATAGTAGGGAACATACAAATAGCATAATTGGCTATATTTCTATTTACATACATACATTTGAATAACATAAGATTCTTTCTATAGCCGTCGGATAATAAGAAGGATTTCCACAAATACTTATGTAAAATTCAATGAAAATAATGATTACAATCAGGAGTTCCCGTGGCAATTACATGCAAAAATTAGTATTTCTATAATTTTTGTACTATTCTGGTAGATAAACTACAATACTGCCAAGTCCCATTCAAATCCGTTCAGTAGTTTTAGCGTGATTGAGTAACAAACAGCCATCCATCTATACATTCGCACTTTTATATGAAATAGTCTTATAATATGAAAAAGTAAAAAAAAATATATAATAAACACGGTATTTATAAAAGTGCAATATTAAGAAGAAAATAATAACCATAAAAAATATTCAGTATTCGTTTTATTTTTTGATCAGTATTAGAGCTTAATTAAATAATTGGCAGAATTAAAAGGTCTATATTTTATTTTTAAATTTAAAAAAAACAAAAAATTATTTTCATGTATATTTTATGCCTACATCAATAGAAATCGCTTGTTCAAGGATGGAATAGTGGAGCATTAATTAAAAAGTGTTTGCAAAATAAAATCCTAAACCATAGCGTATGGGTTATTAAAGTGACTTGTTCAGTGAGGAACCGCTCATGCAAATCACTTTAGTGTTGTTATTGAAAGTTTTATTTAGTTATATATTTTTTTTGGTATTTAAAACAAGAATAGATATCTATGTAGTTTATTTTTTATAAACATAAATGTATTTAAATATTACATTAACGTATCTATAACATAGTCTTCTGCTCTAACATCTCCAAATGCTAATAAAACAAATTGGATCGTCTTCTCAACACCTGTATTTCCTTTGTTTTTGGTCTTCGCAATTATGAAATTATCGTTCAAAGTTATTTTAGTTTCCTATACGAAAGTGAAGTTTCTCTAGATATTTATGTCAATTATTCACTATTCTTAACGATTCCCTTTGGTCCCAACAACTGAAATGTAAATTTCAATTACTAGGAAATACTCATGACTTGCATCTTTCCTCTTTCTCAAATCTTAAACGCCTCACCCCTTCTCCCCATACCGGGTTTCTCTAAAGCTCTTTCACAGTCCACACAACAAAACTCTGGAACATCCTCTCTGAAACTATTAGACGATAACCAGGCAGAGTGGCCTTTAAGTGGGCAGTTCATTTTTATTTCTATGAACATCTACAGAATAATAATTAAAATATGTGTTTATTCTGTTTAGTGTATAATTATTTTGTCATTATTTATATTATGATTTTATAAACATAATAATATACGAGGAAAATGCCGGGGGCTACGACCTCGGGAGTTCTTCAGTGGCCGTGACCGATAACAATTTTTGTGACCCCTATCACTTTTCTTCACCCAAAAAAAAACAGTTAAATAAAATACATTATTTTTATCAATATGGAATTCCCTACGTATGCATGCTAAAATGCCTTTAATTATTCGGAGTTCTTAATTGATTAATTAAAAGGTCAAGAAAGGATCTAAAGTCACAAAATATGTCTTAGGTTTGTGTCCGTGAGCTACACATTCGAATGGTAACACACACGAACCTCGAACGTTATGTTTAGGCATTTTATGTAGATTAAAGGTACAGATCTTAAGTCATTATACTATAGGATATATAAATTAATAATATTCACAATACAAATATCATTCTTTATGTGACATATACCTACTTAAACATATATTTATTTTATTTATCTACGTTTACTTATGCATGTTGTATATTAATTTATTGAAAATATAAGGCTCTTTTTTATACAAACTTTTATACAATCTTATGTTGTTTTCTTAATTACTTATTTTTTAAACCCCGACAGAAAAAGATTGGTGTTATTAGTTTGACCTGTGTATCTGTGTCTGTGACATTCTAGTAGCCAAAAAAGTAAACCGTTTTAACTGCGGTATTTTTAATCGAATGCCTGGTCGTTTAGATGGTTCTTAGATATGTTTGGTCGTTTTAGAAGCAGTTGTTTCCAAGATATTAAGGTTTTATGGTTGTGGGTGAAAGATTCTTATGCAATATATAATATTGATAGAAATACTTAAGCAAGTGAAAATATGTGTTCGTTAGTTTATTTAGTACAATAAAAAAAAGAGCAAAAAAAAAATAATTAAAAAACAGTAACATCATTTTAAAGAGCAGAAAAAAAACCCTGATAGAAAAAGACCTCTGAAAAGGGTAAAAATAATATTATTATGTACTTATTGAAGTATTCTTTTTTCATATTTAGATTATGATGATTATTAAATAATTATATTATAAGATGATTTATAAATTAGTCTTCCATGAGGTATCATAAATTTACTTTTCTTGGAGGATTGTTCACTGCGTGTTATTGATTGAAAAACGAAATAAGCTTTTAGTTATTTATATAATATTAAATAACTGGTTTCTAGAATAACTTAAATTTAATAATACCATTTATATACCCGCATCTATCTAAATCCAAATCAATGAACATGATCAATAGAAGTATGCCTACCAGATTTATCTTCATCCGCTACTAAATCCCTTTTGTATCCTTTTCATCTGTTACATGGCATATTAAGGGGAAAGATTGTATTAAATGTATTTCTATTTTTGATTGATTGAAAGATTGTATTAATAAATTATCTTTAAACCAACCATATTAAATATAAACGTTGACTAGACTTTTCCAGCAGTTGTATCAGCGCTGAATAAATAGTTTTTGTCGGACTGCTGTCTTAATGATATTTTTCTAGCGCACGAGAGTTTTGTTTTTAGATACCTATGTTTTTTTATATCTCTAGCTAAGAGTGAGTAGAATTTTATGATATAGAAACTAAGTTATTTTTAATGACAACAAATTACAAATTCATTTTTGATGACAGTTTGCAAATTCACACAGATAAATGAATTGTAAGTTCTGAAATTTTACAAAATTACGTACCTGCTGGAAGAAGCTACCGGATGTCTACTATGATTTTATTATCGCTTCAGAAATGTTATTTTATTACAACTCTGCAGATAATAATGTTTATTATAGTAGTAGTAACGAACACAAGTTGAAAATTAAAATATCGTGAAATCTATATTTACTACAAAACGGTGATCGATCCTTTAAACTTTAGCTAAATGTTTCGCAATATGTTACACTTATTACGTAAACCCCAAATAATTGGCAGAAGGGCAGGTTAGGGATATCAGTGATAATATCAGTGATAATGTGTAGTGTGTACATATGAACGAAGGCAAATTGAAATATTGGTGGATATTAATATAATAAAAAACAGAATATAAATAAATCATGAAACGTTTTTTAACAATTTTTGGTTGTATGAATTTCGAATTTCGAATTGAAGTTTTTGTTGACATGAAAACCTAAAAAACAAATATTTATTTTTGTATCGAATTCGTTAAAATATGTGGACGGCCAGATCTTTTTCTGTCACAAATAGAGGAAGTCTCATTCTACCTATTAATAGTCCGGTATACATACATTTGACTAATACCAAGAGTATGGAGAATTTTAAAAATTGCATTTGGCTCCATACCCACTTTGTGTAATGGAATTACAGCAATTCTGTTCACTTTATCACCCCACTCCATTTTAATATCGCAAAATATTGTACAATGTATTGGCGCCAAGATGAAAAACACTATGTACATTCAAATATAATATAATACAATTAAAAATAAAAAATATTTTTAATTGGTACAGTATTTATGGCTAGACTAAGTATACTAAATTGATGTATTTTAATATAAAGGTAAGATAAAGACGATCAATATGAATGAGGAGAGATACGATCATACCAGTTTGACACTAGGATACATGGCATAGTTTCGTGATTTGGAACTTCATTTCAATAAGCAATAATTCATCATTTAATTTAATTTATCGTATAACTGTATATGTAATTTTAATACGTAGTTTTTAATTTTGAAGTATAATCTACATTCATAATAAATTTATAGCTTAAAAATAAAACTTAAATTGAAGGACAGAAAATTTAAGCCACGTAAGACCATATAATAAACGTATTATGTTATATTTTCTCCTTTTCACGTCATTTCTTTCCAAGCAATCCATTTTCTTGGCGGTTTTATTTTTCACAATTTTTCTCTGCCAGCCGGTATTCGATCACTTCAGTTTCTGTACTGTGATTTTATTATTGATGGAACTTACAATGTTATAGAATATACTCATATATAATTTTATTTTCTAAAATTTGTTCTTTTATATTATACACTTTTATTTATACATTAAGTACATAATATATTATAAGCCATTATATGGTATTTAATTTTATTGGAAGTCTGTTTTTAATTGTAAAAGTATTGAGTAATGTCAAACAAATCCGCTGAAATGATAAATATACAAAGTTTATTTTATTCCCGATAAGGTAACATTATATCGGATTTTAGTCATAAAACTAGGGATTGATAACCAGTCAGATATTAATATAATATCAGCATACGTTCCTTAAGTTGGATAGTCAAGGGAAGGACTACAAGACTTTCTGGGAGGACTTTGATAAGAGACTAAGGAGTAGGTAAGTAAATTATAATTTATCGGCGGCGATCTTAACGGGCACGTCGATGATAAGACATTTAAGGAAGTAAAAATCACCGTGGTTGTGACTATCTGCTATGGTAAGCTAAATCCGAAAGGACATAGCATCTTTACAACTTTATGATCATTATCACATGCTTTAGATAAATGCTTTAGGAAAAACACATTAAGTTAAACACAAAAGGAATAACCTATAAAAGTGGAGGTATTAATATGCAGGTTAATTAATTACATACTGAGACAGAAAATGTTACTATCTAGATTCAAAGACTGTGAGATTATCCTAAGCGAGGTATCAAAAAGTCATCGAATACTTGTTACGACGTTCAAATTGCGGAAATCTCTGAGACATCTCTCACAGATAAAATATTAAAAATCAAATGGTTAAATTGAGCGTACTAGAAGGAAACTAATTGTTACGATGTATTGTAACAATTTATAATCTGACTTGGACAACGTATACCCCAATATAAACGAAATGTATCCCAAGATCTGGAGGTAACAAAAAACCATTTGAGAAAAGTCAAAGGTATAATTAAAAAAAAACTGTTCTTAGTAGAAGGGCAAAGTTAATCACCAGTGAAAAACAAAACGGAGCACTTTAAAGCCTTGCAAGATTCTTAAGGTAACGAAGATCTAAGGATATAAAATAACTAAAGCCAACACCAAAACTATAGTTTCGCAGGAATGACATTATTTTTCTCTTTTTTTTTGTCAGAAAAATAGTTGTTAGTCTTTTATTTATTATTACTAGATCTTACATATTATTGTACACCAAATCTAACATTAGCGCTAATAAAAAAGAATAGAAGCGTAGAATATTAATAGACTTTTTTAATTTCGTCTTAGTTTTGGGGATACGTAAATTTATAAATGGTCTTGTATGTCACAGTATTCTAATACTAAACGATTGGTATTAGATTTTGTTTCGATATGAGTAACTACTATAGTCATATTCCTTGAAATATAAGAAAAAGATATTCTGCTAAATAATATAAACATGGTCAATTCGAGTATCTGATACTGAATTAAATTTATACGCAAACTTAGCTTAGTTAGAACCCTATTGACTTCCGCCATTATTAAATTGTCACGAACTTAGCATCGGGTGAAACTAACGCTAAACAACACGCTGTTTACTTTGGTTGAAAGGTTCTTATTTTAAGAAAAAATATATATATATTAATTTTGTTTGATTTACTCATTCAGCAACGATAATCTTATTGGTTTGATTTTGTATTTATTTTTATACAACTACCTACTTGGTCCGAAAGGTCACTGTCTTTTAAAAACGGATTTCAAAAACATACGTTTATTACTTTAAAATGCAGTTCCAGTACTTTGTTATATCTTTAATTTATTTTCTAATAAAGTAAGTATCGTAAAATTACGTTTTATAGTGTACACATAAGTTATTTGTAATTTGGTTGTCAATTGCATATATGTTTTGTAAATAGAACTGGTATTTTCGCAGATAAGTATGAGTATAAAATATGACCAATAAATAACTAATAGTGCTAATGGTGTCTTAAAATATTTATTGATAGTGAATGTCAAGAGATTTTATGAACCCTTAAGTTGGATTTATTTCAATGTCTGTAATATATTTAAACCTAATGCTTTATTAGATCAGTCGTTCACTCGCGATCTCTAATTCTTTTTATAACATATAACACCAAAAAAACTTTTATTATTCAGAAGCTTGTCGTCTCCCTCGTGAGATGAAACTAGTATAACAAGATCAGAAATGGGATCCAAGAGTGTATACTTTCGTTATAATTTTTTTTTATCTTTAAACTTAGGATGTATGTACAAATATTCTATTTTCAAACATGGATGAGGCAAATTATAATAAATGTTATTAATCAAGTATTGCCAGCTCATATCGAGATTATGATTCTGAAAAAAATAATAAAATATCGTTATTTTGCCTTTATAGATATCTCGTAGATATAACATTGCTAATTAACGTTGTCATTAATATTACTATTAAAAATAATTTTACAAAATATTAACCCTGTACATATCGTAAGAAACAAATGTTTCTTATGATATTTAGACCCAGTTCCAAATAACATCGCAAATCACAAAGAAAACTGATAATAGCACAGGAATACACTGAATATGTGAATAACATGTAAATTAATATAATCCTATATCAAATTTAGTAACTGCAACTCTATTAACCACAATTGTTTATAAATAAGAAACTAATTAGCTGATATGCAATAAAATACAACTACATATTTACCCATTAAATTTATCAAGTAAGCCGTTTTAAAAACAATCTGAGAGTATTATTTATCTGTCTGTAAAAATGTTTTTAGGAAAATGCTATGAATAAGTATTTTATTATTGCATTTTTATTACTATCTAAGTACAAATACAAAACTATTAAAGTAAATGAAACTTACACAATATTTTTTATCAAGCAATAGCTGTGATCGTTGCCTTATTCTATTTCATCGTAGAGCGACAAGAGTTAACCCTTTTTATCAAAATCTTGTTTGCATATACTTGATATGGTATTTTCTGTTGCTGGGTCGATAACAGATTGTTGTTTTGGATTTTTTTATATTTTATTTTATCAATCTGGTCTATATTATAATCAGTTTTATTGCTATGTGTGCAAATCAAAACCCAAATTGTAGTAAAATAAAATAATCAAGTATTTTATCAAAGTATCGAGTATGAAAATACATAAGTATTTCGTCTTAATACAGGAGTATTTTGTCTTAACATATGAGTATTAAGGTTTTTAAAATATATTATTAGACGAGATTTAAAGCTCATGCTTTAAATCTCGTCTACTAATATATCCTTAACATGTGGTCCCTATGTTTTTCATAGGGACCACATGTTACAGAACACTGATCTCGAGGCGTACATCTACAGAACAAAGAGGCTATAAATTCAAGAGGTCACTATTTCGATAAGGTACACGATAAGGTAACCGTGCTTGTACATGTGATTGCCATACAAAACACTACGTGCCCGTAAGCCTTAACCAGAAATTATAGATAAAAGTACTGATTATTTAATAAACAATGTAAATCCCAAAGCTTACAATGAGGTCTCTCACTCTGGATTTGTAGAATAAATGAAAAACTAAAGGTTCTACAGATAAATATAAATAGTATGGTATTTACCTTTTTCATGTCATAGATTCTAATCATTAGACTTAACAGATTTAGAGGAATACATATAGAAAACAGTGCTAATAGTAAGAACAAAAATATCTTAGAGAATCAAAAATAAGCTGTTATAACCCTGTTTGTGGGTTGATTTATAATCTTTCACAACACTGTTGGTGGGTTGGTTAGTGACCCTGACTGCTTACCCAAAGGTTTAAGGTTCGATCCCCAGGCAGGACAATTCTTTCCGTGATCCACGGTTTGTAGTTCCAAGTCTGTGTGTGTATATTTTTGTGTTTTATGAAAGTATATATTTTATACCTAACCTTTAGTTTAAACATCCGAAGCATTAACATTGTGATTTATCTTACACTACAGCCTACGGTTGTTTCTGTTGAAGGTAGTAGTTTGTGATGTTATAGTAAATACTGAAAGTGGATGAAGTTATAAGTTCAGTTTTTTTGAAATACAGTTTATTATTACGTTTATTTTTTTTTAATTTCTGCTTAAATGATTGGCTTAGGCGACGTACACTCTTCCAGTAAGCACCATAAACTTTATTTAAATTAACGCATCACAATAGTTTGAGTTGACTTTACATGCCTACATTAAAGAAACTTTTAAGTATATCCTACCCTTAAAATGCTTTTATTTTAATAAATAAAATATCGTATGTTTTTGTTTGATACTAACAAATTGTGAGCAAAAACTTTAAAAATCATATAATATTTTCAACAATTTTCAAGATCTTAATCTTGTGACGTGTTTTGTCATCTTTTTAGTATCTTTAATCAAATTATCATTTCAAACATAATAATTATAATAACTAACAAACTAACTCAATATCAACGCTATAGAAATATGAATATACTTATTGTAAATGAGTTCAGTAAGTCTCTGTGGAGTTTTTACCGCGTGATCCTATGTGGATCTATTTATTAGAATCATGCAAATATAGTCTTAAGTTTAATAAGTGCAAGTTTATTAATTGCATAAATAATTCGACGCCCGTGACCGATAACAATTTTTGTGACCACTAACTCCTTTTGTGACCCTGCACACAACTAAAACACTTAAGTATTTTTTATCAGTATGGAATTTCTTATGTGGGCATGCTAAAATGCCTTTAATAATTCGGAGTTTTTAATAAAACAATTAAAAGGCCAAGAAGATTCTAGCGTCACATAATATGTCTTAAGTTTCTTTCCGTAATACACATTCGACTTGTAACGTAAAACAATACGTCATTTACATACCTCAAACGTTATGTTCAGGCAGAATACTTGGATCAAAGGTAGGTAGGATCTTAATTCATTATACTGTAAGTAAGGATAGGTAATAAATAAATAAATTAATAAATTAATTTTAACAAAAACTTTTATAGAACACACTGTTGTTAAGCAGTCAACAATCTTTTAATTATGGTTTTACAGGTCTTGTAACAATGTTTTGTATTTTATGTAGTTAGTTACTCGTAGCAACGGAAATAATGTTTTTATTTCATAAACAATCATCAATTACAAATGAAATTTGTAAATCTAAAAATCATTAATTTTACTCGAACAATATAAAATATTAGATTTGGAAAAACAAGTACTTGAATTAAAAATATACCATTGTCTCTCATTCTATTGTGTTGTAAATTTTCGACCATGCGATACGTACACTCTCTTATTCGAATACAGAAGTGGTATTGTTCAAAATTATTGAGATAAAAATATGCAGGACACTTTTGGTACTCCATCATATTTATTAAATTTGATTAATCAGTACCCAAAAATTAAAAGTATTCCTTCTTATTTTGACGCATTGGATTTTTAATATGGAGATTTGACTCGAAGACTTATTTAACATTAATATTAATATATGTATTATTATGAAACACATTGTTTTTTATTTAAAATGTAAAACATTGACAAATATATAAATAATTACAATAGCAGTAACATTTTAAATATTAAACAGAAATACTTTAATAACAAGTTCACTTGATGTGTTAAAACATTGGCTTCTTAAATAAAAAAAGTTTTGTATTTGTAATAATTAAAAGTTATGATTAGTATGAAATTCTAAGATGAGTCAGATTAATTTGATTTAGTTGATCTTATTTAGCTTATTTTTTTTGATAGAATAACTTTATTACGCTATAAGCATTATTAGTATTAGGCATTTAAGATTTTTTTTTTTGACTGCTTGTTGAAAAACTAAATGTAATTTGAGATGATTTTGTGTAAGAATTTTTTTTATTATGACCTATAAGATGTATTATCTTTATTTTGTAGAATTTAATAAAGAACACCTCATATATTTATTAATAATATCAAAAAATTCAACGAAATATCGACATGCACACAATACGTTGGTGACAAGCATTGAAAAGAAATTACAATAAAATGTTAAAATAATTTTTACAAAACGATACCAAAGCCAACACAGAAAACAAAAACAATCATTATATACAGATATGAGATGAGATATAGTAGAAGTATTAATATTTTTATAAATTTATTACATGATAAGAAAAAAATAAAACTAATTTAATGTATAAATATAATGTATACATCAAATTAGTTATTTATAATCAAAATATATTATTGTTTCAGTAAAAACATTAGAATATCAATTATTAAATTTATCCTTGAAATGAATAACATAAACACTAAACAGTATCGAGTCTATTTACGTATTGTAAGTTTCCATGATGAACAAAATCTGCTACAAATATTCATATTAAGGTAAGTAGCGGTTATGAAAATAAAAATATTTTAATTAATTTGATATATTTGTACATCTATTCATAGAAATATATCTTCGTTATCGTTGTAATAAATATAGTCGTTATCTTCGTTATTTGAATACATGTTGGCAACATTGGTTGTTGCAACAGCTAGTTGTTAACTAAATTGTTTCTCATTTTGTTGACAAGTTTATTCGGATTTGGTTTGGATACAGTTGAAACAAAAGTTAGTCATTTTTAAGTAAGTTGTTGCAAACAGCTGGAAACACAAAAGTTGCAAACAAGTTTGATGGAAAAGATCCATCTTCTAAAGTTTTAAATATCGAATTAATACTAAAGTTACGAGGATTGGAAAGCATTCTGCCCAACAGATTTAGGAAAGGTAATGCAGGGTATCTGAAAACTGTAAATAAATAAAAATTTATATATTTTTTAATTATCGTCTAAACATTATATTTTTACAATCCTTCAAATTATAAATGGAACTATAAAGTGAACCCGTACTAGGATTACTAATAATTGTTTAAAAAACTTTTGCTATTTAAAATGTTTGTAGCAAACAGTTAAACAAAATATTGCCTTTATATTATCTTATATATTGAATTATAAGCATACAAATAAATAATTATAAATTGAAGAGTTCTTATAACACTTTTTAATTCAGGACAATTAGCAATTATTTCTACACACGAATATTGACAAAATATTGAAAATAAAACTTAATAGAAAAGTTCCTATACCATCAACTCTGATACTTGACACAGTTTTGGTATTCATAAATATTCAAGGAATTATTATTAAAGTGTTAGTCAAGTACCATAGCTATTTGCTAGCTTTATAGATTTTTAAAACCTTTCTATGAATACTCAATAATAAGCAGTTTTTTTTTCTGATGAAAACATTAGGTTTTGGGATGTTCTGGTGTGAAGGATGAAGCTGGTGTGAAATATTAAGGTACAATTAATAACTAAAAAATAAAATATGTAAGTATATAAAATTTACGATTCAAAACTATTGACGGGGTTTTAATTAGTGTCAACAGCAATAAACTTAATGGTCAAATTATACAACAATAAATAGATAGATATCAAGGGTATTTTTAGTGTCTTGTCTTTTTTTCACCATAGATTTACAAAAAGTCATAGTCTAGTTTCACAGCCACCATACTGTATTCATATTTAGTCCGGGTTGACCCAGTATCAGCTTCTACCATTTGATCTCAATACAAATAACCATTTTACGGCCAAGTTATCTATTTGCTGTCCTAAAATAATTAGAAATAATAACGGTAATAGTTACAGCACATATTTTTGGTTATAAAAGTTATATTTTCGCTTGTCAAAATTACTGCTATGTAAACACAAAAGAAGAATATTAAACTAAAAGTAAACGTTGCCACAAATATTCGAGATTCGACTTCCGTATCTGAGGAACTGTCTAAATACAAATTTATACATATGTTTTGTTTTTACTTTATTATAAAATAAAGTAAATTTTATTGATTACCAGTTATAATTACCTTATTTAATTTGGAAATTGGTAACTTACATTTTATAAAGATGATTGGAAATTATCCAAAATGTTGATTTTAATCTTATAATTCCGCTTTGCAATTTCTTAAAAAGCCTCTTATACCTTTTCATCCTTACCATTTTGCAAGTTCAGCAAATGAGATCTAATAAATTACTTTAATAATTGTAAATTAAATACCTGGTCTTTTGTAATTTTCGCTGATTGCGTAACTTTTGAATTACTCACTCTGATAAAGATATATAGAAAAAATATAAACGTCGGATATTAGGATAAATAAATAATTATTAATAATATCATTTAATTGAATACACAAATTGATCTAACCCCTAACTAAGTCAATTATTTGCTTGTGTTGAGAATGTTAGACAATGATGCGAATACATAGAAATACACATTTCAAATACTTCGAATATAATTAATAAATAGTCCAACCCAGAAATGCAGACATATATGTCATAACATACATGACTGTCCCTGTCGGTAATCGAACCAGAACCCCTTTCTGCCGCCATACCGTCTACGTCAATCACTCGATTAAAAGTTAAGAAATTAATCTAAGTAATAAGATTAATTTATTTACTGTTTTAACAAACAAACTGAAAAGCTGTCATCCATTAACAATAGAAAGTTTGTTTCTGCAATCAAATTACTATAAGTATTGTTCTCTTGATTATTTTATTGTTACCATTTACTCTTAATTTATACTTTTTTAAATTTTTATTGGAAACTATATTAAAGATAATAGTAAGAAAGTAGAAATATCTGCCGCTGTACAACAGGAAATAGGAAGGTATATATAAAGCATATATATATTTTAAGTCAATAAGCACAAAGGATGTTCTTACAACGGGAGTTTTGATTTCCTTACCGGGAAGAACGGTCGAATTAAAATACTTATGTTTGGCATTGTCTATTTACACTAAGCCATTATACTTATATTTATTTATTTATTTATAATTAAAAATATGCAACACAAACTTACAGTGGTATCACCAAATCGTTTGCGTGCGTAGGTACATTATACATTAACTATTACTTATACATTAACTTATTGTTATATTGACATCTACAAATTACTTATTCATTACAGTTTAAAATTACAGATAATACATATGTACATTTGTTTATAATATAATTGTAATTACATAAGATTTCCTTTAAATAAATTTATACGTTGTTATTTATTTCTTTCAATGTCATAGATTATTGATATATCGCAAAACATCAGCAAAAATGACCCCCAGTTTATCATAAAATATGTCTGTATCTGGACTACTTTGTAATAATTGATTTAAGTATACTACTGTTCTAGCCGTAGGACTATCATGGGCTTGAGAGGAGTGGTTCGACGTTGAGTAGGCGAACAGTTGGTGACGTCGCCGACCACAGCCACGCAGGTATCCGTTAGGTACAAAAAAATAGATGCTCTCTCGTACCGTTGGATTGTCTATTTTATTATTTAGCAGTTGGCAATAATATGTGATATGTGAAAATAGTCTCCTAAGTTGCAATGTATCAAGACCAACCATGCCTGATACAAACATGGAAGGGTACAAAAATGGGTAGGAACCATAAACACGTTTGTATACGCAACGGGCGAATTTCCGCTGAATTTTTTCAAGCATCGTTACGTAGAGTTGTTCTTTTGGATTCCAGACAATTGCGTTATACTCCAGTTTGCTACGTACATAGGCGTTGTAGAGCAACTTGATAGCCTGAACATTGTTAAACTGGAGGGTGGTTCTAAAGATAAACCCTAAACATCTATTTGCATCTTTCGCTATCTGCTTAATATTGCTAATTATTATAGTATTATATAAATATTATTAGTATTAGTTCTTTATAATATTATATAAATGTAATGAATAGTTCAAATATACCAAAAAAAATTGAGAGAAATAAGTTTATTTGCATTTAAAACTTTTATTGACCTTATTGACTTGATTTTTTTTTGATTTACTGATTTTATTAACTTGAAAGTTAAAGCTTAAGCTGAAGATGTCTTTATGCAGGTAAAATATTTTGTGTTTTGTTTGTGTATAAAATATGTTTTTCATATCGTAATATAGAATGAAAAATAAACCGATACGGGGAGGGATTCGAATCCGCGACTACTGGGAAACTGTCCCGTTGCTATACCAACTGAGCTACTGTATCGCTACTACTTTAGGTTAATTTATATAGGTTTATAAGTTGTCTAGGGAAATAGGATAAAACCTAAAATCAAACGAAAAAATATGATTTTCACTGAGCATATGAGTTAGGTATATATGTCGTTATTTGTTACTAGTAATGTTTTAATTTGTAATTTGTCAGAAAGACAAGGCAGGTCAGGCTAACAATAAAAAATTGTCGTATCATATGGTTGACCCATGTCATAGCGAAAACTTTGTTCGTCATCAATTTTGCAACGCCGTTTGTCTTATCCACCCGCATGAATCAGCGAAAAGATTTTTCGTAATATGTCATATTTGGGGATATTCGTAACATTAATATCAATATAATGTTATATTTATTAGCTCGTGTTCTTGAAGTTAAGTGTCAGGTTGTATATTATGGTGATTGCTGTTCTGGTAAGACAAACTTAGAAGGAAAATTATGTATTTTGTAATAGTTAAAAAAAAATTACACAAATATATTGATATATGCAAAATATTGTTTAGTATGATTGGTTTTAGATATCTCTAGAGGGTACTTATATAGGTAGAGGGTTATAAGGTTCTACTTTTGTTGATTTAATAAACAAGGTGGATAAGTTGGTTGGTAAGCCTGAACTGTGTTAAATAAATCTGTAATTTAGTAAAAGAAGTATACCTTAGTTATCGAAACTTTCCAATTTTAACCAATAAACGTATATTTTATCTGTTCCAATTAAAAAGCTATTTTATTTTACTAGATTAGAAATTATTTTAGATTATTTTTTGCTCTTTATGTCTGGTATTTTCATAAAAATAAACATTAAATCTTTTAGTATCTTAAGAAGCATTACAAGGCCCTAGATTTAAAAATTTTATCAATATTAAGGTTTCAGCTCGTTAACGCTTCATTAATCAAATGTTGCGAGGAGACGATCTATTGTGAGATGAAAATCAATCTGTTCCAAGTTCGTAAAGTATTCATGTTTATCTATGGAAAAACTAGTAATGGTTTTTTTTATTATTTGCGTTTTAGAAGTTTTTTTTTCATAGTTTTTTGAACTAAGACTCGAACAAATGTTTACTATGTTGTATAATATTAGGTTACTCCTTTAAATAAAAAAGATCAAAACGTTATTTTCTGATAACGTTTCAAACTGAACAAATACAGTTTTAATTTTTTTCCGTTTTCTTGTACTAAATAATATTTAAATGGTTATAATAAAATATTTAATTAATGGTATTGACCGACAGTTGTTTGGGAATGAAATATAGACTCGATTTATAGAAATATAGACACAATAGTGCAATCTAAGCTGACTGTAAAATGTTTTCTCGTAAGTTCCTTACAAATGTTTTCAAACACTTTTATATACCTTTGCTTTCTTCAATTTATATTTTGGCAGATGTATATGCCTTCCGAAATAATAAAATGATAATTTGTTATTTTTATATTTTTACCGAATTTGTGTTTTTGTACCCCAACTACCTGCTAGTTTTGAGATTACAATAACTATGACAGTTAACCAAATCGTAACATCAAAACATAAAATTATTACACACTATATGAATTAAAATCTATTGAAATATTTTTAAAAATCTGTCAACAAATATATTTTTTTAGGGTTATTTATTTCATCCCAAATAATTAAAGATAAATATATTTTTAACAGATTGTTTTAAATGTGTCAATAGATTTTAATTACACCCTATGAGTATAAAATTCTATGTTTTGATTTTACGATTTTGTACTAGTAGGTACTAAAGTTTTCGTAATGTCCTAGAGGTACAGTAAAAAAAAAAAAGTGTATTTCAAAATAAAATGAGAAAAACCACAATTCTTAGAAGAAAGGAGTACCTACTCGGTCAACTTGGAACTGAAATAAATTAAGAGATAATTGTATCGACCATAGCAAATGCACTTTATTAAATAAGTACTCAGATAGTCCTGTTGTATACTAAAAGAAGTTAGTTAGAAAATATATTGTACTTATATAAAAACCCTTTGCAATTTTATGTAATTTTATAGTTCTTTGAGAAATTAAGCTACGTATTTATTACCTATACTTATTCAAATTTAGCAGTGTGCTTATCAAATTAAATTAAATTAAAATAGAAGTCTGACCGGTCGTAAGTAATAAAATTACATTTTATAATTTGGTCAAAACAGTTTTATATTTTACAATATATGAAAGTTTTTTTTAATATATGAAAGTATTACTACACATGCACCAGCATTAAAAAAACAAATAACAAATAACTACTATCCAACAAAAATATAATGAAATTTGATAATTTGAAATGATGAATTGATCTGTGATATTGAATGTCTTTAATCATAATCAATCATAAAAAATTAAGGTTGCCAAAACTTTAGCCTGATTTAACTTCAATTATACAATCTGTTAAAATATATATCTGTTTGTCTTTATCGATTGATCTACACAGATTATTTAAGTCTAGAATTTTTAAGTCCATGAAGATACATGTCTTCGCTTTGTCTATCACATCAAATGTACTTATATAATGACATATATAATAACATTTCTTTAAATAATTGGACCGTGGATGCTATTGTAGATTTCTTGGAAGTAAACTCGTTGCTACTCATTTCAAGTTTCTAACATCACGCATGCAAGCTAAGAATTAGGTTTCTAAAATGTTTATTGTAGTTTCTATAATATAGTAGTAGTAGGTTTCTGCAAGACAAGCTTAAAATATTTTAACTATAACGTTAGACAAAATTTAAGCAATAGTTTCAGAACTCTGAATAATTTAAAATAGTATATATTTATTAAAAAAGACATAAAATGTATTAACTATTATATACACTTTATTTTGTATTATTTCGTTGTGGTAATTACTTTACAGGCAGTAAATGTCAAATTGCCCGCAATCGAATCATTCCCTGCTCAATTATCGTTAAGTTATCCATTTGATCCCGTATGCGAACTGTAATTTTAAACATTTATACAATGTAATGAGCAGTGAAGAAACATATACATTTGCTTTCAAGTAGTACATTTGAATTAATTGAACATTGTTTTAATACTCACAGTACAATAAAATTATTCAGACAAGTCTTATTTAACTTTAAAATGTGCCTTAACCTTTACAGTTATTTTATAGGTCGTATCGGCTAAATAAAAATGATTCGGGTAGCGCAACTAACTTGACAACTGGGTAATTTAATGCTTTGGGTGCTCAAAAGAATTAATGTAAGTTTCTTTAAGTAGCTGTGTTGTTTTGTATTCAAATTTATAAATTTTTATTGCGTATAATATTTATTTAATGTGTGTAGTTAGTTTAAATAATTAACTACCACTATCACAACATTTTAAATTAAATGAACAGTAATTCAATTAAAAAAAATTGGTATTCTATATGAAAAATGTTGGTTTTTGACGTGACAACGTTTTATAATTCATAAACAGCTAGACATCTGTCTAAAATATGTATAAAATATCTATCAAACAAATAAAATCAAAATTCAAAATGCAACCATACCATCATTATTTTCTTATGACGTTGTCATGTTCAACTAACTTCAGTAAACCAACTTTACAGAAAAACGATTTTTTTTTAATTACGACAACAACAGTAAAAGATTCCCATTTATATTTGTGTAATGCAAAGGTGTTGTATTGTTCCCCCGTCTAGTTAATTATTAATTTGTAATTATCATATCTTTGATATTTTACATAAGAAATTAAAGATAACATGAAAAAATCAACACTAGTGTGAGTGTAGTGACACATGTCAATTGGATTTGGGCTCAGTATAGTAAATGAATTTAAAGATAATAGTATATTTTAAAGTAGCAACGAAGCTCAGTATGGTATATTTTTAATGAACCATTTAGAATTATTAACACGATTCACAACTTGGTTGAATGTTTATTAGTCTGGTCAAATTAGACCAGAAAAAAAAGTGAACGTTAATTATAATTCAAATAAAATGCGGTAAAGAAAAGAGGACAAGGATAACCTACCATGCCACTACTTGTTATATAATGCTTCCACATTTAAAATGGCTTAAAGAAACCTAACTTTATACGTACAAAGTACTATCAATTGAAATTAATAACTAATCTTCAAATCAAGGATACCAATCAAGGTACAAATCATCTAAAATTGGCGCCGGAAGTGATATATTTGATTCATATCTCGCCCAGACTATATTTCCAAGCGGGGGAACAAACACAAACTACCTACGGTGGGATTCAATGCAAATATTAATTTCCTTTTCACAGAAATGTTTATGCATTAATCACTTCTTTATGTATAATTATTATTTATTTTGAGCTATACAAATAAACCTTAAGGCGCATTATATGACCGCTTAGTTTTTTGATGCGCAAAAGCCATCAGTATTTAATAGTTAGTTCATTTGGTAGGTTGTTACTTTGTTCCCTAAATTGTTTAATGCTATATATTGTTGCTTGTTTTATTTGATAAGTAAAACACGTATTTAATATTTATACATTCATTTGGAATTGTGAAAAATTATGTAATTACATTATTAGCATGAAATAATAACATTATTTATAATTTATTGAATATATTATGTAACTGATTATTTAATAAATACTCTTCAATGAATTTAATCAAATGTTAACTTAAATATAATAATTAGCAGATAGGTATTATTCTTTTAAGAGAATAGAACATTATTTGGGTAACACTGAAAATGAATAATGATAAATTCGGAACAGAAATTCTAAGAAAAGCGAAATAAATTGAACCGCTGAAGCCTCGGGCTAAGGAAGATGGTGAGCACATAATTACCTAAATAAACAAGAAGGCCGTACGTTCAGCCTTTGTAACAACAAGGAACGGCGATCGACCCTGAAGATAAATTAATTCAAACTTCCCTTCATTAGTTCGGTAAAAAACCTTATTTCTTTTTTTTCAGATTTGCAGATTGTGTTAAAATTTATTGAATAGAATAAATACAGAATTTATTATATAAGTTTGAAGTCTGAACAAAGCTGCTTTAATTGCGAATATAGAACTTGATATTGTGGAATCACTAAAACTCAACCTGATGAGTGTTGTCATAGCGTAGTAAAATAGTTTTTCGGCGATTTGAGTTCGAGTTCAAGATAACAACAAAAAACTCTATAAATAGGGCATCTATTTATAGAGTTTTTTGTTGTTATGAACAAGAAATATTTTGAAATACATTTATTTTTTCCTGCTTTGTCTCCTCCACGTTTTTATAATTGCAGCCATTGCAAGTTGCAAGCCATTTCTATTTTATAAGGGTTTCTTTAAGAACTTGAAACGACGATGATTCTAAAAATATAATATAACATAATAATTTCAGGCATATTAAATCGTAAAATGACAAATAATTTAAATAATTAAGTATTTTTGAACTAAGTTTACTTTCCCATCAAA
The DNA here is from genome assembly GCA_959347355.1 of Napeogenes inachia. NCBI lineage: Eukaryota > Metazoa > Arthropoda > Insecta > Lepidoptera > Nymphalidae > Napeogenes > Napeogenes inachia. Next base: position 4,527,629 of record OY365792.1, read on the forward strand.
AATCTTACCCAGTCCAAAATTATTTTGTTTGGATAAATGTTTATTATAGAATGTTTATTATAAATAGGTTATTCCGGCAGTATAATTTGGGTTATCCACTTCGTATTTATAAATTGACCAAATTACCTAAATAAATATAGATATGGACTTTGTACGACTCAAATTACAAATATAACATTGCTGATGCTCCAAGAAGTATTTTCAATTTTATACTATTTATTTTGGTTTCTACTATACCTATAGGATTAGATATTTAAAATAATAAACTTTTTAAAAATACTTAGATCAGAAATGAGTTAACTAGCTAATAAATAAAGAAACCGAATAGCATCATTACATTTTTAATCTAAATTTAAATTACGTGATAATAACAAACGGGTAGAGATACAAAAAGATTCACTCTTATTCAAGTTAAATATTCACGCCGATGCTTTTAAAAGTTAAATAACAAACAAAGACAAGACAAAATGGTGCAAACATCCGAACTTGACACAAGCTATGACGTGACAATTCAACACATAAGGAAGTTTTTACTACATTAAGAAGGGAGGGTGTAATGCTTTTAAATAAAAAACAGTTGAAAATTCGGACATAAAAAGTCCTAAATTATAGTTTAGTCCTAATACATAAACATGCTACTTAACTAAAATATTAGAGGAACAAAGTTAAAACCCAAAGTATTTATTTGATTCAAATAGGTATACATTTCATAGCGACTTGGATAATATCTCACCCATCCTCCTGACGCAAATCATACATCTATTATTATTTAAAGCTTATAAAAATCCAAACATTTTTAGTTTTATTGTATTTTAATTCAGCCCTTTATCGTGTTTTCCCTTTTAAGTTAGTGATTATTTAAAAGTATTCTATGTCGCTTAAGGTCTTTTATCGTGCAGTAGATTAATTTTTTGTGGTGCTTATGGCTTATAACCACAAAAACATTGGCAATATAACACAAAAATGTTTTAAATTCGTCAAAAAATATATATGTTTAAACTTTTTATTTAAATCCTATGTACCTACTTAAAGAAGATAATTAGATTTTTTGATAATTTTAATGCGAATTCTTTCATGATACTTTTTATATAATTTTTAATCATCTATAAAAAAAAATTGCTTACGCATAAAAGATGTAGGGGACTTAAGACTAAGTAATGTTATTTTAGTTTATCAAGGGTGTCAATTTATTAAAATTTTGCGAGTATTCATTTTATTGATAATTCAAAGCATCTGCCTTAATTCGTTGAATAACAACGAAGTGTGGAACTAAGACGGGTTAGCATCCAGCTTATTCTATCACAACCATAATAGTTTTTTACGACACTCATGATCCTAAAAAAAATAAAAACAAATTTAATTTATTTCGTTACTGCATTAAGGTAAATAATAATATAATAACTAAAAATCATATACATAAAGTTATCGAGTAAAATATAATTTAGTTTAAATTAAGATAAAAACAACTCCGATGGATGCGTGTTATTTAAAGTAGGACATTAAATGTTATTTAAAGTAGATACGTGACGCACAACACAATGAACGTTAAGGTTTCGCTCATTAACCCTAGAGTAAAATATTTTTTTTTTTTCGGTAATACTTAACATTAGTCGTTTTTGCTACCTCTTCATTAATCGCTCCTAAGATAATTTATTGGCCATAAACATATGATTATATTTGTTTATTTTAATAAATATTTTACAAAAAATTTGTAAAAATAAAAAAAAGAATAATTTTAAAGAATTTAATAATTAAAACAATGTTAAAGTCTCAGTATCTTATTTCATGGAAAGCATCAGTCTGATTAACTATAAAAAATAAAATAAAGAATTTAAAAAAAATCTTTTCTTTTCTATCTTAATAGTAACGAAGCACTATTTTCGGAAGTAAAAACAAAAATGTTTATCATTTTTGGCACTATCCAATATATGTTATATTTCAGCTTTATGCTCTTCACACGTTATTGTGGATCTTGGAGTTCCTGACTCTAGTCATAATGTATTTAGATAACAATATTAGCTGCATATCTTTATTTTTTTGTTTAGGTGTATCATTCGATTGATCAGACTATATTTTCTTTATACAAATATTTAACCAACTCTTCGTCATTAGGCAGACATATAAATCAAAAATAAAATAAAATAAAATAGGATAAAATAAACACAAAACGGAAAATAAACATTTACACATATTATTCAAAAAGTTAAACAAATACTTATCATTAGTCAAATTGACTAGCAAGTAGATAGTATTTAAAAAATGGCGGCACTTACCGACCTTTTTTTTTGCCCAGGGGAAATCCGGGGTTATGTCGGACTCACACCGACTAAAACCCCTGGGGTGTTCCTTCGTCACGCTTACGGTGGGATCGCGGGGACGCTGTTGCGCGATGGCACTTACCGACCTGACGCTGCCACTACTGTAAACGTCCGTTCGGTGACGGAGTTGATATGAAGAATCAAGACATTCGGCACACGAATGAGAAAGATAGAGCAAAATATGAACACTCTGCTAGTCAAAATGACTAACATTAGTACTCTAGGGTTAAACAAGAAAAGAGGTTGGCGCGAAGTTATCGCTTTAGTGTTAAAATCACGTTTTATTTTGTATTACTTTTACTTTTTGTATTTTAAATATGCGATACTTATTTCGTTAGGGACACACAGAACTGTAACGTTAATAACCCTTTTACAATAAAAAATAGTAATTAGTAGCTTACATATTTTAAATGCTTTATTTTAAGTCCAAGTCAATCGCCAAATAGGCGGAAGTCATGTTCAATAATACCGACTTCTCTGTATGGACACAACAAAATATGGTAATACTTGGAGGTCTTACGTATTGTTTTTAATTTAAATATTTTGAATATAATGAATCTAATTATTAAATCTTTTAATCTAAATATTAATTAAATATTCTTAAACAAACACTTCAAAAATAACAACAGAAGCATCAAATTCCTCCTTACGATAAAACCTTAAACTTTATACTCATATTTCTTGTTTGTTCTTTTTCTTTTTTTGCATTTTTTTTTTTCTTATAAAAACTCCCACTTACTAAAGGGATTTTACCTTTTCTGAAAACGATGGTTAGGACAATATGTAGAATTCTTTATACGATAAGATAAATAGTGATATTGTTAGGTAAAACACTTTGTAAGATATAAAGCTCGCATAACTATATAAGCAGTTTTTTTTTTATTTAATTTATTTTTCTAATACCTGTAACGGTAAAAAAATGATAACCCATTTATTTTCAATGTCACAATTTCGATAACTGATTGTAGGAGGAACTTTAGGAAAAATATTTTCATTCAATAGTTTGATAAAGGAAACCTTTTTTATCATTCGCTCTGAGTGGTCTTTTGAGTTGCGTTCAATTAAACTTAAGTACTGAGTAACATTCACAAAAGAGCTCTTCACCTGAGAGAATATTTTAAATCTTTTACACATAAAATTGCAGACATTTATTTTTTAAGAAAACATTTTATTTGTTGCCAATCTTACATTGTCACTTAATACAATATAATATAATATTAAAACATAAGAACTTTGATAAGTAGCACACGGTAAACCACTTTATGGTAAGTACTTATCTACAGTTGAGAACAGTTTGGTCTAATATGAAAGATATTGTGGGATACTTTATATTATCTATTAAACTGAATTATTAATTTAAACTGACTGATTAGATTATTTAAGATATTACCTGTTCCGTTCATTAATTGTAATTTAATAACAACCAAGATTCACGATGGAATTAGAGTTTACTGTCTGGCTGCCTGTAGTTTTGTATTATAATTTAACATAATTTTATGGACCTTAAACACTTAATTATTCAAACGTTTTATTGACCAAAGCTGTGTTTTCGGTTTGGGTTTAGTGTAGCTAATGCTAATCGTAAGATATACTAAGTTTAAGGTTTCGGAAGTTCATCTTCATTCAGAATATATTCTAGCAACTCTATATTCGATATCTGAGTCTGTTATTATGTCTCAAATTTTTAAAACAATATTTAAGGACAAACCTTTTTAAGACCATCGGTAAAGGAACAGAGGTTATCTGCTACCCAATGCACTTCTCTGTGAAGGTGGAATAAAAGATGTTATTACTTTAAAGTTTGTATTGAGTTTTGTAGTATCGTGTTATAATTATTGAACATTTTAATATTACTTGGGTGTATGGATGTATTCATACAAGCAATATATATTTAAGGAAGTAACATTTAATAAATCTTTAAAGATATCACAATATTTTTCCAATAAAGTTTCAGTTACCTGTTTGTTATGGTTTGTTAAATTTCTATTGTGCAAGTATATATTAATATTGGTGACAAACAAATTGTTTTCTTAAGTCAATAATAATATACTTACAGCTATTTACTATTAAGAACTAGATCATTGTTTTACTTCAGGTAATATTTCATTCGGGCTTGATTTAAAGTCGCAGGAAAAGATCATGAAAAGTTACAGCTGTTATATTCCTTTTTACGATTTTTATTTTTAATTAACATTTTCTTAACGACTTAAAAATATTTTCTGGTGCAAATTACGATATAAATACTTAGTAAATGCATAATTTGGTACCAGAAGATAAAATGACATCTTAAACAGAAGTATGCTACAATAATACACAAATAAGAAAATGAAACATTAACTGTATTTCGTTGGTTAGTATTCGTTTGTCGGCGTTTAGTAAGGCCTTATTGGCTAATTAATAGACCGAAGCTAAATGTAGCAGTTTTCCCAAATTAAACGGTTACAAATGCAAATCTACTGTCACAGATTGTTTTATTTTATATTCTAATTATAAAAATAGGATTGTTAAACCATAAGATGGTATATTATTTAGATTCTTTCCTATAAATTAAACACGTACATAAATGTGAAAGATGAAATATAAAAACCCTAGACTCTGGTCTGGTATTCTAATAAAACTGCACATGATAACTTAATTTATTAATTATTGAAATTTATTTCATACTTATAATATTACTCCGATATTTATACTTATTTTGCTTATAAAATAATAAATATAAGGAGGACTCAGACTTTAGTAGAACTAATCCTACTAAAGTCACAAGAAAATATTTAGCATACTTACTCTAAAGTAAGTATGGTAAATATTTTTTTTATGTCTACATAACAAACAAATCAATATAATTTTCTTTAGAATAAAAGGACCAAAAAAAATCTTAATTAACTTTATTTTGGACAAAAAAAAATAAGTCAAGAAAAAACTAAATTTGTATTTCACTTTCAATTATATGTATTTTACTTTTATTCAAATTATAAGTTTTAATGCTGGAAATTTAAGTGTAGTAAATTATTTACTTTAAATTTAAAATTACGTACAAATATGTTTTAATAATAAACAGGATACTAGTAATACCAAGAAAAAATATAAAATTATGTATTCTTTTAAAAACATTTATTATTTGTGGTAAATATCCTTCATACCATTCATTAATTACTAATACATACATATTAAACATAATACATACATATACTACATACATATTAAACAGATAATAGACAAAAAAAATAAACAATGGGAGAAACAAATAAAAAAAAACTCGTAGTAACAGTGACAAGAATTATTCCTCAAGCTAAATTATAATATTTTGGCAATAATAAATCTTACTTAAATAAAAAAAGAAAGAAACGTTTTCTTAAGCCCCTTCTCCAGGTTGTTAGTGGCCCGACTAGTGCATGTCCTATAGTGGAAGCTTTTGTAAAGCTCATTATAATTTTTAACCCATTCAAGAAGTTCAATAGTGCCATTGCCGGATTTGTCAGTCTTCGTTTCCACGTAACAATTAAGGTTATCAAAAACGTATCCTTCACATCTCTCTTTAAGTTATTGTGTCCATTATAATTAGGATTTGAACAAAAGCAGTGGTTTTCAAATTGGAATCTTATCAGGATTTATGAATCTTCTTCTTTTGTTATGGTTAAACATCAGTGAAAAAAAAAAAAATTTTACAATACTTGCACAATGTAGAATTTCCAAAACAGGTCGTATTATATTATAATAAAAGTAATTTCATATTTTTTACAAATTATGGGCTTAAATTTAACCATTTAGACACAAGAAATAACTAGATTATGTCTGGTATTAATTTGTTACACGTAACTTTAAAAGATAAAATGCCAAAAAATAAAAAAACTTTTTTTTACAAAATATACTTGGTCTAGCCTTAAATACTATTATAATCAAACAACATAAAATGGCAAACAAATTAGAATCTGCCTTTCCTATTTATTTAGTCACTATGTTCTCTTATTTTATTGATAATTAATAGGAATATTTTTTTATTTTTAAATTAAGTGGGGTGATAAAAGATCCGATTTGCTGTGAAAGCAATACAAAAATAGATATTGAGTAATATTTGAAACAAAACTCTGTTTTGGAAAGATCTGGCCATCAAAGTAGTATTTGTACGAAAAAACTCGATCAAAACAGGAAAGAATTCAAAGAAAACCTGACCGAAAGTATCTGACTGTCTCGAAAAATGCATATAGCACTCAGAATAATCCATAACACATATAAGAACCTAACTAATTATCATTCAAAAATAACAAAGGTGGAAATTATATAACGTTACTAACTAAACTCATAATAATTAACTTAATAACTCATAAAAATTAACTAATATAATAATCATAAGATAATAAACCGAACCTCATAATCACCAAATTAAATTTATACAAACTAACACCTAATGCTTAGTTACTATCTGAAAACTGAAGACGATACTTACAATACCTTTATTGATTTCCGGAGAGGGTTGGTTTGCAAGGGTAGGTAGATTCAAATTATAATTATTTTACACAAACTGATACACGTTACTGACAATGATATTTTAAATAACCCTTAAAGTTTTAGACATATTAAGCTTATAAATTTATTATATTTTAAAACAGAGGTTGTAAACACAGGTTCGAGTCCTGCTCCTATCTATTAAATTTTAACATATTTTTATTTAAAACTGAAGTTAAATTTCTAAAAAATATAAAGTTAAGTATAAAAACCATCATTATTTTTAATTCGTAAGCTAACACAAGTTTTTAAATTTTTACCGAAAAAATCATAAATCCACAACGGATATGTTTGGCGTTTTAAAGGCATTAACAAACCTTTTGATGTGAAAGGACTGCGTGTGAGGCAACTACACTTCATTTTTTATACAAAAGTCCTTGTTATATTCATGGAATAATGTGTGAATAGAAAAAATATGAAAGAAAACATTCACAAAATAAAGGCGAGAGATAGATAAGGAAAAATTATTTATCTTAATTTTCAATCTTTATAATTTTCAAAAGCCTATTTTGTTGCTTTTAATTTAGTAGGACGGCGATCCGAGATAGAACACGGTCAGAAATCACTTATTAATAATTAAAAGTAAAGAAATTTATTAGTAATTAAAAGATGACTTCTGTTAGAACATAAGCATTTAAAATTAAAGTAGCTTTTAATATAAATGTTCAGTGAAATGCTTTTATTTAATAATATAAATGAAAAAAAATTGTTATATTAATTGTTTAATATTGAAAAAAGTAGGTATTTTATTATTAAAGAAATACTTTAACTTGAGACAAAAATGAAGAGCCTATCAAGCTTTTGAGGACCTTCAATGTTTTAAGCTCCGTAAAGTATTTTTGCGAAATAGAATTTGGCAAATACACGATAATCTTAATAAATTCTATTGTAAATTAAACGAATTCCATGCGGGTGGCTTATTTTATCTTATATTGAAAAAGAAACGAAACACATCATGAAAATGTATAAGACGTCTTATATTTTGTATCTTGCGGAATTAAAGGGATCTAAGCGATGTTCAGGCGGCTGTGAGACGGTTCAAGCCTGTATGAGTTGTTAGATGATTATTGACCCTGAAATCTTATGAAGGATTAAATTTTGAAAACAAACAACAAGCAAACACATTATTTAAATTATAAGTGAAGGGATTTCTGTTCAAGAATTGTATATAAAAACAACACGAAGATTCTATTTATTTTGTATAAAAGTATACAAAGCCCTCATTTATGTTTTTTGGTTCCGTGATATTTAAATTATAAGTACTTACGATGTTTTAAATATTATTTATGAACTATTAGATATCATGTATAACAATAGCTTATTATAAAGCTTAAGCCTTATAACGTTAAAATAAATTGTATATTTGGACCTATTGTATATTTTAACATATTTTTATTTATAATTGTATCTGTTTCAAAATTATTTATATTAGGACAAATAAATTTAAGTAATATAATAAAGGATTTCATAATGCGATCTTTGTAAATGTATGAAATATTTTTGTAATAATACTTTGTTTGCTTCAGTGGTAGGTGGTAAATAAACTGGTTTTAATACAGAAAAAGGATAGAAAAGTTAAAATTTACTATATCTCTATAACTACGTCAAAAAAAACCGCCTTTAAAACAAAAAAGTAAAAAATACTGACGATTTAATATTTATTATATACTACCTATTATTTATATGTCCTATTTACTAATAAGTTTGAAGTCGTTCCGTTGTACGTACATTGATGGTATCTATTTTACGATGTTAATCACTGAGGACTTACACTATACGATAGGATATCTATCGTAATTTCTTTATGTGCCTTGGTAACCTACTTTCATTTTAATTTCTGCCTTTATAAAGTGTCTCCGGACGCAATGACTTCAATAAGTACGTAATATTATTTTAATTTTTCTAGGGGTCTTTTTGTAACGGGGTTTTTTTTTTGCTTTTTAAAGTTATGTTACTAATTAAGACATTAATGTCTTAATTAGTAACATAACTTTAAAAAGCAAAAATTCTATTCAAATTCAATTAATTGTACTAAATGAACCTACAGACACGCAAATTTTCAGTTGTTTAAGTATATCTATTAATCTATCCTAATATTATGAATAGGAAAGATTTGTTTGTTTGATTGAATTGAATAGGCTCTGCAACTACTGGACCGATTTAAAAAATATTTTAGCATTAGAATCCTACATTATCCCTGATGAACATAGGCTGCATTTTATAATCATCATCATCATCGACACTAATATTATAAAGAGGAAAGATTTTATTGTTTGTTTGTTTGAATTGAATAGGCTCCAAAACTACTGAACCGATGTTACGAATAAGAATCCGCGTAAAAAATTCCACAATGTAATGAATTATAAATGTATTAAGTAACAGGATTCAAGACTTTTTCATACCGGATAGGTATATACGAATATTCATAAATATTAACATTTAGGGTTAAAATTATTTACAATCACTAATAATACTATGATGAAGAAATTTATATTAACATTAGCTGTTGCCCGTGACTCTTTATGACTACGATCATAAACCATATAAATATATTTTTACAGTCTACGTGGACGCAGTCACGAGCAACAGCTATTCCTAATAAAGTACTTTACCTGAGTAAATAGGTGTAAAAATCTTTTGGCCCTTTTACAAGGCCTTTTTATTATATAGCCGAAGCCGCTGGGAACAGCTAATTATTGTTTAAGAACCTTTCACCAATAAAACGTCAATATCTTGAAGACGACTGTCTCTATTTCGACCAATTAAAGCTAAGTACCATCTCCACGAACTTAGCTTTCGTTTAACAAAAAACGCATTCAAATCCAATTCAAAATTCAAAATCAAAAATCTAATACCCCTGTTTTTAGTCGGCGGTTAAAAAGAAATGCAAAGATACAAAAATATATTTATGTATTTTCATTGGTAAAGTACACATGCTAATTGTTTTTTCCTTTGCCACCGCGCCGCCGCACTATATGAACTTATTCTTATATTTGAAAAAAAAAATATTTATCCAACGCTTTAACGAATCAATTATTTACTGCGATATTAAATTGCTTTATTCATTCAAAAACTAATGATAAACTTTTTACTCATATGTAAAAAGAACTTAAACACTTTGAAATTTAAATTGATTTTGAATGAGCAGAGCTAAATGATGTAAAAAAAAAATATTTTCATGGATTCCACAATCTAAGAAGGATAAATACGCTTTACTAAGAGTTTCAATTTTTTTTTTGTTGTTAAAATATTAAAATTATAACTAAATAATCCCAAATTCGTTAGAGTATATATATACTTGTTATCACAAAAGATCAGTTTCGCTACAGTTTTACACCCAGCATTCAAAATCTGTCTATTATACATTATCGTGTCTCTTATAATATTTGGTTAATTTAACTATTTGTTTTTATTACCCATTGCACCCATCTATTGTATTTAATAAACATATAATATGAATTATGGTAAAAACAACCCATTCACAGAACATAAAAACAAACTCAGTAAAACACTATTAAAGAAATAGTATTTGTTGGTAGCTTTTTAATTATGTTTAAATATTAGACAAGCTGTTAATAAAGCAAAGTAAAAATCAAAAGCAAATGTCAAAAAGCTTTACTCTACGTCGAAACTGACTTGTTTAAGTAAAATTAATATGGTTTCACTTAAAAACAAGAGGGGTATGAAAGGAAGAATCAGAAATCCCTCAATAAATCTAGCTACATATAAATTCCCAAAACACAAAGTTGTTTCAACTTTTTTGTGTACCTTTCTCCTTTCAATTCATCTTTTTCGCAGTTTTATCTCTTCCTATTAATATCACTGAGGTTCTATATAAAATTGAACAAATGTGTGTAGGATATTATCATGCTTCAGACTTAATGCTGTAAAAATACCTACTAAAATTGTTACATTTTAAATGTTCATTATTCTCTTATGTAAAAAAATACAATTAATACTTTTTTAGTCGATGTAATCTATGTAAAAAACTTTCAGTTTAGCAAGAAGCTCGTTATAAACTAATATTTATATATTCTTTACTGACTTTACTAACTACAACTTTATTTTAGGTATAAAATTTTGTTTTTAAATTTTTCTTTCTGATATTTCAAAGTCAAAAGTTATTCACAACATTGTAAAAATAATATTTTTAAATATATTAATTACATCATTTTAAAAATTGTACAACTTTGCATTGTTTTGTTATTTTTTTTTACGCTGATATTGTTACCAGAGGTTATAGTTCAACTCCAACAGAAGCATTCTATTCTTTATATCCTTTTTACAAATAATAATAAAAATCATTGGTGCCCTAGTGGTAGACAATAACAGCCGGTCTCCAGAAAGGTTACCAGCCATCGGGCACACTGGTGCCACAAAGCGACCCAGTCGTGTTCCGGCACGTTGCTCGATGAAGCCGTATATGGGAAATGGTGTATACAGCTGCGTTGTGCGTTGGTGATTCGGTGGCCGGAAGTGAGCGTGCCTTACAGCTTCTTCGCCAGCCGGAAACTAGAAGATAGCCTCTCTGACGTTCTCAGCAAGTGAATTTCAAGTGTGAAAAATCACACGGGAAGTGAGCGTGCCTTACAGTTTCGAAATCTTTCATGGAGAAAAGGTAGCTTGGTGGTCGCGATTTGACTTGATAGCCTTGCGAGATTACTAGTCTTATAGTGCCGTTGTCGGATGATTTTATAGGTCAGACCTGCCGTACAAGGCATGTAAAGGGGTAAACCTTGACCAAAGGTATAGCGGCGGTACAAGTAGACTAGTTTCGACGTCGTACCGCCTCGTTTAACTGTCGTTTCCCATCCTATTTACTTTTAATATTTTTTTTATGAAAAAGTACAAAAAAGTAACAAGTTTCTACAGCAGTTGCAATCCTCCTCATACAAAGTGGACCTCACTAATATTAGAGGCTTGCACTCTAATCTCCAACCTGTCTACCACAACCTGGAGACAGATCAGCCACACTTGCTCTTTTTGACGGAGATGCAGATACAATGTGCTTTGAGCGCTGCGCACTTGGATTATCCCGGTTACTCGTTAGAGAACAACTTTTGCTTACGGGCCGTAGTCTATGTGTATGCACGGAATGACTTCTGTATCCAGCGTCTCCGTCACCTTGAAGACCCCACTTTTTCTTCCCTATGGATTTTAGTGGACCAAGGATATGAAAAAAATCTGTATTCCTGTGTCTACTGTTCGCAAAGCGGTGACTAGGAGACAACTCAATTATTTGAGTATATCAGTGAGGCTGCTAATATGGCTCTGCATAAGTACCCTTGCGAGCGAGCCTTATAAGAAAGCTTTCAGCGTACGGTATATCTCCTGGTCTGATCGGCTGGGTAACGGACTTTCTGAGGCGGAGATCTCTTGGAGTAATTGTCGACGGGTGTTCCTCGGAACCCTTGACAATAAATGCCGGGTCCGTTCTTTCAGCAACTCTTTTCTGCTGCACATAAACGATCTGTTAAAGCCTGTTATTTATGGATATGCAGACGACAGCACAGTTGTAGAAAGATATCTGCTGAGTACTCGGGCTAGTAGAGATCAAGCTAGTAAAGACCAAGAGAAGCCATGGTTCAACGTTTGAGTGACAAACTTCAGGCAGTCTCTGCCTGCAATCTGCATCGGTATTCCCATCCGAATATAACGTGGGTGTCGTAAACAGAAAAGTGAAAAGGTTACTAAGTTAATGTGCCCTACCACCTATGACTACATTGCCATTTTCCATCAGGTGTAATGTAGTCAAGCATTAATTTAGACAGTATAAGAAACAAAATACAGGAAACAAAAAATAAATGGCGTTTGAGTATGTTTTGCAACACCTAAATTAATAAAAAAACGATGAATTTTCGAGTATGACATTTAAATTACTTATCACAGATATAAATGATATTGCTCAACAATTTACCATAATTTTTAACAAATATGTTGAAACCGGTACTTTGCCAGATTTAATGAAAAATAGTAAAGTAGTTCCTTTGTTTTTAAGCAGACTTTATTTTATCTACCTGAAGTAAAATCATCGAAAAAATATTCTAAACTAAATGACAGTATGGTTTTACCAAAAGCAAATTTACAACTGATGCACTTGCCACGCTTCTTAAGCATATTTACGACGCATAGGAGAAGTCACAGAATGCAATCAGGGTGTTTTATGATTTCTCTAAAGACTTTGATTGCTTAATAATGCATAATAATGTTTGATGGTCTTAACATTATTTTGCAAACTTAACTACTATGATGTGTACAGTGCTGCGCTTGGTCTTATTACCTCTTATCTGAATTAAGGAATTTAGATTGTTGAAGTAAATAATTGTAAATTGGCTAGTTCTCACTCAAAACATTCAAAATTGTAGTTTGCTCCTAAACAATGAAGTGTTAGAACTGACTGAGTCAACAAATTTTTTAAGTATAGCTATAGATAAAACATTCCAGAGGAATCCTTATCTCTCAATACTCACAGGCAAAGTTAAAGTGTAATAAATGAGTTTAAATAAAATTTATTGTGCAAGCTCTGTCTGAGGCATTTTAAAATTAGTAACAATGGCAATACAGTAACAATAATAATAATATTGTAATTATAAAGACTTGTCTACACAACAATATGCTTAGTTATTTTAATATTTGAGCACACTATCGTTTGGCCTAGTAACACACAAATCATATTACATCCACAAGACACCGGTTTAAATCAGATCCCAGATTCCTTTTTTTATGTAAAGTTCACTTCCAAAGCACCATCAAATTTTATTTACCATTTATTTCAAGTATTTTTATATTATAAGCAAAAGGCACACATCCGCTTATAATTCTAAAAAGGAAAATGTAATTTTTATAACGTTTGATAAGCTTTTCAAAAGAAGCGTAGTAGATGTTGCTCCATCCTGAAAAAACAAAAAGCTGTTCTGATTAAGGTATTATAATGGCACATGTTTGGTATAAATATAATTCATAAGTGTACTACATAGATTGATGATTATTAGATTAAACCTCTATATTACGTCACTCAGCAATTATTTGACCTATCCCTCTTCTGTATTCGATTTCGACAACACAAAATTATTGCCGTAGCATAAGCCTCTCTACCACTAACATGTAAATATAAAATGTTATAAACAAAGCTTCTATTTACATCACCCAGAGATTGGATCCTTCTTTATGAGCGCGATACTGACATAAATTATGTAAATCCAGCCTTATATTATACCGGTACAGTCTGCTTAAGATACTCGTTGATTCTCCGATGTATTCCATAAATAGATTTTTTTTTATAACAAAATGTAATTTTGCATTTAACAATTTTAAAATACTTTGTTAATAACAATAAGATAAACGATAAAGTTCAATAATATCACAAAAAATTGTACCGCTTGGGAGGTATGCTATTACACAGATAAATAGATACCATTTTATGTAAAGGAAATTTAAATGAAACGTTAAATTTTGCTATGACGTGTGTTTTAACTGCATATATTTCACACTGTTTCATTTCCAATCAGGCTGTAATTAATACACCTAGGTTAAAAGTTGTAAGTTATTAACATTTGTGGTTTTTACATATATTTTACTTATATTTTGATCTCAAATAAAAAGTACATGAAAATAATAAAAATATATGGCTAAGTAAGGAACTGAATCTGCAATGTAATTTAAAAACGAAAAACGTTGGATATAGTCATACTATTGTTGTAAAACATTCACCAAAAAGTTTTTTGATATTTTACTTCAAACGGTGAGTTTTAAGCTTTGAGCTTCTCATTTTTAAGTAATCTTTGTAGATACGGAAACGCTTTCCAATATGCGTATTATTAAATGCTTCATTTGATATTTCACAGTTGAATTTGTAAATATGAATACTTGTGAAACTGTTACTATTTAAATATGCAAAAATATATGTTACCATCTTATAGGTTTGGAATATTGTTATTTAAATTAAAAAAGTATTTAATGATATTGATATTTTTATGAATTTTAACAAAACTCTGTTCAGATAAATTATTTAAACATTCTCTTAAAAAATAGTATTAAAAAAACGGATAAACTGCTATTTAACATAATAAATAAGAAAAGGAATCCGTAAATAATTAAATAAAAGTAATAGTTCAAGTTTACAAATATTTAGTAAAGTAAGATTATAATATAGACTTATGAAATATTCAACAAACTACTGTTAACTCCGCCATAGAAATCTATATCCCTAATAATGTATTCAAAAAACTTTAAACTTAATTAGAAATTAAATTGTAGTGAAAATTTTAAAAGAAACTTAAATAACAATATGTAAGTAAATTGTTTTATATGCCTTTTTATTTTAATGGTTACAGTTAAAGCTCTTGTGTTATGCTCGTGAACGGGTGCTGCTTGCGGTGACTGGTTGTGTGGCAGGCCGAAGATTTATATATTATATATTTTTTCTGTTATTATTATTTAATTTTCGTTGCCTGAAATCATTAGGCTTCTTTTCAGATTGATTGCGAGGGTTCTAGTTGTTCCAAAATTGCACTTAAGCTTGACGTTTGTGAAACAGTGATCACAATAACAAAAAATATATCCGGCTGAGTTTGTTGTGTGGTTCTTCTCAGACCAGGACGCGTTTGGAACCCTCATAGCTTTAACATTAAGATGGAAAGTGCTTTTTCAGAAGGGCTTATTACGATAAATCTAGTATCGTAATAGGCCCTCCTGACATTTCCATGTTGACGTACACAAGTGATCACTGATTATGATTCTAAGTGGAAAAGATATAAATAAATAAAAATAAAAAATAAACTGAACTTTTCAAAACTAGATATTCAGAAAATTAAGATCGAGCACTTACAACTTAATCTGCCTTGAGTAATTATCGTTCATAAGTTATTCAGAACCGGATTGCAACTGCAAGTTCTATAATTTTACTAATATAAATAAAATACCTTACAAATTGTATTGTTACTTTATCTTATCTCGTATTTTGAGTTTCATCAAGTAATACATTTTATTATTAATAATTTAGCATCTAACCATTTTTCTTGAAAACCATTTCTTTTCAAACATTCAAATTACACAAGTTCTAAGCTTCTACCCAGCAGTGTAACAGGTATAGGTTAATGCCCTACTTTATAGGCATGTGCATTTAATTATAAGACTTCAACTAACCAACTGATATATTAAGTTTAAATAAACTAATAAATTATATATTTAATCTAACTTTACATACTTTCTATAAACTATACACTTTTTACATTATTAAATATTTTAGGACGATAGTTTTGTCTAAAAATTCGCCAAAAATGTATATTATATTATGACTTGCATATGTTATAAATTTCATTATAAATATTTTTTAATTAACAATTTCTATGTTGTTATGTTGTTAACAATTTAGTTGGAATATAAAGTCTTGGAATAAGTGGATCACCAACTTAGTTCTTACCCTTTCGTAAGATAACAAGGGTTCAGACCCCTTTCATCAATTTTGTCTTGTCTCTTTTGTTTTTAAAGGTTTTTAGGTACTTGTTAGTAGCTTTAGGAAAATGATATTGTGGGTTTTTTAATGGATTTTTGCAATAAGATTATAATTGGTGAATTACTTTGATTTCATTTTAAGACTATATATAAAAAATATGTATATAACACCAAGACTGAATAATTTTCCCAAAACGATCTTATAAGGTATTCACAATTCAAACAGAAAAATAATAAAGGTTTTTTAATCTATGGTAATTAGTAATTGGTGAAACAGCTCTTGGACCTTGTTGAAATGTTAAAGAATTATAACAACTAACTTATTATTTTCAAGATAAACGATTTAGTGAAGAGAACAATTTAGTTTCAACGTAAACAGCCAAAAGGAACAAAGTGTAGACTCGCTTTCTAAAGTAATATTTTTTAGATAGGTTTCGTTTCTTATGAAATACTTTTCATTCCATTATAAGACGTATATACAAGATATAAGGATTAAGGATAACATTATTATGTACCTATTTAAGGTGTTACGTCGGGGGACCGCTACATAAAGGAATAATTTAAAATGCAAGTAAGTTACCTTGATAAATAACGAAATAACAATATCAAATCGTCCTCATTCATTAGCGTCGAAAATTTTTAAAAATAGCCACCATCGACGTACATACAACGGTGTTATTTTTATCCTTTTATGTTTACCTAACACAATGTTTTTATAAAATAGTAATCTAAAACCTAAGCCTAATCTTAGCCTGTGATTTGGTGACGAATGGATTGTATTTCATATCTATTTTTATTTCTTCGAAAGTATTGCTGAATGTTGATCAATCGTTAAGAGCGTTAATAAATTTGAAAACTTTTTATTAAGATTTATACTCAAGAATAATAATTCTTGAGTATAAAAAGATGTCACTAGATCAAAGCTTACAAAAATGTCAAAAATATTGATAAGTAAATGAATAATAATATGTTTATTGTATCCAATTTTATCTAATCAATTAATATTATTTACTGTTCGAGTTTAAATGCCTAAATTAATGAATTGAAATCAAATAAAATATAAATTAATTGTACTTGTATATTTAAATTATTATAATATGTTTTTTATTTATTTTCGTAATATTTAGTAGATTTTAAGCTATAAAATGACAGATGACATAGCACCGAGCATACTGGGGAGGCGGGTATTACGAGTTGGGTTGACGGAGTGCGCGCACGCACCCTCGTTTTCAGATGGAATGTTTAATCGAATAAGGCTGCAATCATTTATAATTTTGAGTCTTAAACATTTTTTTTGATTATTGAATCAACGAGTATTAATCATATTACGAATTATTTTATGATATCATCAAACCCTGATCTCCTTGCCCACCTATCCAAATAAAAATTACTAATAAATTGAAAAGTTATTATGTGTTGCCTAATCCAACGCTTTTAAATATTTTGTTATAAATCATAATTAACTCTTTATTCTTATATTTATCGTTTCTAAATCTATCTTTGATTTCAATTTTCTTTAGAATTAATTTCATGAAACGGTAAACTTATTTTGTGTCGCAAATTATTTAAAAACCAGACCGTAGCTAAGGCGCAGCACGTAATAGTTTATGTAAACAAGTCTTTCTAAAACTACTAACTAGGTACTTTTTTAGTAAAATATTTACAAGTTTTATTAGAAAATTTTTAATTATATTTGTTAAGAAACTTAGCAATGAAAATAATGAACAGAAAACTTCAACATCAATGTCCTTCAATTTATATCAAAGGGTTCCCAATATTATAAACATTTGCTTAAAAGAAGGCTTCCGTGCAAGTATATATTATGCAAAAATATATTTATTTATTATTAATATAAATTAACTATTTTAGATGACCGGTCCGTTTAGTGGTTGGTGACTCTGATTGCAGAACCGAACGATTTGGGTTCGATTCCAACACGGTACAATCATTTATGATCCACAGATTGTTGTTCCAAGTTATTTAGTATGGGTGAATCTTTGTATCTATCATTTATATGTTTGTAAAAAAATGGGATCAAGTAAAAATATCTTAACAGTGGCTCCTGTACTAATATTCATATTCATTTAAACTTTCGAAACTTAGGTTTCAGCGAAACGGTTAAAATATATTTCAGTTAATTCAAAGATAGTAATTGTAAATAGACATTCTATTCTATACAGTAAAATCAAAACTTTTCAAAACTCTTTATTGAGCTGAGTTTGATCGAGCACTCTCTACTTATTCCCCTTTGAGTAATTATTGTTTATAAACTTTGCACGTCATCGGAGACTTAAAATCACTTGATTGAATAACCGGATCAATAACATAAAATACTTATATTTCTAAAGATATATATTTTGTTTAGCTATTTATAGTTTGTCTTTGCACCCTATTACTTGAAGAAGTGTTCTAATTACACAAAGAGCAATGCGCCATGCAGAGTGACATGTAGCGATTAATGCTTATTTTATGTTATTAATGCGTACACATATGTGTATGTGTAATAGCAAATAAATCTACAAATATGCCACAGCTATTAATATATATTTTAATCTAGTTTCACATTATTGTCTTAAATTATAAAATTGTATATAAATAAATATTTATTACAACAAAATCTTATAATAAAAATGTATAGTGATAAAAGCTTAAAGGTAAAATATTCTTAATATTTTTAAACTACAAGTTATTCATTTATAATTTAATTAACAATATATTTAGATATTGCATTATAATTGTTACCTGCGTAACATTATTTTTATAATACTGAAGGTTATATTTTTTATGATTGACTTAATGTATTTTTTTAATAGACATTTTATTTTAATACTATAAAATTATTATTACGTAATCTAATTATTTATAACATCTTTTGAAACATTTTATATTATATTATTAATCATATAGTTTTTCACTACATTGATTTTCTATTACTTTTTAAAAACATCTAATTTATCCGAAATTTGTCTGTCGCCTCACGAGATAAAAGTTTAACAAGATCAGAGATAGCATCCCAATGGTATATGTAATACGTTAGTTCCTCAGTGCTTATCTACAGAAGATAGGAACTGTGCAGACTTGTAATTATTCTTTACATTGCGTATTTCATGTTTACAATGAATCAGATAAAAATAACTGTAAAAATATTTGTTACTTTTAGCTGTAGTTCTATATTAGATTTTATAACGGGCTTTTTGTATAAGTTATGTAAAAAACCGATATATACTTGTTATATTATATAATATTCGTTTTTGTAATGTATATCTATTTATTCTCATATCTATTTTATGAAAAATAAATGTTTTTTAATAAGTCATTATTTTGGATATTATGTAATAATTACAAAAAAAAATATTTTCCAATACAAATAACACATGAATTTACGACCTCTAAAATGTTATGGGATTTAAGTGTTTATAATAACAACTAATACAACGCTGTACAAAAACTTCTAATTGATTTAGACTATTACAATTGTTAATTAAATAACTATTTTTAACTATTAAAATTTCGCACAATTCTATAAAAAGATAAAGTCGTTTTCATGCTAAGGCAGTATCAGTGCAATAAATTTTCTCAAAATACATCCTGAGTTTTTAAAAGGAAGTGAACGAAATTTAAATTCTCATAAAAAGATATCCATGAAGAATGGTACTTTATTTTTAAAATCATGATGGTGGTTTTCGTTATTTTAACTTGTTTGGTAAGTAAGTATTGAGACTTATGACAAAAATATATTGTCAAGACTTGTTTCAATATTACACAGTGCTTTTTAATGTAATGTTACGGTGTCTTAATTGAACTAAATGAACCTACAGACACACAAATTTCAGTTGTTTAAGTATTTTTATTAATCTATCCTAATATTATAAAGAGGAAAGATTTGTTTGTTTGTTTGTTTGAATTGAATTGATTAGGCTCCGAAACTACTGGATCGATTTAGTACAATATTTTACCTTTAGAATTCTACATTATCCCTCTAATTAACATAGGTTATATTTAAAACGAGAAAAAAAATAAGGATGCGAGTAAAAATTTCGACAATGTAATAAATTATAAATGCAAAAGGTAACATGATTCAAGAATTTTACATATGGGTAGGTAGATAGGTAGGTTTCATAGATACTAATATTAATAAATAAAAGGATTTAGAATTAAAATGATTTACAATCACTAATAACACTATGAGGAAGGGATTTATATTAGGTATAACTAGCTGTTGCCCGTGATTCATTATGACTACGATCATAAGCCATATAAATATGTTTTGTACAATCTACCTGGACGCAGTCACGGGCAACAGCTATCCCTAACAAAGTACTTTACCTGAGTAAGTAAGTATAGAAACCTTTTGGCCATCATAACATGGCTTTTTTTCCTATATAGTGAAGGCGAAACCGCTGGAAACAGCTAATTATTGCATAAGAACCTTTCACCAATATAACGTCAATATCTTGGAGATACTAATACTACTACTACTATTTATAATTCAACCAATCATAGCTAAGAACGATTTCGACAAACTAGCTTTTGATTAAAAGAAACCGCATTCAAATCCGTCCACGCATTTGGCCGCTACATAACATAATGTTTATAAATAATCACTTATATGTATATAAATAAAAATATAGATATAATTTATTTGAATTTACAATTGTATTATTATAGTTTTATTTACAAATATATATAGAAGTAATATTAAAAAATAATTAATTAATTACTTTAATTTAAATTCCTTTAATTTCCTGCCTTTTTTAAATTATATATTCTCAGGAACTAGCTGCCAACAAACAAATATTAAAACAACTTCTGAATGTCTAGTTTATACATTACATGTTCCCCAAAACAATTCAGGAGATCTTTCATGAGACTATCTATGATACATTCTTAAGAGTTTATCAAAGAGTTCGCATGAGTGAAAAATTCCACAAACAAAGTCTATCTAGTAGTCTTTTTGAAAATCACTACGCACCTAAATTAATAAAACGCACTTAGGATAGTGTAGATCTCGCCCCTCATTCCAAAATGGGGGCATCATCAGAAACATATAATCCATCATCATCCCAGTTTTTTTTTATATGAGACCACAAATATTTTAAAATAGATATCATAACTAGGATCCGCCACTTTGCGCTTTGGGATTTGAGCTGAGCCCCCTCCCTTTTTTGAGCTACTAAAATTTAGCAAACATTTTGTATTTAACACTGAGGCAAGCGCGTGACGATTTAACATAGGCACTCCCATAGACAAATTTCTTTTTGCTATAACTTTTTTTCCAGTTGACATTTTTAAGTTCTGTTTTTTTAAAGAACCATCTCTATATAAAATTCTTGATCAGAGGTTTCGAAGCTAGAGTGGTCTTAAAACAACGAAATGAATGGTTAAGAGCTTCGCTTACTCAGCTCAAATATACAAACAACAGTTTTAGTATAGGTACGAACAAAAAACTGAGCGCTTAAAACAGTCTTAGTGAATTCTGTAATATACACATAATGCTTAGTCACCGTCTAAACACTCTTCATTCATCGGTGTAAAGACATGCTTTTGAATATGTTTCTAAATTAAACATGATCATAACTTAGTTATGTAGAGCGACGGGACGGTTTCCCAGTAGTCGCGGGTTCGAATCCCTGCCCGTATCGGTTTTTTACATTCTATATTTATATAAATTTGAATAAATTGTTTAAATTAACATTTATAAATTCTTACGACGGCTTAATTTGTTTTTAATAAGTGATATTTGTATAAAAAAATTAAATTAAAAATTTAAAAAACCCCCGATACAAAAAGACCTCTAAAAAGAATAAAAATAATATTAGTATGTACTTATTGAATTCGTTGCGTCGGGGGACCGTTGTACGTACGTTGATAGTGTATATATATTACGAAGTTAATCATTGAGGACTATACGATTCGATATTGTAATTTCTTTATTTGCCTTGTTAACTTACCTGCATTTTAATTTCTTCCTTTATTAAACGATCCCCCGACGCAACGAATTCAATAAGTACATACTAATATTATTTTTATTCTTTTTAGAGGTCTTTTTGTATCGGGGGTTTTTTAAATTTTTAATTTAATTTTTTTTTCTGCTTTTTAAAGTTTTGTAACTTGTTTCTGAGTTGTACTATATGAACCTACAGATACACAAAATTTTCAATTGTTTAAGTAGGAAGGATTCGTTTGTTTGTTTGAATTGAATAGGCTCCGAAAGCTACAGGACTATTAGAATTAGAATTAGAATCCTATATTATGATGTACAAAGGTTACATTTAATACGAGAAAGATATATTATATATAATAAAATCCACGTGAAAGTTTCGACAATGTAATAAATTATAAATGTTTTAAGTAACATGATTCAAGACTTTTTCATATGGGTAGGTAGATAGGTAGGTTTTATATATACGAATATTAATAAATATAAACATTTAGAGTTAAAATGATTTACAATCACTTATGACACTATGATGAAGGGATTTATATTATCACTAGCTGTTGCCCGTGATTCTTTATGACTACGATCATAAGCCATATAAATATATTTTTACAGTCTACGTGGACGCAGTCACGGGCAACAGCTATCGCTAATAAAGTCCTTTACCTGAGTAAGTAAGTGTAAAAACTTTTTGGCCTTCATAACAAGGCTTTTTTTCTTATAAAGCGGGTGAAACAGCTGGGAACAGCTAATTATTGCATAAGAACCTCTCCCTCGCACGAATATAACGTCAATATTTTGAAGACGACTATTTTTATTTTAATCAAACATGGAAAAAAACATCTTGACGAGCAAACCTTTCGATTAAAAAAAAAGGAATTCAAATCCGTCCACGCGTTTGGTCGCAAACAGCTAATTATTGCATAAGAACCTCTCCCCCGCACGAATAAAACGTCAATATCTTGAAGACGACTATTTTTATTTCAATCAAACATGGATAAGAAACATTTCGACGAGCATAGCTTTCGATTAAAAAAAACCGCATTTAAATCCGTCCACGCGTTTGGCCGCAAACAGCTAATTATGGCATAAGAACCTCTCCCCCGCACGAATAAAACGTCAATATCTTGAAGACAACTATTTTTATTTTAGTCAAACAAAGATAAGAAATATCTCGACGAGCATAGCTTTCGATTAAACAAAACTGCATTCAAATCCGTTCACGCGTTCAGCCGCCAACAGCCAATTATTGCATAATAACCTCTCCCCCGCACGAATAAAACGTCAATATCTTGAAAACGACTATTACTGTTTCAATCAAACATGGATAACAACCATCTCGACGAGCATAGCTTTCGATTAAAAAAAAACCGCATTCAAATCCGTCCATGTGTTTCGCCGGAAATTTGCCACAGACAGATACACAGATACACATATACACATATACACAGATACACAGATACACAGATACACAGATACACAGATACACAGATACACAGATCGCAGGTCAAACTTATAACACCCCTCTTTTTAGTCGGGGGTTAAAAAAAGATATTGATGTAAGTTGAGAAATATATTTTCCTACAATAAAGTATAATACTTAGTAACTCAAGAATCTGAAATATTTCCCTTTATAGAAAGGAAAAGAAAATAATTTATATAACAAAAGATAGTTCTTGCGAACTTTATCCGAGCGTATCACTTTTCGGACGGGAGATTCTTTAAATCTTCTTAATTAGTGTCCTTTCTAAGAATTAGAATTTAATTAATTTAACACGCTCGTAGACTTTTAAAATATGGTACCGGGTAAATTTTATCTCGTTGTACCTTCTTGTAGTTTGTATTGTAGTTACGCCTTCTGGGGACTTATATATCAATGTGGATACGTTTTTTTCTACCGTATCTACATTTCGTTATATAAATATATAAAGTGACCATTAAAGTCGCACAATGCCTTTAGATTGATGCTTAAAAGATAACTATTTTAAGAAGTTTACATTTTTCTTTAATATTAATCATCACTTTGAATCCTTCCCCTTTGCAGAAGTGCTCTATACCACCCCTATTTTTTTTATAAAAGAGTGACATTTTTGATAATTAATTTGTGAAAATTAATAAGAGTGCACTTTCGGTCGTAGGTGTCAAAAAGTGTATTATTATAACTCCTCGTTAGGTTTGGATAGTTAAATTACTTTAATTTATTTATAGTGGTTTTATATATTTCAATTTATTACAAACAGTTATTGTAATTACATTCCTATTGTAGCTAATAACATAACGCATTCTACTGTATTAGATTGGTAGCGATATCACTATATTATTTTAAGTTTTGTTTGTGAGATACTTTTTAAATGTGTATAACTTAAAACTTAGCATTGAAGGTCTCGTTATATTATAAACTAGCTGTTGCCCGCGGCTCAGCCCGTGTATAGGTCGCTTTTCGCGTAATCTGTGGAAACTACAATTATTGGATTCTGTTGTAAAAAAACAACTATTATCATATATATATATATATATATATATATATATATATATATATATATATATATATATATATATATATATATATATATATGTATGTATATATATATACATACAATAGGTGTCAAAAAATAAATAGTATTAATTATTGAAATATTTATATAAGGTATTTTCTTATACTTTTATAAATGTAAGTCTGGATTTAAAAACTAAACATTTTGTAGATTCCTTCCATGCTTAATTGATTTAGGAATTCCCCTATATTTATAGATGTCAGTCAATTTCGAAGTAACCTGATTCACCTTTATCCCATTATTTTCGTAATTAAAAATAATACTCTTGAAATAAAGAGCAAATACAATTGATCTTATTTTTTATAAAATAATTATTATTTCCATGCACAAGCTACTATAATCAGATCATCAGTCGAGATATAATAAATATCTCGACGAGCATAGCTTTCGATTAAACAAAACTGCATTCAAATCCGTTCACGCGTTCAGCCGCCAACAGCCAATTATTGCATAATAACCTCTCCCCCGCACGAATAAAACGTCAATATCTTGAAAACGACTATTACTGTTTCAATCAAACATGGATAACAACCATCTCGACGAGCATAGCTTTCGATTAAAAAAAAACCGCATTCAAATCCGTCCATGTGTTTCGCCGGAAATTTGCCACAGACAGATACACAGATACACATATACACAGATACACAGATACACAGATACACAGATACACAGATCGACAGGTCAAACTTATAACACCCCTCTTTTTAGTCGGGGGTTAAAAATATAAACTTTTATAATTACCTTTTTACTTTATTTTTTTACTTTTGCATAAAAAACTGCAGCTTTTTATAATTACTTTGCATTTGTTGTCATTCATAAAACTGTCATTTCCAATGCATTGAAGTAACTCACTGTACGAAAACGTGTGTTTGAATTTGAGAACATCCTCCAACGTTGAAGAGTCGTTTCAGATTTTTTTTAAGTTCTGTGTGTTTCATTTTTGTACTTTAAAAAAAAATACTTTTTCTATTTTTACACCTAATCTTAAAAAATCCTTAAACAAAACTTTTTAATTAAGTATTTACAATTAAACCAGACAAATTGGTAGACTACTTTAAACTTGAGCTCTTCAAGTTTAAGGAAATAGTAATTAGTGAAACAGCTCTTAGACCTTGTTAAAATTTCACTGAAGTATACCAATTGGCTCAATATTATTATGAAACTTACTTCAACAATGAAAGGAGTAATTGTTCGGGGAATCGTTCAAAGGGAAAAGGCAAATTTAAAAATCGTCGTCATCGTTAAAAAACGTCAGTAACAGTAGTTAAAAAACATACTGCCATTTAAAATAATATAACAGGTTGTTTTCTTAAATAAAATTTGTTTTTATAAGTAAAATAAACCTTACGCCCATACGACATATTCAATCAACATTTTTATATTGATATAATATTCGTTCATTCGCCATCTTTTGGAAGGATACTTTTTTAATTACTTACACTTATAAAATAAATTTATTATTTTGTATATTATTTTTGAAATAATATTATTATTTTAAAACATATTTTTAAAACCTGCATGTTTTTTTTTATTGTGATTTTTAAATTATAGTTTAAATAATATTGTATTATAAGCGTAATTTAAATTAAAAATTAGGAATCCATTTTCATCACTAACAGAGCGTGTTTCGGGAGGCAATAAAACTAAAGGCAAAGGGAAGTAACGCAAATAGCATAAAGACTTCACAGAAGTGCTTAGATAGTTGTCTATTGTATTCCTCTCTAGCGGCAAATGAAACTTAAATTACATTTAGGATTAATTGAAACATTTCTTCACTTTGTTAACCTTGCTTTTGCGTTTTATTTACTTAATATACTAGAGTCTTAAAAATATGACATAAAATTTTATTACCACTAACAAGAATCTGTACTAAGATCTTGGTACTCCGTCTTCAATTTAATAAAGCTACCTACTATGAAGACTTTATAATTATAAACAATTAATGGTGATCCAAAGCTCATTGTAATTATATAATGAGCTTAACGATCTTTTTGGAAGCACAGTCTTTACTTTGAAGCAAACTGTAAAGAAAAATCTTTTTTTTACTATTTGTGGTATGTGGCATATACAAGTTTTTATTTCCCATCCCAGAACCTTAACAAATATACCAATAATAATTAAATGATATTTATATAGTATTTAAAATGTAATAATTGTATTAAACAAAAAACAATGATATTACCAAGGATTCTAAGGAAATCGAAATTAGACTTTAATAGTTTGAGAGGGCTAAACCCTTGTTTTTTTACTGACATGGAGTTCGTTGCGAAGTTTTTTTATTAAAACAGTTTTGTACTAATTTGCCCATTAGCCAGAGGTTTATAAAATCCAGCTTATTGCTCTTCCTGCAGAATCTTGTCACGCTCTCCTTACTATAGAATCTTTTTAATCGCTAGCTAGCTAGGTCGTTCCTTTTAATTAATCTATAGAAATACACTTAATTAAAAGTTGGTAAGTTTATTTACTAAATGTCCATCTATCTGTGTAAATTGTTATCCTTCCATTCTTATATACTTCAATAAAGTATTTACATTTTAAAATGCAGTTGTAACGATAAATTTTTCACATATTATATTTTCAAGTTACTTATTACAATTTTATCGTTTACAAATTAGACAAAATATTATGGATACTTTTGCCCAACTTGTAATTATTACGATAATATTATGCGACAACATAAATTTAATTTAGTTTGGTTTTGTTTGGTTTGTTTTGATTTGATTTGGTTTAATTTGGTTTGGTTTGATTTGACTTGACTTGACTTGATTTGATTTGATTTGATTTGATTTGATTTGATTTGATTTGATTTGATATGATTATTACCCAGGAAATAACGTGATGATAAATAATGAATAATTTTCTGCCTTTATATAAATTTACCATAGAGTCCCTTTTTTGTAGGCTGAGAACCATAATGGGTAAGTAAGCACTCAATATTTTAAAAGTATTTATTGATTATTCCCGAAAATGCCAGATAGTAATTTTATTATAAAATAAAAATGTTTAACAATATTGTAAACTTATTCATTTCATTTAGTCAGAAATTACCAAAATAAATTAATCTTAGATCAAAACATCTACCATCACTTATATTACTTTACTTGAAATAAATAATAATAATAATTTTATTTCAGAACTAGCCATATGTATGTATATGAATAAATATTTGGAAACTTAAAATGTATATCATATCATAACAACAACTAGTTCATAGCTAGGAAATTTATTTTTTAAATCAACTTATAAAGCTTGTTAAGTAGGGTCAAAGCGTTTTTACTCATTTCCGTCGAGTAACGAGATCGCTGTGCCACAGCCACACTTATAATAGCGCTTCACAAGCGCAAACAATTTTTAAAGCTTGTTTATATAGGCTGCTATATCTCTCTTTGTATTTCAATAAATATTTTGTCGAATGTTTTAAAAATTACCAAACCAAATTAACCTATAGTTTTAGATTCTTAGATACTTTTTATTCCGATATCGTCGCAATTTTTATGTATTGTTTTCAGGTGTGCCAGCAATATTTTGTATAGTTAGAAAACCTGACTAAAATACTACATAAATTGAAAGTGGAATGACATCGTATTCAAATTGTAAATTCTTGCTATATCCCTTAATTTTAGAAGTTGAAGTTTAGTTCTTGAATTTTGGACAATTTAATCGGTGTTTCGAATGTAAATTGGTTATTGGTTATCTTAGTACGTAAAATATTTATAAAATATATTTTTCATTAAAGATAGGTGTAAAAGAATTGAGGTAGTAAAAAAAGTAAGCAATTTAGAATAATAAAAAGTTACAGAAAAAATTGTTATTAAAGTAGGTTAATATAAATATTTAATTTGTATTTCTTGATAATTTTCAAAACCCTGATTTCTTTAATTTATATAACAATGGGGACTTAAAATCGTTTTATATAAAAAGTTGATTTGTACATATTTCTATTTTGCACATTTAATTCCTACAAAAGAGCAGAAAAAAAGTGTCTTTAGAAAATATATTGTAAAAGTATCTCTTTCGTTAGAAATTGTCTGTTATTCCTGTAATAATGCTAAATTACATTTTATGTCACTTTTAATTTTATAGTTATAAACATAAGTATTACAATGTTTCTGATGTACCTAACTGATCGTAGTATGAATAACAAAAATAATGTCATTTTATGTATACCACATACCAATAGACTATGAGCAATAGAAAAGTGAATTTCTGCATTTAATATTACCAATGTTTCTTTATTTCGTATTATCTTTGGGGATGCGGATAACTTTATATGCTAGTAGGTAGTGCTTAAATTTAAATAGTTTGTATTATATTTTGTATAATATATAATAACTTTAACTATATTGTCATACCTTATTATAATTATTAATATTTAATTATTTAATTTATTGTTAATATTGTAACCTATGTAAATTTGTTCAACTCGAATATCTACCCAATTAAATATGTACGCAAGTAAAACAAGTATTGTTTTAGTGTTTGGTCTGTTCGAATTGCGGCATAATTATGTTTCATTGTCATCAGATGAGAAATAACCATAGCACAATATGAGTTATTTTTATGTATAAAACTATAAACCTACATATTAGTCATAGATTTTTTATTCATATATATATATATGAATAAACCGCCCAACCCAACCGCCCGTGGTCGAGTGATTAGCGCAGACGCCTAACGTATAACGATTCCCCACAGGGAGAGGCATTTATATAATGAGCATAGATCTGTATTTCTGAATTTGTTCGTTTATTTAATATATTCTTAGTATTTATAATGTGTATTTCTCTGTATTTGTATCGTTGTCTAACACCCGTAACACAAGCAAATAATTTGCTTACTTAGAAGTTAGATCATTGTAATTTGTCCTGTATTATTATTCTATATTTCGACAAAATTATTTTTAGGTTTAAAATTATGAAACTAAAATAAATCCCTAAATTTTAAATATACTCATTTAGTTTACACTTCTCTGTGATTGTTCAAAGATATTTCGTTAGTGGGTTAGTACATTCTATTTTAATTAATGATAAGATATTTGAAATAAATGATTTAAAATTAAATCGTGCCATTAAAAAAAAAGAATTTAGAATGTTCTAGCAGATAATTATAAAATGCGCGTCCAAAATATTTTAATATTATTTTTTTTAATATTAATTTTCTTGTAGTATAATGTTTTATAAAATGTTTTATAAAAAAAAGAACCAAAAGTTATGTTGTTTGAAAATATTTAACAATATGTGTAGCCATGTTAAGCTTATTTTTTTATCAAAAATATATAACAGATATTTAAACACGCAACCTCTAGGGAAACGTCCCGTCGCTCTATCAATAGAACTATCGAATCGCAGTACGGTATTTTATCATTCTATATTTATTTAAATTTTAAGAGTTGTAATGTTGAGCAAAGAAAAACATGAACTTATAATAAAAGCCGTGATTATTGATGTCTTATGAGACATGAAGTGTAATTAAACATTTAACATACAGATGACTTTACAGCACTTAACTTTAAAAGTCTATAAAACAAACAGGTCAAAACATCGATAACGTTTCCATGGTAAACCGTTAGCTCGTTCTCGTAAACCTAAAGCTAAAACCGTAAAATTTAATGCAGGGAAAAATTTGCAAAAGCCTAAACAAATACGAGCAGCACACTCTGTTTTCATAATAACAAAGGAATGATTAACGATACTGCAGATAAGTAAAATTAAATATATTTATTTAACTTTTTTTGTAATTTAAATCCTATAAAATTGTTCATGGAATATTTATTATCTCGAATAAAATATTAACCGCGTTATAGGATAGTTTACAAATACTAAATATTAACAGTTAATATTCTAAGGAAACAACTAGAAATCCTAGTCAATAATAAAAATAGTCCAAAGAATTCATATAAACCCACTTTCAAAAGTAAAGGAATTTAAATATTTAGAATATTTGTAAGATTGGTATTTGTATAAGCATAAGTAATTGTTAAAATAATGAATGTATTGGCTCTCAAAAAAAAAACAACGCAAATAAAGAAACATCTATTTTATGAAATTTGACTTTCCTTTCGCAGTCAGGTTGTGTTCTTGAGAGTGGTCCTATAGTTGAAAGCCATGCAAAAAAACCTTTGTTACAATCACGTTTGATTTGTTATGTCATGTCATGCATGCATGCGGGTGGTTTCGTTGGCAGGCGCTGTACATCTTATTTATATAAAGTTTTGAAGGAGGTTTATATGTAAACACATATTGTATACCAGAAAAAAAATCACAGAAATAATACCCCTCAATTTTTCCACTTTGGGGGAGAATTAGTCCATTTCGTATACACAGATCATTTTTCATTGTAATCCAAAACTTATACACCTAATTTCTTCACCTAATCTAATAATATGTAGCATCACATAGGCTTATTATATTTCAAATTATAGGTACAATATATGTATTATACGTTATTACTAAGAATGCATCAAATGTGAAGAGTTGGTGGCAAATAACCTTTATTTTCTTAGTTAAATTTTTATTGCCGAATAAAATGCATTAATTTTTATTTTCCTAAACAACCCAAATTAGACCTCAATTAAGGACGTTTTCTTGAAAATCTATATGACCGTGTTTTCAGTAATTACCTTAAAATTAAAAATACAATGGGAGTTTTACAAGAGGATTAAGGTTCAAAGCATTTTATTTGAAGAAAACGAATTAAATCTGATACGTATTTCCAAAGAGGACTACATTCCGTAATGTAATATTCTTTATAGTGAGTTCTGTTTAGAGCTAAGGGGCAGATATAGGGGCAGATATAGATTCGATTTCACACAAGAGTCCAATCCGAGCTGTCCGAGCAATCCGAGTTGTGTAAAATGTGTCCTCGTGAGTCTCTAAGAAATCTTTTCATGGAATTCAATATACTTACATTTCCATCACTGTATTTCTGGACAAACGTTATGTTCATTTCTAAAATCTTTTAAAGGTGTAATCTTGAGGACAAATATAAAACGATATATTTTGAATAAAATAATTGCTTTTTTAACGATTTTTATCACCAATTATTCCTAGAGTTATCACCTTCACGGTTGCATGGAATTTGAAATTCCATGCAAATAAATATTATGGAACATTATTGTAACTTAGACACATAACTTCAACTCCCTACTATTTTTGTTTCTATCTTTCGCATACATACCGAAAGGCAAAGCAGGAGTGTAATAAGATTATTAATATTCTACCGAGTAATATAACGCAGAACTTACGTAAATTTAACTAAATGTATTGTATTTTATTAAATTCCATTATTTTTTGTTTCAAAAGAAATAAACATAAAACTCAAAAATTTAAATAATTTAAATTAACCTTAGAGACCGTTAAATAATTCTATCTAAGGGCCTTTTTTGATGTAAATACAATTTATGTACTTGCTACTAATTTGTTATAATTATAAATTATGATATTCATTTGATTATCTACAGTTAAAACTATTCAGATAACTTAAACCAAATAATTATTAACGGTCAAGAATTATTGTTTTTTTAGAGTATACTTTATTTCAAGGAAAATAATGAATGAATGATTCATTATTTTCTCTGAAATGAATAGTCTGAGTATAGTTTATAGTACCGTTAAGGGTTTTACTAAGTGTGTGTGTTTTATGTTATAAAAAACAGTTCGTTTCAGTGTCAATATAACAAACCTTTATTCAATCTAGCATGTTAAAATAGAGTAACACGATAAACGTTTCTTTTACTACGCCCTGTCGTGTGTCGTACACGTCTTGTTTTTTTGTGTTTTATTGTATAAAGTTTTCGAACATAAAGGTATTATTTAAAACAAAAATTAATAATTGTAATTCAATTTTGTACAATATCATAACTATTTTGTACTAAAAATATTCAGGGGAAACTACTAAAAGCT
Organism: Napeogenes inachia; assembly: GCA_959347355.1. Lineage (NCBI taxonomy): Eukaryota > Metazoa > Arthropoda > Insecta > Lepidoptera > Nymphalidae > Napeogenes > Napeogenes inachia. Next base: position 4,560,297 of record OY365792.1, read on the forward strand.
GAAGGAGACATCTGACAATATAAGCTGACTATACATCCCCTATTTGAAGAGTTAATTAACGATTGACGAACTCAGTTGGTTACTTATGCAGATGAAAGACCTTATACCACTATAGATGTAACTAATGACATATTGCCCACAGGTTGGTCAGTTTCAGTAATTACAAAACTAAAAGATTTATAAAGTTAATAAAAATACTAAGAAAAATCAATCAATTCACAAAATATTTTTATTCCATTTTACTAATAAAATTATAATAAAAAATAGTATATACATCTTAAGCTTAAAAAACAAAAAGTAGTAATGACCTCTATTCACACTACAAAAAAATAGCTTGAAATCAAATGTAAATAAATAATTTATATCCAAGTTGTTTCCTTTATATAATAATAAAAAAAAATAGTAAATTGAAAAAGGAAATGGAGAAATGTGTTATATTTTTTATGCTTTTACTAATATCATAAATATGAATTATCAGAAAAGCTCCATCCATCTCAAATTTAAATTTTATAAATATTTTACAACGTTAGGCACCGCAAAAAAAATTTGAATGACTCATAGTGATCACGCTTGCTTTTAACTGTCATCAGACAATATCCTACCAATATCAGACCTTCAAATCTAATTAAAAATATTTACTGAAGCATGTAAAAAAATATACATTAACTTTTTCTTCCGTGTGAATAATCCGTTACAGATACTTGTTCGTCAGGAGGGTGAGGCCCGTCGGCCCACATTAATCAAGAAATCATTTCTTGATTTTCATTATAAACTTCAAAGAGATGTTTGGTTAAGTGTAACGACAAATTTATTGTTTCTTTCATAATCATTACATTTATTTATTTTTTACCAGCGTGAACTAGAATCAATTGTTGTTCTTATTAAAAATGTATGAGCACAGAAAGTTTTTTCAAGACCATCCGCCATGCTTCGAGTTCATGAATAGGAACACCGAATGGGTTCGAAACTAGTCGGACAAATTCCGAATAAAAATGACATCGTTATAGCCGGGTAAAAATATATATTTTGTAATGATTATGGTTCACGAAAGTTTAAATACAAAAGTTAACAATGTTCTGTTTTCTCAGGAAGTTCATTTTTATTTAAATAGATTTGTTATCAAGAAAAATTTTGGGTCGAAACCAAATAACATCTAACACCACCGTGATGTTAGCAAAATATAGTTAGAGAACTTTCAAACAATATTCTCTTTTCTGAGGAAGGCTTTTTTCATTTAAACGGATTTACCAACAAGCAAAATTGGCAGGATTGGACCGGGAAAACTCCCAAAATAAAAACATCAAAATCTTTGCTTTCTTATATATCCAAAAACATTAAACAAAGGGTATGGACATTTTCCAAACAGAGTGAGATGTATATTCTGATGCTTTACTTTATATACTTAATTATTGGAATTATATTTTAAGATAAAACTTGAGGCTTTGACTTGGGTTACTTCAATATATAATTTTAGAAAAGATCTTATTATTCCATCGGATCGTCCGGATTTGTCCGTCGTCGAGGTAGGGGGTGGCGGATTTAACTTCAAAAACAACACAGATCCTTAGAGTATATTCATTGTTACAACTTCATTGATTCAAATTTTAAATAAATTAACTTAAAAATTATCAGCACAAGCACGGTTTGCAATGCCATAGGGGATATTTTATAATTATTTTGAATAAAATCCTACATGTTCAGTCCCAGCAATGTTTTTTTAAATCATATCTTTTTTGTATGTGTGTCACATAAAATCATAGCATATAATTGAAACTATACACTTGAAAAATATGTTACATTTTACCTTATACTCGTGAACACAAAAAAAAATATTGAGATTTAATTACAGTATAACCGAAATGTTAGTAATAGTTTAAAACTTATTTTTTACATAATATTAAATAGAAATTATCAACTTTCTTACACAAAATGTTCAAATTATTGACTTTTCAAAAGACTTAACAAAATTGAACATTTAATACTTCTTCTTGTACGTATATTTCTTAAGGAAATATAAAATGTGTTACATATATATTTTTAGAATAATTTTCTCAACCCTTATCTATATATTTTTTTAAATATTACCCTCCTAAGTTAAATTATTTTAGTTAACAATAAAATTTATTATTATTATATCACATTATGTTCCTTTTTTATTGCCATAAAAAATTACGTTACGAGCTTCAACCATTAAAAGCCTCCTAAACTTTTACATACTTGACATTTTTGGCACATGTTAAAATATGTTTTTTCATAATGGCTTATTTCTACTTTGAACGTATAACTGAAACACTTATTTTAACTTAAAAAGTATATACTCCTTATTATAATATTATGTTATGATTACTTATACGTCAGCATTTCGTATAAATGTAGTACTCCACCAATTTAATTATTTCCAATATATTGAAAAATATGAAAGAGAATCACAGCAATTAGCTAAAATAATTTGATATAATATTATCTACCTGTATAATATAATATAACAATTGTACGCGTTGCAATTCTCTTAAGGGAATACAAAACGCACGAAGAACTCACCTTTATCTAGCTATAAAAAGACAATCGTATTCAAATTATTCAAGTGGAGTTACCTCACACCCAATCTTTTCACATTGTCAGGCTGGTAAATGCGGTTTAAAGCAACCAACATTCTCTTTAGAGATTTATGTTGTTTCAAAGTTTAAATCTCGTGCTAGTTTAAGAATTAAAATAATTGTGGAAGAATGCTTAGCTTTACAGTTTGTGCAAACGTTACTTAGGTTTTAAATAAATTATGGTTGTACCTATTTTATCAAAATGAGTAGGACTTCACTTACGACTGTTACCTTCCGCCACATGCAAGGTGTAATATGTTTAAGATGTAATAAATTTACCTAATAGTATTTAGGTATTTAGGTGGGGAACAAAATTTTATGCATTTTATATAAAGTCAAGGCATTTTTTTTAAAAGTATATTTAGATTCATTCATATCATATATTTAGCATTTTGTTCGATAACTGACATAATCCCGTTGTTCTAAAAATTTTGTGACTCTTTTTAAAATAATACACAAAAAATAACATTTTAAATTTAAAAAACCCCCGATACAAAAAGACCTCTTAAAATATAAAAATAATATTTTTATGTACTTATTGAAGTCGTTGCGTCGGAGGACCGTTGTACATATGACGATGGTGTCTATTTTACGAAGTTACGAAGGCTTAGACTATACTTAACTTATTTGCATTTTAATTTCTTCCTTTACTAAGCTGCCCCCCGAAACAATGACTTCAATAAGTACATAAAAATATTATTTTTATACTTTTTACTTTACTCTACTTTACCTAACAGAGCCTAGAGAATTCTGTAGACATAAAGAATATGAGTTTTATGTAAATTTAGTTGTTTGCAATAAGGAACGTGTACCATAAGTTGTTTCTTAAATATTTCATGAAATTTCTTTTAAGGGATTAATTAGGCATATCCAAGATCTAATTGTGAATTCAATAGTAAATTTGTTAGTGTTTTCTTTAAACTTATGCTCATACCTACCTTTTATTCGAAATTATTTAATATCAGACAACATATCATCTCTTATAAGTAGTGCTTATCATAACTTTGTATCTTTTACATTGTAATTTATGTATAGGCGTGTTGGATAAAAAAATACATCAAATCATTTATGGATTTACGGCAATTCCACGTGAAATATTTTTGTATATCCTGACATCGCTTTGAGAAAGTGTCGAAAGTCACAGGTGGAATAAGTTTTCTCTGAATTCTCTGAAACGACTGACAGACAAACTTTTCTGAAATTTGATGAATGGAATTCTAATAGTTGGCACTTTTAACATTTCAACTACTTAAACAAAAATGTAACTGAAAAGTGCAATATAAGATTTTTACAACTAGTCAGATTTTAATTTTTAAGTGTTTGGGATCAAAATTTTTTTTGAAAAAATCTGTACGAAAACACACTTAACTGCATGGATAAGTATGAGTTAAAATATATATATATATATATATATATATATATATATATATATATATATATATATATATATATATATATATATATATATATATATATATATATATATATATATATATATATATATATTTTAACTTTTATATGCTTTAATTAATGAATACCACGAATTCCTCAAATCTCGAATACTTCAAATTGTTTGGGTATATGTAGTGAAGTTTAATTTTGCTAAAAGTTATTGAAATTTAGCAAAGTATGTGCTTTCGAATCAATTAAAAATAACATTTTATCCCATATAAGATTACACAAATTTTAAATGCCTAAGTGTTTAAAAAGATAATAATTATAATTAATACAAAAACATAATAATTATAATTAATACAAAAAGATAATAATCATAATTTAAACAATACACAAAGAAGCAACAGATTAATTTGAACCACTTCATATCATGTTTTATTGCTGACAGTAAAATAAAACTTATATGATGAAAGCTTATGCTGATACGGATCTATTGCTTTATCTTCTTGTTATGAGAAAATTTTAAAATGTCTCATCGTCATAAATTTATTTGTCTCACTAACATAACATTATTCGTTTAGTCCTTTAATGCTGACTAACTAAATTGATCAACTTTAGACTGCTACATCCGCTCAATAGGTTTTCTTCCCGACTCTATTAAGGAGCTCTAAAGTAAAATAAGTAGTAGTTTCTGTTTCATATTTATTTACCAAATGGGAGATATAATTTCAGCTTTAGTTTTTTTCAGCTTTAGGCAATTAAAAATATTATATGCTAAACTCTCATTGTTGACAATTCTTATATTTCTTACAAGTAGTACTTACCTGAAACTGTACTGCATTTAATAAGCTTCAGTTACCTTAACCATAATAATTACTTTTAAAATATCTGTAATTTTTATTTCAAACGCCACCAGATAACTAAGTTTAACATATTTGTTACCAAATACCTCAAGTTACATATTTTTCTTATTTAACTCGTGAAAACCACTTATAAAATAAATGATGTTTATTTACTTCTCCACTGTTCATTGCATTGTATCAATACTTGAAATGAAATACACATACAACGAATTTAAATGAAACCGAAAACCCGATAATTGAGCAGCGAACAATTAAATTTCTGTCAGTTTCACGTTTATATATTTCTTATAATGTTATAAATAATACAAAATGTAACAAATACACTAATTAATGTAACAAATATTTTCAAGACAGAAAAATATTCCAAGCTTCTAAAGTGATTATCAACATTTTACTTATAATGCTTAAGCCAGTACCTACATACAACAAAAATAATGAATTTGTAATTTCTTTGTTGGATATTATAATCAGACATTTCTTAAATCACAACACCAGGCAACACTAAATAAAACAAGAGTCATGTTATGTATTTTTTAATTTTCAATATATCTAAAAGCTGCTATATAACCAAAAGCATAAATTATACCTACAAAACACACTTTAAAAATGAATCGAACTAATAATTCAACGACTGTAAAATACAATTGACAGTACAATAACTAGGCAAGATTTATTCATTATCCTCCATAAGATCACCAGAATTAATAATTTTCAACAGATTCTTTGAGCGAGAATAAAAAAAAATAGGCACGTTTGCGGCCTAAGAAAGCATATCGTATCGGTTAATGTTTATAAATCATGAAGAAGCTATTAATTTGAAATTAATAGTTATATTCATTTATAAAACTGAAGTAAATTTTATTTATAAATTCATTTTTGAAAGTATTCAATCAATACTAAGACTTTAAAAATGCCACAAAAATAATAGCACAAAGCGCCCCACGCTTTTTCCGACTATAACTTTATTATATTTTCCCCATTATTCATTCTCATATTACGAATTATTTTTTACTTATAAGTTCGATTTATTTTTAAAGCATGTTTTCTTGGTTTTTTTAACTATATCTATTTCATGTTTTTTATTTTATTTTCTGTATCAAATTCAATATATTTCTCACATATTTTTCAATTGTATAATAGAGCCAAAAATAATTAATGTGAAAAATATAATAAACTAGCAGACCCGGCTGAGCGTTGCTGTGGTTGCAAAAGTTTTTGATTGTAGTACTATTCAAGGAGAAAAAAAAAAAAAAGTAAAAAGTACATTAGAAAAATAGTGATGTTGACCGTCATGTTTTTTTACCATAGATGCCATTTGTAAAAAGAAACTATCTCTATTACTGATTTTCTACTACCATTATAATAATAAAATAATAATTAGAGATGCGCCGAATATTCCGTATATTCGGCATCTTTTTCGCCATTATTCGGCCGAATTATTCGATTTTGGTGCCGAATGTATTAGGTTCGAGTATTTCTATTTTTTGGCTACACGACACGGTACAGAACTTAGATTTAAGTCATATTATAAGTCTAAGAAATCTTATAAATAATGTCTTGAAAAGAGCTTAATAATATAAGACGATTTAGTTTCAAATCAATGTTGATTTGAAGGTTAAAGCACAATATTTTTGGTTAATATGAATTTGTTGTACTTTTTACATTGTCCCATCTGTTGAACTCTAACTCTATCCAGTCAACAGATACAGCGCAATCTGATAGACTTTTTTTTGGATCTAAAAGATTATTGTAAACAAATAATTTGTAATAAAATAATATCAAACTGCACACGGTGTGCAAATTTGATTAAAATTGATTAAGTAGTTTAAGAGTCCATCGAGGACAAACATCGTAACTCTCGAATTATATATATTTAAAAATGACAGTATTCCATGAGAAGCTGTCAAGGTTAATCAAGCACTTAGTTGTGTGAAACAAAGAAAAAGCGGTTAGATGATTTAAGACCTGAAACTAAAGAAGTTTTATTACAATCCTAAACCAGAGTGAAAACTTTAAATCATTAAAGTTTTTTTTTTAATCGGATGAATTTGTATCGGGTTGTATAGCTTTTTCGGCATGGGCATATTTTTAATATATTTATATATATTTAAATAAGCTTAACATGGCTATACATAGTGTTTTCTAAGGGTTTCACGAGTACTACACATTGAAATAAAACTATTGAATGGAATTAAATTTTTAATTTACATTTTAAATCTAACCCGACGTTTCGAATGCTTTGCAGAAATTGTGTTCACGGTAAGACGAGATGGAGGTGTCTGTCAGTAAGTCAGTTAATTAGTAATCTACCTCCAACGGTTTCTAAGCTTCCGGGCGTACAGTTCAGGATTCACACAAAACGCACTATCTTGAGGTCTTACAGTGCGGTCACAGACATGGGATTTTATATTTTTCAAAAGTGGGTCCCAGGTGTTACATAATCCCCAACCATCTTCTCTATTAAAATTAGGATGTTTTTTTAATTTCAATAGCCTCACAAACCATTCTTGGAATGTGACGTTGTTATTTAGCGAGGATTTTAGGTTTATCAAATCTTAAATAATGATTGGGCTTGTCTATGGTATGTTCACACACTGCAGACTTCGATGTACGCCTATGCTTGATATCCGATATGTGTTTTTAAGAAACCGTTTTGTTAACACCGTAAACACGATTGCTGCAAAGCATTCGAAACGTCGGATTATATTTAAAATGTAAATTTAAAATTTAATTCAATATACGCGAGTTAAATCCGTAAAAATAGTTTTACTTCAATGGCTTTACATGTTTATAGATATTTTCAAACAACATTTATATATGTAATAGGAAAACAGAGGAGATGTTCTGCCATGGATTTATGATTTTTGATTATATGTGTATTTATTAAGAAGAAAAAGAACACAGATTGAAGTCTTTCGCAACGCAATTGTTTTAAAATAAATTGATAATTTATTTGATTTAAGGGAACTAAACATTTTGCCCCTATGATTGGATACTTGTTGTTCGGTACTTTTTAAACTCTGTTCAGTGTGGTATAATTCATTTATTTTATAGTGAAAATTTAACTGTACTGACATTATATGTGCATTTATTTTATTACGATCGCTCATTATTTTTTTTTATATCAGATTAATTTATTTGTTACTTAATTGAATATTTGTAGCTTACTCAAATATTTTTTATCAGTAATTACTTAAACTATTGTTGTTATTGTTGAACTTAAGCTATTAATGTTTTAATGCCTTACGCTTCAACTTTGTGAGACCAGCCGTGAGTATCTCTTTAATATCATTTTTATTTAAAAGCATTTCCTTTATTGCGACAGGATGTCGCTTTAGCCTGCAAAGTGCCTGTTACATAAGTAGCGGAAATTACTTAGCAATAGAGCAATAGACTCTTGTTAAATAAATGCAGCGTTTGGTTGCGGGTCATTTAAGAAGACCGATCAACTGAAGTTGATATATATATATATATATATCAACTGAAGTTGATATATATATATATATATATATTAAAATGATATACCTTAACTTCTATATAATATATAGTAGGATGAGTCTTATATCTGCATCCGTCATGTTCATTACGCTAAGCTCTTTACATAACATCTATTAAGCTTCCTTCAATTAACGCGTTAATCGCTTTACTAATTTCGCTCGTTGCCGAATATTCAGGACTGTTGTAAGGTAATTAGTTCCACATTACATGTGTGACAGTTACCACTATCGAATGTAATTATGACAAATTATATTCAACAGTTATTAGTACATGTTATTGTTATAAAGAATTATAAATGATACATTGTATTCATTCTGACAAGAAAAAGATTTACTTTATAATAATCAGTACAATATTGCCGCTACAATACAATGCTAGTATTTTAATTGTATGATGTTAACATAAAGTAACCTAAAATGAATAAAAAAATACATATTACAATGCAATACGTTACACAAACTACTAAATTAACATTAAAATAAAAACGATTTTAAAGGTCTAACTCGTGTATATTCAAAGTTTATAATGTACATTATAAACTTTGATAATTAAGGTTATTTGCCATATGTCGTTGGTCAATTAGTTCCAAAAGAATTTATTGTCTCTTGATGAAACAGAACAAGAAACAAAAAGTATATATACATATAGGTGTTGATCCAAACTCTTATAATGATTAAAATTTAAAATTGAGGTCAAATGTTAGCTAACGGATATAGGTTTGCTTATTTATCTACCATATAGAGTCAATTAGTTTAAAACTTTTAATTTGCAAAGTAAATATTGCTGTTATTTTAGTAAAACAACAAAAATAACTACGTTAAAAAAACCGACTTTAAAACAAAAAAGGAAAAAATAATGAAGATTTAATATTTATTATATACTACCTATTAATTATTTATATGTCCTATTTAGTAAAAGGTTTGAAGATCAATTTTCATAATTATTTAATTTTTTTGTTTTTAATACGCTTTTATTAGCTTGGGTTGTATGTATCTATGTATGTAACGGAATCTTCGAGCTTAATTTTCACCAGGTTCCAGCGATCCGATTAAATTGAAACTTTGCACACGTATCAAGGACCGATGACAATGCAATAATTTGATAAAAGTTTCCCAAAAAAAAAAAAAAATAATAAAATAAAAAAAAAAAAATAAAGAATAGTTTAAAAAACTAAAAAAACACGCTTTTATTGCTAACCGAACTAAAAACTAGAAAATATTTTTTAATGACTAATAAATAATATTAATTTAATAAATAAATATTAATTTTATTGGAAGAGATACAATAAAGTGGCCATAGATGCCTTTAGGCCTAAACATTCCATTTAGGCTTGTAAATTTTATAATATATATATAAATATGGCTTCAATAAATGCACATATATTTCTTAAGATAAATAATAACATTGTTACAAATTCTCAATTTACGCATTACTCTTGTTGGTGAGCATTTGCGCGACCGTAAAGGCATCCTGCAGTTGCTAAGACTAATGTGCCAAACAATACGCGATTTTTTTAGGAAACCCTGTCAGGGACCCGTCTGCAAAGATACTGAAGGTCAGAAAAAGGTTGCAAGACTGTCCTGCCAAAAAAGACTGAAAAAGTAATTGAACTTGACAGAACTGAAACAAATATATCTGCACTAAGTTTGCAATATTGTACTGTAGAGACTGCGCATATGTAAGCAATGATATGACTGATTCATAAAACTAATTTGTAATTTTATTTGTAGTCTTATTAAATGTGATTTACATGTATCCTAATTATTAATATTTTAGAAAAAAAGTTTATATTTGGTTCAAGTTTTGTGACTTTAAAGCAAAGGTTGTTATTTTTGTTAATATTTAGTTCCACTATCATAAAAAAAATATTAAAAAGAAAGTTTTACTTCAAGTTCTTTTTACTCATACTTGACCACTTGAACTATAGTCGTTTTATCCAATTACAGCCATATATTAGTAAATTTCTCGTAATTATTGAAATTATGACGATTTTCTTCACGGGTCTCCTGGACCCAACCCTACTATCGTTGTAACATATTTTAACTGTGCTGACGCCGGGTTAATGAATTAGACTTATTCCTAAGAGACTTCAACAGTAGAAGTACTAAGGGTCTATTGACAACTTAACGACGTCAATCTGGATTTTTCCATTAATTGGGAGGTAAAACTAACCACAATGATGAAAGTAAGTCCCATTGAACCGTGAAGGCGATTGATTTCGGATCAATGCCCGTTGATCGATCATACGGAGACCACTGAGTGATTCTTTCTAAAAAAATCTAAGTAATGAAATGATTTCTCAATTTATGAGTTTGTCACAGACTAAAAAATAAAAAATAAACAATAGTTTAAAAAACTAAAAAAAACACGCTTTTATTGCTAACCGAACTAAAAACTAGAAAATAATTTTTAATGACAAAGAGTATAAAATTACAGTAGTAGAAGATCGAACAATTAATCATAGTGAATCGCCTTAATATAAAATTATAATAAAATTTAAGTTATAAACAGAATAATTCAATTCTGAGTAAAAAGCGTGGGGTGCTCGATATTTAAGGTATTACAATCATTCTATTAGCAACTATCTATGAGAGGATAGTTAAGAATCACAGTAAAATGCACCCCACGATTTTTACTCAGAATTGAATTATTCTGTTTATAACTTAAATTTTATTATAATTTTATATTAAGGCGATTCACTATGATTAATTGTTCGATCTTCTACTACTGTAATTTTATACTCTTTGTCATTAAAAATTATTTTCTAGTTTTTAGTTCGGTTAGCAATAAAAGCGTGTTTTTTTAGTTTTTTAAACTATTGTTTTTTTCGTATCGATTCAAGCTTTTATAATATTAAGATTTAATTGCTTTTTATTATGTATATTTACGTTTCTTAATCATTAAAGTAATTGTATTATTTGCTCGTATTCCTTTATGTGGTTAAATATAATTATTTGTTTAAGGATTGGCAACGACTTCAAACCTATTAGTAAATAGGACATATAAATACTAGGTAGTATATAATAAATATTAAATCTTCATTATTTTTTACTTAGTTATTTTTACGTAGTTATTTTTATTTAATACTTTTATTTTATTGCTACATTGTCAATTAGCCAAGGATAGACCTGCAAAAGGTGCTGCGCGTCTTAAAAAATATAGATCTCAAGAAACGGGCACGGATGAAAGTAGTCGTCTCTCCGGTAAAATGCTCTTCGGAACGCAATTTCACGTTCTTGTGAGACTATTAAAGATCGTGAAAAACGTTGGTTGGCCATGAAAGTATATATGAAATCACGATTACATCAAAAAACTCTTGATCACCATAATTCTAGACTCGGTAAGATCCAAAAGCGTCTTGCGAATGAGTATTTTGAGAAGAAAGCTTATAGGCTGGGCCTCATTAATAATATATAATATGATAAAATGATTATAATAAAGCAAAAGAGATGTATGAATATGTTATTTTATCCAATAATTCAAAAAGAAAAAACAAATATGTCAAACAATTCATTCCACCAAATACCTCATTAAAGAATTGTTATAATATTTCGATAAGAATTGTCGCATTTTTGTGTCGTATTTTTATATACAATTCCGAGATTAAAGTTTATTCACGTATAATATGGACATTATATTATTATCTTCAATACTCGTTGAGCTTTTAATCAAATTTTCATACAAAACTATTAGAAAGCTATAGTTTGACCTTCCTAAAATCATAATCATCAACAAGATTGAGATTCAATACTTTATAGACTTTTTAATATGATTAGTAGTAAGTATATTTTATTCGAACTAAAAGAAGTTGCGATGGTTATTATAACTATTCTGTTGTTTTTTATTACTTTAATACCATGATTATCAAATTGTAGGATAATCCAGATTCTATCATTATTTTTAAAATATATTATAACATGATTTTTAAACAAACTTTTTTAATAATATGATAAGAAAAGAATGGTACAAACAAAAACGATTTGCAACCGCCTCAGAAAGACCAACGTGTAAACATAAAACTGTCCACAAGATAGATTAAAAGCTGTAACGTAAGCAAGAAAAAATAAAACCAATTCATCTAACCAAAAATAATATGTTACTAGATTTGTTGAAGCTTTTCTCACTTCATTTCTTTCGTAACTATTTCCCTAATTCGTTTTTAAGTCAAACTACATAATTTCATTAAAGTTACTTTAGTTTCGGAGTAGACTACCTACTAACTAACTAATAGTCTATATATCTGTTAATAGTAATAAATAGAAGAACAGCGGTATACCAAATTTTTATTTACACTACAAAATCTATTTTGTTATATTATTTTCCTTATATACTCTCCGAATATGTTATATTACAAGTTAATTAATATTAAATATATATAACATGTAAATAATATAATAATTGGTACATTAGAGTTCTGGATAGATGAGAGGTTTTAGTTGTCCTTCTTAATTATTCGTTCGTAGAAAATAAAATAATAAAGGAATAAAATCAAATAAGTATATATAGTCGATGGAGAACCGTCGCCTAACTTAATAAACGTGATGTGATATATGAGAGACAAAAACTAACACATTGTTTACGAAATCTAGATATAAAATGCTTTAGTTTGATAAATATTCCAAGCAGCCAGTTAGATAATGTTAGTCATATTTATTTATAATGATTTAAATGGTAAATACATTGGAATTTACATGTTTTAGTTCATAAGTTTCAACAGTAGCGCCACCTACATAATTAATTATGGAATATTATTTAGTATTTACTGTTAAATGTTTTAAGAATTAGAAGCATAGAATATTTTAACATAATGTTTAATCTTTTATTAATTATTAGAACTTATTATAAATTAAACTTAGTATAAATAATATCATCTGTAAGTTGGTTATGAAATTGTAAATTACCCTCACCTAAATATTATAGTGTCAAAATATTATAAAACGAGTTGTAAGGGCTGCTCTCGCCCATTCTATTACAAATGGTTGTATAATAAACATTGAAGTGCAAGTACTGTGTATTACTGAAACAAGTCTTAACAAGTCAGAAGTGTTCGACCGCTGTAGTATTACGCGCCACGTGTCGATATACACCGTTCGCAAGATATCCTGTCCAAGAATGCTGATGAAGATGGAGTGCTGCCACTGCCGTTGAAAAGCCAAGAAAATAAGAGACGACGTTAAAGTTACGTCTAAGAATGCTGATGAAGATGGAGTGCTGCCACTGCCGTTGAAAAGCCACGAAAATAAGAGACGACGTTAAAGTTACTATTTGGGCCTTCTCTGAGTGCTGCTGTGGTAATCTCAAGCGACAACGAGTCGTAGATTTAAAATGATATTGCAAGTGCGTAAGATTTTTTTTTTTTTTTCTTAATACCCACGTTTTGCCATCTGCTTAGCAGGCTAATTATCTAGCTGGTTATTCGGCAGCATGCTCAATATAGAATATTAATAACTTTGTAGCTTGAAGTTAATAGCACTACTATTAAATTCTATATATCATATTCACTATTAACCATATCCTGTTAAAGTTCAATCATATGCGAAATACAATAAGAGCCTGAATATTTACCAAAACTTTACAGTGTTACTAATACAATATCTCTCCATACATGTTTACATCGCTTGGAGCCTTTGGTGAAGACATACGTCGGAGATGGAAAACTCTAAACTACTACTTGACTGCTAATCTGGAAGGGAATTCGTTGCTGTATTATGAAAATCAACAACATATCAACATCACCTACAGCTACTGGAAGAAGAGGTCGACCAAGTACTTTCTTTCTGATCGCGAGATGGCAGTGCAAGCAAGCAGCACTATACAACGATGGACCTGAATACAACGACAAGGTGACAGATATACTTTATTATAAGAAACTAGCCCAAGAAAAGTTTTGCATAATTAAGTGATCATGTGATTTATAATATTATTTTTACTACGTATACCAACTTTCAAAGCTTTTAAGACCCAGTTGTAGGTTAGATACGCGATTTTTTTTTTTTCTCACTTTGCTTTTATTAAGTTATATAACTGACGCGGTAGTTGAGACTTGCAATATAAAAGTAATGTTAGTATTTTAGATTACGATTTAGACTTTAATATCTTTATATATGACATAGAAGTGAACACTCTCAATGAAGGGGTAATATTCGGTTTACAAAATGTATGTAGGTTATTTAATGAACGATTTCTTAAAAAAAGAGTATATATCAGTCGTAAATGATTAAAATATAAAACCCAATATTAAACAAAAAGAAAAGGAATGACGTTAGATATTTATATATATATTATTTTTGTTTTTTAAAGTAAAAGCACTTAACATCATAAAACCATTTTCAAATAGTAATGATCCTTTTGTTTAAGATAGTAAATAGTTCCTTATAGTAGGTATACACAATATGAATAGATGAAGTATCATTTTAATTTATACAGATTAAAATGTAGACTTGTCTCCTTTCAGAGAAATTAAAATTCTCGAATATCTTATAGATAGACTTAAATGAATATGACTCGTAAATATTAAACTCTATAAATTTGGTAGGATCAGATCTAAATGGCCTTGAGGACCGTATGGAAATAATAAGCCAATGCTTTGACGCTATAGGGGGTAGATTTAGATATGTTTACTTTTATTAAATAGGTAAAGATTTGAATTCACGATATTATTTTATTACTTCTGCAACTATATTTTATTTTGTTTTGCTAAAACTACTCCATAGATCTTAAAATATTTATATTTAATTTTGAATTTGTAAGTTTATCATAGGGTTGCGATAGACGTTCGTTTTTAAAACCAAGTTGGATACTTGGTTATCCACGAGGATAGGGTTATACCATATCATGTGGAGAAATTAAATTTTATGGAACCCAATAATATCTGTTTTGAGAAGTTTCATTGGTTACTTTCATAAATCAAATTTGCCTTGAAAAGGCCATTTTTAGGTGGGTAAAAATAAAGTTTAAAAACGTTTAAAATCTGAACTGGTACTGTCTAAATATAATTCCGAACTAAACAGACTAATTCAATAAAACAATATATCGCGCGTATGAATATGAAGCAATGATACTGGTATTTATTACTAAAACATATTTCTATTATCTTTTATTTGACCGTTTTAATTATTAACTGAGTGTTAATTCTCAGTAGTAAGTATCTGTACGAATTTAAGATCTCAAATTTCAATCGATTATTGAAAAAGTAAAAACGCAATAGGTATTCCGAAATAAATTCGTTAGAATCGATTAATTATTTCATAATGATGATGATATAGGTTTAACATTTAGATCGATTTTAAACTAAACCAGTAAACGCGTACATTTCGTATTAAATTGTAAAAAATAAAACAAGCAATTAGGTCTTCTAAAAAAAAAAAAATCTTTAAACCATATGCGTGGCACTCGATTATTTAATTTTCGATAGTATGTTAAAGAAGAAAAGAAATAACTACGATGAATTATCTTACACACGTTTTTGAACTGTCAAATCGAGGAATTATATAAATCCACAGTAAAAGTTATACTAAACAAGAAATAATTGCATGCCTAAACAATATACCATAATTGACAGTTCAGACAGTTCAAATTAGGTATTTCAAATTGATGAACTTTAAAAAATATATATATAATTTTCTAGATTATGACTGTTGATTACTTAAAAATAGAATTATTGTAAAACATGCCTCCTAAATATTCTTATTAGCAATATGAAACATAAACACGTTAGACTTAAAGATTCTGGTAACTTGAACTCTAGACAAGAGAAACATAAGAAAATTAGCAACGAATATATATTGTCGTATCTTAGGGTATAAGAAGTAATATTATATATGGCACGGCCTTATAAAACCCCAAGCCCCAACCCTCTAAATTTCCAAGAATCGTATTATTTTCAGTATAACGTTTGTAAAATTTAATGCAGTTTAATTCTATTAAATAATTTATACTGTAGATAATAATAAAACAAAAATATAAAATACGTTTTGAATAATTGTGTCATTCATTGTTTCGATTATATAGTAAACTAGGTGTAGGTATACAATGTACAAAATTACGATTTCAAACTCGGAATAAAATTAATAACACTTTTATAACATATGATTGAAAATTTAATTGATTTACGTTTTAATGCTTTATAAATAAATTAGTGAATCATTAGATTTAGTGCAAATTAGAACAATTGGAAATAATAATATAAATAGTAAACTTCTAAAGAAATATGCTTGGTTTTATAATGTTGTCCAATTGTATGAAAAGTATCGTTACATCTTCAAAATAAAAAAGAGGACTACAAAAATTTTCTATTCCCACTAATGATTATTTTTATTTTTTTTAGTTAAGAATATTTTCAATATTGATACGGACAGAGTCAATAAAGAATGTAAAAATATGAATTTTATTTATATTTATTTATAAAATCTTTATTATACAAAGAAATTTATACAATTGGCGGACTTAATGCTATATATAGCACTTGATGCCTACTAATTATCTAGAAGTACCCTCGACCCCTAACAATATATTACAATTTCTTAAATAAAAAGAAATATCTATTTTATTTATTTTATTTTAAAAACTTATTGCACATACAATTATTACAATAAATTACAGTAGTAGGATGTTGATACAGTAAGAAATTTTTGTGCAAAGGCGGTCTTATCGCTTAAAAGCGATCTCTTACAGACAACCCTTGATGAGTAATGAATATTTACAAGGTCATAGGACAGTGCAAGCATTCTACAACGAGAATAAGAATTTATACATAAGGACACAATAAAAATAAAAACTATCGTTTTTTTTTTTAATTATATAAGTAACTAGCAGACTCGGCCACGCGTTGCTGTGGTTGCTAAGGTTTTGGATATACCTATTACATTGTACTAAACTATTTAAGAAGTCACGGTATTAGAAAAAATAAAATTAAAATTAAAAAAACCCCCGACCGCTAAGTAAAGGAAAAAAATTAAAATGCCAGTAAATTTATCAAGGCCAATAACGAAATAACAATATTTTGATATAAAATAATATTGTGACTTAAAATTAAGATGTAAGTTATCCTATGTTTCAAGTTGGATCAAACTACACACGGTGTGCAAATTTGATTAAAATCGGTTAAGTAGTTTAGGAGTCCATCGCGGACAAACAACGTGACACGTAATTTATATATATTAAGATTAAATAATAACGATTATATATAAATATACACATACGCATATACATATACATACATATATCCGTATATATAAATAAATAAAATAAAATAGATAACCTATATAATATATGGTATATACATACTTATGATAAAAATATATATTGCTTCAAACGATTTTTGAAAATTGACAGTGATTTAGAAGTTTGAATTTCTAACGGTAGGTCATTCCAGAGTAATATAGAGAAATATATATATACATATTACAATTGTCGTGAATTTTGAATCGTGTTATGGTTAATAACTAAATATAGCTTCTTTATTAACTACCGTTAAAGTATTTACATTTTTTAAATTCGGGTGAATGAACATTTTCTTAAGATGTAAAATTTAAAACTGCTTCGATGAAATCCCACATCATTTAAAATTCATTTTTCTTTAAAAAAATATAAAGAAACTAAACAAACATAACAAAACAAACGTAATACAAAGTAAAAACAACCTGCTACTTCCAACAAAACCCATGCATAGTATGAATTTCAAAGTCGTATATCTCTGTAGTCTGATCATTAATATAGCCTAACAAAATGAGCTTGGTTTGCTTTTATTAGTTAAAGATTTATTTGCTTAGAATGAGTTTCAAAAAGTTAAAATTAAATATATGTTCATAACAATGATATTAATAAGTAAATTATTGAATAATGTGTTGTTTACCAAGTTGGTGTGTTACGTGGTAAAAATAAATGTAAGGTACCATGTTGGTGTAAAAATGATAACGTAATAACATGTTTGTGTGTCCCGTAGTAAAAATAAGAAATTGATGCCATGTTGGTGTGTCCAATAGTAAAGGTAAGTATGAAATACCATGTAGGTGTGTCCCGTGGTAAGTAAGTGGTAAGTAAAAGTATAAGAAATATCATCAATGGGCATGTCCCGTGGTATAAAAAATAAATAAATAAGAATAAACTACCACATGTGTATGTTCCGGTGGTAGTAGTGAAAGTATAAGAAATACCATCAATGGGCATGTCCCGTGGTATAAAAAATAAATAAATAAGAATAAACCACCACATGTGTATGTTCCGGTGGTAGTAGTGAAAGTATAAGAAATATCATCAATGGGCATGTCCCGTGGTATAAAAAATAAATAAATAAGAATAAACTACCACATGTGTATGTTCCGGTGGTAGTAGTGAAAGTATAAGAAATACCATCAATGGGCATGTCCCGTGGTATAAAAAAAAATAATAATAAATAAATAAAAATAAGAATAAGCTACCACATGTGTGTGTTCCAGTGGTAATAGTAAAATTGAGATATATCCCATGTTGATGATGTGTGTCCATGGGCACCAGATCATAACGGCATGTCCGTTGATCTGGCTTTTCGTAAGCAGCCTGGTTTGTCCGGTGCAAAGAGAACAAGTATTTATGATAAAAACGATTATTATTATATATTATTATTATATATTATTATTATGATCATAACGGCATGTCCGTTAATCTAGCTTTTCGTAAGCAGCCTGGTTTGTCCGGTGCAAAGAGAACAAGTATTTATGATAAAAACGATTATTATTATATATTATTATTATTATATATTATTATTATGATCATAACGGCATGTCCGTTGATCTGGCTTTTCGTAAGCAGCCTGGTTTGTCTGGTGCAAAGAGAACAAGTATTTATGATAAAAACGATTATTATTATATATTATTATTATATTAACGAGTATTTATGATAAAAATTATAATTATATTACGAGGACGTAATAAGATGTCAAAACGGCCGATAGTAAAGTTATATGTTGTATAAATGTTATGTTATTTCGCACATTAAAAGTATAATTGGATGTTTTTTTTCTTGATGCATTGTATTTCTAATGATTCGTTTTTCTCTATAACATTGTAAGATCCTTAATTCAGATGACCATTTGGTCTACTGGTTTCCAGAATGTTTATTAAATTAGAAATTAGTCATTTAATATATGATGGTTGGTAATTAAAGAAATTAATGATACAATTACGAGGTCGTAAGATTACAAATCAGGAAAGGCCGAGTGTTAGTCATATTTATTTATAATGATTTAAATGGTAAATACATTGGAATTTACATGTTTTAGTTCATAAGTTTCAACAGTAGCGCCACCTACATAATTAATTATGGAATATTATTTAGTATTTACTGTTAAATGTTTTAAGAATTAGAAGCATAGAATATTTTAACATAATGTTTAATCTTTTATTAATTATTAGAACTTATTATAAATTAAACTTAGTATAAATAATATCATCTGTAAGTTGGTTATGAAATTGTAAATTACCCTCACCTAAATATTATAGTGTCAAAATATTATAAAACGAGTTGTAAGGGCTGCTCTCGCCCATTCTATTACAAATGGTTGTATAATAAACATTGAAGTGCAAGTACTGTGTATTACTGAAACAAGTCTTAACAATAAATATATCATACAACCCCTAAATTGTGTTATTATTGAAGCAGTGGATTGAACAAATCTGAGAAATTTAGCTGAAAATAATAGTTTTTATCACGACTGCTTACCAAAAAGTAAACTTTAATCTTAATAAGAAGAAATTTAGGAAACATCTAGTAATTTATATGATAATATCAACATTAGCGTTACACTTTCTCATTACTAACGGTTGAATACTTAACTATAATTCCTTAAGTGTATTATGTGTGCCTAATGATCCAAAAGTGTTTGGTGTTACAAATACAATACTGCGTCATTTGGTTAGTGAAAAAGAAAGGCTATGTTAAACAAATTCTTTGCTTGTAACGAATTGAAGGATTTGTGCACTTCTTACGGTTACTTATATCAGGATACCAAATTGAGTGTCGACATTTGGTTTAGACTCGTATCTTAGAGACTCATATCTTTAAAAACACAATAAATGGAATAAACTATAACTGTATGCAATTTCTAAATAAACATACACATATTAATATTATGATTTTTATGTACCATCTGAAAACGTACACATGTCGAACTTAAACAACTTAATTTGACATGGTACAAAAATAAATAAATTAACATTATCCGCTATAAAGCTTCTAGGTTTATAATAATATATTTATTTTTTTGTACTTAACAAAGCACTGTATTGTAACTGTATCAATAATGTATGATACAAATGTAATAGTTAAAAAAACATTAAAGAGCAATTGTTGAAGATATTGCTCTAAAGTAGCATATAAAGGTAAATGTACGTTCTGTTAAAATACAGCGCTTAAAACTAAGTATGATGGAGCCAACATATTTTATACCACCTCAGTGTTGTCGTAAAAGAAAATATTAATTGTCTTAAAATGAAGGTATTAGCAAAAAATGAACTTAATACGAAATTAATTATAATTGTTCCTTTTACTCAGCTTTTTTTTATAAAAAAGAAATAAAATACAGATTTGTTAATAATTTAAATAATAATTAATAAACATATTATTATAATACTATAATAATCACAAAAATATTTTTATTATAAAAAAAATATTATAAAGCAAAATCAATCTTTTAATTCTTCTCTAGAAATAATTATAAGACCTTATAATTCATAATAGATACAATAAATATTTTTTCTAATATATTTTTTTATTAATCAACGTAATTTACGCATGAAGTATCAAAAATATTTACACCTGATTACAGAAGTTGAATAGGCGCCTTCAAAAGTTATTCAAGTGAAATGTCCCTTTCATAGGATTGAGGGACTATCAGTACTTAAATATACGATATATTTTAAATCAACGTACTAACAATAAAATGATATTTATAAAATAGTCAAAAAAAAAATATTAGGTAACATCTAGTTATTCTCTAAAATTGATCGATTATTTAAAAAGAAATTCTTATATTTTTGAGATTGTACGTAATTTATTTAATTTTAAAGGTTACGTAAATAATCAATCTACGTGTTTTTCTTATCATATTAAAAATAAACAATTACATTTTTTTCATCTATGCAGTGATAAGGTAGAAAGTTAAATAATTAATATTCACTCATAAAAAAATCTTAGTTTTTTTTAAATATTTTATCCATTTAATATATTATTGTTTAATTTCAAGTTTAAATATTATAAATGAAATTATCAAAAATTACAAAATCATATCTACCATGTAAATATTGGTTCTTTGTTCTAGGTTATAACGAGCTTATGATCAAATCTTATAGAAATATATATCAATGTATGAAATGTTATACGACAGTGTAATTCCGGCTGTAAACAGGTAAGAGGGGGATCTCAATAAAACTCTTGCTTGTAAATGATCACTACGTGAACTCTTTACGTGTGTTACTTTAATGATGAGACAAACGAGTTATGTTAAGCAGTAAAAAACCCGTTTGTAACTTATAAACTCACTATAGTCTAAAAGTATTTAAATATTTTTCATACATATAATAATATTAAGATCTGATAACTTTGTTTATTTTCTGCTGTATGCATATAAAGTATAGAACTAAAGATACCAAAAAGAGTCTTCAGAATTTGAATGATATACAAAACCATTAACTATTTTTGTTAATTGTCAGTATATTTAAATATTCTGGTGTTCAGGATGCACAAAAGAGTTTCACTTGCTCCACGTCGGCAAACTTCGATGCTAATGATTTTTTAATTTCGTTTGAATATTTTTGGAGAACCAATTATAGTTTGTATTCTATTCAAGCTAACTTTTTAGAACTCTGATATCTGATATATATTCAGGCAATAGTTTTTTGCTTAGACTTTACTTATATCACTTAGACTTTCCAGGATTGCGGCTAATTGCATTGGTAATAAAGGCTGCTTGCATTTACTACCATAACAGAGTGTCATATAGTATAAGCATTAACTTTAAATTGAACTAATTATTACCATATGAAATATCTAACTCGTACTCTTCATGTATTTATAATTTCGGTAAATTTTATACAATATGTAATAAGATCAAAGGTAATACTTATTACCTTAACAGCAGCAAACCTTTTGCTCTTTATTAATTTCACAAAAATAAAACAATTTTTTACGGATTTAATTAGCGTATAATGAATTAAATTTTAAATTTACATTTTAAATCTAACCCGACGTTTCGAATGCTTTACAGCAATCGTGTTCACGGTAAGACGAGACGAGATGACCTCGGTATAAATATTTTATTTCAATGTGTAGTACTCGTGAAAGCCTTAGAAAACACTATTCACAAAAATATAAAATAATTAATTATCATTCGTTATAAAATTATCATTCCAGAATTTTGAGTTAAGAACTTGTAACATACGCCATTTATGACAACTTTATAAAGGTAAAAATATATATATCAATTCAATGACTTAGCGTGATGACAAAAAAATATATGAACTTCAACGAAATACAATATTTTATTATGACTACTTTGTTGACTAAAATAATTGTTCTTAAATTTAATTAATATTATATAAACTAAAATGGATTTTGTAACGATATTTTTTAATTTAGTTAAATTCTAAAGTATTCTTACAAATCGATTAAGATTACACGAATAGTCGCTAAAATATTAAAAGCTGTGCTGTTAAGTCAATTGTATGTATATATTTGATTCAACTTAGTTTCTATGTTTTCTATTCAGATGTCGAAAAAAAGCATAGAATTATTGAAAATCTTAATAAAAAAATAGAAATAATTTGTTAAAAAAGCTATATATTTTTTTTTACTAAGGCATAGTTTAGACACAAAATTTTAATTAACTTATCTTATCCAACACAATTAGACAAGACAAGTGTATTTCTTATATACTTCAGGCTCTCATTACTGTGATTCGTGTTTTTCTTTATGTCACAATTATAACGTTGACGTATATTGTAATTAGGACATCGCGTCTAATCCAATGTAATTAGTGCGGGAGAAAACACGTTGCATGTCATTTGACATAAAATATCTAATGAGAAAGACTTTGTTGTTTTGTTTTCCTCCAAAATTTCATCTTCATTTTATTTATAAAAAGAAAAAAAAATATTTATATAAAATTATTGGTGAAGAGTTAATTTTTAAAGATATGACAACAATAATTTTAACGATCGTAAATCTTTTGTTAAGCTGTCAAACGTAGGAATCATCTTACATTATGGCAATATTATTGGTTATAATTAGATTATTCATAACATTCACTATATGTAATGTATATGTATCTTCTAAGTATATTTATACAATTAAGTAATCTTCTACAAAAGAATGTCAGTACTGATAAAGTAACTTGATACAAGTGATTGGTAGTTATTTTATAAAAAAAGTTTATAGTCTTCAAGTATAATCTTAATATTATGAAGAACAGTGTAATGCCTTTACATAATGTAATTTTTTTTTATCGTTGGATTAATGCTGTTTATAATTCAGACGTCAACTACACATTTAACAATGTACATATTTTCGATTAAATAGTAAATAATCCAACCATTGGCTTCCTTTATACTAAGAGTTAAAGAGCAAATAATTTCTTTATATTTTTTATTATAATTGCAAAATACACCAATAGGATTTAGTATGTCCTCAGAATACTTCGTTATCGAGTAATATTTAATGTATTTTTTATTCTGTATACTTAAAAGGGAATAGAAGATATGCATTACGTAAGGATAAAGGCAATGTGTAAGTTATTGGTTCACTGTCCCAAATTTCACGGATAATTATTTAGATAATGGTCCGGAAAATGTGAGGGAGATATATTGACGAGGTATTTCGATTTTTCCTGAACGTAATAAGGAAGACAAAAGGGTTGTATTACAAATTATCCTCTGTACCCCTTTGGATATAAAATATAACGAACAGTATTAACATATTTTATTGCACTTCCTTTAAAGTAAATAAATATGAGAGAAAATAAATATGAGAAAATAGCACTACAAAAATTAAATAAAGCTTATACTATAAATTAAATTTAAAAAAAGACTGTAATAAAACAAAATACAAATTAAATTAAGTTACCAGTTTCATGAAAACATTAATTGCATAAACGTTCTTCGAAACAATTAATTATATTTGTATAAACACTAATTCTCTATTAGCTTATAACCATTAAAGGGATTTTTAATTATTAGATTATTCAAACACAAGTTGTTTCTTAAACGGCTAAAAGATTCGTCCAGTAACTTCTAAATTGTCTTAATATAAGAAAAAAAGTAGATAATAATGATTATGATATACTGTAATTGCCACCGCAGTATTATTTATTCTAATATACATTTTTTTTTATTCTTTCTTGTTTTTACGATAAAAGCCAAAGACTAATTTATAATAATTGTAGAAAACTTTATAAAAATATAATTCGTCCTAAGGATAAAGCAATAAAATATCTAGAGCCTGTAGTTAGTTAAAGAAAGAACTCGAAAATTATAAATAAAAAAATGTTGGATTTTCTCTCACACCTCTTATATGGAGATGTCTCAAGCAGGAATAGAATACAAAAACCTTATTAATAACCCCCGACTAAAAAGAAGGGTGTTATAAGTTTGACCTGTCGATCTATGTATCTGTGTCTGTGGCAAATTTGAGGCTAAACGCGTGGACGGATTTGAATGTTGTTTTTTTAATCGATAGCTATGTTTGTCGAGATGGTTCTTATCCATGTTTGGTCGAAATAGAAACAGTCGTTTCCAAGATATTGACGTTTTATTCGTGCAGGGTAGAGGTTCTTTAGTAATAATTAGCTGTTCCCAGCGGCTGCGCCCGCGTTATATAGGAAAAAAAGCCTTGTTATGTAGCCCAAAAGGTTTTTACACTTACTCAGGTAAGTACTTTATTAGGGATAGCTGTTGCCCGTGACTGTGTCCACGTAGACTGTAAAAAAAATATTTATATGGCTTATGATCGTAGTCATAAAGAAGCACGAGCAGCGATTATTAGTGATTGTAAATCATTTTAACTCTAAATGTTTATGTTTATTATTATTCGTATATATGAAACCTAGGTAGGTTAGGTAGGTACTTTTGTTCTTTTTAGAGGTCTTTTTGTATCGGGGTTTTTTAAATTTTTAATTTAATATTTAGCTAACTGCTTGGCTAGACGGTAGTGTCTGCTTCATAAATGTGAGGACAGAATATAGCTATAATGTGGATATGTATTACAAGACAATTCAAATTTAAAAAAAATGGGTAAATCATTTAACTTACATGTTGAATATAAATCATTTATCAGTTTAGTTTTTAATTATATTATTAATAAATTTTAAAACAATTATTTATATAATCCAAACCTTAAAGTGGAATAGTATCTAGAATGTTCAATGTAATAAAAGATATCACATATACATGTCCTCGATTACGATAATTAACGATAATTAATAACTTAATAATCGGCTACTGTACAGTACAATAAATTATAGTTATTATTATTTTTATTTAAAAATTCGTCAAATATTATAACATACATTCAATTGAAAAATCACTTTTTTCTTTCAATTTAAAACAGTTAAAAATGTATATGTGATTTTGTAGCAGACCATTTTGTACATAAATATATAATAAGTTTAAATACAATAATGACCGCCCCGTTGGTCGAGTGGTTAGCGCAGACGCCTAACGTGTCACGGCGAAATGGGGCTCGGGTTCGATTCCCGGCGGAGATAGGCATTTATGTGATGAGCATAGATGTCTGTTTCTGGGTTTGGTCGTTTATTAAATATATTTTCAGTATTTATATGTGTATTTCTATGTATTTGTATCGTTGTCTAACACCCTTACCACAAGCAAATAATTTGCTTACTTAGGGGTTAGATCAATGTGTGTAATTTGTCCTGACATTATTATTATTATTATTATTAATAATTTTAAAATTAAATATCCTTTCACATAACGTATGATGATCAGTCACTTTGTTAAAGTTCACGTATAGTACATGAAGTATAATGAGTCAAATTATACAAGTACTACTTACATACTTATATAACATATATCTTAAGTGGTACAGCAAGCTACAAAGATATTTCATAATAAAATGAATGACAACGAATATGCTCCAAGTCAGAAGATTTTAATATGAGAGCTTCTTGAAGAATAAATATTCATACCGGAATATCCACATCCTAATTCCAAGACTACCATGCAATATGAATTTTATTCCGTATTATTATATTCTCAGAAGTCTTTATCTCCTTAATGACGCAATTACAGTTTTTTGCTATATGTTGTAAACTTGAATATATTTTGATAAAATACTTAACTTTCTCTTAGTTTGATAAAAGTATTAAATTTATATTTGAAAATATATGACATTTATTGATTAACGCAAACATTATAAAATTAAATTGTAGTTGTTTTTTATCGCACAAACTAGAAAATTATCCTAGAATTATCAAATTCATCCGACATGTGATAAAAGTGAATCCACTTTTTACGAACATACCATAGATGGGAACGACCACTAGGTACATCATAATATTTCAAAGACTTTTATTGAGAATTAAGTGATGTCCCGATAGTAATCATAGAATCTATTGAAATTAATAACATTAATTCAAATATACATACAGAAATCACACAGAAAATTGAAATGATATAATACCTGGAAGCCTCTTATGAAATATATAAATTACAGTCATACATACATCCGTGTATACCCTGAACTCTTAGCCCGGTAATTGTAAAATTACGACAATAAAAAACCGACTGACAAATTGACCAATATAAAATTTTTTCTTTGAATATAAATTCGGCAAAACATTCTAAACACTACATATCTACTCCTTTATTTGTTTTTTTTTTTCAATTCTTTATACTTAAGTAAAAGTAAAATATGTATTATACTAATTTATTCATTTTATAATATGAATCCAGCCACAATTCTTCATCAGATGAAGCACGGGTGCTGACACTGTCTGTTAGTAGTTTGTTAATGGACAATGAATATTAATGATTCATAAATTTTCTAGTTAATGTTAGGGGGGCAAACGAATATTTTTCTGTTACAAGCAGAGGACGTTTTAATGTAAATTTTAATAATTCGTATACAAACATTTGACTAATACCCATTAGATAGACAAATTCAAAAACTGCATTTGGCTCCATGTCTTCTCTATATAATAAATCGGTTGTATTCATGACACACACACAAATATATTTATTACCTATAGGGGAACAAATGAAAATACGCAATAAAACAAATTTTAATTTTAAAAAGTCAATGACCACAATTTTTATGAACACCAGTTACAAAAAAATATATTACACAAAACGTGTTTTTTAATTTATAACAAGAAAAGTTGAATAAACTTCATGCTCATATAGAACGACAGAGCAAGTCTTTCTTTTTATTATTTTCATTTTTTTACATAAAACTTTTTATTAACTTTACTCAAGTTCAGGCATGTTTATAATGTTTCTTAGATTTTAATTAGTGCTAACAGGAAATTCTATTAGAGCATGTATTTCCTGTCAAATGTTATTATTTCCTAAAGTAATTTGTGAAAAAAGTAGATTGCGGAAAATATTATTTTTGTAGGAATTTTTATTTTCGTAGGAAAATATTATTTTTGTAGGAATTTAATAAAAGACTTTTGTTAAACACATTTAAGAATTATCTGTATAGAGTATTCGAATCATAACATCATAGTTCCTTCACATATATAATTATGCCAAGAAATACAAAATATTTTGTGGCTAAAAAATATTCAAGGTTTTTTTTCCTAAAACATAAGTTTTCATAAATTGTCTTCTATGCAATTACAAATTGATATGTAAACAATCTTAATTTTAATCTTCTTTATTTTTTTTTGTCTTTCCCATTTTATCTTAACACAAATAGAGGTAAGTTTTTTACGTTACTGACAAAAATTGTAAAGTATTATTTTTATATAAGAAATCAAATATATTCTTCCCCTAGGAACCTTTTCACTCTTTTCTTGAAGACCGGCTGGCTTGATTATATTCGGCCGGAAATACCGACGCAGGCAAGCTGTACAGTCCTTCGCTCGACGAAGTAAAAAATTCGAAGCTTCGTTCGGACAGGTGGAATGTCCACAACAAAAGGATGGATACCTGCCAAGCGCCCGACCGCCCGGTGATGGAAGGGGGCCGGGAGAATTAGATCGGGTAATTCCTGCGCACACTCACCAATATGTATCCTGTAGAATAATGAGAGGCTAATAAGAGGATAATGTATAGCCATGTTAAGCTTATTTTAATTTATATAAATATAGAATGAAAAATAAACCGATACGGGCACGAATTCGAACCTGCGACTACTGGGAAACCGTCCCGTCGCTCTACTAACCGAGTTACCATATCGCTGTCCACCTCGGTGAATTAAGGAAAAAAAGCAATACCTAATAGATTTCACCACCGTCCGGATAAAGGCGATCGCATATAGAATTCTTAATTTAAAAAAGGCCTTGTAATAATTTTTCAGGTAAGTGATGAAAGTTGAATACTTACAGTTCTTTAGTTTTACCGATTCGTCAAAAATTTCGCTTTGAGAGATCAAATTAATTCAATAGCAGCAAACTTCGCAACATTTCATATTCATCATTTCATAAACTTTTTTTGGCGTTCATTGTACAGCTTAGGCAATTTTAATTAAGTGACTATTTGTTTTGAAAGAAAATTACAAAAAAATAATTGGTAAATACTTTGAATAAAATATAATTGGAGTCATGAAATACAAGAACTATTAGAAAATTGTCCAGAGGAATATAAGATAACACCAAATAATAAAATAAATAAAAGAACACCAAAGACAATGATTACAATAGAAGAATATAAACAATAGTTTAAAAAACTAAAAAAACACGCTTTTATTGCTAACCGAACTAAAAACTAGAAAATAATTTTTAATGACAAAGTGTATAAAATTACAGTAGTAGAAGATCGAACAATTAATCATAGTGAATCGCCTTAATATAAAATTATAATAAAATTTAAGTTATTAACAGAATAATTCAATTCTGAGTAAAAAGCGTGGGGTGGTATTACAATCATTCTATTAGCAACTATCTATGAGAGGATAGTTATGAATCACAGTAAAATGCACCCCACGATTTTTACTCAGAATTGCATTATTCTGTTAATAACTTAAATTTTATTATAATTTTATATTAAGGCGATTCACTATGATTAATTATTCGATCTTCTACTACTGTAATTTTATACTCTTTGTCATTAAAAATTATTTTCTAGTTTTTAGTTCGGTTAGCAATAAAAGCGTGTTTTTTTAGTTTTTTAAACTATTGTTTATTTATTTATTTATTATTTTTTTTTTAAGGATAATGGGAAACTTTTATCAAATTATTGCATTGTCATCGGTCCTTGATACGTGTGCAAAGTTTCAATTTAATCGGATCGCTGGAACCTGGTGAAAATTAAGCTCGAAGATTCCGTTACATTCATACATACATACATACATACAACCCAAGCTAATAAAAGCGTGTTAAAAATAGAAACAAAATCAAAAATCATGTCTTAGTATATTTACTAAAAAATTAAAGTTATTATTATACATAGTATATTTACTATGTATAATAGTAAATTAAATTTTTCAAGTAATAAATATTTAAGAAAAAAAAACATTATAAAATCATTTTTTAATGTATTTTTTATTTTTTTTAGTGTAATTGGTTTAACTAACAACCACTTTTGACTCGCAAAAAATATCCGTTTGAAAACGATTGGATTTTTTATGTGCGTGTTATGTGGGACACCATGTGTCGAATTTAAAGTGACAATTAATATTCATTAACTGTTAATAAAGCAGTAATAGTGAAGTAGTGAAGTCTTAACAAGGTTTTGGTTTAACAAAAAAAAATACTTGTGAATCATCATCATGTAAAGTATACTTTCCATATCTTTTTTTTTTTTAACGTCAGGAATCCTCATGGACACACACCTCCATCCAGGGGATGATGGAGGTGGTTATGTAAGACTCCTACTCACTAAACCAGACTAATGGGACATCACGGGATCGCTTTCGCACCCCGTAACGAGGAGCACCCACCCCATTTTCGCAGGCTTGAAAGATTGTGGAGCGATCCCCTTCCTCCCCCCCCGAGCCTGCTGCCTCTGAAGTGGGCCGAGACCCCCTTCGGGCCGGACTCGGTCTCAGGGGATCAGGTGTAAAACTCGACTCGACCATCATCGACCGTGTCCAGCCCCAACGCGGTAGTCTCCCCGAAAGGAGACCACCGGTCAGGCCCTCTAGAAGATACGACCCAGCGGGCTCAGTGGCTTTGGTCAAACCGCGAGCCACGCGCTGGGCCGCACTAAAGCCCACTCAAGACAGAGGACCCAACTTCAAACCCGACAAGTCGGGAACCCACCACGCCCAGACTAACCATCGCCAAGCGCAACCGTGGCATCGCACTTGGCAACGATCAACCCAGGCAACGTCTTGGATCGTCTCGCCACCAAGCAATGTTCTGTCAATGCTTCGTAGAAAAAGAGGTCCAGACGCCTAAACAACACAGACGGCCTCTCCCTCAGCAAGAAAGAAACCACTCCACAGTCCACTCTTCTATTCAGATAAGTACCAGGCGGCTAGCCCCGGCAAAGAGGGCCTGCGCCCTCTCACCCTCGACGCCCAGGCCAACTTTCTACCAACTAAGGCCGATGGAAAGAGGCCCGGGCCCTTCCTCCCGCTGGCAGGCCACCCCGAAAGGTTACGTATCTAACAATACCTCTTACGATTTTTACAAAAACTTTCGTAATAAATTTAGTGAATTATTATTATATATAAGCTACAACATTTTCGAGTTTCATCAAAATTTAGTAGTTTTGGCGTGATTGAGTTACAAACATCCAAACTTTCACATTTATAAAATTTCCTAATTGGATAATTATTACATTTGTCAATGTATGCATCCATACAAGCTTAAATATACTAAAACATTTTTGTTTTATATGAGAAGAATTAACGTGAACACTTTGTGCTATTGAATATTTATAGAGACGATTTTAAAACCTAAAAAGTTTTGAGAGAGCTATGATACTTGACTAACACTTTATACCCATTTATTCAATATTTATGAGTACTCGGAATATGTCAAGCATCGGAATTGATGATATAGGTGCTATGTTCTGATGCTTCTATTGTATTTCGCAAAATTCGGCCAATATTCGTGAATAGAAACAAGTGGCTATTGTTCTCAATTTTAGAGTAGAAAGGGGAAGTTTTAGGTATATTGTTATACAATTGTTTTATGGTTGGCAGATATTTTAATATGTTTAACAATACAAACAGGAATTTGTGTAAATATTTAAAAATATATGTCACGTAAAATAGACTGGATGTTATATTATATGGTATATTGTAATAGTGAAATGACTAATGAGTTAATACTAAAAGAGAAAAGTATTTTTTTATTTAATTTGTTTATGAATTTACAAAAAAAGCCGATTTTTTTTTGAGTCCGAAGTTAAGTTAAGAAACTAAAAAGACACCTCTTACCAATAGATATACAACTAATATATACGGATGAGTAAATAAATATGATTAATAATAATACGTAACACGGCAAATATAGACAGAAACACTAAGAGGATAACAGTGCCTCCACTAAAAAAATCCTCAAGCAAAATACGAGATATCAAAAATCTATAATTTTAATAATTCATGAATCCTAATTTTACAAGTCATAAACTACTTATAATATAAATACCATGGAGACAAGCTCTCACGACAAAATACTAATATTTATACTAAAGGCATTTGGTAATCCGTGTAAAACTAAAATATTAATAGATATTTTAACAAGAAAAAATAGAAAAGCCACAATTACAAAAACCTGGTATATTTTAAGTAACCAAATCACAAACATTTGAGCCAACGTTGAAAAAATATTGCAGCACATTTGTAAACCTTTTGAAATTGGTAAATAACTACAATTTATTTAATATTTTGTTAACTGTTACGAAAATCTCATCTCAATCTCTCTCTCTCTCTCTCTCTTTCTATATTGAATTATTTATCAGTTAAATATGAATGCTATGTAATACCCGGTTATTTCTACAAAGTTATGGAATTCAGAATTGAAGTAATTGGCATACTTTGATATGAAAGAAATGTACTAGAACAACAGCGGCATTCACAAGAAAAAATAACATCCTATCAATAAATTTAAAAGTATACTCCATGAAAATCTAAGTGCTAAGGGTTTTTTTTATGTTTTTATCTACAATTATTTAATTAACCTAATAATTTTTTGGACATTTCAAACGTTATTGACACTTATTAATTAACATATTGTAATTATCTTTGAATATGTAATTCCTTTAATAATTTTCATGATTATTGTCAGCAAAACATGCACGATGTAAAAATAATTTGTTATATTAATAATTGCTTTGTAAGAGAATGATTATAAAAAAGCGAGAGATTATAAAGAATGGAATTATACAAAATATTTTATATTTGAAATTTATCATCAACACAGCAGCTTTATTAATTTTTATTATTTGTTTCGATATGCGACATAAGCGCTTAACAAAGGCAGGCTTGACATTGACTCACTTTCATATGCCACATGTCACATATCTTATCCAAATTAAACCATAATGTCTGTAGTGTCAGGTTGTTCGAGAAGTTGAAATTATTGTATAACATGATCCCTTTGTAAATTGTATGACTTAAAAATGTATAGAAAGTGTATATGTCTTACATCAACAGGAATCGCAAAAGAAAAAAAATCGATGCAACTCTTGAATTCCTTTTCTGATCTTATTATAGGGTAATGTGCATTTGTGCAATTCCTATACTCACTCATCACAATTAATTTTACATAAATCTGAGGCGCTGGCATTTCTACATTTTTGGAAATTGAAATCAACTAATTCAGGATCGCCTACTAGACTCTTTGCACGCCCATTGATTTAGTCTAAAGGTGCTCGGTAACATTTTGCAGCACCCGTTACTTTTTAATAGCAGTACTTTACACACGAACAGATCTGTGCCCAGCATAATAGTAGAAACTGTTTCGGTGTAAAATAATGTCAGATCTTTGGAAATACACCAAGCTTTTTTTCAACCTTTCTAGTTTTGTACTCAATGAACCGGCCAAAGTCCAACTTCGAAGAAATAACAAACTAACAAGTGAAAGCAGTCACTATATTCCAAATATTTATTTTAAAAAGAGAAAGGGCCTCTTTTGACGATAATGAGATACGTCAATATTTTTCATACATTCATTTTTTATAAAGTAACCTCATTCCCAAAGCTGATACGAAAGTTACAAACTTTGTTAATATTAAACACTGAAAACAACTTCATCACAATGAACTTCTCTTTGTTAGCAGTAACTTTAGCTTTAGATATATCATAAAATAGCTTCAAAATATATTATAACAGACAATATAACAATGTCACTTAACAAAATATTCTCTGAAGCAGAATTCACATCTCGTTAAATGTCGTGAAACTAAATTATCCGAAGCTTAAGCTCTATACTCCTTTGTACGAGTTAGCAAGAAGTTTGTGCAATTCAGTGCAAAGAAGTTTTACTAACTATTAAACTATCGCGTTTCATTACATATTATTATTTAAGAAATCGGGAATTAACGTGTAAAAATAGGTATCACATACCTTTTATTTGCCTGACGTTTCGATCAGGTTGCACCGGCCGTGGTCACAGGCTGTCTGTCTTAGCGGTGCAGGCTCTCTATCGTCGAATCCGTGGGGAAGAAATTTCTTCATCTACCCGCACATCTTCATTATTATTAATATTGTCTGTCCGCCACGTACCGTCACAAACTACACTCAGTATCCCTATCCAGGTGTTTAACCGAATGCGTAAAAAAGCGAGGTATTATGGTGTTTATCACTGGGTAATCCATCTTCCCGATTGAAAGTCCCGTTTTTCTTGATTTCAATCGCTTTACGTACAACTCGAGCATAAAAGTGTCGTTCTGCGGAGAGGACCTGGGTACGATGAAATTCAATCCAGTGATTGGTTCCCGCTTCCAATGGATGTTCTGCGATCGCTGATTTATTCGTCTATCGGTTCTTTACAGAAGCAATATGTTCTTTGACCCTTTCCGAAATGGAGCGCTTTGTTTGGCCTATGTAAGAACTACCGCAGCTCCAGTTTATTTTATACACACCTGCAGTTTGTAGCGGCAATACATCCTTTGGTGTGCCTACGATGTTGTGAACCTTTATGCCTGGTTTATAAACGGTGGGGATCCATCCCTACCGTTTATAAAACGCTCCATCTTAAAGAAATACTCCAGTATTTCTTTAAGATGGAGCCGATCTTATCCGTTACTCCTTTGACATAAGGTATATAGGCTGGCTGTCTGTTCACCTCTGGATGCTGATCATAACAATTCCATTTGGAACAGTTACAGAAGTATCAAAAAATAAATAATAAAGATATACATGCAAAACATACTGTAAAAAACTCGTTTATCCTCATTATCGTGACTTATCTATATCTATACATATAATAAATTTATTACTGATCGATTTCTGTACTT
This sequence comes from Napeogenes inachia, assembly GCA_959347355.1. Taxonomy (NCBI): domain Eukaryota; kingdom Metazoa; phylum Arthropoda; class Insecta; order Lepidoptera; family Nymphalidae; genus Napeogenes; species Napeogenes inachia. The sequence continues at coordinate 4,595,211 of OY365792.1, forward strand.
GGTATATATTTAGAAAAAAAACATAATGGGGGGCATTTATAAGAGCAAGAGAATTCAAAACAATGGTTTTTCAATTTGTCTGTTTGTCTGATTGTCTGTATGTCTGTATATCTGTATGTCTGTATATCTGTATGTCTGTATGTTTGTGCACGGTTATCTCAGAAACGGCTTAAGCAATTTGGAAGCAGTTTTCAGTAATATATTTAAGTAGTATTCACTTAACATTTAGTGTTTTTATCATAAAAATGGAATAGGAAATAAAATTCATTTCCATTTATGTCAAGCACGTTATAAGTACCATGCAAATCATCTTCTATACATGTAACAAATATGTAGAGGAGTAGTCTCTGTATCCACTTTAAAAATAATAACTTTAGGCTTCTTAACAAGTTGGATCGTCACTATATCACAAATAAAATTATTCTTCATCATGGTTTCTGCTGTTTCGAGTTGTTGTTCGTTCTAGGTATAGCAAAACAGACATTGTAAAGATCAGGACCCCAATGCTCCATTTATCGGCCAAAACTCGTATTTCTTTTCGTTCTTACTTCTTCTATTTCAGACAATCAATGTATTTTAAAAATATTATAAATTATATTTCATAATTTCTTCTTCATGTTATAATCTTGAATTTATTTATTAGTTTCAATAGCAAGTCCATAAAATCGTATTGTCCAGTATGTAATTACAATTAATTATTTAATTATAAAAAGGATTACATCCAGTTTTTGGTAAAATATATTATTTGATTGAATATGGTATTGTAGTCATTTAGTATCCAAAAACATTAAACAAAACGACGTTAAACTTAAAAACACGTTTACACAATCATTGTCCATCGATGCTGTCAATAAAATAGTAAAGCTATTTAAAATAAACCATTCGTTGTCAAACTCTAGGCATGTTTAAATTTTAGTGTTTTATAAAACACTTAAAGCCTAGAACTATAGGATTGAAATAATTTTAATTAATTTATACTTTTCTGCCTTTTTAGTTTGGAGCTAGTAAATAAGAAATGAGAGTTTTGTAACAATATAATTTAAGTATTGTATTATTTTTTATCAAAAAGTTTTTTTATTTATTTTCTTCTATTAAGAATATAATTTATAATGAAATAAATTAGTGTTGTTGGCAAAAATGAAAGTAGTCTTAAATTGTATCTCAAATTAAAGGCATACAAATATAATTATAAAATAACGAACCATACTAACCACTAAGAGATGTAAAAATACGTTTTAGAAGATTTCTCTTCTGAATGTCCCTCATTTAAGTTTAATGGAACGAAATTCAAAGAACAACTTAGAATGGAATTAGTAATAATGGCTTTAAAAAAATATTTCCAAACAATAGTTGTATGAGGAATAATACAACTATTGTTTGGTAATATTATTTTAAATCGCGCCTCCTACAAGGTCTTGTAGAAGACGCGAACTGTAAAATTAAATTAATGTGTTAATATAATATTATAATTTATATTAAAGGTATAAAAATAATCTACGTTTAATAAGATGAACATGGATGTCTGTATTTCTGGGTTTGGTCGTTTATTAAATATATTTTAAGTATTTATAAAGTGTATTTCTATGTATTTGTATCGTTGTCTAACACCTTAAGGGTGTTAGACAACGATACACAAGCAAATAATTTGCTTACTTAGGGGTTAGATTAATGTGTGTAATTTGGCCTGTATTATTATTAACTATTATTAACTGAAAATATATTTAATAAACGACCAAACCCACAAATACAAACATCTATGCTCATCACATACATGCCTGTCCTTGGCGGGAATCGAACCTAAGCCCCGTTACGCCGCTATACGTTAGGCGTCTGCGCTCCAACACTCGACCAACGGAGCGGTTGAAACAATGAAATTATGAAGACGAACACTTTAGAGCCGGTGTAAAAATTCACTGGATTGGGATTTGAAGGAGAAGGTCTTTGAACACGATTGATCAAAATTATCGTACAATTGATATATTTAATTTTAATTTTAAATTTAATTATTATTATTATTTTGCAGATGGTAACAAATGAGTACATTACAAATTTATAAATAAGGTTGGTAGGGTAGATAGTTTTAAATTTATGAAAATAATATTTATTATTTTAATTATTAATAGTTTAATTTTTAATTTAATTTTGCACTAATCAGTGCATTATATTTTTAGTTGACCCGTCTCACATAAATAGATTCGACGAAAAAGCAGGTATAATTGGACTATATTACGTTCATTATACATAGTATGAATTTATATATACTTCAATCTAAGTAACACATGGCCGGCCATACTAACACTAAAAAATAACTCATAATTTAGTCTCAGCATCGCGTGTCGGTTATGATGTTAAATTGTATATGAAACGTTTGTACTTTTTACATTACGCCTTCTGTTAAACACTAACTCAATTCAGTCAACAGATACAACGCCATCTGTTAGACTTGTTTAGATCTAACAGATTATTGTAAAAAAATAATTTACGAGAAATGCTGTCCGAAAGCAAAAAAAAATATCTCTGGGAATGAAGATAGCACCTAGAACCGTATCGTGTCACGTATTTTAAGATGTGACTTAGGACTTGCAGGAATGTCATAGTTACGTGTTGGGATGTCATATTTTTATAGACATATATTCATAGAATGTATAATATCTCTATTGATATATTATAGTTCAATGTAGGGATATTGTAATATCTAAACATGTATCTTTATTAAATAATTGCAAAAGTGGTATGTAAATAACAACAATAAATGATTCTATAGTATGTTATTTTTATTATTCTTATTAAAATTAAAAATATTCAATTGTTCGTTTCTTTTAATATTACTTTAAGTCAATCTCTCTTTCTGAGGTCTCAAAGACTTTTTAAGCAATGCGATGAAATTGTTCGTCACGTCCAGTCTTTGAAGAATTGTAACATCTTGGCTTTACTAAATTTTTTTCTTCTAAAAGCATTGCCGTAAATAATTAACTTGTGGATATGTAATTTATAAAGGTTATTGGGTAGAGTAGGTCTAAAGCGGACAATATCGCCCGAACTGCAATATTAGTTATTTACAACTTACTTTACGTTGGAATCGATTTTTTTTATTATAATAAATGTATTCGAAACTTAAATTATAGTAAGAAAAAATGTTAACATTAGATGTAAACTTACTCCTCGTAGCAAAAAAAAAATACCCGCATCCTTCTCTCAAATCAAATAAATTTAACTGACCGGGACAGATGTTAAGGCCGCCTCGGCTGGTTGTTAGTGTGATAAAAATTGAGGTTTTTTTGATTAATTAATTTATTTTAAAAGTTATGAAACAAACTGGACATACATAGAAACGAGTTGGTAAGAGAAGTACTCACACTCACAAGGGTTTCAGATGTTTTTCTTATAATTTTTCAGTTTTACCAATAAGGATAAGCTCGATTGATTTGTGTTGAAATAAGTACACATTGATTTATACTTATACACTATTTAATATATATACTAAGAGGAATGGCAGGTTACATAGATATTCCTAGACATAGACACACAACACACGACAACTGTAATATATTTTTTTTAATATTTAAATTACTGAAGTGCAAGAGGAAATTAAGAACAAAGAACTGTACGGTAACTAAAATTTTCTGGGGCACCATTTCTAAAGCTTCAACTTTGATAGAATACAATGAAACTAATTGAAATGACTTACAATACTTTTAAACGTCGATAGCATATTAACACCATTAATGGTTCGAGAAACAGATGCTTTCTATGAAAATCCGTAGTTTTAAAACAAAATTTTCGTTTCATCTTCAAAAATTTAGTACTTCTCGTTATAATCTACGTTTAGATAGTTATCATCAAAAGACGTCACCTAACAAAGTCATATTTTGTAAAACACATATATCTTAAGTACTCTAAGGTATTCGCTTTGCCTCTTCGAGTTAGTGTTACGTTAGCGACACTGTTATAAAACTTTGTATTTGCGAAACCAATAAAATAAATGAAAAAAAAAAGTTTTCATTATTGTTGTTTTTATTGAAATAAAATTTTAGAGCAACCTAAAAGACCAGGAACCTTCCTGGTCTTTTAGGTTGCTTCCTGGTATTTAAGGTAATAAAAACATAAGCAATAATAAAATGTTTATAAACTAGCCAGGCAAAGCAAAAGTAAAAAAATACTCATATAAAAATATATAGATCTCACAAAAAGAGTTTCTACGTAATATACATACAGACATATAGATAGACTCATTCAAAGAAATTAGCTTGTGTGTAATTTTTTTTAATACTTTTGACCAATGTATTGGTCATCATTTTATAAATTTGTCATGTTTTCTGGAAATAATTCTCACAGGTGAATTATCAAATGAATTAATTTCACTAGTTAAATAGGAATATTAAGACACTATCAAAGAACAAAATATTGTGCCAACATTTTTTTTTTTTTTTTTTTTTTTTAACGTCTGGAATCCTCATGGATACACACCTCCATCCTGGGGAAGATGGAAGTGGTTATGTGAGACTCTTACTCACTAAACCACACCTCTCCGTCGTAATGGAGCGCCACGGGAACGCTTGCGCACACAACCGCGTTGCTCCGACGGAAGGCCGCGTGAGCAGCCACCACCTTCATGGAGTGACGCGCCCGGTTGACTTGAGCGCGTCCCACTCCGGGGCTTGTTGAATGGCGAAGGGCTCCCCTGCCCTCCACCCAAGCCGGCCGAGCCAAATCAGGACTCCCTCAACGAAAAAGGTGTCCCGATCCGACTCAACCTCCCGGGGCCGGACCCCGTCCGAAAACGGACGTGGTCCAGCCAACGAAGCCCTCCCTAGGGAGAGCTCCGCCGCCACCTCGCCCGGACTAATCATCGTCAAGCGCTATGGTACCTGACGATGACTATTCCGGGCCATCACCCTATCAGCGCAACGGCCTCCCCCTCAGCAAGAAAGAGACCGCCACGTACCCCCCACACAACCACGGGACCGCCCCACAGTCCACTCTACGCACAGAGAAGTACCCGGGGCGACCCCGCTGTTGTCCCCGGTAGAGAGGGCCTGCGCCCTCCTACCCTTAGTGCCCAGGCCAAAAGGCCCGAGCCCACCTCGCAGACAGACCACCCCGAAAGGCAGCCTGCCCGCCAGCCAGCCATGAACCGGGCACAAACCCCCATGGCCGACCGAGCCGAGTATTAGCCAACGGCTAATGCAAACCCGAAGGATCACATTAACCGTTGTTGCCCAGGGAGCACCGGCCCGTACCGCTTCCGATGCCACCGGACGAATCCGAGCAACAAGCGAAACAGACGGGCACACGAGGAGGTTCTCGGCGACGGCCTCCCAATATTGTGCCAACAAAGTGCAATGAAAATGGTAATATTGAAAATATTTATTTAAGGTTAAGGTTATATGACAAAAATCTAAACCCAAGTTTTATTATGTTCCTAAATATGTTGATCACCTTTAAAAATACTATATATTTAAACTCTTATTGATATTTTTTTAGTTTTTGGTGTAATTGAAATGATATTAAAAATAATAAAAAAATAATAATATTAAATTAATTAATAAAGTTATTATATAATAAAACTAGTAATCTTTAAGGGCGTTAAAAGTTTATCATGTGAAAAACGGAACTCACCTACAATTTAATTTGCTCCTTTGTTGAACACAAGAAAACCTGATATTCCTTTGAGGTTTGAACATATTGAATTTATTTTAATTTGGCTTTATTTCATACGAATCGAATTACATGTACAAAATGAATAGAAATATTAAATTGCAGCCCATGGTAATAAAAGTATAGTATAAAAAGTTTTTGACTGTTCCAATTAAAAATGTTCAATAGAAAATTGATTTAATTGATAAGATAATTGAGTTTTAAATTACTTTATCCCATTCTACAACATCAAGAAAAACATATTTAGGGTGGAGTAAGCTGAAATTTTTATCTCTTAACTTTTTCTTATTTTTCAGAGAAAACACATAAATTCGTTTAAGTTATAATTACCATTTGTTATCGTCATAGTTTATGGACTGAATTAACACGAATTATGTTTTTGTCTCGAGAAAAATACGTACTACGGCGAAATCTTTAAAACAAAAAAAAATAATTGCAAAATCTTTCTGGAGCAATAATTGCTCGAAAATAAAACATAAAAACCCATTAGTGAATTAGATATCTATCGTACAATATAGTTAAAAATATCTTTTCTTTCGTTTGTTTTTGATTATTACTTCTTTAAATAAGTAAGTTTCGGATTTTTAAAGATATTTTTTTGTACTGAACTATTCATGTAGTAAGTGATGGTTAAATTATATACAACCGTTAGAACCCGTATAAGTAAGTCACTTTAATAACATTATGATAGATTGCAATATAATAGTGTATACACTACACGTGGTGTACGTCTTTATTTCATACTAGCTGTTGCCCGCGGCTCCGCCCGCGTGTAGGTCGCTTTTCGCGTAATCTGTGGAAACTACAATTATCCAGACCTATAATAGACTATATTATATTATAAAATAGACGATATTATTTTAGAATTAATTTCATAACCATAGAAAACGTTATAGTGAGTCAACCTTAAAAGCTAGATATATCTTGTCGCGGACTTCTTTTTAAAACTTTTAAAGAGAAACAATTTCATAGAACATCATTTTTGCGTAACTGTCACCGTTTTTGCAGCGCACGCAGTTTTTTGTTTATTTTTTTACACCTTGCGTTAGAATATTCAAGTTTTAGTAATCATCCCTGATTTTTTGAAAATGAAACATAGCCTATGTCAATCGGGAATAGTGTAGCTTGCCAATGGTGAAAGAATTTTTGAAATCGGTCCAGTAGTTTCGGAGCCTATTCATTTCAAACGTACAAAAAAATAAACAAACATTTCCTCTTTATAATATTAGTATCGATGACCAAAAATCATTATAAACAGATATTCAATACGTAAAAATATAATGTAAAATAATGATATTGTCGATCATTATTTCACATAATTTTTTTAAGGTATTGAATATCTGTTTCCCATGGAAGAAATATAAAAACATAACATTAAAATAAAACCGTTTAAAAATATCATACCTACTCTGATAATTGTCTTGTTAATCAATTCCTTTTATTTGTGCTTCTATTGTACTCTTGTTACACAAATTTAACATTTTGTTAGTTCTACTTCTATACTCATTTAAAACTATGAGAACCTGATTTTTTTATATATTTATATTTTAAATTTCAAATTCAGTGGGTATCAATATTTCACATTATTAATTTTGAACAAAAAATATATAGGAGTTTATATAAACTACTAAACGGATTTTGATAAAACTTATCAATATTATAGCTTATGTACCAAAATAATGCGTAGGCTATAAAAATACTAACTTTTGCACCTGGTTTTGTCTGCGATGTTTGTGACTCAATCGTGTAAAACTAATTTATACATTATCATAGACGTTAACGCCAATAATAATACAGTGTGTATTTGCTACGGTATAACGTTAATATATTGTATGGAAATTTTATAAAATGATCCATTAAGCTCCCATAAGCTTAAGAGTAATTAAACATGCATTGGTCGATGAAGTAAAACAATAGAAAACTGCCTTAAGGTTAATTGCGTCACTTCCCTTTCTTTTTATGTTACCTTGTTTAACTTATTTCCGTATTAACTTTGAAAACAGGTCATAAAAGATAAATTGGAACTATTTATATTTAATTGTAATTATAAGATATGGAATTGAATATACCTGTATAGTGATTTTAATATATATTATCGTCAAATTAAGAGTTATTTAGTTATAATTTTTTTCAATGATGTAAATAAAATAAGGATAATTTAGGACTACAAGTAGTTAAAGTAAATTAGCATTAGAAGTTATTAAATTACAAAGTTTTAACTTATATGACTATTTTTTTTAACTTAAAAAGATTTGTTAGAAAACTTAAGTTTTTCTTGTAATATAATATGATTCATCTCTTTGGATAAATGTATATTTTTATAATTTAATTTACAAAGCAAAGAACAAGTAAAAAGAAATCCATCAAGCATTAATGCAGGAATATTAATTGGTCATCAAAGTTATCACTTCCAATGTGTGCTCTTAAGATCTTGTAAGGTCTTAATTTTTTTTTATTATGCTTGTGTTGCGGTGGACCTACATATAAATAACCGACACAAAGTACACCCAGAATCGGAACAACAATCAAATCAACAATGTTTGATTCAGCAGTCAGGGTTACTGAACGCTTCTTCAGTAGGTTATCTAAACTAATAGAATTAAAAATACTTACGTTGCTTCCTATGAAAATGCATGAAATTTACTAAAACCATACTCTATATTATCTAGGATTTTAATAGTTTTTTTTTTATTTCATTTCCAATTTCTCATAAGAAACACATTATATTCAATGTCAGTGTTTCTTTAGGCAAAAATAAAGTGTAATAGTAGTAAAAGTGATTCCACAGCTAAATTAATGGCTACCATAAAATCGCTCATAAGATGAATTTATTGAAGAAAGGTGAGCAGCGAAAGAAAGAAAATCGTTTGGCTGTAGCTTTTAGAATTCGTTTATTTAGAAAGTTGAGGTTTCGTCTTAGTATATTTAGAAAGTTAACATAATATATTGCAATCTACTTAAGTCTATATCCACAACATTGAACTCATGTGAAGTGTAAAATTACAGCAGGCTTACTGATGATAAGGCATAATCTGTTTTCATTGATACACACTTCCCGTAAATTACATTTAAAATGAATGATATACCTGAAAGTGTAGCGAGACTCGTCTTCAATTAAAATGTCTATTGAAAGTGAATACGGTTAAACTCCAATGTTTTGATGAATAGATTTTTTTTACATAATAAATAAATAAAAGTAAGTAGGATAGATATTGATTACATCATTATAAGCTTTACTGGCAGAATAATTTTTGCCATCGTAATATTTTCTCAATTTATAAGAAAAACTCGAGAAACATTTAATGATCAAGGTCATGTAATTAATAGGGTTCTTATTTTTTTTTATTATCTTGAAATTCAGTCATTAAAATTAATTGTCAAAGAAATTTAGGGTTTTTTGAAAGTTATTATTTTTTTTTATTTGTGAATAGTGTTTGCAATGGTTTTTCAAAATGCTGCCAAATATAAAAATAAAAATTCAAAATTAAACATTTGACACAAAATAACCAAAATAAGGTTTTGTTGATATTTGAAAAAGACGAGACAGCATACCAAGAACATAAAAATTATGTTTTTCTATTGTTGTTGGTTTTCTGTTAAATTTCTCCGAAATTCAAGTATTTTTTTACTTAGTTACTTAGTGTGGCTGCTGTGTAATTGTGTGTGTTAAAAGTATTTGAGTTGCATTTTTTTTTTCAAATATTTATAGTATTTATATTTTTAATTCAGTATATTCGATTAATAATCATTCAATGATAGAACTGAAAATACATTGCTTCCCATTGAAATGGATGAAGTTTATTAAGATCTTACTCTGTATATAAGCTTTTAATGACACTGTTTTATTATATATATTTTTTTTCAATATCTCAAAAGAATCATATTATATTCAATGTCAGTCTTTCTTTACGCAAAAATAAAATGTGACGAGTTAAAGTAATTAAGCAAGTTAAAGCAATTTCACGACTATATTTATGTTGGACTATAAAACCGCTCATAAGATGAATTTATTGTAGAAAGATGAGAAAATGATAGGAAATTAGAAAAGAAAATAAGAAATTAGAATTAGGAAATTGTAGACATTATGTAAAGACGGCTTTAAGAAATTGTTCATTTAGAAATTTACGAATTCGTCTAAACTTATTTATAAAAGTAAACATACTTTATTGCAAGTAACTAAAGTCTATATATCCATATATCTTTATATAAGCTTTTTGCTGTCAACATGTATTTTTTTTATAATTGATATGTAATTGTGTTCATAAAAAGTTACGACTTGGATCATATAATAACATTAAAAAATGTATTTAATATATAAAAATACAATATAAGATAAAAACTGCATTTTAAAAAATATTATTAATACATACACAAACAAATTCGTATAGAGTTTAAAACAGGATTGAAGTTAACTTAACAACATGTTAACCAGCTTTAACTTGTACAACAAGAGTACAATACGTAAACAAACGGATTTGGTTAACAAGGCGACTATTAGACTATAACATTTGTCTAAAAAGTTATGTTTTTATATTTTTTCCAAGGAAACAAACAAATATTGAATACATTAAAAAGATATTTAATAATATATCATCCATAAAATTTTATTCGTCTGTAATGAATTTTTTGTCATATTGAAGGGCACTAGTAACAGCTAATGGTGACCCTACATATGAAATAAGAAGAGATATACCTCTATATACAATCTCTATCATGCTATAGCCTTGTCAGATTTTTATCACACACTTACTAATTCGGGTTGTAAGTGTTGTATTATAATTTGATAAATTCTTTAAACTTAATAAATATTCTTTCCTAAGAAATTTCTTTCCTTTGTACCTTAATAAAATTCCTTTGTACCTTAAGAAATGATACTTCCAGAGATTAGTTCGTAACAAACAAAAATAAGTAAAACAAATAGTTCCTCAGCTATAGATATCTAATTACCTTAATGTTTAATTCTAATAATAAGTCACATCATTTTTCGATTATTTCTCCATTATTCGTGTGATAACAAAGGGTAAATATAATTTAAACGAATTTATGTGTTTTCTCTGAAAAAATTCGTGATAAAAGTTATTTCTATTTCTTAGCTCTAAAAATTCAAGCTTACTTTATGCTAAATATGTTTTTCTTGATGTAATACGATGGAATATTGTAATTTTAAACCCGAGAACCCCTTAATAAAATTTTCTATTGAACATGTGTGATCAAGAAATATTCAATATTCAAACCTCAAAGGTATATCATGTTTTTTTGTACTTGACAGAAACTCCCATATAGATTCAATGTTCATGTTGTTTACAATTCAATTAAACTAAAAACTTAAAAAAATATATCACACTTTGATTAAGTTTTATATTCAATATTAACAAATCTATATATATCTTACATTAAATAAAAATACTTTAATCGGCTTTCATTGACCGAATTGGTCACCATAAAGGATTTCAATCTAAGTTCATTTTTCAAGGTTTTATTTAAAAATCTTTAACAAGAACAGAAGACAAGGACTATATTTCCTACATTTAAATCTTGTTATCGAGTCAGAGCAAGCAAATTCAATATTAGGATATTGCGCTAGACTCTCATATAAAACCCTGTTTTCTCAGCGGATGGAATACGTACGTATCTTAGTACCATTAAGATTCAACATAAACTCAAAATCAAACCAAATCTTTATTGAAATTTATTTTTTTTACCAAATCTTTATTGAAATCTTTATTGAAATTTATTTATTATAATTAGTGTTCATTTTATTTTCACATTGAAAGTTAATAAAAGTTGGGAAACTTAATTACCACAGACCTGAGAAGGGCTAGCGATAGAAACTTAGCGATATATTATATTTTGAACATTAATTATATAAATACATACTAATACATTTTGAAGTAGCCTGGCAGAGATCGCTTCAATCCCACGGAGTATCATCCTCCACTTATTCGAAAATACTACTCCACCATAATAAAACAGATAAAATAAAAACTTATAATAAAAATTCGCACACATTGCCAGGGCTGAAGGACATAGAGCATATTTTATTCTGAATAAAAGTACTGCCTCTAAGGGATAGAATAAAAACTTTTAGACGGGTGTCCGACATGACAAATATTTTATTGATGTATATACCTACCAAAAGAGGGCGAGGATTTAATATAAATTAAATAAAATATACTTTAGTTATTTTGCAAGTAAGTGCCACTTAGAGTTTATTATTTTTAATCGGACAACGTATATTGTTGTATTAAATATATAATGTATACTTTATAATTTAGTATTTAGTTATCAGTGTGTTGATTTCGAGACCCATAAATTACTGCAGATACTAAGACTAAGAAGTTTTTTGAGAGCTAATAAAAAAACTGTAGTTCATTTAATCTAAGAAGTACCCTAAGACTGTCCAGAAAATTGAAAAGTTAGGATGATTTCAAATAAATCGGTTACTACAATATTTGATCATTAAGATTCGATTTCATTTCTCGATAACAATCAGCATTTTTATTTTTATTTATTATTTACATAAGACATTATTAGTATTCAAATTAATGAAAAAAAAATGAATTTCTATTGCGAAGATCATTTCGAATAGTCTATGCTATTATGTATTTATAAAGTACACAAAAAAAACTATTGAATTGAAAGCAGCTCGATCACACACATTTACCCATCATTCAAATACATGTGGGTTTGAATAGTCGTAAGACGGTCGGAAAAGGACCTAACTAACTTGGAAACGATGAAAAACAAGTATTTTGTATAACATTTAATAATACTGATTTACCTTAAGAATGTAATTTAGTAAATAAGAATCTTATGATAAAATAATCATTTCCATCTTATTATAGAATAGAAGTAGCTTCATAATGTCTAAAAAACTGTTATTGTAATTGTATCAGTTGCCTACACGAAGTCGTTTCGACTTGAAAAGTATGACATTTAAATAAAATAAAGATAAAGTAGAGTAAACTAACTTTTTACTTTTAAGTCAACGCTGGTATTAAAAAGAATATCCGTATAATAGTAATTAAAAATCACGAAATTATATTTACCAAAAAAAACAATCACGTTTATATAAAGTCTTGCTTATATCACCATCAATCCACAAGTCGTGGATTGATGGTGAAACGTGAAATATTTTACATCTTTTGACAGCATGTTGAGAAGTTCCGAGTTGAAATACGTTACTTTTGAACTTTCCATCACATCTGAAAGGTCTGACAAACATTTCTGAAACTTAGCAATATTTTGTCGTATGAAAATCTAATAGTTTTACACTTTTAATATTTCAACCAAGTTGTAAAAAATATATATTCAAATTTCCTATAACATAAATTGAACATATTACATTTGAATGGATTTCATTACTAGTGTGGTAAAGTTCCTATTATTTTTTTACAATTTAAATTAAATGTGATCCATTAAAGAATAGTTTGATTTTTTTAAGTATCCTTATATTGCTGATAAATAAATTATTTAAATTTAACAAAATTGACAAAAACGAGAGCGATTTATCCCAACAGGGGTGTCAGATTTGTCTAAATGCAATGTCCGGTCCTCTGCAAACATTACTCAAACCGATGCCGGCTTGAAATGTTTATACAGATATGCTTTTGTCATCAGACACCTCCATTCCCCATTCAGATCCCTAAAGGGAAACTACAATAAGAAGTCTAGTAAATAAAAACTGAACTAGTGACTCTTAATTCTCGTAAATATGTTACTGTTAAAATTTAACTGTTGGTTAATAATTAAAAAACAAAACTTAGAGACAGTATTGTAACGTTATTTTTTGTGCTTGGAAACCAGATGGACCCCTGATAGCCGAATTTGCTCTCTCAAAAGGCTTATGTCACAATCCAGTTAGACATACCGGAATGAAATTATTAGCGCATGAGCACGTCATTTTTTGTAGGATGAATATTTTTTCTTTTAAATTGTTGATAGTTGTTGTAATTGAACATACATTTTTATGATTATACTTTTATCAGGCTAGGATTATTAGAGTTTTTTTTTATTCAAAAATATTAAATTATATATTAATTATATTAGGTACGTTATCCAACCAAAATATATCAAAGATAGATTTCTATATTCTTATTCAGCAATGCAACGAGATAACTTGAGTACCAATTAGGTAAATTTAATTTGTTGGGGTTGGTATTATTATCTTTTAATTAATTTCTGTTCCAAGTTTCCAGATTGTCCTTTATATTTAGAATTGCGGTTTCTCTGGATTTATTCTATTTTTAAACTATTTTTACCGAGTCAAAATATATAAAATACACAATTGTTGCAAATATTAATATTTGATGATATAAAATTTAGTCTATAGTCATTTAATTACACTCAAGGAAAAGAATTCATCGGATAATGTAATTAAATAGCAACAAAAATGTATAAAATCTGTATTTTAAACCAATTCTAGTTTTTATATATACAATCATTTTACAAAATCAAAGAGAAAATTTAGGGAGTTATCTTAACTTTGATAAAAATAGTAAACAACATTCTTAAGAGTAAGGTATGTTTTGCGAAAGAGCTAGAACTAGACTAAATCTTGTACGAACTTAATATCTGAATATTAATACGTTAAAATATTTATGTTACCATTACATAAAGATTTAAATTATTTACATTAAAGACAGTAACAAATCTTAGCTATCAAGCAATTGATATGAAAAATATTATGATAAAAACATAAATAGTTTGTCAAAACATAATTGTTGCTTTGCGTTGTTCTTATAATCAAATACAAATGTTTGCAAACTTCTTAACTTATATATATATCTCGAGCAATATATCTATCTTGATAAGATATATCCCAATAGGCGAAAGACAAATGATAGTATTAATAAAAATATTAAAATCCATAAAAGGAACAAGCTATTAAATACAAACTATTAATAATGTAACAAAATATATTATCATTAAAAATAAAATTCGTATAAGAATATTATGAGAAATGTTTAATATTTAGATATCCTAACGGTAGCTGGCATTATTTATTTTTTAATCTTTTTATATACAATTAAATTTTTTACCACTAAAATAAATATTTATGTCTATTAATCTACCTACTATTATTAATGTTTATTATAATTAATAGAGTTACTTCATTAAAAAACTACTCTTTAAGTATAAGTACTATACTACTACTATGTTGCTCTTATCAGTTTGGATAGTTTTGTCCAAATTAATATAATCTTCAAGCATCGTTGACCCTTGGTGCGCTGCAAATAAATGTTTAACGACTTTTTCGTAAATATTATTCTTATAAACCTTTAAATTAATACTTAAAAAAACATTATTTATTAAAGTTAGAAACTTCCAAAACTTTAATATAATAGTAATAAATAAATCCATGAACATAATAATGGTCTTTGTGTATGTACTCGAACAAATGCATAATTTTAATCAATTTTCGAAATAGCACCATTAAATATTCAATTGTAAAATGACAAATGAACTAGAACACGGAGTGTGACAACGCGATTATTGGAAAACGCTTCCGTAGCCACAAAGGTTGCATAGAAGTGTACGTAAAATCGGTACGGTGTAAACTTTGTTAAAGCTAACTGCTGAAAATAAAATATTTGACCGATGCCTTTTCAACATCGATGACACACCATGTTCTACAACAATAGTGACATTATTTAGAGTAGTTTCATATCCTAGTAACTTTTGTTAACCCTAAATATCAATTCATGACAATTTGAATTAATTTTCTTGGCATATATTTAACTAGATATTTATATGTATTTTTATACACAGATTATTTATAATGGGGTTTATTTCAATCTATAACATATATTAATTTTAAAAACACAGTTTAGCTACATTTTTTTTGGATATAATAATTTATAGATAATTGAAATAGATCAACGTAAAACAAAACAAACATATTCATTTTTACAATATTCTTATCAAAGTTATGGAAAAGAGGTGTAAGAAGTATAACGAGTCAATCTGTGTTCATCGTTTGTGGCATTTTATATCTCATTTGTTAAACTGATTAATAGTGACCAATTATTGTTAGCACCTGTACTCTGTATCTGTTGTTTTTAATTTTAATAATTCTCTATAGTTTTTTTGCACTTAATTTATATATGTTTTAAGCTTGTATGAAATATTATGGAGTACATAAAAATTAACGTTCCATATTATTGAGTCATTGTATGAAGACGAAAGTATGCATGTGTCGAATGAGAGCTGAGTATCTAGAAGTCTGTATCAGTATAAAAATATGGCCACACGTACATAATTTATATCAGCGTCCTGCTCATAAAGAAGGATCTAATCAAAGTCAATGGTGGGAAACTTATGTTATAGTCAAAACCGAATGTAGAAAAAGGATAGAAATAGGTATTATCACCACAATTGCTAAGTGATTTAAAATTAGTCACTAAATTAAAAATACTTTTTCACTTCGTGCAAACTGAGCATTTTTTGGAAATAAAACATTTTTAATAAAAAGATTACGCTAATGCTAAATAAGTTATTTGATGTGTCCAGTATCTTGTTTCATAAAATACAGAGACTGATATTGTATGATAAAACTTGTTAACAGAAATAGAGAAGCCAGTTCGTATAGTAGTGTACAGAAATTAATGTTAAGTGCACTTCCGATCTTGTGTTTGCATTGTTTTGTGTGTGTGTAATTAGTATTTATACTAGTGTCAATGTAATGATAATTAAAACGATTTTTTTTAATTATAAAATAAAACATTTGTAATTTGTTTAAATTTAACCTTTATAAATATGATACTGCAGTAAGTTGATAAAAAGTATTCAAAGTTTCTACGTCAGTAGAATACAAAACACTTCCACAAAACCGCCAGCCATTAATCATTTCAAAGATATAAAATAGTTATGAAAAATGATCAGTTCGTCACGAAATAGAATAAGATTAGAATAACATAATAATTTTGAAGTTTTAAATAAAATACAAATTGAAATTTCTTAATAATATTTCATGTAAAATAACTAAATCTAGATTTAGTTCTAAGGATTCTGACATAAATAATTCTAGAGTCCCTTCGCTATAAACAAACATTTTAACAAAAGTTCTACATTTCATTTTATTTGAGTTATTTGGTATACTTAGGCAAAATAACTGTTCCAACTAACAAAATAACAACTGTGTGGCAAGCTATAAGCAATGGAAAATTAAGAACAAGATATACATAATATATGTTTAAATATATTAGATAAGACATAAATTACTTCTTTACTAATATTCCCATTAAGGTCTTCTTACAGATAAATTTTGTAAAATTATAACTTTTTTGAATGAAACCGTATAACACCAAAAAGAAGAACTTTTTTTAATGTAACGAACACTGATGATCTACTAGATATAACTGTTATAATTCTTAATATCATTGCGAATATAATAGGGCCTGTAGTTGAAGTTATTTTAATTCAATGTTAAAATCACTGTACGAAAAGCCATTTACAAGTATTATTTAGTTTCGATGCCATCATATGTAATAATATGATTATTAAGGTATACGGTACAAACATATTTTTTATTTAGAACCGCACAAAAGCTAATTCAACAGTTATATTAAGCGAAATGTCTTCTAAAACATCTTAAATTCATTTTAAAGGTTTTGATGTTATCTGGTGACAAATAAAAGCCAGAGTGAGCTCATATTATGTTACGCAAATTGGGAGCGGATTATTTTTGCGGAGCATCTGAATTCATTTCGTTACGAGGAAGATATCCTAAATAAAGACTGAACATCGTTTGTTTATTAACATTATTTTTTCAGGCTTTAACCCGGCGTGAATGAGGTGAGTAATTGTTACACCAACTATGAGGTGGGTATGAGATACCCAAAACTTTAATCTTATTTTTTTTTAAACAGACGTTTAATTTACATTACATATAATAAAATAATCAAAACGCAATTTTAAACAAACAAGAGTACAAAAAAGAAAAGAGGTTAAGTACAACCAGTTTTAATGATTATTAAAATAACTAGGTTAATAAATATTCTATGAAAAAAACACAAGTTTCGGTGGTTAATTAACTTTTTGCATAAAAATCTAGCAAAATTCTAACTTCTTTGTTAAATCAACATAATAAGACTATTTTCTAACTATTCTAACTCAAAGAAGAACTGAACAATCTTATGAGATCATGTAACATATCGCTAAAGTTACACCTAAAAATCAGCACAATGTCCGCACACAAAATTCGCGTGTTCCATACATATTGGCTTTATACATTTAGAACAGCAATGTTTTATCTTTTTATTTCTTTTTTGAGGACAGCCATACCATATCTAACATATTTGCTAACCATTTTTTTGGGAACTGCTGGTAAAGGTCTCCACAAGTAATCTGTAATTCTCTTTCGTATTTCCCCTGGCAGACAAACTTAGTTTGAATGTTGCAAAAACTATCTTTTATTAGGTTCAGACTTTAGACCTAAATTACGAATATAATCACGGTGCATAATGCGCTTTTGGCCCCTTGAGTGATTTTCCCTGTAGATTATGATAGTTTATAGTAGCCATATTGAGTATACCATATAACTCAGGTGGTTATTTCCCTGCGTATAGCTCCAGTTTGAGAATGTAAAACTTTTTCGCATATTGAGCTTGAAATTTGAGTCCACCTTTAGTCGGTTTCGTTAGGAATTTATACGTGAAACGATAGTTACATTTCATCAATAGTAAAGTTTTCGGAAGGCACATAATGGTCACTAATATTGTCAACTAAATTATCTATAATTATTGCAGCTAAATTGTCGACTTTCTTTCTCTCGTCTCGGGTATTAATTCCGGTGTTTATTTTTTTCATAATACATCTTGATAAATCTTAAAATAAGTCACAAAATACTAAAAATAAGAATAAATTATAAACTTACTGTCACTCCAAATATGTGACACCAACTACGAGGTGGGGTATGTCATACCCTGGCGAAGTTTGCAATCGTATATCTCAATTCGCAATTGGTAAATAACTAAACTTGATGCCGAACCTCACCCAACACACCCTTACCTCCAGCTACTGCAACGGCGGGACTTGCATAGCAACAATAACATTAAACAATTTGCGTTTTAAAACTTCACGGGTATGAGATACCCCACCTCATTCACGCCGGGTTAAGCTTGTTAATGTAATAATTTTAAGTAATTTTTGTACATTTAATAAAGAAAATAACTTAATAAGATCTATTTATTTTCATTGAGCCTCAAGCTTTATTTTTGTGTTGTGAATAGAAGACATATTAACAATTTGTTATTTGAGACCTGCAATTAAATAAATTAAAAAAATACTATTATACTTTATAACAAATAGATTAAGAAAGATAATTGAAATCAATAGATGCATAATTTGTAGTATTTCAATCATTATGAAAACTAGAGTAACACCATGGCTACCAAGACTAACGTAAAGTTCCATGTTCCAACCCTCACTCAGTCCGAATCTAATGCAGTCCTTCCCATTTCTGAAGAGTATCAAAACGTCTAAAATTACTCTATTTTGCAAAAGTCCAGTCTCTCAGCCAATTATCATACCTATTAGATATTAGAAGTAAAGTAAGGAAATAAAATATAAAATGTGTTCTGAAAATGTAAACAGTATTTTATTTTGCGTAACCCCGAAGTAAGCAAATTATTTGCTTGTATTAGACAACAATACAAAAATATAGAAATACACATTATCATATCCATATCCATATATATACACATTATATATACCAGCTGTTTTATATCAATGAATATCACACACCTCATAGTAATGATATATTTTCGTCTAAACACAGGATTAAATTGGATTGTAAGTAATTCCCATTCCTTAAAAGAAGTACTCACAATAATTATTAAGTACGACGTTTTAATTTTTTTTCTGTATTCAACATGAAATTGCGTAGAAGGCTGTAAAATCACAAAATAAAATATAATACATATTTTTAGGAACTGAGTCAAGTGGTAAGCTGTGTCGGGTATCTACTCTATAGTTTTGGGTTTTTAGAATTATAACATTGTCCTATTTTGTTACTAGGACATCGCGTCTGATTCAGTATAATAAAAGCGATAGAAAACATATTACGCGTTAGGTCTTTTTGAAATAAAAGATCTCATAAATACAGACTTTTGTTTTTGTTCTACGCAAAAAATTAAACATCATAACATCATCTCCAACACTCATGGGGTGGAAGAGATCTCTTTGAAGAGATAAGCTCATCCTTTGTATACGTCCTTGCTATTATATATTTTTTTTTGTAACTAATTGTGGTTCATGAAATATATAAGAAATAAAATCTGTATCTTGTAAAGAAAGCGAAAAGGTATATATTTTTGGGGAAATACACTAATGAAAAACAAACTAACCATACATTTTAAAAAGCATATTTTCATAAAATATATCTTTTACTATTACAACATAATATGATAAACTAAGCAGTTAGGATATTAATTATTTTATTAAGAACATTTTAGTCAACTCGACCTTTAATTTATATTAAATGTTAGTTTTTTTAAAAGAAATAACTATGCAAAGTTAAAGGTCATCAGTATAGTGTAGTGAAATAAACAGAGAAAGTACATTACAACAACAATGCATAGTGTAGTGTTTGCTCTGTACAATACTTAAACATAAAAACATCTGTACTAGATTACTTAAACTGGCTTCAAAGTTTCTCATTGCAAATATTACATAGCTCTTAACCTTAAATAAAAATAAAGTAATTTAATACCTGGCGATACCACCTATAAAAATATTAGTATGAAGTAAATTACTTTGTTTTAATGTACGATTATAGTTATGTCCATACTAATCCAAACATATGTATACTAATGAAATAGTAAAATCTAAACGTTTATTGTTTGTTTGAGTTTATATTTAAAAATATTAGTCGGATTTGAAAGTATTTTTTGTAACTGACAGTTCATTTTCGAAGGAAATTAAAAGCTTATAAAAGATCACGCTACGACTCGTATAATTGATATTAGAAAGTATCATATGATATCCGGACGATCAGTAGTCCCGTACATGTAAAGCCCTTCTAAGGTCTACAAGTAAATAGCCACGGTCCCACGGAGAACAATTCTTTTAAAATAAACGGTTAAATATAGAATGAAAAATAAACGGTTAAATTTTTCAAATCCCTATTCCCTATTTCGAATCCCTAATCCCTATTCGAATATATTTATATAAATTTAAATAAGCTTAACATGGCTATACATGTTTATAGATTTTCAAAGATTTTATTTTATTTTGTTCTATTTTCAAAACTTTATTGCACATAAACTTATTACAACAGGAAATTACAATAGTAAGAAATTTTCTTTTAAAGTCGGTCTAATCGCTTAAAAGCGATCTCTTACAGACAACCCTTGATGAGTAATGAAAATTTGCAAGGTCATGGGATAGAGGGAGCACACTACAACAAAAATAAGAAATTATACATAAAAGGATACAATATAATTTAAAAAAATAAAATATAAGTAATTAAATAATAACGATTATATATAAATACATATATACATAAAATAATAAGAAATCCTACTACTATTATAAAGGCGAAAGTTTGTAAGTATCGATGTATGGATGTTTGTTACTCTTTCACGTAAAAACTACTGAATGGATTTGAATGAAACTTTACCACAATATAGCTTATACATCAGAATAACAAATAGGCTATAGCTTATACATCAGAATAACACATAGGCTACAATTTTTGAGGTTTTTAATGTGAGGTCGTAAAAAAAACACTGACTGAATCCTACAAGATAGATCAAAACAATTTACTACAGTATTGTACAACTTAAAAAGGTCTACAAAAAAGTCCGTGATGGTATATGTTTATCTCTTAGGAATAACCCACAATAACCATTTTTTATCCTTTACTTTGTACGAGAAATAATGGCTTATTTACGAAGCGATTTTAAGAAATACAGTATTAATCCTTATCCAATTAAGTATCTTAAATACATTGTGCATTTAATAAAGATCACGTGTTTCCAAAGCGAAGAATCTGCATGTTTATGCTGAAGGAAAAAGATCGTTAAATGTAGTTTATAGGAGCATACTGCAGTAGCTACCTATGGGCCTATGATTAGGGCTCTGCAGTGCTTAGTTACCGTATTTCTTACATATTACTAGACTAGACGGGACGAACCTGAAGTCCACGCGAACGAAGTCGCCGGCAAAAACTAGTTATACATATAAACATTATTAAAGGGTTTTAGAATACTTTGCCACCAATGCTTACCATTATATTATATTTTATTATTTGTTTTAGAACTCAGGAATATTAATATAGTACAATAACAACAATTGTAAAAATAGTTCCATTAAATTCAATTCATCAGTTAAATACTAAACTGCAGTATTTTTTATTTCTTGTATATTATTAGTACTTGTTTTTTTTTTATTTCTCTGGTAACTCTAAGCTTTTTATTAACTTTTATATTGTTTGTAAAAGATATACAAAAATAATATATATTTATTTAGTAAGATTTTATTACAGTGATAAAATTTAGGCTACGAGTTTATCTGTCGGGATATATAATGTTGCTATCATTTGACACTGATTCCAATGAAAATAGATAAAGACACGATTAAATAAGGAATGAAATCATTCATGAATGACGAATGAGATATGTGAGAGCTTATAGCTGTATAGCTCTATTTAACATTAACCTAGCTATAAACCGTGTAGGTTTATATCTAGTAATTTATTTTCAATGTTTTATTGTATACACTATATACACTATTTTATGATATTATAATTTTTAATTAAACATAAAGATATGACAGAATAAAAATAATGGGTAAAGTTTAAAAGATACTCACTCTTCTCTTGATCGTTGATATGTTCTAATAAAGGACGGTCCTTAAAACAGAGTATGATGGAACCGCCACACTTCATAACACCCTCAGTGCTGACAGTAAGAAGCTATTGTCGTAAAATTTTCTTGGAATATACACATTCTCTGAACGAAATATTAATTTCATAAAGAATGAGTTATGTAATAAACGAAGAAATAAACAAGGAAACAATTTTGAATTCAATTTTAAAGGATGTATTTCGTCATATTGTGACTATAATAAACATTCTTTTCGAATTTCCTACAAAGACCAACTTAAATTAAAAAGAAGAAGAAACAGCCTCTTAATTATTTATTAGGAACATTTTTGGCACTTTTTTTTTTAATTATGCCTAACTAAAAATTAGCTAACTGTTAATGACAATAAATAAAAAAATATATTTAATTTCGGAACCGAAAAAAAATTGTGTTAATATATTAAAATACATCTCACTGCAATAAGTATCACAATATATAGAATAAGTATAGAATAAGTATGAATAAGTATTCAATATTTAGAACTTATTACATAAATTAAAAAGAAGTCTTCAAATGTTAATCAAGTGATTTGTTCCTGTTCGAATAATATATTTACGAAACATATGTCAGTAATCAATAAAAATGGTGTATATTTTACCAAATAAATGCTGTAAATATAACAGTGATGAATAAATACAAAATTACTTACTCGTACCCTTTGAAGCTGCTATAGAAAGAAAAAAGAAAATTCATCATTTTGTAACATTGTAAGTACATTTTATGTTTAGTAACATAATATATTATATTATATTATATTAAAAAAAATATTTGAAAAATATCTTTGAAAATATTTATTCCTATATAGACCATGTTTAGGTTCATTAAATGGTGCATAAATGTAGTCTAAGTCAAATTTAAACTCAGAGATTCCCTTATTCCGTAATTTTTTTTTTTGGGACACGTCAAAATATAATAAATTCTTCTGTGATATTACTTACTTTATCTAAATGCTATATACAGGGTTATTTTTAATTAGTTGAGCACCTTTTGCAGGCAGCCTCTCTACATCAATCCCAACAACATTTGTTCTACGACTTTTAAAAAATCTTGATAAATAACTCAGAATAAACGAACAAAAAAAATTTTTGCTCCCTCGATTATTTATTACTCTGTATTTTGTAAGCAGTCTAAAGTACAGGTCGCGGCAGGCTAGCGAAAGTCAGAAACTGTTAAATGCGCGCGCCAGCTTTTTTCGTATAGCTTCATCTCTTTTACACCATGTTGCTATGGAAATACTAAATAATCAAAATGACAAGTATGTGGATTACAAAACACAATTTACATTAACCAAAAATAAAATTAGCGGATTAGAGTTTTATAATTAAATAATGAATTGTAATTACATACTGGACAATACGATTTTATAGACTTGCTATTAAAACTAATAAATAAATTCAAGATTATAACATGAAGAAGAAATTATGAAATGTAATTTATAAAATTTTTAAAATACATTGAGTGTCTGAAATAGAAGAAGTAAGAATGAAAAGAAATACGAGTTTTGGCTGAGAAATGGAGCATTGGGGTCCTGATCTTTACAAGGTCTGTTTTGCTATACCTAGAACGAACAAAAACTCGAAACAGCAGAATCCATGATGAAGAATAATTTTATTTGTGATAAAGTGACGATCCAACATGTTAAGAAGCCTAAAGTTATTATTTTTAAAGTGGATTGTGTATATTTGTCTGTTTTTATGGTACTTATCTGTTTATTCTATGAGAATATTATACGTCAGAAACAGTCAATTCACTTCTTACGTTTTAATTAAATAATATTAATGAAAATTATGACGTTTTTCTGTTACGCGCCATCTTCAAGAAATTCGTAAGTAACTTATTGTTTTATTGTCATGATATAAATATTAGCAAACGAGATGATATGATATGTATAAAGTAAGTTAAAGAGAAGTTATTGTTTTGTAAAAATAATATTTATTTGGTTTCGTTACAGTGCCCTTATTTCATAAACCAAATAAAAATATTAAGACATTCAACTTGTGGACAACTTCTATTGGAGATTTTGTTTTTTCATTAGATTCTTAAACAGTTAGACAATATGTGTTTCGACTATTGTCGAAAATATTTTAATAAATAAAAGTGGAAAACGATGCTATTTTTTATTACACCTTAGAAAATGATCAAGTTCTAACGTGCATAGCCGCCGCTGCGTCACCCCGCCACCCCGCGCCCCGATGCACGTGGCCTTGGCACATATTTTGACAAGTTGCGTGGCCTCTCTTTGCTCAAGTTTAATGCACGTTTAGAGGCAATAAATAAATTTTGTATGGGAAAAACTAAATTTTTAAAACTATTAATTTTAAAAAGTCGTAGAACAAATGTTGTTAAAATTGATGTAGAGAGGCTGCCTGCAAAAGGTGCTCAACTAATTACAAATAACCCTGTATAAAAATAATTGAACTAACAACAATAACCACTAGAACTGAATGCCTCTGCGGATTGTCATTGCTAGTGAGATAACGAATTATTATTATCACAATTTCTTAGTTGTCACATACAGCTTTCTCCTTGATTCATATTTATTATACTTCATATATAATTACTGTATTACATATAATAAATTTGTTTTCAACTGTTTTCTGAATCATTTATTTTTTAGCCCTACTCGAGTTACAGGATAATGGTCCGACCGATTATTCCATCTTATTCAAAGCTGTCTGTTGGTACATTTCCATATTAAGGCTCTACCCTCACCCTTATCAAACATATACTTTCTTTCTAGCCCAAGTTACCTCCTAAATTGAGAATTCGTTATCCTATAACTGTTTGAGACGTCTCTTGTAGATTATATTTATTAATAAGAGAAGCTTGTCAAGTTTCCCATGCCTATGGTTATTTATATACGAAAAAAGCTTAAAACTATGACATATTTTTTATTAGTGCCTACATAATTAAAACAAAAGAACTTTTCGTAGTTTTAAACAATGACTGTTTATCTTTTTATCTGTACTCTAAACATAAGTAAGATGTTACCGAAGTTACTAAAGTTTACTGGAGTTAGCTTATTATCATAATCAAGATGTACTTATATAATATTTTTGGTCCGAAAATAATTTTCGTAATAAAATTCAATCCGTTTTTGAAATTATAATCACAATCAAAATAAAACAAGCATGGCTTTAAAAAAAACATAGTGGTGATGATAGGGATAGCAAGCAGACGAATACTATTCAATGATGTCAAAAATTTTAGGGCAAACATTTCACTATCCTTGAGTAATGATTTATAATCGGATTGTAAAATGGCTTTCTATTATTATATTTATAATAATAACTCCAAAGTAATAAAGGAAACAAGAATTATATAATTTATTATCGGGATTATATTTTAAATACCTTCATATATCAAACAATGTCGTCGTAATTTCGTATAATATAAATATATTATACGAAATTAACCATAAAATAGAGAGATTATCATGTGACGCATATTTTGTCTCGTAAAAAGATGCATTTTTTTTATTGATACATGATACATAAATTTTAAATCAAACTGTTGATATTTAACAGCATTTTTAAAATAGGCAAAAATTCGAATTTTTCAAGTCGTTTTATTATTTTATAAATTCTTTGGTCTCATGGGAAAACGGGAGTGGCAAAATCGTTATTTACTATTCTACCGAAATTGAAGGTTTTTCATGTTATGTTCCGGTTATAATTTTTTATGACAAGCTCTTGAGTGTTATCGATGTCAGGGTCGTAGCGCCATGAAAAGTTACGATATAATAGGCAACAAAGTTTATATGCAGCAACCGCCCCTTCCATGTGTAGCAATATCCTACGCAGATATGTAGCACATCCTTTATCTTACAGTTGTAATTGAAGTTATTTGAATAATATCACATAATTATTTTGAAACTAACACATGTTTTTTTTATTAGTTATATTAATACCTTATGGTAAATTGCTATATTTTTACAATTATATCAAATTTTATATTCACAAAACAGTAAAACAGAAAAACTACAACTAATAACTTGGACTAACAATTTAAATTTTAAAGTGATTTTAACTGACGTAAATAGATTTTAATATACTTTTTAAAAGAAGTCTGTTAGCAAAATAATCCTTTATAAATATTGTTATAATTCCTAAAGGTAAATTGACGACCCTGAGTTATTTGCTTTGTTTCTACAAGTTAAAATCATGTGTGTGACGCTTTTATAAAACATTCGGTTTGAGAAAGAAATTGACGGAATAAAAAAAAACCATTTGCTTTTTGTGGTTTTTCTTGATGCTGTTACATTTTATAACAGTCTAAAAGTTCACGTCAAAGATTATGAGAATATGAAAAATAAAAAGCATAAAAGAATATAGTTTAACCTAAGGGCTTAAGCTTTCGTATAAAGAGATAAGATAAGCATTATTATAACTTTATAAGTAAACCTACAAAATTCCGTTGCAAAGATTTGTTGTAAAAAGAGTTAAAAATATGTTGGTTTGATATTAGAATAATATATTTTTTTTAATTTATAAAATTTCACCGAACTCAATATCTCTGAACTATATCCAGTTCAGATTTTAATTCAAACTGTGCTGGACACTAAGGTGTGTCTTGAGTGGAACACAAAAAGGACAACAACAGGAGAATTGAATTCTAAGCTGCTTAGATTAAAATCGCACGATACGGACGCTTTCATCAAAAGCAGTGTACTAATAAAAAAACAGCACATGTATCACTATAAAACAAACTACGGAAAATGTACATTGACATAGTTAAAATGTCTTGCTACAGTGTAAAGATATAGATACATTTTTCATTTGCAAAGACAGGTAATGCCTCTTATCTTTTGTGATCTTGTTTAAATTTCACACTTCAAATGAGTACAATTTTGTGTATATATATTTTATTAAATGCAATATATACATTTAATTTTTATTTTATAAAATATACTAAGACAAAACCAGAAATTTACAAATACAAATTTTTGAAAGGATATTCTACAAGCTAATTTTCTCTTCTCATTCCTCATTTTTCTTCAATAAATTCATCTTCCGGGCGGTTATTTCCTTCTCCATTAATATTTTTAGCAAATCACTTTGTCTACTGTGAGATTTCATTGTTGTGGAAAGAAAGCACTGACATGTGATATGATTCTTATGAGACACTATCTTTCCGCCCGCGGCTTCGCCCGCCTGGAATTCGGTTATATCGCGCGACAATTGAACAATCTTACACGATTTTATGTTTGCCATTTAGAAACTTCCAAACAAACTTTCAAGACTTATTTCAACCCCTTCTACCATTTTTCAATCGCAATTCGCAATATAAAGTATCCTATGTCCTTTACCACATTCGGTTCTATCTTTATACTGAATTTCATAAAAATCGGTTCAGTGATTTAGGCGTGAAAGCGTAAGAGACAGACATAGTTACTTTCACGTTTATAATATTAGTAAGGATGAAAATAATAATGAAATAAATACATCTTGATGCTTAAAATTATTTCAATTTACTTGAGCAGCAAAAATAAAGTAAAATTGAAATTTAATTGAAAAACACATTTGATTGTTTACTATATTCTTTGTCCGAATTTTTCTTATAAAGTCATAGTGTGTCGTTATGCGGCGCCTATATTGTCTATCAAATATATAAAAAAAACTAAATCTCACTCTTAGTTTCGGCAGTTAACACCTAGCGATAAAAAAATGTTCCAGCGTGTAATAAAATATTACTTTTATGCAGGCCAATTTGTATAATACGTATTTATCATATATACTAAACTACAGTGTTTGTATATGAAATCGGCTTTCCTTACATTTATGTTTTGGTTAGAATTCTATTATATATCAATCATTTTATATTAGCAAAAGTACATCTTCTCTTCAACCGTGCGATGTATAGGTAGTATATTATAAGTATATAAAAAAATAATAGGTAGTATATTATAAGTATATAAAAAATAGTATAGTAATACTCACACCAATGCAGAAATATACAAAATTGTTATAACAAATGTTGTTACTCTATAATGATCTCAGTTTAAGTGTATTAGACCATCAAAGACGTATAGGAGAAGGAACATCACCTTGTACCATAAATTTAAATCTTTGAAACAAAGTCGTACTTCTTACACAACAATTTAAATGCTAGATTTAATAACTGGCGTTGCATTATTTTATTTAGTTTTTATTTTGTAAAGTGACGAAGAAATTAAACGATCCATGGGGAGCTCAGATCAAAAAACTAAAAGCCATCATCAAAACATTTACTTTTAATATATTTGTACTTTTTATGCCTAAAACAGCCATGCTTGTCATGTATGTTATTAAACGTCAAACACTGATATATAATAAAGTCTATACCAAACCACAAATATTTAAACAACAAACATTCTCTTAATAATAAAAGTGGTACTATAAATAAAAACATTGTATGAATATACGAGAGATTTTTCAAGCAGGGACAGAACAAAGATCCTTCCATTTATCAAGTGACTGCGGCTAAATGGAAGTATATATTTGATAAGGGTGAGGATAGGTTCTATACCTTAATATGGATATGTAATACAAGACGGCTTTGAATGAGATTGAACAAAGGGTCGAACAATTATCGCTTAAAACGAGAAGGGGTAATAAAACTGATGCGTTTTTAAGTCCAGAAAAAGGATTCAGAACGATTTAGTATCTTTGAATATTTAGTCACAAATAAAATTCAAGAATACGGTTTTGTTCTTTGCTTATAATTAAATAAAAATTTAATTAGATAAAAAGTGCAAATTTCATGAAGACGAACAGTATCTGATCTCAGCTGCTATCAGTTATAGAAGTAGTGGTGACTAGTTTACTGCTTATTTTATTAAAATATATTAAACATGAACGAACAAGCAGTAAAATTTCAGGCATTATTAATATCTTTTATTTTACCCTAAAAAGTGTCAGATTCCTTAAAAAATCACACGCCCATTTCTTACCTGTCGAAGACCAACGATTATAGAATACTAGCACTATCTAAAAAGTCTGGGAATAATAAATAAAATTTATCGTATCTTACATGAGTTAGATAACGGTGACATCTACATAAAGTTTTAATTACATTTCTTCATTTCTCTTGTAATCATAGCCCAAAACAACTGGATCTTACAAGTTCCATTCTTAGAATATTGACAAAATATTTATGCTGTTTTGGTTTTTAGTTAACTTTATAATTTAAAAATGAAAAAAAAACTATTTCTCAATAATTAAATTGATGCATTACTATTTATTACCCAGTAATAAAAAAAACGCAAGTATGTATTTTAATACCTGTAAACAATAAATAAATAAATAAGTAAAAAAAGTCTTCTTTTTGAGCTCCTTAAGTTACTTAAATAACATATTGGTATTTTATAAGCTTAAATAACATATTGGTATTTCATTTTATATTTAAATAACTACTAGATTTACCCTTGAAATCTAAAAAGTAATTAAAAACAAAAGTAAGTAAAATAAAACACAACAGAGATTTTTTAGTTCTTTCAAAAGTTTGTTATAAGTTAGAAATTTTATTTTTATTACTCGTTATATTTAGAGAAAGTAGTTGTTACGAGTCATTGCACTAGTTACTACGCTGCTTCTTCTTTACATAAAGCTTCCCGTTATCTGAGCCTATGTATGCTTAGTTCTTTCAAAATACGCAACGGATTTCGATGCGATTTTTTTAATACATAGAGTGATTTAAGGAAGATTTATATGTATTATACATATCTAGTTTTTTGTACAGATAAGGGACGTTGCACCAAACATCTGTTTGTGCTTTTAAATCGCAAAAGATGGCTTAACCTTAAGATATATAGCAAATAAATATACCACGAAAATGTATATCTTTCAAACACAAATATAAAAGTCCATAATTGTTTATATTTATCTAAGGGATAAACCGAAGTAACCATTTTTTTATATTACAAAATAATGCGATACTTACCGAGCTTTTCATACAATACAGTACTATTTTTGTCATATACCTATATTCCATGTAGGTATACTGCCATACTGCTATACTTTCCTTAAAAAAGCATTTCATTAAAATAGATACCTTAGAAGATATCAGAGATTAATAAAGCGGAGATTAATAAACAAATATAAACATATTATAAATATAAAAGAACAAAAAAATTGTACAATTCATTTATTTTAGGTTTATTAACAATCTGTAATTTTATCGTAAGAAAGTAAAAAAAAAAATTTTGATTTGATCTTTCAGGGTCAACGATCCCGAAACATCTTGTAAATGTTTGAGTTGCGTATCGTCTTACTACCTCTCGTTGTCGCTCCTCAGAGTAAGGAATATTAAATGTTTAATCTATTTTATTACATTTTTTATTCTTGTGGTATTTTTTGTAATATAAGATAGGATAAGTATATTTCACGTAAAAATCGTTTATCGGACTATATACTTTATTAAGATTATCTTGTCTAAATATTACTAATAATTTTTAATTAAAAAAACAGACCACGAACAGATTTTTTTTTTGTTATTCTATTTTTTTTAATATTAATATTCTAGTTGCTATAGTTTACTTTTTCATTGTGTGTTTTTTTTATATTTTTTTAAGAATAATATAGATACTTACACAAAACAAAACACTCATAACTTTTACCAAAATTCCTAAATAAATAACTAAAATAACAAAAAAATACATGGTTTATATTGCTGAAATATTACAGCAGATAAATATAAACGTGCCCTTGATATTACTTACATTTGATTCGATATTTTTATTCAAGGCAAACAACATGAATTAACAAACTAATCTGTGTGTGAACAAAGATTTATGAGATATAAAATGGATTTAACCATTTAATCTACAGGCCTTAAGGAATAAAAAGCCTGTAAATCAAAGACAAGTACCCTGATACGGTTCTCGATAATAAACCGTAAGTATGTTCTCGTTACCCTTAAGCTAAAATTGTAAATAACAAGACCTACGTAAAAAAAATTCAAATGCTTAAATAAATAATTGGGCCATATACTACGGCCTCATTACAACCGGTAAAATTAACGTTACGATTAAATATAATTGAATAGGGAAAATATTCTCTTTGTTTGAAAACATCTATTCAAGTCTCCAAGGAATATGTATTTAAAATAAATATATTAGTGCTACATAAATTCAAGTCCAAGTTAGGAATTTTAGCTAGCTATTGTTTTAATTAGTAGTTATTATCAATAACTACTAATTTAAACAATAGCATTTAAAGTATTCAAAATAATACAAATAAACATTTTCTTTCTTTTTTAGACTTCAACTATAGAATTAATATTAAGCATTAACTTTTTTATTGATTATTTTATTTTTTTTTAGAAAATAATAGTTAAATGATAGTAATATCCGTAAAACATTATTAATATCAGCAGTAAACAATTCATAAATTAATGTTATGTAGGTTTTGTCATATTTAAATTTGGAGAAACAAGTACTTAAATTGAAAATGAACCATTGTCTCCCATTCTATTGTGTTATTAAATTTTGACTCTTATTTAGGTGCAAAAGTGGTATTGTTCAACATTTTAGGCATAATCATTTTGCAATTTACTTTCAATTGTATTTAATTTTATTTATTGGAAATGCATGAACAACACTAGTAGTTTTCAAGTTCTCTAGTTTATAACAGCTTGATTTTACAAAGTAGTAACCTTCTACTCTGATATTTTATTTGGAAGTCACTTGTCAAAAACGCAAAAAAAAAACATTTAAAAATAAGTCAATTGAAAAACTCTTACAAAAAAAACGTCCCATACATTTACTGTAGAACAAAAAATAATAAGAACGCTCAGCAAAGAGCCATATAAAAGTTTACTTTTGAAGTTATTGATGGATATGTTTTTATTTTTTTTGAATGAATACTAATATGTTTGAATTCACGTAAGGCAATGTATTACTTTCTATATTCTATATTTACTATAAACCTATCTAGTATTATAATAAGATAAATATGTTTACTGTAACCAAGCACATTTTTTTTTATATGCTGATCTCATATATATTTAAACATGGCAGTACAAGAACTTTCGATTTTGTGAGCATAGTCTTCCATGAGTCTCAAGGGCAATTCCACAAATAGCTGTATTAAGTTTTTTTCTGTCTTATCAATAGAAGCTGACTAACTTACCTTACTTATGATAATTTCATACCCCAGTGAAAAAACATAAAATGTTTGGTATGCCATCAGACCAGTTTATTTGCTTCTCATGTGTAAAATTCACCTACGGAGATACTTTATTCTTTTTTTACATTTTAAATACTGTAATAATTTTGCAAAATTGTTAACTAACAATTTTGCAAATTTGTTAACTAACAATTTTGCAAAATGAAACTTCATTATGTTCTAAGAAAAAGATCTTCAACGTTGTCTTCGGTTTTCCTTAACAGCTGGAATTAGTGTGACCGGGTGAGAACTTTACATGTCATTTTGTTGCTCCTATTATATATTTTTTATTTATTACAATTACATCGAAAAATCATTTGTAATATAAAGTAAAAAAATCCTTTTAATTATTTCTCAAACTTATCTATAGCAGAAATATCGATTAAGATCAAATACTAATATGCTATGTTTTCACTTTATTAATCTTTATTAAAATTAAGACAACATAAGGATTGAATGAAGTTGATTCGTGGATATACCTAACTGAAACATTTCATTAGATAAATAAGTGAAAACAAAAGTTTTGCTTTGTAAGTTCATTGATGGGAATAAATAATTTAGAAGAAGAAGAAATAGAACTCCGCTAAATACTACATAATTGTTATTTTAAGATGTCTATATGACGTACGTACGGGTATAATATTATAAATAGTATGCTCATTATTAGTTTATGATAGAATATTTCAAGCTTATGCGGAATTTCTACGTTATTTGTACCAAGTTATTTCATCTAACATTTTTTTATAAAAAAAAAATACTATTTCTACGACTGAATATCAGCAGCTGAGCATTCATAAACATTTGGAAAAACTGCTATAGTGCAGTCTAATAATTAGCCAGTAAAGCTTTACAAAGTGCTGACAAACAAAAATAAAACAACAAAATACTTTTGATGTTTCGTTTGTGTACTTGTGTGTGTATTGATGCTGCACACTAACTATGACTGGTTTGCTCTACCCTACCTAGATCTGAAGTACGAACTTGAACGTTAAAATATTTTAAATTATAATAATAGCTTTTCTTACCAGTTTTCCAACTATAATAACTGATTATCTCCAAATATTAAAATATATACATCTTGAACGTTTTTATAATCGCAATACTATCTAATACAATAGCACTAATGCAATCGCAATACTGTCTAAAATAAGGTCTAATACAAATAAATAAGAATCATCTTACAAAATATAAGCAGTTGCGAATCTTTTTATATGTAAAAAGCATCAAATTATTTTAAATTTTCTTTACATATTCGTCATCTAATTATCTGGGTCTTTATTGGGAATCCAACAAGGAAAAAAAAACGAATTAATAGTGAAATAAAATTTTATATTATTTTATTGTTTACAATTTTAATAAAACGAAATTTAAACGGAAATATTTATATATATTTGAATTTTATATTTTGTCCGACATCTCACAACCGTTTTGTCAATATTTATATTTGCTACAGCATTTGTTTGTTATAATATCAAAGATAAAATTGTTTTGATTACGGAAAATATTATTTAATTTGCTAAACAATAAATGTTTGTAGATACTATTTATTTTTAGAAGTCTGAGAACGGTTGCTTTTCAAATCATCTTAAGTACAATATGCTTTTCAACGGTTCAAACAAAATTTTTCATATTGCCTAACGGTTGGCGCTAGTTGTAGGAAGACTCGTTTTATTAGCAAAGAGATATTTAAAAGGATGGTTGCAAAAGTTATGTGATCAATACATGTCCTTTTTCTTAATAAAATCAACAGAAATCTAAATTAGTTCAATAATTTTATATATTTTTAATGTTATATCACTAAAACATATGTCGAATGTTTTGATTTCAGTTATAATACATTTATATATTAATTCATAAACTATAAATATATTTTTTATAAATAAAAACAGTCTTCCTAATGAAAATAATAATACATTTAACTAACAACAAATTTCTCAACCTTCAATGAACAAAATAATGAATAATGAATTGTATTCACAATACAGAATCAAAGCCTGAGGTCAAATGTAAATAAACAATTTATTACCGAGTAATTTTCTTTGTAAGTAACTAAATAATTGTTACATTTAATAGACTTTAATATAAAATATTAGTATTTGAGAGACTCTATGTATATGAGTATGTATGAGAGAGTCATAGACATTCAAGAGCGGTATCGCAATGTGTGAATAGCCGGTTTGATCTTTAAATCATTTATCTAGCTTCATAACTTCGTTAGATATGTCTTCGTTATTAATCAGGTGAAATATAGAAATGTCGTAATGATTCTGAATTCTTCTTTTTTTATATTGAATTTCTACATTATGTCTAATAATGCAAATATTTTTTTTTTAAATTACCCAAATCTTCTCTTCTCGTTAAGAAATGTCAAATTCGTAGAAAAAGGTTTCACGAAGCGTTCAGCAAAAATAAGGGCGAATGACATAATGACAACCAATTTGCGTAATACAATATCAACTAGTATCTGTCTCTAGATATAATCAAAACCTTCAACAGAAATGCAGAACTTTTTACGAAACAAAATACTCAATGTGGAAAAGAAATAGATAAATGACAACGCTTTTTATATTAATTTTCTCTACTACAGTAAAAAAAAACACTTATCTTAAAATCACAATAATCATATTATAATATGTGCAATTAGGAAGAAAGCACACTTTCGGATAACCTTTCATAAGATAACGCTTAACTTAATAAATAGTTCTAGAATCTGAAAATGATTTTTGACTAAAGTTGTTAAAGAGTTGTTTAGGTCTGATAATTTTAATTTGATTAAAAAAATATATACATATTTTATTACTTAGTAATAGGGTCTCGTTTTGCTCTTTAGGTACGGAACCATAAAAACATGACACATCTATAATTATTCGAATGATATAGAGACATTCGACTACTATTCTGAGATCACTTAATTACATTAAAACCTTAGTTTTCAAAAGCCACCACAACCAGCAGCCAAATGAGATTGATGTTATAAATATAAATAACAGTTTCTAATTAAAATCTTCTAGTTGAACTCACAGTCCGTTCACAAATCATATACAAAGTATCTTAATTGTAGATTAGTTTATAGTTTACGTTTATATAAAAACATTTTTGTTATCAATACCAATATATAAAGTTATTATTTACGAAAAATTATAAGTTATAAACATAATATAATTAAGAATAATTATCATTCTAGTTGTAGTCCTTAGCCTCATATTTAGATTATTTATATTTATGAACTATTAAGGAAGTATTATTTTTTAGACAAATGACAGTTTAAAAATGGAAGCAGAAATCTGGAAAAAACATGAGCCTTTCTGTTCTCGTCTATTAAAAACAAAACGTCCCAAACGTTTTTCAAATCGCAATTTTCTAACAATGATAGACGGCGTGACATCCACGCCTGGTAATCTGAAAATTTATGAAATGTTTTGCAATCCATTTCACCCTCCTATATGTATAGTAAAAATCAGATTTTTCAAGTTTTCAAAGAATTCTAAAATTTTCAGGATTTTACAGTGTAAGATTAGAAATGCCAGCAAAACTCATTAGAGAAAGGTTAAATAACAACAAATTGTGAAAATGTGTATTTTAATGTGTTTAAACTCAGCTTTGCTTTGCTTTAATGTGCTTTCGAAAAACGTAAACTTTCTTTACAATCTATTTAGCAATCAAAAGCTTCTAAATCTTCTTTTTTAAAATTATTTTATTTGTCACTACATTCTTATTATTATAAGAACCTACTTTGAGTCAACATAGTTTTGTTCAGATTCACTGCATAAACTCCAATTTAGTTTTATTCACTGAAGTTCTATTTCCGACTATGGATTCGGGTTAATCTAATCTGAAAATTTGTTGTCTTCCCACACTTGATGTTATACAATTTTATGCTTTAGTTCCACATAAACCGATTATACCACTATATCCTTCATTAAGATCAATTGATCTAGCGGAAATTATCCCCAAGAATAATTATTCTTAGAATAATTATTAGTGAGTTTGTATGATTAATATTTATTTTACTTTTGCTTGATAGAGTCTTAGGAACTTCGTTTCATTACCAATCCATTATATATCATTATATTTCGTTCCCTTAAATTAACCGTTGATTTTCTTACAATCTGCCACACATATTTTATATTATTATTAGAAGAAGCCATGGTAATTACCAATAGAATAGTTTTTTTTAAATAACCATTCTTATCTTTATCTCTTTTCTCATGTCCATGTTTGCAAAATCATCAAAATAAAATTTGTTATTTATTTATAAATTATTATTTTTTTCTTTAAAATTATCATTTGTCACATAAAAAAAGAAATAGTTTATTAGTTTATGTCAGGATTATTTGAATTTCTTACTAGTCTAATAACTAGATGGAGTCAAAATATATCTTCTTTCTAGACTCAAATATTAAATATGTTTTATATTAATAAAAAGTGCTTTACTAAAATACTAGCATATTTTGGGTATAAATATAATAAACTATTAAACAGGTATCTTAATAATCGTTTGCTGACCAACTAATAATCAAGTCAGTTAGCAATTATATTTCAAATTACTTAACCTATTTTTACTTCATATTAATAGTTTTGAGTTCTCTTAATCGTTGCTGTAACATAAGTATAACGTATAAATCAACGTGTTGAATATTATTTTGAATGTGTTTAATAATACTATAAAAATGTACTTCTAAAGCACTTTGAGAAGATATTAAATATATAATGGACTAGTCGTACTAATGATTTTAAGTTAAGTGGTAAAATTTCCAGACCACAAATTCTAATTTGCTGACAGTTATGTGACATAAAATACTTTTATTAAACATAATAAAAACTTCTTCACTAATAAAGATGTCGTGATCTTCAAATGACCCAACTAATTCTTTTAAATGATAGTGAAGAACTCTCCCGATATCATCACACTTCAAACATAAAATAAACCAAAATCGATTCATCCGCTTTTGAATGAGCTATTGATTATAGTCATACATAATTATCAATAATTAAATATTAGAAACGCTTCATTCATTCATTGCTGAATAACTCTATTGTATAAAAAATATTTATTAGAAGGTAATAATAAAATTTAACTAACATCTGTAAATCACCCTATAGAAATTCGAATACTCCACTAATGTATGATAAAACGCATAAAGTAAGTAAGTAAGTAATTAAGTGTTTCTTAAACCGTCGCGTTGAAATATATATTTTTTTTTAAATATGTTTAACTAGAATGGCTACTGTTAAGCTTAGGTTATTAGAACTCAGTGTTGAGTTAAATCGAGAACTTTCAACTTAATGCCCCCCGAGTATTTATACTTTATAAACTTCCTGCGTCTGTGATTCAGAACCGATGACCACAGGTAACACAAAAAGTACCTATTTAATTATTACATTATTTTTAATGAAATATATTGAACGTTAGGTTTATGATTTCTTGTTTGGTAAATAATTTTAAAATTGATAGTAGTTATTGTTGTAAAATGTGTTTCCGTACAGCATTTATTAAAACATTAAAATTTTTATGCTTAATCATATACTTCCTATTCTATTGATTTGTAAATACTTCTTCAAAACTTCTTTTTCTTCTTTTATTTGTCTTCCGCCTCACGGGATGGAAGTTTAACAAGATCAGAGATCAGCATCCCGAGGGCATATACCATACGTCACAGTTCCGCAGCGCTTATCTACTCAAGTTAGGAGATGAGCAGACATGTTGTATTAAAACCGCTCGAAGTATATTTATTTGACA
The DNA here is from genome assembly GCA_959347355.1 of Napeogenes inachia. NCBI lineage: Eukaryota > Metazoa > Arthropoda > Insecta > Lepidoptera > Nymphalidae > Napeogenes > Napeogenes inachia. The sequence continues at coordinate 4,633,622 of OY365792.1, forward strand.
AAGATATGTGATTGGTTTTGCTGTACATGATATATTTTTTAGCTGAATAGTTTTTATTTAACAAACTGAACTTGCTTTTTTATAATTGAAATGCATTTATTTCGCATACCCACACATATATAACTACATACATGTAGCTTATTATAGTATATTACTTATATTTACCATCATTGTTTATAAATATATGTACTATTCAATATAAATATTTTGTATTGGTGTGAGTGTGTTCCCAGCTTAGTTCTAACTCGTTCGTAAGATAACAAAAGTTTTGTTGACCCTTTTTATCTATTCCGTGTTGTCTCTTTGGTTTTGTTAAGTTTTCTAAGTCCTTTGCAATGCGAATTGGTTCGATTTATAAATGGCAAATCAATTCTATTCTGGAATCATTATCAAAATTACTATTAATTATTGTATTTGTATATAAATATAAAATAAAAATTTTTTCATGTGTCGGAACTGTATCTGCACAAGAGATATTTATTAACCACATGACATAATTTTTAGATAACAATATAGCACCAAAATAATGTTTTGGGGATATTATTGAAACAAGATTTAAGATGTTGATTTTTCAACAAATTATGCCAAGAGCAAGCATTATACTTAATTATAGGTTGTCTGCTAACCAAATTAATATTTATCATATTAAATTCCAAACATTCAATTTCCGTACATTAATTACAGAACTTATTACTAATATACTAGAGAGAAATAAATACACCAATTGACATATTACATTGACTATAACCTGCTTATGGATTACTATAAACATAATATAATATTTCTATTACACAAAAGCGTTGGATATGTTTAGTCCTCTTTATATAGTCGGTGATAGAGGCATTTTAGTGGCTTGATCTGCGACTTATATATTTATATTACCAAGTTTATCTAATAGTTACTATCTAATAAAACATAACGTTCACCAGTCTTACTGGCTGACTAATTATATTTTTACATGTGAACCAAATACAAACGCAACACTTCTTATGATATTTTTTTTATTTTCGTGTTTGCTGTCATCATATAAAGATGTAAAAGGAAATGAGCCTCTGGGATTAATAAAATATACAACTCAATATTTAGATAAACATTGATGGTTGCATTTATGAATAACCCTTAAAAATATACATGACTGTCCTTACTACGAAGGCATAAGAGTTAAATTATTTCTTTCGATGTTTTATATGTAATGTGCGTCGGTTTTAGCTCTGAAGTTGGACACATTGGATGTACTTTGTTCGTGATTTGTTGCCAAAACGAGAGTTGTGTTACTCTTTTCGCACTCGGAACAACTGCAAGAACATTTGTTACATTTATCTCATTTAGTGAAAGCAAATTACATGTTACAATTATTATATAATATTCTACTCAATGCATTTAATTATTTCAAAAAAAAAATTAAATCTTTCGAGTTTTAAAACAAACAACACTTCTAAAACTTCATGAGTATAATTGTGTTGAAGCTTAGAATTATATCTATTAATTGCCTGTTCATCAAAACGTATTATTCATAGTTTTATATTATCAATTATTCAAATCTAAGGTATGCTAATATTCTAAAAGTAATATATGAAAGAGATTGAACATACAAAAATTATTTAAAGTCAAGCTCTTGTTCATAAAGTAGTTATCATTCAAGCTGCTCCATAGCAATAAATCGTCATAAAATACATCCTGGATTAATGAAGGGCAGTAAACGCAAGTTAATATCACATTATAAGATATTCTTCTAAATTGCTAGGTAATGTTTCAGCTTTGTGATGATTCAGTTTGGTGATATTAAAAACACAAAAATAAATTAGAGGTCTTGTGTGTGTTATTATGAATGTATTATTAGTAAACCAATAAAAATACCAGTTTAACGATAGTAATTGCTTCAATTATTCAAGGCTTTTCTAAAAAATGTATATTAAGTTCTTTTAAATAGTTTTAGTTCAATACGTTGTTACTATAAGGGTTCGTCGCTGAAAACCACTGTAAATGATTAAAGATATCAATAAACAAACGTAAATTGTATGTAAAAGTATAATTATATCTTCAGATCAATGTTTTTAATAACATTTAATTTTAATTTATATTTTATAAGAATATAGAAGAAACTGTTTGCGGAAAATTGATTTAATAGTTAATAAACTTGCCTTACCTTACTTAATATACTTCTCAAATGCTAGATTAAGATATACTAATTAAACTATTAATAACAGCTAAGAATTGACAATGTATTTTTTTATTATTCTTATACGATATTTTAGACAGACTTAAAAAGTCATGATTACGAAGTTTAAGTAAATATTTTTTTGTAAGAAATATTAATTACAGTATTTTAAATAACACCTTAAAGTTTTATAATGTATAAAAAGTCATTTTTATATATACTTTTTACCTTTGAATTCCAAAAGCCATTCCATGCCAACTAGTACAAAGGAGGAGAAGCTCCCAAGTTTGAGGTGAGATAGCTTCACAACATCTAACAAGACGTGAATTTTGCTTGAGAGAATATCTTGTTAAGCAACGTCTTTCGGTACAAATCGTCTGAAACATCATTTTCTGGAACATTTAGAACTTCTGTAACAATTTTTTAAAACTATTTTACGATATGTCGTAATAACTACATTACCTTTAATTTAACCTATCATTTATATTTATATTTTAAACCTTATTTCATTTCATTGTTACCTTTTACCTCAATTGAATATTCTTCAACTGTTCAATTTAGGAACTTGTAAAGATTTTTAAAATTTGTTATTTACATAATATGTGATAAGAAAATTATGAGAATAAATGTGAGAGTTTTTTTCTTGCTTATAAAGTACGATGGAAATAACATGACCTTAATGATATACTTTTCCTTTAACAAATTAAGATGAAAAATAAAAATCTTCACCAGAGACGGAATACCGATATAAACGTCCTTATTAAATTAACTGTGTTCGTATTTTTAATGTTACTAAAATACAAGAAAAGTGGAGTAAGCAATTATAAATTTCTATATCATAAAGGTGACCCTTCTCATAGTCACACTTTATTCTACCTACATTATATGCGATGCCACTTTTTATTATAAACCTGCATGAATTAAACTAAATCATTTTTCGTGAAATGGCATATAGGGGTATAACATAACATAAGTATTAGTATTATATTATTTTTGACATATGTGTGAAGTATACGACGTAAGAAACATTAAATTTGGGTAAAAACTAACCACACTAACGATTACACATTTTTTATATATAGGCAGTTTTAGAATACAATCAGTATATTTTCACGGTAACGTCTTATTAAATTAGTAAATTACATAGACATGTGTTTGTTTGGAATTTTATACTTGTTGTAATAATATTATATGGTGATAATATTATATCCTGATATTGATTTTAGTTAATATCATTTTGATTTATGTTTATTAATTAAACAGAATATCACTAATAATTTGTGCGAATATTAATTTATGAAATGTATCTGATCTTATAAATACTGAATAGTTAAAAAGAATATAAGAGACTTTTCCTTTATTTATATTAAATCATTTTTAAGTCATTTTCAAAGTTACCAGGTAAATAAGTTAGGTAAGATTGTAAAATAATGAGGGAAGCAAGGAACTGGCCTTAAGGCTTTGCTTTGATACACGGTTTAGTAGTTTTCCATTGTCTGTCCCCTAATAGGTGTTTGATTACTCTTTGCGGTTATTTCATAATATAGTTAGGGCACTATAGCTAATGTAGTAGTAAATGGCACTAGCATCCAGCATGTTGTATGGAATAGTTGTTATTACAGCTCCATTTATCTGTTCATACATTTTTGTTTTTTCAAATTATAAGTGCAACAAACTAATTCAATCGATTTAAATATGTCAAAAAAAGACAAAAATGAACCTCGAAATTATAAGCGTTACTATTAAACCTTATATCTATACTAATAATATAAAGCTGCAGAGTTTGTTTGTTTGTTTGAACGCGCTAAGCTTAGGAACTACTTTTCCGAATTGAAAAATTACTTTTGTGTTGTATAGTCCATTTAGTGAGAAATGCTATAGGCTATATAGCATCTCGCTGATACTAATAGGAGTAGCAATGAAAAATGCTACTGAAACGGGAAAATATTTCATTTTTGAGAGCTTTACTCGCGTGCGCTAAGTAAACAATAAAAGTTACGCAAATATCATGAAATTGTTCCTCTTTAAAAGTTCTAAAAAAACAATTTCGACAGCATATATCTAGCTTTTAAAGTTGACTCACTATAAACTTTTTATGGTAATCTAATTAGTTTTAAAATAATATAAAATTTTCGGAGGGGTTTTTACTACCATGATATTAATCCTTATCCAAATTAATAAGTTCAATATCTCAGGCACCTAATTGTGAACAAAATTAGTAAAATTTTTGTTTTTTTTTTTATAGTTTAAGAAAGTTACTAATCTTAGTAAATTATTTGATTTGTCGTGTTTTTCACTTTTTTTTTTATTTATGAGTTTTTTTAAATAACATTTCTTATTATAGTACAACATAGATTATTCTTAAACATGTAATTAAATTGGGTTGTATTTTTAAATTATGGCTATTGTTTTATTATTCCTTCAAATTTTGTTTTACTCTTATGTATTTATTTGTTCTTATTAGTACATAGTTTCTTATTTCTTTACAAGAGTTTCTTATTTCTTTAAATCCGAGTGGCCTTCCCCCGCATTGCTTAAAATTAAAAACTGGTATTCTAATTATTTTGCTCAGGAAACTCTAATCACCAAATTTGTGTAGCGGAACCAGACTCCCAAGTTAAATAACTTTGTAAAAATGTGATAGTAGTTATATTTTTAACTGATCCAGCACTTGGTCAAATGTTGCTCATAATTTGGATTCCAATGATTCCAAAAGATTAATAAATCACAGGAATAAACATCAAGGCGTCAAAATAGATTTAGGTCAAGATGGTTTCTTATATGAACAACTATTTTTGCGTTATAAAGATCAGGGTGTGGAGAAAACTACTACGTTCTCCTACCATTAAACGAAAATACAACAAAAAATATCGTGTATACAGAAATACTTTAAAATACTTTGTTTATATTTAAGACACTGTATAATCTAATATTCTTTGTTCTGACTGACTAAGTTATAGCACACAGCGTAAACCGCAGATCCTAGAGACAGTAAAACTGGAGAATACATTCGTATTTGTACGTAGTGGTGTACTAAGAAAGGATTTTCAAATTGCACCCTTAAGGGTTTTAAGTAACGTGCAAATATGCAAAAACTCGGCGGCAAAGACTTAAGGCTACGCTGACGAAGCCACGGGCGACCACTAGTCTCTTATAAAACTATTCATAATATTGAGTATTAACAAATAAAGAAGTTAATAATCTCTTATTTTCGTACCATTGCGGTTACCAGTAATTCAACATAAAAAATATACATAAATAAGCTAGGAATAAATGTAGGAGTAAATTATTTGATTGAGTTTGATGAAACTTTGAAGGTATTTAGTTTTTTCATTCATTGGCAACTACAAATGGTACGTTTTATCTAAATCGAGTCGTACAAAGTCGCAAGCACAACTAGCACTTTATATATTTGTGTTTTTTTTTTTAATATCGCATTTTCAATTTCTCACAGAATTCAAATTATTTTCGATTTCGATGGTTTTTAATAAATATTAAAACCTTAAAGTGGTTTCACAAAGAAATAAAAGGCGGGTCATAACATCACCCATAAGACTAATTTATTAGAGAACGTTTCGAGAAACAAGACAAAAAATACTTGGTTATAAAATGCCTTTTAGACATTGTTTATTTATAAATTTAAAGTTTAGTGTTATCATATTTAATAAACATCAAAAATAACTTAAAACTATCATTAAAAAAATAATTTTAACTAATATACTTTTTATGAATTGTAAATTAAAGTTTCAATACTAAAGATAATTAATCTTTCTTAGATAAATGGAATGACACATACATTTAGTCGATTGCAAATGATCAATGTATTTCAAACTGTAGCGAGACTTTTATTGACTGGTGGTGAATTTAATCATGTATACTTATCATGCAATTTAAGTAAAGTACATTTTACACTATGAGCACTATTTTATTTATAATTGAACCTACGTCTCTAATGTATCGATCTAAAAACAAAAATACCTAAAAACGTTTAAAAAGACCTAAAATATTTCTGTTTTACTAATTATTATTCGGGTTTACTCAGTTAACTTACCTGGAGTCACCCAAGCATCATAATACTAAAACATTTTATAAAAAAATATAAATGTAATCATCCCGAGACGCATTTCATATTCAAAGTCACGTAGTTTATTGGGATTTATTATAATTTTATTTATCCCAAACTTCAGTTTGACAAGAAATTCAGAAAAAAAATATTTAGATTAATTTTATTATTAATTGATGGATAGTAATTTAAATGATTTTGATGTTTTTCTAAATGCGTCTACATGCTATATCTAAACACATTAATCTTCAAATTTAAAGATTTGACAAAAATAACTATAATAAATTGACGTTATGTAGATATTTTAATGGAAAAAAGAAGCAATATAGAAAGGAAGTTTAAATCAAACTATTCATCAAATAATATGTATGCAATTTTTTTATTTCAATAAAAATAGATGTATGTTTTTAATTTTTTCCTATTGTTGTTGGTTTTTACTGAACTTTATCGAAGTTAAAGTTCTCCATGAACTAAGTGTGGGGTTGTCGAGTTCTATGGTTCTTTAAACAACTTTGTTTTATTGTTAAAGACGCGCCTGCGCCTGACATAAACGCGTGAATAACATTTAAAATTTCTAGAAGCGGGACGCAGGCAACGATATTACAGCGAAGGGCAGGCGGGGGCAGAAAGAGTGATAGTAATACTTCGCTCGGCCGTTTGAAGGGCTTATCACACCCTATTATTTGCAACTTTTTTATTATCAGTTAAACCCGTGTGCAGTGTACCCACTGTGTGTGTCCACTCTATTATTTTAACCAGAATCAGGGTATTCATGTAGTGAGATTTTCCTATCACATATCACAGGTCAGTGGACCGACCGGCATGACAGGATACTTCTTTGGTTACAATGCTTGAAATATTTTTTTTTAAATATTATTTCATAAATTTTGAATTTATATTCGATAAACCTCCTTTTAATAATTAATTCTACAAGAATATAATTTAATAAAACATTTCAATGTGGACCGTTGTACGTAAGTTGACGATGGTGTCTATTTTATGAAGTTAATCATTGAGGACTTAGCCTATAGGATTCGATATCATAATTTCTTTATATTCCTTGCTTGGTTACTTACTTGCATTTTAATTTCTTCCTTTATTAAACGGTCCGCCGACCCAACGACTTCAATAAGTACATAATTATATTATTTCTATTCTTTTTAGAGGTATTTTGTATCGGGGGTTTTTATTTGATAGTTGTGTAATCATCAAATATCGTAAACAAGGTGGATTGTGCCTTTAAAATAGTTATTATTATTGTTAATCATTTTTATCTTTATTTTAACTTTTTTTTTATACTTCTCTTTTGTTGTGCTATGATGCCAATGTGTTCTGTTATTGTTTTTTTATATTTATTTTTTTGTTTCTTTACTTGTACTTCCGTTATTAACGTCCGAAATATCACTAAACGACGGCCGCTGAACATCAGCGTAAAGGACAGTTTCCTCTAGAATAGCTGAGTGGCTCTCCGATTTGTGAATTAGATTTAATATTTTTTTTTAGTTTTCATCTTGTTAATATGGGATGTCCAAATATAGAGAATTTGATTTTCATTTTTGATTTTTAAATCTATTTATTTAATTATATTTCTTTGTGCACACAAATGTATATTATTTTACGTAGAAATTATTTTTATAGTCTACAGATACGATTAAGATATTTTTATATTTGAAAGTTTGTAGAACCTTGCTTTCATTATCTACGTGTAAATCATACATTATAAAAAAAAGAAATACTCTATGTTTGAATTGTACTTAAGCTACAGCCTAAATGATAGAGATCTTTAAAAGAGATTAGTGATCCTCTATATTCATTCGTGCTGGCAACACTGTAACGTTAAGCGGTTTTAAACTAAGCTCCTACTTAAATTTGTTTTAAATAAAGTATAATTTAGTATTTATTATAATAAATCCTTAAAATTATAATTAAATATTGTTTAAACTGCAAGGTGTTAATGTGAAACGTGTAAATTCTGACTAATTCCTAATTTACTCGAAATTGTTCGGTAAACACAATGGTGAATAAATGTGAAAACTGTAACAAAACCATTACCAAATCTCTACCTGGTGTTGAATGTGGAAAATGCGAAAAAATCGTGCACGTCAATACAAAATGTACAGGGCTTAGCAACAAGCAAATTTCTGCCTTGAAAGCCGCCCCCAGTCTGGAGTGGACATGTCTACAATGCCAGAAAGAAACACCAAGGAGGACATCATCCATAATTGTACCTGATGACGAGGACGACGATGAACAAGATGCTGTACACGTCAACACTAAGAAACTACTCAACAACATAACAAAAGAAGTAGAAAAAGCTATTAATAGGGAAATGAAAGAATTAAATGATTCATTGCAGTTCCACAGCGCAAAGTTAGACGAAGTAGTGGAATGCATTGAAACTTTTAAAAAAACAATAAAAACGTTAGAACGTAAAAATATCGAGCTTTCCAATAAAAACACTAATCTCGAAATACGAGTTAGTGTCATTGAACAACGCATACAAGAATTGGAACAAGAAAAACTTTGTAAATTCGTTGAAATTGCCAATGTGAGTATCGACTCAAACGAGGAAGCCCATAAAGTTGTAAATAACCTCAAAAAAACGTATTGATGTGTGCATATTAACAGAGGTAAATATTTCTGACAGTATTAGCAGTCTATTCAATCTGCAGGGCTATCAAATGTACTCAGTACTACGCAAAAAGCGTAGAGGTGGAGGTATAATTATATTTGTAAATAATAAGCATAAATTTAACGTCATAAATACTACAAGCCGGCACTACGAAAGCATTGTTTGTACTTTTTTTTTTTTTTTTTTTTTTTTTTTTATCGTTGGAAAAATGCGTTACGCATCATCCCTGCGGCCAGGAAGGTGATGACCGAGGGGGTATGTGGGACTACCCGGCAGCATAGAGGACGCTGCCATTTTTAAGGCTACCCACTAAAAAACCAACGGTTGACCTCATCGCCTTAGTGGGGCGCCACGGGATCGCTTTCGCACTCACCGTGACGCCCCGGCAGAACCCCCTGCGAGGGGCCCCGATCAACTTAGGGACACCCTCACCTCGTAGGCCTATAGCGGGCGGGAGAGGTCACCCCCCTCTCAGGTCCAGGCACTACAGCTGGGGAAGGAGGCTGCGGGCGTAATCCCGCCTCCTTCGACCCAGCCTACCCCTGCGGAGCTCCGCGGCCTCCTTCGCGGCAATGACTTGCTCGCAGAAGGAGGCCATAGCGACCCAGGACCTCTCGTCGTCGAGCATCGCGGAAATAACGCTCGGTAACGAGAGGTCGCTGCCAACCACGGCCGTCAGCTCAGTACGCTGACGGTCCCAGGCTGCGCACTCCGCCAAGGTGTGACGAGCCGTGTCCACGGGCTCGTCACAGTGGTGGCAGGAGGGGGCCGCCTCTCTGCGTGCGATCTTGTGCAGGTACTCACCGAAGCACCCATGCCCCGTGAGCACCTGCACAAGACGGAACGTTAGAGTCCCGTGCCGCCGGCCGATCCAACGATCGAGATGGGGGGAAATAGCCCCCACCGTCGCAAGACCGGCCGACGGGGACTCTAAGTCCCTACTCCACTGTCGGATCAGGGCTCGGTGAGCTAGAGCCCTAATCCGATCCGCCTCGAGCCTAACCCGCCCGACCCGGGCTTCTACCCGGTGCCAATACACTCCGGCGAGGACCCGCGCCTGTAGCTCCCAGGGCGGATCGCTCGCCAGGAGTGTGGCCGCAGTGTATGACACCGTACGGTACCCCCTGATCACCCTCACCGCTAGGACCCTTTGCGTGCGACGCAAAAGGGCCCTGGAATTCGCGGTGAGGGCTCCCGACCATATGGGAGCACCGTACAGGGCCATGCTCCTCACCACTCCGGCGTATAACCGGCGGCAAGGAGCCTGCGGCCCTCCGACGTTGGGTAGAAGCCTACTCAAGGCGACTGCAGTGGAGATCAACTTCGGGGCCAGCAGAGAGAAGTGAGCCCCGAAGTTCCATCTTCCGTCCAGGGTGAGGCCCAGATACTTCATCTGGGCCTTCACCGCCACCCGCGCACCCTGGACGGAGATGTACGCCCGACGAGGGGGACCCCGGCGAGGGCCGTGGAACAGGATGGCCTCCGTCTTGGAAACGGACACCTCCAGTCCCAACAGCCCTATGCGGTCCGCTACCAACGTAGCGCCGACCGTGGCAAGACGGGCTGCCTCCGCAAAGCTCCCTCCGCGCGCCGTGACGAGGGTATCATCTGCGTAACACAGCACCCTCGTCCGGGGGAGGAGCGGACAGCGAAGCAGCCAGTCGTAGCCCAGGTTCCACAAGACCGGTCCCAACACGGACCCTTGTGGAACCCCTCGGCTTACACCACGTCGGTAGACCCGCCGGTCGCCGCACTCCCACAGGACCTCTCTATCCTGCAGGTACGCCCCCAACAGCCTGCGGAGATAGGGAGGCACTCCATGGAACCGGAGCGCCTCAACCAAAGTCTCGAACGGCAGGCTGTTGAAGGCGTTGGCGACGTCCAGCGAAACCGCCAGGACGACATCCCCCTCGGAAACAGCCTCTTCGGTCAGGTCTCTCAGAGCCCTCAGTGCGTCGATCGTTGAACGACCCGCCCTGAAGCCGAACTGGGCGTCTAGGAGACCTGGGCCGACCTCCTGGAGGTGCTGGACGAGACGGGCAGAGAGGACTCTCTCGAAGAGCTTGCCCATCTCGTCCAGCAGCACGATCGGCCTGTATGCGGAAGGGGAATCGGCAGAACGACCCTCCTTCCGCAACAGGCACAACCTGCCCTCCTTCCAGGCCTTCGGGAACTGTCCAGTGCGCAAACACAGGTTGAACAGTTCCCGAAGCCTGCCTCCCAGGTATTCCAGGGCGATGACCAGAACCCGCCCTGGAATACCGTCCGGCCCCGGCGCAGTGTTGCGGGCTCGCAGGCGACTCAGCGCGACCTCCAGCTCGGCCTCCGTGATGACTGGGACAGAACCAGCTCCCCCCCTTTGAGAGGGGGGAGCCATCACAGGAGGAGAGTGGCCGGTGGAATCCGGGAAGAGTTCCCCCACCAGCCGCTCGAGGAAATCCGGCTGAAGGGACTCCATGACCGGGGCGGTCGCGGCGCGGATTTTATTCCGCGCAACGCGATACGGTCGCCCCCATGGGTCCCTATCGAGACCGGCCAGGATTTCCTCCCGAGCTAGGTCCTTCGCCTTCCGAATCGCGAGCTGCAGGGTCGACTTCGCTTGGCGATACTGACCCTGCAGCTGGGCCTCCATCTCCGGGTCCGAGCCGCGTCTGCGGCGACACCGGAGGAAGGCCCTACGAGCCCTGCAACAGGCCGCCCGAAGTTCGGCTATTTCGGGCGACCACCAGTAGACACTTCTGCGCCGGGGCCGGAGCCCCGCCCTCGTCATGGCCGCATCGCAGACCCTCGATAGGGCCCCGCGCATGCGGCCAGCCAACCCCTCGACGTCGGTTTCTTCGCTGGGGGGATCGGGAAAGGCCCAGCCCTGGACGATGGCTGCCTCGACCGCCATTTCCCGATCCAGCCGCTGGACTGCCCAGCGAGGAAACCGACATCCCGCCCGCGGTGGCCCGGCCAGATCCGGTCGGGAGGCGGAGATCTCAAATCGGACGTATAAATGGTCCGATAGAGTCTCCACCTCCGTCTCGACTCTCCAGTCGTCGACCATGCGCGCGACAGCTGGGGTGGCGAACGAAACGTCCACCACGGATCTCCCTTGCTGCCGCACGCAGGTCGGTTCGGTCCCTCTGTTAAGGAGGGACAGACCGGAGAGGAGTGACCAGATCTGGACAGCCCTACCCCTAGCGTCCGTGGCGTGGTTCCCCCAGGCCTCGGATTTGGCGTTCAGGTCGCCGAGGACGATGACCTTCCCCGACGCCTGTCTGCGAATCGCAGCACTGGCGGAGTCGAGAAAATCCTCGAACTCCGCCAGGCTACGATTGGGGGAGAAGTACGCGCCTACGACGACGTACTCCCCCCACCGCGCCACTACCAAACGCGGGCCAGTCTCCAGAGTGGAGAAAGGGGGACCGGGACCAGGTCCCACAACCACCGCTACGGAGCCGTTTATGTCCCCCGACCAACTGGAATTAGGGGGGACATAGTAGGGCTCGCAGGCCACCGCAATGTCAATGTTCCACTCCGCCAAGGCCTGGACAAAAAGGTCCTGGGCCCTGGCGCAGTGGTTTAAATTCGCCTGAAGGAAGCCATGTCGCCGTCTGGTCATTGCGACATGGCTTCCACAGGCGGTTTCCCGCCACCACCGCCTCTAGGAGTAGGAGGGGAAGCGACTTTCCCCCTCCTTCGTGGAGCCCGGCACGCTCCGCTACCGAGCTCGTGGCCTGCTTGGAGTCCCAGGTCTGCGCAGAGAGCGCACCTTAGGACCCCGGTGCAGCCTGCACGGGAGTGACCCGCTAGGCCGCACCGGTAGCAGACCGTGCTCCTATCCACTCCGGAGGGGCAAACCGCACGCGTGTGTCCGGGCTCAAGGCACCCGAAGCACCGCATGGGCCGTTCCTCCAGTAGCTCCACTCTGGCCGAACTCCAACCAACCAGTAGCCGCCCCACTTCAAGCAACGTTTTTGCCACACCTACAGGACACCGGGCAAAGGCAACGCCCGTGTGTCCGTTTCCCCAGCGAATCTCCCCAACGTGGAGGGAGACTCCGGAGCACTTGGTGGTGCGGCAAATAGCTTCCGCCACCTTCTCGCGAGTGGCAGAGTCGTCTAGGCCCTTGATCTTGAGACCAACCCGTTTAACGGGTTGGACGACTTCTGCCACTCCCTCCAAAGTTTTGCGGAGGCAAGCCGCGAGCTTCTCCGCCTTATCTGGGGCCGCCTTGGGGAGCTCTAAAAGTCTCGCGCCCGTGGCCGACCTCCGGATCCTCAGCCCGCCCTCGAACCCGATCTCGCCGAGATCAATTTTCTCGGCGGCGCGCTCGAGGACCTGAGCATAAATGACCCCTTTGGCCGCGGCCTCGGTCTGCAGCGTGATAATTACCGCTGGGGACCGAGACGGCGACAGTTTGGGCTGGGATCGCGTTTTCCCCGCCTGATTACTCGCCGCCTTCTTCCGCTTTCGTCAACGTGGCTTGGACGAGGGTTGCTCTGCCATGGATTTGGCCGCAGACACCGGCACAGGAGCTTGAGTCGTCCTGCGGGCAGCGGCTTTACGAGCCGGAGCCGGAGCCGGAGACGGAGCCAGGTTACGGGCGGCACGGGGGGCACTTTTCTTACCCCCCCGTACTACCATGGACCAGACCTCAAGCGGCGCAGCTTGAGCAGGAACAATAGGCGGGGACCTTGGCACCAGAACTGGTGATCCTGTTCGGCTGTAGCCGCAGACCGACGGACGCGATGCGGAAGCAGCGACAGCGGCTGCAGCCCTCTCCCTCCTTCTGTCTGCGGCCAAGGGAGGTCTGTAGCTGCGCTCCGGGAGGAGGCGCTCCTCAATCCCCCTGAAGCGGGCGTTAATAATTTCGCCCACAGAGGAGATGATGGAGCGCTTGAACTCCTCCACCGCTTCTGCCTCAGAAGGAGGCACCACAGGAGCCACCACCTTGGCCGCAGAAGCCCTCATCTCGGAGAACTCTCGGCGATGAGCCTTGAGCTCCGACCTGAGGGCGTCTACCTCTTTTTGGAGGCGGGCGTTATCTGCACGTATGCGGCGCGACTCGTCGGGCCCCGTACGGCTGGCCAAGGCCTGCACCACTTCTAGCATTTTACTGGAAGCGTCACGCAAGGCCTTGACCATTGTACCTTTGAGGTGGCCTGACTTCCGGCTCACCTCCACGATTGCACCAGCGAGCTGATCCGCCATGGCCCGCAACTCCAGGGTTGTCATGGTGGCCGGATCCGGCGCAGGAGTAACCTCCGAGAGAAGATTCTCTTCGGAACCCAGCATGCTCCTGGATGGACCCTTCCTCCTTCCGAACGCCTGCGCTTCGAGCTTACGCTCAAATTCCGCCTCCTTGTCGCTTGTCGCTTTCGGACTTGTCACCTGTGTTCGGAGAGACCTCAGAGATAGGCCTCTTCCTGCCAATGCCATCATTGGTGCTCTCAACCAGCGTATCCTCCTCGAAATAAAGTCGGTATCCGTGTGAACTGCCTGGGTCGTATGCAGAGGATCCGGCCATCGGGGCCGAATCCTCCGCGTCCAAATCTTTTATTTCCGAAACATTTAGCAAATCGTGGTCCATATTTAAAGCCGGGTCGTTGTCGTGGCACGTCGCCGTGCCACACTTCGCACTTCTTTTAGTTGGACAGGTCGGTGCGGGCGCGACCTGCGCAGGGACTCCTGCTCCAAGATGATTTGTGCCCCCCCCGTAGTACGAGGGGCAGACGGCATCCGAGGATGCCGTGAGGGATTGCACGGCTGAGCCGACACCCTCCCGGGGACCATATTGCAAATCATCTGAGTCCATAGTTTTCCTTTAAGGGGTGAGGTCCCCATAGAACACGAAACATAAAAACACAAACACACATAAAACGAAACATAACAAAAACGACGAAGACTAAACGGGACAAAACGAACACAAGACACAAACTCCTGTCGGTCATGGACCGGGCACTGACACCCCCATGACCGACCCCCAGGGTGATTTTTTATAGAGGTTTTCTTCCTCGCAGCCAGACGAACAGAACAGGATCCGTCCGTCCAGCTCTCGTTCCCGCTCAGTGCGGGCTTGCGAGTTTGTGTGGCCGTGCAATGCTCGCCTCGAAAGGCAAGCAGCCACACATGCTAGTAGCTGTCCGCGCCGGCCGAAGCCGGTGCCCCCCATATCTGGGGGGACCTCCCCTATCCGCAACCCGGGGGACGCGCCAGATGGCGGCACTAGCGACCGCACACTGGAGCATTGTTTGTACTATAACAACACAACATAACTACTCTTGTAATATATGTGCAGTCTACAGATCACCTAACACTAGTAAACACTTATTTATTCATGAGTTACACTCAACGTTATAGTCGTTAATAAATAATACTGATTTTTACTTATTAGAAGACGTGAATATTGATTTGAAACAGGATATCCCTATAAAACATCAGTACGATAATTCATTACATAACTTAGGACTTTTATGCGGTGTTACTGAACACACAAGAATCGAATTATTAAATGGACACTTAAGTAAATCCTGTATTGATCATATATACGCTAAATCTCGCACTCAAGACCTATACACAGCGGCGATCGGCACCACACTGGCCGACCACCGTGCTATAATGATCGCTTGCGTTGGTTTATCCATGAGCATACAGGATGCTCCTAATTATAAATTATGTTTAAATAACAAAATGGTATATGAACTCTTAAATGAAGTAGAATGGGATAAGATAGGTACAGATACAGAATGCCCGACAAGAATCATCAACGAAGTTACAAATAAATTTAAGGAAATATATACAAAATCACAAATTAAAATAAAGTTAAAAAATAATTATAAACGCCATAACGACTGGATGAATAGTAAAATAATAAAATCGTGTTCATACAGAGACCAGCTTTTTTACAAATGGATTCATGACGAAAATAATTCACAATTAAAAAGAGACTATAATAAAGCTAGAAATTACACAAATAAAATGATCCAAAAAGCTAAAAATAAAAACCTCAAAGCCGAAATATTAGCAAATCGTAAAAATTCTAAAACATTATGGCAAATATTAAATAAAATCTCTGGAAGAGTTAAAAGATCCTTGGATGAAGTTATTCTTGAAGCTTTTGGAAAATCAAAAAATGATGACATATTAGATATAGCAAATAAATTTGCTGAACATTATAGAAATTGTGACAAAAACAATGCAACTATATGCGCGCGACCATTACTTAATAGATCTGCTTATACTAACATAGCAAACGTAACAATGCGCTTTAAAAAGGCAACCAGTGAAGATGTCGAAAAAATTATTAAATCCATAAATCCTCATAAATCACCAGGATTTGACGGTATAAGGACTATAGACATAAAAGCATTTTGTAAAGAAATAAGTACTATAACTGCTAACCTAATTAATAAAAGTATAAGTAAGTCTATATTGCCTAGTGATCTGAAGACAGGTATTATAAGACCTATTTATAAGAAAGGTAATCGAACACTATATAGCAATTACAGGCCGATTACAATATTACCAGTAATTAATAAAATAGCAGAAAAGTATATTTGTAACCAAATTTATGAATTTTACGAAAAAAATAACATTTTAACTAACACGCAGTATGGTTTCCAACCTCGAAAAAATACTACACAATTGCTGTCTTCATTTACTGATAAAATATACGAACACCTAGATAAAAAAAGACATGTTATGGTTGTATTTATTGATTATTGCAAAGCTTTCGACACCTTGCAACACCACAATTTATTAAATTGTTTGGAGGATCATGGTCTCAGAAGAAACGTTCTTGATTGGTGTAAAAACTATCTCGAAGACAGAAAGTATGTAGTAAAGATTAATAATACCTATAGTGACCCCATACCAGTCTCTAAAGGCACAGCACAGGGCTCAGTAATTGGACCACTGCACTTCTTAACCTACGTAAACAGCCTACCGAATTTAATTAAGAATAGTGAACTATTTCAATTCGCCGACGATACGTGTTTGTTATCAGATGGGGAAAGTCCACACGATGCTCTCAAAAAATTACAACTCGATTTCAACAAAATTCTAAAGTGGTCGCATGATGTTGGGCTGGTCCTTAATCCTGATAAAACTAAAATAATGTATATTAGCAGCAGTCAAAACAGAACCCAATACGAGCCCAGATTGACTGCACACGATCACGACTGTTTGCATATGAATGTGAATAAAACTAGGTTTAATGAATGTAGCTGCGAAACAGTGGAAGTCGTCAGAACCCACACCTACTTAGGTCTTCTTATAGATAATAGAATAAACTGGAAAGATCACATTAACACTGTTTGTGATAAACTACGAGCCATCCTTGCAAAATTTGCCATTATAAAATATAGAATACCGTTTCAAATTCTGTTATTACTGTACAAATCTTTGGCTGAAACGATAATAAGTTATGGACTTTCAAGCTATGGAAGAACATATAAAAGTCATCTTTGTAAAATATACGCCTTACAATTGCGAATTCTAAAAATTCTTGTACCAGACAATATTAAAAATACATATAAACATGATTACCACCAACTATTTAAACATTGTGAAATAGTACCAATACATGAAAAAATACATATGCAATTGTTAATTGAAGAATACTTTAATGAGAGGCTGAAAATTGTAAAACCTATCAATCCTAGCAAGGTATGTACACGTAGCTTAATTAATGAAAAATTACTTCTACCAAAATTTTCTAACACTTACGGAAAGTATAAGTTAAATTACATAGTTCCTAATCTCATAAACGAATTGCCCAAAACATTAACTCAGAAGCTCACTAAACAAAATTTAAAACATAAATTAAAAAAATACTTTCAGACAAAAGAAATTTAATTGATTTACTTGAAATATTTTGTAAAATGTATGTATGTATATATGTATATGTGTGTATATATGTGTATATATATATATGTGTATGTGTGTATATATGTATGTATATGTGTGTATGTGTGTATATGTATATATATTCCTAATCATAACAACCTGTATGCAATACTAAGAAGTTTTCAAAATAATCATCAACAAGGACGCAAATATGCACACTATCAAACAATAGTAAGAGATAGACATACTGCATCCAGGCGTGAATATAATTTTACCTCCTAATATACACTTTTATAAACAAATCTGTCCAATGAATAACACAGACGTCACTTATTACGTTTTGTTTGTTCATCATTCTTTGTTTAGTTTAATTTTGTTACATTTAAGGTTTAGAGAATTATAGTTGTAGGTATTCTTATTAGTTTTATATGCTTTGTTTTTAAACTTTTAAATTAGAGTGTTCGACGAATCTGACACACGGTAAAATTCTAACGAGTTTATGTTTTGTGTCTAAAATGTGTATAAATATATGTATGTTTCTTTATTTTATAATAAATAAAAAAAAAAATATACATTATATATAACATTTATTGTCCCTTATACTTTTCACCAGGTATATGAATAAATAAAGAAGTTTATCTTTCCGAATGGTGAGCCAGTTTGATACCTTGAACCTTCATTTGTTGGCAACGTTTGTTTTTATACCTATAACAACCGGTGTCTCAAAGGTGTCGTAAATGTCTCAATAAATAATATTACTAATTTTCTGTTGAAAACCTTTCTAAGTGGGTAATCGCATAACCGCCAACAATAAAAGTCCTGAGAAACAATTGAAAATACTGTCAAATCGTTGTTACATTTATCATCAGAAACCGGCATTGAGGTTAACCTTATTTCTGAAATTAATATTAGTAGGTGACCGCTACAGTCAACAGGCAAAATACCTAAAGTATTAAATTAAACTTTGTAAAATCACTCCTTGTACTCCTTCTACTTTGCGATTAAAGCACTATAAAAATAAATTCCAATTCATTTTCAGCGTATTAACATATTTATAATATTACAAATTAAATTTCAAACAGGAATATATCTCAATAAATCTAGTTTTTATTTTGAATAAACTGTATACAATGCTTTATATATTTTTTTTACCTGTACTTTAGTCTTTCCATTTAACCGAGGCATTTTATTATTAACAAATTAATTATATTTAAGCAGACTCTGAAATTGGAGCATCGCTAATTATAAATCATGTTTAAATAGAACAAAGCATTTAACCTTGTTATAATTTCTTATGTTATACAAACAAAAAAAATCAAACAAGAATTCGCCCAAGGCTTGGTTGTATTAATTTATCTCCAAGAATTGTATTTTAACATTTAACATTCACATAAAAAAACATAACTATAGCTGTAAATAGTTACTGGCCAATGTTGCAACAAGCATTTTATTAATTTGTTTGCCACTTTGAACACAACTAGTTCAAGATCTGAAGATTACTAAATATTTTGTATCCTAAAATAACTTGTCTCCTGAGGCGTAGCGATCGTCGTTCTCGTAGGGCAGGAGAGTTCAGATCTCTTTTATTTTAGTTATTAGTTTTTTAAGTAGGGTTTTTTATCTTCCACCTTCTTCCTTCCGTTCCTTTTTATCATCTACGTGAGCGAAGAAATCTGTTGATTGGGAATGTTACTGAAACATTTCTATCACTCTCTTTTTCATTATTATATTTTATCCAGTACTTAAATAGTTAAGCAAAAACAAAAAAAATAAAAGAGATTTTTTTTTTCAAATAATCATGTGGCTCTCATATATGCTTCATTTGTTTTTTATTGTTTGCTATAAATTTGAAGGTTAAATTGTATTGTATAACATTTCATCCACTTTTTATTTTACTAGATAAAGTACACGGAAATTAGAAATCTTGCTTATCATGTATGCTAAACTTGGAATAATAATTATATTGAACAATGAAAGCGTCATGTCATTAAGGGGATTATCAAGTCTAGGTATACTATATACATCGTGGTTTTTGATCCGTACTAAAGTACGCGCTACATTTTTAAAATAAATAACAATCATAAAATAGCACATAAATTAAATAATACGCTTCATATTATATTGACCAACTAATTAAATAAATATTATTCAATAACTTCGAAAAACGAACATTACAATACGGTATTGGTTCTGACACTTCTGAGGTATCAAATTTTTACTACAAATAAATATTATATCAATTACTTGAAACCAAAATTTTTTTTTTAAACATTTTATCACATACAAATTAAGAAGCATAGATTAAAACATTATCAAAAATAACCTGAATACTTATAAATTTATTCTGAACATTAAAATGACTCAATAATTACGAATATAAAGTGTGTATTGACTCGTATTAACTTCTCAATATTAAAATATTTTGTGATATATTTTTTTAAAGTTCAACGTTAAAAAAAATATACCTATAAAAAAATATACTACTACTGCACGTTGAAGGTTTTAATATATTGTCGTTAGTTTTCTTTATTGATGTCTAAGATTTTCGTTGTTTTCTAAATTTATTGTCGATATTCAAGATATAATTTAAAAGATCGACCTAATTCTTAACTCTCACCGGTCTTATAGTACTTATCCGAATAAAGCTTCCATTATATCTTCGCCCTCATTAAATCGATAATTGTAACTATTTAGCCAAAGTCATCTGGTTTATTGAAGATTCTTTATTTTATGCCTGGTAGAGAAACATTTCTCTCATAGTCAGACTTTATATCTCTATTTTTTATTATTTTAACTGCTTTTTTAACTACAAAATATGGTTAAACGAGATTGATCAAGAAATTGGTCCTTACGATTATGTTTACAATTTGAAGACATTCTAAGTAACACTCAATTTTATTATGTTTTCTATAATATATTTCAAGACAAAAGGAAGTCGCCTGTGTCGGTTTCAAACTATAAAAATATTGTTTTAGTTTTTGTTATTATTATAGCTCAATATAGTTTTTATTTTATTTTATCTAGGAATCGAAAAATATACGTCTCTATAGGTATAGAACAGATAGACAGAATATCTTTAATTTCTCAGACGATTGCGGCTAAATAGGTGCTACTATCGGTTTGATGAGGGTGAACATAAAAAGGAACCTTAATTCGGATATGAATCAAAAGACTGAGGAGATTAAGGAATTGGATCGCTCGTTTAAATTATATCGTGAATTTCTGTAATTCGCCTATGGTTGATGAGTTGTAATGTCAACGTAGTATATATAGTATGTGCAGTGAAGTAGTGTCGAAAATGCTGATTGTATTTTCTTTATAAAATATAAATCTAAAATAGAATAAAGATATAAAATTTGGTTTCATCATTTAAATAAGTAGTTTTTTTATTAATAAAAAAAATCACATAATCCAATTCAAAGCCGACCTGTGTTAAAATATATTTTTATAACCCGTCGTATCACTCATCTGCTTGTGTGTTTGTTTTGTCAATAAAGAAAACTATATATACATACGCAGCCTCACTCAGTTTAATTCTATAACATAATAAACAAACATAATTACATTGATTTAAAATGCGTTTCTTGAAGTAATACAAAATTCAAATTTGTCTTTATTACGTTAATTGTTATTTAAAATTATAAAGTTTTAGTAGTAAAACATAATTAACTTTTTTACTAAATAGCAAAACATATGCATGACTTATGCTTAACCAATGCGTAATTGCAATATTATTTTTGGCTAACCAGATATTCCAATCTGTAATGTAATTAATTCAGAAATTGATTTGTTTGTATTGAAAAGTTATCATCATATATTTTACTGTAGTTAATCTTTTTTCACATTTCCGGCTTACGGAATTAAAAACATGAATAATAAAAAAACAGAATTATTTTAATAGTCGCGTCAATGAAGCCTTTTCGTCGAAAGTCCTCAGAAACAGCTCCGATTTCGGTCTTTTTTTTTTATTTTTGTTTTTTTATATTATTTAAAATCAGAAACCTTTCAAAGGGGGGAAATAATTATTTTTATTGTTTAAACAATATTGATGCTATTTATAGAAGAAAACAAGTTTTCGCATGATTTTCGTTAAAACAAAACATGTTTAATTATTATATTTAATTGTTTTTTTGTTTGGGTACTCTCTACCTGGTAAAAGAATGCAAGGTCTAACGCTAGATGTTCGGAGCCTTCCTGTTTTTACCGCTCACGTCGCTCAGTATTCATCATTGCGTTTTAATTGTTATTCGTTAAAGTAGTTGTTTTTGTTAAGTTTATCTGTTCTGTTACTCGTGTTGTTCTTATTTTTGTAACATGAGTGAGGCTGGGCCGAGCAATAGTTGCACTTTTACTTCGCCGAAGAAAAAGCGGTCTAAGAGGACAGTGATGCATTCCGTGGACAAGGAGACTGAATAAATATTTTTTAATAAAATATCTACTTGTTTAATTTTTTACTTATTTCTTATTTTCAAAGAAATAACAGAACATAATATGTAGATAAAACAAGTATTTTCAATGAATTCCCTCATAAAACGCCCACACAATATACCTCTTTAAAAGTGTAATCGGTTTACGAAAAAAGTTTAAGAACCATAGGTTTCTTTGTTTACCTTTTATTTTTTCGTATAATGGATAGGGTATAGTAAATTATTTTAATAATATTTAAAATATTTTGAAATTTTTATGCCATTATATTTAAACATTGTCAGATACAGTACTTTTTTCTTTACAAATTACTTCAATTAGTAATTGTTTCAATCCTCATATGTTATAGGACCACGAAGAAAGTGACGTAGATTCGACAGAGAATGTATGTTGCATCTGTCAAGAAGGTGGAAATATTAATGCTGTTAGTACTTCAACTCAAGTTAAAGAAAAATTAACGGAAGTGACTCGGGGACTGCCAAATTTGAAAGCAGTTGCTACCAATTTAAAAAATAATCAGCTCGTGGGTTTCCTTAATAGTGGAAGAAAAGTATTTGTTCATTCGAGTTGTCGGAAACGATTTACTGAGCGTAAAACTGTTTCAGCTGAAATAAAACGAATGGAATTTTGTGAAAAATTATCGCTCAGCCCACCTAAATTGAAGTTGAGAAGATCTTCAGATCCCTCTTTTGATTGGAATCACAATTGTTTTATTTGTAGTCAACTATTATTTGAACAAAAGAAAGTTAAACAGCGTCAAAATATATCAGCTGTTACTTCTTATCATACAAAACAGAAATTAATTAATGCCATAAAAAATACAAGAGATGAGTTCTCTCGATCTCTTCTTTTGAGGATAAATTCTGTAAATGATTTAAGATCTGTAAGTGCAAGATACCATCGTTCTTGTTATGCAAACATCATAAAACAGGAAAATACAGTAGAAAATAAAATTGATCCACGAATTATTAACACCAATCATGCTATGGATAATATAATCACCCACCACTTGAAGATGAAGTTTTCAATACCGAAAGTAATGTTGAAAATTATTTTTTTTTTAAATAAAAACAAAAATTAAAAAAAAATACTTGTTTAATATTATTTTGTTAGTGTTAATAAAAAATAATAAAACTAATTTTTTTTTTTATACAAAAACCTTCCATATTGTTTAAACAATAAAAATAATTATTTCCCCCCTCTGAAAGGTTTCTGATTTTGAATAATATAAAAAAACAAAAATTAAAAAAAAAAAATCATCAAAATCGGTGCTGTTTCTGAGGACTTTCGAAGATTGCCTGTTTTACGGCTTCATTGACGCGACTATAAGTATATAATGGAATTAGTGTTTTCTAAGGTTTTCACGAGTACTACACATTGAAATAAAACTATTTTTACGGATTTAATTCGCGTATAATGAATTAATCGTGTTCCCGATTGCTGCAAAGCATTCGAAACGTCGGGTTAGATTTAAAATGTAAATTTAAAATTTAATTCATTATACGCGAGTTAAATCCGTAAAAATAGTTTTATTTCAATATATAATGGAATTATTTTAAATAAAATGCTACTAAAGTGTTCATACACTTTAATTGTTGTGACGTGGTCACGTTTTTGACTTCTCTTATCAAATATTCTTCTACTAAACAGCTTTATCTATAAAAACTTAGACTTAGCATTAACTCATTATAAGATTATTTAATGGACATTGGAATTTTTACTACCAGAAACTGCTTTTTAACCCGATGTTTATTTTAATAATTATCATACTAAATAATTTTATAAAAAAGTTAACTTTATTATGTTACAAAAGCTAAAACAGAAAAAGTACTTCATAATACTTAACAGTATAATCGAGTCTACAAACTAAGTACTCTATTTTTTTTTAAAACAAAAAGTACTTCATAATAATGTTTATAATCGAGTCTACAAGCTAAGTACTCTATTTTTTATAGAAATGTAATGAGACTTAATAAACAATTTGAGAAATTGTTGTTTAAGAAACTTAATAAATAAACCAGGCAGTAACTTTTGAAATAAAACACTGAAGCATTGCAAAGACATTGCCGCTGGTCTAAAATAACCTTTGTGTTATTTTACACACTCTTATTTATATTTAAAGTAGCGGCACGCTATAATGGCCGTTTTGACGTTTGTCTGCTCATGAAGTTCCGTATTAATGATTAACGATTTTGAAGGAAAGAGTTGCGGTACTTTATTGACGTAGGCGTTGAGCAGATTTTTATAAACTAAATTTATATAAATATAGAATGAAAATTAAACCGTATCCGATGATACGGTACCTCAGTTGGTAGAGTGACGGGACGGTTTCCCAGTAGTCGCGAGCTCGAATCCCTGTCCGTATCGGTTTATTTTTCATTCTATATTTATATAAATTGAAATAAGATTAACATGCCTATACATGTTTATAAATGTTTTCAAAGATTTATAAATTTTATCGAATGTAAGTTCCCAAAATTTATTTTATCGCAAACATTTATTTTAAATTTTTATAAAACTATAATTATTGGTGTATTTGTTTACGATATTTTTTTTTCTCTTATTAAACCTCTCTTTTACATTATTTAATTTATATTTTTGTTCTATTAATCCTTTTTAATCAGGTACCCTTTCCAAAAGGCATTTAAATAAAAAAAAGTAAATAAAACTTTTTCATCAGTAGTACCAGAGTAGTAGTAATGTTTTTTTAGAGAAGAAATTGACATTTTACATCACTATTGTAATATGTCAAAACGGCCATCATAGCGTGCAGCTAGTGTAATATATCTAGCATTGTTATATATTTGTAATTTAAATATTATTATATATTTGTAATATTTATATTTACGTTATAATATCGACATCAAAATAATTTTTGATAACTCTCTGTTGAAAATTTAAAACAAACTGTTAAGTTGATTAAGGTAGGGAGACCAAATATCTAAGGAATTAATTACTTAAATATACTTAACATTTATATACTTCATATTTGCATGTACTAACCTAAGAATGTATT
This sequence comes from Napeogenes inachia, assembly GCA_959347355.1. Lineage (NCBI taxonomy): Eukaryota > Metazoa > Arthropoda > Insecta > Lepidoptera > Nymphalidae > Napeogenes > Napeogenes inachia. Next base: position 4,658,751 of record OY365792.1, read on the forward strand.
TGATAATAGTTTAAATCTTTGAATAAAGGCACTCAACTCCAAAAGGAAGTCGCTATATATATCTTTTCTGTATATTCTATTTCAACAACACAGAATCATTGTCGTCATAAGCCTCTCCGCTGACATGTAAATATACGATGTTATTTACAAAGGCTTTGTTTACATCATCCTATGATTGAATTCCTGATTATGAGAGCGACGCTGATATAAATTATGCAAATCCAGCCTTTCGTTATACCACTAGTCCCTGCTTAAGATAGACGCCATTTTTTTAGATATAATTCTGTATTCAAAGACTCAATAGTATAGAGTATATAATTAAATGATCTCCATTACTCTAATCACAAAGGAAACAGGGAATTCTGGGTCTAGTTGTAAAATGTTGGGACATGGATTAAAAAAAATAACATTTTTCTATTTCAAACTTCAAAAAATTTGCTTTAACCGCAATCAGAAACGAGCATAGCTTTCGATTAAAAAAAACCGTATTCAAATCCGACCACGCGTTTGGCCGAAAATTTGCCACAGACAGATACACAGATACACAGGTCAAACTTATAACACCCCTCTTTTTAGTCAGGGGTTAAAAAGGGAAATTACAAAAATAAGTTACGCTGCACAATAAATATGTAATCGATAAAACTATAATCGATTTATGAGAATGATTAAATAGTAACGGTAGTTTGTATGTCTAAAAGTATGTGTTGACTGCAAATGATTAATTTAATCAGTAAAAATATAATATTCATTAATACGAGAAAAAGTTCGCGGAATGAGAGGGAAGGAGGGTGAAATTAAATACCAAACAATTTTTCCTTTTTAATATTATGTTCTTCCTTAATTTAGGAATTTTTATAAAATACTTTCAACCAGTTTAGAATGTACGCACACAGATACATACACACACTTTACACTTTTGTCTAGGGGAGTTTAAAGAATAGTTAGAAGTATTGTCTGTTTCATTACATAATTATTACACTGTTCCAATTCTAGTCAGTTTAAAATTAAAATATTGGCAGGGTTAAGGTTTAAGTCAGAATCACATTCTGTTTGTTATTTTTTGTTTGTGGTTTTTGCAAACATTTTTATATATTGAAAACAAACCCACCTAAGTACGCGGTCTGCAATATGACATATAAATATTTGGATTTAGATATATAAAACCATAAAGGGTAAAAAAGTTTCAAGTCTAGTTATGATAAAGTGACAGTCCGCTTTGGCTTACTCAGTAATTGAAAAACCATAGTTATTGTACTGTATTTACTAACATAATTGTGTGAGGATATATACCAAAAAGACGTCAGACATACGAATGAGTTTTAACGCAGTTTGATCCGCTTACTTCTATATGGCCTTAGTACGTGAGGAAGGAAGCTTTTTCCAATACACGTGTTGCGAGTTTAACAATGTTCTAATTTAGTTAATTTTACAATGTGTTCTAATTTAGTTCATTTTACAATGGAATATAAAATTTTGCTTAGGCAAGAAATGTTGAAGATTTTAAAAAACTTACTCACATAATATTATGTGTCGTAAAATGGTCAGAAAACAATAAATTGTGTACAAAATACTTTTAACAATAAAATTGGGATGTTGATTATTTTTTGAAGTGAAAACTTTTTTAGGCGCGTTGAGCGTTTTGGTAGAGGGTAAAATCCTCGGTTCGCGTCACCGACATGCTAATGATAATAGCGCGGAGAGCCAGACTAGCGCACGCGTAGTAGCCTGTGTACACGTATACACTAATTTGACGTTTAACGTTGATTTAAAAATTTCTAAGCATCAAACAATATCGTTAGAAGAGGAGGAAAAAAATAAATATTTTTAATTAATTAAAAATTAAAAATTATTAAAATTGTATTGTCGATGACAATGATGTAAATAATGATAATAATGTTCAAACTTGAATTCATTGAAATTCGTGTAAATATAAATACTATGTATAATTAAGATAATTGTATATTAATTATTTTTTCAACCACTTTGTATTTATATTTTGTTCATGATTTGTTTAACCCATCATATGTAACTAATAAATAAAACATAAAAAATTTCAAATAATTTTTGGATATAGTTTTAATGACTCTCAACTTAATAGTTCCGTTTTCACTTCTATCGGCAGTCCCAAGACTGCTACTGTTTTTTTTAATTGAAAAGTTCTGTAACAAATAATAACAACCTTTTATTAAAACTCAATAGTTTTAATATTTGAAAATATTTATAAAGATGTATAGCCATGTTAAGCTTACTTAAATTTATAAAAATATAGAATGAAAAATAAACCGATACGGGCAAGGATTTGAACCCGCCTACTAAATGGGACGGTTTCCCAGTAGTCGCGGGTTTGAATCCCTGCCAGTATCGGTTTATTTTTTTCTATATTTATATCAATTTAATAGTTTAAATCAACTCGATATATATAAAATTGTAGTGTCGACCTCATAATATAACAAATGTTTGTTACAAGTATATATGTACATGTCTGTATATGTACACATACTCGTACATTTACAAATCCAATCTAAATCGAATCGTATCTTTCATGTGTCTAATATACTACAACAAAGTAAGAATACAAAACTCTTGGTCTTTTCTAAGATACTTAATCCAGTGAGTGGACAGAGACTGATAATAAGATCCAAGTGAAATATACATTGATATTAAATAACAATCCTTTTAAGATATTTAAGCAGTTCTGGTTTCAGAAATAAATAGATGTGTAAATACAAGTAATAAAATAAAATATGTTTTTTTGTAGAAATTCTAAAATTTTAATTAGATTATGAGTATTTAGTTTAAGTTTACAAGTCCCACATTATTTTTTTCTTACTTAATCTCAAAAAGTATATTCTATTTATTTCGCTTCAAGTGGCTATGGATATGGCTATCAAGTGAAAACTATTTGTTTTCTACTTGTATAATTTATTAATAACCTAACCTGTATCAGCTTTTAATATATGAAATTGTTTATAAACAATATATATATTTATGTCGTGCTGTACATAAATAATATTATTGAAAACCGGTATTAATAAAATTGATTATTAAGATGAATGATGAAATAAATTCAACTCAGCCCTCCCTCAGATAAGTCCCATTACTCTTCGATCAATCAATGTGCTTCAGATAAACGGACTTTCTGTCCTGCCAAGTAATTACTTTAGTAATTGTTTTGTAATATACGAAGATTGGTAGTCGTATATTTTACAATAATAAAGTGGAGTTATATTATAAACATAACAATATAAATATTATTTGCATAAAAAATCTATCATCTTTCGAAATGAATTAATTTTATGAAACAGTGAATTCTTGTTGCAAACAATGGAAAAAACTAGACCGAAGCATACTTTATAACAATTCCTGTTAACAAGTCTACTAACTAGCTACTCATTTCCGTAAACTAATTAGAAGTTTCAATGGACAATTTTATCATTTATATTTTATAAAACTTGATTCTAGATACATTAACTTATCTGTCAAAAGAGAGAAAAAAAAAGACGAAATAGCGTCCAATTTATTTGAAAGGTTTTTACCGTTTTGTTGTTTTAGGTTATCTGGTACTTAACAAAAGAATTTGGAACATTATAAAGATTTACATAAAAATATATAAATAAATAAATGAAAACATTATATATTGAGATATTTTTTAATTTTAATTTATTGAAGATTTTCTCGACTATTCCTAAAATCAGATGACAAAAAAATTTTGAACATAAAGGAAAGTTTTTAGTAATAGAAAACTATTGTTACAAATTTCAAAAACCAATAGGATAATAATTTTTTTTTATAATTGTTATGCCTACTTTATTATTTTAAGTTCAGGTTTTGATTCCTTTGAGAGTAGTTGCGAGTTTGAAAATGTGCAATTTAAAGTGCTTTGACATAGAATACATAGAAGCCTTTCAGATCTGAGTATTTGATATGAATTTTAATTACGTCTACACGTTCAGGAGGAAAAGGAGTACACTAAAATTATTTTTGTTATATGAAGTAATAAAAAAAATACTTCATATAATCGTTGCTATAAAACGTTGCTTGGTACCAAATTACAAGATAATGTATTCACTCGAAGACGTGTACATTTTGAATTCCTTGTGAGTTTCTAAAAATTGCGGCATAAACGGCTGTATCTTTTCAGTGCGTTGGTTTAGAAGTTAAATTTTTTTACAGCTCTAAAAGACAATAAATTGGAGTTTTTAATACAAATTTCAACTTGATACTTGAACGCGTTCCTGAAAAAAAAGATCTTGACAGACGGACGGACAACAAAGTGGTCTTATGATAGTTCCATTTTTTCGTTTCCAGGTACGGAACCCTAAAAACTAACGTAAGATTGTTATAAATTAATAAAACTAACTTTCGCAAGCTATGCGATCTATCGCTATATTTTACGAAATTGAGTTACCAATGTATGTTAAAACTTTTGAAACTTAGGAAGTTAAGTCTTAGTGAAACGCTTAAAAGAAACTTTTCTTAACTTTAAAGTCTTGTGTTAAGCTGAGTTGTGTCGAACACTTTTAACTTGTTCTTCCTTGATCAATTATTGTATATAAACAGCGTTCGTAATGCATTCTGTTGTTATATTGATATTTGACTTGTTATATTAAATTGTTTACGATAAAAGAATTACGTTAACATTCTGTATCCTGCAAAATCTGTATTATATTACCTGTAAGTTACATATTTACGTTTATAAATAACTCAAAATATGATAGATAGTATATTTATTAATTATTTCATTCTGTTACAGGTTGCAATCTTATCTATCTTATCTTTACACAAAAATGTGTGGTAAATTGTTTATCTGATATATATACTAATAATTGGTCGCGTCCACAGAATGAAAGGTGCTGCACGCCTTAAAAAATACAGATCTCAAGAAACGGGAACGGATAAAAGTAGTCTTCTCAGTAAAAAATCTCTTTGAAACACAATTTCACGTTCTTGTTAGACTATTAAAGACTTCACATATCCAAAACAACAGATGTCATTAGTCACAGCATGTCGTGATGTCCTTCCGGAGGAGCTAGTTCAAAACTTTGACAAAAATGCTCATAAAATAAAAACTAATGGTCCTACCTGAATCAATTTTTTATGGGACTAATTCGAAACTATTCCGCGTCAAACAAAAAAAAATTACGTAAATCGGTTCAGAAACCTCGGAGAAATCGGTGTACATACATAAAAAAAAATAAAAAAATATATACCGGCCGAATTGAGAACCTCCTCCTTTTTAAAGAAGTCGCTTACAAACTATCTTGTGTTTACATGATACTCCTGCACTTTGATATTAAAGTAAAAGTTTATATTGTGTAACACAAACACACAATATGTTCACCACATATTTTTATAAATAAAGCCTATTCAAATTGACGACGTAAAAAGTGAAAGAAATTTTACATTTCATAGGTTAAAAACTCTTTTTCTTTGTTCTTAGAATAATCAAAAATTTTAAAATAAAAAATTATTTAAGTTATATAAACTTTTTATGTTGGTTTTTTTAATAATTATGAAATCACAGAATAGTAAAATGTTTTTGACACTGCAACAGAGAGAATAATAAATAGACATAAAACTTTCAACAAGATGAATTGAAGGCTGAAAGGTAAGCAAGAGAAGACGTAATTACTTTGTCTAACTGACATTTATATATAGCTAGATTTCTGGAAGCACTCCTTATTACTTCCTCGTATACCTTTTTTGTTTTTTAAATGAATCTACTAAATTTCATTACATTAGTTTAGGAAGATGTAATTGCTTGATAAACAGACGAGCCATATCGGGATAAAAAAAATATGTTTATGGTTTTAAAAATACTAGTAACATTTTTTTTTATAAGTAATACATTTTCATCTAGCCATATATTTTTTAAGGTGTTCATGTTTCATGTTAAATATATATAAACTAAATACTTATTATATATAGTTTACATACATAAGTTTACAGTAGTTTACAGTAGTATTTTTTAAACCACTGTATATGGGTGACTATGTATGTAACTTATGTGTCATTATAAATAAGTAGACTCACTTAAAATAATTAAATGTTCACTTATAATCACCACTTTTTAAAGCTTTACAACATTCTAACGCTTTTCGTAACTCGCTTTCTAACTCTTAAAATATTTCTGCTACCTGTGTTATTTTCTTGGATTACAAAATCAGTTTACAATGTTCGTTTTGGTACACTCACAAAAAGCATATCAAATTAAAAACAAATGAAATAAGAGCAAAGTGAAATTTCATTACATTTTACTAGAATGTTTACTTCAGCAACCAAGGCAGTGAGGTCTAAATGGGTACCAAATTTAATGGTCAATCCTGAAATTTAGTAATAACAACATAAATTATTTTATAGCAACCTTAAATCTTACTTATTATCGGTTATATTTTACACGTAGAAATATTTTTGACAAAAAAATCCAAGAGATTTGTTAATTTTAATTGAGTTCATTTTTTTCCTACAGGTTTAAATCATTTTTTTGATCTATGAGAAGATGGAGAAATAATTATGACAGAACATTCTCTTGAGGTGTTTTGCAACTAAAATTTTATCATTTTCTTATATAGGTTATGGTTTTTGTATTATTATTATTATTTTTTTTTATATTTTATTCTTGTTTACTACTTCTTAATATTATATTTCAAACAAGTAATTTTCTAAACTACATATTCTAATGGAATTTATAATTTAAAAAATTACATACACCTACTAATTCTTAAAAGTTTTCGTTTATTGTCTAAAATTCTGATAAACCAACAACAATATTAGGAATTTACTAGGCTTCCTATTTTAGGCTTAGGCTTTATATTTTAGTTATAAAGTTGTTTTAATTCGTTTATACGAGCAGGCAAGTGTATTAAAGTGTTAACTTTCCCGAAATTCGTCAACTGGAGCTGATACTGTTTGAATAAATTATATCAGTGCAAGCTATTCTGAATACGAAATAAACTGACTCTAACTATGCTCTACTAATAAAATATTCTATCGATCGCATTGATAAGTATATCAGAGTTCATTATCCATTTGATGTACCCCAGTTTACCAGTTATTATAATACAGAATTAGAATAAAAAGGTATGAAAAATAAAAAAGCTGTGTCAGCTTTGTATATTATCCAAGGATTTTACTATAGAGGATTTTAGAAATTAACTTTATTTAAAGAATAATAGAAATATATAATAATAAAAATTATGTAAACCATATAGAAATTAAGAGTATATATTTTTCATACAGAAAAGAGTTATTAAATAATGTTAAAAAAAGAATAATCCTATATGCATTGTATAATAATTATTATAATAATATCACAGGACAAATTACACACAATCTATAAATATCACTGAAGTTAGACTTAAATCATATAATATGAAAACTTATAAGTTTATAAGTAATAAAAATATTTAATGTGCAACTAATATGTATATTACAAGTTAAATTTAATTTTGGTCCAAATATTTTTATTCTATTGTTCGTAACATTGAATGTAAAATGAAAGATGTGACAAACATTATAAATTTAAAAAAGTTTACTGTATTAAATGTACTTACGTCAAGTATATTTAAATATCGTGACAGTTATACACGTCTAAATCCATCTTAATTCCATACAACCCTCTACAGTTCAAGATACATCATTCATTTCAAATGTAATTTATGTTTCGTTTCTGTCAATGAAGACGGAAAATGCCTCTGAACCTTAGAAAGCTTGTTTAAATTTCACGCTTGAAATATATAGCATTAGCAATTTAGAATATGTTTGAATATAAACATAATTATATTAATATTATGTTTTATAATCTGTTTCGTAATAATCATTTTGCACTAGATTCGTATGTAGTATCTGTTGTTATAGCAATAAACCTATCAAACATTTAAAACTAGTGCGTAGATTCCACGAGCTTAAAGAAGTTATAATTTATTTCAGTGATTCAAATTATAATAATTACTAATAAATGTTATTTTTATGACATATCAAATATAATAATATATATTATGAAACAAAATAATAAATAAAAAAAAACACGTCATATTTTCTACGTGATAGAGTGATGAAAGCGTGAGTATTTCAGCGTCTTGGTAAACAGTTTTAAGGGACTCCCGAGAACCCATGTTGAATAAAGTACAACGACTAACGACTTCTTTTATAAAATAAAAATTGATTCTTTATCTGCTCTTGATACTCAGAGAGGAATACTATAAGACATAACAATATGGAAGCGTACAAAGTAAACCAACTCAGATGTGATGACATCAGTTATCTTTTTATTTTTCTAACCACATATGCCTCTGAGCTTAAAATATAAATCTAAAAATACAGTTTTATTAATTGAGTCAATAACGTTGTATTAAAAAACAAATTTAGGCCTATTGGGTTAAAATTACTTAAAGAAAACTTAAGACGTTTCGTTTTATTAATATTAAATAAAATGCTATTTGATTATTAGTTATATTGAATAAATAATAGTACCACTAAACTATCATTTAAAAGTCTGTGTCTTTTTTATCTACTTAAATAATAATCGGCGAACAAGATTATATTACTTTCATTAGTTGTCAAATAGAGTCAATAGTAAATATAAGTCAATAACACAAACTACCAAAATGTACCTAAAAAAATCGCACAATTAACACTAATTTTCTTTAAAATTTGTAAATTTTCTTGATACACATCATTGTCATTTTTATATTGACCTGAAAACACATGGACAGACATAGGTTGAGAGTTCTAAATAAGAACGAGCACAAATTCTTGAAATTGTGTCAACATTGGGTTTCTTTTAGTATTGGATCTTCTTCTAGAATTAATTCTGCAGTTTTCTAATGACGCTTATCACTGTTCAACCTAACATTCACGGTAACGCCAATCATATAAAAAAATATATTTAATGTCCCTTATTTTAATTTTAATTAAAAATTTGCTTAAAGACTCCTTACTAACAATCAAACTTACGAAACATTGTAAATGTACATTTATTTTTAATTGACAATAAATTGATTATCTTATTATGACACAATACTATTTGTAAAATAACTTTAGTACAATAGATAAAACAAAACAATTCGTACAAGTAAAATACAGCTGCATATTATTCAGCAGCCGTATTAAATTTGGGAAAACTGCTTGAGTGAGCAGTTGTCTATTAATCAGCCAATAAAGCTTCATAAAGTGCAGACAACCGAAACTTAACCAACGAAATACAGTTGATGTTTCGTTTATATACTTATGCATTTATGCTGCATGCCGAGTGTTGTTGTGTGACAAACGTGTACGTGAGTGGTTTTCTATGTGTTGTTCAGTAGAAATCGTAGAGTTTTTAGCATCATAGAGTCTTCTACAAACAAATATTTTTCAGGTACTTTGGTACACGTAACCCACTTTCAGAATGATTTATCAATCAATCAACATCTAATGATTTGTAACATAATATTAAGTATTGCATAAATATTGTCATTATTTATAAGAATAAATAATTACAATATTGATCATTTTAATACATGTGAGTGAAGGAAGACCTTTACTCACATGTATTATTATGTATTATTTAATACATGTGAGTGAAGGTTTACATAATACTAGACTATTAGTCGTTTATTTATCAATTATCTAATATATGGCTTCAATTATAATGACCTACAGATTGCAGAATATGAAATAGTACATAAAAACATGTACTTAATTTAAATAAACAACAGTTGTCACCGCGGTCAGATAGTTACTCTCATTATGTTTATTAACTAGAACCATTTTGAATTAAAAATGGATTTTTGTTCTGGACCACAGATCAAACTAAAATATATTTACTTCATTTATAACACTAATATCAATTTACACTTAGATCTTATTAGAGAGAAAGGTAACAAAACGACCCGTATTTTATTTTATTTAAAGATTTCTTATCTAATTTGTGACTCAATTTATTTTACTAGTTCGTGAAAAAAAAATTGCCTTTTGATCATTTTATATTTCTTAAGGAATATGTGTTATTTTATAATAGCTAAATAACAAGAATTTAAAATTACTAATACTTAATGTAATAATATATTCGATGTAATAAAGCAAAAGTTCTGACTAATTAAAGAAATAAAAATGACTATAGTTCTCTGCTACATACTAATAAATTGTTTGGGATAAAATGTCCTCTATAATTCAAAGTGCAATCAGTTACTGTACCTCGAATTTAAATTTTATTTAAATATGCTGGTGTTTCATTTTATTGTGCTGGTTTTTTTTTCTAATCATTGCTTACCCTCTTTTTATACTTATTAAAGAGGAAAAAACTGTGCCCGTTCTATTGTAATTATAAACTGCTACTTTCGTTATTTCTTTCACTTCGTGCATTTTCAAAGACAATTCTTAAACGTAGTAATCTTTAACGACTTTAACGATCGTTTTTATGGGTTTTATAATTTTATTGTTATCTTATTGTTATTTTATTGTTATATTGTTGTCTTATCTTTTGTTTAGAATAAAAACAAATACTTTTGACTTCATAAGCCACCGTATTGCAGCATAACTTATAATTCACATCCCAAAACAAAGCACAAGATATATCGGATAAAAATAATAACAATTCTTGTAATTGTTATTATTTTTATCCGTAGTACTTATAACTAGTAGAGTATTAGTTATAGTATAGTTTAGTACAATGTCGAAATTGTTTAATTTCGACAGACGCATATTGTTCACCCATTTCAATTGCATTCAAACTTCTAGGTATACAAATGTTACCTGTCATATAATTTATGGACCTATTTATTTATACATTATGTGTTATGTGTCCATATAAGTTTTATATTTATCATTTATTGTAATGTTTTTTTTTAATTACTTTATGTTAATCTTATGAGCGTCGTTTTTTATTGTCTTTCAGGTTTATTAGCACTGAATTATTTTAGTGTACCTAATTAATCAGATTTAATTTACAGATCAGCTTGTTTACTTTTATAATGTTGGTTCTTAAAGTAAATATGTAAGGTCTATAATTAATTAAAAATATCGAACCGTGACCTGGTGTTATCGTATTCACTGGCAAAAGAGAGTTAGGCAATGAAATTTTATAAAAAAATAAAAACAAAAACAAAACATTTACTGTTTCATATTAAAATTAAATCAATCAATGTTTTGATATCAATTGATATTAAATCAATATACATAAATTTAAATCGTAGCGATAGAATGCTTAATAATAATTAAGTAGCCCGAAAAACAGAAAAAATATTTAATATCACTAACATATTGTAAGGTTACATTATTGTTAAACGACTATTTTATAATATTTAGTATCAAGGAAGATTTAAATACAAGTACCGTTAATAATCGTTTTAGGAAATTGGATTGTTGAGATTGATCTTTAGTATAAATATGGATAAAAGAAGATAACTGAAGACATGAAATGAACAAACGAGAATGAAACAAGTTTTCACTGAGATGAAGTATTATAGAAATATGTGAAAAAAATTGCCATATAATAAAGATAGTATATAATTCAAATAAATGTATATTATGATAGGATATTAGTATTATGATAGGATAGGATAACGAACAGGATGCCATTAATAAGCAATATATTCCTGAATTTATTTTGGTATAGGATCATATAAATTATATTCAAACATATTGTGTATCCCCTCAACAACCTTTAGGATTATGATTCATCCCTTTGGACTTAAAATTATTAAAGTTAGTTGTGCTAATTTGAATACTTAATAAATTTTTGTGAAATAATATTGTTTTTATTGTTGCAATCAGTTCATACTGAAAAAAGACTACATATTGGGTACTCGTATATTGTAGATTTGTTTTTAAATTATCCGCCAATGCCATCAGATTCTTTTAGATTCTTAATATATGTCAACATTTTTGTATCCACCGAACAAAAAACATTTTTATTAAAAATTAAATATTGTGTTTTCAAAACCTAACCCATATTATAGGATAAAACTATTATTATACATAGTAATGTATTATAGGAGCCCGGTAAGGTATATAATATAATGTATGGTATACGGATGCAAAAGAAAAATGAAGAGTAGAAGAAATCTACATGCCTAATAATAGTTACTACTATTTATAAATTATGTATGGAGAAATTTGAAACCGAAAATCTTACTGAAAAGAAATAAAATAAAATTATTTCTTAAGAAATTATTAGAATCCTTAATTTGCGATCAACAAATTCTAGTTAGATATCGTCCGTCTAGTTAATATCAGCTGTTTAAAGAAAAGATAAGAAAGTACAAGAGTCTCTATTTACTGATACATGAAACATAATTGATTTATTGTTGAGTGTCGAATGAATAATTTTAAGTCCAAACATATTAAGAAATAATTGTAATATAACTTCGGTAGAAGTTTTCATACATCATGATTTTGATGCATCAAACAATAAAACTTAAGAATATTAGTCTCATAGATTTAACTGTCTCCAATTTTCTTTTCCTAGATTAAAACTTAGTTATGTCATTTTGTAGTTGAATAAAATGTACATATTTTTTTTCTAGCTTTAATTTATGATTGGAAATAAAATTGTTACTGAACTTATAAAAGAAATACAACAAAAATGGTTACAACAAAAATGAAAAATGTAAGTAGGTAATATTTTAGCGAGTATTTCAATCCTGTTATAAGGGCAGATTGTCAAGACATAACTTTTACTAATAATAGAAAATCACCGTGGATAAAATATTGTTGACCCTTGTCATAGAGAACACTTTGTATGTCATAAATTTTTGTAACGTCATTGGTTCTCTCTACTGGCGACTGTGAGTCAGCGAAATAGATTTTTCGTAATATGTCGAACCCGCGACCTCTGGAAAATCGTCCCAAACGGTTTCCTAGAGGCCGCGGGTTCGAAGTCCTCTCCGTGTCGGTTTATTTTTCATTCTATATTTATATAAATTTAAATAAGATGAATAAAATGTTCAAACAAATATTACTCTTAATTAGAATAGTTTTAAAAGGTCCCACCATATTCTGTCTTATAAAACTACGTTTGAATAGATTATTAAATTGTAATAAAAAACTTATAGCATATGATATGTATATACAACAATACTTTTGGTTATAAAAGATAATACCACGATTGAAAAATTGCATGTATCTCGAAATATAAATTGTCATTTGAAAAACTGTGAAGTGAACTGTGTATATATTTATTTATTTGTTTATTTACACTTTATTGAATAAACAAAAGGCAAACTTAATTAAATAGTGGTTGGCAGCGACCTCTCGTTGCCGAGCGTTGTTTCCGCGGTGCTCGACGACGAGAGGTGCAGGGTCGCTATGGCCTCCTTCTGCGAACAAGTAATTGCCGCGAAGGAGGCCGCGGAGCGGGACAGAGAGACAGCCTCCACTGACTCGCTCCGTCGGGGTAGGCTGGGTCGAAGGAGGCGAGATTACGCCCACAGCCTCCTTCCCCAGCTGTAGTGCCTGGACGGAGAGGGGGGTGACCTCTCCCGCCCATCATAGGCCTACGAGGTGAGGGTGCCCCTAAGTTGATCGGGGCCCCTCGCAGAGGATTCCGCCGGGGTGTCATGGTGAGTGCGAAGGCGATCCCGTGACGTCCTACTAAGGCGATGAGGTCAACCGTTGGTTTTTTAGTGGGTAGCCTTAAAAATGGCAGCGTCCTCTATGCTGCCGACTAGTCCCACATACCCCTTCGGCCATCGCCTTCCTGGCCGCAGGGATGGTGCTTAACGCATTTATCCAACGCTGAAAAAAAAGAAACAAAAAAAGGTAGTTAATCTCACCAGATTCTAGTTATCACTACATGCTTCATCGGTATGTGATAAAATTATTGTTTACGGATTTAACTCGTATGTTAACGTCGTGATAAATTTAAAATTCAATTCTACGAGAGTTAAATCCTTAAAAAAATATTTTATCACAACGATCACAAGTTTTATTTCAATGTGTATTATTCGTGGCAACGTAACAAAAATACGATATGCAATAACATAATTAGTTAGTAAATATATAAACCAGAACGATTTTCTCAAAGGGTTTGTTGCATATAATAATTTGAGTATACTATATTCAAATACTATATGGTTTTGCGGAAATCTTAACCAATAGTTGTCAAGAAAAACGTTAACTATAATCCAATATGTATAACTATTTATTATGTATATGGAAAGAAAAACAAAAAATATGAAAAAAATAATAATATCATAATTGTTGTTTGTTTCTTTTTATCTATGTTACATAAATTAGATTGTGTGCAATTAGTACTATAACCGTCACAATGTGAAAAATAGATACAATGAGAAAGCAATTGTTTTCAAACTCCAGTTAAATAAAAAGAATATGAGTTCATCTTAACGATGACAGCATTGTTCATTGTACGGAACACACAATGCGACATGGGACAATCAACACTACTATTGGTTAGTTTCATAAAATGGCCTTATTCTTTGTATGAATGACGACAGATATATGTATTTTAATGTAATCCCCCCGACTTCGACTAAAAACATGAGAGAGGATTTTTTATTAAGTCTATATGTAGTTATTGAGTTTTAAATAAATGTAAAGTGTAGTACCACATTTTATTTAAAATAAATAATTAATACAGCAGGGATTCGTACCTGCAATTTAAAAAATCTGAAGAAACTAGCAAGTACAAATCCCAACATCAACATTTATTCTACATGGTAAACCTGTACCTATGTGATATAACAAGTAGGATAATTTTAAATAAAAAAATATCGTATTTTTTTATATTGATTTTTTAAGTGTAAACTCTATTTTTAAGTACATATTTTATGCTTTTTGTTACCTCAAAGTGCTTCCACCAATTTTTCAATAGAAGAAATCGTAAAGTTTTTATTTACGTATTTCATCGGTTTATTTCAATTTTTTAACTAGTCAAATAAAATCTAAGTATTTGGGGGTGCTTCGCAGATAAAACAAAATCAAGTTCCAGTATAAGTTCAGTGTCGTAAGTCAGCAACAGCTCGCTAGATTAGTGTCACAAAAAGAAGTAAACGACGTCGTTTAAGGTCACATGAGTCAAAATGTTTTATTATCATAAGTTATATCGGAGTTAGATCCTTTATTAGACGATATTGTCATGTGGCTTGACATTGTAAAAGCCTATGCTAGTTTTGTCGGTTGGTCAGATAAAGTAATTAAATAATTAGAGTTACAAAAAGTATGCTGTTTTAACAGCAAGGACATGTTTAGATTTTTTAACAATAAAATGAGACACGGTGGACGTCTTGGAAATGGAAACAGTGTCAAAATAGGTTATCCGGTACTTTTCAAGTAGAATCTAAGGGATTCCTTTTTTCTAAAAATATAAGCTATAAGATATATAATATATAAACTATAACAGACTAAAACGTCTTCGCGTCAATTTTGACACGAGGTTTATTATCAATAAAAAGATAGAATTGATAAATTACATTAAGGTTTTAGTGAAAACGATATTATTTCACTAATAGTCCGAACAATAGGTGATAAACATTTATGAACAGCTGCAGAAGCTGGTAAAAAACTACCAGCGTCTGCTGCTGTTGCGATGGCTTAGCATGCTTTTTGTTTAAAATTCAACCGATATTCAACTTAAAAACAAACATAAATAATAAAAAAATATAGGGTAGATTTTGATAAAAAAAAGATATTAGTTGTTGGTTTGACTAAAAGTAATGTAATATTTGTATAGAAGTTTAATTGACTAAATAATTAATAGTAACATTGGATAGTGATTTAATTAAGAGTAGTAAATATATAAATCGTCTCCCAACTAAGGAGAAGGCAGTGTGTGATTGAAAGACTAAGTTGTGTAACAGAACTATTATAATAAAGTGTAACTGTGGTAGTAAAGAGTTTAGATAGTAAACAGTTTAGTGTGTTTGTGAGCAGTTCCAATAAAGTGCTTTAAAAAATAAAACTATTGTTTTAGTGATTTTATCCAGGCCGAGGCTTATAAATATATGTTTAATAAATACGAACGAATGTTACAGGCGAATAGAATTCAGTCGATGTTAGCTTGGCGTAATTATAAATATAGAGTCACTGATATGAGAGAGCAGAATTATGTGACTTAGAACTCCAGTCATATATCAGCACAGCAAGCGTGGAAAATATGAAACTATGGATACAACTTCAAAATAATGATCTATATTTCGGATGTTATCAAAGGTTGATTTAAGGTAAAACTTATTTTTTGAATCTATGATTACCTTTAATTATTATGTATTTGCTTCAATAAGATGCAACTATGGTACAACACATATCCATGGTGAACAATACTATATCGGTAACATGGTGATAAACGTTAAAAGTGGCCTCAGTCATCTCTTTTCTAAACCATGATGTACAAGTGAGTTAAGACCCCGAAGGGCTTACTGATCTTAATTACCGCACAGCATTCGGAAACACAATACCTACACAATCGGAAACGAATAAATGTTATGTAATTATTTTATGATACATTTACTTAAAACTTGTTATTTCCAGTTCTCAGCAATAAATCAGACCAGATTGTTTTCGTAGTCACTCCGCGTTTCGAATGCAATTATTTTTCCATTGTCTTTATTTGTCATATTGTGCATATGATTTGAAATAGTTATTATTAAGTTTACAAAGCGATAATTTGGAGGCTATAAACAAACCCCTTATAACTGAAGTTTATTCAGGGATGATCCCTGAATAAACTTCAGTTACTCAAAATAAAATAAACTTGACTACCATTCGCTAGAGCAAAAATAAGATTAAGTTAAACAATGAGTTTTATATAAAAAAAGAAACCGTTGTAATGATTTTCCAAGGATAAATTGAAGTGGCTTTTACAATCGGTACTTAATTTAACCAACAATCCTCCAGCGCTGGGATGGCAGCTGCTATTTTACAAGCTCTTTGTAAGATGCTGCACCCAGTCTGTAACATAAGAGTAAATTATATTGTTATCCAATCGGTCGCAAATTCTAGATATTTTAATTCAAAATGAACGGAAGGAATTTTAGCTCTATAATAATAGATCTAAGCAAGCTCAAGCTCTAAGCTCTAATAATAATTCCAAGCTGATGAAAATTTTAATGGGCCAATATAATTGGTCAGATTTTTATGCATTTGCATTTTTATGCCTTAAATTTATATATGCATTACATACTCAAACCGAAGATGACATATCAGTTAATCAGTTATTACGTGTTAACAGCATGATAAGACGTTCACATTTTTGCGATTATTTTTTCAACTCCATTTATTCAGCAATTTTTTTTACAATAAATTAAATGAATCGTGTTTTCTGCTAATAAAACTAATTAAAAATACATTCCTCTTTTAAAGTTATACAATTTCAACAAAAATATAACTTTTATTGAAACCAAAACAAATAATAATGCAAAAATCTCATAGACAACTATATAAGAATAACGATATTTAGTTGAATGTAAGTATGATAAGATAAGAGAAGAGGAAAAAAAAAGAAGACATGTATGTATTCCAGGTGCGGTGCTAAATGAAACGTTAAATGTTCAAGATGACGATTGACAAAATGAGGAAAAGAAATTTAAATATTTCATCCCGAATAATTTAAACAAGGGCGAATGGATGTTCTAATAATATTTATAACAATTGAATTTATTTATTAAAAGAACATAATCGCAAACAATACTATGGCACAAAACGTAATATAAAAGAATGAAGTATTTAATGCGTTTTTATTAGCTTGGGATGTATACATGTATCTTTGTGACGAAAACTTTGAACTATATAAAAAAAAAAAAGTATTAAATTATAAAATATTAATGTCTTTTGCAAAATATGGGATAGTTTCAAACTTAAATAAATTCATTCACAATTGCGACATACACGAACTGCTACATATTTGCGTAGCACATTGCTACACAAAAGAGTTTCACAAACGTGTCGTTAACGTGTGAACATCGTTTTCTATTATATCGTAACTATTCATAGCGCTACAACCTTGTAGTCGGTGATATTCGAGACGAAAACCTACCTTCAAAAACGTAGTTACCGTACTTACATAGATACAAACTAAATTTTGACGTATTATAAGTGCAATGCATGCCTTTTTGAAATAAAATTTTTGAATTTACCTCCAAACTCACTTTTATTAACCCCCGACTAAAAAAGGGGTGTTATAAGTTTTATCGATCGATCTGTGTAACTGTGTGTCTGTCTGTGGTAAATTTGCGGCCAAACGCTTGGACTGATTTGAATGCAGTGATTTATATAAAAATATATTATATTATTCTATAATAATTAAATTAATTTTATTTAGGTTCTGTTTGGGTAAATAAGATCGTGTGCAATTAGTACTAGTACTAGTACTAGTTACAAAGTAGAAAATAAATACAATGAAAAGCAATTGTTTCCAAAACAAAAGTTAAATAAAAAGGAATCTTTCTATAAGTTACTTAAAGACCTTGGTGTTTCCAGAACAAGCATCGCTTCTTTTGTAGAACGTATTTCAAAGGCGGCATTAGCAGGTTCTTTCTAAATTTGGTTACGTAGGAAGACTAGTGTGGGTAGTGGAGGCGAGCGTGTCTTGCGCATCATAAAAGGACAAAAACCATAAAGGCATAAACCTACACCTGAATCGCAAGTCTTTCCATGCAACGCGATGGGCCCGGAACCTGCACAGTGAATCCATGGAATTCTAAGAAGCTTCGTCTTTATTCTGTATGATTATTATAATAATAATAATAATAATACAGAACAAATTACACGAATTGATCTAACCCCTAAGTAAGCAAATTATTTGCTTGTGTTAAGGGTGTTAGACAACGATACAAACACATAGAAATAAACATTATAAATACTGAGAATATAACTAATAACCGACCAAATCCAGAAATACAGACATATATGATCATCATATATATGACTGTCCCTGTCGGGGATCGAACCCGAGTCCCATTGAGTCGCTATACGTTAGATGTCTGCGCTAACCACTTGACCAACGGGGCGGTAACAATGAGACATAGGACAATATATACTACTATTGGATGGTTTAATACAATGGTCATATATGTATCTATTATGCATGAATAGAAACAAAGATATATATTTGGATATATATCTAGTTATCGTTTTCCCAATATAATAAGTATTGAAAGAGCTCATTATATTTAATATTCGAGTGAATATAATAGAAAATAATGATAAGAAATATATTTGAAACAAAGAAAACAAGGTCAACAACGTTTTAACTTTTGACCAAAATATTGTCCAAATGTATAAGAGATGTCGAAAGCAGATATACTATAGACAAACATGAAATGCTAAATGAAAATCCATATGATAAGGGTAAAGATTAAATAGAACCTATATTCGGATATTTACCATAAGACAGCTTTGAATGAGATTGAACAATCAGTCGATCAATTATCGTGTAACCCGAGTAGAGATAAATAGAATGAGTGCCTCTGAATGACTCACAAAAGATTTCACATTAACTTCGTTTATCCCTCCTGACTAACGACGCCCCGAGCCGAGGTCCGTGTCTCAATCTGAGACACCCTCGGGACGTTGTTCCCCTTAGGGGGCCCAACTGGCCCCCCCCTTTTAAGGGCGGGTCTCCTGACCCACCCGCTCCCCCGGTGACGCTGTTATAGCCAATAGGGCTAACAGCATAGACAGACATAAAAAAAAAAATAAAAAAAAAAACTTCGTTAAAGACATTTTGTGATCAATATGCACGTATTCCTTGTGTTATATTTAAAAATTAAGGAATCCACAACTAGCATTTTAAAGTAAATAAATGTAAATTTTATATGCTGGGATTGACAGAGGGTAGATGCCACTTATTTCTAGGAGTTGTAGCTACTAATATACTTTTTATTACTTAATATATTTAGATAAACAACATATAAATGAACAATAATTGAAGTTAGGTTTCAGGTATTAATGTGGTATCATTAATACCTGAACCTGAACTAATAAAGAAAATAGACTATAATAGATAAAAGCATGTTAAATATGTCATTATACCATTAAATAACATTACATTGCAGGACAAAAATCACATTTACCCATAAATCTTCAATGTCATAGCATGTAAGATAGCAAGTGAAAATTTATGTAGTGCATTTTTATTAGTCCAAATTCTATAAGCCTCTGCTTTTTAATTATTATAACATAGCTTTGAACTATATTACGTAACGCAACTAACAATATCACGTCAATATCATTTGTTGTATCGTATAAAGAATCCGTCTTCTTCTCTCAGCCATCTCAAAGATATACTTAGTATAAGGATGTACTTAGCTTAGTGGCGGTTCGTATCAGGAAAATGACGAAGCAAACGAGATATGTGATTGGATGCTTTTAGGTTATATAGTAAAGAATGGGTCGTTCATCTACGTTGTAATAAATGTATGTTTATGAAATTTCTTATAAATTTTTGATATTCTGAATGAATTTAATATTAACATATATCTGAATGAATTCTGACGAAAAATTTTTATAAAGCAGTTATAAATTCCTACTAATTCTTCATTAACTGTTTGTTAATCTTAATATTTTAAATAAATATCAGTCAACTAGTATTTACAATTTTTAAAATAGGGAAGATAGTCCAGTCATTTGGTCGAAAAAAGGGGGTTACCTGGAAAGTTTTCCGGGAGTTTTGAAAATTGGTTATTTTATAGATTTCGGTATGCTCTTTTCGAATTTAAATTTTGCCACCTCGTATCTCCGCCGCTCGCGCCGCTATTTTGAAAAAATGGCGGCTAAAAACCAATTTTTTTTTGAAATATCGCCTTTCCAATGCATTTTTTGAAAAAAAAAAATATTTATGTACAAAATTAAAGTAGAATAAATTTCCTACAATTTATGTATTTATATTTTTTTTCATAATATCAATAGTTTTTGGCGTACCAGCGTCACAAAGTATCTTCATCTACACCACCACGTGTTTTTGGTATATTTTTTCTAAAATATTCTACTATTGCCACCGGTATTGAAGAAGCAGTGTGGGTCTTTGTGTTGGGTCCCTTTCTTTCGACTATGGAGACTATAGACATGGTGTAGCCTCCATACCCTCGACTTCTGTCGGTAGAAACGAAACTTCGGTAGAAGTTATGAGAAGTATTTAGTTTAGGCGGAGTCATCAGTATACGTTTATATGTATGTACGTCGTACAGTGTTGTTTGTGTTCTTAGAGCAATGGCTTCTAATACAGAAAATTGTTTTCCAGGTAAAACTACCAAATGACTGGACTAAGATGAAATTTACATTTATTTATTTCGAAATGTTATGTAGTATGTACTTAATTTTTAACTTAAAAACTACTCGTATATAGACTACGACATTTTTAACACTGTGTAATCGTGAACTCGTTTGTGAGTCTTCAATAGTAGTCATTTTATTTATCACTAATTGTTTAATTCATTCAAAGCTATCATGCAATAAATATCCGTATGAAGATTCTATTTAATCCTCATCCTTATCAAATATAAATTCCTCTCTTTAGCGTCAGTGGCCTGAACATATTTACTGATCTTGAGAGCTTGTGACAACAATATCTTTTGTAAATATTTATCTCAACCCTTAAGTTGACTATAGTGTATGTATACATGGTTTATATTGAACAAGAAATAATATACTTTTGTTAAATATATGAGAATTTAGCAAAAATGGCTTGTAATTAATGTAACGGGAATGATTAAGACCAATATACAAATTTAATGCAAAAGAACAAACAGGGCATAATAATTGATAAAATATGAATGTATATTGTTTTAACCTATTTAGAAGTGGTTTCAAAATATCTCGCATACCTCGCAAATTCCTAATACGAACCTCTTACTGACTGACTAACTGACAGACTTAAGATAATGTCTTTGATTAAATTTTCGGGACCATTTTCTGCATGATGCATTTTTGAAACAACACCTATATTTTGCTTAGCCTTATAGAATTCTATAACCAACGAGGCATAAAAAGATAGTTATCTCGTTAGAAGAGCTTATCGATTCCCATTATTCGAACTTGACAGTTATCTGAAGGTGGGATAGAATAAGGCTAATTTTCAAGTAGTCCACAATTAATACTCACTCCTAAAAATAGCAGCATTTTTTTTCGTATTATTTTAAGAATTTCATAAAATAAAGTTTTTTAAAATGTTTAAATCGTTCTAGTAATGTTACTTAAAAATAACACAATATTTATTAAGTACAAAGAAAACAAAATAAAAAATCAATTGCCGCTACAATTTTATTGGATATAGTAAAGCGAAAAATTCGTTTTAGTAATGAAAACGAACCACAGAAAATAGCAATATAACAACAGATTTATACTAAAAATGCAAAACCATTTTATAAAGTGGCACACTATTAAAACATTTTATATAAAATGGTGTCTAGAATGCACAGTGCAGTGTCAGTTGCGCAACCTCGGTAACTCACTAGGCTAATGATTTTATAATATCATTTTAATATTTCTTTTATGTTTTTCACTTTAATACTATTACTTTAGACGAAAAAGCTTTTGGCGGTATATGTTAATGCTAAAACGATAGTTGAATTTTTCACAGCTTCTCAAACAACCTTTCTTAAACAATATTTATATATTGTAATCATGAAAGTGTTGCCATTTTTATAATTGCATATGCTTACTTCTAATATTTTTTTGTAAATAAATATATGGAAAATTAAAACTAAGATTTTCCCCTAAAACAGAGCAGAACATAAAAAATCACAAAATTAAAGCGAAAGAAACGAAATTAAAGACAATAAGGTCAGTGACTTA
The DNA here is from genome assembly GCA_959347355.1 of Napeogenes inachia. Lineage (NCBI taxonomy): Eukaryota > Metazoa > Arthropoda > Insecta > Lepidoptera > Nymphalidae > Napeogenes > Napeogenes inachia. The sequence goes on from OY365792.1 coordinate 4,681,479, forward strand.
ATTCTGAAGAGTTTTGACCTAACACAATGAAAACTAAGGAAAAGTTAATATTGTCCAAATGACAGATTTTTTCGCGATGGGTGATACAATCAGTATTTAGTGTTGCCGCCTCTTGCTGTTAAAACTGCCTGCATGCGTCTGGGCATACTCTCTATTAAATTGTCAATAAAACTTTGCGGCATTGAGTTCCATTCTTCAACCAATGCGGTTTTGAGGTCTCTTACGTTGACAGGTGATGGATTTCTTTGTTTAATTTGTCTTCCCAGTTTGTCCCAAACGTGTTCTATTGGATTTAGGTCTGGCGAGCGTGCCGGCCACCCCAAAACCTGGATTCCGATCTCATTAAGATATTCCGAAACTAATGCCGCAATGTGAGGTCGAGCGTTGTCATGCATTAGAAGAAAATTTTCTCCAATGAAAGGGGCAACAGGCATCACAATCTGCTCTAAAATGTCGGTTACGTATATTGCCGCAGTCAGGGAGCCGTTTTCTACGATGTGTAGCTCCGTGCGTGCTCCTAAGCAAATACCGCCCCATACCATTACTGACCCTCCACCATAAGGCTCTCTCCCAATAATGTTACACTGAGCGTATCTTTCTCCGGGTCGTCGCCATACTTTGGTCCTTCCATCATCTGGTTTTAGACAAAATCTGGACTCATCACTAAAAAGAACTTTTCCCCAAGCGTCATTATTCCAATTTAGGTGAAAACGATCAAAGCTGGCCCGATCCACTCGATGACCTGCGGTGAGCTGTGGACCTCTGGCAGGAAAGTACGCCCCTATACCAGCTGCTTTCAGTCTTTTTCTAACGGTTTTGGTACTAATTATCACTTGTCGAACTTCCTGCAGCTGGTTTCGTACCTCAGAAGAAGTCAAGGTACGGTTTCTGAGAACACTGCTGACAATAAATCTATCGTCTCTCTCTCCTGTTACTCTTTTGCGACCTTGTCCTTTACGCCTGATATACTCTCCAGTCTGCCGGTATCGTTTAACATTGCGGAAAATCACAGACTTGGAAACATGTAATGTTTGAGCCACTTCATTGTAAGTGTAACCATTTTCAATTAAAGTTACAGCTTTAGAAACCAGAGCAACGCTGAGATCCGGCATTATCGCCTAAATTTATCGAATTAAGTTCACTTCACTCAATAATGACAATTTGTCGTCAAAAAAACAACAGAAATAAAGTTTTTGTTAAAAACAACAAAAGCCGACGAAAATTCCATACACTACGTGTCTCAGAAATTAGCAGATAAACCAAAAAAAACAAATGAAATTTAAAATAAAATTATTATTAAAATCATCTCTTTTTTTAATACATAATATTGGTATAGTGGCCAGTACGAAAATATGAAAATATTTTCCGTTATTCGACCTTTTTTTTGCGTTCCCCTAAATATGTCCATGAGTGTATTTAAAAGTAAGTCGTGTTAGTTACACTACTTATAATTAATTTATTAGTAGGTATACTTGAAATTACACTACATTATACTCGACATTTAAATTTTATGGGTTTTTAACTGTATCGATATAAATTCATAAAATGTAAATAGTTGTAGTCCATTTAATACAATTCAATAAATATAATTCTAATTAAAATAAATATAATTTAATGAAACCAACGACCAAATATTTATGCGCATGGATGGATAAAATATTTTAATATAAATGTTTATTGAAGTACAAAGAGACAAACCGACATGCTTTCGTATAAACAAAATGTATCAAAGTGAAATCAATATTTGCCCCAGAGTAATATTGTTCCTGTTACTCGCAGGTGACATTCACTCCTTTGACAAATCATCTCTGTCTATTGCTACGATGTTTTGTGTTTCTTGTATTGTACTCGTTGTAATGTTTACTTATAAAATTGAATAAGTTAAATATGAATATAATTAGATAATATTGTAACAGGTTTGTATTACATTATTAAATAACTTTTAAAAAGGACACTCTGACTTAAAAAGATAGCCTTCCGCGATTCGAAAATAGTATTCTTGGGCCTCGCAAAACTTCGCAAAAAAAATCCTTCTGACTAACATTATAAACTGCCATAAGTCCCCTTACAGTTTTCTGTATTTATTACATTGAGATATATAAATGCATTCTCAAAGCAATTATATTTTGATTGATTCATGATAGTGAATTAGTATATCTGCTATTATGCATAATAAAAAATGTTGTGTTATTTAGTAATCGCCTTTAGCGTAGATTTGATTTTAATAACGTGACCTGTTATAACTATCCTAATCAAGATAATACGAAGTACGACTATAGAGGACTACTATCTATCAATATAAATTTCTATCTACTATCAATATAAATTTGTACTACATTGCCGATCAAATATTTCTCTATGACAAGGGTCAATATTATGATACCACCATAATTCTTTATTGTAAGTATGAACCATGTTTTATAACAGATGGAGATAATCGTTATTAGATTTTTATACGATCTTTTTACAGCAAATAAAAGTGCTTTAAAAATATTATTACAATAAAAATACCATTCAAGGATGGATGGATTCACTCAAACCACGACGGAGGACCTTGATTCTTAACCATTGCAATAAGGTTTGAACAAACAAGTTGCAAGTACGCATTAAACTTCGCATATTCTTCATATTAAGATAAATATCTTCAACTAAAGTATCAGGTCGATTTTCACTTTATTTGACTTAACTTTATAGAACCCCGTAGCCGTGCATAAAAAAAATAGTCATGTCGTAAGAAAACGCATGTCAACCCCCATTTATTAAGCTTAACAGTAATCTAAAGCTGTGATAGGATAAGGCCAGTTTTCATATAATTTATAACTAATACACACACATCAAAAAAATGGGATCTATTAAATAATATTTTAATAATTTAATAAACAATTGCTTAATTGATTTCAAGTACGTCATTATGCTAACCTGCTCTTTGGTGCAATGATAATTATTGATCACTTACTTTGTTCGTTTTTGACCTATCAAAATCCTAATGTATTTTATTTTACTAAGAATTGATCAAATAATAAGTGTCTGTTATTATATAGCATTATAAAAGGTTGGTGAATTTTCGGTCTTGAACGGTTTTTGGTTTTGATTTTTGATTTGATGACCCTTGAACTACCCATGACTACCCATGAACGGTTCATATTAAAAAACACAATTCTTAAATATATAGCTACTTATACAAAACTTTTTCTTATTTAGCTAAGTGTAACAATATATAATAAAATAAATTGCTTCCTTCAGAATATACTTAGATCCTTATTAAAGAAAAGGCCAACAGAAAAGCCCTTATTATATTTCGTTTAAAACTTTTTTATCTAATCTAAGCCTCACCATATTTTAGTCCGTTCATAAAAATGACTAAAATTTTTTCTATGACTATCGTTTCTGATTTAAGTTGTGTTACTTCAATTTAACATGTAACTAACAATGTTTAGTAAGTAAAAGAAAAAAAAATGCATTCACAAATTTATTGTATAAAGTTAACGAGATAACAATAAAAGGGCTTAATACAAAATTATTTTATAAAGTGGCCTACGATTAATGTATTCTGAATAAAATTATATCTAGAATGCACAGAGCAGTGTCATTTGCGCTACCTCAGTAGCTGACGAGGCTAACGATTTTATAATTTCATTTTAATATTACTTTTACAGTCTGCTTTTTAATACTATCACTTTAGACGAAAAAGCATTTCGCGGTAAATAAGAATTCTAAAATGCTACTTTTATTATTTAAAAAAAGAGGATAGTTTAAATACTATAATAATTATGAAATCACATAAGTTAGAGTAATACTATGCCAAATATTTCTAAAGAAGTTTTCTTAATATATAAATGTTACACTATTAGGGCATCAAAAACAAAGTTAAACAAATAAAAAAAAAACAAAGAAACAAATTTACCAAACACAACAAATAAACAAAACAGAAATAATTAATTTTCGTATAATTCGTTTATTCATAAATGGTGTTTTTAATTTTAAAATATTAATATCTTAAATTTAAAAAGCCTTTTATAATTTTTACAAGCTTAATTTTGTGATGATAACCCTTAAAATTTATGGAGCAAACTCCCGATTAATATAAAGATTTTTAGAGTAATAATATACTAAAAATATCTAACAGTGTGATGTCTCAAATGTATCTTATCAAAATATAATAAATATCATGGAATAGATATGTTGAAGATTTTAAAGGTTTTTAAAGTTGAAGGTTGCTCAAAGTAATATTATCCAGTAGAGGTTCAGTGAAAGGAAAAAATAGAGATTTTGAATTTGAGCTATTTTAAAAAGATGTTAAAATAAAGGTAGTTTTGTCATAAGAAATCCTTAATAGTTTTCAACACTAAGAAGTTAATGTGAAATAGAAATTTCAAACAGAAGGTATAAGATTATAATAATTTATTGGAAAGAATTATATGAGGCACTGCGTTGCACAGGTTTTACTATTACCATTATCAGACGTCACTGTTACTATCATGGTTAGAAGATATGAGCTATGACAAATGTCTCGATTTTTTCTAAATTCCTTCTACTATTTAAAAAATGTAACTCTAGTAATAAACAGCACCCAAACGCTCTCCAGTAGTTTAATTGGTTGTTTGACTGTAAGCAGTTTAAATACAGCTTAATAGATATTTAAGTTGGTTTAAGTATTATAGTTATTTAATTAAGCATTAAACTAGGATTTTTTTTGCTAAATGTAACTAATAACAATAGAAAAAAAGAATATGAATACAAATATAATGATCACAGACCGTAAGTATTATTGCAATCATAATTTTTATATAAAATAAAGAGCAAATACTTTATTATACATTTTTATTTCCATTTACACTAAACACACACACAGAGACTTATATTTTGAAGCTAATTTAATTTAAGAATTTATTTCCGAATACATTCAGACAGTTGCCTTTCTAACTCTCTTATATTATGTTATATATTATAAATGAGCTTATAGTTATAAATGTATATAAAACTTTATTAAAAAAAAAATGTGTCAATTTGAAACTCTTGATGCATGTAATGTTCACATGTCTTGAACTCCGAACTAGGCCACATTGAAATACTTCGTACTTGATTTGTGAGCAGCACGTGTGTTGTTGTAAGTTTAACAAGAAGTTTTCAACTAGAAACTGTTCTCTATTTTTATCACATTCTTTGTAGAATATAGGTATTGCGACTTTTCAAAACTCATGTCTTTTTAAAAATTAGACGCAATTTTGGTAATGGTACAGTAACTGCTTGTATCCATATCATTTGGATATTTAAAAATCGTTTTGTACATTTCAGTGCATAAAGCTCTTTAGGGCTTTACATACCTGCATATATAATATGTGCAGCTATGTAAAGCGACATATTTTTGCATAATTCAAAATTCAAAATATCTTTATTCAAGTAGGCATATACACGCACTTTTGAATCGTCAATTACATTAAATGGGTCAGTATAGTCAATCTGTGAGTAAGCTA